>OX388274.1:8750000-10000000 GCA_947579855.1 Anticlea derivata | reverse complement strand
ACAGTCGACGAGCAAACCATAAAAACTCAAAAAGTCTACGCCGATTATAGGTTTACTAACGTCAGCGATTGTAAAACTCCATCGAAAATCTCGTCGGAGGCCTAGGTTGAGCTGTAGGTTGATAGGTCCGTAAGTATGAATCACTGTGTTGTTTGCAGCTAGTAGGTCAAACTTCGATTTAGGGCAGGACGTCTTGATAACTGATCGTGGGAAAACACACAAGTCAGAACCAGTGTCCACTAGGAACTGCATTTTCGACGCGTAGTCGGTTACAAATAGACGGCCTGATGATGAAGAAGGGCAGTCGTTGGCCGCTACTTGCGACCGCCCTGAGAGTTTTCCGCAGCAAAAGTACAGGGCTGCTTGCATTTTATCGCCTCTGATCCGTAGGTGAAGTGGTAGAAACAGTGTGGATAGTCCGGAGGTGGTTGTTTCGGTCGTGAGCGTGAGCGAGAACGAAATCGGTTGTTTCTTCCTCTTGGTGTTCGTGAGGGTGAGCGTGGCCGTGCTCCTTTAGCTACCTGTTCCGTGAGCATAGCTACCTGCTTCGTTAGTTCTCGGACTTGGCTTAGCAAATCATCTTCCTCCGGCAAAAAAAATGGTACCTTGACCGCATGTCGCAGTTTTTCAGACCCGCCGAACTCGGAGCTCCAGAACTCGGCGTCCTGAAAATCTTCACCAGCCTTTGACATAATCACGTCGGGGTCACCAGTTATGGTTGGTGGAGATCCTACAGGACGTGTAGAGAGAGAGTGCAGATTTGTTATTTACAGGGAGTATAATATTTACAATAGGTACATGGTATTTACAAAAGAATAGAAGATTTAGGAAACACGATACAGCACAAGACAAGAGTAAAAGTAAAAGTAAAAAGTAGTCTGACAGACCGTCGTCCGTCCGAATCAACAACTCGTTCTATTCTTCGTCGCTATGCCAACTGAGAGGTATTTGAATTTGGCGGCGACGGAGTGATGGTGGTGGCGTAGCTCGCCACAGCAGTAAAGTTTGTTCAACGACATTTAGAAATTAAACCTATTTCATTGAAAAAACTCTATGCAGGTCTACTCTACTCTATAAAGGTCAGCTCTTTTGGGGTGAAATCAGTTCAAATTCAATTATTCAGCAGTTCTTTCTTTTTTTTTTTGTTATACAACTGATGTGGCAAACAAGCGTACGGCCCACCTGTTGGTAAGCGGTTACCGTAGCCTATGAGCGATTGCAATACCAGAGGCATCACGCACGCGTTGCCGACCCCGAACCCCCCCCACCCCTAAAGAGCTCTGGCAACCTTACTCATCGCAGGAACACAACACTATTTGAAACAATTAATGCTATTTGGCTGCGATCTTTTGTAAGGCGGAGGTACCTCTCCAGGCGGGCTGCTCTAATTCAGAACGAGAAAATATCGCTGTGCCCTACCTCCTCCTGAATCTAGTAGTCCTCTAGTAGTAATCTTGATGATGAACTTCTCGTACCGTTAATAATCCTACTATAGATGGATGGATGTTTGTAACTCAATCACGCCAGAACGGCTGAACGGATCTGGATGAAATTTGGCACAGACATAAATTTTATGTCATAGGCTACTCTTCGGCGGTACCTACCACGCGAGCGAAGCCGCGAGCGGTAGCTAGTTACACAAAGGTGATAAAACCTCACCATCTGTTTGCAAGCCCAGGATGACTGGTAGAGAATGCTTTAGCATTAAGTCCCCTTACACGAAGTAAAGTGTAAAAGTGTTAAAAAATAATTATTTTCCCGTCACATAATGAGATAATAATATTAAAAATTTAATTTACTTACAAAATTAGTATACAAAGTGACGAAAAAAAAAGGTTGCCACTCAGCATTTGCTGCAACAGCCCAGTAGCCGGTGCAGCGCTTATTTTCAGTGGCACCCAAATGAGAATCGCGGCATCTACTAATATAATTATAAAATAAATTTAAGAAATAATTGAACTAAAACAAATTCGTACCTATGCATCTGTTGTAATTGCAAGACAATTATAATTAATACTAATAACAATAACTATAAATAAACACCAACGACAATAAAAAAAAAAAAAAAAAAAAAACCGGAACAAACCTATAAAATATAATAATCTATATTTCTTTTGTTGATAGAAAAAACCCCTTTAATTGTTTCAATAACTATTATAATGTACAGATACGCCCTGCACACAGTCCCTCTGGGCCTGATAGGAGCTACCTTCGCCATAGTAGCCAATGGAGTTCAGCACGCGAGGGATAAGGATGATAGATACAACTACTTTTTTGGTATGTCTGTTCTCTTCTCTTTCTAATATATGAAAACTGAAGGAATAGCCCTAAAAGCCATTTATTTTTTTTATACAACTGAGGTGGCAAACTAGCATACGGCCCACCTGTTGGTAAGCGGTTACCGTAGCCTTATTGTGGGGTGATAGGGCACAGCGAGATTTTCTCGCTCTAAATTAAAGCAGCCCGCCTGGGAGGTACCTCCGCCTTATAGAAGATCGCAGCCAAATAACATTATTTGTTTCAAATATTGTTGTCCTGCGGTGAGTAAGGTTGCCAGAGCTCTTTACGGGAGGAGGGGTTCGGCAGGCAACGCATTAGCAATGCTCCAGGTGTTGCTGATGTCAATAGGCGACGGTAACCACTTACCATCAGGAGGGCCGTAAGCCTGTATGCCTCCGTATAACATAAAAAAAAACACGCTTTGACGCTTCGCGTTCTAACATTGGTCACTTGTGGCTTAGCCGCGCGCTCCACAGGCAAACGAAATAATAAATAAATAATAAATATTCCGGACATATTCACACGGCCAACTGATCCCAAACTAGGCATAGCCTGTACTATGGTGACCAGAGACTGCTATATATAATAGATAAATATTTAACACCCAGACACAGAACAAACATCTGTGTTTATCACACAAATGTCCAGTGCGGGGATCGAACCCGCGACCTCTAGCGCAGAAGGCAGAGTTACTACTAACTGAGCTATGAGGCCTGTCAAATTCCACTTCTATTTCGGTTTCCAGGTGGTCTAGCGTGTGGACCAATCCTGGCCGCATATCTCGGTAGCAAACACGCGGTCCTACTCGGTGGCCTGGCCCTGGGCGTAGCTGGCTTCATCAAGAAGGACGCCGTCGATCAAGGCGTCGTCTTCTTCCCTGAGATCCCTCACCACATGAACACCATCACGTCTTGGAGGCACGACTACACTTTGTGCAAGGATCCCAAAGATCGTAAGAGACTTACCCCCTTGTACTCTTCCTATTAGAAGATTTAAAGTGTACATAAAGAATAATCTTATTAAGAAAGCGTACTATAAACTAAATGATTATATAAATGATAAAACCGCATGGCCTGAAGTCGCTCGACAGCTAAAATGCCATTTTGCAGTGTCTTTACAGTTTTTGCTTGCATCATATTTAAGAGGATACAAAAATCATAATAAATTGTCGAGTGGGCGGAGTGAAGAAAATGACAGCGCTATGTATAGCTATAGATAGCAAGCGTTAGAAGGCGCTCGAAAGTAATCGACGTAAGCGAAATATAAGAAAATATCGACTATCTCAAAAACTATCTATTTTTTTAAAAAAGTGTCTTGGATTTAGGTACCCAATGATATTGTCTAACAAAATATTTAAAAAAAAGTTATTTTTGTTAGATAGTCTCAGAGTATTTTCGAAAAAACTGTTGCAGATGACCCAACTTTAAAAAATAAATCTATCGAGAAAAGTTTTACCAATCGCGTTTCTGTCTTGGATTTACGTAAATAAAATGCTAAAGTTATCTTTGTCATAAAAATCAAAACTGTGCGTTTTGCGGTCATTGAGAAAAACAATTCAAAAATCATAAAATAATTAAACCCTCACCTTAATACATATTAATAATACATATATATTCATGAAGTGTAGCGTGTGCTGCCCTTAGATAATTGGTTGAAGCTCACATTTGTCTTCTTTTTTTCACATTTTTATAGGCTCTTATTTATTAGGGATTATAATTAGATTACTTTTCTTTTGAGCCTCACCTAGTTCGATCGGCACCACACTGAAGCTTTAAATCCCATTTTGTGAAAAAGGATCATCGAAAAAAATGATAGGCACCAAGCCGTGTTTGTTGCCTGATTCTTCTAGGCTTGGTCAGGCATAGTTTCACCTAGTTTCTAAGACGTTTCAAAGTGATCCTAGTGATTTTATTGAAATAAATGCCTTTAAAAAAAAATACTGAACGCTTATCAACTCATCCACTTATGTAAAAAGGATACTTGTTTCTGAGGGACCCAAGGCCGGATTAACCCTATCAGGGCCCCTAGGCAATGCAATTCTCAGGTTCCGAATTAACGCTTACCTTACCTATATCGTCAAATACAGCTATTTTTAGTTCTAGTACGTATAAAGTATTTCATCAACTGACAACATGCGTCGAAAAAAATGAATAATATTGAGAAGTATACAAAGTTTCAAAACAAAAGAGACGTTTTATCAATATATGGAGCCTAGGCCTGCAATGTGTACACTACTCTAAAATATGGTTAAGCAATAAAGTAAACGTATTTAATTGGTCATTTTATTTAAATCTACTTCGTTCTAAGGTACATTATGATTTTCTTCGACAACGAGAGCAACACACGGCGCTACAAAAATATGGCGGATGGACGTGCGTGAAATGTCATTTTGACAACCTACATTTATCTGACAAAACAAAAACAATCAAATCAAACAACATGACATGAAAAATATGTCAATGTCATGTCAAACGCCAATTATAAACCAACATGGCAGCCTTAATAGTGTTCACATAGTAAAAAACTTACCAGAAGAACTATTCTTGTACCATCGCATTTATCTTCAAATTAATGAAATTGTATTTTTCTTGTAATCTCCTATTTTTTCCTAATATTTCTGTGTAGTGTACATGGACCAGGCCCAGAATGAAATGGCTCCTTTGTTCGATCAAAAGGTTTTTTTTTCTTAGTGCGTGCACGGGACCCCTAGTTAATGCGGGGCCCCTAGGTAGTTGCCTAATCTGCCTTATGGATAATCCGGCCCTGGACCAACCGTTACATTTAAGTGGAATACTCGACCGCCACTTAGTACTTTTGAGACCGTGATTAGCTGAGCGTGCTCTCAATTGTCTTTATATAGCTGTCAAACGCTTATCAGCGTTTCTGTATTCTGTTTTGATGATAAGTGGTCATTTGAGTGGGACTTCAATCTGGCACGCTTAAAATTTAAGTGGTGATCTAATTGATATTTGAGTATACGATTCTGAACAATAACGGCGTTACAAATAATTGAGACCATCTCAAGTAGTTAAGTAAGTGACGTTTCAGTATTCGGGCGTGAGTTTGTTTTATATACATACATAAAATCACACCTTTTTCCCAGAGTGGTAGGCAGAGACCACGGCTTTACACTTGCTACGATCCTGACATAACTTTTGCTTCATTCACTCTCATCACATTCCCCATACATTCTCGTCGGTTAAGGGTACTCTTGACCTGGCCTTTTTCCAAAACGTCACCGATTTGGTCACAAAACGTACGCCTAGGTCTTCCCCTTCCAATGGTCCCATTCACACTCACTGCAGTGCTGGGCAAGCCTACTCCATATAAACATGTCCCAGGCAAAACAGCGTCCTGTAAGTTCCACATGCCTAAGGCCTTGTTTAGACAATCAGTTTTTATAATAATGACTTTTTTTCCAGTGATGCAGCACACTTGCGGTGCGTAAGATCCCGTGGAATAAATTATGCCATATTTATGCTATGAAATAAACATTTTTAATTATTTACGTAAGTATCACTTATTAACTGAACATGGGTTAGGAATACATAGAAAGCTTTAGGAATGGATGCGCAGGTGACTAGACTGGTAGGAAGGTAAATACAAACTATTGATAACACACCTAAAATTTTTTATTAAAAATATTTTAGGAAAATTATCGACCTTAGTACTCAAGACAAACGCCATTGTGATCACAGCCAAAATATATACCATAGAAATCTTACAAATTGTAAAATTTTTAAACAAGGTGATTCATAATATGTATACTAAACCGAAAGGGACTCAATCTTTACCCAGTTGACAATAAAGTTTATTTTACGGCAGTTAAATTCGTAATTTTTCATTCAAAAAACACTATGATAAATAGATAGATAGATAAATTGTTTATTTGACACACACACAAATACAGCACAGACAGAGATAAAAGCAAACAGAAGAAACAACAGCAGGTAACAATCACACAAAATAAAATAAAGCTTAGTAGGTAGGCAGGTTAACAGTAAAAAAAGACTAATACAAGTAGCAATACAACATACACAAGAGAGACAGCTGAGCCATCTAAATACCGTTACAAGCGATCTATAGATAGCTCAACTGGTTCAGATCACTAACAGTAGACACATTTACAAGAGAGAAAAGCAGGCGCCTACCTCACCCATCAAGTGGGTGCCAACTATGCTTAAATCAGCTGTTTTGGTAAGTTCTAAAACTCAATTACTTATTAAGCCGTTTTGTGTCCAACTTCTAGGTACATCAAGATTACTGGTATTCAGTAAGTAATTAAAAAGATGATAAATAAACCAACAGCTGATATAATAAAGGTTGGGAAATAATACAGTTTTTTGTTTTTTTTCGCTCATACATTTTTTTTGGTTGAAAGGTTAAGTCCCTTTTGGCATAGTATAGGTACTAGATATTAAAACTAAAGGTCTTAAGATTTATCTCCAAAGTTCAACAAAGGATTATCGTCTCTATGTTATCTATCACTATAGGTCACCGACATAGCTCTCAGAATTAGCAAGTTGAAGTGGCAGTGTGCAGGCCATATAGTTCGTGGAACCGACAACCGATGGGGAGTAAAGGTTCTCGAATGGCGACCACAACCCAGGCGAAGCAGAAGGTCCCCCACCCGATGGACCGACGACATTGTGAAAGTCAGTGGATGGAAAAGGCTCAAGACCGTTCGTCATGGAGCTCTTTGGGGAGCCTATGTCCTATGGCCTATGTACTGCTTGGTAGTGGATCTTCTATAGATATGATGATGATGTATATCACTGAACGAACAATCTAGCAGCTAGAACCGTGGAAAATCGGCAGAGCACTGGGCGCTTTGTATAACTTTCATTATATTCAGCTTGGTCTGAAGTTGCATGTGGTCGGGTATTTTTTTAAATTCCTTCACCAACGATAAGAAGAACAGGCTATCGTCGTCTTCTAAGCTTTTTATTTTATTGTGCTGGTATTGTGGGGTACTTTCGGGAATGAATAATACTTCTTCATTTTTTATTATTCTCGATTCCCACGGGGAGGAATCTTCGCTGTCGTCTTCATCCTTCCTTCTTTTTGCGTTCCACGACGAGCACATATCACTTTGGGCATCGCTTTCGTTTTCGCTTCTCTCGTTTTCGCTGCCCCTATGTGGAACGTCCTCATTTTCGTTGGCTAGCGGTGCTGCGTTTTGCGAATCAACTAGAAATAGGAGATTATTGTAAAAAGCGTAGTAACTTTTTTTCTTTACCGCAGACCCTTTGTTGTGTATCCTTGCTTTGTGACTCTTTACGAAGCAGTCGCGTATATTCCTCCATTTCTGTTTTAGTTGTTGATCTGGAAAAAAAAAAATGAAATAAAATTCGATGTTCTATTAAATAACTGCTAGTTCATAATACATAAGTATGTAGCTACCTAATGTTAACTTTTGGGAACAATTTTTAAAGTAAATAACATCAGTAGATGTTATACATTTTATTATGTTACTTATATTAAATCAATTCAAAAGTTAGAATCACTTTGATGAAAGTTCAAGGGAGAGAAGCGTGATCGTGGCCTATGTTACAAAAGAGACGTTTCATCTATATATGGAGACTGGGCCTGCACTGTGTACACTACTCTAAAATATGGCTAAGCAATAAAGTTAATGTATTTAATTGGTCATTTTATTTAAATTGACTTCGTTCTAAGGTACATTAAGATTTTTTTCGACAAAGAGAGCAACACACCGCGCTACAAAAATATGGCGGATGGACGTGCGTGAAATGTCATTTTGACAACCTACATTTATCTGACAAAACAAAAACATCAAATCAAATAACATGACATGAAAAATATGTCAATGTCATGTCAAACGCCAATTATAAACCAACATGGCGGTGTTCAAATAGTGTTCATTTAGTAAAAAACTTACCAGAAGAACTATTCTTGTACCATCGCATTTGTCTTCAAATTATTGAAATTGTATTTTTCTTGTAATCTCCTATTTTTTCCTAATTTTTCTATGTAGTGTACATGGACCAGGCCCAGAATGAAATGGCTCCTTTACAATTTACACCATAATCCATAACTTTGTAAAGTTTTTTAGAGATCCGTACAAAAGTCGTAAGATTAGCCCGAACTAACAAACAGCAGATAAACGGGCAGACAGAGAAGTCTCCCGATCCAAAAATAATGTTTGCTACTTTATCTTTTTTGAAGAAAAAAAAACAAAATTCTGGGATTTACTTTTTCATTATAATGTTCCTATTACTGTTTTAATGTATCTACAGATGCTGTGGCGGTTCTTCCAAAGCTCCTAAATCTTTCCCTTGTATTACGAAACTGGGCTTAGACGAGGACTTACTAAACCCTGGTTTTGTGACGAGTCATTTCATACAGTTGCTATAAGTCATAAATGTCCAATGTATGAAATGACACGTCACAAAACCAGGGTTTAGTTAGACCTTGTCTGAATCCAGTTTCGTAACTACATTTGGGCTTGACGCTAGCTACCTACCTATTCCGTACGTTTGCTATTGAAACCTACTGAGATAATATATACTTAGTATCAAAGAGAATATAGAGTGGTATATATAGTATTGTCTTTGGTAATATACAGCAAAAATCTAAAAAGTTTTCTCCAACAATAGATAGGTATTAGATATATATAGGTAACAGTACTCAAAGAGAATATAAGCACTACGTTATAGTCAAAGACTATAATACACTACGTGGGTATAGTAATTAAAAAAAAGACTTACGCAGGTTTTGCCTCCTTGCCGGCGATAAAACTTCATCGCCACTATAAATATCCACTATCTCCCTCCATTGTTGTTGTCTAACAATATCCGTAAAACCCGCGCTCGTCGATTTGTTCCAAATTGCCGAACGTTTTTGGATCTCTGATATAAACTTTGCTGTGTCGAACTTTATCGAATCCATGGTCCAAATGACACTTTTTTTATGCAAGAATAAACACAAAAATAAATGATGCAATAGTTTGAAAGCGGCTGGCCGCGCGGTGCGAGAGAGCGGGCAAACGCGAATAACAAGGAGGTGCGGTTGAGTCGGTCGATAGCCGGGTGCGGGTGCGGGTGCGGGGTGACGGGGCGACCGACGCGATGCCGACGGGGCATTTGGAGGGGGCAACGACCGGCCTGGCGGTTTGCGGTCGGCACGGGGCGGGGCGGGCAGCCGGCCGCGGTTTCATTTAGTATAGCTTCATAATTCATTTATTTGCGAAACACAGGTATAAAAGATGTCAAGAGTTACAGAGTACAGCCAAGTTCCTACATTACAGCATGCAAATTCCATGTCACTTATTGATTACATAGTCATAGTTACATTATTATTAGCATTCCGCCAGCAGCTCAGCCCTTAGCAGGTTACTTTTTAACCTTTTAGTGCACGAAAAGAGCTCTTAAAGGCGCACTTTAGTCCTTTCACTACACTGATTCTTTAGGCCCTTATTAGGGCTATCATACCTCAACCTGGTTACTGACCTAATACAGGATGACCAAGAAAGAATCCGTGACACGACAAGCAAGCAATCATCAGCCTGTAAAAGTCCACTGCTGGACATAGGCCTCCCACCCGCTGCGCTACAGAGTGCGTTAAATCCCCACTTGCAAAATTATAGACCTAGTCAGTGAAGTTTGTAGCCAGGCCCCCAATCTTACTAATACAATGACTTGAAAATGATAATCGCATTATAATTATCATTCAATTACGATTATAGCCACCTTCGTTTTTTTGATTTCATTGGTCAATTGGTGTCACAATGACTGCCATTGATAAACGACTGTGACAGCAGAATACCAAAAGTGTCAAAAGTGGCCATTTTGCCATTGAACCATTGCCATTTTGAAGCCATTTCTATTGACCTTACCTCTGTCATCGCTCTGCAAGTCGACTAGTACGAAGACAGAGAGCAATGCTTTCCCAAGCTGGGTCTGCTTCTCCACGTCTCCGTCCCGGTGGCCGATGGTCCAACTGTAGAGGATGTCGTCCACGCAGCGGTCCAGGATCGGACACTGCCACACGTGGCATATCCTTTATGGAAAACAGCCCAGATAAATAGAGGTAGACAAAAAACTAAGCACTATAATTGTCGCTGTCTGACAATTGAATAAAATGCTGTGCTGGAGAGAGATACCTGCGAAGAATCATCATCATTTCACCCGTAGGATGTCCTGAACACAAACCACCACAAATTGAGTTATATTGCCCATAAAAACTTTCAATCCCTATTGCACCTCCTTGAGACAAGAGAGCCTATGTCCTTCCCCAGGATATATAACTATTTCCTTGCCAATTTCATTACGATCCGTTCAACCGTTTAGTCGTGAAAAGGTAACAAATGAACAAGTAATAATATTAGTACATATGGATATTTTGACTGGCCTCCTAGCTCAGTTGGTAGTAACTCTGCCTTCTGCTCTAGAGGTTGCGGGTTCGATCCCCGCACTGGACAAACATTTGTGTGATTAACACAGATGTTTGTTCTGTGTCTGGGTGTTAAATATTTATTAACCGACTTCCAAAAGGAGGAGGTTCTCAAGTCGGCTGTATTTTTATTTTTTTGTGTGTATGTTACTCGATATCTCCGCCAATAGTAACCTGATTTTGATGATTCTTTCGCTGGTGTATAGAGTATGATCCCGGGGTGGTTCCATTTTAATTTAATTCCTGAGGGATTGCAACTTGTCCCGTAAAACTTAAAAAAACGTCATCTTCTCTTGAAATCACCACATGCCGAAATTTTTTTTTTCGGCTGTGGTATAGTATCTTTATCCCCGCGACTTCGTTCGGTTGCTGCTATTTTTACATAAACTTTAAACTTAGGGGTTGTGTGTCGGGAATTTCTTTCTGTGCACCCATACGTTACAACAGGAAGCTACTCTGCAAATTTCATACTCTTAGTAGTCTCTGCGTTGATTTTCAAAGAGAATAAAACCACTACGTTTTATTGTCAGTCAGTACCATAAGAGTTATTATGATGATGAATGGATGTCATAGTTACTTTTGTTTTTTATTCGAAAGTGTAGGTAGCCAATGTCATCCTTAGTAGGTAAGCAAAACGCAAAGAGGTTGATAACAAAAACAAGACGTTGATATTAATCTTGTGAATATTCAGTCGGTTTTTAGTTTTTGTAAAAAATATCTTATCTATTATGTATATCAGTGAGTGTCTGGTACCCATAGTACAGGCTATGCCTAGATTGGGATCAGTTGACCGTGTGTGATATTTCAGGATTTATTATTTTATTTAAATACCTGCCAGTCAGAACTCTGATTTGATAGCTGCTATGCTCCAGCTCTGCGCTCACGTCCCGATCCCGACTCAGGCGTTCAACACTCTCATACACATTTGGTCGCTTCGACCTCTTCTTCTCACACGTCACATGTATCTCTGGAAGGTTTGCATAGAATGCGTCACTAAGTATCGGTTTCCCTTTAGAATTCTGTATTAATTTAGCTTCTTTTAGTGGGGAGAGTATTGAGCCGTGTGTGAGGACCCAGCGGTTGGAGAATCGGATGCCTGATGCGGAGACAGTGAGGATGTTAGCAAGTTCGCCGTCTTCGGAGTAATTGTAGGATACCATCACGCCTTCGACCGCCATTTTGGATCTAGAAAAGAAAAAAATGCTTGCTACAAGGAGACTGAATCATCAGCACGAAAGGAGCCGCTAAAAGGCGCACTTTAATTTCACTACACTGATTCTTTCACCGACGGTCATAGGTCCTTTTCAGGGCCACCATACCTCAACCTGGTCACTGACCTAATACAGGATGACCAAGAAAGAATCAGTGGCACGACAAGCAAGCATTCATCAGCCTGTAAAAGTCCACAACAAGACATAGGCCTCCACCAAGTAATTACCTTTCTGAAAAAAGTTATCTTACTGACTCCGAATATTTCTTTTGCTCCAGTTATTTTTTTATTTTTTTTTATACAAAATTGGCTATCGTTTGACCACAATCTCACCTGATGTTAAGTAATGAGTTGGCCTTGTTTGTACTGCAATATGCATTTATATTGTCTTTATCTATTGAAGACAATCATTCTTCCTTATTCTATAAGTGCCTACCACCAATGAATGGATAAATCCTCGCATTTTCTGGAAGATATTGTATGAAGTGACATAGTAGTGGTTTGAAATTTCATAAGGTGAAATAGGGAAAAGCATAGATACTAAGTTTTTAATAATATCCCGATTTTCGACTCGGATATCGGCGCTTCGAGCCAACATCTTAAATAATTTTAACAAGATTTGAATGCATGATTGAAATTACCCAGGTGGGTAGGTATGTTGATTTTGAACTTTTATTACATAGACGATTATTTACCTACATTATTTGGCCTTTGTGTCAGTTGTACCATTGATTTGTAGCATTGATGGTACAAGATATACAACTTTGTATCCTTAGTACCATTAATGTTTTTTTTTTATACAACTAAGGTAGCAAACAAGCATACGGCCCACCTGTTGGTAAGTGGTTACCGTAGCCTATGTACGCTTGCAATACCAGAGGCATCACGCACGCGTTGCCGACCCCTTAAAAAGTTCAAAACGCCCTTTTTGAAGGACCCCATACTGTAGTCCTTAGGGAAAACCTTAGAAAAAATGTTACTATTAGTGACAATTATTTAGGATCAGTCAGCCATTTGTCCAAGGTAATCACAATCGTGACGTATTTAGGTTCCCTTGAACTTCCACACTACATACTTTCACAAATTACTGCTTTGCGTTGCGCGTCATCCATTACGTGTTTTGTTCACACTAACAAAGATTTCCAATATAAAACTAGCAACGGTTACCGTGGAAAAGTTGGGACTTTGCAAGAGATGGGCTGTGAAAGCAGTTGGTACAGGAAAACATGTCTTGAATACAGGGTAAGAAGATTACAAATGTGATGTGCGCTATCAAACACACCCATTGATGAAAATATTGTTGTAATGAGCTATATTCAGCGGGGGGCTAATACGCCATGCAATTTGAGAGGGTATAAAAAGAAAATTCATCTCTTTTCACACCATCAGCTACTCTACTACCTTCGTAGAGGGCGCTTGTGACTTGTTTTTTCATTTTAGTAATTTATTTTATTAGTGCTTTCACGTCCACAAGGTAAGTTTCTTCGAAGTATTTAATATTGTTTTTACAGAATTTACAAGTGTAGCAAAGACAATGGATTAGATTTAAAATATTTACTGCATAGTCCAACACAATTATACCTAAAGTACTTACCTTATCTTCTATGCGTTTACGTACACTAAATTACTGATTATGCTAATTTGGATCACATCCAGTTAGTGCCTTAATGATAAGTTATCAGATAAAAAAATATATAGTGACTTGGTAGAATATGACTCGTAATTTCGAAGTATTTCTTCAAGTTTCCGTAGTGTAGCGGTTATCACGTGTGCTTCACACGCACAAGGCCCCCGGTTCGATCCCGGGCGGAAACAGGTTTATTTATGCACAAAAATATATTTTTTTAGTGCTTTTAAATCATCTACATCGGTTCTCGTGCTCAAATGATTTTCTGATCTACCAAGCATCATGATAAATGCATCATTACACCGACAAGAGCTAAGCTCTTTATTAATACTATGTTATGTTAATTATTGATCTCGAAAATTCTGTTAACTTCGTATAATTTGGAACCATTCCAATTTAGTTATGTTCTATGGAAGAAATATTATTAACAAAATAGCAATGATAATTGCATATTATTTTTGTTACTTTGATTTTCATAACCAAAAGGGAAAATTAAAGTCGGTAATAGTAATTTGGATAAAAGGAAACCTCAAAAAGTCATTCCTTCGAGCCGGATTTGAACCAGCGACCTATGGATGCCTATTTATTACCGTCTACAGTCCACCGCTCTACCAACTGAGCTATCGAAGGTTAGAATTCCCTGTCGAAATTACCTTTTAAAAGCTATTGACTTTAAAAACGAGGCAAAGACGGCAATTTGATAATTCACAATGAAAGCGTTATCCAAAGGAGTGTACTTTTTAAATTAGGGTTTTTTGGGTTAGTAGGTATTGATTTTTTTCCAGAAAGGAGCTACTAAATAAAACCATAACATCAAAATTCAACCTCTCAAACGAAATGCACGTCAGTCATGTGCAAAGATCGTGTATGCATCGCGACGTTAAAAATTCTAATACTATTTCGATCGATCGCGACCAAACCATAAAGATACTAATGTTTAGATACATATTACAAACTGTTGCATAAGTTCACGTAACCATTTTCTAAGCAAACTGCAGCAAACTGGATATTGGTAGACATCACAGGGCAAGCACATTAAACTTTGTCAGTCAATACTAATCAAAGATTTAACAGCTAACCGGATTGCGGCGGTTTACGCTACACAATAAACATGATGCGCCTATACATGTCATGCTATCACTGTTTACCTACTATAGTTTAGTTACAATAAATTGTACCATTTATTTGAAATTCAAGATTCAAGATGTTTATTTGCAGAAAGAAGTGTTACAGAGAGGTCTTAAAGCTATGAATATGGCACTTATAAACTTATTCACTCTTTTCGAGCACAACTTTACACATACTATACTTAGTAAATTTTTGGGTATACTACAGAAACAGGACTCTTTGAATATAAATAATATACAAATAAGCAACATTCACTATAAAGTTAGCTATAGGAAACATTACAATAGGCACGTAATTTTTGTTAGGAGCGTTGGCGAAAAGAAATGTACAGCAGCATTTTTTATTTTTCAAGGTATAATAGGTAAAGTAGGTAAATGTTTATTTTTCAAATAAACATTTACTTTACCTATTTCTGGTTGAACTTCTCTACCTTCTACTACTGTAGTATTGGTGAAGCAATTTTATTTTATTTTATTTTATTTTATTAATGAAACAAAATCCACAGCTCTTAGATAATATGGTACAACTTAACTAATTCACTTTACTTAAAGCCAATAAAGGATTTAATTTTTTTAGCTAATACATTTATTAAGTACGACCGTCACTGATTTGACACAAAATTTGACACAATGAATCGACTACAAGTACCTCGAACCTATAGCAAAGACTTAAGATTCTTATCTACGCTTCTACACCCACTTCTCGGCCACTATTCAGTTCATCATCTTCCTGCCTGCCCTTATCACAAATCATGTGGATTCGGCACAACATGTATTCTTCTTCCACTTCCCTATATCACTCGTCATCTCAGCACTCATAACAGGCCTCATAACTCAGTTGGTAGTAACTCTGCCTTCTGCGCTAGAGGTAGCGGGTTCGATTCCCCGTGTTTGTTCTGTGTCTGGGTGTTAAATATATATTATATCTATTATGTATATCAGTCTCTGGTACCCATAGTACAGGCTATGCCTAGTTTGGGATCAGTTGAATGTGTGTGATAATATGTCCGGAATATTTATTTAAATATTTATTTATTTACGCACTCCTGTCTTAACCATATCCAATTTCACCTCTTGGCCTACCTCTACTCATACATATACTATTCAGTTAACGTCTTATAAAGTAAAAACTTAAAACTATAAAAAAATTTAGTTCACTATAGAAAATGTTGAGTCACAAAACTATTCATTGTGATTTTAGCATTGCCGACCATATTAGTTTTCCTGGAATAGCGTTAATATTTTTTCACTCATAATACTGACATTTTTTTTCATCAAAATTGTAGCTCTAAATTCCCTCAACATAAGAATACTAGCCTCGTATTTTTAGACGAAGAAACATAAAAAAGCAAGAAGTCTTAGTAATAAAATTAATAATTAGCGCAAAAAGGAGTCCAGTTAAAGGTAGCTAATAACCAATTTATTATTGCAAAGGAACCCATTGACGTGCTTAGTGAAGCAATTTTCTAGCAATTTGTTAGTGCTAGAAAATTGCTCTTAATGGGGTGGGGGTGTTCGGGATCGGCAACGCTTGCGTGATGCCTCTGGTATTGCAAGCGTTCATAGCTTGCGGTAACCACTTACCAACAGGTGGGCCGTATACTTGTTAGTTAGATGTATATTTTATTTATAAGAAATTGTCTAATCGTAGAAAACTGGCTCCATTAGGTAGTATGAAGTTTACTTATATAATTTTCTCTCAAATAAACTATTCATGACCGTTTTTAGGGTTCCGTACATCATAATGAAAGAAATAGAACCCTGGTAGGATCAATTTGTCTGTGTTTCTATTTCCCATTTGGGACGACGTAAAACTATGCTCTTCATCACAAAATCACCAGAAAGCCATTATATATATATTTAATAAAATCACTAGGATCACTTTGAAACGTCTTAGAAACTAGGTGAAGCTATGCCTGTTCCTCGCGACCAAGCCTAGAAGAATCAGAATATTCTTCTGGGGTCCGCGTATGGTCTTACAGGTAGCAAACGCCAGCTCTAAATAAGAGATATTTAGCGCCATTCATCGACCGTTCGCTGCTGTGATTGGTTGATGGAGGTGGTGTGACAGTCTCGGCTTCCGTCCGTGTCGCGACCATTACTCGTTGCATTGCATAGTAATAAACTTAGTAAGACTATCCTAATCAGTGACACGACATGGAAGGGGTCCTGGTCACTGACGAAATACAGGATCACCAAGAAAGAATCAAACATTTGTGTGATGAACACGGATGTTTGTTCTGTGTCTGGGTGTTAAATATTAATCTATTATGTATATCAGTCTCTGGTACCCGTAGTATAGGCTATGCCTAATTTGGGATCAGTTGACCGTGTGTGATATGTCCGGAATATTTTTTTAAAAAGTGACACGGCATGCAAGCAAGCCCATCCCCTAGTTTTTTACATTCTTCTTCTTCTTCTTCTTGTCGTGTCACTGATTCTTTCATGGTCATCCTGTATTATGTTAGTGACCATGTTGAGGTATGGTGGCCTAAGACCGTCGATGAAAAATCAGTGTTGTGAAAGGATTAAAGTGCGCCTCTTAAGGCTCCTTTCGTGCACATTTTTACAGTTTTTTACCTTACTCGTCTGTTACGACATCTTCGGGTAGGTAGATATGGAGGGGCCAATTCTTCAGCTGGAGCCACCACTGCAAACACTACCTTTTGTCGTAAAATATTTGTATTGGTCCCTCGTTCGCACGTAACAATAACCGATCCATTTTGCAACCTTACAGGCCCATTACAGATATCCTTGGTTTTATTCGGTCGTGATGAGCGCCGACCTCAGCCGACACCCAAAGGAAGTCGCCAGCGGACAACGACTTGTAAAGAGATCGAATAGATATATGTCACAGAAGTCAATCAAATACCAACCTACTTCAATAAACTAGTTGTTCGCCCCGAACCTGGCGATGTCTGGTAAAAGTCGGTGCTTCGGGATAAACTTTAAAAATTGCATCTTAAAGGTAACATAAACAAATAATATATGCAGCCAAATAACATTATTTGTTTCAAATAGTGTTGTGTTCCAGTGAGTAAGGTTGCCAGAGCTCTTTAGGGGGGAGGGGGTTCGGGGTCGGCAACGCGTGCGTGATGCCTCTGTGATGGTATTGCAAGCGCTCATAGGCTACGGTAACCGCGTACCAACAGGTGGGCCGTATAATTGTTTGCCACTTCAGTTGTATATAAAAAAAAAAAAAAAAACTTTGTTTTTTCTTTGTACCTATATCAAAAAACATAGTATGGACGAGTATAAAAAATAAATAGATTTGGAATGTATGAACAAAACTCTTTCTTATTATGACACACTTCATGTAGGTATTTGTATATTATTTTTTGAAAAACCCTCTTTTGGACCCCTTTAACTTGGCCGATTTAGCCAGTAAATCCTGATAGTACAGCCTATTGACCTACTAAATTCCATGCAGATCGTATTGAATGTACAAATAAACTGTACTTACAACGCTGATTCGCCCAAGTTGTTTGAGAAATATTCGCTCGCTCGATAAACTAATTAGCATGACAAATCTATTATATTATGCTACTAGCGTACGCCCGAGGCTTTCCTCACGTGGTATCTTGATAAAAAGGGGCAGTTTTAAAAAACCCTAAAGTCCGTATTTCCGTATTTGACTTGATGAGTATTTGTACCAAGTTTCAGATAAATCTCTCGTTGCGTTAAGATTCTCCCATACAAACTTTGACATCTCATTACACCCTATTTAAGGGGTTGGAAATTCTAAAAATACAGTTTTTCCTTATATCTATTATTCATTATTTTAAGTTAGTTTCAAATCTGTAGGTTCAAGAAATACGATTTTTCATAGAAACGTTTTAACCCCTTTTCGCCCTCTTAGGAGTTGATATTTTGAAAATCCCTCCTTAGTGGATGTGTTTGGCACATAAGGCAGCTACTGTCAAAATTTCAGCTTTATAGCTTCAGCGGTTTGGGCTGTGCGTTGATCGTGTAATCAGGCCTTGTTCTTTTATATTATTCATAATAATGCTACAAAGGCATGCGATAGTACGGATCAAAGCCGCATTCATACAATGCATCAATCATAGAGTCATTTGTAATCATTACTTACTACGAGTTTGGGGTCAAGGGCTGTTTCGAATGCTCTACCAAAAGGACATGTTAGACTGTAGGAGTCATTATTATTGACTGTCCTGTGAGAGTATCGTCCATGCTGGCTTGTCGAGTCACTGATTCTTTCTTGGTCATCTTGTATTAGGTCAGTGATCAGGTTGAGATTTGGCCTTGAAAAGGGTCTATGACTGTCGGTGAAAGATTCTGTGAAAGGATTAAAGTGCGCCTCTTTTCGTGCACATGTCATTATGACTTCGAATTTTTAGGTTCTAGGACTTGGATCATCGAAAAAAAGATAAGCAAGCTTTAATTGTTGCCTAATTCTCCTAGGCTTAGTTGCGAAGAACAGGCAACAGCAACATCTAATTTCCAAGACGTTTCAAAGTGATCCTAGTGATTTTATTGAACCTTTTGACTCTGACTTTGAACAGTAACTGACCTATTGCACAGTGTTCAAGACGTCCAGTGATTACCATACGAACGAAACATTATCCAATTCTTCTAATAAGTACTCGTCCTTTTCTCGTCTCCTAGCTATCTGTAATAACGTTGAAATCTTCATCAGATATATGCGACTTGGTCAAGACATAATTCGTTCCTATGAGAAACACAAGCCGCAGTTTCAGACGCGGTACTTAGCGGACCAATTGATCAAATGAGCGTGAGTAACCGTGGATCCGGTCCCGTGCCTCGGTCGTCCCTTCGGCCCCCTACACCTCATATCTTGGCAATTACTAATTACTTAGCTAGGTAGGTGTATTGTTTACTAATTGGTGGGAAAAGGTCAGTGACTGCGGCTTGGCAGACATACAGGCGCATACGCAGCTGCAGCTAAATTTAGGCAAATGTATGCTTGTTTGGTTCTTTGGCACTGGTGGTCCCGGCTAAAGAATAGGCCCCTCCATTACTACCCGTAGATTTCTTAAGAGACGACTTAGGGAAAAATTGCTAGGGGATGGGCAGCAGCATTCCCTATCCATATAATAGCTTTATCTGCATTCGCCATCCACAGCGTGGTGGTGAGTACGGCCAAATGATTGTTTGGTTGCAAGCCGTACAAGGTCGGTCGCGCTGGAAATCTATGGCGTCCACTGCTTAACATAGGTTCAGCAGTCGACGCTCTACGGTTGAAATGATAATGAGAATTCTTGTAGTTTTGACAGGCCCTGACTTCAAAATTCGTCAGTCACACGCTAGCTCTCAGCAGGCAATTCGTGGAGACACTAGCTAACCCACGACAATACAATAATGGTCGCTCTTTCCTAATAGGCCGCATCCTGCCTGGGCCAGGCGCAGCCCAGTCAATGCTAAGAGCGTCTCGCTTCAACGTCTCGCTTGTAAATTTTCGTCTTGTCTCTGCTCAGATCGGATTCCGCCTTATTGTGACCGTGCGTGGGTTCATCGCTGCAGTTGTGACAAACGATCCGACGCGCCCTTAACGGACGATGTTTTCGACGCGAAAACGATAGTTGCGAACGCCAAATATCTCATAATTCTATGAGGTCGTGGAATGCAGTGAGGATACAGTGGTTGCCAGTGTTTAGCTTACTGAGGGGACATGCCTCAACGGCTGGCTAGTGTGAAGAAAAAGTATAATTCGACTCCATTGAGTCACCCGGATTCTGAACACTTGATGCGATAACGTTTTAGGTGAGTCCGCTTTAAAACTCATTAGTGTAATGCTTGTAATGCATACCTGCTAATAGCCTTAGAAGTGGACAGGTGTTCGAGGAGTTTATCGGTTTGGGTTTCTTTTTGTGTTTTTCGTCTTTGGCGTTGTTTTACTGGTAAGAGACAAGACACTTTACCTTAAAAGCTTTAAAATACTGAAACTACGTACCTACCAAACCACTAACAAAACACATAAATTAGTTAACAAATGAGTGATTACCTGAATACCACAAAGAGGTATAGGTAGGTATATACCTGGCAAGGTACCTAGATCTAGTACCAATTTCATACATCACCACAGAGTCGTAGAGATTTTCTAAAACTACTAGGTACTATAAGCCTCTAAAATTATATCAGCCAAATTTATTAGTCACTTTTGCAGAGAAACAATCACTAATTATGCTATTACAAACTAAGCAACAAACAGTGTTGTGATTAACAAATTAACCTTGAAAACTAACAAATATTTGGCAAAAACCTACTTTAAATATTATATACCTAGGTAATAAATATTATAATTTAAAATACTTAATCGGTACCTATAAAATAAAAACACTGAACCAACCTTTTGAGCTTGTTTACACTGGTCTTATAGGTTATGTATAGTAGTCTCACAAAACGTAATGATTTATGAACAACACAATAATTTCCACTGACACACTTAACACATCAATTTCATAACGAATACTGCTATTGCTCTGTCCAATATTTACTATATTACTACTAAACTTTTCCTAAGGTTCTTATCAGCTGTTACTGTTGTTAGCTCCCGATTAAAATCGATTTATTGACGCATTTTGTAAACAGTAACTACATTGATAATAGCGAGCTCTAGGTAATTTAGTCATAACTTCTTCATTGTTCGATTTGCGACGTGTTTTGGGGGT
Source organism: Anticlea derivata (assembly GCA_947579855.1). Lineage (NCBI taxonomy): Eukaryota > Metazoa > Arthropoda > Insecta > Lepidoptera > Geometridae > Anticlea > Anticlea derivata. The sequence goes on along the minus strand of OX388274.1, from coordinate 9,978,691 downwards.
ATTGCGATAGATGGCGCTGTTAACCAAGTTTATGTTGACCTATTGTTGTTAAAGTTGGCCGTGGTGGCCCCGGCTGAAGAATAGGCCCCGCCATGTCTCCTACCCATGAATGTCGTAAGAGACGACTAAGGGAAAAATGCTAGGGGATGGGCAGCAGCGTCCCCTGTTTTAACAAAGATAGCTCTAACTGCGCTCGCCAACCCACGTGCCCTGCGTGGTGAGTACGGGCCTCCATATCATAGGAAGTTACTCCGGAAATCTGTGGGGGAGGCCGATGTTCAACAGTAGACATCAAATGGCTGGAATCATGATGATGATGTTGACCTCCCCATTTCACTATATTGAAGACGTGTCGCCTGTCTGAGCGACCTGTATGTCAGTCCAAATGAAACGGATTGACCCTCCAGGCAGGTCAATAACCAGGTCAGTAAACGTATGACTTATACCTTCATCATGTTCTTTAGCATACATGCTAAACCTAGTTTAAAATTACTCAGATGATGAACGAAAGATTATTAAAACAGGTGTACCTATACCTAAGGCAAATTTTATTTATTTGTATGTATATCTATAGAAGATCTATAAACTAGGTCAAAGCGAAGCCCATCGAAAACAATCTAGATTTTTTTAAATTCAATTAATATTTCTATTAAAGTTCGGTAAATACGTAAATGTCGGCAATCAGCGGGTATTAATTACCCCTTTCTTGGGGATATTGAAGAAGCCTTGCATCTGTTGGAAAATATATCAGTTTGATTGAGGGAAAATTCCTACTTTTAAATATTTAATTTACTAACTTATTATAAGCGGTTATACTCGTACCACACACAGATAACATAATACTCGCATTTTTAAGGGCCATGTTTTCGTAGACGTGTGCTACGAAGTGCTACGAAAGGCTACGGCATTTGTAATTTGCAATGCATTCCGGACTAGCTTCTACCTCCGGTTTCGTACACCACCCAGATAAAAAGTTGCATAATTCATATTATGTTGATTAGTACATATGCTGTCCTTTATTCTTTATTCTTTATTGTACACAGAAAACACATACAAAAAACAAACTAAATGAAAGGACATGTACAAAGGCGAGCTTAACCCTAAAAAGAGTTTTCTTCCAGCAAACCTTTGAGGCTAGAGATAGGTGGTTATAGAGGTAGGGTTCGTGTACAAGACCAATGAATAAAAAAATAAATAAATAGTAGATGTATAAACAAACTATTCTAACAAAATATACTTATATAAGATACCTAAATATAAACTTATCACTATGAACAAACTACTTATATAATAATATTACAATATATATACCTACTTGTGAAACAATAAAACAAATATACAAAAATATATATAATTTAAATTTAAATACCTACGTACTTACAGAGATACACTTACAGAGCTGTCCCGAAAGAGACTTATTTTACACACAATTGGCAATAAAGTTTGTACATTTTTTATGTCAAAGTCAAAGTAAAAAGGCATTTATTTCAATAAAATCACTATGATCACTTTGAAACGTCTTAGAAACTAGGTGAAGCTATGCCTGTTCCTCGCGACCAAGCCTAGAAGAATCAGGCAACAAACACGGCTTGGTGCCTATCATTTTTTTCGATGATCCTTTTTCACAAAATGGAATTTAAAGCTTCCGTGTGGTGCCGATTGAACTAGGTGAGGCTCAAAAGAAAAGTAATGCAATCTTGAGTCTATTGTTGTCCAAGAAACAACTAACCATTGTCCAAGAAAGACCTGACCAGTGTCCCTGACCACTGTCCAAGAAATAACCAGTTACATGACAAAGCAATATATTTGGTTTAAGTGAATCAACCTGCTGGGTACTTCCATCTCCATTATGTGATGACTCAAAACTTATTTTTTTAATTACTTATTATGAGTGTGTTTATTATGTTCAGCAGTGGACGTTGTACGGCTGAAATGGTGATGATGATGATGATGATGAGTTTGTTTTGGGATGTATCATGCATCATTGTGTTGGTAACTAAGCTGAAATATTTCCGGCTAGATGACGTAGTGAGTGTCTCGTGACTACCTGTAAGATGTTAGTGCTGTCGCATCTTAAAATCTTTTCCTCAAATCTTTATAAGCCTCTAAGATTTACCTGTACTCTTCAGTCGTGTAATTACCTACCTAAAATTTCTCTTCAACATTTGAATGGGACTTTATTTACAGTAAGTTTTAATTTTCAACTAACACATGTATATATTCACAAAATACACAAGAAACAGTTGAGCTATCTAAAGACCGTTACAATTGACCTATAGATACCTAAATTGATCCAGATCACTTCCGATCGGAAGCGTACCCAAGACGCTGGCGGGATCGCCACGCTGGATGGCAATGCTAATCCGTTGGGCCAAGTAGGAGCCAGCTCTCGGGTCACGCGTCGCTTTGATCAGGCACCCTGATATCGTTTTGAAAACCCGGAGGGCCCCGCAGTTACATTTGAATTCGTATTCTTCCTTATTACCAAACTTCGAGCTTCAATATACAATTATTCATTGAAATAGCATGGATATTTTTGAAACGTCCTAAATCGAGTTGAACTTACGCCTTGAACTTACGCATAGCTTCACCTAGTTTCTAAGACGTTTCAAAGTGATCCTAGTGATTGTATTGAAATAAATGCCTTTTGACTTTGACTTTGACTTTGACCTGTTCTAGCCAAGCCTAAAAGATACAGACAAGAAACCACGGCTCGGTTATTTTAACATGCTTCCGCCGGTGGCTTTGCTCGCATGGGACTAACATAAACATTAGCCTATATGCTGTTCGATGTAAATAACTATAAACAAAAACGGTAAAAAAAATCGGACATCCAAATCCTACTAAACATAACTTTCTTATAATTATTATGTAATAAATTTAACCAAATTTTAGCTTTTTTGTGCCTAAAAGAGCATACTAAATAATAGCTTATCCTGAAATCTATGAAGTCATGTCCAATAGTTAAAGTGATAATCTACTACGATAATAAAAGTGGAACAAAAAAGTAATATAAATAATATAATACATTTTCATAAATAATGTAACACATGTGGGAAGGTTGGTATCTAGTTTTAATAGAATAAGTTTCTTGTTGAAACCACCGACCTACAGGTAGTATGCGAACTTCTCCGTAATTTAATAACCTAGCTTATCGAGAGGTATTCAAGAACATTTTGCTGAAGCGTGGAGCCCTGTTCCAGCGGCGGGCGATATGTCACCTGAAATTCATTTCAGAATGAGCTTTACGGCTACTTATTATAGTCAATTTTGAGTTTGACATTTGAGGGCGGGCCATCTAGCTCAAAGCTACTCAGAGATATCGCAAGCCCCTAGAAGTCATACTCAACTTTATTCAGTAGAAGTGAAGTTGAGAGCACTGGTGAAGTGATGGTAGTGTCCCCTCTTTCCGATCCACACTTCATGGGTTCTAATCCTGGGTGTGCACAAATGAATTTTCCATTCGGAAAATGTATGTGTAATGCCTATACAGTGGTCCGTGAGGAAACCGGCATGTCCTAGAACCTAAAAATTCGAAGACATGTGACGAAAGGAGCCTCTAAGGGGCGAAATTTAATCATTTCACTACCTACACTGATTCTTTCACCGACGGTGATAGGCCCTTTTCAGGGCCACTATACCTCAACCTGGTCACTGACTTAATACCACTTGTATTCAGAAGACCAAGAAAGATTCAGTGACACGACAAGCAAGGAAGCAAGCTGCATAGGTCGTAATAGACTAACAGTTTAAAAATCCGTCCGAAAACAAAGTTATACCTAATGAATAAGGCCCATATTTCTAGGTATCAATAGCGTTTTTTTTTAATTTTCTTTAAGTGGCTATGGAGTCACTACGGCCACAACTGGCCTATCGAGATCGCCACTTTTTACTCGTGTAGCCCCTTTACAGGACGTTCAAAGTTCACCGCAAAGCCCAGCAGCTATTAAGAACTGAAGGATTTTCTTTGGGGTGAGTCAATCAATAGTACCATAGAACGACCTTTCCACAGAGGAAAAATATAGCGACCGTCATAAATCATAATTCACAGTAAAATGGAAGAACCCGTATGCCTTAGTAATCTAAATAGTTGGTGTAATAGCTGCTTATTATCTCGCGCTAAATTATACCTCTAGAGAGGTACGTCACAGTGCGGAAAACCGACGTCGACGTGTTGTCGGAAAACGGTAAACGGTGACCATGCAGTGGGCAAACTGCAGGACTTTATTTAATAATTGAATAAAAGAGTTTATTTACAGAAAGAGACATATGTAAAAACTGTACTTCACCCATATTACGCAATAAATTACTTTGATTGATTGATTGATTGAAAAAAGAGAATTAAAACTGGCACAAGTATTTAAAGAAAGAAAGAAAATACTTTTATTTATAACCACACACAATATTTGTTACAGTTTCTGTTTATTTACAACTATACACAAGGTCACAAGAAACAGTTGAATTATCTAAAGACCGATATACGATGTACAAGGTGTTTCATAATATATATACAATCATGAAGGGGCATTCAGCAAAAAAAAGCATATCTATTAGCGAAAAACATTCCACTTTTTAAAGATTTAATTTTGTTTCCCTAACTTGTTAAATTAGCTGTTTTTATCATCGTTATGATTTATTACTCAACATAGGTACGAAAAGTTCGACATAAAGATTGCTGCCTAAAAAAGAAAAAAAGAAAAAAAGAAATAATTAAGAAAAAAAAATATATTTTTTATATTCGTGGATACCCTCAACTATGAAGATAAATTATCAATCCATGGACTTTGATAGATTAACACCATGACAAGCTTCTCAGATCTTATGACTTATTCCAATCTGATGCTTCATTGTGTAAATTAGAAACAAAATTCTACCTACATTATTTGGAATTTAATGCGTCACTTCCGATTTTATGGTTTAATTATATACCCTGGTTTAAATGGCTTAGTTCTTGGAAGTATGTTTCCTCAAGATATAAAAAATATCTGCCTAAAACATATTTTGAGGCCGACAGATGAGACATCAAACCGCAAATAAATAAATATCAATTGTTATCGTTATTAAGTTACTCTGTAAAATGCAGGCTGACGCAAGTGAACTTTTTTTTTTACTATTTTATACAGCACTGGAATCCCCTGAAACCCCGAGATTGTATGTAAAAATAAAAACGCACTAACGACGCGTCTTATTATTAATATAAAAACTTTAAGCCCCGCTGTCGTCCCCCCTTTGGGGTTGAGTTTCGGAGATTCCTTTCTTAGATCATCCTTCCACTACAACAGGACCTTTACACGTTATACCTAGGACTTCTAGACTTCTCACTTACAGGGAAACCCTGTTATTACGAAACTGGTTTTAGACTAGGTCTAACTAAACCCTGGTTTTGTGACGTGTCATTTCATACATTTGACATTATGACATAAAGCAAATGTATGAATTGACACGTCACAAAACCAGGGTTTAGTTAGACCTAGTCTAAGCCCAGTTTCGTAATAACAGGGTTCTAGTTTAGGCTATGCGTTGATTGTCAGCTCAGTCAGTAACGTAAGAATTTTATTTTATTTGATGTGATTCAAAATATTATATCATCCCGGAAGTCGCTAATGCAATTAACAAAAGAAATCATCATCTCCCTGCCCTTATCCCACTTCATGTGGGGTCGGCACAACATGTTTTTCTCTTCCACTCCCCTCTATCAGCCGTCATATCAGTATTCACTCCTTTCTTACTCATGTCATCTTTCACACAATCTATCCATCTTTTCTTTGGTCTACCTCTTCCCTTATATCCTTCCACATTCATATTTAACGCTCTTCTAGTCACATGACATTCTTCCCTCCGCATGACATGCCCATACCACGCTAACCTTTTGCTCTTCAACTTCTCAGTCACTGGCGCTACTTTCAAACTTCCTCTGATGTACTGCAATTAACAAAAGAAAGAATATCAGAAAAAGAATATATATCAAATTTCAAAGTGCGCCTCTTAGAGGCTCCTTTGGATCATCATCAGATCCAAAGGAGCCTCTAAGAGGCGCACTTTAATCCTTCCACTAAGTACACTGATTCTTTCATCGAGGTTCATAGGCCCTTTTCAGGGACACCATACCTCAACCTGGTCATTGACCTAATACAGGATGACCAAGAAAGAATCAGTGACACGACAAGAAGAAGAAGATTTTTTTTCTCGAACTGTTTTCAGATTTACTGTTTATTGCTTAGTCAGCTCCACACGTATTGACTCTGTCTTTCCTGTGGATAAGGCCGACTAGGCTGAGAGGATGGTAAAGGTGCTGGCAGTGGCGGCGTAGCATGGGTTGGTTTCCTAGCACCCCTAAAATAAAACAACAAATCAGTTTTAAATTTACTTTTCTGTCCTTTCTAACAATATGGAAAGATTGGGAAGTCGCGTTTGGCTTATTGTGAATCTTTAGTAAGATTTTAACTTTAATTTTGAGAAACTTCGGATCCGATCAAGCTCTAGTAATAGAATAGAATAGAATGATCGTTTATTTTAGCAAGAGATTACATGGCCGATTAGTTGGTGAGCACAAAAGTATACACATTTAGACATACAATATTACTTAAAAAATATTACATAGTTTAGGTATACCTAGGTACATAACATTATTATATTAAAAAGTTTAGGTATATCGACTCATGTGTCCGAATGCTAAAAAAGGTGTTCAGCTCAGCATTAATGTTGGGTGTGTTAACACCAGTGTAGTTAGTAAGTTGTTACCACGCTCTGTCACCCCTGGGTGCTTGGCACCCGGGGCGGACCGCGGACTAAAACATGTCCCAGGCACTACAGGGTCCTGTGATTAAAAGTTCCACCTGACGCTGTATAAATCATCTAGAATAGATGTAATAAGTCCTTTCTTCCTGCAGTGAGTAAGGTTACCAGAGCTTTTTAAAAGGAGAAGCGTTCAGGGTCGGCAATGCGTGATGCCTCTGTTATTGCAAGCGTTCATAGGCTACGGTGACCACTTACCAAGAGATGGACCGTATGAAAGAGGAAGAAAGAAAGGAAGAGAAAGAAAATACTTCGCACCTTATAGACTAAACTATACAAACTAAGATTAAGAAAAAAAGAAAACTTAAATGCTACGAAATGGCGTCGGACTCAGCATTATGTTGTGATAGCCATTGAACATGGCCATCACAACGCTGATCTTCCGTCGGAACCAGAACCAAACACGTCACGTACACTAACACGATACATATAGAAAACACGAAGCACGAAAAGGTAACTAACATTTACAATACAAGCACTTGTTTTCGCGGCAACTCCTCCGTTGTAGCAGTAAGACTTTGGAATAAACTGCCATATAATATCAAAAAAGTTTACTCCAAAGATTCATTTAAACGATTAACTCGTGAACATTTTCTTAAGAGCATCTAGACTACATGTTAATAAAACACTGTTTTGTACTATCAGTTAATCTATTGCAGTGTATTATATATAAATAAATAAATAAATATTCCGGACATATCACACACGGTCAACTGATCCCAAACTAGGCATAGCCTGTACTATGGGTACCAGAGACTGATATACATAATAGATATATATTTACATATACATAATAGTGACTGGCCTCATAGCTCAGTTGGTAGTAACTCTGCCTTCTGCGCTAGAGGTCGCGGGTTCGATTCCCGCACTGGACAAACATTTGTGACTAACACAGATGTTTGTTCTGTGTCTGGGTGTTAAATATATATCTATTATGTATATCAGTCTCTGGTACCCATAGTACAGGCTATGCCTAGATTGGGATCAGTTGACCGTGTGAATATGTCCGGAATATTTATTTATTTATTTTATTTAACACCCAGACACAGAACAAACATCTGTGTGTGATGAGTGTATATATACACACACTACACACACACACTATACATACACTATATTAATATATATATATATATATATATACAGGGCGTCCCAAACTTATGGGACATGAAGGGGAAGTACCTTAAATATCGTAGATAGGGTATTTTGCTGAAAGAAGACTTTATGTTACTTTTAAAAGTTAGTAATTCTGCATTCATAGATTTTCTAAAAAATACTTGCTTCGTCTGGGAATCGAACCGACTTAAATGTAAAAAAAAAATCATCCTACTTCTATGATGCCAATCGAAAGAATAGCTAAAAAATAATAACTTTGCTTAAGTAACATAGTATTTTTCAAAAAAGGAACAACATGAAATTAATCATTTTAATCAAATTAAAAACATACATGAAAGTGCCGTAGTCAATTAAGTATTTTTGTAAATTAATTAATTAAATGCTAAAAATGTGATCCCTCTTGTCTTACGTTGTTTTAGGATTCCTAACATAAATTTTAAGATTTCTTAATTTTCTAAGTTAAGTGGACCTAAACATTATGGTATTCTCTTTACATATCCTAAAAAATCCTAAATAAAACGTGTTTGAAAAATTTGTCTCAATCATTTTACGTTGTTCCTTTCTTTTAAAATACTATGTTTCTTAAGCAAAGTTATTATTTTTTAGCTATTCTTTCGATTGGCATCATAGAAGTAGGATGATTTTTTTTTGACATTTGAGTCGGTTCGATTCCCAGACGAAGCAAGTATTTTTTAGAAAATCTATGAATGCAGAATTACTAACTTTTAAAAGTAACATAAAGTCCTCTTTCAGCAAAATACCCTATCTACGATATTTAAGGTACTTCCCCTTCATGTCCCATAAGTTTGGGACGCCCTGTATACATTTATAAATATAGTGTATGGTTATATATAGTATAGTTTTTAGTTAAGTTAAACAATCTGTCGCACAGCAACCTCCTGTTTCTACCCAATCAGGCTGGCTGGTAGATAATGCCTTGGCATAAAGCCCACCTTTTGTACATTGTTTTTTGTGTGCAATAAAGATTAAATTAATAATACAAAATATACCTACAACAATATTTGGAACACACAAAACTAAAACAAATAATTAAAAATTGTAATAAAGAAAAAATAACAACAGAAAAGGAAACAGAACAAGCGTAAATTTATATACATATTTTATATTTTTACGTATATTTGTTTGCCACTTTAGCTGACTAAAAAAAATAGCTGAAATATCATATCGGTACTTGCTACGTTTTATATGGGCGCCACGCGAGCGAAGTCGCAGGTATTTATTATGCTAGTTATTATGAGTTCAGCACCGCTACACATCACACCTAGTAGACAGGTAGACTCTTCGCTCTAATTATTTTCGCAAAATTGACCGTTATTCATCCAATCACTGTGCACTCATTTAACGACCAAGCCTTCTCAGACTTAAAGATAGATCTTATCTGGAGTTGATGGTTAGGTATTTGTCATGTAAAACGGTACAGTTGCTGTATTTAGTACCAGAGAAAAAAAATCGACTTTACTAGAGAAAAAAAATCGGCTTTTGTGACGTTATTTGCCTAATAGATTCAGATGAAAATAAAGGAGCCATTTCATTCTGGGCCTGGTCCATGTACACTATATAGAAAAATTAGGAAAAAATAGGAGATTACAAGAAAAATACAATTTCATTAATTTGAAGACAAATGCGATGGTACAAGAATAGTTCTTCTGGTAACTTTTTTACTATGTGAACATTATTTGAAGGCCGCCATGTTGGTTTATAATTGGCGTTTGACATGACATTGACATATTTTTCATGTCATGTTGTCTGATCTGATGTTTTTGTTTTGTCTGATAAATGTAGGATGTCAAAATGACATTTCACGCACGTCCATCCGCCATATTTTTGTAGCGCTGTGAGTTGCTCTCTTTGTCGAAGAAAATCTTAATGTACCTTAGAACGAAGTCAATCTAAATAAAATAATGAATTAAATACGTTGACTTTATTGCTTAGCCATATTGTAGAGTAGTGTACACAGTGCAGGCCCAGGCTCCATATATTGATGAAACGTCTCTTTTACAACGTTTAAAGTTCAGTTCAGACTATGGTTCTGTTCCGGTCGCGGTTCGAATATATATATACCCAAAAAACTATATTACTAAAAAGATGACCGAACTGAAGCCGAAACAAAGTTGATCCGCTGAAATGCAGCCGCTAACATTATTTAGTTTAGTAACACTAGATTTATGTTTTAGAATTTTAGCGGAGTAGGAGCTGGCAACGTTCGATTGTATAATTAGAAAATGGCTTTCGTAAAACATTCGATCCATTAGATTAGCAAGGGGTCAATTCTATTAACAAATCCTGCATTATGTCAGTGACCAGGTTGAAGTATGGTGGCCCTAAAAAGGGCCTATGACTGTCGATGAAACAAACATTTTTTTCTCTGTAAATTTTCCCATTGCTCTTGATAAACTCAACACGCGTCTGACCACGTGTGATATTGATATCTCGGCTCAGATAATCATTTCATTTATAATCTTACACAACGGTAGGTACTTATTAGCTAGAATTCACAGCATCTAAGTGATCTTAATTGTTTTTATCTTATACTACGCTGAAATTTCCTTGAAGGAAAATTTTCCTGATCTAGGTACAAAGCATAATCCTACTAATATTATAAATTCGAAAGTTTATGAGTGGGTTTGGATGTTTGTGGTTCAATCACGGCTAAACGGCCGAACGGATTTGGATGAAATTTGGTACAGAGATGGATAGATATATGGTAGTGATAGATGGAGCTATGCTCGGAGTTTCACTGCGTGATAAAATCCGAAATGAGGAAATCCGTAGAAAAACCAAGGTTACCGACATAGCTTTCAGAATTAGCAGGTTGAAGTGGCAGTCGGCCGTCCATATAGCTCGCAGAACCGACAACCGTTGGGGAACAAAGGTTCTCGAGTGGCGACCATGAACCGGACAACGCAGTGTTGGAAGGCCCCACACCCGATGGACCGACGACATTGTTAAGGTTGCGGGAAGTCGGTGGATGGAAAAGGCTCAAGATCGTTCGTCATGGAACTCTTTGGGGGGTGGCCTATGTTCAGCAGTGGACTTCATCAGGCTGATGATGATGATGATGATAGAGATAGTCTGGAATAGCGAGCTACTTTTTATGTAGGTACAAGCCGCGGGCGCAAGCTAGTTAAATATAATTCATACGGTTACAAAGTGATTTTTAAGCATTACTTTTACCTTGCCTACTGTGGTGTACTTACAAGAACAGAACCGACAACCATTGGGACTTGAATAAAAAAAAAGTAGGTAGGTGTGTAGGTACATAATTCATAGTTAGTCGTCACTTCACAGCTCAGACTACTTCAGACACGATTGTATGGTGATCTAATAGTATCTGATTCACAGGCCGATGTTACCAACATACAAACGACTCGTTAGCAGGTAACCATTCGATTGGATGTTAAGGACCAAGTCTAGTGCCATATGTCATCACTGACAACACGCTCTGATTGTAGAGTTTCAAGAGACTTCAAGATAAGACGAAGTTTCTCAAACGCTACCTTCTTCTTCTTCTTCCTGCCCTTGTCCCACATTATGTGGGGTCGGCACAACATGTTTTCTTCTTCCACTCTCTTCTGTTAGCCGTCATCTCCGCACTCACTTCTTTCTAACTCATGTCATCTGCCTTCCTCTAGTCTTATATCCTCATACATATATCCTGATTCATCTAGGCTTGGTCGCGAGGAACAGGCATAGCTTCACCTAGTTTCTAAGACGTTTCAAAGTGATCCTAGTGATTTTATTGAAATAACTGCCTTTTGACTTTGACTTGACTTGACTTTGATACCTAACGCTACTGATCCGAGTTAAATTCGTCGGTTTAAAGTAAAGCTCTTTGCCGACCGAGCGATAATATAGACCGAAGACATTGTGAAAGTCAGTGAATGGAAAAGGCTTAAGGCCGTTCGTCATGGAACTCTTTTGGAGAGGCCTATGTCCAGCAGTGGACTTCTACAGGCTGATGATGATGAATTAATGTGTAACTTACATCTTGTAAGTGAACTTGGGTCTAAATGTCAAACTACTCGTAAGTGGCGCCAAGTTTTTGCTACGATTTGTTTGATTAGCAAAAACTTTGTAAAATATTTGCATAGAAAAACTTTGAGGTACGTAATATGTTATGTTGATTTATTTAAAATTAATAGAAATGTTTATTTAGTGAGGCAGCCAACAATAGGTGCTATTTGAAAATATTTGTTTCGAGTCGTTAAAGCCGCGTTCAAACGGAATGCGATCTAATAACACCCAACAGTCACATAGTCCTGACCGTTAGAGCATTGGTGGAGAGGTAGTAGTGGCCCTCCCATCGGATCCACAGGTCGTGGACTCGAAATTTGCCGTGAACCAATGAGTTTTCCATTCGGAAAATGTATGTCCGCTTTGCTACTGCTCTCAAACGGTGAAGGAAAACATTGTGAGACAACCGGCATGTCCAAGAACCTAAAAAATTCGCAGACATGTGACATGTGCACTAAAGGAGCCTCTTAGGCACTTTAATCCTTTCACTACACTGATTCTTTCATAGATGATTATAGGCTTTTCAGGGCCACCATACCTCAACCTGGTCACTGACCTAACACAGGATGACCAAGAAAGAATCAGTGACACTACAAGAAGAAGAAGCGGTCACATCGTCGGTAATTTTTGAAGGAGGTTGGGCACAGCGACATTTTCTCGCTCTAAATTGGAGCAGCCCGCCTGGGGAGGTACCTCCGCCTTACAGAAGATAGAAGCCCAATAACATTATTTGTTTCAAATAGTGTTGTATGCCTGTGGTAAGGGGGGGGGGGGGTTCGACAGGCAACGCATTAGCAATGCTCCAGGTGTTGCTGATGTCAATAGGCGACGGTAACCACTTACCATCAGGAGGGCCGTAAGCCTGTTTGCCTCCGTATAACATTAAAAAAAACCTACCTAGTTTGAAAAAGCGTTTGTGGTTTAGATCCAAAAGCCCAACGCGTTCATAAGACCGGTTCATCATGACTTCATTACCAAAGACTTTTAACCATTTCGAGCTGTCAGTTCTTATACAGACGGGCCCACCACAAGACCAGACCTTAATTTCTTCGCCCTCCACCCTCCAATCTTATTTCTAAGCAATAAGGTTGGATTTTGAATGATAATCGGTTTTAGAAGGTGCCGGTATGTTGGTGGTCGGTGGCTACAACGGTTATCAGTCAAATACTGTTAAGAGCGATCGTTTTGCGGTTTTTATTTGCTGCATGGGTTTTGCGTCATCGTCTGCGCGCGCGGCTGTTTTTAAGATCTGTCTGATTGTGTCTGCAATTTTATCAAACTATGATTTATGATTTATTTATTTGTTAAATTTTAATTTGTATACATTATGAATCTACTCTTAAATAAATGCTATTACTCGGTGGAAGAATTCCTATCTGATAAGCTTTTGTAATAAAGAAATGACTGACGACATCATAAATAGATACCTAGCTTAACCTGAATTGTTTTTAACCAATGCTATTTTTGACTGTTTATACTACACTATTATTTGACATTTAATGAATAAGTTATTATTACCAATTATTATTATTATTTAAATGTATGTAAAACAAGACATTTGCAGCGCCCTACAGGGTACATGTACTTACTTAAGCTACCCTTACACCTAAGCTGTATCCATGTACATGTTGGCAATAAATGAATGAATGAATGAATGAATCATGTTTGCATGGGATTTAAGATACTTTTGCTACTGTAATGCATATTGAATCATATTCAGGGCGATTTTTCACTTACATCAATAGAAATTGTCTAAAATTTCCAAAAAACTGTGGCGCAGCGGGCTAGTGCCCGTCTGAGACGCAAGCGGTGCGGTTTCGATGCCTGCTGCGGGACAAATGTTTGCATGATCTGCAAATGTATGACTATATTTTAAACTTATTTTTTTAATTTTTATTTTGTTTGATTAGATATATTAATAAAAACGATTATTATTTGCACGCCGTATTAACGGTGAAGTATGTGAAACAGCTTATTGGTAAGACCTATGTACAACCATGCTTCTAGCAAAATAAATCATTTCATTTCATTTCAAATATTAGTTCCAGGTCTGGTTGTTCTGGTACCATGGTACTCGTAGTTTCTGATACCCACGACACAGGGAATCCTAGTGTGGGGTCAGAACTATGTAGGTATTATGACTTTTGGTTGTTATTTATTTATTTACTTATATATGTATAAATGTTTACTAAATAATTAATTAACAATGAAGTTATTTTCTTGTGACTCTATCGCACTTGGCTAAATCTTTATTTTTATTATTACAAACTTCGCCAAATTGATTAGGTACTTAACAAAAAAAAACAATTCATGGCGCCTCGCGTGAATCATTGCTAACTTTTTGCTACTCTAAGCATAGGTGCAAGAAAAATGGCTTAAAAATAGGCAAAAACTCAATCACGAATAAGGTATCATTGATTACCATAGTGTAATATTTAGACGTGCCTCTTAATATCTTAGGCACCTTCAAGGATCTAAGAAATGCTTGGGATATCTTCGTTGTTCAAAATTTCTTTAATTGTAGATAGAGAGGTATTTACAAATTTTTTTTGGCTGTTTTATAGATACGTTTCTGCTCCACCTTTATTATAAGCACTGGCAAAGAGTGGAACGATCTGCCAGCGTCTGTTTTCCGGACGAGTACAATCTAGGAGTCTTCAAATCTAGAGTGAATAAGTTCCTTCTGGTAAAGCGTGCTCCATCTTAGGCCACATCTCACTTGCAAAAGTGAGCTGGTGGTCAAACATAATCTGGTGGCCTAACCATCTCAAAAAAAAAAAAAAAAAGGTAGGATAATGCGAATATGACGTCTGTGCGGTTCGATAGCTAAATTTGAAAAAGACAAAATGTATGGCTTGACATGAAAGAAAACTCACCGTTGAATTCCTCAGCCCAGAGCGTGTCCCGGGACGAAATAACAGTTCTGCAGGTTCACTAACACATGTAGGACAGAAGTAGTTAGTTTTCACGGTTTAAACAGGGTTTTTTCAGTATTTTGCCAATTTTCTTTAGAAGATGCGTGCGCGCGAATTCGCTATGTTGAAGACAGTAGCGCCATTCCAAAATCACGGCGGCGCGTGGAACTTCACGACCATAGTGTGGTCGGAAGATTTGCTCAGTTTGGCGGGAATTTGGTTCGTTTTCAAAATCAAGCCATTATAATGAATAAAACCCAACATTCCCCCCACCGAAATCCGATAGGATTTCCCAGTTACGATACCAGGACAAGTGGAACTTGAATTGAAGTTTTGAGATATGTAGTAAGTAGTTGAAGATATTGAAAATGTTACGTTATGTAGCTAGTGGACTGTATAAAATATACTAAATAAACAATAAATAAAAAGTTATATGTATATAGAGTAAGGTGTACATATAACTATGCCTTATGTGTATATAATTAACTATTCCGAGTCCTGATCCAACGGAAGAGGACTTACTTTTGAGACCGGACGAGTAAACTCGTGGTTTTTTGCGTTTCGTACACTGATTACACGAACGACACCATCAGGCCCATTATGCAATTCGGAAACGCGCGCTAAACTCCATGTTAATGCAGGAGCATCAGAATTGATAAGCACAAGATCACCGACATTGAGATTACGACAGTTGGTAAACCACTTTTGACGCTGTTGCAAAGTGTGCAAGTAATCTTGCTTCCAAAGTTTCCAAAATTGTTGGGACATCTGTTGGATGGACTGCCAACGATTCAGTCTAGAACTGGACAAGTCTGTCAAATTATATTCTGGGACCGACAAGAGTTCCCTACCTATGAGGAAATGAGAGGGTGTCAGAACCTCGAATTCGTTGGGATCGTTAGACAAAGCACAGAGGGGCCTTGAATTAAGCACAGCTTCAATGCGAGAAAACAGTGTACCGAGTTCCTCAAACGATAATGCTCTTGTACCGGTTGTACGTTTCAATTGAAGTTTAGCAGACTTTATTACAGACTCATAGAGCCCACCAAAATTACTTCCCGTAGGTGGATTATGGCGCCATTTTACACCGCGAACAACAAACCCGTTCAAAAGATTGTTTGAATCTATATTTAGGAAGTCAGTTACTTCTTTCAGCTGTTTACCAGCTGAGACAAAATTGGTTCCATTGTCGGACACAATTGAATGACACAGACCTCTTCTTGCCGTGAAACGGTCGAAACATGCGAGAAAGCACTCTGTACTCAGAGAAGATAGGACTTCTAAGTGTACCGCTCGTGTGGCACAGCACACAAACACGCACAAATATGATTTGTATACGTGAGCGTTTCTACGAGTTGATTCCTTGGTAAAAAAAGGACCGCCTATGTCTACCCCAACAGTGTGAAATACATGAATATCTTGAGAGCGGAACTTAGGCAGCTCGCCCATTATAGGTTGTCGATTTGTAGGAGACGCCCTAAAGCAAGATATACATTTTATTGTACGTGATCTAATGGCGCCACGCGCCGAAATTATCCAATATTTTTGATTGATCAAACTTTGAAGGGTACGTGGACCCACGTGTAAATGAAGTTTGTGAAAATGGTCAATTAGGATATTGGTAAAATTAGATTTTTTTGGCAGAAGCAACGGATGCTTCTTCTCATAAGTCAAATCCGATTGGGATAGTCGACCCCCCACCCTGAGGAAACAGTGGGAATCCAAGAAGGGGTTGAGCTTTCTCAAGGTTTGACTGCAATTACCGTCTTTTGACAATGTTACTATGTCGCTCGAAAAGTGATGTTTTTGAACCGCTTTAACTAAAATATCATGTGCTTTTCTAACGTCAGCGACTGAAAGTGACCTTCGTTCATGAGCAGCTGATCTGCAATTACGAATGAACTGATAGCATCGAGCTGTAATATTGACCAGTTTTGTGAAACTAGAATACTTTTCTGTGAGATTGTAAAACAATTCAGTCGAGTCGGTCTCAGTGGAAACGAGAACAGTCTTAGGACACTTTAGTTCAGGCGGGGTACAATCGCGGAATTCATTCATGGTCTTAATCGGCCACTGTGACTGGTCTAGGCTGAGCCAATCGGGTCCGTTAAGCCATTCATGTATCGCCAGCAATGCAGATGGCAAGGCGCCGCGAGAGCAAACATCAGCTGGATTGGAGACACCACTAACATGATACCAGCATTTACTGGACACACTATCATTTATTTTGGACACCCTAGTGGACACAAATGTTTTAAGTGTGTGGCTGGGAGTATTGAGCCATGCTAGAACGACAGATGAATCCGTGAACAACAAAGTTTCATTGACTTCAAGTCGATTTCGCAAAATGGATTGGACGTATTTGATAAGTTTGGCTAGCAAATGTGCAGCCATGAGTTCGAGACGGGGAATGGTGATAGTTTTTAAGGGCGCGACCTTAGATTTAGCGATGACTAGACTGACTTTAGTCTCACCATTCGCGTTTTTAGACCGAAGATATACAACTGCTGCATAACCGAGAGTGGAGGCGTCACAGAAACCTAGAATCTGACAGTAGGTATGGCGCACTACTTTGACATGTCGGTCATGTTTTATGTTAGCCAATAATGGGAGTTCATTGACATATGCCAGCCACTGTGCTTCGAGGTCCGAGGGTAAACGTTGATCCCAGTCTAACTGACGAGCCCAAAGTTCCTGCATGAAGCATTTGGCATAGAATACACACGGGGCCACGAAGCCCAGTGGATCGAATTGTCGACCTATTTGAGACAGAACTGTTCGCTTTGAAACTACTGGATTGGGCGCAGTAGTAGCGAAGGAAAATGCATCAACGGCTGGTAACCACTGAAGTCCAAGCACTTTGATAGACAAATTGGTCTCATCGTCGAATGCAAGCGGCGTTTCGCGAAGAGTCTCATCTAGTTGGTCCACTACCTCTTGGCAGTTGCTTGACCACTTGCGGAGTAGAAAGCCACCAGATTCTAACAACCCCATGAGCTCCTTCTGAAGCTCTAGCGCCTCTTCAACAGTAGAAACAGACCATAATAGATCGTCCATAAAGAATGCTGTTTTTAATAAAGGAGCAGCTTTTGGGAAGTTGTCCACTTCATCGTCCGCTAAAGTGTGCAAAACCTTCATTGCCAGGTATGGACAGCTAGCTACACCATAAGTCAAAGTATTTAGAGCGAATTTTTGAATCGGCTGGTCCACAGTGTAACGCCATAGAATATGTTGATAAGGTCGTTGACCTTTGTCAAGGACAATCATTCTATACATTTTGCAAACGTCTGCAGAAAGGCAAATTTCATGAAGACGAAAGTTGATTAAAAGTTGATTGATATCAGCTTGAAGTTTGGGACCCGGTAGTACCAATGAGTTGAGCGACATATTATTTGACGTTTTGCCAGAGGCGTCAAAAACTACACGATGAGACGTTGTAGTACTTGTTGGTTTGATGATGCAGAAATGCGGGATGATATATTTCGAATCCACGTCCTGGACATCACCTAAACAAGTCATATGACCGAGGGTCTCATATTCAAGCATGAATTTATGATATTGAGTTTTTAACTCGGGCTCCCGTTCTAACTTTGACTCTAAGTTGAGAAATCGACGAGTTGCCATTTGACTCGAGTCACCGAGTTCGACAGGCGACGGTCGGAATGGATATTTGACTACATACCTACCCGTATCATCCCGTCGGTGTTCTTTCGCAAATAAACTCTCCGCTAACTCATCATCTGGACTACGACCTACCTCCGACGGTACATTCTCGACCTCCCAGAACGAGTTCATTATTTGATCGAGGTTCATAGAAAAACCACAAAAGGTACTATCACGACAGGTATCTGGCAGGTTACCACTACGCTCAGACCGACCGAGTTCAGTCTGACCTAGAACAACGTACCCGAATATTGAGCTCATTGCAACAGGCAAGCCTTGCTCGCGCGGCAGTATTTTTTCACCGTCATAGATATACGGAAACAAATCACCTGCTATCAATAAGTCAACGGGCGCGGGTTTATAGTAGGCCGGGTCGGCCAGCGTCAGATGTTGAAACTCAACAATAGTCTTGTTAGAGAGGGGCATTGTGGGTAAGTTTCCTGCAATGTTGGAAACGATAACCGCATCGGTTGATAAGACGGGACCGGCACAGTGACGCGGCTTAACCTTGCAAGTCGTCAATCCGAAATCTCGTACCGGATTACCACCTAACCCGATCGGCTCAAAGTTACATTTACGTCGCGGCAGCCCTAGACGTTTTGCGCAGTCTTGAGTTATGTAGCTCGACATAGCGCCGCTGTCAATTATAGCACGTACGGTTTGGTACTGGCCCCAACAGTCTGCGACGTGTATAACCGCGGTGCCGAGCAAGACTGTCAAATTAGCTGAGCACGTCAATGCAATGGCACTAGAACTCGAATTTGCTAAAGAATCTATGTGCAGAGTGTGGTGATGCTTTTTTTTGCAGATTGTACACAGTACCTTGGACGGACAGTCGTCGACAGAATGTTCACGTAAACAATTTTCGCATAATTTCAACTGTTTAATTTTGTCAAGACGCTGTGCCGGCGTCAGTTCGGTGTAGTCGTTGCATCGATAAATAGAATGCATCTTTTTACAATACAGACATTCCATGGATTTATTTGATTTTACAGGCTGGTCTGCATTGGCGACAGCGGACGACAAGGTTGGCCGCTGTGCATTTGAATTATTTGATTTAGAACCAGAAGGGTGGTTGACCTTTGACTGACTTCGAGTGTACGGTACACTTTTCGTAGAAGTGGAATTAGTCGTACAATCTGACATTTCGAGAACGCGCACATGTTTTTCAATAAAAGTTATCAATTCATCATATTTAGGTAGCTCATCTTGTCCCAATCCACGTTCCAACTCGCGCCTAGTTACGGGGTCAAGGTTACGCAACGCAATATAGAACAACAAAAAACCCGACAAATCATCGATGTCCAGCAACTGGAGTGCCTTAATGTTTTCTTGAAATGTCTGTAAGAACCCATTTAGTCCAGAAACTGACTCATTTACCAACGGTTTGAAGTTAAACAACTTGTCGAGATAGGTAGTCGCTAATGCGCGCTTATTTTCATACCTCTTCACTAGAGCGCTCCAAACGATCAGATAATTATCCGATGTAACCGGCATCGACTTAACAATCGTCTGAGCGGACCCGCTAACAGCTGATAACAGGTAATAAAATTTCTCAACACTCGCAATCTGTTTGTTATTGTGTATCAAACTAGTGAACGTATCGCGAAAGGTGGGCCAGTTTTCAAGTTTACTATCAAAAGGAAACAGTTCTAGTTTAGGTAACCTAGGCTTTACACAACTGCCCTCCACTTTCAGTTCGGTATTAGTCTGTTTCGTGTTTACTTTATTCATGCTACTCCAAACACCACGAATGGAATAATAAATTTCGTCAAAACTTTCGATCTCTTGGTATGAGGGAACATATTCAGGGATATACTTTCTTTTTAAGAGTGTGATACTGAGAATACTCTGTTCGAACTTTTCCCGCCAGATCGACAATTCATTATAACGGGCATTGAATTCCACGAGCAACTTGGGTTCGCCACGAACACTTTTGGAAACATTATACAAGGCTTGCAATCTCAAAAAACACATTTCCTTAGTCGCAATATGTGGTTGTACCAACTCATCGTACTCATCGACGGAAGACTCGGAAGCATCCTTTTTAGGAGGCATTTTGCATACGGCAAATTATGCACAAGGCACAAGGTATATGAATGGCGGCAAAATGGCGTCGTTCGTTCGGTCGTATAATTATTTTATTACGCAAAGAAAATGAAATTGAAGATTGCTAATATTGAGTCTAGACTATAAAAACACGTTGGATTAGGGGTAAGAAGGTCCAAAAATGAGTTTAGAACATGTTTGAAACTTCTACCTTGCGTACTTATCGAGTTATACGCAAGCTTCTGCACGAAAATCGGCAATCGTACCTACCGTGTATGACACGGCAAATTGATAAAGTTTACGAGAATTATACCAATAAATACATGTAAATAATCAGATATTTAGCTGTTTGATTTCGTAACTGGATAATCCTGACTCGAATGACCAAAATGTGCGGTTCGATAGCTAAATTTGAAAAAGACAAAATGTATGGCTTGACATGAAAGAAAACTCACCGTTGAATTCCTCAGCCCAGAGCGTGTCCCGGGACGAAATAACAGTTCTGCAGGTTCACTAACACATGTAGGACAGAAGTAGTTAGTTTTCACGGTTTAAACAGGGTTTTTTCAGTATTTTGCCAATTTTCTTTAGAAGATGCGTGCGCGCGAATTCGCTATGTTGAAGACAGTAGCGCCATTCCAAAATCACGGCGGCGCGTGGAACTTCACGACCATAGTGTGGTCGGAAGATTTGCTCAGTTTGGCGGGAATTTGGTTCGTTTTCAAAATCAAGCCATTATAATGAATAAAACCCAACAACGTCTAATAAATTAAAATACTACACTGTTTCTTTCTTGGTCATCCTGTATTAGGTCAGTTAGCAGGTTGAGGTATGGTGCCCCTGAAAAGGGCATAAGACCGTCCGTCGGTGAAAGAATCATTCTAGTGAATTGATTGAAGTGCGCCTCTTAGAGACTCCATTCGTACACATGTCTTATGTCTTCGAATTTAAAAAAGTAATTATTAAATCTACACGTCTCTCAGACCGGAATCCTGGAGGTGCTCAACGGTCACCCATCCCATTATTGGCCGTTGCTTTGCGAAACCGTTTTCAATCTACGCGTAACGACTGATGCAATACTAATGAACGAAAAGTCATATACTTAACTCTCTTTTCAGTTGCGTAAGCGTCGCGTGCGCATTCAGGTCATGATCAATGATCTGATGCAAGTTGGGCAGATGCTTGCAGGTTGAAATAGTGGGTGTGACAGGTCAACCAACCATGGGATGAAAAAATCCCATCTCTTCGAAAAGGACGACTTGGTTCGCCTTTAAGTGCACCCAAAGGTGATGTTTTCTCTAAGAAACTTTTAGCGGGCAAGAATGAGTTTTCCTGCCCGCTCCTCTCTAAAGTGCGCCGCAATGTTCGTTGCCGCGCACTTTTTGAATTTGGAACATCTTAGTTTTCAGCGGCTATGAAATCGAACGCAAATATTGTTTGAATAAAGACTGGCTGGTACGACGGCCCATAGTCGCGCCGCCACCAGCGGAATAAAAAAAAGAATAAAATATGAGGCGCCTTTTATTTTCTCATAGTGAGTGATGAAAAGTAGAGTGTATCACTCGGGCGCAAAATATATTTTTGGCTCGGGCGACGTACTTTGAATCCCTCGCTACGTTCAGGATTCTACTAAAGAATCCCTCGTAAAAATCGGGATTCGACTCTAGAATTCCTCACTTCGCTCTGGATTCAAAAAAGCGCCCTCGCCGAAAAATATTATTTTGCTCCCTTAAGAGGATACAAAAATCATAATAAATTGTCGAGTGGGCGGAGTGAAGAAAGTGACAGCGCTATGTACTGTAATTGAATGCGGAAAGAGATAGCAAGCGTTAGAAGGCGCTCGAAAGTAATCGACGTAAGCGAAATATAAGAAAATATCGATTATCACAAAAACTATCTATTTTTTTTAAAGTTTCTTGGATTTAGGTACCCAATGCTATTATCTAACAAAAAAATTTAAAAAAAGTTATTTTTGTTAGATAGTCTCAAAGTATTTTCGAAAAAACTGTTGCAGAGGACCCAACTTTAAAAATAAATCTATCGAGAAAAGATTTACCAATCGCGTTTCTGTCTTGGATTAACGTAAATAAAATGCTCAAGTTATCTTTGTCATAAAAATCAAAACTGTGTGTTTTGCGGTTATTGAGAAAAAACAATTCAAAAATCATAAAATAATTAAACCCTCACCTTAACATCTACTATTTTACGGTGGGAGAATGCGTTACGCGTCTCCTCCGACTCCGCGTTTCCGAAAGGCGAAGAGATATGTCGTGCTCTCCGCTGGCTACTAATGCTAATGAGACACTAGCAACCAGCGGCACACCGACTTAAAAAAAACCATCGATGTTCCGTCATTCACCGTAGTGCCAATGCGTTTTTGAACCAAACATCGTCCGACGTTTGGTTCAACGGCGCATCAGCACTTGATAGAGTCGGGGGTACCCGATCGGATTCAAAAACTGAGTGAAGCCACGCCTGTTCCTCGCGACCAAGCCTAGAAGAATTCCCGGAATCTCCGGCGTCGACGGCCCAGAAATATAACAAGGCCCGGTATTATCAACTTTGCGATATGCGACAAATGGCATTAATAACTGAACGCTTATAAGTCGTTAGCCACGACGGAGGCCATCGAGCGGCCTAAAACCCCGCCCGTCACCAGCACGGAACAGCCAAACCTACTTTCTATTCTGCCACATAATTAACATGACTAATGCTACAATCTACGTAGTAGGAAATTTGTGGTAATAATTGAATTAAAAATAGCAAAAAACTAACGGAAAAAAATGGTATTTACCACACAGGTGACACCACTTCCTGCGTCATATTAAAATAAGAGCGGTCAAGTGCGAGTAGGATTCGCGCCGGGAGGCTTTCGTACCAATAAACGAGGTCAGAAATTATAGATCGAAGTATACGAAGTGACAAACTTACCTATATCATGCGGTCGCTCGCGTAGTTAGTTGTATTGTATGAGATCAACCGCAAATATAAATTTATTTCGCAACAGCTCCATACTAGATTTAGATATATTTATTTACCGCAAAACGTCCGATCCGTAAATTATTTCAATATTTAGAGCTCTTTTTGAGATGCAGCCTCTTTTCCCTACAAACTTCGCCATCGTAAAAAAGACAAAAATGATCAATTTTAGAAGTTTTTCTTCTTTTGTTATACTTTTTCTGTTATATATAAGGATCATTATGCTCTGGAACTACCCTAAACGTTTTTCATTTTGCCACTTCCATTTAATAATAAGACCTTTATTGCCACATCTTTGTAATGCAGTTAGCAGCTTGATATTTTTACGGCAGTATAAGCTCACATACTTTTCTATTTAGTATATATTTCATATGAGTACCTTCAACTGTTCCTGAGAAAAAGGGTCTTAACAGACAGACAACGGACCACAAAGTGATTCTATACGGGTTTTTTCCTAATAAGGTCCCCTAATTAAAAACTGATACAGTTTTCTGTTTGTCATAAAAGTGCTACCTATATGAATCAAAGTTGGTATACCCCATGATGTCATTATGCTACTTTTAAAAGGGAGGTTGTTTAAAAACAAATTAAAAAGTTGTCTGCGGTGAGCTAGCTATAAAGCTCTGTTTACACTGTGAATAAGATGTAAATCCTAATCCTTTGACCAGGATGGCTCGTCAATATAATGAAATGGCAAAAATAATTTACAATTAGATATATTTAGTTCTAAATTGTGCCATTTCATCAAAAATGTTAAGGATATCTTGTATCCTAAAACACTAGATGTTCGTTAGGAAACATGTCACTCACTTTTGTTTACTGTTAATACTTTTGTTGTACGCACATAATTATTTATGTTACTACCTAGCTCTAATCTGTGTTTTATAATTATTATTTTTACTTTTGGTTGTAATGTGTTTGTGCGTCGAAATAAATAAATAAAAAATAAATAATTCTAAGACGTTTCAAAGAGATCCTAGTGATTTTATTGAAATAAATGCCTTTTAACTTTGTATTTGCTAGATATTTAAAAAAACCCTTTATCAAATTGATTCCTAGCACCGAAGCTATATTTCTAAAAAAAAAAAAATTGGTGCTGTGTTACATGGTTTGGGAACTCTTAATTTGCAATAACCTGTGTTAGAAGAGTCCCCTCTTTAGAGACCTATATTCCTAGGCGAACTAACTCGAAATCAAAAGCTTTCATAAAAAAAAAACACATTGTAATCGGAGCATAGGTTCTGAAGTTACGAATTCAGACTAGAGGTTCAGTTCTACTAATACGATACCTAATAGTTTATTTAGATACACATCATCATCATCTTGTAGAAGAGCCTGTAGAAGTAAAATGCTGGACATAGGCCTCCCCCAAAGAGTTCCACCACGAACGGTCCATCCGGTTGAGCTTTTTCCATCCACCAACTTCCCGCATCCTTCAAAATGTCGTCGGTCCATCGGGTAGGGGACCTTCCAACACTGCATCGATCAATTTAGATACACAGTGCTGTCGTTTACGAAGATATTTAGCTTGACCTAACACAAAAATAAATAATTACATATCATGTAGGTACATTGCGCTTGCGCATGATCCAGAATCCAGTCATGTCTCATAGCCTCATAGCTCAGATGGTAGTAACTCTGCCTTCTGCGCTAGAGGTCGCGGGTTCCGCACTGAACAAACATTTGTGACTAACACAGATGTTTGTTCTGTGTCTGGGTGTTAAAAATATATCTATTACGTATATCAGTCTCTGGTACCCATAGTACAGGCTATGCCTAGTTTGGGATCAGTTGACCGTGTGTGATATGTCCGGAATATTTATTTATTATTTATTTATTTATGTTATGATCGTTTCAGATCGTAAATAAAATAAAATAAAACATTTATTATTATTATTATTATATGACGTAGAGCAGAAATCCAATACGTCACGTTAAATGTTGACAGGATTTCTCCGTTACGTTATATTTTGAGGATAAAACTAAACTGTGGTTATCTCGGTTATTATGTTTTTGGGTTGAAAACATGAATTAGCAAGTTGAAGTGGCAGTGGGCAGGCCATATAGCTCGCAGAACCTTGGGGAGTTCTCGAATGGCGACCACGAACCGGGCGATGCAGTGTTGGAAGACCCCACCCGATGGACTGACGACATTATGAAGGTTGCTGTTAGAGCTATTGTTTTTAAAATGAGGAAAGCTGGTGCCAATCCCCTAGTTTTTTTCCCTTAGTCACTTCTTACGAAATCCGCGACTAAGGTAAAAAAGCTAGGGGATGGGCAGCAGCGTCTCCTATTTTAACAACGATAGCTCTAACTGCGCTCACCAACCCGCATGCCCAACGTGGTGAGTATGGGCAAATCCCCCCACATGATAAGGAATTCGCTCTGTCTGTGGGGGAGGCCATGTTCAGCAGTGGACGTCGTACGTCTGAAATGATGATGACGAAATCCGCGGATAGGTAGATGTGGAGGGGCCTATTCCTCAGCCACCACTGCCAATTTAACCTTACAATAGAACATTCATTATCATTACTCTTACGCAATTGCACCGCAGGTGTATGATTCATATCGACAAATATCCTCAATGAAATAACTTCGTTCAGTATGGCGTGCGACCAAAACTTCCGTGACTAATGTACCTTTCGTTTGTGAAAATTCCCCGGGTGGTGAGCACAAAATTGTTTTTTTTTAATAAAAATAAATTGGGCGTTCGTTGCAAAATGATCCTTACATCTACTGAAATAAGTCAATTTTGAGTATTTGGGGGCCAATATTTGGGGGTGTGCGATGTAGTTCAAAGATATCGCAAGGTACTAGAATTAAACCTTAAAACTTTTATTTTATTTATTTATTTTATTTTAAATTAATTAGCACGATTAAAAACCAGTTACACTAATTAATTAAAAGATTATACAATTATAATTTGAATAAGAATTAGAAATAAAATTAACATACAATAATAATCAACAGGCAATGAGTAGTAGAAATCGCTGCTTGCGATATGACCGCCGATTGTAGGACAAATTGTTATAGTGTTTTTATTATGTATAAGTACATGTCTTACATTGTGTCCTCAATAAAGCATTATATTATATTATTATTATAAAAATCAAATTATAAATTGGATAAAAAATAATTAACGATTAATAATTAAATAATTTTTAATCTTATTAATAAGTTAACTTTTTTTTTTTTTTACAACAGAGGTGGCAAACAATCTTACGACCCACATGATGGTAAGCGGTTACCGTAGCCTATGAGCGCTTGCAATACCAGAGGCATCACGCACGCGTTGCCGACCCCGAACCCCCTTCCCCCTAAAGAGCTCTGGCAACCTTACTCACCGCAGGAACACAACACTATTTGAAACAAATAATGTTATTTGGCTGCGATCTTCTGTAAGGCGGAGGCACCTCCCCAGGCAGGCTGCTCCAATTCAGAACGAGAAAATCTCGCTGTGCCCTACCTCCTCCTAAAAGATCCTAATAAGATTTAGGGATCATTTTAAAATAAATTTTAACTGGTGAAGTGTAGGTTCATTGCCATTACGCTTACGCAATTGCAACACTGTTCCCTGACCAAAGAAAGAATCAGTGACACGACAGGCAAGCAATAAGTTTTTTTTTATCTTTCTTCTTCATTTTACTTCTTAGTCATAGTCAAGTCACCGTCAAGTCAAAGAACAACGAAGAAATATAAACGTAAGACTTGGCGGTAAGGCCTAGATGCCATAGCCATCCCGAAAGGGGAAAAACATAAAAACAAAATGCAATAAGTTTTAGATGACAGATACAGCACGCCGTTTGAACGCGGCGTGATATTGTCACTAATCTCACAATTATCAGTAAGGTTACTGTTGTTTGCAAGCGTAACATTGTTAGGTAATACGTAAACACAGTCTTTCCTTACTATTATGACAAATTCGCTGAAAACGTACCTACACCCTTTCAAGGGCATATTCTTGTTTCACGGAAATTCCGCGTAGCATAAATTGAAAATTACACAACAGTTTTGTTTACCGGTAAACCATCGAATTAAAAACGAAATCCCTTAGCTAGGTAGCTAAACTAAGTATAATACGTTTTTAGCGTAATTTTATCGAATTCAACAACTTCATTTTTTTCTTACAGACCTAACTGTTGTGACGTATTATTATAGATACACTATCGATAATCTCGTTGCATTTCGTAGCACAGACTATATATATATATATATATATGTATTTTTTTTACGCCAATATTTTTTTCGCTCGCGTAGACCCCTTGAATGTCGCTGTCGACTCCTGGGGGTCGATATATACCACTTTGGGAATCACAGCTTTAAGTTTAGGATTAATTTGGTAATTTTTTGTTTTTCAGAGGTGTGTTTGGTAATATTTTTAATTAAGGTGTTTCCGACTTTTGATCATTTTTTTACATCTCTTTCTACATACTTTTTATGTATGACTAATAAATATTTGATAGTATCTCGTATATAACTTTTTTGTGAGCGTGATGCCAAGTGTTAGTAACTTCAAAATATTTATTTTTCTGTCCATTACGTCACATCGCAATCCCTTAGTCAACAACATCCATAGTTGATAACAATCGCATAATCTTTAGTATCTTGGCGTTACGTTTTATCTGTTAGGTGTGATGTCCGATGTTATTCATTAGAATTTGCTATTAAACATTTTTTTACATTGAATACTGCAGTATAGCTCATTAGCAAGTTGAAGTGACAGCGGGTAAGACATAAAGCTCGCAGAACCGACAACCATTGGGGAGTAAAGGTTCTCGAATGGCGACCACGAACCGGGCTATGCAGTGTTGAACAGACGGACGTAGTTCACCTAGTTTCAAAGTGATCCTAGTGATTTTATTGAAATAAACACCTTTTGACTTGACTTGATATGACCTTTCAACGCGTCGCCCGTTTCGTGGTCGATCGATGGACCGACGACATTGTGAAAGTTGCAGGAAGTCGGCGGATGGAAAAAGTTCAAGACCGCGCGTCATGGCATTCTTTGGGAGAGGCCTATGTGCAGCTGTGGACTTCTATATATAATAGTGCAATGGTTCTTTCTAAAGAAAAATGAAAATTTAAAAGGTAAAACACAATGTCTATGCCGGGCGCCCCTAATAATTTGTATTTATCGCCTACATTCTAACTACTAGGAACGCAAATTGGTAGGTATGTTTATTACTAAGACTTCAAAATTCAGTATGCATTTATTTATTGAAATTGCAGGAATCATTTTGAAACGTCTGTCTGTGGGGGAGGCCATGTTCAGCAGTGACGTTCAGACGTCGTACGGCTGAAACGATGATGATGATTTTGAAACGTTAAATAAGTTGAATTTGTGCCTAAAAGATACGGGCAAGAAACTTTTGTATTAACAATCGAGTGGAACTTATTCAGTCCCAAGTTTTTTAGTCGTCTAATTTGTAATAAGATTTTTTACTGAGTTTTTTAGGTACTAATTTGGCTGGCACCTAACACACTAAGGGATGTTCCAGACAAAAATAACTTGCTAAAACTATCCGCATTAAAGTACAATTTAAGCACTACTCTATCGCATTTACGCAACTAATAATACGTAACAAATTGATTGAAAAACTTAAAAAAAACCTTTAAACCCAATATTTTTCGTCTAATTTTGTGACGTAGAGTACGTAGAGACGGTAGAACTTCGAGATCTCAGTTCGGGGCGAACCACTAGTTGTAGAACAACGCACAATAACTTTGTAGGATAATTTATTAGTTTTGATCTGTAGAACTGGCGATCTATAGTCCTCTGCGTCAAGATTGCTTTTAATAAATGCAATGAGTCACTATTATTTAATAGAGTTATTAAGAAAATGAATATAAACAGGACAATTAAGGTGGTTTAATGTATAATTTGTTTCCACTTGTGGTCTAAGATACGCAGGTATCACAAGTGGAAACAAACTATGGAGTTTTTATAATAGAAATCGCCAGTTGATGTAAAAAATATGGCAATGCCTGAAGACATCTTCTATTTATTACTAGCGACCCGCCCCGGGTTCGTATGGGTAGCAGAGCATATTCGCCAGAATCGAAACCGCACCCCATGTGTTTCAGACAAGCACTCCCCCACTACGCTACTGAGGTCAGCATGTTCAATCTTGGAACGAAAATAATGGCTTTGTAGAACGGAATCTGGTATAAATTCAGGCTCTTGAAATACAGTTTAAAACTAGTTCAGGAGCCTATGGATACAAATAAGATTGTGAAATGTTTATTATGTCAATAAAAATATTTTTACTTTTTTTTTTTACTTTACTAATTATATTACAAATTACGTAATATCGATACAAAAATCAGCCTCCATTAATCAACACCAACATAGCAACACCACACAGTTCAAAAAGCCCGAGTTCAAAAGGGTGTCATGTCACATGCAACTTTTCAACTAAAAAAACTTGCCAGGCTTTCATTTGTGACGTCGCCAGCGCGCCCCGCGAACGCACCAATCGCGGCCAGTGCTGCTGTCTGCTATATGTATACGTCAGCCGAGGCAAGCCGCAAAGTTACTCCACCCGCCGTATAGGACGCACGCGATTGACATCTGTCAAAACACTCGCGATTTAAACGCCCTCGATCGTCAAATACGCGCGAAAGTGTCAGTGTTTACCGTCCCCTTAATAATCGGATAAAAGTGAGTAATTTCACTATATTTTAAGCGTAAGTGTCCATTTGGAACCGGCGAGTAGTGGGATACTGGATTAGTGCATTTTGATCGCACACAAGTAAGCTATCACTTTATATTTTGTTTGGTTCCAACTGGACGCTCATTCATTTGCATTATTCATATTTAACTACCTAGCTTTTCTATTTATCGGATAATGTTTAACATATTGGTAAAAGCATGTCACTGAAATGTCAGTAACTTTGAACTCTACATAATTTTATTATAATTAACATGTTTGTATTTTATGAATAACTAGTTCGCGCCCGCGGCTTCGATCGTGGTACCTAGATGTATGCTTTTCTAAGTTAAGAAATCTATCTATTCTAAGTTTCATCGACCGTCTTAGGCCACCATACCTCAACAAGGTCACTAACATAATACAGAATGACCATGAAAGAATCAGTGACACGACAAGAAGAAAAAGAAGAAGAGTTTCATCGAAATCGATAGAGCCGTTCTGTTATACATCCGTACAACCTTTCGCATGTATAAGGTTAGTAGGATACAAATTTTGAACGAACCCTTCCAAATTATTTTTTTTCCCTTACTGTAGGTAAAATACAGATATCTAAATTCAAAATATAAACATTTGTCTTACCATAGCAAATACAAAATGGTGTTCCACAGATAAAAAAATAACACAGGCAATATTTAATAATAAAAATTTACAATTCCGACGACTCCAATCGAGTCCAAAATTGCAATTTCTCGCTCGTTGATTTTGTTAACTGATACGGAAACGCTATTGTGATTAACATGACATTTAGCGATCAAGTTACTAGATCGTTCACTGGAAACGTGTAGACAAGGCTTTAGTTACACACCGTCATCACCAGTCACGCTACATAGGGGTGATATTATAAGGTGTGTTCTCACTGCATGCTATTTTTACACTAAGGTAAGCACATATAATTAATTGTAATTAAAATTAAATAAGCATAAGATCGCAGATAAAATCTATTTCTGTTCTTTTAATGATGAAGCCTTGAATTTGACGCCTCATAAAGCGAATGCAGCAAAGAGATCATTGGTAGAGATACCTACTGAGATAGATACTTTTGAAATGGGGTAGGGGTAGGGGTAGGCGGTTGTGCACGAAAGGAGCCTCTAAGAGGCGCACTTTAATCCTTTCACTACACTGATTCTTTCATCAACGGTCATAGCCCCTTTTCAGGGCTACCATACCTCAACTTGGTGACTGACCTTATACAGAATGACCAAAGAAAGAATCAGTGACACGAAAGGAAGAAGAAGAAGAAGTAGGCAACTTATAGGTTCTAGAATGTTTTCCTTCATAGTTTACGTGTAGACAAAATAGTATGTTATAAAGTAAAAAAAAATCGATGACCGGTAGGTATTTGAATCTACGATTGTCAAAATTTGGGGTCACTAACAACTACTATCACTGTAGGACATCCACTGCTGAACACGGCTATAGTTCTAATTGTCTCGAAGTCGCTTTGAAAATCTGTAGGGAGGCCGATGTTCAGCAGTGGACATACCAGCGCTTGCAATACCAGAGGTATCACGCACGCGTTGCCGACCCCTCCCCCCTCCCCCCTAAAGAGCTCTGGCAACCTTACTCACCGCAGGAACACAGCACTATTTGAAACAAATAATGTTGTTTGGCTGCGATCTTCTGTAAGGCGGAGGTACCTCCCCAGGCGGGCTGCTCCAAATTAGAACGAGAAAATCTCGCTGTGCCCTACCTCCTGTGAAAAATGATTTACCAATTAAATTATGATGATGAACCATGTTAACGCCTCATCACCATGGTTACTTCACTATCGATTCGTAATGGTTGTGTTGTAACAATCCCATATTTCCTAAGACCACCCTAACAAAAGACATCAACGCGCTCTTTTCCCAGATAACGAGACCAACGACACCTCAGTTGCATTTTGCAAAACAATTATACAAAAAAAATTGCCTTCGGTTCAAATATAATTATGCTTTCAATAGATTTTATAATTCTGACCAAAGTCCAACACCACTGCGAACAACTTTTACCCTTGTCGCCTCAATTGCAAAGCTCAAAGTCCCAACGCACGAATATTTCTGTTAACCTTTTAATTAAACAACGTAGATTGATGGTGATGACTCCCTCACAAGTCAGACCACTGGACCACCGCGAGCAACAGACAGCAATATATGCTCAGAGCACGGCCGCGGCCGTCCTTCCGAGAACCGAATCCGTCGGCACACAGCCTCAGACACAATAAAAACACACTTCACTACGCTAATAATGGGAATAAACAAGCGTTTTGGAGTGATATTTAGCGCAATTATTACTAAAATGCACAATAACTTTTTTGATACCTTGATTGATAAGTTATTTGATGGTGTTTGGACAATTTATTACTGTTTTAATTATTTACTAGCTGTTCGCCCTAAACTGAGATCTCGCGATGTTTCGATAAAAGATGATGTTTCGCTTCTTCTTCTTGTCGTGTCACTGATTCTTTCTTGGTCATCCTGTATTAGGTCAGTGACCAGGTTGAGGTATGTTGGTTCTAATTAATATTGAATCTTACCTGACACATTGAAACTTTAACAAATGGGAGCTCAATATTGTTTTTATTTTCGTTGTAGGCATCTCAATAACTATAGAGCCTCTAATTAAATTAAAAATCGTTTTGGTATGCACAAAGTTCTTTCTTATGACACCCCAAATCATGCATTTGTATAAATTTTTTAAAAACCAAATTTCGACCCTTACATTCTTACACCCTTGTCTGATTCAACTCATATTCTTAGCAGTAAATTTTAATAGTATGGACCTGTTAACTTACTAAATTCCATGCAGATCGGATTGACGGCTCGAATTTTATGCTTTACCAAATATACGTACAAATATCTTCGTTCACTTTGCTCGCTAGTTCAAAATGTTTCTAGATTTCCAGAAATAAAATTTAATTTATAAAAAGCCATTTCAATGATGCCATTTAAAAAGACATAAAACCATCGATAACATGTCATAATTTAGTTTGGAAAAGTGTATTATAAATTATTTATAATCGTTGAACACCTGGGAGTAACCTGATATTTTATAAGACATTAATATATTTCTATACTTAACACGGTTTTTAGTGTCAAATTACGGCATAAAATAAAAAATTTGCATTTTATTTATTAATTCATTTTGGGTTGTTTGTTTAGGGTATTGATAGCCGTTAATAAAGTAACGTTTTTATTGTATAGACATAATTTGAACTGCGCTCACAGACCCGAATCGCAGATGTAGCTTCGAAGGCCGCTAAGCTATAATAGGACTGGGCTGGCCATGTCTGCAGCATGCCAGGAGAGCTGTGGGCAAAGGCAGCCATAGATTTGTGCCCAGACCCTACCAAAAGGCGACGCGGCAGACCAAGATGGAGGTGAGCGGGATGAGCTAGACCGATTTCTGACCGACTGGGTTGACGTGGCACGGGATCGTGAGGCTTTGGTGAGGCTCTGTCAGCAGTGGACTGCAACAGGCACGATGATGATAAGATAATAAAGTAAACTTAATGGCGTTATTAACTTGTGTTCGCCCCGAACTGAGACAGCGCGATGTCCGGTAAAAGATGATAGCTGAGGCAATTTTTTTTTTTTTTTTAATATTCGGGACATAACACACATTGTCAACTGATCCCAAACTAGGCATAGCCTGTACTATGGGTACCAGAGACTGATATACATAATAGATATATATTTAACACCCAGACACAGAACAAACATCTGTGTTAGTCACAAATGTTTGTCCAGTGCGGGAATCGAACCCGCGACCTCTAGCGCAGAAGGCAGAGTTACTACCAACTGAGCTATGAGGCCAACAACGGATGGCAAAAAGTTTATCATAAACGTTGAAAATCGCATCTTTAGCATATTCTAACTACTATCAAATCTTATCATTGAAGCTTTACCAAATGGGAGCTCATGTTATCAGCTTTTCAAGTATTACTATTTTAATAAATCTTAAACACAGGTATTGCCTAGAATAAAAATAAAAATCGTTCTTTCATATGACACCCCAGTTCATGTAAATGTATAGGTTTTTTTATTCCCCGGTGACCCCTATATCTCTCCTAACCCTGCGGCCTACTCCTCTTATCCTAAGGTTGGGTACTGGAAGCTGCGACACAGTTTTAACTTTAGCAGTTTTCAGTGTTCCTCATCACAATTCCTGTTATGTATTTTAGTTAACAGAATAAATAATAAAAAAAAAATAAAAAAAAATAACCATGCGGCCAATTTAACTCATACTCCCAGACTAACTGTAGACCAGAAATTCCATGCAGATCAGATTGTTCGAAAGTATGCTCTAACAATATACATACAAACATACAACGCAGATTCGTTCGTATTTGAGAGATCGCTCGCTGATCAATAAAACAGAATAGAAAAAAAAAAGCTACAGAAGTATGGCACATTGAAGCGAACGTGATTTTAAGATTCATCGTTTTTTGTCGGGTTTTGTTCAAACCTTCAACACATCGCTAATAATGGCTTGTTTGTGAGTAGGTATCTTATTTGTTAAGTCATCATTACCATCATTTCAGCCGTACGACGTCCACTGCTGAACATGGCCTCCCCCACAGACAGCAAATTCCTTATCATGTGGGGGGATTTACCCATACTCACCACGCTGGGCATGCGGGTTGGCGAGCGCAGTTAGAGCTATTGTTGTTAAAATGAGGGACGCTGCTGCCCATCCCCTAGCTTTTTTCCCTTAGTCACCTATTACGACATCCGCGGATAGGTAGATATGGAGGGGCCTATACTTCAGCCGGGGCCACCACGGCTATTTGTTAAGTGTTTTAGGTAAATGCTTGTATCCTAAATAATATTATGAATGCGAAAGTATAATTAAATTTGTTAGTTTTTCCTTCTTTCACGTAGCAACGTGTTTTTTTTCATGGATATAGATAAAAAGTGAGAGAGTTCCATAGTCTTTTATCGGGCTCTACGCGACCGAAGCCGCGGGCGGATGCTAATTACAATGCGATAGGTAATGGCAAATATTAGCCAATAGAATTAAAGGATCTTTTACTATCGTATCGTAAGCGTGCGTGACTCTTTTGTGAATTGTTCATGCTTGGGGTACTGTTTAAGTTGCTTGCTTGCTTGTCGTATCACTGATTCTTTTTTGGTCTTCCTGTATTATGTCAGTGACCAGGTTGAGGTATGGTGGCCCTGAAAAGGACTATGACCGCCGGCGAAAGAATCAGTGTAGTGAAAGGATTAAAGTGTGCCTCTTAGAGGCTCCTCGGTGTTCATGTCACATGTCTTAGAACTTTTAGGTTCTATGACATACCGGTTTCTTCACGATGTTTTAGTATAGCGGACATAAAAGTCCGAATGGAAAATCTATTGATGTACGACCGGGATTGGATCCTGTGAATCGGACGGTCGGGCCACTACCATCATTCCACCAGTACTGGGGCCCCATTCTTCTAATTCAGTAGAAGGTGACAATGGTTCAATGGCAAAATGGCCACTTTTGACACTTTTGGGTGTTCTGCTATCGTAGTCGTTTGGTAGTCGTATATCAATGGCAGTAATTGTGAAGCTAATGAACCAATGAAATCAAAGAGACGAAGGCGGCGACAATCGTAACTGAATGATAATGGTGCGATTATCATTTTCAAGTCATTGAATTAGTAGAATTGGGGGCCTGTATAGGTGATTTAAAAGTAATGGGCGGGCAATATCGTCCATTTTCGCTAAGGAATCGGCCAAGTGTGTTCCAGTCCCGTCACTGTATGAATCAGAATGACATAACGATGACAATCCGCGATGTTTATGTTATGCACATAAGACTGCGTAAACCAACTCCAGTTATACGAGGAATAGAGGGGTATCAGACAGGTGTTTACAGATTGACACTTGACCTATTCAAGGCGTGAATGACATAAAACTGCACCTTAAAATACGTCGTTGTGAAGGTACAATAGACTAGAATACTAATTCCGTGTTCAAACGGTGTGCGATATGCCATCAAAAATATATTTTTAGACTACTTCGTATTTTATCTTCACTCCATCCAAAGGTTGTCTGGAAGAAATCGCTTTTTAGCGATAAGACCGCCCATTGTAAATTTATGGTCTTTAGTTTTAGTTTCTGTTTTATTTTGTATTTTTCAATTTGTAAGGTGTTTGTACACCTTACAAATGAATGAATGAATGAATGAATGAATGAAGATTCATTCATTCATTCTTTCGTACACTTGATATCTTGATTTTTCGACCCCGTGTTACGTGTGAACGAAAGCCTCAGGGTGCGAGCTCTACTGGAACTTGACCGTCTTTATTTCATAATTAAAACGAATTCACAGTATGGCGTCTTCAAGAATCCACGAAGCAATCCAAATCATAATTTTATCTAGCTCGCATAGTATTTGACAATTTGCATCTAGGAACAGTTTGTATGGGTAAGTGTGGTTTTTACGTTTTTCCGGGCATTTCTTCCAATTTTTCGCTTTACTTGAACCATACCTAGAACTTCAAGGAACATTTCTAAAGAAAATAGCTAAATTGGTGCAGCCGTTCTTTAGTTTTGCGCTTAGCAACTCATTTAGCCTCGCCCGGTTCGTGGCCGCCATTCGAGAACCTTTATACCCAAACGGTTGTCGGTTCTGCGAGCGATATGGCTTGCCCACTGCCACTTCAACTTACTAATTTTGATAGTTATGTCGATGATACAGGGGTTGTTCAAATTGGCAGAAATATAGTAAATATTGAATCGACTTTTTTGCACAAGGACAAGTATAGTGCACAACGCGTTAAAGACTGGAATATCGAGGTCCAAGTGCTACAATTTTGCAACTTGAAGCTATAGCTATAGGTAGTGTAGGTATAGGTACCAGGTAGATAGGCATAGTATGCAATCTAGATTGGATTGCAGTCAGAGGCATGTGCCGTAGAAGGCGGCGGCATGTCTCGGTGTGTCCTTACGCACACACAGACAAGTTGCGTGAGATATCATAGGGCAGGTGTCACAGTGAAAACTCAACTACTGAAAATTTATTGATGACTGAATGTGCTTGCGGTCGAGCAGCTGGCTCTCTTTATAATACCGAATAATAGCTGTCTGCAGCAGTTTCGCTCGCGTAATATTCGGATAAAAGATGGCCTAAGATCGGCTTTTTAACTATATGCGCGATCACATCGATCAGCCCGTTTGCTGCGAGAAAAAAGCACAAACCGACCAACAAACAAAACACATTCGCATTAAATATTAGTTGTTTAATCTTTGTGGTAGCCGAATAAACGTATAGCCTACAAGCTAGGAATAGTTTTTTTCTACCGGGTAGGTAGATATAGATAGATGTTCACCCGGTCGTTTTCAACCAGGCGAACAAATGAGAATTTAAGTCTCTTTTGTTCACCTTGAAAATAAATCACTTTATATTGTTTTATGAAGTTTAAATCAGATAAATTTTGTAACCATCTGGTGGTCGATTGTTTGATTGTAATGTATCGAAACGGCATCAGTATACATGCATCTTAAACAACGCGTGCGCACGTTGCCACCATGTCTGCCGCGGCCTCACACACACACGCGACAAGTGTGAAACTCGATCCACGCACACATACCTCAGCCGGGGAAAATCAACGGACTGATACGTAACCTGCAGTACCTACTGCTGTCTTTTTTAAACTCACAATCTGCTAACTAAACTAAGGTATGAGTTAAGATGTAGTAAAATTTAACCTTTTCAAAACGCTACGCCGCCGCACCGCACCATCAAAAACGCCAACTCTCAAATCATCATCATTTTTATCAGCCTGTAAAAGTCCCCTGCTGGATATAGGCCTCCACCCAAAGAGTTTCATGTCGAACGGTAGGCGGCTTACAACACTGCCTCACCCGGTTCGTGGTCACCATTCGAGAACCTTTACTACCCAACGGTTGTCGGTTCTGCGTATATGGCCGATATATGGCCTGCGC
This sequence comes from Anticlea derivata, assembly GCA_947579855.1. Classification (NCBI taxonomy): domain Eukaryota; kingdom Metazoa; phylum Arthropoda; class Insecta; order Lepidoptera; family Geometridae; genus Anticlea; species Anticlea derivata. The sequence goes on along the minus strand of OX388274.1, from coordinate 9,940,513 downwards.
ACAGCCACTTCAACCTGCTAATTCTGAGAACTATGCCGGTGACCTTGGTTCTTCTACGGATTTCTTTATTTCCGATCTCATCACGTAGTAAAACTCCGAGAATAGCTCCCTACGTAGCCCGTTGCGCGATTTTGAGCTCTCAAATAAATGTCACAAGATCATCTATTACTTATGAAAAGCTGATATTATTGCGCAAATGGCCTTATATCCTCAAAATCATCAGCCTGAAGTCCACTGAGGCAATGTCCACCACACGCCACACATACAGTGTGGCGTGGTTTTTATATTGGGATCCTCAGTTATTTAGACACACCTTTATTACACATTATCATTAGTCATTTTCAATGGATGATTGAGTTTTTCCTCTCCTCTTTTATGCTCTAAGGTAAATAATGGAATTACCCGTGCGAAGCGTCACTGTTTTTATGCAATTTTCGGTAATTACCTACTTTTTTTTTTTGGACATAATATCACACACGGTCAACTGATTCCAAACTAGGCATAGCCTGTACTATGGGTACCAGAGACTGATATACATAATAGATATATATTTAACACCCAGACACAGAACAAACATCTGCGTTAGTCACAAATGTTTGTCCAGTGCGGGAATCGAACCAGCGACCTCTAGCGCAGAAGGCAGAGTTACTACCAACTGAGCTATGAGGCCAGTCTATCCTATTTCGATATCATATTCGGTATCTACATTTTTTTTTAAAAGACACCTTTCGGTTCTTATATTTGCCGTTACTTGTTAATTGCCTATTGCCCTTTTTTTATCAAGACACTTTTTGGTTCTGTTATTTACCGTTTATCAAGACTTTGACTTTACTTTGAATTACCTTTTTAGGTATTTATCTATTTAAAGAGTCACATTTCGGTTCTGTTATTCGGTATTTTTTTTAAAGAGACATATTTTTGTTCTTTTATTTACCGTAATTGGATAATTACTTACTGCGGTATATATCTTTTTTTTAAGAGGCACATTTCGTTTGCCCTGGTTCTAACATTACTAATAACTCACACACGGCAAGTTACACATTTTTATTTCAGTTTATCTTAGTCAAAAAAAGTCAAAAGGCATTTATTTCAATAAAATCACTAGGATCACTTTGAAACGTCTTAGAAACTAGGTGAAGCTATGCCTGTTCCTCGCGACCAAGCCTAGAAGAATCAGGCAACAAACACGGCTTGGTGTCTATCTCACTCGTAGCTGTTATGTGAGCAAAATTATTAATATTCCTAACCGAACAGCGAACGAAACTCAAACTAGACAGAACTAGTTCCGCAGATATAGTAATTCCCAATCAATCTTGACGTGTTGTAATATAAATCAAAACTCAAGGAAATCTACGTTTTGAGATTTAATTAAACGATACAATTCGCCTTTCACTGGACCTCTTTATAAATGTGCTTTTGCAACTGAAATGTACCGACTTGAAAGTTGGCAAACGTCTGATATGTAATTATTCCAATAAGATGTTCTGTTTTCTATTTTGATCTTGGATTTTCTTCACAATTGTACCTACCGTACAATTGTGAAGAAAATTCAAGATATAGAATAATAACTTGTGGTTGGCTCCGAACTGAGATCTCGCGATGTCTAGTAAAACTTGGTGCTTCGATGATCGTTGAGGCACAACTAGGATAGACTCGGAAAATCGTACGTACAATTAGCATGCTTTATCAAACATCCAATATTACCTGAACTACGAAGTCATTGAAACTTTATCAAATGCTTCTGTTTTTTTTTGGAGCTTTTGTCGGTGAGTCGGACTATGTCAGCTCCATTGTAGCTTCTTTATCGACTCCACTATCAGTCTACCAGCCTAAATGTGGCCCGGTAGAGCATGGTGGCTGCGTCAGAGTTCGGCGCCGCCAACATGCTCTGAAACAGGCCCACGTCCAACCAATTAACTTGTAGGACGCTTCCTACCTCCTCCCTCATAGATGCGCTCCGGGCGCATTCCATCAGTAGGTGGTAAACATCCTCTCTAATGTGGCATGTTTCGCAGTTCGGGTTCGGGACTAGTCTCATCGGAAACCTAAATGCCCTCAATAATTTATACGGATATTGCGTATAAATGGGAAAATAGCAATGAACATTACATAACCTACATACCCACAACGTAGGTAGGTAGATGTAAGTACTTAGATACGTACTCGGTTTTATATTGTCTAGTTTCCTCCAGGAAAATTAAATAAGTACTACCTAATCATACTGACGTAAGTATATAAATACGAATGTCGATATTTTAGCCTAGGGTAGGTTAGGTTAGTTTTAGGTTAGTCAAGAACGTTTTTACGATCATTGCATGCTTGCTTGTCGAGTCACTGATTCTTTCTTGGTCATCCTTTATTAGGTCAGTGCCCAGGTTGAGATATGGTGACCCTGAAAAGGGCCTATAACCGTTGATGAATCAGTGTAGTGAAAGAATTAAAGTGCGCCTCTTATAGGCTCATTTCGTGCAATGTCAAAAGTCTTCGAAATTTTAGATTCTAAGACATGTCTAGGAAACCTCACGATGTTTTCCTTCACCGTTTTGTACACTTTACTTATGCACTTATCTAGCGTTTCTTAATATAATTATTTTTCTTATGATAAAATCATGATAAAATACAAAATCAAGTATTTTTCTCAAAAACAAACAGAACTATGTTGTGTCAATGAGAGGTGGGAGTGGTGCATAATTTGAAACCGAATTACTGAATGTATGAAACGTGGGCTAGCAATCAGTACCAACCAACATAGTGACAAACGTCGAAGGCAGCCTTTTCTATAGTAAATTATTCGAATTTCGAACGCGAATAAGGTGCGTTCTAAATATCTTTAAATCTTGGGCCAGTCCAAGCGAAGGCAGACTCAACGTCGCCGTCGGCCGTCCTCGAAACGTAATTCAATCGGGCTAAAGCCATACGGTGAAATTTCATCTGAAATGTATTTCAAAATGATCCGTACATCCGAATAAAGCCCATTTTGAGTTTGACTTTTAGGGGCTTGCGATGTCGTTGAGTTATATATCGTACGCCCTCAAATAATGTTAAATGTCGCCCTACATGTCAAATTAAAAATTGACTTTCACAGGCATACTAAGGATAAATAAAATAAATAAATAAATATTCCGGACATATCACACAAGGTCAACTGATCCCAAACTAGGCATAGCCTGTACTATGGGTACCAGAGACTGATATACATAATAGATATATATTTAACACCCAGACCCATTTGTGACAAACATCTGTGTTAGTCACAAATGTTGTGTTAGTGACAAACATAGGATAGGATAGGATCATTTTGAAATAGATTTTAAAGATATATTAGATGACATATCGCACGCCTTTTGAATACAACTTAAGTACGTTTTTTGGGTCGATTGGAACGCAAAATTGCAAAACATACGTTTGTGTGGAGGTGAATATAATAATAATAACACCGAACAGTAACATATATAGTCCGGACTCCACACTAAGATTCCCTGTGGCGTGCGTCTCAGACGGGCACTCGCCCGCTACGCCACCGAGGTCGTCTGTCGAAAAATGTTTTACTCTTTCACGCCAAAACGACTATACGAATTGCAATTAAATTGGCATGTATGTAGGTACTCGTAGTAGATAGCCTGCAATAAATAATAAATAAATAAATATTTCAGACATAGAACTCGCAGTCAACTGATCCCAAACTAGGCATAGCCTGTACAATGGGTACCAGTGACTGATATACATAATAGATAAATATTGAACACCCAAACACAGAACAAACATCTGTATTCATCACACAAATGTTTTTCCAGTGCGGGAATCGAACCCGCGACCTCTAGCGCAGAAGGCAGAGTTACTACCAACTGAGCTATGAGGCCAGTCAATGATAGTCTTTTAACTACAATATTTGTTTCTTCATCTATTGGTACCTACCTAGTTAATAATGATCTATAATCTACGACCTTATTTAAAACGTTCAATAAAGTAGAGCAGCAAATCATTAGACTAACCCAAAACTTATTCAGATTAAATCTTGACCTAAAAGTGTCCGCAAAATCCCAAAGTTATAATATCAACCATAAAATTATACTCCTTGGGCGGCAGTAAATCGAAACTCGACACTACTCTATTTATAGACACAGACACGAGTAAGTGTTGCCTTACGCATTCGTAAAACTGACTCTATTTTTAATATTCTGCGAAATGCATACGGTTATAGTTTTTTTTAAATGTTTTTCCCGTTCGCGCTGGCTGTGTCATCTTAGACCTTACCGCCATATCATACGAATTTGTTTATTACTATTTTTATAACATTCTTTTATTTTCTTTTAAAATAAATGAGCATAACAAAAGAGTTCCCCAAACGGCTGCAACCCACATGAAGTGGGATAAGGGCAGGGAAATGATGTTACTCCTTTTTTGTATCGTTCAACTGCGTTTCTATTGCAGTCGATTAAAAAGTTTGTTAGTAGAATTGACCCCGTGAGTACTCACGCTAATGTTCCTATTAATAAAGTTTAAATTCAGCCAAAACCAGAATCTTCAGTAAATCTTTGTAAAATATTTGTCTGGACCGAGTCTGCGAAGTCTTATTTATAACTTGTTTAACAAAACAGCTAAACTTAGATGGTAGTCATGCAAGTGAAATTCATTTTCGTAAATTGTACGATTCACCAGCAAAAGGCCCCATAATACATACATACACTGAAACAATACGCCGCCATTTTGATTTGCACTTGGCTCGTATTCAGAGACAAGACTCAAGCATTGATCTGTATTTAAATCTCGATTTGAGTCGAGATTCTAATTCTTGAACAGTATTTAAGTATAGATTCAATGATCACAGTTCACCTGAGTAAATGCTTATTCTGAAACGTCAATCAGTCAAAATCGGTACTTAAATCTAGATTTGATTTGACATTATTCAAAGGAAAATGAGATCTACACTCAAGCGTGCTCCGGACCACACTTAAATATAGATTTTGTTGTATTTGGTGCAAAAAAAGCAATAAAGAAGTAAATATTTGAAGATAATATGGATATTTTGTTAATTTTAATGTGGTATACGAATAAAGAGTTATCTATTTTCAATGAAACGACGAAATCAAATCAGTTCAAAATCCAATGCGTAATATGGAATGCTGACGATCCCTTCGCATTGGAAGTAGTGAGTTTATGGAAAAGAACCAGATTCTCTAGAAGTGTCGTGAAAAATATAAACCAGCGCCAGCGCCCTATCAGCAGAGGGCTACCCGTAACGATGAACTGCAAGTTTTGGTGTGTTTGCGATATTACGCTACTGCATCGTTTCAGGTATGTTTACCAACCTACCTCACCTTACATAGGTACACCTACAACTAAGTAATAACAATGTTACTTTGTAATTTCAGCTGGTAATGGAGATCTACTTCACATTTATATCCTGGCTAACGAGGAAACGCCGGAAGACCACGATATTGAGCAATATCCCATCACACACGACCAGAGCCGTGATATATAGCGTAACAGATAGACACGAGAGAAAAATTCTCGCATTTTTAATACATATAATAAAGTAGGTACTATTTAAATATAATATAACAATATAGACCAAGTTTACTAGGTATTATTTAAAAAAAATTAAATGTGTTACAGACAATCTTTTATTTCCTACTATTTAATAAGAATTCACAAAATCACGATTATCATCCTGCGGGACAATGTTTGCATGATCTTCATACTTGTTCTGGGTCTGGGTGTTGTGGTACCATGGTACTCGTGGTTTATGTGATACCCACGACACAGGGAATCCTTGTTCGGGGTATTATTTTTCAAATTAATCCAACCACCAAAACTGTTCATAATTACACAAGTTTTGTAAAATAAATTGAGAGCAAAACATCACTTCGCAAGTTCCCGCCATAGATAATATAAGCACTGGTTCCCGCCAAAACGTTTGACTTTGACATTTTCTTTAAACAGCGTTCCGTTACACGTAATTTGATAATAATTATACTTCACTTTATTGGAAGCTCTATCATATTCCCAGCCTGGCTATTAAAATTTATGCGTAAAACGGATCGAAAATTATAAATAAATCAAAATGTAAACGAGAACAGGCTGAATCACATGAGTACAGATTTAAAACTCGATTCAGCGGAGAGTAGTTTAAGTACCGTTCTTGAATAAAAGTTATGTTTGAGAAGAGATTCAATACTTAAATAGAGTTCAGCTGATTTGTGATTAAATCTATGCTTGAGTCGTGTCTCTGAATACGAGCCTAAGAGTTGCATCATAGTTTTTACCTATTTTTAAAGGAATATTTATGTACCTACCAATACAATTTGCGTTACAAACGACACAACTTTGATTCACATAATTTTCATAAAAACTAGATAGGTACCCAAGGTTTTTTTTTACAACTCAGGTGGCAAACAATCTTACAGCCCACCTGTTGGTAAGTCGCTACCGTAGCCTATAAACGCTGAACCCCCGAACCCCTTTTCCCCTTAAAGAGCTCTGGCAACCGTTCACCGCAGGAACACAGCACTATTTGAAACAAATAATTTTATTTGGCTGAAATCTTCTGTAAGGCGGAGGTAACTTCCAGGCGGGCTGCTCCAATTTAGAGCCAGAAATTCTCGCTGTGTGACTGTGTGACCTTGTAGTTTTATAACTTTTCTCAAGGTGATCATTTTCCTCGGCTATCGATCAAACCTGGGCTGTTTATATTCAAACCACAAGCTTCAACCACCTAGTACTGTGGTCTGCTAACGACAATCAGATACGGAACAGTGCACTTACGACATCAAACTGTTCAACAATGGACTCAGAAAACATTTTTTGTGATTTTTATATCATCCCAAAAAAATCGACTCTGACGGGATTTGAACCCGCAACCTTCGCCTAGATACGATGGAGAACGAGGATCCAACCAACTAAGATACCGAAAAAATCTTGATTTGTGATATAAGTCACTACGTTCCTCAGACTTTCAATGAAAAATCGCCAAAACAATGTTTCACAGGAATCTGAGCGCGCACATCAAATATTAAACACTGACCAAAATAAACCCTAAAACAAAATGATTCATATGATACACACGATTCATTATCACTGTTTGGTTTATTATATTATCAATTCGTTTATTTTTAACAAGCTTCCACCCACGACTTCGCTCGCTCGGTACCGAGATGAAATGTAGCCTATATGCTTTACTAGTTAAAGAACTTTATCTTAAGGTTCATCAAAATCGGCTGAGCCGTTACGGCGTGATTGAACCACAAAGATCCAAACATCCTCACAAACTTTCGCATTTATAATAAAGTGCGAGTAGAGCTCGCGCCCTAAGGCTTCCGTATAACTTTAGCATATAGGCTACATTTTATCTCGCTACCAAGCGAGCGATGTAACGGGCGGAAGCTAGTAGGATAGTGGGATTTATCAAGAGACAAATAGATTTAAAAAAAAACACTCATCATCATCATCAGCCTGATGAAGTCCACTGCTGAACATAGGCCTCCACCAAAGAGTTCCATGACGAACGGTCTTGAGCCATCCACCGACTTCCCGCAACCTTAACAATGTCGTCGGTCCATCGGGTGGGGTGCCTTCCAACACTGCGTCGTCCTTTGCACCCCCTGCTCCGCCGTTACCGTGGCCGCTACCTAAGCCAGGAATAGTGGAGCTGCCGGGGACTGGGGGCCGTCTCGTTCATATTGGGGGGGTTGGACCATAGACCCACCACGCTGGTCCAGTGCGGGTTGGTGGGTGGAGCGCCAGAGCCTCGTTCGTTGATCGGCAGGGTGTACCGCGTGCCGGTGAGGTTGGCTTGGGTTCCAGTTGGTGTTATTTGGAACCCCTTACACCCCAAAAAAAAACACTAGGCAACTTTTATACCTACGCATGGTAGCCAACCTCGCAAATCTCCAGGCGATCAAATCATTGTACCTACCTATATTAGTTACGTAACACGTAGATATTGCCCGATCAAAAATACTGTATAAAAATTCAAATCATTCCTTCCGATAGGTACCTATAGCACGTCATTGCCACTCGGAACATTTTCACATAGAGAAAAATAAACAAAAGCTTCTTCAATGGACTGCCCACGTCAACGCGTGAATGAAATGCTAACAAACGACATCCTCATTGTTTGGAGAGCTTCCAATTTTTTTTTTTAATTATCACTGACTAGCTGGCCCGCCCGCAACTTCGTGCGCGTGTTCATTGATGTGGCTAACATGCACGGCCTACCTGTTGGTAAGAGGTTACCGTAGCCTATGAGTGCTTGAAATACCAGAGGCATCACGCACACGTTTCCGACCCCGAACCCCTCCCCCTAAAGAGCTCTGGCAACCTTACTTACCGCAGGAACACAACACAATTTGAAGCAAATAATGTTATTTGGCTGCGATCTTCTGTAAGGTGGAGGTACCTCCCCAGGCGGGGAACTAAAACGCTCAAAATTAAAACGAGAAAATCTCGCTGTACTCTACCTCCTCCTAAAACCTACCTTGAGTCTTGTCACTTCGTACACTTGAGATCTTGATTTTCCAACCCCGTTTTACGTACATACGGAAGCCTCAGGGCGCGAGCTCCACTCGCACTTTATCGTCTTTATTTCAAAATTGATTATCTCCTGAAAACGATTCTAAAATCTCCGTAAATACTATTAATTATTCTGTGGTGAAGCCACAGACTAAATTAGCGCGCAGTTGTCACAGATTAGAAAATAGTTACTCAGGACCTAAGCCAAGAGGCGATTTTTCATCCGACTTGATTTATAAATATTGAGTTTGCGGAATGTTAAGTTTTATTTATCAAAATTTTATATAGCCTATATTACACAGGGATAGTGTAGCTTTTTATTACTCAGTTTTTAGAATCGGTTCAGTAGTTCCAGAGATTATCCCCTACATACAAACAAACACATTTTACCTCTTCATATTAATAGTGTAGAAGTCTCTCTATGTAGGTACACAGTGCTATAACGGTGTAGTAATAAACAAGGTAGATGTATCGAGCAGACGGCTCGGTGACATCTTTACTTTCAATGACGAGTTTGTGAGAAATAAAAGATAAAAAGGTAGGTAAATACGATTTTGATATTTTATTTCAATTTATTCTTACTACTTTGCCTGCTCGATACATCTATGGTGCTCTATGGACACCCGTTGCAATTATTTTTTTTAATATAGGAATCGGGCATAAGCAATTTTAGGCTCGTATTCAGAGACACGACTCAAGCATAGATTTAATCACAGATCAGCTGAACTCTATTTAAGTATTGAATCTCTTCTCAAACATAGCTTTTATTCAAGAACGGTACTTAAACTACTCTCAGCTGAATCGAGTCTCAAATCTGTACTCAAATGTTCTCGTTTACATTTTGATTTATTTATAATTTTCGATCCGTTTTACGCAGAAATTCAAACAGCCAGGGTGGAAATAGAATAGAACAATAAAGTGAAGTATAAATATGCATCAAAGTACGTGTAACGGAACGTAAATGTCATTTGATTAATGTCTAATCAAATCTAAACTCAAGCACCGATTTCGTCTGATTGACGTTTCAGAATAAGCATTTACTCAGGTGAACTGTGATCATTGAATCTATACTTAAATACTGTCCAAGAATTAGAATCTCGACTCAAATCGAGATTTTAAGTACAGATCAATGCTCGAGTCTTGTCTCTGAATACGAGCCTTAGTTGAACTAGATTTTTTTTTTTATGTTTCTTATTTGGGTAGTACCTACATAAAATAACATATTTTTGTAAAATCTACTTATAAACCTCATAAAAACTTGATCCTACTGCGAATGATAAATAATAGTACCTACTTATCTTAATCAATAAAGGTGAATCAAATATTTAGGTACCTACCTAGCCTACCTAATTAGTTTTTTTATAATTCTACGTCTCGTACATAAGTGAACTCTTAACCGGTTACACGGTCTTTACCGGTTCTCTGTTAAGTAATAGTATAAATAAATTATATTAGGAGAACGACCGCTAGTAGCAGGTTTTATAAAAAAATAATTCGTGCCTACCTATTCATTCCGTATTATTGGGGGTTAAAGGAGTTCAGGATAAACTACACTTTTATTAATATTTTATAAGAAATATATTTAGTTTTTAAAAAGTTTGTAATTTATAAAACTCACAATGACGACAGGTTGATACCTACCTATAATTATAACATGCGCAGTGTTTTTATACTCTTTGCTTTGAATAATGTGAACGTACAACATCCGCAATAATTTTCTCGCGCTCCATAGAATTAAAATAAATAAAGGTATAATTCGAGATACAGCGTGGTAATAATGGCTACTCTCAGGCGGCTTTTAAAGACGAGTAATCGAGCCCACATCAAAGTGTTACAGTGATAGGCCACGTAAATAAAGCAAAACAGATTTTATTTATTATCAACAGTTGCTATAATTTTGGACCAAAGCAAGTACGCAGTTGGTCGGATATCTGTATTTTATATAAGTAGGTATACTAATGGTTCGCCCTGAGATCTCTCGATGTCATGTAAAAGTTGGCGCTTTCGAGAAAATTCGAGAATCTTTAGTTCGAACTCCAATCTTACCTGAAGTATGAAGTCAAACTTTACTAAATTTTTTTTGGCCCTAACGGGCAGGCTAAAGTCCGAGACCATACCGCCTAGTCTGGCGTAGGATAATTTCTTACGTTTTGCAAACTTTACTAAATGGGAGCTCAATTTTTTTTTTAATATTTGATACTGTCATTGTAACTCAAAAACCATTATGGCGTAAAAAAAAAGGAAATTCAGTGGTTTGAGCTGTGCGTTGATTCCACAGCTAAGCTTTGTTGTAATGATTTTAAACAATAAATATTCCGGACATATTCACTCGGTCAACTGATCCCAAAGTAGGCATAGCCTGTTACTATGGGTACCAGAGAGAGATGTATATATAAATATTTAACACCCAGACAAAGAACAAACATCTGTGTTTATCACACAAATGTTTGTCCAGTGCGGGGATCGAACCAGCGACCTCTAGCGCAGAAGGCAGAGTTACTACTAACTGAGCTATGAGGCCAGTCAAACATACACCTCTGTAAAAAAGTATGGCTATTTTATTCTATGAAATATGTTTTTCATCTCAAAGTTCGCTTTACATCATATCGTAAATCTACGTGACAGATTGAAAATAAGAAACAAATATTTATAGAACTGAAGTCAACACTGGTAGCATCCGAACATTCATTCATTCATTCAAGATAAGAAATGACAATCCGTTCAATCGTTTTTCTTATATGTTTTGGTAGATGTAGGGAACTTTGTTACTTTTATGGGTCGATTATCATATTTTAGCACTAAGTATATAACCTTTTTCGTTTTTTTGCATTTTTTATAATGTTATTCATAAATTGTTTCTCTGGAAAACTTTGCAAAGTACAGCGTAGTAAGAATTAGGGCTGTTGTTGAGGCAGATTTTTTTAAAATCCGCTGACGCTGATTTTTTGTCATTGACATCAGCGTATGCTGATTGAATTACACACAAAATGTTCCACATAAATCACTCCACCCATAAATAAAAACCGTATGAAAATCCGTTCTTTAGTTTTTACATTATTGCGCTCAGAAAGATAGACAGACGCGGCACGGAGGCTTTGTTTTATTATATTTTGTGATAAACCCCGTCCACAGCATGGCAGTCGTGACTCGAATATCAGCATAAATTGATGCTGAATATGATTCTGAAGTTCCTCAGATTCGCATCAACCCTGGTTAGAATCAACATCAATTATCTCTTCAATATTGTCACTTATCATAGATAATTACACCTGTCTATTATGTTATGTCTATAAATATTTCTCAATTCCGCTTCCTAGTTTATAGTTCCGGTAGATAGGTACCTATATTATTTTATATGTAGGTATTCTATCCACTCAAATCATAAAAATATGCGTAAGTAAAGTATAACAATTCCATAGATTTCAAATGATTCGAATGAAAATACGATTGCAACGCTACATAGGAATAGAGAAAACTTTTTTGCATTTCATAGGTACGAGCAAAGACAATAGAGTTTTTCTAGTCTTTGGTACGAGTTAAATTATACGAAAAAGAATAAATGACATGAGTGCGCGTTGAAGTCTTTTATATGGCCATTACAACAGTGAAAAAAAGTTGAGGTTCTGTTTTTTTATTTAACGGTTCGTTATTCTATGGTTTTTACTATAAAAAGCGAAGCTTGAATGAATAACCATTAAGAATGTAGAGCAAGTTAATATCAGCTAGCATTTCGCAACTCTGTGGTCCTAAATTTGAAATGAGAACGTTATCAATAGCCAGCATCTTTCGCTTTCCGCTAAATATATAGACTCTCGGTTTCCGCCGAGCAGCGGCGAACAGTACGTCAATCGTTAAACTCTTTTATTATGCCGTATTAAACTTATCTCTAGTAATCCAAGGCCCACCTGTGCGGTTCAACGGCACTAGCCAACCCGTCGGTCTGGTTAACCAGACCGCGCTACTTTACACCTCCTCAATAAACAAGCGATTCTCGGCTTTACTGCCGGAGCAAAGCAGTGCCATCAATCCAAATAATCGGAAACAAGTTTGCCGACAAAGCGCCATTTTTTTTAACTGTGTCTCTGCCTGGACTCTTGCGATTAATGCCAGCGCCCGCAAATTATGTAGATGACTATGTAGGTAGTCATTGTGATTTCGTTTTGTTTATTGGTTTCTTTCAGGATGGTCTTTGCTGATGTTTTACTTAAAACTATCTTAGGAATACAGTAAGTTAAAAATCAGTGTTAAAATTATTCATGTCGGAAGCGTACCGGCTGTTAACTTTTTAATGACTTTATCAAAGCATTTAAGCATAATAAAGAACCGGTACTTTCATGACTTTTCGGCGTTCGTTCTGCGAAAAGGCCATATCATGCAATATTACTTTATTATTAATCGCCTGTTAAAAGAGTGCAATTAAAAACACATTTATAATATTAAAAAACAAAAGAGTTATTGCCCGCCTCGATAAAAAAAAGATTTATTTTTATGAAATCTTTAGAACGCTGCGAACCAAAAAGTTTTGAATTCAGATCGCCCATCGACAAGAGGTCTCGTTTTCATACTTCTTTTCTTTTTTTTACCCATATAACCTATGGACTTTTTGGCGGAAACTTGCAAAGTTGCCTAAGATGCCATGCCAGGCAGAAAAGGAAAACTATAAAAAAAAACAAGTGGGTATATGTTTGGTCGCGTTATTTTAACTCTACTTTGGAGTGGAGTTATATTTAATTTAAGAGTACTTTAGTTTACATAAACGCCTCTCGAACATTCTGCGGCTTTCCTACCTGTGCCGCACTTTATCGTCGACAATTTTCCAATAACTGGCCGCATAAGTTTTTATAAGTTGTCGGACTGGATTCGCGATCTAGATTTACACAAATAAACTTGATCTAGTCTTGTGCGTTATTACGCGTCTAACGCTGCGGGCTTCAAACAATTGAGCTAAGGAAATACGAACGAAAATAGCTTTTCTTAGCTGCGTAATAAGAAACATAGGTAAGCACACTCCCTGCGAGTTTCCACCCGTTCCCCATCGACCGGGAACCGCTTACCGTTTTTGTATAGTGTCACGTAAAGCGCCCCTACCAAATGACTGAAACACCAATAGGTATACTTAAGCGAAAAAATTAAGCCCCTGTTTATAAAAAAGGCTCCTCTGGGCCCTTTTATTTACGAAACACGATACCTACCAGCTTTTGTCGGCACTATTACTCCACTCAAAATTGTTTTTCTAGTTAGAGGTTCGAAGCATTACCCTGCCGTAACACAGTTTAATCTAGCACGGAGGGTAAGGTTTGTAACTGCCTATGGGTAAAAGGTGACCTACTCCAGACTTTACCTACCTACTTAGTCCAATTTGTGAGTAATAGGAGAATTATGGTGAGGTTTTTTTATTGCTTTCGTTATAGTTTAGTTACAAGAAATTGTACCATTTATTTGAAATAAACTTACTTTACTTTACTTTACGTTGTAGATTTAATTGCAACTAGGCCAATTATGTAGGTAGTTCCAGAGAAGAAATAAACCTCTCAGTTTATGATCAAAAAGCTACACCGTTCAAAATCCTCACTACATTTTCTTCTAGATAGCATAAAACATAGTTAATAAGTACCTACTGAATGGGCCATAAAATGGTAGTCGATACTCAGTAGGCATAACGTACAAGCAGTCCCTAAATAATGGTATGCAATGCAAGACAATTTGCATTGCATTTCACTGCAGATCATGTTGTCTATGCTGCTCACGGACTTGGCACACAAAACTATTCAGCAGCGTACATTGACATACGGGTACCTATCATTAAATATTCATACACAAAAATACTATTTTGATTTTAAATTACTACATAGATCTAACGCTATGTGTATAGTACTGCTAATGTTCGGTAACAAGTATAGGTAAGTGGGTACTATTATATAATAGAATAGAAAAGTTTATTGTGTTCATGTTGTACAGAAAAGATCTTATTATATTTATAGCTTCAACATGAGCCCCTGATAGGGCACGAAAAAATTGTGTGACAAAATTTAGTGGTGACAATTAAAAAAAAGTCCAAATTTATAAAAAGGTTGTTCAATTTTACTTGCCAATTCATTGCGAGCATAAAAAATGTGTTTTTCTGCATTTTACCTGAGCTTTTTTCAATTCAGACGTTCGAAATCGTGATTGCTAACAGCTGATATGAATTTTTTTCAATGAAAAATGTCGAATTTCCAAAAGTCATAGAACAAACATTATTGCCAACTGGTTGTAGAATAAGCCCCCATCGGGGTGGTATACATGTTATGATGATTAATCTTGTAATAGTCTATTATTATTAATAAATTATTATCTTTGACTCTACCCGCTTCTCTATAACAGCAGTTGAGAAAATGTAATAATCATTTCTTTAAAAAACTGGCCAGTAATTTCAAATCCGACCATAGACAGGTTAAGTGAGGATAATTATCGTTTGCGGAGCGGTTGCGAAAAAAGGAAAATTCACGTAATTTCCTCTTCGATTGCCGCTAACTAGCTAGACTAGACTCTACGCTCTATCTATGGTTATCTCACGCACACAGAGAAAGGTACAACACTAAAGTGTAGTATTTATGGGTGTAGGTGTGCGTGCATATGCCAAGTGCCTTGTAGACAGCGAGGCGCATTGAATTTAACTTTTTATGTTGCTTTATAGGTAACATTATTACTTATAAACAAATCAAGTCCAACAAAATCTAATCACGTCACTACTGACTTGGTTCGATTTTATTTATTAACTCAGGTACCTATACTAATTAGGTAGGTACCAACAGTACAAAGCTGATCGACGTTGCACTGTCCAAATTTCAATAACCAAATCTTTCGTGATTCTCAAGTGACCAACGAACAGTATTTTATTTGGATAGATCTGAGGAGTTAGGGCATAGCGAGATTTTCTCGTTCTAAATTGGAGCAGCCCGCCTGTGGGGGTACCTCCGCCTTACAGAAGATCGCAGCCAAATAACATTATTTGTTTCAAATAGTGTTATGTTCCTCCGGTGAGTAAGGTTGCCAGAGCTCTTTAGGGGGAGGGGGGTTCGGGGTCGGCAACGCGTGCGTGATCCCTCTAGTATTGCAAGCGCTTGTAGGCTACGGTAACCGCTTACCAACAGGTGGGTCGTATGCTTGTTTGCCACCTCAGTTGTAAAAAAAAACAAAAAAAAAATATCATCACCACATATAGCCGTTCAAGCAACAATACGGCACAAAATTAAATAAAATCCCAGTGAAAGTTGGCGAAAATTATGAGTGATTCTTAAAATAAACCATTCGAAACAGACAACAGAAATATCCTATTAAATTGGCATCAGACAAAATGATCAACAAGCTAAACAATGGCGTTGCCACAGATCTAAATTTAGGTACCTACTGAAAGCGGTATTGCAAATGGAAGGGCTTTCAAATGTTTTTGAAAGTAATGAAAATAATAATTCGGCTTGATTGTCGTGTCGCTGATTCTTTCTTGGTCATCTTGTCAGTGAGCAGGTTGAGGTATGGTGGCCCTAAAAAGGGCCTATGACCGTCTGTTAAAGAATCAGTGTAAAGGATTAAAGTGCGCCTCTTAGAGGCTCCTTTAATGCACATGTCACATGTCTTCGAATGGAAAATCCATTGGAGCATGACCGACCCATGACCTGTGGATCGGAAGGCAGGGCCACTACCACCACTCCACCAGTGCTTACTAATAATATCTCCCCAGTCCCATAATCAGCATTTCATGGGGCCTCCCCAATTGACTTCCAGAGCGACCGATCTTGCGCGGCTCCGTCTTTCCATCTACTGGGGGCTGTCCAACGCTGCGCTTTTCAGTGCGTGGTCTCTCTATAACCTTTCTGCCCCAACGGCCGTCAGTTCTCCGAACTATGTGCCCCACCCACTTCAACTCAACTTGCTAATCCTCGTAAAATTTAATTTTAAGTCTTTTATTGATAGGCTGTGTATGCATTTCAGACGGGCTAGCAGGTACTTATAAGAGAGCGTATTTCCAGAATCTTCATTTTCGTTTCCCCTTAAAAGATCTTACACCATCACATTCAGCATTCGTAATTCTTCGTTGACCCAGTTGCGCGTGCGCACGTGGTTAATTGCCTCTCATTGGTGGAGACGCGGTCATCACGCGACGACCTAGCCGCTAATTGCGGATAGGAATGTGCGTTGCTTGATGATTTACCCCAAGATTGGAGGAGTTAAGACTTCTGGGAGTCGTAAATACATACCAAACGTGACATATTTTTAAGAAACTGCCCTCTAGCAGTTTCTTAAAAATAAAGCAATTTTGTGAGTGGAAACCGAACGTTGAAAATAAATATCGGGTGAGTCTTAATTATATTTGACTAGTTCCCGCCCACAGCTTCACTCGCGTGGTACATATGAAGATAAAAAGAAGCCTATATGCTATTCCAGACAATAATCCTATCTCTGTGCTGTAAATTTCATCCAAATCTGTTCGGCCGTCTGGGCGTGATTGAACCACAAACATCCTCACAAATTTACGCATTTATAATAATTAGTGAGATAGTATTTTATCAATAGTAAATAATCGATTCAGCCTAAAGTTAGTTAAGTATGTGGGTACTTTTTTTACGAAAAAAAAACAAATTTTTCTTTACGTACGTTAAACGTAGTTAGTGTAACCAATTTATCTTCTAGGAAATAATTTAGCGCATCTAGATTCTAGAGGACCTTGTTTTATTTTCGTTTTTTTTTGCATTTTCATTCCCCAGTGATCTACGCATGGCTTTAATTTTAATTCATCCCACTAATATTATTAATGCGAAAGCATTGAAAGATGGGAAGATGACTCATCTCATGACAACTAAACATAAAAACCTACCACTAAACTGGTTGGAATGAAATTTGCCATGTATGAAGTAAATATGGAATAACATGGTGATTCATAACATGTAGATATATTACCATCCCGAAAGTGTGTTATTCTATCAACAAAAATAAAGAATATCAGCGATTAGCCGATTTTGGCAATTTTATCATCTTTCATCATCATCATCATTTCAGCCGTACGACGTCCACTGCTGAACATGGCCTCCCCCATAGACAGAGCAAATTCCTTATCATGTGGGGGGATTTGCCCATACTCACCACGCTATCATCTTTATAACTACATAATTACCTACTAAACGTAGTTACGGGAAGTTCGTCATCAAGATTGCTTCCATAAACAGCTGACGTTGAGTCTGCTGATTATACACCAAAACAATTGATTTTTGCATACGAGTTTTTCAATGAAAAATGACTACTTTTCAAAAGTCGTAGAACAAACTTCATTGCCAATTACGTGTAGAATAAGCCCCTTTCGGGATAGCAAACATATTATGAATCATCTTGTTTATGCTACTTTTAATCCGGTAGTGCAATTGCGTAAGCGTAATGGCAATGAAGTTCGTAACTTTGAGGGTAATTTTAACAATCTTAGCCACATTCAAAACCTTCCAAACTTGACAACTTAAGACCTTAGCTTCTTCCTTTTCATGTTTGAAAACCTTCAGATGTCGCTAAAAGGAGCCATTTCATTCTGGGCCTGGTCCATGTACACTACATAGAAAAATTTTAAAAAAATAGGAGATTACAAGAAAAATACAATTTCATTAATTTGAAGACAAATGCGATGGTACAAGAATAGTTCTTACTATTTGAAGGCCGCCATGTTGGTTTATAATTGGCGTTTGACATGACATTGACATATTTTTCATGTCATATTGTTTGATTTGATGTTTTTGTTATGTCAGATAAATGTAGGTTGTCAAAATGACATTTCACGCACGTCCATCCGCCATATTTTTGTAGCGTGTTGCTCTCTTTGTCGAAGAAAATCTTAATGTACCTTAGAACGAAGTCAATTTAAATAAAATAACCAATTAAATACGTTTACTTTATTGCTTAGCCATATTTTAGAGTAGTGCACACAGTGCAGGCCCAGGCTCCATATATTGATGAAACGTCTCTTTTATAAAATCATCCTTATAATTGCGATCTTCATTACCATTTCGCTTACGCAATAGCCTGGCGGGTTAGAATATATACATAGTTTACCTACCTAGAATAGCATATAGGCTACTTTTCATGTAGGTACCTACCACGCGAGCAAAGCCGCGGGTGAAAGGATTTTTTTTTTATAAAGTAGGAAGTTATTGTGTGCAATAATATTTCTAAAGACTAGAATCTTCCAAGATCGCCTCGTGTTGATAAATAAACAGTTCATTGCTACTATTGCGAAGGAAGCGCTATAGGTAGGTAGGTACCTACTTATATTATAATGTCATTGGCACGCCTTAGATAAATATTCCGGACATATTCACACGGTCAACTGATCCCAAACTAGGCATAGCCTGGACTATGGGTACCAGAGACTGATATACATAATAGATAAATATTTAACACCTAGACACAGAACAAACATATGTGTTGAGGCAAACGTTTGTCCAGGGCGGGGATCGAACCCGCGACCTCTAGCGCAGAAGGCAGAGTTACTACTAACTGAGCTATGAGGCCAGATGTACCTAAGCCTCGCATCATATCTACATTTGTAGGACCTACAGGAAAAAAAAACAGGAATCCGCCCGCGGCTTTGCTTGCTTACCTACCTACTAGCTTATACAAATGATTCATAATATAGATGCTATCGACTGGCCTCATAGCTCAGTTGGTAGTAACTCTGCCTTCTGCGCTAGAGGTCGCGGGTTCGATTCCCGCACTGGACAAACATTTGTGACTAACACAGATGTTTGTTCTGTGTCTGGGTGTTAAATATATATCTATTATTTATATTAGTCTCTGGTACCCATAGTACAGGCTATGCCTAGTTTGGGATCAGTTGACCGTGTGAACATGTCCGGAATATTTATTTATTTATATTTTATCCCGCAAGGGGCTTGTTCTACACCATGTAGGAGGTAAAATTTGGAACTTAGTACTAGGCTATTTTAATTTGATAAAAATAACATTTATTAAAATAAAATAATTTTACCATAAGCTATATTTTATTTTGATATAAAAATGACTTTTCATTCCGAAAACTCAATATTTGTAAATCAAGTCGGATGAGAAATCGCCGCTGTGCTATGGCCTAAGTAACTATTTTCTAATCTGTGATACCTGCGCGCTTATTTATTCCATGGCTCTCTTGCTACAGAATAATTAAAATGATTTACCTACCGAGGTTTTAGAGTTTATTTTTAGCAGAAATCCATTTTGAAATAAAGACGGTATAGTGCGAGTCGAGTTCGCGCCCTGAGGCTTCCGTACCTACCTACTACCTACCTACACACATAACACATACATAGTCCTGACCCCATACTAGGATTCCCTGTGTTGTGGTAATCAGAAACAATAAGTTCAACCATGGTACCAGGCACCCAGACCCGGAACAATTTTTTGCAAATACTGCTAACATTTGTCCCGCAGCGGGAATTGAACATGCTCCCGTTGCGTCCCAGACGGGCACTCACCCGCTACGCCACCGAGGTCGTCAAAAGTTATGTGGGCTTACAACAAAACATTGATATTAGCTATTAATGTGAATAGTCCAGTTGTGGCCGCAGTGACACCATAGCCACATACTAAATGTTAAAAAACATGATATTTCAGGCATAAAAACATGACGTGAGCATAAAAATAACACTAATTATGCAAATGACTGTACCTACCCTAGGTAACTACATTGTTCGAGACAATGCAACTATCGCGGACAACGATCTCTGATTGTAGCTGCATGTACCTACCTATGTCGGTACAGTCGCCTGCATTATGTATTTATTTATACAGTTCACAATTTTTTTAATTATTGGACAGTACAAGAAATAAAAATAAACACAGCAAGAACCTTCGTACAAATGTACCTAAATCTAAACATTAAGAGGATACAAAAATCATAATAAATTGTCGAGTGGGCGGAGTGAATAAAGTGACAGCGCTATGTACTGTAATTGAATGCGGAAAGAGATAGCAAGCGTTAGAAGGCGCTCGAAAGTAATCGGCGTAAGCGAAATATAAGAAAATATCGATTATCTCAAAAACTATCTATTTTTTTTTAAAAGTGTCTTGGATTTAGGTATTCAATGCTATTGTCTAACAAAATATTTTAAAAAAAGTTATTTTTGTTAGATAGTCTCAGAGTATTTTCGAAAAAACTGTTTACTGTGACCCAACTTTAATCTATCGAGAAAAGTTTTACCAATCGCGTTTCTGTCTTGGATTTACGTAAATGAGAATTTTGCTCAAGCTATCTTTGTCATAAAAATCAGAACTGTGCGTTTTGCGGTTATTGAGAAAAAACAATTCAAAACAACCCTCACCTTAACCTGTTCCATTTTCAACTTTAGTATGTAACTTCTTCATCTGCACTGTGGCGGTAGTTTAAAAATTATGAAATGTGTTTTATTTATTTTTATTTTATTTATTTATTTGAACGTAAATACAGGATACAATTTAGAATACTGGAAATTGCAGAAGTATAGACTGTGTCGCAATATCCAGTGCCAGACCTAGGGACTAAAAGAGACTACATTCAAAAATAAATAAACTAGGTACCTAATTATGGAAATTAAAGGATTTATAGATATACAGAAAGGAAAAAAACAAAAATAAAATAATAAATCTACAAGCTACCTTTAAATGCTTAAAAAAAGGGAAACTGCTGAACTGGGTTTCTCCCTCACTTGATCCTGAAGATTGGATCTTCAGGATCAAGTGAGTATATGTATACATCTTAGTGCAGGCGACTGTACATAGTGGGTAGGTAACCTTCCGTGTGACCTTTGAACACGGCGCAGTGGAAATTCACGTATTTGGTTCTTAAGTAAAATAACCTCCTTTTTTGGCGTCTGTTAAAAAAAAGAAATAGGAAGACTTTTCCCCAAGAATTATAAACTTACATCCTCTCAGATCCTTGAAGATGTCTAAGGGATATGTTCAAACATTTGGCACATGCCCACATTAAGTAGTGAGTATTCCATACGTGACAGGCATCAAGCCCATCGCCGCTTTAAGAATTCTTGTACTGTTTTCCTGATGATGTTTTCCTTCACAGTTTGAAGCTCGTATTTGTGCGCACTTAAATTTTTCGAATAGATAACTCATGGTTGCACGACCGGGTTTGAAACCACGACCTTCGGATCGAAATGAAATGAAATGAAATCCGTTTATTTGCTAAAACATGGTAGTTGAATATAATCGCTGTTCTTATGCAGTAAGCGGGCGCACATGTTTTTGCTACACAAGCATGCAAATGTTTTATTTAGTAGGTATAGTAGGATAACAATAATTAAAAAATACGAAATTTTTTAATTTAAAAAACAATGTCATTATGATTACAAATAGATATAAGATTAGAATAGAGTCATAGTTAAAAACAGTCAAGATAATGAGTTATATTTATATTATCCGCCTTACAGAAGATCGCAGCCAAATAACATTATTTGTTTCAAATAGTGTTGTGTTCCTGCGATGAGTAAGGTTGCCAGAGCTCTTTAGGGGGGGAGGGGGTTCGGGGTCGGCAACGCGTGCGTGATGCCTCTGGTATTGCAAGCGCTCATAGGCTACAGTAACCGCCTACCAACAGGTGGGCTGTAAGCTTGTTTGCCACCTCAGGGGTATAAAAAAAAAATAAAAAAAAATAATATTAGTTGGGAAAAGCGAAAGTCGGGGAAACTCCCACTAGACCAACACGGCTTTCAGCTTCAGCTTTCGGTTGCTATGTAGGTACCTATTGCTCATAAAGAAGTCAAATGTTGAAAGAAAACATTTGAGAAGCGTTATAATTTACCATAGCTGAACATCTCAGTGTCCAAAAACACCTTTAAAAATCATTATGATCATAATTACCTGATCATGCAGAAATAATTATGGGTCGAAAATATCTTCACGTTTATGTTCAGGTATTACAGCTTTTCAAATAATTAAAACTTTTATCCTGTCGATGCAAAAGAAATTAACCTTTGTGAAACTCTACAAGTTGTTCTGCATCTCGTAGTAGCCGTCTCGGCTAAGTTTATCTTCGTCCTGGGTGGCAGCCGGGCAGTCTAGCTCGACCAGCGCAATTACTATGCAGCGGGCGTTCATTTAGGTGCGTGAGCTGCAAATTGCATTAATATCAAGCCTGTATCACTACATTTTTTTATAAAATAAACCACATAGCGCATGTTTTAGTCTCTTATGGGCCTGGGCGTGAGTAAATCGAATTCTGAAATATTGGGATGTCAGTTTTAACTAAGAAATATTACCAGAGGTACCAATATCGTTTGCGGTCGTACCATCTAAGACACAACCGCATGTTACTTGCTTGCTTGTCATCTCACTGATTCTTTCTCGGTCACCTGTATTAGGTCAGTGACCAGATTGAGGTATGGTGGCCCTGAAAAGTGCCTATCCGTAGACCGTCGCGGTCGATGAAAGAATCAGTGTACCTAGTGAAATAATTAAAGTGCGCCCCTAAGAGGCTTCTTTCGTGCACATAGTACTTACTAGAAAAAAAACATCTGTGACCATGCCCCGTACGTGTTTAGGCAGACATAATTTGACAGTGTCTAAAGATTGACGTGGCCGTGGTGGCCCCGGCTAAAGAATAGGCTCCTCCATATCTCTATCCGCGGATGTCGTAAGAGGCGACTAAGGGAAAAAAGCTAGGGGATGGGCAGCAGCGTCCCTCATTTTAACAATGATAGCTCTAACTGCGCTCGCCAACCCGCATGCCCAGCGTGGTGAGTATGGGCAAAACCCCCCCACATGATAGGGAATATGCTCTGTCTGTGGGGGAGGCCATGTTCAGCAGTGAACGTCGTACGGCTGAAATGATGAAAGATTGATGATTCAAATTCTTGTAAATAAGCGCTGCTTACATTTGAATGGCAATAAGACGGCATGATATGGCCCCAGTCATTTCAAGCTCAGTGCATTCACACCCTAACCACTTGGAAACAAGGTGTAGATGGAGCTATGTTTTAAGTATAGCGTTTTTCAAAAATATCCGTGGGAAAGCTCGCTTTTACTTTCAAGTGCCTTAAAGTAAAGATATGAATCACCTTAGCCTGGGGCGTCCCTCATTACGTGGCTCTGTTGGCTTGTTATCGCGAAGTCGATTTACGAGTGGAGGAGACGACTTGTGAGGCCGAACCGGTTGGTTCGCATCAGGAAACGGTCCCACACATGGGCGTAGCCAGGATTCATCCCGGGGGTCCAAGGCTTAGCTGATATAAAAGATGGTCTGTGATTATTTAATTTCATTTATTTATTTCAGATGATTAACAAGTCCATAGCATGTTAGTAACTTAAAAACTAGCTTAAAATACAGTATTAGTCACACAATAGGAAAATAATAATAATGATCATCATAATAAAATTAATAAATATTAATCATCGTCATCATCATTTCAGCCGTACGACGTCCACTGCTGAACATGGCCTCCCCCACAGACAGAGCGAATTCCTATCATGTGGAGGGATTTGCCCATACACACCACGCTGGGCATGCGGGTTGGCGAGCGCAGTTAGAGCTATCGTTGTTCAAATGAGGGACGCTGCTGCCCATCCCCTAGCTTTTTTCCCTTAGTCGCCTCTTACGACATCCGCGGATAGGTAGATATGGAGGGGCCTATTCTTCGCCACCACGGCCTAAATAATAATAATACTTAGTAACTATTTAAAAATAGGTACTATATATATCACTCTCAGCACGAAGCACTTCCATATGGGAGAGGTGAACCTGTTGGCTATTGTTTTCAGGATGCTGGTTTGACTGTCCCGCACTCTGTGGATCAGGGATGCAGTTTTTTTGCGGATTATGAGCTGAAAGAATGTCATACAAAAAATAATGTTACAAGGATTATCCAGCAACAAATATGTTGTATGTTGTACAATAAAAATAGATTAATAGAGCAATAGCAGTCAGACTTACGCGAATACACAAACACACACACGACACCGCTCCGGTACACCACACACACACACACACACACACAAAACATGCACACACATGCACATTTATGCGATTAGGTAAATCATATTTTGTTAATTTCGTAATTAGTATAATAGTATAGGTAGTAGTTATAATTCGTTTTTTTTTTCTTACTGTATTTTTATATATATTTTCATACACTATAGTTAACCTAGGTACGTAGCATACTCGCACAATGTTACTTTTAAGCGAGTGGAATACAAAATGTGGATTCAAATTGGTTCAAGTACGACATATATACATCTAGCCTATATTAAACGATAAGTAAACTGTGAATCCTAGATTACAGAAATAAATAAATAAATAAGGGGGCAAGAGACTTGCATTTGATCTGGCTACATCCGTGGTCCCACCAGCATTAATTTATTGTTTATCGACTGTCGTCTGTCCCATGGAATAAAGGGGCCGCGGTATCTATACTGTTGAGAGGCTTGATATCTGTTGGGTAAGGTTTCGGACGTAACTTGTTGGACTTGAGAGCCAGTGCGGCGGCGCGCGGCCATTAAAAATTATATCAATGTTTTAAACACTGGAAAATACTACGTTGCCCTCCTACAACAATATTAACAGGTTTCCAGTTTTCGGCGTGCTGGCTTCCGTTGTCTCACTTCCTATTTGCCATTTCGTGATTTCGAGGGCACCAACAATCGACTACCTACTTTCGGTATTGTTTCTTAAAGGATACCTACTACAATACTATATACATATACAATAATAGTTTGTTCAAATTCAAAAGGTTTATCTGAATAAACTCACAATGATCCATTTGAAACTAGGTGAAGCCACGCTACGCCTGTTCACCTTGTTGTAGATGCTACTAATGTTTTTACCACCAGCGTGTCGAAACTATAGGTACCTATGTAACTTGCCACTACCACCAAGATACTAACGATTACCTAAGTACTTCACTTCGTTGTAAAATAGACGATGAAACTATCGCCAATTCCTTTGAAAGACCTCGTTTGTTTGTAGTTAAAATTGAAGTCGTATTTGCGTCACGATTGCGTATCGTTCTCAGAAGACTCCTTTCCCTCTTGCAAAGTGGAACGATTTTCTAAACCATTTATTAATAACGATTACAGGTTAATTCGAACGGTAATTGTCCAATAACCTCAAAAGGTGCAGCGGAGGTGGTCTGATCGACAATTTATAGTCAGTTTCAATCTTTAGGCCCATGATAAACATTACTAGTTGCTCCAACGCTGGTTGTAGTGGCTGACACGAATTAATATAGGTAAGTATTCCTAGTGATCTCTTCACAATGTCCTCGAATCTCATGCGAAAAAACTAAGCAAATTACATAGTACCTACCTATAGTTTCGACACGCTGGTGGTAGAAACATTAGTAGCAATCTACAACAAGGTGAACAGGCGTAGCGTGGCTTCACCTAGTTTCAAAGGGATCCTTGTGAATTTATTCAGAAACATTTTGAATTTGAACAAACTACAGTTTTAATGAAAGCTAATTGAATATTTTGTCGCTTGAATAGTTACATCCAATAGTTTAAAGCGATTGCAAATTCTTGTACTCGCACAAATGCGATATTACGGACTAAACAGGTCGGCAGGGACAGTCCGTGTGGTCCTATAGCCGGTTAGGCACAGGATTAGGTAAATGAGGAGTGTTTTGTTTATAGATGCCTTATTATTGGTAATTGAACACGCACGATGTGAATAAATTCACCATTAAACTCACCGGATTATCCACGGAACATACGAATACCTTTGAAAGGTTCGTCGAAAAACAATTTCACGCCAAAAACATTTACAAAGTTCTCTTATAATTTAATAAAAATCCACGTAGTAGGTACCTACTAGGTACATATGTTGCTTTACAGCTTTAATGACGTCTAACCGTGTCCCGATATTAGACCATACCTAACACTAACATAATTGTTTATATAATTGGGAGTAGATAAAGCTGTAGGTATTTTGGACACAAGGTTTGTAAAGCTTCTTATGCTTAAAAAAAACCTCTCACACTATAAGTTCCTATCTATACTACGCCGATACTGTAACGTAGTTTTATGATGAATTAAAGCTTTATTTTGGACACACGGGTTGTAAAGCTACTTTTGTTAACACCCACGTATGTTGATGATGGTTTGTCTCCTTCAATTCTTATTTTTATGCATAAAAATAATGCATTAAAAAAATTAAGAGATGCTCTTAATTATTTTCAAGAGATTGAGCTAAAATCAACTTACCATAGGGGCGGTTCAGACAAGCGTTTTATCTGCGCGTATAAGGTCGGTTATGCGCGCGACATTTTGCTCTTCGAAAAAGCGAACGCGCTTATTCCGTGTTCGAACCGATCAGTCAGTAGCAATATGGATTCCGGCGAAGAAACATTGCGTTGCTCATTCGCGGCTCGCGCCTATACAAGCGCTTAGTTACACAAAACGAGCTTATACGCGCGGAAATAACGCCTAGTCTGAAACCGCTCTAACAAATGGAACTGAAGTCC
The DNA here is from genome assembly GCA_947579855.1 of Anticlea derivata. Classification (NCBI taxonomy): domain Eukaryota; kingdom Metazoa; phylum Arthropoda; class Insecta; order Lepidoptera; family Geometridae; genus Anticlea; species Anticlea derivata. The sequence continues at coordinate 9,913,547 of OX388274.1, read as the reverse complement.
GATGATCGATCTCAATGGCACGCTTTGGTACAGTCTAATTGCGTTCAGCTGTGGGCTTACTAATGTAGACCGGACGTTTCGTGATGCAACTCTGTACCTACCTTATTGCACAAAATATTTACTGCAATATAGCCAAGTGCATAATAGACTTACAACTAATATCATTAGTGAGTTGACTTGATCTTATTTAGGTAAGTTAGTTAGTGGTCATTTGACTTGATTTTAGTTTTAAGCTTTTTAAAGTAGGTAGTCGACAGCGTTCGCAGAAGGATTCTTTTGTATATTCTTCCACCCTGAAAAACATCATCATCATTATCAACCTGATGAAATCCACGGCTGAACATAGGCCTTCCCCAAAGAGTGCCACGACACACGGTCTTTTGCCTCCCCATCCACCGACTTCCCGCAACTTTAACAATGTCATCGGGTGCGGGGCCTTCCAACACTGCGTCACCCGGTTCGTGGTCGCCATTCGAGACCCATATTCCCCAACGTTTGTCGGTTCGGCGAGCTATATGGCCCACTGTGATAATACTATCATCATGGAGTCAGCGGTTCAGCCAGATACATTACGTATCTGACCGAGTTATCATTTGTTTCAGATGCATCTAAGCTTAGTCCAATTCGCGTGCGCTGCTGTGCTAGCGGTGACGCTCAGTTCTGCCGCGCCCCCCTCTACCCCCCACCACGTGGCGCGACGGTCCTTCTTCACCCTAGAATGCAAGGGGGTGTACGACGCCGCCATCTTTGCAAGACTCGACAGGATCTGCGACGATTGCTACAACCTCTTCCGTGAGCCACAGCTGTATACTCTGTGCAGGTCAGTTAATGTTGATGTTGTTGTAAATCTTGTGACGTGTTGCAGATAGATGGCGCTGTTTCACAGTTTCTCCTACAATGCTTCATATAGACTTTTGTAAAATACAATTTGAGCACAAAACAAATAACTTAGCTGCAAGGAGTTGACGAAAAAATCTGAGCTCTACTGGCTCCGCCTTATAGAAGGGGTTGTCCAAATCAAAAATGGTGCTTTAAAAGTCAAACAAAGACCAAAAACTAGTTTTATAAGACATTAATTTACGGGACTTTAGCAGTTATTTTTCAGGATAACTATCAAAAATTCATGTTTTTATAGCCTCGCGTACAAACTTACAGAGCTCTTAGCTTGACCGAAAATTGTTGTTGTCTCCTCTGAAATAAGAGGTTTACGTTTGAAGCGAAAAATATAAAAATATGGTAATTATGGTATTATAGGAAAGGCTGTTTCACGACTGAAAACTTCAAGAAATGCGTGATGGAACTACGAGAAACGGACAGACTTGAGCATTTCAAGAAATACATCAGGATTTTACATAGACCCAGGGATATGTTACTATAAATCCAAATTAAAATAGGTAAAAAGATGGCGCTGCTAAAAAAAATCCACGCTGCTTTTCAATGTCTGTAATATCAAACCATTGTTATAAATAACAAAATGCTCGCGCAGCTTAGTTAATAATAAATCATCAGCGGTGGAATCAGCGCAAATGGATGGGTGACCAGCTAGTGGCATTACCTAGCGCTTCTATGCTTCGAAGGGCACGCGAAGAAGCCCTACGGGCGCCGATCGTTCCGGAAAGCCCAACAACAGAACTGACCACTACATGTCATACTAACACATGCTACTATAATTAAAAAAATAAAAACAAATCTCTAGCTATTTTAAGCATAAATCAAAACTAACACCTACATGCGATGACCCCGAACCCAATGAGTAGACATTAAGAAAAAAAAAACATTACGCTGGTCTGCAATTTCTCAAAAGTTACAATGATTTAAAATTAAATATGTAACTATTCTAGCAATATCAATGTCAATTCTAAAAGCGCAGAGATTTAGCCCCTTTTTCATAATCAGCCACTAACTATATCGGACTCTCGCTTGTCTTTTTCTCACAGTAAACAAAAGAAAGAGGCGGACATACTTTTATCGAGACGATAAAGCTAGTCATTATGAACAGGGGACTTACAATCTGGCATAGTACCTTATGTCGACCACATGTTACTTTTTGTTATTTAATATGAAACCTTAGAGCATTGAAAATAAAGTGTATTCTCCTTGGGGCACAGGAAAGACTGTTTTACAACAGACTACTTCAAAGGCTGCGTGGAGGTGCTGCAAGAAACGGACAAATTTGAGATTTTCAAGCAATATATAAGACAATTACACGGGGCTGACCCAAAGATATCATAGGTACCAGTTGGTTTTATATCACCTTCTCTCCTACTAAACTTCGTATTTCTATCCTTTTCTAATGCTTATGCATTTCCAAGCTTCACTTTTGGGGTAATTTACACGCTACTTTTCAGCACAATTCTAATTCTATCTAACACATTCTATTAGGCACTTTTTGTAAAAAATCTATTCACTTCTCTCAATAATAATATCTTCTTATATATAATAATATATTTATATACGATTTTTATAAGAAACTATCTAATCCAGATGATAATAATAGTAAGCTATCCCGAATGGTTTGTTCTACGACTTTTAGAAATTTAACATTTTTCATTGAAAAAACTCCATATATCGTTACTGTGTCATATACTGTTTTGGGCCAAATCATTTCATACTCCATTATTAAGCTGTTTTAGATGGATACATATGATCCATATTATGGTGATGATGATACATATGGATAGATATTGATGTCGATAAAGATGATAAAAATACAGACAAAAACAGCTAATAAATATGAAGCAATCAGGGAAAATACTGACTATTTTAAATATTTTCTTTTTCCGCTAATTTTCCTTCTGTCTAACCGTTGGGGAACAAAGGTTCTCGAGTGGCGACCACGAACCGGACGACGCAGTGTTGGAAGGCCCCCCACCCGATGGACCGACGACATTGTTGAGGTTGCGGGAAGTCGGTGGATGGAAAAGGCTCAAGACCGTTCGTCATGGAACTTTTTGGGGGAGGCCTATGTTCAGCAGTGGACTTCAGCAGGCTGATGATGATGATACCTTCTGTTTGTTGAAAGAATAAGCTAATTTCGGGATGGTATAGGTACATACTATGAATCAAGATACAAGATATTGTATGTGCTTAGATGAATTTGAGAATGAATTAATACAATTTCGTTGTAAATACTTACAAATTCCAATACTTTTTTGGTGAATTTCAGCTTCTAACAGCATGACTTCTATTTCAGCAGCGTTTCTTATTTAACGCTATTGCATGTTTATTTTTAAGCTGTCTACTAATATGTATTATATAAATTATAATTAAGTTCTTATGTACTTTAAACTCAGCCTTAATACATTTTGTATAGCTATTTATGAACTTTTCAATGTTCATTATGATCTATACATACTAACTGAATTGTTTTTTCGTAGATTTTGGACATTTATTACTTACTTGTAAATCAATTTCACTGAATATTTAAAGTAATTGAAATATCAAGCCTTTTAAAAATAATCTTCTGACGTCAAGTGTTTTGTACAAGTTCATTATTTCTTTAGCCAATATTTTTTTTCGGTACTAGTTTTTACATTATAGACAAACACTTGCCGCGCTATGAACTATCCATATTTGATATTAATGATTTTTTTTCTATTTTCAGGGCGAAATGCTTCACTACGCCCTATTTCAAGGGATGCATGGAGTCTTTGTACCTATACGACGAAAAGGAACAAATAGATCAGATGATCGACTTCGTCGGCAAACGCTAAAACACACAAAACGCGCCAAAACTCAACACGCCATATTGAATACCCGCCAGAGTTCAATACGCCATCGTTTCAAAAACATAATGTTCCACGCAACGGTCAACACGATTCTACCGCTTTGCCAGGCAGAGACAAATGTCGAGTTCCTCCATTTTGACGTCTGCTTTCTATCCTCAACGTATTCTAGTCTAAACGCGACGTAGTTTGATGTTCGCAACTAATTATAATTAATGTAGGTAATATAAGGACATTTATTATGTATATTACAAAAATATGTGTTATTAAGTGTTGTAAGCTTCGTACTGGAGTGTAAAGTACATTAAATTTTGTTTAATTAGAGCCACCTCCTAGGTATTAAAATTCAAAACTTGTAGGGACAGGTTTGTTGGTGTCGATGCTGGTCATCTCATATTCTTTGACTGTCTCTTAAAAATCCGACTGAGATTTTTTTTTATAATTAATTGTAACGCATTCCAATCACAGTATTTAGTTGAATACTTACGCTTCTTAAATTACAATTTCATATAATTTTATTTGTATTACCTATATAGTTTGTGATAAGATACATAATTATTTTCTGAATGGTAAAGAAGATGGTTAAAATTAACTTTTACAGCCTTACTGATAATATTGATTGTAGCACACACATACATTGAATTTGATAAAATATATTTTTTGGTTTGAACTGTTTACTAGTAATGATGTAGAACATACATTTATATAAATACCTATACCATCCATTAGTATTTCGTTCATCTATAAGAAGTAGTATTTAGTAATTTAAGTTGTGTTTCTGAACGACATGTACAGAAAATTTAACCTTAATAATCTGTACATAGAGTAGAATTATATTTTCTTCACATTAATCAGTTTTCGGTTGTATCGAGCGAGATTAATTTTAATTTAAAATTTTAGCTTTTAAGTATTTATTATAATTATTTCAGCCTCAGCCCAATATAGAGCCGGCCATCCTATCCTCCTTCCATCTATCTCGATCTAAGTAGGTATTTAAAAGTTTTTCTATTTAACTTTATATTTATTATTTTGATACTCTTATTTATTATTATTTTTAACTGTAATACAGCGAACAAAATACCAGTGTTTGAACTAACTCACTCATCTATAACTTTAAGTTGCGGTTTATATACTTATTTTCAAGTTATTAGTTCCACCGTTTCTTCTCTGGGTTCGAATCTCATCTTTTTAAGTTTCTATTAGCGTTTCTTAAATATCACAATTCGAATGTAATCATAAAATGGTGCCAATTTGACATCGTCGACACTAGAATAAATTAGCTAATTATAAACAATAAAAATGATATATAAAGGTTTGTAGAACATGAAAAATTATATTTATAATACAAGGAATTTTAATAAAATATTAATCTAATTTGTATAAATTTTATAAATAAAACAGCTAAGAAACGCTACGGGTTATACGTGAAATATATTTCATTTGAAAATCTTTATGGCATTATTATTTGATTCCCTCGTATAGAATTAAACAAATATACACACACACATTATATTTCGTATTATTTAACAACATCAAAATGGCACATTAAATATTGTGCATCACAGAAGTCTTATTCTCTAAACACAAACTAAGAAGCATATTAATTTAAGTTTAATGTAATGGGCGCTAGATAACACAGAAATCATATTTATTCGTTTGGTTGCGATATGATTTCTCCAGGGCAGGCAACGCATTAGCTCCAGGTGTTGCAGATGTCAATAGGCGAAGGTAACCGCTTACCATCAGGTGGGCCGTAAGCCTGTTTGCCTCCGTACAACATTAAAAAAAAAGAGACTTTAATCCTAAAACTGACAACTAAAGTATCTTGTAACAGTAAGAAAATGAGACGAGACCCAACTTTAGGCTGATCCCGGTTGGTGTGGCTCCTGGGAACGGCTCGGAACTGAAGTGCCGCCGAGACGATCCACTGCCATTGGTAATGTTTTTGGTGTACTAAGCTATTTCCTCGTTTGACGAGAAAGTTTTATTACAAGCGCCCATCAGTTGGTTTTATTAGTGATACAGTAATTTATTACATTATATTTTAAGAATGATAGGCTATTAGACAAATGAATACAAAAAGCTACGATAAATACGATCAAAAATATGTAAACAGACTTCTTCTATAAGCACATAGTGTGCAGTTATTTATGAAAAGTTCTATACCATCCCTTATGAATGTCAACATAGTTAAGAACATTCTACAGATGCATTTTTTTTATTCTGGTGCCTAGGGTACTGATTAAAAGTTAGTGTACATTATGTTATTGGTAACGTCGAAAATACATAGGTACCTACTTAACGAAACAAATAATTTACAGGCTAAATAATTAAATCTACTTTAGTATACAAGCTGATTCATAATATGTTTACTATCCCGAGAGGGGCTTATTCTACTCGCAATTGGCGATAATGTTTGTTCCACGACTTTCGGAAATTCGACAGTTTTCATCAAAAACAATATGAAGAAAATCTGCTGTGTCAAATCAGCTCAAACTAAATTATTCAGCTTACGTGTATTGATGGCAAATTTCTCGTAATGGAATACTAATTTTCATTTTGTTTGATATTATTTTTTCGTTTTGTGAACAGAATAGACCCATTTTGAGATAGTAACGGATCACTTTATTTGAGAACAAAATACAAACATTTGGAAAAAAAATGCATAATTTTGAAAAAAAAAACAGTCTAATTACAATCACACGTTTTACAAACTAGAAATACGAGTAAAATGTATTTTTTCCAATTTTGAATAAGTTTATGTCACTGAGATTATAATATAAAAGGATAACCTTTATAAATAAATAAAAATTGCCACATGTATGAAGGCGCATCACTTGTGAACGTTTCGATCGATTTGGCAAATTTATTTTTCTCCATATATCATTAAAAAAAAATTGTTATTCGGACAATAGGTACTATCAAATTATGTTCTTAATTCTCAGGAAAAGGTTTGTTTCATTTTATATTTTCGGAAAATCTACGTTATAATTTGATAGATGAGTCAGTCACTCCTCAACCGATTTTAATGGAACTTGGCATAAATAGAGTTATTTACTTATAAGCATATAGGCTTCTTTTCATTTAGGTATCGCGAGCGAGCGATTATTTAAGCCAAAACGCAGGAACTTGATAAACACTACGAGCGTATTGAACCGAACTATCGGCGCCGTACGCTCCGCAGATGTGCCGCTACACTAAGGTATGAATAATGTTAGTAGATAGTTGTTTTTGTTCGCATGTTACTAAGATACTCGATTATTTGGCCATCTATCATAAAACAAAGTTCGGTTTCGAAGTTTATCGATAATTAGCTGTTGTCTAAGGCTAGTTGGGTAATCAATCTCTATTATAAAATAATTAATATAAAATAATGAATTTGGTAAATAAATCAATGAGAGGTCAATCTATTAACAAAATTATATAGAAAATAATCAATGGCGGAGATGAGTGTTACCATCCGTCACATTCGGTAGCTTGAGCACCGAACGACTACCGATACCTCGTTTGACAAAATTCAGGCTATGTTGACGCACAATGGAACATCCTACTAATATTACAAATGCGAAAGTTTGTGAGGATGTTTGTGAGGATGTTTGTTTGTTGCACCAACAACCTAACGGCTCAACCAATTTCGATGAAACTTGGAATAGATTTATACACCTAAACCTTCCTCATGAATCACCCCGTCCATTGGTGAAACCCGTATCTGTTCAGTAGTTTTTGAGTTCGTCGCTTCAAACAGAGGCAGCTTTGTTCTATAATATGTATGAAGTCAGAGGTAACCGACAAGCGAGACGACATTATCTGTTGCAATAAAGACATCTTCATTTTTAAGTTACCACAGATAATTTTTTTATTGATGGTCGTCACGTCGCATCGCTTAGGCCCCGTCAGAAAACCAGCGCCGAACCGTACATATTATGTTCGGTGCAGCTTTATGCTGAGACGGGACCCATTTGCCCCCACAACGCATACCACTTAGCCATCTACCTACCTGCTTTTTTATGTTTTCTTACTGCGTTTTTGTATTACCTTTATACATTTTCTATGTACCCACCTACTGTACCTAGCTGCGTTGTGGGTCAAATAAACAAAGGAGCCATTTCATTCTGGGCCTGGTCCATGTACACTACATAGAAAAATTAGGAAAAAATAGGAGATTACAAGAAAAATGCAATTTCATTAATTTGAAAACAAATGCGATGGTACAAGAATAGTTATTCTGGTAATTTTTTTACTATGTGAACACTATTTGAAGGCCGCCATGTTAGTTTATAATGGGCGTTTGACATGACATTGACATATTTTTCATGTAATGTTGTTTGATTTGATGTTCTTATTTTGTCAGATAAATGTAGGTTGTTAAAATGACATTTCACGCACGTCCATCCGCCATATTTTTGTAGCGCGGTGTGTTGCTCTCTTTGTCGAAGAAAATCTTAATGTACCTTAGAACGAAGTCAATTTATATAAAATAACCAATTAAATACTTTTACTTTATTGCTTAGCCATATTTTAGAGTAGTGTACACAGTGCAGGCCCAGGCTCCATATATTGATGAAACGTGTCTTTTTCTTTCAAATAATAACGGTTTAGAAGTCGTCCAGGCAGAAGTCCAGGTGGTCCTCCATCACCCGCATCTGGTCGCAGGAGAAACGCATGCATTTCGGGCACTTGTACACCTGGAATGATAAATAATGGCATAAATTGACCGAGATGGCATACCGCAGCAATGTTAGCGCGAAATTAATTTTCTTTAGTGATCACATTTCGACACATTTGACTGGTCTCATAGCTCAGTTAGTAGTAACTCTGCCTTCTGCGCTAGAGGTCGCGGGTTCGATCCCCGCACTGGACAAACATTTGTGTAATAAACACAGATGTTTGTTCTGTGTCTGGGTGTTATATATTTATCTATTATATATATCAGTGTCTGGTACCCATAGTACAGGCTATGCCTAGTTTGGGATCAGTTGACCGTGTGAATATGTCCGGAATATTTATTTATTTCGGCCGTGAAAAATTAATAGATTAATCGTTTTTGTAGCCGCTCTTTTCGTGACACCATACAGAAACGGTAAGCTATTAACTTTTCACGGTTGTTTGACTGTAGGGTGTTATTTATTTACATTATTATAGAAAACACTTTTTTTTAGAAAATAATTAAATAGGTAATGTTATTTACATATACACAAAACAACAGTGAAACTGACAACAAATCATTCCTAAAAAAATGCTATTATTTTGATGGTCAGTATAAGTTTCTTCACATTTTAGGGTAACACTTACAACTAGATTTGGTTATTGGTAAATAAATGTAAACAAGTTAAAAGGTTACTTTATTAGCTGCAACAGTTTTTAAGTGTGTTATAAAGATATGTAAAACAAAGTTATTCGTAAAATGAACACCAAACTGAAAATTTCTCTCACCCAGTGATTTCCCTACATGTGCGAAAGGAAAAAAAATCGAAGAAAATCCTAACCAATGCAAATCAATTATAATCAAATAAAAAATATTTATTAAAAAGGTAATGTTGAGTGCGTAAAATAAACGCAATATTTAAAACAAAACAAATCGTTATTTTGAAATAAAATTAAAAAGAAATGCTAAAAATGCTCACTTATTTTACTTTTTTAACCCCCAACTAAAATAAGGTCTGTTTTGAATGACACATGAAAAAAGTTGACAAACCCAAGTTTAACCGGCTTAAACAAGCGACTTAGCATTTTATTTGCCCATTATGTGTGAAATTACTTGAAATAAATTGATTTTATTTTTATTTATAGCTTCCTTCTTTTTGCGTCGGGGGTTATTATACAAAGTGATTCATATGTATGCTATCCCGAAAGGGGCTTATTCTACACCCTATAGGCAATAAAGTTTGTTCTACGACTTTTGGAAATTCGACATTTTTCATTGAAAAAACGCTATGCAAAATTCAGCTGTTTTGGGGTTAAATCTGTTCAAACTCAATGAACCAGCTGTTTTAGATAGTAATTTCGATTCCGAACTTTTGTTACGTTTGGGTATTTGCTATAATGATGATAAAAATACCAAAAACAGATAATTTGAGAAAGTTTGGGAAAAAAAAATTGTTGTTTTTTTTCGCTATTTTTTTTTGTTGATAGAATAACCCCATTTCGGGATGGTATACATGTTATGAATCACCTTGTATAAAGGCAAGTCTCGATTAAGTACTTGCTAACTTCAATATTTAAAGTCCTCTATGTATCATGGACTAATATCTTTGCATGTCGGTCTCCGACGAAGTATATGACACTATCTCCATAAATGTAAAAGACCATATACTATACTTCATGCAAATAAAGCCATTCATTCATTCATTCATGGCCGTGGGACAAACTGTATATTCCTATCAATCAGCGCTATTTGGTATGCAGTGGTCTAAATGCTGCTGTAGAAGCAGCAACGACTTATAAGGCTTGTCGCACACGGGGCAGTCGTATCGCAGCGGCGGCGGTGACGGCGATTGTGCCTCTACCTTGATGTCTGTGTCGGTCGCTCGAGTCTTCTTTTTCACCTTTTATTTTTGTAAAAATTTCGTTGAGAGATAGGTATATATTTTGTTTTTGAAACTGTCACGGTTATGAACATTGTTTTCAGTAAAAACGGGATATTTACCATGATCATGGCGCACGATACTGTGCCGAAATATCGGGGAGCAAATAAACTCACAAATCATGGCAAATCTCCCGTTTTTAGTGAAAACTATACATATTTAAACAATCTGTCGCACGCCAACCTACTTTTCTACCCAATCAGGCTGGCTGGTAGATAATGCCTTGGCATTAAGCCCACCTTTTGTACATTGTTTTTTGTGTGCAATAAAGATTAAATAATAATAATAATGATAATATTTTGTGCCTTCAATTTCACTGGCTACCTCCCGGTGGCAAAACTGCGTGCTATATGTCATCTTAAATTTATTTTAAAATGATCCTTACATCTCCTGAACAGAGTTAATTTTGAGTTTGACTTTTTGGAGCTTGCGATATCGTTGAGCTATATCGCACACCCCCAAATGTCAAACTCAAAATTGACTCTGTTCAGTAGAGGTAAGGATCATTTTTAAATGAATGTATAATTATTTTATATCGAGAGCATATTGCATGCCGTTCGAACACGGCTTCAGTGTATACAAGGTGACTCATATGATCAATATGGATATCCCGAAAGGGGCTTATTCTTACCCAATATGTAATAAAGTTTTTTTTTTCCTGTTTTACGGAGCCATACAGCCTTACGGCCCTCCTGATGGAAAGTAGTTACCGTCGCCTATTGACAGCAGTAACACGTGGAGCATTGCTAATGCGTTACCTGCCGAACCCCTCCCCTCCCTAAATACCTCTGTTCTTGTTCTACGACTTTTGGAAATACAACATTTTTGATTGAATAAACTCTATGCTAAAATCAAATTGGAATCAAATACCTTGGTTTACAAGTACGTACATACGTTTAAAAGTTATTTATAAAGATGACAATATTACCAAAAACAGCTAATGGCCTATGTCCAGCAGTGGACTTCTACAGTCTGATGATGATGAGTTACGTACCATGTTGCCAGTGGTGGTGTTGGGCGGGCTGGTGGGGGCGGGGCGAGGGGGCGTGGCTTGTTGCGGCTTGGACGTCGCGCTGCGGTATAGCCCGGGGTTCAAGCGACGGACCTCTTCTAGCTGCGAAAGAATGTTAAAGATTCTCGTTCAAATACAGTCAGGGCCACATTGGCAAAAACACCTAATTAGAATTACTTCTGCGTTGGGTACACCTTATTTTAGGGTTCCGTATCTCATTTGAAAAAACGGAACTCTTATGGGATCACTTTGTTGTCACTTCGTTGATCCCAAACAAGGCATAGCATACCAGTTCTACGGGTACCAGTGACTGATATACATAATAGATAAATATTTTACACCCAGACACAGAACAAACATCTGTGTTCATCACACAAATGTTTGTCCAGTGCGGGAATCGAACCCGCGACCTCTAGCGCACAAGGCAGAGTTACTACCAACTGAGCTATGAGCTATTCAACATTCATTCATTCATTCATTGGAAGTAGTCGAATATTTCGTTCAATAACTTAGCCATAAGATATGTTACCTGTTGCGTCAGCTCCTGGTTACGCCTCTGCGCCTTCCTCAAGTCGGTGTGTAGGCTGTCCTTTTCACTCGCCATCTTCTCTCTCGCTTGCCGTTCCGCTTCGAAGTCGCTCCTATAAAAGAATTAACAAACCGTTAATTTATTTAGTTAGGTAGTTTAGTTAGTTTATTTATTTAGTTTAGCCGTTTGTAGAGGTCAAACTTAAACGCTGTAATTACGAAACGTGGTTTAAACTAGGTCTAACTAAAGTTTAGTTAGACCTAGTTTAACCACAAAACCAGGGTTAAGTTACTAAACCCTGGTTTTGTGACGTGTCATTTCATACATTTGCTGTATGTCACAATGTTAAATGTATGAAATGACACGTCACAAAACCAGGATTAAGTAAGACCAAGTTTAAACCACGTTTCGTAATTACAGGGAAAGTAATGTTGCCTGGATATACTTAGTTATCACGTAAAAAGGGTCGAAGCAAGCCAGATTTAGGTACGTTTGAATTAGTATAGTTCAGTTATTTATTGAAAGAAACAAATAAAATTAATTATTAATACAAATAAATATAGTAGTAGGGCACAGTGTAACAGTTTCTCGCTCTAGTGTAGAAGCCCGTAGGTACCTCCGCCTTACAGAAGATCGCAGCCAAATAACATTAAATGTTTCAAGTAGTGTTCCTAAGAAGGTTGCCAGAGCTCCTTATTATGCCTACTTATGCCTACTATTTTGCCATTTTGCTGCTGCAGCACACATCACACCATTTTTACTTTCATTACTTTTCTCTTGTTTCTTTTATTATAAGTACCTAATGTTTATTGTAAAATGTTGTGCAAATGTGTGTGTTTTGGTGGCAATTAAATAAATGTCTATGTCTATGTCTTTACGGGGTTCGATGCCTCTGGTATTGCAAGCGTTCACTGCTACGGTAACCACTTACCTTTAGAAGTATTCATTGTTGTTTGTTAGAATACAATTGTCCTGTCTCCCTACCTCTTTTTATGTCTTCTGTCTGTATTAGTCAAAATAAACTTTCATTTCATTTAGACTTAAACTGAATTTGAATTTATTAATTGAAGATTTTTATTTTTATTATATCTGAACTATGTATGCTATGAATGTTTTTATCGTTTTTTTTTTTTTTTTTTATATAGTTTTTTAAATTAGTGTGTGCACTATTTCATTAGGTGCTCCTGTAAAGGTAGTGTACAAAATCGTAATTAAATAAAAAATATAAATCAATAAATAACTCACCTATAGATATCAAGTTGGGCCCTCATGTGATCAATATCTTCATTACCACTCTTCAGTTTGTTCATTTCAGCCTCCATCATCTGCAACTCTTGTCCGCGCGCTACTAACGCAGCCGTCAACGCTTCTATATTGCCATTTGGTTTCTGTAGAATAAAACATGGAACACTTATTTTTTTTAATCTTATATATGATCCACCTGAATGTATGTTTCTTTGAAAAAAGACGGTCATGTACGAGAACTCGCGCCCTGAGGGTTCCGTACCATTCACGGGTCGGAAAATCAAAATTCCAAGTGTAGGAAGTGACAAACTTAAATTTTGCAATATTAATGTTTATTTGAGCTAGTCTTAGGTGGTAAGTACAATTGAGAAAAAAATAATATTAACAATATTATGGACTACGGACCTCCAAACTAAGTTAAAAACTTGTATTTTGGAGGCCAAAAATCCCAACACTATTAAAATAATAGATAATTGTAAATTGTAAACTGATATCAAGGATGATATAATAGTATGTAGTATTATACAGGGCGTCCCACGGATATGCCACATGGAGGGAAATTACCTTGAATATTGTAGATGGAACATTTTACTGAAAGAAGACATTATTTGAATTTAATAAACAATTTAAACTGCATTCTTAGATATTTAAATAATTACATGGTTGAACCGGAAATCGAACCCGTTACACGAGAAAAATAATCATCATAAGGATTATTTTTTGCTAAATAAAATTATTAAATATTTTTTGTTAAACTTACCTACATACTGTTACTTTTTTTTTGTTTAAATTGCTTTTTGTTTATTCTTTTTATATTGACTGGCCTCATAGCTCAGTTAGTAGTAACTCTGCCTTCTGCGCTAGAGGTCGCGGGTTCGATCCCCGCACTGGACAAACATTTGTGTAATAAACACAGATGTTTGTTCTGTGTCTGGGTGATAAATATTTATCTTTTATATATATCAGTCTCTGGTACCCATAGTACAGGCTATGCCTAGTTTGGGATCAGTTGACCGTGTGAATATGTCCGGAATATTTATTTATTATTATTTATTATTCACTTTAAAATTGTGTGTCTGTAGCGCCAAATAAAATTATTATCTATACATCAATTTCACATGATTTACCTCTTGCGTGCTCTTCTTGATGACTTCTTTGTAGTCGTTGAACATGCCTTCGAAGATAGTCAGCGTCCCGCGGACTTGTCCACTACAACAGTAGGTAAGTAAGTACATTTTTGGAGGAGTTAGGGCACAGCGAGATTTTCTCGCTATAAATTGGAGCAGCTGGAAGCAGTTAGTTTAGAGGTCTGTCAGTCTGGGAGGTACCTCCGCCTTACAGAAGATCGCAGCCAAATAACATTATTTGTTTCAAATAGTGTTGTGTTCCTGCGGTAAGGTTGCCAGAGCTCTTTAGGGGGGAGGGGATCGGCAAGCAACGCATTAGCAATGCTCCAGGTGTTGCTGATGTCAATAGGCGACGGTACCCACTTACCATCAGGTGGGCCGTAAGCCTGTTTGCCTCCGTATAACATAAATATATATTTATTGAACACCAATGAAAGCTCTCGGGCCGTGTTAATTGACGACCTCGGTGGCGTAGAGGGTGGGTTCAATTCCCACTCCGGGACAAATGTTTGTATGATCAGCAAATATTTGTTCCGGGTCTGGGTGTAGTACCATGGTACTCGTAGTTTCTTATACCTACCCATATGACACAGGGAATCCTATTATGGGGTCAGGACTATGTATGTGACTGTTGGGTGTTATTTACTTAATGCCGAGTCGTTCGTAATAGATTTGTATTACGAACGACTATGCATACAGACAAAAACATACACATTCTCTCTCACACACATATACTCACACACCCACACACACGCACACACATATACTCACACACGCACACATATACACTCGACTTTACATATAATATAGAAAATAAAAGATTTAATTTGCTGCCATGACGTGTGTAATTTCAATGAACCTCGGTAACACAGACAATAAAGAATAGTTCCTACAAAATCACAGGTAGATTCGGCATAACACGGCTTTTGCCCGCGAAAAGTGATAGGCGTTCCCGAACACACAGTCTCAGACTTTTAACCACAAGAATGGTAGTTTTTGTTCTTAATAGTCTTGCAGTTTAGTTCTTGTTCCGTTTATTGAGGGGAGGGGAGGGACAAACGCCACCCTCCCCTCAGCGTAGTTACGCCTACTCATACTCACATATTGCTCAAAGCATCGCACTGCTGGTTTTCCAACTGCTGTTTAACGGTCGCAAGTCCCGCCTTAAATTGTGCCTCTGTCACCTTCTCCAGCCTTAAGTCGTACAGACTCAGAATAAGCCCGAGTGTCTCGACTATGCTGTCTGAAAGGCTGAAAAATAGTGATTTAGTTAGTTTAGTCGAGCCTCCATTTTGTGGCCTATTTTATAAGATTTGCTTCACGAATCAGTGTAAAACGAATTTGTGATTATTCAGACCTTTGTCTGTGATGTAAGTCAGGCGTTTTAGAGACCAATTCTAAAGATAAATGGCACTCTTCATAGCGTACCCTTTGGCCGTGTGCAATATGATATCACGCGCTTTTACGTCAATGTAAATATTTCATGCGGCGTAGCCAGTAGGATTGCAAATAAGTGGCGCAGTCTGTATACTTGTGTGCTAATTTTGGTCATGCATTGCATCAATCTTATTATTAAACTTACAAGAACTTCGAAATCATGATTGAACAGTGGATTTGAACTATTTCAATTGAAACTATGCTAAAATCTGCTGTTTTGACAGCCGTAGAACAAAAGTTATTGCTTATTTTGTTAAGAGTAAGCACTTTTCAACATACTATACATATCTCTAACATACCCGTGAGTAAGTTTATTCAGCAGATCAGCCAGATGTTTGAGCGTCCGATCGTACAGCTTCACGTTCGCGGCCAAGCAGCCGAACTCCGATGAGGTGTTGGGTTCGGAGCTTATGGAGAGGCGCACAGGTTGAAACACCTGGGGAAAGGATATAGGATTTTAATTCAATGTATTTATTTGGACACACATTTGACATACATATTACACATTACAAGCATACAATATATATGATATATTATATATTAGAATGGCCTCATAGCTCAGTTGGTAGTAACTCTGCCTTCTGCGCTAGAGGTCGCGGTTTCGATTCCCGCACTGGACAAACATTTGTGACCTATTATCTATTATGTATATCAGTCTCTGGTACCCGTAGTACAGTTGACCGTGTGTGATATGTCCGGAATATTTATTTATACATATTGTGCACGAAGGGAGCCCCTAAGAGGCAAAACACTGATTCTATCACCGACGGTTATAAGGCCTTTTCAGAACCACTATACCTCAACCTGCTCACTGACCTAATACAGATGACGAATAAATAATTAATGACACGGCAAGCAAGCAAACATACTTAATTAACACAATAGTTTTGATCTGGCCTATAGGTTTTTAGATCATTCAAAATAAGTTAATTTCAATGCTTGCTTGTCCTCCCGCATTAGGTCACTGACCAGGTCAAGTTATAGTGGCCCTAAAAAGCACCAATTATCGATGAAAGAAACAGTGTGGTGATAAGATAAATGTGCGCCTTATAAGAGTTTCCTTCCTTACATATCGACGACCTCGGCGGCGTAGCGGGCGAATGCCCGAATGACGCAAAGGGTGCGGGTTCGATTCCTGTTATGGCTATAAATAAAAAACTAGGTACTTACTGTGGTTGTGGCTTGTTTGAGCCTAATATGCATTTCCTGTATGTTGTCTTTTTGAATCTTCAGTATCTCTTGAGTTGATAGTTTGTGATCGGCTAGCTCCATCTAAAAACCGAAACAATACTGTCCTTTTAATGCGCTCTTTTCTGACCCTCTCCTTTAAGCCTAGTTCAAACTGCAAACGATATATGATTTTTATGTTTGGGACTTCAAATCGGAATCGCTTTTCCAGATTTTCACACAGACAGGAAGTGGCTCGGTAGCTTAGTTAGTTACAACATCCCCGTACCTAAAGAAAACTGGTTCAAATCCCGTATGGCTATGGCTTTGTTGTGGCATATACGATTTGTTTCAATAAGATCCTTACTACTTTTAGATAGAGTCACTTTTGAGGTTGACATTTTGATGGTGTGCGATATAGCTCAACGATATAGCAAGCCCCTAAAAGTCAAACTCATAATCAACTTTATACACAAGGAGTAGAGATCATTTTCAAATAAATTTTGGATGACATATACGCCGTTTGAAGACGCCTTCATGCTGCAATTCGTTTGAAAAAATGTACCTTAATTTTCACTAAAAACGGGATATTTACCATGTTTTGTGAGTTTATTGATCACGAACCGGACGACGCAGTGTTGGAAGGCCCCCCACCCGATGGACCGACGACATTGTGAGGGTTACGGGAAGTCGGTGGATGGAGAAGGCTCAAGACCGTTCGTCGTGGCACTCTTTGGGGGAGGCCTATGTTCAGCAGTGGACTTCATCAGGCTGATGATGATGATGATGATGATGATGATGATGTGAGTTTATTTGTCCCCGATATTTCGGCACAGTTTCATGCGCCATGATCACGGAGTGAAATAAACTCACAAACCATGGTAAATATCCCGTTTTTAGTGAAAATTATCTTCATAACAATGTTAGTTTCAAAAAAAAAAGTGTACCTTGATATTTTCTGCCTTTAGAATGTCCAGTTTGGCGTTCTTCAGTTCAGTTAGCAGCGCCGCACACTTGTCTTCTAGCTGCTTGATCACCGCATCGCGCTTTGTCACCTCTTCCGGTAGCACACTCACCTGGTACACACAATAGTTTGTTCACTTCCTGTCGTATCACCGATTCTTTCTTGGTCATCCTGTATTATGTCAGTGACCAGGTTGAGATATGGTGGCCCTGAAGGGCCTATGACCGTCTCGGTGAAAAAAAACAGTGTAGTGGAAGGATTACAGTACTACTTTCGTGCACATGTCATATGTCTTCGAATTTAGTAGGTTCTAGGACATGCCGGTTTCCTCATCCTGCGAGGTTTGATCATCCAGCGAGGAGTGGTGATGACCCGGCTTCCGTTCCGCAGATCGTGGGTTGAACTCCCAGTCGGGTAAAAATAGATTTACCATGCTTAAAAATTATGTGTCTCAAACGGTGAAGGAAAACATCGTGAGCCGGCATGTCCTAGAACCTAAAACATTCCAAGATACTAACCATTTCTAGTTTATTCTTCAACTCTTCGATGGTGAAATGCAATTCGCGCAGTTGTGTTTCATGCTCGGTTATTTTGCTTGACAACTGCAACTGAAAATACAAATGGTAATAAGAATCTTAATTAATGACAGTCATCATCATCAGTCTGTAGAAATCCACTGCTGGACAAAGTCTTCCCCCAAAGAGTTCCACGGCGAACGGTCTTTAGCCTTTTCCATCCACCGACTTCCCGCAACATTCACAATGTCGTTGGTCCATCGGGTGGGGGGCCTTCCAACACTACGTCGTCCTATTCGTGGTCGCCATTCGATAACTTTTATTCCCCAACAGTTATCGGTTCTGCGAGCTATATGGCCTGCCCACTGCCAATTCAACCTGCTATTTCTGAAAGCTATGTCGGTAATTTTGGTTCTTCTACGGACTTCCTCATTTTGGATCTTATCACGTAGTGAAACTCCTAGCATAGCTCTCTCCATAGCCCGTTGCGTTGTTGCCCGGTTGAGCTTGTATATGAGGCCTATAGTTAACGACCAAGTCTCAGTGCCATAAGTCATCACTGGCAACACCTTTGACCTCTTTGACGAATATATCTATGAATAGGAAGCATCAATTCGTTAGCGATTAGTCGCTTCGAGCCACTCCGCCTGTCGACGCTGCCTCGTACCTCGACATGTTTCAGTTTCTCCTTGAGGTCATCTCTCTCCTTGGTCGTGGCATCCACAATATGCTCCAAAGACTCTTTCTGCCAAGTCAACTTCTCATTGTCAGTTATTACCTGAAATCAATAATAAATACTAATACTATAAATGCGAAAGTTTGTGAGGACGTATATATTTGTTTGTGGTTCAATCACGCCGTAACGGCTCAACCGATTTCGTTGAAACTTGAAATAGATACGAGTTTTTTACCTAGAATAGAGTATAGGCTACTTTTTATCAAGGTACCACGCGAGCGAAGCCGCGGGCGTAAGCTAGTTAATAATATAACTTATGGTTTTTTTTTATACAACTGGGGTGGCAAACAAGCATACGGCCCACCTGTTGGTAAGCGGTTACCGTAGCCTTTGAGCGCCTGCAATACCAGATGGATCTTGGGCCAAAAATTTCCGAGACATCCACTTAGATCTCAGACGAGATTATGGTCCGGTTAATTACGCAGTCTCAAAATACACTCTATTCAAGTCAAGTCAAAGTCAACTCTGACCTGTTAAAAACAAGGTTGATTTTTACCTGACGCCGCTGCTTCTCGACCAGTTCAAGCTGAACGGTCAACTTATCAACCGTATCATCTTCAGGTGACGTCACGAACTCTAGAGCAGACGACGGTCCGGACTTAGGGACCAGTGGGTCGGCCTTCATCTCCCCAGTCTCCCCGTTGACTAGCGAGGGGGGAGATTCGGCTAGTTTGGTGATCTCCTGCTTTAGCTTCTTGTTTTCTTGGCGCAACTGAAATATAATTTCCTTGTGTATAATTATTGTGTTCCGGAACTAGTATGGTAAACGTGCTGTTTTATAGGGTCAGCGCAGACAGAGTAAAGCGATTGATTCGATAAACAACTGAAACTCAACCTTATGAACTTTAATATAAGGATGAAATTAGAAACAATGACTAGAAGAATGGTAAATATGAATGTGGAAGGATATAAGGGAAGAGGTAGGCAAAGCTACAGATGGATTGACTGTGTGAAAAACGACATGAGTGAGAAATGAGTGAATACTAACATGACGGCTGATAGAGGTGAGTGGAAGACAAAAACATGTTGTGCCGACCCCACATGAAGTGGGATACAGGCAGGGAGATGATTATTTTCGCACTTAGAGCCCCGGAACTATAATAAATAAATAAATATTCCGGACATATCACACACGGTCCACTGATCCCAAACTAGGCATAGCCTGTACTAAGGGTACCAGAGACTGATATACATAATAGATATAAATTTAACACCCAGACACGGAACAAACATCTGTGTTCACCACGCAAATGTTCGTCCAGTGCGGGAATCAAACCCGCGACCTCTAGCGCTGAAGGCAGAGTTACTACCAACTGAGCTATGAGGCCTGTAACAAACTATTGACAACAATACCTTTTCAATCAGCAGTTTAGTCTCTTCAAACTTCTCTTTATGCTGCATCGTGGTTTTCAGCATGTCTTCCTGGCAGGACGCTATCATCATGAACTGCTCCTTGAGCGAATCGTTGTTTTGCTTAAGGGTATCTTTCAGGATCACGTTTTCATCAAGGATTTCGCCGAAGCGCTTCTGCAACTCTTCAGTGCTTCTGTCATCAGTGATTATATTGCTGGCTACCATCATGCTTGCTGGTGATGGCTGGAACAATTTTTTTTTTTTATACATCTAAGGTGACAAACAAGCTTACGGCCCACCTGTTGGTAAGCGGTTACCGTAGCCTATGAGCGCTTGCAATACCAGAGGCGTCACGCACGCGTTGCCGACCCCGAACCCCCTCCCTCCTAAAGAGCTCTGGCAACCTTACTCACCGCAGGAACACAACACTATTTGAAACAAATAATGTTATTTGCCTGCGATCATCTGTAAAGCGGAGATACCTCCCCAGACGGGCTGCTCAAATTTAGAACAAGAAAATCTCGCTGTGCCCTACCACCTCTTAACAACAAACAAACATCCAAACATCCGCACAAACTTTTGCATTTTTAATATTAGGAGGATAGTTGGATAACATAATAAATAAATTCTTATCGCCACTTATGAGTCAGTTATTACTGAGTATGTAAAGGTAAAGTCCCCACACTAACCCTCCATTTATTCAATCATTTTATAAGAGGATGTCTGTTACTAATCATGCCGCAATGGATGAACAGATTTTGATTAAACTTTGAATACCTTTGAATACCCAGTTCGCAAGCAAAGCCGCGCGCACTTAAGCTTAAAGTGTAACAAGTTAATTAAATACATTTTTTTTTTATTCCGACTATATCACACACGGTCAACTGATCCCAAACTAGGCATAGCCTGTAATACGGGTACCAGAGACTGATACACATAATACATAGATATATATTTAATACCAGACACAGAACAAACATCTGTGTTCATCACACAAATGTTTGTCGAGTGCGGGAATCGAACCCGCGACCTCTAGCGCAGAAGGCAGAGTTACTACCACCTGAGCTATGAGGCCAGTCAAATGGTGATTGTGTATAATAAAATAAATTATTGCCACTACATTGTACACTATAATTTCCTCTAGATAATTATGTGAATATGAGCTATATATGTCTATGTTGAACTACAGCAGAATAAATGCTCCACAGTCACATACATAGTTTTGACCCCACACTAGGATTCCCTGTGATAAAACAAACATCGTCACATTTTAATAGGTGAGGTGATACCTACTACAATTATAGGTACTCAGTTGACTGTCTGCGACTTAGCGTGTTCAAGTATGTTACTACCAACTTGAGATCTCGAATCTTCCAACCTATACTGAACACTCAGGGTACGAGTCCTACTTGAACTTGACCACCTTTATTTCAAAATAGATTTTCTCCTAAAAAAATTACTATAACCTCGGTAAAGCCACTGAATAAATAGTATACTATGTCTAGAAGTTAATTTTTCTGTAGGTATTATACTTTTTAATTATCTCATAGCAAAATATATAAAGGGCAAACTTTATCTTTATGAAATTTCCCAGATGAGTATTTTTAACCACTCAGGCGTGTTGTTTTTTTACATGTAATCTATAAAGATTATTATACATTATCAAAATAAAATAAAATAAAAATTTTATTTTTTTATTTTATTTTTAATTGCCCAAAAATATTCATTGAAAACTCTTGGGAGCTCTGTCAAGAACAAGGGTTCTCAAACCACTGATTTCCTGAAACTTTTAAAATGTCATCCATTTCTCCTTCCTACACTATGTTGTTTGCGGTTACCAATGGAGAAACGTTACTTCCCAATTGTTGTTGGGAAGTCAACAAATTTTAAATATACCTATGTAAAACAAGATATTTACAGTGCCCTACAGGGCACATGTACTTACCTAAGCTACCTTTACACCAAAGCTGTATCCATGTACATGTTGGCAATAAATGAATATGAATATGGTTAGGTGAGCTATGTGGCCTGCCCACTGCCACATCAACTTGCCAATTCTGAGAGCTATGTCAGTGGTTCAGAAACTGTTTTTACACCCCTAACTATAACTAGATCATTCATAATAATTATTAGTAATAAGTCAATGCTCTTTATAAGAATACTCACACATTCAGACAGATTAAAGTGTGCTTTATATGAAGCACTGGCTTCCATAGTCAAGTCTTTCATAGCATCTTCGATTTGTGCTTTGTCCAAAGCAGCCCCATTCCCAATTCCATTGCACTTGATGTCCAAACTGGTGCCAGGCGATGACCCAAGGATAATGAATGATTCATCTTCCATCGTCTCAACTTTTGAAGTCATTTTTGAGCATCAATCTGCAATTACAAACATGAACAAATATATTTGAAGTCTGGTGTGAACTAAAGGACCATTTGGGCATAAATGCCTTTAAACTACATAATGAATTATTATTTTTCAATACGTACCAGTAGTAATACTACTGGTAGTAATACTACTGGTACAACATGACAGCTTTTTAAAGATCATCATTGAAGGAAAGGTAGAAGGAAAACGAGGAAGAGGAAGACCAAGAATAAGTTACATGAGTCAGATAAAGGAGAAGATTGCCGTCATTTTGTAGGTACCTATATGGAAGTGAAGGAGCTCGCATTGGAAAGATCAGAATGGAGGAAATTGGATCATTACACCGACAAGAGCCCTTAAATTGGATAATAATAGGTAGTAGGGAAAATCCCTTACAACAGTAGCTTGGTACAGAACATTATGCTAAGGCCAGCTTACATATGCTTGCATCAACATAAATTGCTGTGTTTGCATAAATTGAATGTAATTTAAACAATTTAGCAGAAAACAAAATATAAAGCTACTCAAAATAAATTTAGAAGGTAGGTAATGGTGAAAGTCCAAGAGAATATATATTAATACTAATAATGTTGCACATGACAAAACTTACATTTTTATCGGACGGGCCTCCCAGTTTTTGCACGCACTCGATTCAGATTCGCTTCAGTAATTTACACAATAAAAAGAAGGTAGGCATTACAGATTTAAAATGTTAGTGATCTCCATTTGCCATTTGCGTAGTTTTCGAAAGAAACAATCCCAAACTGTTTCCAAATACTGCCAATACAAATAAAATCAAAATTGAAGAGCTATTGAAGAATCAATCAAGAATTTATAAGATCTTTTTTTCAGTATTTTTCGACGAAGTTGATTCACATTGTGATTATGATTGGTTGGATGGATGACATTTGTCAATTTTGACATGACAACATTCACAAGTTCACAACATTGAAAGTTGAAACAGTGCTGGCCGCTGCCTAGATTTCGGATTGACGTCGTACAGTAGAGGATAATAATTGCCGTATTCTATTCTTACATACTTAAATTGCCGTACTAATATTATAATAATAATTGCGAAAGTTTGTGAAGATGTTTGGATGTTTGTTGTTTAATCACACCGTAACGGCTGAATAAATAAAGTTGTTGAGTAAACTAAGGTAAACCTAGAATAGCTTAAAGAATACTTTTTATGTTAAGCTAGTTTTCTAAATTGTTTTCATCCAAGATGTACTCGTAACATGTTAAATTTATACTTTCAACAAAATTGTATTCTATAATAACGAGTCATGTCATGGAATAACTTCAATAAAATCTCTACTACTAGATAGAACTCTACTCTACTAGACTATTACTTAGTAAATATTTGAGTATTTACATTTGAGCTATAATAACGTAAGTGCCACGTAACTGTTGTTTGATTAAATTATGATTATATTAATTACGAGAATTATCGCGCCCTATAATTATTGCAGTACGATACGGCATTGTCGTATTTTCGACAACGCTGCATTCAAATGAAATGGACATGCCAAATTTGACAACGGAATGTCAGTTTGAAATGCTGTACATTTCCGTTTGCCCAACGGGACCACTGACAGATCCTGGACGCCTGATTATCACAGCCTTTAGTGCTGAATATGTATCCAAAGCATGTGCTAAAGCAGATTAGGATGTATCGGACTTTTAAAAAGTCCAGTTCTGGATTGGAAAATTTTGGATAAGCGCTGCAAGATTATAAATTCTGTGGGCTGATGCACGCCAAAAAAATGGCACTCTTTTCTTACTCATGTCGTCTTTCACACAATCCATGCATCTTTTCTTTGGTTTACCTCTTCGATTATATCCTTCCACACTCATATTTACTACTCTTCTAGTCACATGACATTCTTCCCTTCACAAGAGATGCCCATATCACGCTAACCTATTGCTCCTCAACTTCTCAGTCACTGGCACTAATTACAAACTTCCTCTGATGTACTCATCTAATAACGTCTAATAATCTTGTCCATTCTAGTCACTCCACATATCCATGTCAACATTATCATTTTCACAGCATGCACTCATTCTTTTATCCGTCCTTTTGGTTGCCCTCCTCTCAGATCCATACAGTACGACAGGTCTTACGATCGTTTTGTTTTTTGAATTTTGTATGTAATAAATCTTCTATTCTAATAAAAAGTAAAATGTATGCAACTTCGGTATAAAGGCGGCGGCGTATTAAATTCGGTGCTTCGGGCACTATCATCTCCCTGCCCTTATCCCACTTCATGTGGGGTCGGCACAACATGTTTTTCTCTTCCACTCCCCTCTATCAGCCGTCAAATCAGTATTCACTCCTTTCTTACTCATGTCGTCTTTCACACAATCTATCCATCTTTTCTTTGGTCTACCTCTCCCCTTATATCCTTCCACATTCATATTTAACACTCTTCTAGTCACATGGCATTCTTCCCTCCGCATGACATGACCATACCACGCTAACCTTTTGCTCTTCAACTTCTCAGTCACTGGCGCTACTTTCAAACTTCCTCTGATGTACTCATTCCGTATCTTGTCCATTCTAGTCACTCCACACATCCATCTCAACATTCTCATTTCCGCAGCATGCACTCTTCTTTCATCCGTCCCTTTGGTTGCCTAACACTCAGATCCATACAGTACGACAGGTCTTATGATCGTTTTGTAAATTTTCCCCTTAAGTTTAAGGGGCATTCTTGGATCACACGTAGTTCCTGTGACCTGTCGCCATTTCATCCATCCCGCATTTATTCTATTTTTCACATCCCGGTCTATATCGCCGTCGTTCTGGATTAATGAACCGAGGTACCGGAAGTCGGAGCAGACTGGTAGGGATACACCATCTAAGGCAATAGTGCTTCGGGCACTAATTATCACAAGTACAGCACTAAGTAATGGAGTAGTCAGGACTGTCAGTGGTCCTGTTGGGCAATGGGAAGCTATTGTCACATTTTGTCCATCAAGCACAGACCAATAGGATGCTAACGCATCCATCATCCATCAAGTCAAAAGACAGTCAGAGACAGATGTTGTATGTAGGTAGTTGCATTGCTTGCAAGAAGAACAGTTTGGTTTGGTTGGCCTTTGCTTTGCTGCTACGGGAGGAAGGGAAACTAGGAAAAGTAAACGTACATAGTGCTAAGACAGAGGACTTTGTGCATATTTAATTCTCTTTGAGGGAAAGGTTCGCTTTGTTGGGTGGTTGGGTGAACGAAGTTGTGTTACTGTTTTTATTTTATTTCCTAATTCCTACAATAGTTGTAAGAAATGTCCAATGAAAATTGCCTGGATTTAAACCATGTCTTACAATGCTTCCAACGAAGCCTCAAAGAAGAAGACGACGTTGTCATAGAAGCCTATATTGATGGTTACAACGAACTTGTGAAGTGAGTGTATTAACTTACTTTGTGTTTATTATTCTAGGAAGGAGCTGAGCGAGATTTATATTGCCAAGTTTTTCAGGTTCCTAAATCTAATTGGCTCAGTTTTCTCGTTCGTGAGCAGCGATGTAAAGAGCAAAATAAAAATTATGGAGAAGCATAGAGAGGGGGAGAATGCACTTCAATACGATTCGTTCAAAAAGATGATGATTTATGAAAAAGAGTCCAGTTTGTGTGATAAGAATGATTTTGTCTCCGGTTCGAGGACAATGCTGCGCTTGCATAGGGGACTGGGTAAGTGATATTAGTTACTTCGGCTCTAGTAGGTCAGTGGGTATTTGCTACAGTTGATAAAAAGGTTTCTTTAGTTTGTATGTCTTGCAATAGAGTGAGGCAATTGAATCATTATCATTATCAGCCTGAAAAAAACTGCCTGCTGGAAAAAGGCCTCCCCTAAAGAGTGCCCGTGATCGGAAGCGGCTCTCAGACACCGCCGCATACAGGGATACTGAGAGAATGTTACCAACGACCCAAAGTCCTGCTTCGTTATTTTAAGGCGCTGGGCTGGCTGGGGTAGGGTTAGCATAGGGGGACAATGCACAAAACACCCCACAGCGGGAAGTCAGTGCAGGTCTAACCACCCCCAATTAGAATTAGAATTAGAGTGCCCTAAAGAGTGCCTTACCTTTCCGCTGACTTTCCGCAACCTTCATGATTTTCTTAGTTCATCGGGTGCCTTCGAACATTGCATCGTCTGGTTAGGCTGCCATATGAAATGATTTATTCCTCATCATTTCTGTGGGCTGTGTTGAACCTGCTTATAGCATTTTGTTAATGGCATTGAGCCTTAGAACCTTGAGACTTCTATCTTTAAGCATAGGTTTTATTTTATTATTTTATGTACACATTCTTTCTAAACCAAAGCAATTACGGCATTCAATCAAAAAAAATACTGTTTTTAACTAAAGTACCTAGTAGGTGCTTACTAATCATAGCCTGTATTTGTTTATTTTTTAAGAAAATGTAAAACAGAATTTGCTTTCCTTACCCAGATTTTATTCGGTTATTCCTAAAACGTCTAAGTGAAACAGACGAGAACAATACAAACACTTGTACAACATGCCAAGGTTCTTACAATGAAACATTAGCGGAGTTCCATCCGTGGTACATCAGGAAAGCAGCAACATTGGCCATGCACGCGCTGCCATCCAAGCCAGACTTATTGAAAAAGGTGAGTAATCTTAGATAGTTAATTGATTCAGGCGTGACTTAGCGGAAGTTAGCAATTACGGCAATCAACGACTACTTGGGCCTCCGCCGCCGCCCCGCCATGCTGGAGGTACCCAGCTGTAGGACCAACCTACTTAAGTTTTCTCCCGTGTCACTCGCTAACTATTTACTCAATATTCTGTCCCAAAACAGTGTAGACGTGTTTTACCAAAACCTGCCAAAAGCCATGGAAATGGCACAGCTTGTCATTGAGACAAAATATATTAATTAGTGTTGTTAATAAATTAAGTTAAGTAGGTACCTAGATATAACATCGCCTTAGGGCTTAATAAAAAAACCTGTTATGATGTTGTTATCTTAATAAAAAAAAAAAAAAAAAAAAAAAGTTAGATATTAAATAGACACATAAATATATAGTACTATTCCGCTAATCTTTTCCTCATAAGTTCAACAAACAAACTTAATAAGAATTCGACACGTGTTTCGCCTCTACAAGGCATCATCAGGAAGAATTGAATTGCTGTGCGCTGGTAACTCCGAGAAATGTTGCCTCGCCGAGCACTGAACAGAAAGAGAGGATGAACAATCTTTGGTTAATTATGTGTTGGCCTAGTGGGAGGTACCCTGACTTTCCATCCGAATGCTGTGCTTTCGAACCTTTCTCGAAAAACGGTGAAGGAAAACATTGTGAGGAAACCAGTAGTGTTCGGATTGCAACCTGTCACATATGGAATACTCACTTCTGCAAAATGTGGGCATGTGCCAAATGTTCGGACGTGCCTCTGACTACTCCCCTAAGTCAATTTCAAGGATCTGATCGCCTGTAGGTTGGAGTTGTGTGTGAGACTATACAAAAACGGTTTTTTTTTTTTGCAATTTTGCACTTTTCCAAAATTAAGCTATCCTTCCTATCCTTATCCAATAGAGTCCAAAAAGTTGACGTGGGTGGTGAAAGGTCGTCTGGATCAACTATTGTCATGGGTGTGCCACAGGGTTCGATTCTAGGCCCTTTCTTGTTCCTAGTTTACGTTAATGACCTCCCTTCTTATGTTAAAGAAATGTGTGACATAGTTCTATTTGCTGACGACACCTCGCTAGTGTTCAAAGTCGACAGATCCAAAACAAATTACGATGACGTAAACGCATCCTTGTCGCTAGTCCTTAATTGGTTTTCTGTAAACAATATCTTGCTAAATTCAAAGAAAACGAAATGTATCAAATTCTCTTTGCCTAATGTAGTACACAATAGCCCCACTAACATTGTATTAAATGGAGAGTCACTAACTCTTGTTGATTCTACAAATTTCCTAGGACTCAATATTGATGCAAACTTTGAACTTGACTATCCTACTAATATTGCGAAACTTTGTGAGGATTTTTGTGGTTCAATCACGTCCAAACGGCTCCACCGATTTCGATGAAACTTGGAATACATACGAGTTCTTTACCTAGAATAGCATATAGGCTACTTTTTATGTAGATACCACGCGAGCGAAGCCGTGGGTAGAAGCTAGTTTATTATAAGGAATCAATAATTCTCATGATACACGGATCCATAATGCAGTTTTTATTTTATTTTCGTGCAATGGAACAATCAATTGTACCTACCTATTCAACCAACAAGTTGCATTGAAAACACCTGATCAAATAGGTAGGTATAGGCACTGGTTACTTAAATATTATCTAGCACCATTAAAATTATCAAGTTTTTTTATCAAATTGTTTATTTTACTGCCGATGTCCAAAGAGCCTTGTAGATAGGAACAACAACATACGATTCGCAATTGGTGCTATTATAAATTTCCTTAAAACGGCGAAGGAAAACATCGATTTTTTTTCCCATTTCATCAAATTAAGGAGAAGATCTCGCTGTAGTCTAGTATCTACATGGTATTTTAGTTAATCCTACTAATGTTATAAATGCGAAAGTTTGTGAGGATGTTTGTGGTTTAATCACGGCTAAACGGCCGCACGGATTTGGATGAAACTTGGTGAAGATAGATTATAGTCTGGATTGGAATAGCATATAGGCTACTTTTATGTATGTACCACGCGGGGGAACCACGGGCGCAAGCTAGTATTAAATAGGCGGGAAATGACCGAGCACTGAACAATGCCGCTGTAGGCACTAATGTATTCCGTGCTTACGTGATAACGATGTAAATAACGCGTCATCTTCCCGACAATAATCAATGCGATGTGCCTCGTTGAAGGCCGAAATTGCACCTCGTTAATTTCAACTTTCAGCCACTTAGTTTTGAGCACTATTGATTTTCAGTATGAACTTTCATGCAATTATGTATGTATGTAGAAGTATGCTGAATGTTATATTTGTGGTTGAAGTATGGTGGACCTGAAAAGGCCTAGGACATGCCGGTTTCCTCACAATGTTTTCCTTCACCGTTTGATAGCACTAGCATAGCGCATATAAATTTTCCGAATGGAATTTCCATTGGTGCACGACAATTTCGAACTCACGACCTGTGGATCTGAAGGCACTACAACCCCTCCAACAAGAACCAAGGTCACCGACATAGCTCTTAGAATTAGCAAGTTGAAGTGGCAGTGGGCAGGCCATATAGCTCGCAGAACCGATAACCTTTGAGAGTAAAGGTTCTCGAATGGCGACCACGAACCGGGCGACGCCGTGTTGGAAGGCCCCCCACCCGATGGACCGATGACATTGTAAAGGTCGCGGGAAGTCGGTGGATGGAAAAGGCTCAAGACCGTCCGTCATGGAACTCTGTGGGGGAGGCCTATGTCCAGCAGTGGACTTCTACAGGTTGTTGATGATGATGATGACAACCCCTCCACCAGTGCTCTCAACTAATGCAAAGAATATACCTGCAGGGTAGATCAAACCTAATCATCACTGTGACTGGCCTCATAGCTCGGTTAGTAGTAACTCTGCCTTCTGCGCTAGAGGTCGCGGGTTCGATCCCCGCACTGGACAAACATTTGTGTGATAAACACAGATGTTTGTTAAATATTTATCTATTATATATATCAGTCTCTGGTACCCATAGTACAGGCTTTTTTTTTTTTTTTTTTTTTATGTTATACGGAGGCAAACAGGCTTACGGCCCACCTGATGGTAAGTGGTTACCGTCGCCTATTGACATCAGCAACACCTGAAGCATTGCTAATGCGTTGCCTGCCGAACCCCTCCCCCCCTAAAGAGCTCTGGCAACCTTACTCACCGCAGGAACACAACACTATTTGAAACAAATAATGTTATTTGGCTGCGATCTTCTGTAAGGCGGAGGTACCTCCCCAGGCGGGCTGCTCCAATTTAGAGCGAGAAAATCTCGCTGTGCCCTACCTCTCGTACGATACTAGGCTATGCCTAGTTTGGGATCAGTTGACCGTGTGAATATGTCCGGAATATTTATTTATATTTACTGTTCCTCCCTATTCCAGGTCTTCGGCTCAGAAGACAGGCTCACAACTGCGCTACAGACGTTACCACAGACCCTGTCGTTCACCGACGAGGTCTACAGACGAGTGCAACAGTTGTACACAGATTTCGAGTTCCATGATCTACCATAGATGCCAAATTGTATGAACTATGAACAAAGACAGTATAGGAACGAAAAGGGTAGATAGTTGGTGATTTCAACGTAAATGGATACTCATAGGTGAACCAATTTATGAGATTTATTTGAAAAATTGCCGCGTCTGTATATATAATGTGCGAAAGTTTGTGAGGATGTTTGGATGTTTGTGGTTCAATCATGGAGTTTTTTTACCTAGAATAGCATACCTATAGGCTACTTTTTTCGAGCGATGCCGCGGGCACAAGGAAAAGGAACAATTTTTTCTTTTACGGGCAGTCTTAATTCACCTTTATAGGAATCACTTTTAAGAAATGTTTTTCACTGATTTTTACTTTTTCACTATCATGTGAGTTGTAAAGGAGGAAGGTTGCGGGAAGTCGGTGGATGGAGAAGGCTCAAGACCGTGACACTCTTGGAGGCCTATGCCCAACAGTGGACTTCTACAGGCTGATGATGACGATGATGTGCAATGTAAATGTATATTCGTTCGTTGTTAGGCTAGTCAAAGCCAACTCTTACCTAGAATTTTCAGAGTTTCTTTGTAGATAAAATTCAACGACCAATAATTTATTTATCAGTGGCAGTCTAGTTTCGATTACTTTGATAAAGTTCTTAATTGAAAGTGACGTTTTGATAATGGTATTCACGATAACGATAACAATATTAGCTCAAAGTCGCGCAACGGGCTATGGAGAGAGCTAAACTCTTGAGTTTCACTACGTGATAAGATCCGATACGGGGAAATCCGTAAAAGAACCAAGGTAACTGACATAGCTCTCAGAATTAGCAAGTTGAAGTGGCAGTGGGCAGGCCATATAGCTTGCAGAACCGACAACGGTTGGGGAATTTAGGTTCTTCAATAGTGACCGGAATACACATAAGGCCAAAAAAAGTCCAGCAGTGGACTTTACAGGCTGATGATGATAACATTAACAGCCGGAAAGATTATTTTCTCTGGGAATATGGCTATTATTTTTGTATTATTTATACAGTAAATGAATTGTAAAATATTCTATAATAGTACATACAAATGTGATACTTAATCAAGGGAGGTTATCAGAGGCAAGACCAATTAATTAACTATCGTTGCCTTAGAATAGGCAGCTATACATTATTTTTTTAACATTGTTATTTATTCTAGCAATTAATTATTATTTTTGCAATTTATTTGTACGACTGTACTAAGTGAACCTACAATGTTAAATTATTTTAAACAGCCTTCCTTTAGTTAACGAGGTACAGTCGCATCTAAAAAGGTCCACATTTCATAATTTTCAAAATGAAACCAAAATTACCCAGCCATCAACTTTTGCCTTTAATGTCTCTATATCTTATTAGAGGTGACTGTACTGTACCATAGCAAAAAGGTGGTTTGTTTTAAAAGTGTGTTGATGTTTTAGAATATACCTTATAAAATACTTGTTACTGCTTTAAATATAATTATCGATTCGAGCATTTATTTGTTATGTGATGCTTTATTTTATTGTTTTTAATTTTAATAGATTATTTAATATATTTTTAGTAAGTAACGCGTTCAGCAGTGGGTGCTTCCGGCTGATTAGATAGATACAATTTAAATCATAATTAATCGTAAGAAAACCTATTTAAAATAAGAGGCAAATATTGTACTTTTCTAAGGTATATGTACAGTGGTGGTCATCTAATTAGAAACACCTACCTGGGTTTATATTTTTATTGCAAATTCCCTTTCGAACTAATTTTTAACGTATCATTGAGTGTTCCTACGTATTAAAATCGATGTATCGGATATTATATTGTATTGTTATACCATTTTAATAACTGAAAACAACGGCTGTTTTTCTAAAACTGAAAGTTATATTAATAACAAAATAAAAAACGAGATACATACCGGACAACTAATTGGAAACACCAAAAAAATCATTACTTAAATCATTTTTAATTTGAACAAAACCCCAATAGTTTTGAAAAATACTAAAAATACTACATCCTTAGACAATTAGTATTTGGTAGGGTAGCCTTTATTATCAATAACAGCTTTGCAGCGACGCGGCATTGATTCAATCAATTTATAACAAGTTTCTACAGGAATACTTCTCCAACCGTCTTCAAATGCACTGTTAAGTCCATGAATATTAGTAACGTGTTTCTGCGACAGGTTGGTCTTTATAGTGTGCCACAAATTTTCTATGGGATTTAAATCCGGACTATTGGCAGGCCACTCTAATACTGTCACGGATTGTTATGTAAGAAACGCTTAAACGCTGCGTGCTGGTTGCTTTGGGTGGTTGTCATGCTGAAATATCCAAGTTACTGGCAAATTTTCCTCGGAATATGGATTCATTGTCTCTTCCAAGATCTTTTTGTATTGATATTGATCCATTTGCCCTTCAATCTTTCTCACGGGACCAATCTCGTACCCTGAGAAACATCCCCACACCATTACATTTCCACCACCGTGCTTAACTGTCTTTTTAGTGTACTTGTTATTCAAAGCCTCGTTTATTGGTCGTCGTACATATCGTTTTCCGTCGGAATTAATCAAATTAATTTTAGTTTCATCTGAAAACAAAACTTTTTTCCATTGATGAATAGTCCAACTGCCATATTTGCGAGCGAATGCTAGACGATTTTCTCTATGTTGCCTGGTTAGTAGTGGTACTTTTCTAGCGATCCTTCCTAACAATTTTCCTTCAACCAACCGTCTACGAACTAGTTTAGTGGACACGTGTCGAAGATCGTCTTCTGAAAATACCTCTTTTCTTATAACATTGGATCCTTTAAAGGGGTCCGCCTTAGCTAATCGAAGCATAAGCCTGTCTTCTTGAACTGTAGTCTTCCTGGGCCGAAGTTTTCTTGGCACGTTATCTGATGTTCCGTGTAGTTTGAAATGTGCGAGGGCGTTAAATATCATCTTTACGGAACATTCCAAATAATCGGCGATCTTTCTGTAACTCCATTTTTGTTTTAAATGAAAATTCACTATAATTTTTCTCGTTGCTGCATCACAGCTCTTATTTTTACCCATTTTAAATAAAACAACAATAAATAGTAACTTTTCGTAATGAGTTAGAAATGGTGGCAATATTTACAATGTGATTGACAATTGTGAGAACTGTATTTCAGTTTAAAAAATCAAATTTCGGACCAAGTCATACAATGTTTCTAATTAGTTGTCCATTCTGCCAGTCCTAACGATATTGATACTTTTTGTTTCACTGATATTTATTTTTATTGTCGTCTTGGTTGTCAAATATTATTGCTTGTAATTGAACTAGAGATATTAAAGTACATTGTAAAGTAGTGAATAAAAAATTACCTCCTATTAAATGCTATAATAATGTTAGTTACTTTATAAAAATGTCAGGTGACTAGGTGTTTCTAATTAGATGACCACCACTGTATATATTTTTCAAGTTATTGCTTAGTCAATCTTAAAAAAGTTAAACCTTTATTATTTTGAACGAACTTGTACAAATTACTTATTTCATAAGTATCGAAAATACGTAATACAAGGATGTCAGTATAATTTTTTTAAAGGAAATTAGTTACATTGGAAATTGAGCTCAATGGTTAATCTTGCTCATCAGAATTATATGAAAAGTAGCTTTTATATTATAAAAACATTAATTACTTGATTGATAGCTTGTTAAGCAAACAGTAGTGAAACAATTCATTCATTTGTATGAAAATGTATGTACGAATATTTTATTTCCGTTACACTTTTCTTCAAGCTTATACTGGTAGTATGGTATCAATTGTGATAAGATTCCTAATTGATAGGTGACCTAGCGACACATCTGCGGAACGTACGGCGCCGATCGTTCGGTCCAATGAGCTCGCAGTGTTTTTCAAGTTCCCTATGACACATCAGCCGAAATTACGTCGCGTTCAGCGCAGCGCCGAACCTCCCTGCAAGCGATTATTTCAGCCACAACGCATTAGGAAACTTGAAAAACACAGCCAGCGTATTGAATGGAACGATCAGCGCCGTACCGCAGATGTGTCGCTACACTTAAATATTGGCATTTGCAACTGAGAACATCTTTGAATGGGGCGGCAAACCAGTGTAGCGTTAAAGCTCCCAAGCCAAACCAAATGTTTGTACCAATATGGTACTCTTAGCCCGTTCGTCCATGAAGCTACGCAAAAGTGACGGAACTCATTAGAAACTAGAGTTGCGGACTGATTGGAAACTCTGACTCGTCCACGACGTTACTGGAATTTCCTGAAACTCAGTCAATTAACATGACTAGTGATAATTCGAGCGATGACATGGAATTATTACTTCTCCAGTCACATAGAGGTCAGAATCACATATAATTACTTTTTATTCGTTCATTTTTCAACAGTTTCTCGAAACCAGTCGCCTGGCGACCAGCATGTCGAGTCGCCAGGAGACTAGTTACAAACGCGTTCCTTTTGAGTAGCGCCGTGGACGGACGCGCATTGAAATACTAGTGCTCCCGCATTCAGGCTACTCATAAGTGACTACAGTTTCAGTCGCGTTCCTTTTGAGTCGCGCCGTGGACGAAGGGGCTTAGTTTCTGATAACCACGACACAGAGAAACCTAGTGTGCGGTCAGGACTATGTATGTGACTGTTATTTATGTAATTGGGTGTACAATAAAGCCCTTTCCGGATAGTATGCAAATTATGGACCTTGTATGAGTACATTACTTTATTCATCATGTGAGAACCTACATAACTATTAAGGTACTAAAAGTATTTTTAAAGATGCAGTGTTGTGTCTGCATCGCAAATCATTCCTTCGCGTTACGCTACGTAATTTTTGTACCTATATTTGTATTGTAATAAAGTTTCGCTGAGCATAATAAATTAAGTTATTTTATTAACCGACTTCAAAAAGGAGGAGGTCCTTAAGTCGGCTGTATTTTTTTTTTTTTTTTTTGTGTGTGTATGTTACTCGATATCTCCGCAAATACTAAACCGATTTTGATAATTCTTTCGCTGGTGTATGATCCCGGGGTGGTCCCATATTAATTTAATTCTACTTGTCCCGTAAAACTACAAAAAAACGTCATCCTCTCTTGAAATCACGACTTGCCGATTTTTTTTTGTCGACTGTAGTATGGTATGGTTATCCCCGCGACTTCGTTCGGTTGCTGCTATTTTTACATAAACTTTAACCTTCGGGGTTGTGTGTCTGGAATTATTTTCTGTGCACCTATACGTTACAACAGGAAGCTACCCTGCAAATTTCATTAGGATTTTGGTTAGGCTGTGGGTTGATTTTCAAAGAGAATAAACCACTGCGTTTTTTTGTCAGTCAGTCAGTACCATAAGAGTTATTATTGATGACGAATGGATGTCGTACTTACTTTTGTTTTTTATTGGAAAGTGTAGGTGGCCAGTGTCATCCTCAGTAGGTAAGCAAAACGCAAAGAGGTTGATAACAAAAAAAGAAGAGAATTTGAATTTGAAGTCGGTTTTTAGTTTTTGTAAAAAATATCTTATTTATTTATCAACGTACGTCGCATATAACTTGAGCGTGCAAGTACCTACCACCGGAGAACTAAGGGTCAGCATCATTCCATCCGTCTGCGCTAACCCTGACAACAGTTAGAGCTTCCACTATACATGCATTGCAATGAAGTTTTCTATAATAAATTGAATCCTACTAATACTAGTGATTTGCCCCGAACTGAGATCTGCGATGTCCGAAAAAAATTTGGTGCCTCGATGATCGTTTAGGCACAAATAAGACAAATTTAGAAAAACCCATCTTTAGCATGTTCTTAAAACTTTGCGGGCGATGCTGCTATGCTCCAGGACAAATTTTAATGTTTGCATGATCTGAAAATATTTGTTCCGGGTCTGGGTGTTGTGGTACCATGGTACTCGTAGTTTCTGATACCGGAATGAAATGCATGGAATCCGATGCAGGAAATCCTAGTCCAGGACTATAATGTATGTGACTGTTGGGTGTTATTTAATACTGGCCGCCATATTGCCTCTAATTTTATGGATGTACCTATATGTAGGAGTTTTCAGTACTAGGTTATTTATGAAAACCCTAGATCGCATCTCAATAAAACAGCAAATAATTGACCAAAATCTTATTATATTCTAATAAACATAAACAATGCTCACAAATCGCAACATATAAACCCAACAAATTAAATAATAACCTATACATACCTTATCGGTCACTTAAATATATTTTATCGTTAGGTAGGTACATTCTAATTTAGAAGCTACAACATTACTTATTAAAACTGCAGCATTTTATTTTAGTTCGTGCAAAAGAATTTTTAATAAAATAAAAAAATTCTTATCTTTCTTAACTTTAATGTTATGAAGGAAAGGGCAACATTATTTTAGTAGGTAAGTATAAATAACTAGCAGTACCCGCGCGGTTTCACTCGCGTGGAGTCATAGGTACGTACGTTAGGTACCTCTCATTGTATAGGTGAAAGGAGATACATGCCTTCAACTTTTGGCCTATCCAAACTTCAGTCAATTTTATATTTTTTAAACGAGCGTATTTCAATATCGCAGACACGTCGTGACTCATAATTTATAATTATTAAAATATCTATGCAAAATTAAAAATATATATTTGCATTTAAATATTATTTTCGAACACTTCTCAAGAGGATGTAGCGCCATGTTACATAGCCTTTGTAACAATTTAGACCATAATCAACAACTTTGTTTTACTAGATCAGTTCAGTAATTTCTGAGATGAGCCCGAACAAATAAACAGACAGACAAAATACTCCGACCTAAAAAAAATTGACATATTATACATAGACTTATTAAAATTTTGACATATTTTATGAACTCTTCTTTAAAAAAAAAACATTTTACATAATTTAGGGATAACTGTATTATTAATTACATAAAGAAGTAAATTATTTTTATTGATAAAAAATGTACAAAATGGATGGAGTGAAGAAACTATCTTAATTATTATTTACAGATTAATTTCACAATTGAACTCCGCTATAGTCTGCGGCCTTACCTTATTTACAAATCCTATAATATAAAATCCTACTTGCGTCTATTTAGTATTTGGTGTATGAACAACTGTGTATTAAAGTTTAAGCAAGAACTGATACCAACATCAACACCAACAGATACAATCAAAAAAATCCTTTTTAAAAGTAAAGTTACTTAAAAATTTGTCAAGCTGTTAAACCTACTACATGCCAGAATTAGATACAATACATATATTTAATTAGGTTCTAGTAAGAAAGAAGTGAGTTCGGAGATGACAGAAAGAAAGAAAGAAAGAAAATTTGTTTATTTGTTATTAACAAATTTTCGTAGGTACAGTAGGTAGGTGGGTACATAGAAAATACTTATAAGTTATACACAACGCAGTAAGAAAACATAAAAAAGTAAGTAGGTAGGTGACTAAGTGGTAGGCTAAGTAGGTATGCGTTGTGTGGGGCTAATGGGTCCCGTCTCAGCATAAAGCTGCACCGAACATAATATGTACGGTGCGGTGCTGGTTTTCTGACGGAGCCTAGGCGAAAGCTAACGGAAGAGAGTGGATAAAGAAAAACTGTTGTGCCTACCTCACGTGGTTTGAAGGCAGGAAGATGATGACTCTTACAATACTATCACAAAACCAGACTAAATAGCAGCCATTGTTTATAATAAGCCAACACAGAAATAGCATATTTTTTCAGCTATGCATTCGGAATATACATATCTATAGACATATTTACATTACATCATTGTGTAATGAGTATACTTCAGCCAAATTCGATGCGACCTAAAATTGACTTGCTTGGCATTGATTATTGCACTAAACAAAATTGAAAAAGAGCTCCGTAATTTGACTTTTTAAATTAGTAGGTATTTGGGAGAAAACAAGGATCGTTTACTTCGTCAATTGTAAAATTTTGTTTAAAATTATAAAAAATATTTTATGGCGATTGCGACCGACCGATGTCGGTCGGAGATGCGCTGATTGTGCCACCAAGCCACTCTTCGTCCGGCCGAAATTATTTAGGATGTTCCTGAGCTCGAATATTGCTCGCCGATAGGGTACTATAAATAAGTATTAAACTGTGGGTTGATATTTGAAATTACAAATAATAATTTCCTTCAAATCATCGGTCCTTCGTTTGGGGGACCGTTTCTGGTTCGTTGACCTTACTGCCTAATTGGCTTTATATGGCTATTCTCATGCCTGTGGCGGTTCGTCGAGTGGATTCGGCTGCGGTAGCTCATTAGTTTCTTCACGTGACTCGCGTGATGATGACGATGATGTTGAAGATGACGGTGACGACGACGATGATGATGACCCGCTTGATGTTGATGAGGACGGCGATGACGTTGATGCGGGCGCATTGTTGGGCTCAGCGTCTGTGCTGTTCGATGAATCCCTGCGGAAGAATTAGGTAAGTTATGTAAGAAAGGTTTCAGAGAAAGAGATTTATTAAATGAAAGAAAGAAAGAAAGAAAGATTTTTATTTCCCTTAAGAACTACTACACATAAAATAAAAGAAATTAAATGCTAAATGATAAAATTGTGCGCAGTAGAGCTCTTGGAAAACATGGCCTCCGCTCAGCATTGTGCTGGATACACACTGATGTGTGCACCCAGCGCTGGTTTTCAGCGGAGACCATAGTAGTCACGTCACGACCTTCTAGAGGTGACTAAAAATAACAGTTAAATAAAAAAAGTACCTACGTTTATTCACTTACCTTCACTTCAAACGCACAAATAAGTAGGCACACCTATATTAGGTGATTCATAATAATTTATACTAACCCGAATGGAGTTATTTTATCAACGAAAAGACCCCAGATTTTTTCAGTACCTCGGTTTTCTTATCATCTTTAGGCTGTTCGAAGTCAAGATTTCCACTTAAAAAAGCTGCATCATGGAGTTTGAACTGATTTGACCCCAAAACAGCTGATTTTTGCATAGTGTTTTTTCAATGAAAAATGAAAATTTCCAAAAGTCGTAGAACAAACTTTACGGTCAATTGGGTGTAGAATAAGCCCCTTTATTATAGCAAACATATTATGATACCATGTATAATCGGAACTTACTTTTGAAATCCGTTTGTCTGACACGTGTTGTAAGCTCCACAATGCTGGCATTTCAACCCAACAACATGGAATTTCACTGTTGACAGCTGAAAATTAAATAATTTATTTTGAATTGAATTGGTGGCCTCGGCTGAAGAATAGGCCCCTCCATATCTTCCTATCCGCGGATGTCGTAAGAGGTGACTAAGGGAAGAAAGCTAGGGGATGGGCAGCAGCGTCCCTCATTTTAACAACGATAGCTCTAACTGCGCTCACAAACTTTCGCATTTATAATATTATAGAAGGACTCGCTACTGCAAAATGTGGGCATGTGCCAAATTGTCGGACATGCCTCTGACTACTCCACTTAGACATCTTCAAGGATCTCTACCATTGGGGAGAAAAGTCTTATAACCTTATGACAATCTTTGCAGAGTATTGTCGCCTTGTAGTTAGCGTATTCTGGCGGCATCGGCGTCGCCGCCACTTCGGAGTCCAGATAGTTCCACAACTGTAACAAGAAAGTAACATTGGAGCCCCAATACCATCATAAAAACTATATCACAGCTTCGTGAGGAGTGTGATCTTTTAAAATGTTTATAGTTTTAGTTTTAAGTCTTATTTACCCTAATTTTAAGTGCTTTTTTCGTGTATTTTACTAACAAACTATGGATCCATTTGTTGTCCGAAATAAAATTGAAGTATTTCATACTTCGTCGACCTCGGTGGCGTAGCAGGCGAGTGCCCGTCTGAGACGCAAGGGTTGCGAGTTCGATTCCCGCGCGGGACAAATGTTTGCATGATATGCAAACATTTATTTGTTATTATTTCATATTTATTATTATTTCATAGTAGTTGTGCATTTTAAGTTTTTTTTTTAAATATAATATGTTAAAGAGTGTTGTTCATGTCGATGATGCTGGTCTATGAACTTAATACTCACGTTGGTCATGTCGATCATGCGGGTCTATGAACTGAACCGTTACGTTGGTCATGTGGGTCTATGAACTGAACACTCACGTTGGTCATGTCGATCATGCTGGTCTATGAACTGAACCCTTACGTTGGTCATGTGGGTCTATGAACTGAACACTCACGTTGGTCATGTCGATCATGCTGGTCTATGAGCTGAACCCTTACGTTGGTCATGTGGGTCTACGAACTGAACACTCACGTTGGTCATGTCGATCATGCTGGTCTGGCAGGTGGGGCAGGCGTAGTGGCCGGACTGCAGCAGCTGCTCGAAGCACGGCCGGTGCAGCAGGTGCCCGCAGTCGGGGATGTGGCAGGGAATGCGCGACGTGTGGATATCTTCCAGGCACACGGGGCAGTTGGAGCGGGATACGTTTTCTACGCACTGTAAAAATAGCACAGGAATTAAAACACAAGATTGCAGTTGGATGGATGGTGTTATGAACTTACTTGGTTATTCAGGACAGTTTATTGAGGTAGTTGTAGAATATGTTGACAGCATTTCCTGCAGGTACCCACATGCCTACTTATTGGTAAATGTCAATGAACGATCACTCTTTCACACACTGCATATGTCCAGATATGTAATACACCACAGATCGACTGTGCGAAAGTGGATATCGGTAAGAAAGGTGTGAGTTCTGAGATGACGACTGATCGAGGGAAATACATGTTGTGCCGACCCCGCATGATGTGGGATAAGGGCAGGTAGATGATGGATTAGAGATTGCGGTTTTTCTATTTACAATAAAATCATCATCATCATCAGCTTGAGGATGTCCACTGCTGGACATGGACCTCCCCCTAATAGTGCCACAACATAAAATAAGTACCTTTGCCCCAAGAAATATTGAGTGCACCCGACTCCACTTAGGAGAGAAGTTGAGGAATGGAGCCAAAGCAGGACTGCATATATAAAAACCATAGATGGACCACCTCTCATACTAGGGGGCCTCCGTGAAAACCTGGAAATCTTGGCTTCCAGGCCAGGGCAAGTAGCGCCTTGTAGAGGCCCTTACCTGCGGCTCTACACAAGAATTATTGTTGACCCGATTGTCTGGATCGAATTAATAACTAGGCACCTCGCTGTAATGTATTGCCTCATTCTCACTCGCGAGAGCGGTAGGCGGTGGGTTGTGGTGGGAGCGGGAAGCACATTCCACGCAGGTGCCAAGTTAACTTCTGCGTGTAGTAAGCAATGCTCACCCTATGCCCGGCTTTCTGCAGTTGCACGGGCAGGCACATGTTGCACCGCTCGCAGTGGAAGAACCGGTCGCGGCCGCCCACTCGGCAGATGCCGCAGCCGTCGCAGTGGTACTGTTTCTTATCTTCATCGTCGAACAGATTGCAGATAAGGCAGGTGTACTGGAATTATAATATTTTTTTAGAAATACCCCTAAGAAAAAATGACAAAAATTTTTTTTATGAAAAATATTTATCTGCAGCAACACATACAATTTTAAACTTAAACTATGTGTACTACCTAAAGGTAAAAGGTGATTCATAATGTTATATATTTCTAGTTTGCGCCCGTGCGTTTATTATAAATAAATAAATAAATATTCCGGACATATCACACACGGTCAACTGATCCCAAACTAGGCATATAAATAGTTACCTATATGCTATTCTAGGCAAAGAACTTTGTCTATTCCAAGTTTCATCGAAATCGGTTATTAAGCCGTTACGGCGTGATTGATTGAAAGAGGGATTTGGCAGGCAACGCATTTGCAATGCTCCAGGTGTTGCTGATGTCAATAGGCGATGGTAACCACTTACCATCAGGTGGGCCGTAAGTTTGTTGGCCTCTGTATAACGTTAAAAAAAAACTTACATTTCCAAACCTGACCCCACAGTTTTCACACTCCTCCTGGACCCTCTGCCGCTTGTCGCACTCAGTGCAGATCAGCTCCGTCACCGTCTTCCGGTTGAAGTAGTGCTGCTCGTTTTCATCATGACAGTAGCGGCATATGTAGACTTTATTGCAGCATGGGGTCTGAAAAATAGATGACCTCAGTTAGAAGAGGTTTTTTAAACTATTTTGTTTTGGTTTTTTGTTTTTATTTATTTATTTCATACTTGACAGTGAGCTTACAGTCTACACCAAAACGCTGAACTGTCTTGTTTTATGGTACTTAACATCTGAACCTAAACAAAATTTTTACTTAAATATATTATAAGGGACTTATAAATAGAACTAATATAATAATAGCCTTTATTGCTGATGAACTGTTTGTTTACATGTTTTTTGTACATTTAAATGGAACTAAGACTATAATTAAATATATCTACATGTTGGAACTCATATATAAATGTATTCAGAAGGTTTGTTCGACTCAATCATCTGTCTACCAGCCTAGATGTGTACCGGTAGAGCATGCTAGCCGCTTTCCAGGTCGGTGCCGTTAACACACCCTAGAACAGGCCCACATCCATCCAACTGACTTTGAGGACCCTTCCTAACTCGTCCCTCATAGATGATGATGACCTCAGTTAGAAAAATTATTTAATCCACAAGCATGGTAGGCAAGTTTTAACTGCGATCAGTTATTAAACTGAATGTTTTGATTTGGATTTGGAGTCAGGCAGAGTAATACTCAACTCTACAGATGACTCATTGACATTGATGAGACATTGTTAGTCATTGAGCTGCATCTCTCTTGAGCTGCATAAAGTATGTGTGTTTGGTACTTCAGACCTCATTCTTAGTCATTGAGCTGCCTGTCTCTTGAGCCGCGGAGCGTACAAGTGTCTAGTACTTGTATACTTCAGGATATCTAAGCTGGTAGGTGCTTTCTAATATTAAGGAACAGGCATAAATTCCATGGGCAACTGAGAATCACTTCGTAATAAGTTTCAAGAAATAAATGTGACTTTTGAAAGACTTGCCTTGGTGATACGATAGATATGGTGTCCATTCTGTTATTGCTGTATCCTAAACTAATTTAATTTGAGAGCTAAAAAATATAGCTATCCTTTTTATTTTGAAGTATAAGAAAGGGACGGAAACATACTTAGTGCTTTCAAATTAAGTTCGCTAAGGAAAAGGCAATAGAATCGACACCACTGTTAAAGGTCCAATGCTAAATAATTATCAAACCTTAACTTGGACTCAAGCCTAAGGACTTCTGTTAATTGTGTATGCCAAAGAAATTTAAATATTGCAATGGATGAAGGCTGGCCGCACACAATCAGAAAATTTCTGCCAG
Organism: Anticlea derivata; assembly: GCA_947579855.1. Classification (NCBI taxonomy): domain Eukaryota; kingdom Metazoa; phylum Arthropoda; class Insecta; order Lepidoptera; family Geometridae; genus Anticlea; species Anticlea derivata. The sequence continues at coordinate 9,869,426 of OX388274.1, read as the reverse complement.
AAAAATTTAGTCAACCAATCAGAGGATGTACCGTCCTTACTGGTTGGTGATGAAGAATATCACTGGACCATACATCCTTACCGATTGGTTGATTTAAAACTGCTAAACCAGCCAGGTTCATAAAAATTACTAATAGAATTGAGGTTATACACACAGGCAAATAGGAAAGTACCTGGATCTCAGTAAATGTGTTCCTAAACTTGGCAGTAAATTGTACCTATTTTGAAAAACATGTGGCGCAAAACGAAGTGTTCTGCGCGTTCGTTGCCTTCTCTTTGTTTTAATAAGCGATGCATCACTCGATATTTATGAATATCCGTGTAAATATAGTCCAGGTGTTTGGGCCCATTTTTGATCAAATTTTGTATGGAAATGGATGTCAACGAGTGGATATGATGAACAAAGCCCTAGAACTCACCACGAACTTAGCTCGGCGCTTGTAATGAGCGCATCCAATACGTTTTTCATTGTTTACTGCGCTCACTTCGCTGTCCGCAGGACACTCTTTCATAATTTCTTCTTCTGTTGCCATTTTCAGTGACCCCTGGCGACCCCACTACTAGATGGTCTTAACTTACTCTAGCATAAAGGTCCACACACAAAAATTAGTAGGTACGCGACGCGAAGTGAATAGTTTAGTTTCAGGAAATAATAAATTAATTTCTCGGATTGCTTGAAACACAACACAGTGACATCAGGAATTTGTAAAGTTCCATTCCTTCCATTGATCTTTTGATTAGTTAGACATCCAAAATATTGATGAAGTCAGGAGAAAATATCCTGCTCTCTTTTTAATTTATCAAATCTGAAAGAGAAAAAAACTCAGTCAACATGCTCTAATCATAGCTACTGAACCGGAACAATACACGCCACGATAAAACTGTCAGTTTGACATTGACAAAAAAATTCGTTTGGCATGCTCTGTCAAGCGCTCCTCTGCACACACGCGACCACCGGAGAGCTGGAGCCCTACCCCGAGAGATCAAAAGTGCATCTGATCAATTCTCCTCGGGAGTCCTAAAAAAAGGCAAACAACCGCAAACAACGAAGCCATGTGACCTAGATGTAGTTGCTTCTAGAGTTGAAGCTAGGGCAAGAAGCGCAAGCCAGAGGCCCTTACCCGCAGATCTGAAGTGCTTGCAGACAATTGATTGCTTTGTCAATTCGAACATTTTCTGTCTACCCACTTTTGTACATACAAGTTGTAGGAAAAAACAAAACAAAAAAAATACGACTATTTTATTTTAGTGCTACTTTTCGCCGATTTAGGTCGTTTCATGCAACTGAAAGCCTTCTCCAGCGCGGATTGCTTCTCGCACGCCGTGCCTTGTATGAAACTAGCCACAGGCGCCGTAAGCACCCTGAAATTGACCTGATTCAAGTCCATGGCATCGGAGAGGAAACGGGATTGACGGTCACTAAGTATCCATATGTTTCCTTCGTAATCCACCTGAGAAAGAAAAATTACACGCAGATCAACACCTTGTAGCGCCATCTATACAGCTACCTACATATTTATTATGTACACCTACTTCGCACCTGCCTGCCTAGTGAACTGATAAGATAGTGAAAATTCTGAAAAGTTCGGAGTTAATACCCAAATCCAGTCTCCGAGATAACTTCGATTCGCGCGATTCAGGATTTTCACCATCTTGTTCGCTATAAGTTCGCTAAGCTGTTGGTCTCCTACTATCATTGCAGCCAAACTGGACTATAAAAGTAAGTAGATGTTGTTCGGAGTCCGAATGGTTCGTTTCGTGCAATGGTCGTAGGAGCCGGAAAAAAACTGGCAGCACGCGGGTCCCGTCCCGCGCCATAGGTCGCTCGGTGGGAAATCTACCTTTTTCATTGGAGGACACAGATGCCAACAATGAAAATGTGCATGCATGCATGCCAATGATAACACGTGCTTTAAACATCCCCTCCCTTAGACATCTTCAAGGTTTGAGTCAGGAGAGGATTTCTTGCTTGAGGATCATTGCTACACTTTTGGAACAAAACAGACGTGAACATTTTTTTAAAATTTTTGGTTCTTTGAATCGGATGCATATCTCATTTATTTATTTATTTAACTAGTACGGCAAAACCAATTAGGTACCTACACTAATTAAAATTATAGCATTTCAGTCATTACACATTACATTTCACTCATCTACCTATAATATTCTATAACTATCAATTGCTAATTACTATTAAAGGTACTTAATGGTCCTTCGAGCCCGTAACAGCAAGTTACCTTGATGTCGTTCGGAAATTCCAGCATGTTACAATCGCTGAAGATGACAGGCGTATTTTCCTCTGTAAATTCTTTATCTGTGTTCCAACAGCCCACACCGTTCTTGTTCAACTGTGATAAAAGAACAAAACAAAAACTGTAGAGCAGCAAATGCTATAGAACATAGAAAACAGTCTGTAAAAAATAGGTTATCATCACATGCCTGGGTGTAAAATAAAACATTGCTTCGTGGATCCAAGTCACAGGCCGTAGCTTGAGATTTCGGACCTCTATCACCGACAATCTGTAATATTATAGAAAGTTTGATTATCTACTTAGAGGTACTGTTACCTTTATGTTACCTTTATGGATACGATACAAAAATCTTGTCTACCGTAATCAAACTAAATAAATGTTTAGTTATTTTAGGTAATGTAATGCTAACTTGGACGCCATTGAAAATGTCTTCACTCGCCGCGTCTTTATTTCTCAGTAATTTAGTGGACATCTTGAACTGTTTCGTGCTTGATGTTGGGAAAAGGTACAAGTCACGGTATCTATAAATAAGAAAAACAATTTCACAAAACGCCAAGCAATTAACAAAGCTCAGGCAATAGAAAAACCAAGCCCCCCCCCCTCGTTATTACTTAGATTAGTAAAATAATCAGTGGTCGACCTACTATACCCAGGCAGGGGGGGGGGGGGTTCGTGTCCTATATTCTTTGCTACCATCCTCCTCTAGACTCTTGTGTCTCACTGGATCTCTTTGGTCTGCTATTCATAAAACGATAAACCTGTTATTATGCCAACCCTCACCCATCACTCCTCTTCTGCGACAGCGCAGCTCCGGAAATTCCATCTTTCACAAAGAAATCGATGCCACCCACTCTATACTCTCCAGCGTCGGGATCGAAGTTGAAGTAGTGATTCTCAACCCGCCAAGACGTGTTGGCGTTCAGGCTGTACACTATGATGGCGTTGGAACCCGCGTCTGTGATGTACGCGAATGTTTCCGTGCCGTTCTTGCCTTTACCAGTTATGTCTACCACCTGGAAAATTAAGGCTTATTGCACATCTTTTATTGACATAAATGATAGGTATCTACCCACCTGTGACTACTAGATTAGCACTAGAGTTCTTCAAGAGAATCTCTTCAAACTTCATCAACATTAGCCTGTAAAATTGTCTGAACTGTCTGAACTGTCCACTGCTGGACACGGGCATCCCCCAAAGAGTGCCACCATGGACGGTCTTGAGCGAGGAGGAAATGTTGAATCATTTTGACCTCTAGAATATTGTAAGACGTAAGCAATATTCTAGAAGTTTGCCTCCGTATAACATAAAAAAAGACAGGGTTTCTCTAACGAGATGTCGATGGGGTTAGTCGGAGGTATCCGCAGACGTACCTACCTACACACTCTCATGTCCATCATCAAGATAAACACTCGAGAATGCGAGGGGAACAACTCACAATGCTGGTCATAACCGAAGAGTCCCGTAGTACATCATCAGCCAGCACATATTTATGAATCAGGGTGTCCGTTTTCAGATCGAAGATCAGGATAGCAGGCTCCGTTATTTGTTTTACATCATCTGTAAAAGATCACATAGGTATTTCATTTTACGCCTGTTTTTTGTAGGCACGTAACTGTAGAACAGTGCTAGCGAGTAGCGACATATCTAGTACTGTTAACTATATCCACTTTCACACAGTCTATCCTTTCTTTGGTCTACATCCATCAACATTCATGTCAATTATACTCCTGTACGACCGTTACCATTCAAAATTCAACAGACACAACAGTCCTTAACTTTTTTAGGCATAAAGATCGTTTAGTTTGAAACTATGCTAACGCTTGTGTAACGTTAACACTCCCTCCAATGTTTAGTTGGTGGCGTTCAGCTTTAAATTAGACGATCTCTACCTAAGTCGGTAAGTACCTACTAAGTATACTAAATTAAATAAATATTCCGGACATATCACACACGGTCAACTGATCCCAAACTAGGCATAGCCTGTACTACGGGTACCAGAGACTGATATACATAATAGATTAATATTTAACACCCAGACGCAGAACAAACATCTGTGTTCATCATACAAATGTTTGTCCAGAACGGGAATCGAACCCGCGACCTCTAGCGCAGAAGGCAGAGTTACTACCAACTGAGCTATGAGGCCAGTCATTACAGTCAATTACTTAGAAAACAGGTGACTTACTGTACATATCAGAGGCTCCATTATCAACCACCCACAGTCTATCGCAGCTGTCCACGTAAACTCTGAAGGCGTTGACCACGGTGCTGTTGTAAGAGGTGCAGCAGTACTTGTGGGAGACGAAGGCTTCGGCCCACGATGGGTAAGGGTTCAGGGGTTGCTGTTGGGTTCCGTTTAGGTGGACGTAGTTAAGCGAGGACGGGACACCTTCAACAAAATAGCACAGTACGTACGCGGTGGTAACGAGAAGTGTGTGTTACCATGGCAACTACGCTACTCTTCTCGGTACCTAAGCTATAATGGATAAAGTTTGCCTTTGATGTTTCTGCCCCGAGTAGGTAGGTAGGTACACCCTTCTGTATTAAGATGATAAACGCAATGATCAGGCAACAAAGGAAATAGTGCATATTACGAGAAATTGTCTCTGACGAGCGAAGCGAGCCCTTCATTCAACCTAGATACCTATGACCGAAGGAAGCACAACACAAAAATCATTATTTTGTATGCTGGAAGAAAACTCTTGTTAGGGTTAAGCTCGCCTATGTACATGACTTTTGAAATAACCATTTATGTATCATGTTTTTGTGTGCAATAAAGAATTACAGAAAAAACGGTGTGATACTTTGGAAGTCGACCAGAGCGAAGCGAGGCGCACAAATGCTCAAATTTTCAGTATACTACAGCCGTTTGCTCTAAGAATCTTCCGCACCTTTCTTCCACCTGGGAATGGTGACAAATAGTTTGTCTTTCCACCTCGCCAAGCCCAGCGGCATATTGTTCTCAGGGATATAGTCTCCGCCTGCTATAGCCGCCTCGCGAGCTTGTCCCTCCCACGCGAAGTCCATCGTCTTCCATTGGAACTTTGGTGGTATAAGACTAGCGGCTTGATGGAGGGATAGCAAAAGGAATATGAGGCGATACATTTTGATTAAAGAGCATACTGTGAATTTTTTGGGAAGAATCCGTATTTTTTAGGGCTGTGATTTTTTATTTACTGAAAGATTGGTTGATTGATTGACAGGCTGGTTTGCGCTCCAAAAAGTTTTTTGAAGCGCTGAATTTGTCAACCAAAAAAAAAAAAAAACGTTTTGACATTTCAAGAGCTAGTTCTTAATTAACGTCGTATCTAGTTGCTAAGCAACATAACTTTTTTATTTACAATAAATCATAAACTTTATTTACAGAAAGAAAATTAAAACTAGTACAAGTTAATATTTACAAAATACACAAGAAACAGTTGAGCCATCTAAAGACCGTTACAAACGATCTATAGATAGCTCAACTGATCCAGATCACTACCAGTCGGAAGCGTCCCCAAGACGCTCGCGGAATTGCCACGCTGGATGGCAATGTTAATTCGCTGGGCCAACATAACTTTTTTATACTTACTTGACATTGGCAATATTGACTGTAATACAGCAGAAGCCATAAAATGTAAGAAGAAGAAGAAGTCGTTCATAGATAAATGTTTAGAGTAGGCAAAAGTTCAACCTAGTCTCAGAACTTATATCATTTGAAAAATTAACTGCATCTATAAATAAAACTGCGCTCAAAAGATTTATATTTTATTTAAATATACAACATGATAATTATAACTATGTAATTAAATAAGTCTATGTGATAGAACATTATTTTCTGCATGTGTCAATACAATCGTTCGTTTCGTTTACCTTCCCTTCAGTCTTACTATTTTTACTATTTCTACAACTTGGATTGCAGGGAAAATTATTTAACTACTCTCAAAGGCAAGTCCAAATAGGCACCTTCCAAGTAAATTGGCCGAATTCGACTACATGAACTTTGAAAACAATTTACATCAAACTTTAATCCCAATAATACCAAGCTCCTTTACTACTCAGATCTTACTTGAGACAGCGCTTTTCGCATCGGGGTGGCCATAGAGGTAGTCAAAGGCAAGTCCATATAGGCACATCTCAAGTAAATCGGTCGAGGCATTCTACTACATGAACGTTTGAAACAATTTACATCAAAACTTTAATCCCGTTAATATTAAGCTTCGTTCAAACAGTCGCGGCCATAGCTATCGAGCCGCGGGAACGTCGACCGCGCTATTGACGCGAGTGTTCAGTGCAATACTTTAGCAGATTGGGTAACAAAACTGAATGATATCAAAGTTGCCTTGCAGTCGCTTAATCGCGTCGGTTAGAGCGTATCTTTATTCGAAATATTTACTTATATTCCAAAACTACACACTATTTCGCGAATAAGCATTTTTATTTAATTCCACTTCAGATTTAGAATTCACGCGCTTATAAGCTCTCATTTTGTATGAGAATGTAAAGAACTAATTATTATGTACAAATAAACATACATATCAAATAAAATTATAAACGTTTTGTTTATTAAAATAAATTAACAATTTCAAACAAATACTAGAACTGAGAATAAATATGAAATAGGCTCACTTTATCGATCTCCGCGGTACAAGCATTGCGTAAAAGATTCAAAATAATTGATTTTTATCTGTATTAATTAATAAGTATAAAAAAAGTAGAATTACCAAACAGGTAACTTGTATAGGTCTATCATTAAAAATTAAATTGTCCATTTAGGGATTTACCCTTGAACTCATCAACAATTTTAATCCAGTGCCAATTTTAATCATCATCAATATACAAGGAATAATAATAATGTGTAGACCTTTTTGTATTCTACCTAAAAGGGCATTATTCTACACCCAACTGGCAATAAAGTTTCTTAAATCTTCTTCAAAACAGTTCAAACTCATATTTCATTATTCAGCTGTTTGAGCTCTTCATATCGAACTTCTCAAACATTTAATCATCATCAATCTCATACTTTAAAAAGATTTTAAAAATACCAAAAACTAAATTGAAAAATTTGGGGAAAAAATCTGAAATTATTTATTCTCCATAGTACTCTTTTATTAGAATAAGCCATTTTCGAAATGGGATACGTATAATGAATCTCCCAGTATATAAGAATCAAAGTTCTGCCTGACTGACTGACTGACATTATAGAAAACGCACAGCTTAAACCGCTGTTCGAAACTGTTCGTAAAAGTATAACGCGTGATGCCTCTGGTATTGCAAGCGTTCATAGGCTACGGCAACCAATTACCAGCAAGTGGGCCATAAGCGTGTTTGCCACCTTAGTTGTATAAATAAAAACAACGAAAAGTTGACAAAAAATCACGGCTTGAGTCACATTTGAGCACGATTTCAGAATAAGAGCCAACTTCTATGATAACTTAGCCATTATAAAGCATGACAGATTATTTACAAACATTATTGCTGAATTACATAGGCCATAACAAGAATTGGGAATTTACAAAACGAATATAATTAAAATAACCTTATTAATTAGAGATCGCTTTCACTTCACGAGCATACTTTCAACCCGATTCGCTCTCAATACAAGGTGATCCATAATACACTCACCGGCAGAAAATGTGACCCAAACGCTTTATCGTGAACACGAAAAATAACTAAACTATTTATAGAATAGAAAGGTGTTAATTTAATTTGTCAATATTTTTACGTTAAAACGAGTTTATTAGTATAACTAGTAAAAGAGTAAACTCTGTATTTCGTATAAAAAAAAATACCAACTTTTAGTTTTGGGCCACATTTTCTGCCGGTGAGTGTACGAGTATGCTATCCCGAAAAGGGGGTTACTGTACACCCAATCGGCAGTAAATTTTGTTCTACAACTTTTGGAAATTCGACTATTTTCATTGAAGAAACACATAAAATCACGCCTATTTTCCAGAGGGGTAGGCAGAGACCACGGCTTTTTGATAAATATAATATGTAATCCCCTTTTGGGATAGTATTAGTATACTTGTTACGGAATACGCTGTATAGCTGCCATGAACTTCATCCAAATAATACAGAAAATATATGTGTTTACAGATTGCCAGTTCAGTAAAGTGATACCAAAGACTGTTGTCATGTCAATGTCAAGAAGAATGTTGTCTTTGGTGATACCTAAAAGAGACGTTTCATCAATATATGGAGCCTGGGCCTGCACTGTGTACACTACTCTAAAATATGGCTAAGCAATAAAGTAAACGTATTTAATTGGTTATTTTATTTAAATTGACTTCGTTCTAAGGTACATTAAGATTTTCTTTGACAAAGAGAACAACACACAGCACACAGCGCTACAAAAATATGGCGGATGGACGTGCGTGAAATGTCATTTTGGCAACCTACATTTATCTGACAAAACAAAAACATCAAATCAAACAACATGACATGAAAAATATATCAATGTCATGTCAAACGCCAATTATAAACCAACATGGCGGCCTTCAAATAGTGTTCACATAGTAAAAAACTTACCAGAAGAACTATTCTTGTACCATCGCATTTGTCTTCAAATTAATTGAAATAGTATTTTTCTTGTAATCTCAATTTTTTTCCTAATTTTTCTATGTAGTGTACATGGACCAGGCCCAGAATGAAATGGCTCCTTTGTGAGAATATTTTCTCGCCTTGTTCGATAGGTACCAAACTGAAGCTCTACATTCCATTTTGTGTAAAAGCATCATCGAAAAAAATTATAGTCACCAAGCCGTGTTTGTTGCCTGATTGTTATAGACTTAGTAGTTTCTTAGACATTTCAAATTGATCCTAGTGATTATGAAATGAACACATTTTGATTTTGACTTGACTTTAAATTCTGTCACGAACTTCCAAGTTAGATCCAAAATGGTTCAGGTTAACGCTGTCGGTATTTAATATACACAATTTTTCTGAACTTGGACGAGGTACCAGCAATCTCACAAACCATTCGACCATTTCAAAATGGTAGAGGCCTAGCCAGTCTCACTACATAAAATCGAAGTTAGACTGCCTTTAGACTTGGTTTAAAATAATCTCGTCTAGATAAAATTACGCAATGTGACGGGTGTATTTTAAACCAGATTTAGGTTGCTTGCTTAACAAAGTTTAAACAAAGCAAAACAGTGCGTTTTTCTATAACTATAGAATCCGCGCTAGCAATTTTCTACCTAAAACCATACGGTTTAGAGTTCACAATAGAAACGCAAACATTTATACAAACCTACGGATCTCATTAGAAATTTACATCTTAGAATAATTTCGCTGTGCTATCAGAACTTTCTACATTATTTGTCTAGAATAGTTTTCTACGGGTCCGATTGTCGTAGGATTTTCTACCTTAATGTAAGGAAGTTAGGGTCGATTATCTCGTGTTTTCAGCGTTGTCTGGGGCTTTGTGCTGAGGCGTGCCCTTGGAGGCTTCGATGCGTTTTTTGAGCGGCGCGCTGTATTCCCAGCCGTCCTCGCCTTTCGGGTTGAAGAGCTGAAATTATGAATACAGCTTAGAGAAACAATTATTTAAACGAAAATACTTCATTTAAATAAAGAAAATATGTGTAAACGTAGAATCCCATGTGACCAGAGCACGAATAATTCACGATAGCGTCACGCTTACGATACGACAAATATTGAAATCAGCGATGCTTGAAATCTTTTAATTTTGCTTGTTTTTTTTTTGACATTTGGCACCGTATCGTAAGCGTCACGCTATCGTGAATTATTATACATGCAGCCGGCGGCGTCCCGCAGCTTGGCGGCGCTGGCGTCCCGCTGCGTTTGGCGGCGGCCGATTTCACGTGTAGTTACCTGCGTGGTCCACTTGTCACCGGCAGCGTCCCACTGCGCCTGCTCCACGGTCCGCTTGTCCACGTGTAGTTACCTGCGTGGTCCACTTGTCACCGGCAGCGTCCCACTGCGCCTGCTCCACGGTCCGCTTGTCCATGTGTAGTTACCTGCGTGGTCCACTTGTCGCCGGCGGCGTCCCGCAGCTTGGCGTCGTCCCGCTGCGCCTGCTCGACGGCGCGCTTGCCCACGTGTATTTACCTGCGTGGTCCACTTGTCGCCGGCGGCGTCCCGCAGCTTGGCGGCGTCCCGCTGCGCCTGCTCGACGGCGCGCTTGTCCACGTGTAGTTACCTGCGTGGTCCACTTGTCGCCGGCGGCGTCCCGCAGCTTGGCGGCGTCCCGCTGCGCCTGCTCGACGGCGCGCTTGTCCACGTGTAGTTACCTGCGTGGTCCACTTGTCGCCGGCGGCGTCCCGCAGCTTGGCGGCGTCCCGCTGCGCCTGCTCGACGGCGCGCTTGCCCACTTGTATTTACCTGCGTGGTCCACTTGTCGCCGGCGGCGTCCCGCAGCTTGGCGGCGTCCCGCTGCGCCTGCTCGACGGCGCGCTTGCCCACTTGTATTTACCTGCGTGGTCCACTTGTCGCCGGCGGCGTCCCGCAGCTTGGCGGCGTCCCGCTGCGCCTGCTCGACGGCGCGCTTGGCGGCGGTGGCGGCGTCGGTGTCGAGCGCCCGCAGCGCGCAGGTGACGTGGCGCCACACGCGGCGCGACTCGTGCGCCGCCTGCCGCGACACGGGCGACACGCGCTTCTTGCGCGCCTTCATCGAGCACACCTCGAACACTACTTCCGTGCGCTGCAACACATAATCTATTGTAAACTCTGAACGAACGCAAACAAAGGCCGCTAACGCATGCACTTTAAAATTTCTGCCTCAGTGTCATTCAATTAAAGTTGAAATCGGAATGCGCTCGCGGCGCACACGACTACTGCGCGACTCCAAATACGTGAAAATCACAGTTTTTAAATAGAATTGCTAAAACTTTTTTTTTATCGAAAGAAGAATCGAATATCCATCCAACCATTTGGCAACGCAGTAATAAATATTACCTACTAATATCCTACTTCCTACAAAATATTATAAATACGAAAGTTTGTGGTTCAATCGCGTTGTAACGTCTCAACCGATTTGAATGGAACTTGTAATAGATAGAGTTCTTTACCCAGAACAGCATTTTGGCTACTTTTCATCTAGGTATCAAGCTTTCTCAGCATAGGATTCCCGTCATCTATTTATTTTGTCACAGCAGATAATAAAAATGTTTTTTATGACAGGCCCTCTAGCTGGCCTTTTTTTTTACTCTTATATACTAAGTTGTGGATAACGTTGTGGACTACATTATTAATAATTTGTTGCATATGAAATTATGTACCTACTACTCACTGTATTTTATTTATTTATTTATTTCAGTAATCTAGGATTCACAGTTTACTTATCGTATAATAGGCTAGATGTATATATGTCGTACTTGAACCAATTTGAATCCACATTTTGTATTCCACTCGCTTAAAAGTAACATTGTGCGAGTATGCTACGTACCTACCTAGGTTAACTATAGTGTAAAAAAATATATATAAATATACAGTAAGAAAAACAAAAATAAAAATAAATAACTAATTATAACTACTAACTATACTATTATACTAATTACGAAATTAACAAAATATGTTTTACCTAATCGCATGTACATGTGTGTGTGTGTGTGTGTAGTGTACCGGAGTGGTGTCGTATGTTACATATATAATGTAGTTGTTTGTTGTTCCTAAATAAATAAATAAAAATAGGTACAGCAAGGTGGTAGATAGATGCGAAACTCGTACAAAAATCCGCGCGATACACAGCCCGGACCGTACGTCAGCCAGGTAAAAGTACCTTACCCCCGACTCAGTCCATCTGCCGTCCATCCTGGTGTTCCACTCCCCCTGCGCGGTGTAGTACGGTTTCTTGTCATTAGCACCGAACACCTCGCACGTGGCTCGATGCTTCTTCCCGCCGTAGAACGGCTTCGTGAGGAACTCGACGTTCGCCTTGTGCCCGGTCTGAGGGCACTCGATGCACACCGAGCCGCCCAGCTCGATCCACGGGATCGTCAATATCGATCTGTAAATAGTAAATAAATAACAATACAATAACTTTATTTCAGGCAACATTAGGAGGAGTTAGGGCACAGTGAGATTTTCTTGTTCTGAATTGGAGCAGCCCGCCTGGGGAGGTACCTCCGCCTTACAGAAGATCGCAGCCAAATAACATTATTTGTTTCAAATAGTGTTGTGTTCCTGCGATGAGTAAGGTTGCCAGAGCTCTTTAGGGGGGATGGGGTTCGGGGTCAGCAACGCGTGCGTGATGCCTCTGGTATTGCAAGCGCTCATAGGCTACGGTAACCGCTTACCAACAGGTGGGCCGTATGCTTGTTTGCTACCTCAGTCGTATAAAAAAAAAACATTAGAATAAAAAACAGATGGAATTTTTCTTAACCTACGGCCCATAAACACAATATACATATACCTTAAAGACTAACACACATATAAATACATAACACAATTAGTTGCCATGTAGAAACTGCGACGTGGGACCCAAAATATCCGGGGCAGTCGGTATCCGCCCGCGGAAGCGACGTTAAACAACACCCTTCGGCCAGAGATCCTCTTTTAAGTATAACACTCAACAGTCACGTACATAGCCTTGTCCCACATTAGGATAACCTGTGACAAATATATGCAAACATTTGTTCCGCAGCGGGAATCGAACACGCACCCCTCGCTTTTCAGTCGGGCACTCGCCCGCTGGGATATCGAGGTCGTCAAGTAAGTATGCGGTCTTCCTGCCCTTATCCCACATCATGTGGGGTCGGCACAACATGTATTCTTCTTCCATTTCCCTCTATCAGTCGTCATATCACGTCACTCCGTACCATTTTAAATTATAAAATCAGAAGATCCCCAAGTGAACCTAGCTCACGAACCCGAAAACCGCTGGGGAATAAAGGTTCTCGAATGGCGACCGCGAACCGGGTGACGCAGTTTTGGATGGTCGGCAACGCGTGCGTGATGCTTCTGGTATTGCAAGCGTTTATCGGTAGCCACTTACCAAAAGGTGGGCCCGTAAGCTTGTTTGCTTGGCCGTAAGATTTTAATTAAAAAAAACTAAGGTGGCAAACAAGCGTACGGCCCACCTATTGGTAAGCGATTGCCGTAGCCTATGAGCCTATGACCTTGCAATATGATATGATGATGATGACTCAAGTCTTACCTGCCGTATCCATTAGGAAACGTCAACGTATATTCCTCCTGCGTGTCGAGCAACGTGACAACACCCTTGCCGATATTATGTACGCCGATAGAGAGGCCCAGGAACTTGCTCTTGGTCCACAGCCAGGCGTCGAACTGGATGCGTTTGTTCACGTGCTCCGCGTAGAAGGCCGAAATGGGGGGGTGATGCGACACCTGCTCCGCAACGAACGAGAGCTGGTCCGGACTGCACCACGGAACTGGACCCTCGCCTACTTCCTGCTGGTAGCAAAAGAGTTCAAGCCACGTGAAAGAGAAAAGAGAAACCAAGTAACTCTCCATTTAATACAATGTTAGTAGGGATAGGGAACCTGAAAATTCGAAGACATGTGACATGTGCACGAAAGGAGCCTCTAATCCTTTCACTACACTGATTCTTTCATCGACGGTCATAGGCCATACCTCAACCTGGTCACTGACCAACAAAGAAGAAGAGGTAGGGATATTATTTATTAGAGCCTTGCCTGGAGTTTCGCTACGTGATATGGATGCGAAATGAGACCAACCTAGGTCACTGACATAGCTCTCAGGATTAGCAAGTTGTTTTTTTTTTTTTATCCGGACATTTTACACACGGTCAATTGATCCCAAACTAGGCATTGCCTGTACTATGGGTACCAGAGACTGTTATACATAATAGATATATATTTAACACCCAGACACAGAACAAACATCAGTGTTAGTCACAAATGTTTGTCCAGTGCGGGAATGGAACCCGCGACCTCTAGCACAGAAGGCAGAGTTACTACCAACTGAGCTATGAGGCCTGTCAAATTGGCAGTGGGCAGGCCATATAGCTAGCATAACTGACAACCGTTGGCGAATAAAAGTTCTCAAATTGCGTCGGGCGAAAACCGAAGAGGGCAACGCAGTTTTGAAAGGCCCCCCCCATATGGACCGACGACATTGGTTGCGGGAAGTCAATGGATGGAAAAGGTGTTAAAACGTTCTTCATGGCATTCTTTCGGGGACCCTATGTTCAGCAGTGGACATCCAAAGGCTTACTACTGATGTCGGAAGTGTGAGAAGCCACAAAGATATGTTTTGTGGTCACTCACGTAGTTCATCATCATCATCATCCTCCTGCCCTTATCCCACATCATGTGGGGTCGGCACAACATGTATTCTTCTTCCATTTCCCCCTATCAGTCGTCATCTCAGCACTCACTCCTTTCTTCACCATATCTACTTTAACGCGGTCCATCCATCTTTTCTTTGGCCTACCTCTACTCCTACATCCATCCACATTCATATCTAACACTCTTCTTGTCACATGACATTCTTCCCTCCTCATGACATGCCCATACCAAGCTAACCGATTACTCCTCAGCTTTTCCGTCACTGGCGCCACTTTCAAACTTCCTCTTACATACTCATTCCTTATCTTATCCATTCACGTAGTTCATGTACCGCAACTATAAGATTGTTCAAAGGACAAAGGCCAGGTTTGTTTTTGGACGAAGGCAGCATGTATGAGGAATGTGATGAGAGTGAATGAAGCGAAAGAGGTATGTCAGGATCGTAGCAAGTGGAAGGCCGTGGTCTCTGCCTACCCGTCTGGGAAATAGTCGTGATTTTATGTATGTATGTATGTCAAAGTCAAAGTCAAAGTCAAAAGGCATTTATTTCAATAAAATCACTAGGATCACTTTGAAACGTCTTAGAAACTGGGTGAAGCTATTCCTGTTCCTCGCGACTAATGTATATGTTTGTTCGTTATACACAGGATTCCAAATTAGTTTGACAGAAATCAGTTTTCTTGGTCAGCTCTGTTGGGCAGGTACCTTATCGGAGTGTTGCGGCGGGTCGTCCATGTCCCAGTGGCATCGGAACAGCTCGCCCAGCACGGGGTTGTAAGGTTTCTTGGCGACCTGCGACTTGCGACCCGCGTGGAACGAGCTCAGATACCATCTCACCACTTGTACCATACGCTCGCGCGGCGTGGGCATGTCTACTATTCTGAAAATTATAATATTACCGTCTGAAATGGTCACTGTGGATTTATACTATGACTAGTGAAAAACCCCACAACTTTGTGCGCATGTAGTTTTTTCAAACAAACTTTTTGAAGTTTGAGGGTGAAGCGGGGTTTTCACCGCTGCACCCTCTTAGGGGTTGAATTTTGAGAATTCGTATGTTAGTACACCCCTACACACTAAAAGGGATACACCGTCCAAACAAGTCTTTGCTTTAGGACCAACGGGTTTTTGCTCTGCGATGTCTGTCAGTCAGTTACTTTTATATAATTATTCAGATTAGATTTGCTTACAATTCATATTCAGAATTCTTAAAACTTCAATAATTATTTGTTCATTGAAATTGCATGAATCACTTTGAAACTTTTAAATCTACTTGAATGTATGCCTATTATAGTTTGATTTTCAGTTTACTCCGTGATTCTACCATGTTTTAGAAACGCATACATTGCCCTTTACAGGATTTACTAACCTTAGTGAGCATAATCGTAAGAACAGCGAATTCAAGTAATTTTATAAAATTAATATTAGAACACATATTCGTTGTCGTATTAGTAAATGTGATGACTTTATTAGGTTAGGATAATGCAACAACAGAATCGACATCAAAATATATTTTTTAAATAACTTCAAAAACCTCTTGAACATTATCTATTTATCTCAAAGAAAACTTACTTAACAAACTGATCAGGGTGTGCGAAAGAGTCCGCATACATTTCAAGAAGCGATCGCCTCTCCAATATAAATGTGGGTAGCACAACCTGGAACCAAAGGGCATTTTCATCTTTCTGTACAGTCTGACGGACGGAGTGGCGCCAAAACGATTGATTGATGATTGATTGACACTAAACAATTGAAGATTGTTTACCAAATCAGTCGCAGTTGGCGCTGACCCTTATGCGCTTGTTTTCAACTAATCAGTTATACCAGAACGAATAGCAGTTTAAGGCTCGTATTCAGATTCAAGACTCGAGCATTGATCTGTACTTAAATCTCGATTTGAGGCGAGATTCTAATTCTTGAACAGTATTTATGTATAGCTTCAATGATCACAGTTCACCTGAGTAAATGCTTATTCTGAAACGTCAATCAGACAAAATCGGTGCTTGAGTTTAGATTTGATTAGACATCAATCAAATGACATTTTTGTTCCATTACACGTCCTTTGATGCATATTTATACTTCACTTTATAGTTCTGTTCTATTTCCACCCTGGCTGTTTGAATTTCTGCGTAAAACGGATCGAAAATTATAAATAAATCAAAATGTAAACGAGAACATTTGAGTACAGATTTGACACTCGATTCAGCTGAGAGTAGTTTAAGTACCGTTATTGTATAAAAGCTATGTTTGAGAAGAGATTCAATACTTAAATAGAGTTCAGCTGATCTATGATTAAATCTAAGTTTGAGTCGTGTCTCTGAATACGAGCCTAAGACCCCGTTGAAAGGTTTGTGAGTAAAGTTTGACTCACCTTCGTGAGATCCATTCCAATCTTGACTTGTGACAGCAGGTGCGTGACCACGGAGCCGTGGTTTTCCATAGAACCGAGGTCGCTGTCAGACTCATCTTCGTATAACGCTGCAAAAAATTCAAAAGAAAGTTACTTTGATGGCCAGCCATGGTAACTGATACGAATTTTCAACTAAACGTCGTAGGCATTCATCATCTCAGCAGAAGGATGCTCACTGCTGAACATAAGGTTGAAATCTGTGGGGGAGGCCCCCCACAGATTTCAAAGCACCTTACTATCATGTGGGGGATTTGCCCATACTCGGCACACTGGGCACACGGGTTGGCGAGCGCAGTTAGAGCTATTGTTGTTAAAATAGAGGACGCTGCTGTAGATCTACTAGCTTTTTTCCCCCTTTTTTTTTAGTTGCATGCCCCATGACTACAAGCAAAGTAACAAGTTCGTCATAACAGACGAACCTATAATTATAGCATATCAAAGGCTAAAGCCCTGTTCCCATTGTATGCAAATATCCAGACTTCTATCACCACAAAAGTCATCATAAAGTGTGAATCATCCTACGGACAGCTATTTGCATTATAGGGGGAACGCGACAACTCGTGGTAATCAGTGAAATTTGCTGCTGTTTGCTTCGTTTGATGACAAGTCGTGGGTAACCCAGAACAACTTTGGTCACCTTTGGCCCCATTTACGAGACAACACTTGATAGCGTTCGCGTGGTATGGGCATATGACGATGTTTTCGTTCACCGTTCACCGCACTTGACGCAGTGCGAAGAAACCGCTTGCTGTATAGACACGCCCCGTGTCGCAGAGGCTGTCAAGACTCACCATCATAGTCGATCTCGCCGTCCCTCGTTCTGGGCAGGTCGACAGTGGGCTGCGGCGAGTCATTACCGGGCGCGCCATCGGGACCAATGGTCCTACTGGCGCTGTAACAATACAAAACACTGTGAACCTCAATATCGCTTACTTGTCCTTTCTTGGAGGGGGGAAATTTTGTGGAGTGGCCACAAAATTGATGACGATGATGATCGAGATTGATTGCTGTCCCCCCCGGCAGAAGAATAGGCCCCTCCGTATCTACCCACCCGTGGATGTCGTATGAGGCTACTAAGAGAAAAAGCTAGGGGATGGGTAGCAGCGTCCATAATTTTCACAAAGATAAATAATAATTGCGCTCGCCAACCCGTTTTCCCAGCGGGATATGGGCTAATTCCCTCCACATGATAGGAATTTGCTCTGGAAATCTATGGGGAGGCTTATTTTCAGCAGTGGAAGTCCTACAGCTGAAATGATGATGATGATCGAGTCAGTAAAGCAATAAAACTGAGTAAAAAACTATTCAATGACAAATCTGCTATATAGAACAGGTCTATACAACCTTGTAAGTATAAAGTCTGTCATTCTAAATTAATTTCTACTTGCAATATAACAAAAACAAAACGAAAAATCCGCCAACTCGGCTTTGATACAAATGAAAAAAAAACGTGTGAAACGAAAAGAAAGAACAGCAAAAAAAAAACAAATCAATGAAAGTTAATGGTGCACGCGCCTTAAATTGTGTTACGTCTACGGCGAAATTTGGTCAAGGCCTATACAATAATATGCCTAAATACGTAATGCATAATATGGCCATTATTTATCCAGACACCTTTCTTATAACAAAACATCCCAGAGCTTATCGCTGGCAAAGCTGGAGCTAAATTTATTTAGCAGTTACTATCTTAGGATCACTGGCCCACTTTGGACAAGACTGGCAGGAGATAGGGAAGGATGGAAAAAGCTGGAGGAGGCTTTTGTGTCATAGACACGCTAAACAATGTAGAGAATAGAAATTAATAGTTATATAACAATACCCATGTATGTTTAGCAATAAAGGCTATGAAATTGAATCTTAGGATCACGAATTTGCTTGTTACCCGGATAAAAAGTAGCCTAAGTGACCAGATTACTTTAGTTCAGATATGGCCAACCTTTTGGAAGCGGGTCGAGCCAAAACTGAGCCTACACGATGCTGTTTCGATACAAACCTCAATATTGTTTTTTTTCCAAATTCATCAACCAAAGATGATACACACATGATAGAGTTTACTGTTGGTGACCACGAACCCGACGACCCACTGTTTAAATACCCGATGGACCGACGGTATTCTGAAGGTTGCGGGAAGTCAGATGCAGAAGGCTCAAGACCGTTGTCGTGGCATTTGACTGCATAAGGCTGATGGTGATGATGAGTTTACTTTACAGTGGAAAATTGTAAAATTCACGAAGTATGCATGCTCTTGACCGGCTGAAGAATAGGTTCCTCCATATCTACCTACCCGTGGATATCTTAAGAGGCGACTAAGGGAAAAAAGCTAGCGAATGGGAAGCAGCGTCCTATTTAAACAACGATAGCTCTAAATGAAAAAATATTTATTAGTAAAAAACAATCCAGGTACAATCTACCAGCGGTCTTCACACTAGGCATAGCCTGTGTCGTGGAGACCAGTTATAAGAATTAACAGGAAGATAAGTGAGCTAACAAATCCACCTGCCCAGTCTTCAAAATTTCTATTGATAAAAACATATATACCTACATACCCACATAGACTGTGAGAATCATTACCCTTCCGTGGTCTGGTGAAAAGAGTAGGATACAGAACCTCATCCGTTGATTTAT
The DNA here is from genome assembly GCA_947579855.1 of Anticlea derivata. Lineage (NCBI taxonomy): Eukaryota > Metazoa > Arthropoda > Insecta > Lepidoptera > Geometridae > Anticlea > Anticlea derivata. Next base: position 9,849,922 of record OX388274.1, on the reverse strand, counting down.
GTGCGCAAATTTACTTGGGCGTTTAAGCATCTGTTGGTACTGTTGACAAAGTACAGCCTATTGTTGTCAAAGGCAAATGTTTCCAACTGCCTACAATGGGCCCTCCATTGTGAGCATTTGGTAATAATTTGAGGAATTAAGCCAATATCAAACAATGTTCGAACAAGTCGCCCTCAAATATTGATAGAAGTTTCGAGTTTTCAGTCAGTCCCGTAAAAGAGGTTATGTTGTGTTCACTCTTATATGGCTGCATCAAAAAATCCCGGAAGGAGCTCTATCAAAAAAAAAGAATAATATAACAAATATAAAAAATTAGATATTTTTCAAATCAACTAAGTATTTGATCATCTTTTAAATGTAAGAGAAGTTAATCTTCAAGATTGCTACTTAGAAAATCTGAATAATTTTTAGTTTGTACTGATTTGACACCAAAACATTATTACATAGTAGGTAATAAAAAAAAAACCAAAAGTCGTAGATCAAACTTCATTTGCCAATTGGGCGTAGAATAACCCCCTCTTGAGATAGTATACATATTATGGATCACCTTGTATACTAAAATTTAACTTTCTAAGTAACTATGCTATTTTTGTTTTATGTATTTGTAATCCCCCAGGCAAATTAATTTTATGAGCTACTGCACATAGATACATACATTTGAATCCCTCGTTTAGTTCACTGACTTAACGTGCTAGGGCGAAAGGGTTATTCCACAAGCTCCGCTTACTGGCAGCCGGCCAATTAGATACATAACTACGTAGAACCTGCAGTAAAACTGAGAAATATCAGATCAGCACCCACTTCATTCCCTCGCGCAAATTCGCGACACTGATTGGCGCGTTTTATTTCATTCAGAGTCTTGCTCTCTACACAATGATCTAATTATGTTATTTTCTTAGTTTAGTTTGTAGTCACGCCTCACCATCTTTTTGCACGGCCAGGATGACTGGTAGAAAATTCTTAAGCATTAAGTCTAGTTTATGTGTGAAAGTATCATCACCATCTCCCTGCCCTTATCCCACTTCATGTGGGGTCGGCACAACATGTTTTTTCTTCCACTCCCCTCTATCAGCCGTCAAATCATTATTCACTCCTTTCTTACTCATGTCGTCTTTCACACAATCTATCCATCTTTTCTTTGGTCTACCTCTCCCCTTATATCCTTCCACATTCATATTTAACACTCTTCTAGTCACATGGCATTCTTCCCTCCGCGTGACATGCCCATAACACGCTAACCTTTTGCTCTTCAACTTCTCAGTCACTGGCGCTACTTTCAAACTTCCTCTGATGTACTCATTCCGTATCTTGTCCATTCTAGTCACTCCACACATCCATCTCAACATTCTCATTTCCGCAGCATGCACTCTTCTTTCATCCGTCCCTTTGGTTGCCCAACACTCAGATCCATACAGTACGACAGGTCTTATGTATGTCTTATCGTATGTGTGAAAGTATATTATAAATAAATTTGATTAAATTGGTCAGTTTGCCTCATCAACAGCCTGTAGAAGTCCACTGCTGGACATAGGCCTCTCCCAAAGAGTACCACGACGTACGGTCTTGAGCCTTTTCCAACCACCGGCTTCCATAAGCGTTAACAATGTCTTCGGTCCGGTTCGTGGTCGCCATTCGAAAGCCTTTATTCACCAACGGTTGTCGGTTCAAGGTTCGGCCAAGCTATATGGCCTGACTGTAATTATTTGGCTTTTTTCTCAGTACTCTTACCAAAATGCCATATGGGCAATTGGGCATGTCATGGTCATTTAGTACCAAAACCTTGGGGAAACTCTAAGTTTTGGTACTAAATTAAATTCGTTTTCTAAGGTCAAGTGCTAATCAATAAGTCGGTGGCATTGAACACTATGGAAACTATCCATATGGCTTAGACGGTCACTATAAAGAATATCGATCGACCTTGAAATTGCATAATTAGAACTTATTACTTGGTGACAGAGGCGACATTTCAACGAATTCTCACGATATGACCACGTCACGTGTTGCTATCGATTGCCCTAGACTTCTGAGGGCGAACTACAAAGTTTCGAGGGTTCCAGTAGTAAACGAACCTGTGCTTGTGGTATGTACGGAACCCTAATTACCCGAGAGGGTTAAGGGACCAAAACACGAAGACCGCTTCAGCATTGTGTTTATACTAAAGCCTAGTTTAGACGTGAGTTTCTCGCCACGAAATGCGATTCAAGAAAGAAGATAAATTCTGAGAGCTTTGTCGGTGACCTTGGTTTTTGGTTCGAGTATAGCTTTCTCCATAGCCCTTTGCGCGACTTTGAGATTGTATATGAGGCCAATAGTTAGCGACCATGTAGGTATGTCACTTTTGGTCTCTCTTGCAATAAAGAACCAAGAAGAAATGTATGTCCGCTTTACTATTCCTTTAAAAACATTCTCTTAAAACAGAATATTCCCAAGCTTTATTTGTATATCTCCCGCAGTCCTAGACTAAGCGTCTGGTCCGCTTGCCAAATGCGACGACATAAATTCTGTATTCACGACCTTCCAAGCAACAATGGGTATTATAACAATGTGAGTAGGGATGCTTTCGCGCTATAGTTGATAATAAAATTATTATTGGACAAGAAAGCCCACTCAAGCCGTTTATGGTAACGTTTTTAGCATTTCTAAAAGCGGTTTGAGTGGCTTTATTCAACTATAGTTTTAGTTGTGATGAGATGATGGACAGAATGTGGAGAAATAGGGGGTTCAGTGGCGCATATTATGAAATGCCTATGTCCAGCCGTAATCCAATGTAAAATGATGATGATGAAATAAGAGACTTCATTATCACAGCCGTAGGACGTCCACAGCAGATTAGACTAATGAGCAAATATCGTATGAGTTACATTATTTGCTCATTAGTCTAATTACATAGATTAGGAAGATACTTCTAGGCTTCTTCTAGGCTTGGTTGCGAGGAACAGGCATAGCTTCACCTAGTTTCTAAGACGTTTCAAGGTGATCCTAGTGATTTTATTGAAATAAAAACCTTTGACTTTGACTGGTAAAGCTATAGCAAGATCCATTTTGAAATGGCCATGTTCATCCTATCGAGAGGAATAATAAAATATTATACAACGTTTTCCGTTACTAGTATACTATCCCGAAAGATAAATAATAAAAGTAATTTAACAACAAAATGAACAAAATTCATAGCGAAAGTAAAACAAAATACTCAAAATTATTTTTTTAAGATTAACACAGATTTTGTCCTCAGCTGTTTTTGGTAATTGAATCTTTACATATTTCTAATTATTAAACGCATGAGAAGGTCGACCTTAATATTGCTAGTAAAACAGTTGAATGATTACGTTGATGATGAGGCGAGTGATCTTAGTTTCATGGTCTAGGGGTTCACTAAGAATTGAATCTATGAAATTCAACACCTAAGGGGGCGCAATCAGTAACTTCTGTAAGGAAGTAAATCGTGAACGAGGCGAGTGACCTTAGTTTCATGGTCTAGGGGTTCACTAAGAATTAAATCTATGAAATTCAACACCTAAGGGGGCGCAATCAGTAACTTCTGTAAGAAAGTAAATCGTGAACGAAGCGAGTGACCTTAGTTTCATGGTCTAGGGGTGCACTAAGAATGGATTCTATGAAATTCATCCCCGGGAGCACAGTGAGATATACCTTCTGTAAGAAAATAAATCGTGATCGAAGCCACAGGTATTCCCCAAGCTATAAATACAAAGTACCGGATGAAGACTTCAAGATCAAGATCACGGCCCGTGAAGCGGCACCGTTATTGTGGCTAAGTGGAGCGCTTGGTAGACACGCTAGTTGAAGTCATTCAGTAATGTTTTGTCCTATTATATCCTAAAATAGCTCCTGACACATAGGTATTATCATCATTCATCATCATCATTGGCTTAGTAACTCACTGCTGGGCATAAGCCTCTTCCCTCGAGCCATTTTCATTGGGACTTTAGAACCAAGTCTTTCCCAGTATGGCAACTATTCGTTAGCACCACACAAATGTTTGTATGGTTTGTGAATATTGGAATTATCTTGCTTGAAAAATATTCCTTCTATTCTCATAAACATTTTAACTTTTTAACCTTTCACCTTTATTTGTAAGGGGCCTATCTGAGCCGTTTCTTTTCACTGAGATCACTGCGCAGAATTAAGTCAAATCTCTGCGGTACAAACGGTACCCATTGAATACAAAACAGCAGCAGTAAAGTAGGTACCTACTATTTATACAAGAACATTGTAAAGCAGGCTATCTGAATAGGAAGTCTTATTTCAAGGGCGGCTCTGAACACCAGCGGCATCTAATGAGCCACTAGAGATACGACGCCAAATACGTTACATTTTTCGAGAGAACTCTCTTTAGGCCATTTTCAAAAGATTCCGTTTTCCAAAAGCCCTCTTGGCCTAGTTTAAGGTGCTTCGACTTTCAATCCAAAGGTGTGTTCTTGGACCCGGCCATGCACCAGTGAGTTTTCTGTTCGAAAATTAGTGCGCATAAAACGGTGAGGAAACATCGTGAAAAAGCCAGTAAGCATTCTTGTGCCGAAATGGACGACGCAGTACTGGAAGGCCCCGATGGACCGAAGACATTGTGAAAATCGCGGGAAGTCGGTGGATGGAGAACGCTCAAGACCGTTCCTCGTGGCACTCTTTGAAGGAGGCCCTATGTTCAGCAGTGCACTTCATCAGGCCGATGATGATGATGAGGAGAAAGAAGCCTTGCAATGTCTAAAACTAATGAAACTGTAGAGAAATGCTCAAACCATTTTCTTACTTCAGAATTCCGAAGCCAAACATTTTTTAGACATATTTACTCCGGGGAAATTATTACAACTGTTTCGAGTTTGCCTCTGGCCTTGAATATAAAACGTCAAATGCGACCCGAGCTTTGAACTTCAAAAGTTGTAAGTTCAAATATCCGCGGGTAATGGTAGCGTAGTTAGATAAAAGAAATGGATATTACTTTCTTTTCATTTCATAAAATAAACAGCGGCAATAGAAGCCTTGACAGTGAGCCTTGGGCCCGTGTGTCAAAGAACAGCTGGGTCGGTGTTGATGGATATTTACTTTCGTTGAGTACCTGTTCCTATGGCTACAAAATCTATTCATCCGGAAATAACCGCTACTGCCTTCTCAATGACATACAACTAACGGGCAGGTGGTCTGCCTCGAGGCCGCCGCATATCTTTTAGCCACCACTTGGTGGTGCTGTGGTCCATCGGTTGTCCCGCCAAGAGGCCTGCCCATCTCTAATTCATCATCATCATTTCAGCTGGATGTAGACTGCTGAACATAGACCTCCCCACAGATTTTCAGAGCGACCTTCTATCATGTCTGGGAATTTATGCCGTGGGAGGCGTCTCAAGAGGTTTAAAATCACACACCAATAGCCTTGACTGGCCTCATAGCTCAGTGGTAGTAACTCTGCCTTCTGCGCTAGAGCTAGGTCGCGGGTTCGATTCCCGCACTGGACAAACATTTGTGACTAACACAGATGTTTGTTCTGTATCTGGGTGTTAAATATATATCTATTATGAATATCAGTCTCTGGTACCCATAGTACAGGCTATGCCTAGTTTGGGATCAGTTGACCGTGTGTGATATGTCCGGAATATTTATTTATTCATTTCGGACGCAGTGAAACTCCGAGCACTTTTAGCTTGTGTATGACGTGAATAGTTAGCGACCAAGTCTCAGTGCCATGTCATCACTGGCTAAATAATGACACGAAAGTCTCAAGGCCAGACTCCTACTGCTTAGCCGTTTTACAGTATCTTATCTTTATCCTCACCTTTCACTATCCCGCCGCAGCGACCACCTCCGAGAAGTCAAAGCACGAAACATTGTCACTTCACAATACCATAACAACTAGTCAACAACCATTGCTGGGTATAAAATGCACTTCGTAAGACACATCTGTTCGCTATTCTATGACAGTTCACTGAGTTTTCATGTGGAGTGTTGTTTGAGGCACTTGTCTTATTACTCTAGTTTCAAAGTGATTTTATTGAAATTATCCTTTGACTTTGACTGGTGAATTATTTTATTGCTGTAAAAATGTTTTCAGTTGTTTAGATTATACTCATACTTCCTACGATTTAACAGCAAACCAAGAAGAGAACCGAACCACGACCTTTATAGCGAAAAAAACAAAAATGGGGTTCATATTGACAGTCTCAACCATGGTAAAATTCATTTCGGCAATCTCCAAAAATTCTGAATTGTCAACACGGAATTTTCGAGATCTTAAACATTATCCCACCCCTTTGCAAGTCTTTAAATGTTATGAGGATCGCTAATTGCCATTAGCTACTGTTATGGAGGCTTAATGAGAAATGGGAGAATAAAAGAGTCTGTTGAGGAAAACACTCTCAGTACAAGGTGCTTAATAATATATTATTCTATTAACGAAAAGAAATAATTCTATTGAATAGCAAATTAAAAAAAAACTTTCTCTAAAAAGCTATTTTTGGTCCTCTTATCATCCTAATAATTAAACGTACGAATAGAATAGAATAGAAGAATAGAATGATCGTTTATTTTAGCAAGAGATTACAGACGAGAACGAGAAGTTCAACGTCAAGATTTCTACCTAAAACCTAGAATAACAATTAAGTTTGAACTGATTTGAACCCAAAACAGCAGATTTTTGGGGAGAATAGAATATTATATAACTTTATTGTAAACCAAAAGAAAAATACACAAACCAGGAAAACAAATTTAAAAGTGCGGATACAGTGAAAAATTTCACATTTCTGAAAAACGTAGAACAAAATTTATTGCTTATTGGGATAGCATACATATTATGAATCACCCTGTACCACAATAACGAGTGTGTCCCGAATGTCAAGGGCAGAAATAAAACATTATTCGCTACATTTACAGAATTATGCTGAAGGTGATTAAGCGATAAGGGCATTTTTAACCGACTTCAAAAAGGTTCTCAAGTCAGCTATATATTTTTTTTTGAGTGTTTGTTATGTTACTCGATATCTCCGCCAATACTAACCGATTTTGATAATTCTTGCGCTGGTGGATAAATTATGATCCCGGGGTGGTTCCATAATAATTTAATTCCTGAGGGATTGCTACTTGTCCCGTAAAACTTAAAAAACGTCATCATCTCTTGCAATCACGACTTGCCGATTTTTTTTTGTCGACGTTTTTATGGCATGGTTATCCCCGCGACTTCGTCCGGTTGCTGCTATTTTTTCATAAACATTAACCTTAGGGGTTGTGTGTCGGGATTCCTTTTTGTGCACCCATACGTTACAACAGGAAGCTACCCTGCAAATTTCATACTCTTGGGATTTTGGTTAGGCTTTGTGTTGATTTTCAAAGAGAATAAAACCACTACGTTTGATTGTCAGTCAGTCAGTAAGTACCGTAAGAGTTATTATTGATGATGAATGGATATCATACTTACTTTTGTTTTTTATTAGAAAGTGTAGGTGGCCAGTGTCATCCTCAGTAGGTAAGCAAAACGCATAGAGGTTTATAACAAAAAAAGAGGTTGATATTAATCTTTTGAATATTCAGGAAATTGAAGTCGGTTTTTCGTTTTTTAAAAAATGTCTTATTAGTACATAATAATGTATTTCAGTATAAACATATTGAGTAAGTAAAATAAGTAAAAGACGGTATTAGTCATTTTTCTAGGATTAGATTGTAGGTGTACCACGTAACAGAGTTACAATAATTTCTTATGTCAACACTGCCTGTGAAATTCGCTGCTGTGCGACACCCGTGCTTTCTCACGTATGTTTATTGTATAGTGAGTTACTCATCGCTCTGATGATGATATAATGAGGTATTCCTTTATGTCATGGCAATTTTGAATAAGTTATACATTCTTTGTTACTTTGAAAATATTCTTCTCTAGTATTTCTTTATGAAATTATTATTAATATCTTTATTTCAGGCTGCTTGACATATTACACAAACATGTGTAATATGCCATGGCCCATATTAAATACCTTACAGACTAACATACATATAATATTAAACTTAAATAACTACACCACATCTAGAGTCAGGGACTTTCTTGATCGTGAGCGCCTCCCTGTAGCGACGGTATACAACTCCAGCTGACCAAAATTCGGGCGCGAGGAACACCTCTTTGTACTTGGCAGCTACCTGGAGCACGTAGGACTTGAAGTTAGTTGCCCTACTCGACTCCAGGCGTTTCAGGCCATGTACAAGAACCTCTGGAGCTGGACTGATCCGACGACGGGCTCTTTCTTCCACATACCGAAGAACACTCTCCCCAGTAGTAATGAGTAGTAGAATGATCTGTTACTTCGCATGCTGCGACTAAACAAAACCTGCGACTTTCGCTCTGGTTTTTTCTTATTTTTTCGATTTTCGTAACCTTGTACAAGGTCAGTAGCAGGGTTGGGCTTTGTCCAGACACAAATGATCTTACAACAGACACAAAGCTATTGGCCGCTTGCATTGTTTAATTTCCGTTCCAAAATGATTTTAGTTAGATAGCGTGCTTAATCTAATACTTGCACATCACCGGCCTTTAGGTCTCTTACAGACGATGTAAGTAGCACCTGTGTTGGGCTGGGTTAACATTTCTTCATAAGCCAATGCGTGAGCCCACTGCAAGGTCACAGTACACGCAGTTGAACAATGCGACAGATGTCATCATCATCATCAGCCTGTAGAAGTCCACTGCTGGACATAGGCCTCCCCCAAAGGGTTCAACGACGAACTGTCTTAAGCCTTTTCCATCCACCGACTTCCCGCAACCTTCACAATGTTGTCGGTACATCGGGTCGGTCGGCCTTGAAAACTGCGTCGCCCGGTTCGTGGTCGCCATTCGAGAGCCTTTACTCCCCAACGGTTGTCGGTTCTACGAGCTTTATGGTCTGCCCACTGCCACTTCAACTTGCTAATTCTGAGAGCTATGTCGACAACCTTGGTTCTTCTCCGGATTTCTCATTTCGGATCTTATACGTTGTGAAGCTCCTAACATAGCTCTCTCCTATGCTATTTATTAGCCAGTGGCAGTATAGAATCAATGAGGATCTCGTGGCCTTTATCTCCCTTTAGGATACCATAGATATACGTATGCATATTTACAGGGCCGCTTACTCGCTTTATGTATAATGACTGCGATATCTCTTTAGGGAAGCGAGCCATAAAAGTTGAGGTTTGGCTTAATGCCTAGTTTATGTGGTTCATAAAATGTAATTTCAGTGGTCGCGTGGGATCAAAAAATACTCAGCCACAGCGTTAACAAGGGTAATCCATTTAAAGCTTGTCATTATTAATTCCCTTAGTCTATTATGAAAACCGCAGTGGACACAGAAATCGAGAAAGCCAGTAAGAAGATTATTGTAACTGTCGTTATCAATGTTTATTTATACAACTAAGGTGGCAGACCAGCATACGGCCAACCTGTTGGTAAGAGGTTACCGTAGCCTATGAACGCTTGCAGTACCAGAGGCATCAAGCACGCGTTGCCGACCCCGATAATAAAGAATCTAAGAAAATAAATGATGAATATTCTAGACCAAAACACCTTCTGGGCCATATCATTTTTAAGATACAATTAATATACCAACTTTATAAAAACTAAATTTCGTAAAGTTTCAATGACCGTAGTTCGACCGTAGTTCATGTAACATTGGTTATTAACTAAGAGCATGCTCAAGATGCGATTTTCAAATTTATCTTAACTGTGCCTCAACGATCATCGAATCACCAATTTACTGGACATCGCGAGATCTCAGTTCGGGGTGAATAGAAAGTCTAAATATCTGCAATGCCCTCTGCAGCGGCAGTTCATTAATTATTAAGTTGAATGTGCTAGACTAAAATTTGATGTGAAAAAGTTTTAAACTAAAACTGCTATTACTCTAGCTTAGTATATACTCTAGAGGTTCATTATTTTAACGTAAATGGCACAGTTAGACAGTCTGAAAATACCTTAAAAATCATAAATTTAGTAGTAATTCATCTCTTTGCAAGCTGATTCATAAAATTTATACTATCTCGAAGGGGCCTCAACAAAAGGAAAACATATTAGGAAAAATCCACAGGGCGTGGGTTCGAATCCCGGTCATGCATCAATGGATTTTCCATTTGACTTATTGACATTTCACAAACGAGATCCGAGCAAGCTCCTTGCAACTTATGCAACCCTGGTACACAATAGAGAAAGTCGCATTTTAATTGTTTCATTGTGCTACCGAATCCGTTCACCCTTCATCGGATTTCTAAGCTAATGACTGAATCGACTGAAAATACGATAATGTTTAAAATCTTTTACAATTTCCTCTAGTACGAGAAAACTATTGCGTAGGATTTTGCTATTACCATTTGTAATTTAAAAAAATAAGCTAGCTTTTTTTTTTTTATACAACAGAGGTGGCGAACAAGCTTACGGCCCACCTGATGGTAAGTGGTTACCGTAGCCTATGAGCGCTTGCAATACCAGAGGCATCACGCACGCGTTGCCGACCCCGAACCCCCTTCCCCCCTAAAGAGCTCTGGCAACCTTACTCACAGCAGGAACACAACACTATTTGAAACAAATAATGTTATTTGGCTGCGATCTTCTGTAAGGCGGAGGTACCTCCCCAGACAGGCTGCTCCAATTCAGAACGAGAAAATCTCGCTGTGCCCTACCTCCTCCTCCTGGCTGGCGGAATTCAAGAAATTTTACGTTCTCTTAGCTGTTTTAAACAATGGATCATAGAAGAAACACACTGGTAGGTTCCGATGCTCGTTTTGTTTATAAGCTACATAACTGGCTAGATTTGTTTTATTGGTAAAAGAACTCGAACCAATTTAGATACTTGCTTGCCTGCTTGTCGTGTCATTGATTCTTTCTTAGTCACCTGTATGTATAAGGTCAGTGACCAGGTTGAGCTATGGGGGTCCTGAAAAGGGCCTGTGACCGTCACTGAAAGAATCAGCGTAGTGAAAGGATTAAAGTGCGCCTCGTGGCGCCTCCTTTCGATCACAAAGTACTTAAAAATGTATTTAACCAAATAGATAAGGATAAGATTCAATCAAAACAAAACCAATCAATTAGTCACACATCAATAATGGATGGGACGAAACGTAAACAAAAACACCGGTCATGCGTTTGAAAGAATAACAATGGCGCATATGCATGCACACGGGTGAACGGCACGTACGTTATTTTGTCGGTTTACTGCACACGTTAGACAAAACAATAGTCTGGTTTTGGTTGGATATCGATCGTGATGCGACGCGGCGCTATCGTCGGTGGGACGCGTGGCGCGCCGCTCGCGGAGCGAAATGTACTGAACGCAGAGGGATATGTCCAAAGAGAAGTTGGTGAGATTAGATGTACCGTATCGAGCGAATTACCGTTTTGACTGACTCTACTTTTATTCTTCCAGTAGATGCCGTTATTTTCTTCTGATTTTAGTAGAGCTATCTAATGTGATAATGGCATCTATCGATTAGATAATAAAAACTTAAAAATAAACATGACTGGCCTCATAGCTCAGTTGGTAGTAACTCTGCCTTCTGCTCTAGAGGTTGCGGGTTCGATTCCCGCTCTGGACAAACATTTGTGTGATAAACATAGAGGTTTGTTCTGTGTCTGGGTGTCACATATTAATCTATTATGTTTATCAGTCTCTAGTACCCATAGTACAGGCTATGCCTAGTTTGGGATCAGTTGACCGTGTGTGATATGTCCGGAATATTTATTTATTTTATTAAACAGCGTTTGGCATGGCATTGTTGATGGTACAGGTATAGAAATAGTATAATTTTGTGTGTGCCACATTGGTGATTCACCTAAATCAAGAATCCAACTCGGATGGGCAGCTTTTGGGAATTAGCATTAGAGGAAGTGGCAGTGGGCAGGCCATATAGCTTGCAGAATCGACAACTGTTGAGGAATTAAGGTTCTCACATGGCGTACACAAACCGGACGACGCAGTGTTGAAAGACCCCCGCATGCACCTACGACTTGTAAAGGTTGCAGGAAGTTTAATAATTAAATAATTAAATAATTTGCGATGCTCGAAAAGAGTGAATAAGTTTATAAGTGCCATATTCATAGCTTTAAGACCTCTCTGTAACACTTATTTCTGCAAATAAACATCTTGAATCTTGAAGTCGGTGAAAGGAAAAGGCTCGAGGTTTGTCTTGTTTCTTGACTCTTTGCGGGATGTCTATGTCCAGCAGTGGACTGCTTAAGGCTAATAATGATGATGATCTTAACAGTTTTGCTTTTACAATCTGCGAGAAAAGATCAGCTTAGTTCTTAAGTTTTCTTTACATAGCGTAGTACGCCTCTATGTACCTGCCTTAGCTAATCTTTGCCGAATGACCGCATCGCGTCGGCGCATTTTCCGACTGCGCGCCGGATCAACAGAGCGTCGCTGCCGGACCGGATTTATAAATAAACAATACGCCGGCCGGTGCAAATAAAACACCTAAATAAATGTAGATATTGTTTTTTAATAGACGAAAAAAGAGGCTCTCCATTCGACGTAAGCTTGGTTGCTAGGAACAGGCGTAGCTTCACCTAGTTTCTAAGACTTTAAACGTGATCCTAGTTTGAAATAAAAACCGTTTGACTTTACGCGTGGCGGCCGGTAGATCACCAAAATATTTGAAGGAATTGTTTTTTTATTATGTGAACAGAGGCCATCGGTTGTCTTTATAGGGAAAACTATTATCAGTTAACGCATTATCGTCATCAGTCTGTAGAAGTTCATCCTGTAGAGTAGGGGGCTTTTCAACACTGCGTTACCCGGTTCGTGGGCGCCATTCGAGAACCTTTGTTCTCCAACGGTTGTCGGTTCTGCGAGCTATGTGGCCTGCCCACTGCCACTTTAACTTGCTAATACTGAGAGCTACGTCGGTGACCTTAGGCAACTGCACCTATATATCGGTAAAATATCGATGTCCCACAAATCATATAGAGCTTCTTAGCTCTATTTGATAGTATTCTTATACTACACGTGAGAAAAAGCTAGACATAAGTTTTCAATGAAGTACGTAGTATTTTCAGTAGTTTTCGGGCTACGGTCTGTGTTGACCGCACATTTTATGGACTGTCTTTTCCCAAAACTATTTGCAAAATAATGCTACAATTTCCTAGTTAAATAAACCTTCAAGGGTTGGAGCAATGTGGATGGCGGCGGGAAATAGAGGAATACGTTTGTATGGAGAAGCCGGCACCCGCATTTCCTGTTAATCTACTTTTACCGCCTACAAGTACAGTCGCCTGCATTAAGACGTATACATTTCATAATTTACTTTCTTTTTTATAAGCAACAATAATCAAACAAATGGCCGTGGTGGCTACCGCTGAAGAATAGGCCCCTCCATATCTACCTATCCGCGGATGTCGTAAGAGGCGACTAAGGGAAAAAAGCTAGGGGATGGGCAGCAGCGTCCCTCATTTTTACAACGATAGCTCTAACTGCACTCGCCAACCCGCATGCCCAGATCAAGATGATTCAAGATGTTTATTTGCAGAAATAAGTGTTACAGAGAGGTCTTAAAGCTATGAATATGGCACTTATAAACTTATTCACTCTTTTCGAGCATCGCAAATTATTGTTTTAGACGAAAGACTGTAAACTTAACACATACTATACTTAGTAAATTTTTGGGTATACTACAGAAACAGGACTCTTTGAATATAAATAATATACAAATAAGCAACATTCACTATAAAGTTAGCAAATCCCCCTACATGATAAGGAATTTGCTCTGTCTGTGGGGGAGGCCATGTTTAGCAGTGGACGTCGATCGGCTGAAATGATGATGAATCATCAATCGGACAACTACCTAATACAAATTGCCTACAAATTGCCTTAATACAAGTAAATAAATCTCTACAAAAATACATTGCAAACAACAAGCCTCTTTCATTATGCTTTCTTCGAACAATGTTTTGCTAAACACTAGTCGTTTTGGCAACCAGTCTCTGGGTATTTGGCAAGAGTTTTAATCTCTTTACGGCGAAAATGGCAGGTTCATTTATTATTCAATAGTATTTACCCACCGTTCCGCGTATGACCTTCTAATATTTACTAACAGACACATAATAAATGAGAAAGTATTTTAGACTGGCCTCATAGCTCAGTTGGTAGTAACTCTGCCTTCTGCGCTAGCGTAGCGGGTTCGATTCCCGCACTGGACAAACATTTGCGACTAACACAGATGTTTGTTCTGTTCTGGGTGTTAAATATATATCTATTAAGTATCTCAGTCTCTAGTACCCATAGTACAGGCTATGCCTAGTTTGGGATCAGTTGACCGTGTGTGATATGTCCGAATTATATAAAAAAAAAAAAACCTCTATCTATTTTTTACCTTTTCACGAAAAAACGGCCGACCTGAATAGGTTTCTTTTTATCCATGCGAGCGTAGTCGCGGGCAGCCGCTAGTGTTTTATAAAGAAAATCATACTCAACGATCAAAACCGCATACAACTTCGTCCAACATCCTCCTTTGAAATCTACATAGTTGAGTTTTCTATCGTAATAAGTAATAGAAATAAGAAATCATACCTACATAAAATATAACATTTTCATAACTCGGTTCTAAGACAAGAAAAATCATTATACAGCAAACAGGCTTACGGACCACCTGATGGTAAGCGGTTACCGTCGCCTATTGAGATCTGCAACACCTGGAGCATTGCTAATGCGTTGCCTGCCCTGGAGAAATCTTTTTGTATTTTTCTTAAAGCTCTTCATGTTGTAGGTTAGCGGGAAAACCTCGGAAGGAAGACTAATAATATTATAAATGCGAAAATGTATATTGGTATAATATTTATGTACCTACATGATACTAGTATGTTTAGATGTTTGTGGTTCATTCACGCCGTATAGGCTCAACCGAATTCGCTGAAACTTGAAATGGATAGAGTTATTAGCATATATATTATTTTTCTTTCTTCTTCTCCAACTTATCTCAAGGAACGTTTCGAGTTTTTGCACCAGGCAAATGATCGAAACTTGCGGTCTTCTGAAACTCTGCAGCTCAAAACTCCAGTTCATAGTTCCCAGAAGTATAGTAAATCTTTTACTATTGAAGCTGTACGATTATGGAACTCTTTACCTCTCCGTATTCGATCTGCTAAATCCCTAAATATTTTTAAAACTATGGTGTATGATCACTACTTGTCCTTGTCTTTGAACTATCAGTAGGTATAATCTTATCTCTCTCTATATTATACATATATTTACAAATAGTTAGGTAATATTTAGGTTTTATGTATTAGTATATTATTATTATTTTTATAGTATGTATTGTAGTGTTAAACTTTTTGTACACCTCCGTCTTATTTGATCTGTTTATCCTGTCCATCCAAAGGTTGTCTGGAAGAGATCGCTTTTAGCGATAAGGCCGCCCATTGTACGTAATATTTTTATTTTGTTTCTCCTTTTTGTTAATATCTATCTCTGTGTACAATAAAGAGTTTATCTATCTATCTATCTATATGCTTTTTATCTAGGTTCCACGAGCGCGAAGCCTCGATCACAAACTAGTACTACACAAGCACGCCTATTAGCATCACGCACTTGAACGCACGAAAATACTTAATCTGATGTCAAGGTCTGAATTAGAATCAATAGGTAATGCTGTAATTACGTAAATCCAGGTCAATGAAACTCCGTAAAAATGTAAAAAAAAGAAAGAAATACTTAACTTTGTTTTAGGAGGAGGTAGGGCACAGCGAGACTTTCTCGTTCTGAATTGGAGCAGCCTGCCTGGGGAGGTACCTCCGCCTTACAGAAGATCGCATCCAAATTGCATTATTTGTTTCAAATAGTGTTGTGTTCCTGCGGTGAGTAAGGTTGCCAGAGCTCTTTAGGGGGAGGGGGGTTCGGGGTTGGCAACGCGTGCGTGATGCCTCTGGTATTGCAAGAGCTCATAGGCTACGGTAACCGTTTACCAACAGGTGGGCCGTATGCTTGTTTGCCAACTCTGTTGTAAAAAAAAAAAAAAAAGAGAAAATATTTTTTTTATTGCTTACTCTTTTACTGTAGGTACGGAAATAAACGGTGAATAGGCATCCCCAAACTTTATGAAGAACAAGTCTAGTACTCTCCTAAATACAGGGTCATCCATCGAGTAGGGGAAGTCTGAAACTATACAAGACTATTCATAATATATATTCCATTCCGAAAGGGGCTTGTTCTACAACCAATTGGCAATAAAGTTTGTTCTACGATTTTTGGAAATTGGTCATTTTTCATTGAAAAATCAAGCCGTAGTTGCAGTTTTTCATAACTCTAAAGTCAACGACATGGTTTCTTCGAACAAATTTGCAATCGTTTATAGTTTCAGCTTTCCCTTCATGATGGATCAGCCTGTATAAATAAATCTAAAAACGCACACGGCAGGGTAGCGTCTGATTTCTGGTTTAACGACCCGATATTTCAGGAGCAAAGCCATTGACCTAAGAAAATGATGGTATTGCATCGACCTTTCGATCGCGGACACTAAGTGGATGAAAAACAAAGAGCTGATAAAAAAGTAATTTTAAGCCGCGCAAGGGCCTATGCCGTAGCTTAGTACCTAAATCTCTGAGCCTTTTTGAGTAATTATGCATAGTTTGTTCTATCTATTCTTCAGCTTCGGTGACCCCGGCTGTAGAATAGGATCCATTTTTACCCGTGGATGTCGTAAGAGGCGTTTAATATAAAAAAGCTAGGGGATGGGCAGCAGCATTCCCTATTATCAACAATAGCTATATCTGCGCTCGCCAACCCGCATGCCCAGCGTGGCGGGTATGGGCAAACCCCCCCTAAATTATTGTTCTGAAAATCTAAGGGGGAGTCCTATTTTCCGCAGCGGACTTCCTACGGCTGAAATGATGATCATGATGATACAAAGTTTGGAGTCGATCAAAAAACAATTAAAAGACATGTCATAAAAAAATTGACACCCCAACGCTTGTCCATTTGGGGCGCCTTTGAAAATTCAAAATTCAATTCAAATTCAAAAGGGTTTATTTCAATAAACTCACTAGGATCACTTTGAAATGTCTTTGAAAGTAGGTGGAGCTGCGCCTGTTCCTAGCGACCAAGCTAAAAGAATCAGGCAACAAACACGGCGCGCGTGCCTCGGCCGTGCCTCTGACTATCCTCTCTTTTGGCACCTCTAGAAGGTCGTGACGTGACTATCTCGCGACTATCTCGCGACTTCTCCGCTGAAAACCAGTGCTAGGTGCACACATCAGTGTATATCCAGCACAATGCTGAGCGTCATGACCATGTTTTCCACAAGCTCTGCTGCGCACAACATTTTTATCATTCAGCATTATTTTTTTTTAATTTTATTGTGTAGTAGTTGTTTAGGAAAATATATTTTTCATTCATTCATACCCCCTTAGATCTCTTTAAGGATCTAATCGCCTGGTGCTCTGAGATGCTGTCTAGTGTCTACTATACTAAGGGATAAAAGTCGTGTGCCTATTTAAAAAAAAAAAAAATGCCAAGTGGATAGCGAGCGTCACGCCAACAAAGGCATGCAGATGCATGACCCGTAAGGATACGTTGAACTTTGACCTGAATCTTTACGGCGTGTATCTAACCCTTGAGCGAAACGAAATGAACTTGAATTATTTAGTATCTGTTCTTTGTATCAAACAAACTTTGCCGAAATGTATTACCTAGAGTGAAGTGTAATTAACTTTATTATTTCGTAAACAGTTTCTAATGTATTCTAAGTGATAAAATTCAGAGCTACAGCCTGTACGAAAATATGCAAATGAGTGCACGACCCAGTAGGGCCGACCTTTGATCCCTTTCCTTAGGGTCACTAAACCCGTGACGTATCTAAGATGCATTTTATTCAGCTCTAGAACGCTGTACTAAGTACAGAATGATGGTGAGATTGATAGGGATGTGAGGAACAGAATAAATGCAGGATGGATGAAATGGCGACAGGTCACAGAAACCACATGTGATCGGCGAATGCCCCTTAAACTTAAGGGGAAAATTTACAAAACCATCATAAGACCTGTCGTATTGTATGGATCTGAGTGTTGGGCTGCCAAAGGGACGGATGAAAGAAGATTGCACGCAGCGGAGATGCGAATGTTAAGATGGATGTGTGGTGTGACCAGAATGGATAAGGTAAGGAATGAGTATGTAAGAGGAAGTTTGAAAGTGGCGCCAGTGACGGAAAAGCTGAGGAGTAATCGGTTAGCTTGGTATGAGCATGTCATGAGGAGGGAAGAATGTCATGTGACAAGAAGAGTGTTAGATATGAATGTGGATGGATGTAGGAGTAGAGGTAGACCAAAGAAAACATGGATGGACTGTGTGAAAGTGGATATGGTGAAGAAAGGAGTGAGTGTTAAGATGACGACTGATAGAGGGAAATGGAAGAAGAATACATGTTGTGCCGACCCCACATGATGTGGGATAAGGGCAGGAAGATAAATAAATAAATAAATAAATATTCCGGACATATTCACACGGTCAACTGATCCCAAACTAGGCATTGCCTGTACTATGGGTACCAGAGACTGATATATATATAATAGATAAATATTTAACACACAGACACAGAACAAACATCTGTGTTTATCACACAAATGTTTGTTCAGTGCGGGGATCGAACCCGCGACCTCTAGCGCAGAAGGCAGAGTTACTACTAACTGAGCTATGAGGCCAGTCATGAAGATGATGAACGCTGTACTAAGTACAATGCATTTCGTTTAAACCATTTTTGTTTACGGTATAAGCTTCTTCCCGCGGCTTTGCTCGCGTGGCAGTTACACGGATAAAAACCCTATATTTGTTTCTAGGCCATTTACTACATATATGGCACGATTGAGTAACAATTATACATCTTCACAAACTTAAGCATTTATAGAATTAGTGGGAAGTCGTATCCTACTATCGCAACGTGCCACTCTAGAACTCTCACGTGAACATAAACTCATCGACGAATACCACGGCAGGATGCCGTATGGTGTCGATTAATACTTCTTCATCTTCTTCTTGTCGTGTCACTGATTCTTTCATGGTCATCCTGTATTATGTTAGTGACCATGTTGAGGTATGGTGGCCTAAGACCGTCGATGAAAGAATCAGTGTAGTGAATGGTTTAAAGTGCGCATCTTAGAGGCTCCTTTCGTGCACAAACATTTTATTTTTTCGATTAATGTTGACGTGCACTCTACGAGCCACTCGTGAACGCTCACGTGGACACACACTCAGCGACGAATGTCACGGCAAGATGTATTTATTTCAGTGATCTAGGATTCACAGTTCTCTTATAGAAAGACTAGCTTTTTTTTTTTTTTTATACTACTGAGGTGGCAAACCGGCATACGGCCCACCTGTTGGTAAGCGGTTACCGTAGCCTATGAGCGCTTGCAATACCAGAGGCATCACGCACGCGTTGCCGACCCCGAACCTCCCTCCCCTTAAAGAGCTCTGGCAACCTTACTCATCGCAGGAACACAACACTATTTGAAAACAAATAATGTTATTTGGCTGCGATCTTCTGTAAGGCGGAGGTACCTCCCCAGGCGGGCTGCTCCAATTCAGAACGAGAAAATCTCGCTGTGCCCTTCCTCCTCTAGATCTTCCACCCGCGGCTACGATCGCGCGGTGCCTACATCAAAATTAGCCTATACAGGGTGAGTTTTTTTTCAGGGCCACTTAGGCGAAATCGGAAACCGTGAGAGTAATCAAAAAGTGATGTTAGGAGATACGATTTTGTTGTTAGGATTTTGAAAAAAATAAAATCTGCACTAAAAAAACTGAAATTTATTTTTAGTTTTTCACAAAAAAGAAAATTGATGATTTTTTTTGCATTTTTGTGTTCTATGTTTGATAATAAATAAATAAATGTATGATAACAATGTGTATGCTATTCTAGGTAATAACTTTATCTAGTCCAAGTTTCAACGAATTCCGTTGAGCCGTTACGGCGTGATTGAACAATAAACATCTAAACATCCTCACAAACTTTCGCATAATATTAGTAGGATTAAGTAACGGAGAATTACCCTGGTTGGTGGCAACATTGTTCGAGATTCCCCGTTGATGTTGTGGATGAAGAGGAGCAGGATCTGATCATCTCTTTATGGAGTCTTTATCTGTTTTTGGAGGAGGTAGGGCATAGCGAGACTTTCTCGTTCTAAATTGGAGCAGCCCGCCTGGGGAGGTACCTCCGCCTTACAGAATATCGCAGCCAAATAACATTATTTGTTTCAAATAGTGTTGTGTTCCTGCGGTGAGTAAGGTTGCCAGAGCTCTTTAGGGGGAAGGGGGTTCGGGGTCGGCAACGCGTGTGTGATGCCTCTGGTATTGCAAGCGCTCATAGGCTACGGTAACCGCTTTCCAACAGGTGGGCCGTATGTTTGTTTGCCAACTCAGTTGTATAAAAAAAAAAAAAAAATTGAGTTGGGCTGGCTGGGGTGCGGTCAATGCACAATACACCCCAACGCGGGACGTCAGTGAAGATCTCTTATTCCCCCATTCAGAATTAGTTTAGTAGGATAGGATATTCAGAATTAACAAGCTGAAGTGGCAGTGGGCAGGCCATATAGCTCGCAGAACCGATAACCGTTGGGGAGTAAAAGGTTCTCGAATGGCGACCACGAACCGGGCGACGAAGTGTTGGAAGGCCCCACCCGATGTACCGACGACATTGTGAAGGTTGCGGGAAGTCGGTGGATGGAGAAGGCTCAAGACCGTTCGTCGTGGAACACTTTAGGGGAGGCCTATGTCCAGCAGTGGACTTCTACAGGCTGATGATGATGATAGGATATACACGATTACGTGAAGATTCACGCAGATATTATTTTAGGAGGAGGTAGGGCACAGCGAGATTATCTCGTTCTGAATTGGAGCAGCCCGCCTGGGGAGGTACCTCCGCCTTACAGAAGATCGCAGCCAAATAACATTATTTGTTTCAAATAGTGTTGTGTTCCTGCGCTGAGTAAGGTTGCCAGAGCTCTTTAGGGGTGGGGGGGCAACGCGTGCGTGATGCCTCTGGTATTGCAATCGCTCATAGGCTACGGTAACCGCTTACCAACAGGTGGGCCGTATGCTTGTTTTCCACCTCAGTTGTATAAAAAAAGAAAAAAATAAGATATGAATAAGGTAGAGGTACGTACACTGACCTTGTTCCCGGTAGCGATGACACCGAGGGTTCGTACTCTGCGTCGTAGAAATCGTCCTCGCCTTCTGAAGACGAGTACGACGTGTCTGGTACTAGGAGCGACATGGGCTGTCCTGTGCAAACGAATAATTCAATTTATTACTGATAATTTATATACAAGGTGATTCATAACATGTTTTACCATCCCGAAAGGGGGTTATGCTATCAACGAAAAGAAATAAAATTGGCGAAAAAAGACATCAATATTTTCATTTTATTTTTTTCTCAAACTTGCTGTTGTTGGTATTTTTATCATCTTTAGAACTAATAAGCAAACTTACAAGAAGTTCGGACTCAAGATTGCTACCTAAAACAGCTGATTCATTACATCAAAACCTCACATTTCAGAGTTTAAGCTGATTTGACCCCAAAATAGCTGATTTTCGCATAGAGTTTTTTCAATGAAATATATCGAATTTCCAAAAAGTAGTAGCAAACTTTATTGCCAGTTGGGTGTACAATAAGCCCCTTTCGGAATGGCTTACATATTGTGAATCACCTTGTAGACATAGACATTTATTTATTTGCAACTATAACACACACACACTCGAACAATATTTCACAGCAATGAAATAAAAAAAAACAAAACTCGATTAAAAGTAATTGAAATAAAAACAGTGTGATGTGTGCTGCAGAAGCAAAATGGCCTCGGCTCAGCATTATGCCTACTGTTTTAGCAGCATACGCTGGTATTCTGCCGAATAACTTACCTACTCTACATTATATAGCGTTAAGCCTCGTTCAAACGTCATTACTAAGCCATTTTAGGATAGTATACTAGTTACGGAAAGCTTTGTAAAGGTACTGGTCCACCGTATAACGGTGAGCGATCTGCTATCTAAAAATGTTTCTTTTGTTTTGTCTTTCTGAATAAACGCTTTGTTATATGCAAAAGTCGAGATATTTGTAACCGTCCTTAGAAATACGGATCGTATTTAAGCATATATTTAATCCTAGCGCAAACTATACTTAGCCAAAGTCGATGTTAAATGTTTGTAAACAACCCGTCCATACATATAAATCATCTGTCTTGGTGTTGATTATTGGACAGAATTTGCATTTTTTTCAATCACTCCTTTAACATAAATAACAATTCTGCCAAATCAATGCCAAACAGGAGAATTTCAGGTTAAATAAGGACGGTTGGTTTAAAAATATTTCTCATCGAATTTAGCGAAGTCTATGGACATACTGGGAGAGTCGATGTCTTCGAGTGGCAGGTGGTGAGTGGGCGTCGCCAGTTCCCGACACTCGGAGCCTAGCTCCACCGGTGGTGAGAGCTCCAGAGCTCCCGGCCCTGTACAAAACAACCCCTCTAACTACCCTCCTTCGTCAAGCCTCTGACTAATAGTAGTTCTTTAGCTTAACTAGCTTCCGCCCGCGGCTTCGCTGGCGTGGTAAGTAGGCTATATATTATTCTAAGCTATTTAGATGCTTGCTTGTCGTGTCACTGATTATTTCATGGTCATCCTGTATTAGGTCAGTGGCCAGTTTGAGGAATGGTGGCCCTGAAAAGGGTCTATGACCGTCGATGAAAGAATCAGAGTAGTGAAAGGATTAAATTGCGCCTCTTAGAGGCCTTTTTCGAGCACATGTACTACACATGCACTCCGTTTTCTACCAGTTAAGTGGTTACGGCGTGATTTAACAAACATCTTATCAAACTTAAAAACTTACAGTAGTGAATATAAAGAAGATTCAGCTAATATATTACTCATAAGCTCAATAATATGCAGACGCGTGTACCTGCCACACAGCCCGCAATGCTAACATAAATTATGTTCAGCGCTCTGCGAGGCAACACGTCTCGTAGTTACGTTGCTCGTTACATGGTTGGCGAGTGATGGTATCCAGTATCCACTGTGTGCTACATGCATACGCTTAAGATAATATAGTTATATTAATATCGGCCATGCTTGTAATCTTTTAATTTTAATTCGCTAGTATTTGACATTTGCTATCTTATTGTAAGCGTAACGCTATCGAGTATTTTTCGTGCACGGGCCACAATATCCAGTCAATTCTTCTTATTAGTCAATTAAATCTGTCGCACGCCAACCTCCTGTTTCTACCCAATCAGGCTGGCTGGTAGATAATGCCTCGGCATTAAGCCCACCTTTTGTACATTGTTTTCTTTGTGTGCAATAAAGATTAAAATAAATAATAATAATAATTCTTCTTGATGATGCTTCGTAGGTAGCGAAACACGTGTCGAATTATTTTTTTATACTACCTGCTCGTCAATGGCATATTATGTGTCATGCAAACCTTTCCTAAAGTAAGTCATTACAGCCCTACGCTCTAGCCGGGTCATAATGTTGTACTGAATTTCATTATTTCCCATGGGACATAATGTGATTTTACTTTGGAAGCAACCCATGTAGTCGTGCTTGATCGAGGTTTGTTTCAAAAATGTTTGGGTGCAATGAGATTTTTTTCTAATTAGGCTGTATGCTAACATTTTCTTTGCACTGCCTACAAATAAAAAAAAAGAAAAACATGAAAACTTTTTACGAAATTCATTTTCACCCGCGCACGAATAAGGATTTATTCGAATGTCGAACTGACCACTACAGAATAGACTACAAAAAAAGAAAAAAGGCGCCAAGCGCTCAAACTGCTGTGCTGTTATCTACACCGAAATTCAGTTTCGATTCAAATAAACTTCTAAAAAATGTCAAGTGATGACGACAGTGATTTTGATTCGACTCCAGAATGCATACAATCTGAAGCCTCTGGTATAGTTGGAAACTTACTTCCAGAAAAATCATTTCTGTCTACTTAACAGTCATTGTTTTCAATTGCCTCGCAGAAAGTATAAAAAGTA
The DNA here is from genome assembly GCA_947579855.1 of Anticlea derivata. NCBI lineage: Eukaryota > Metazoa > Arthropoda > Insecta > Lepidoptera > Geometridae > Anticlea > Anticlea derivata. Next base: position 9,825,954 of record OX388274.1, on the reverse strand, counting down.
GAGTATGCATCGCGGGCTTAAATGTGTATTTGTCTCGGGCGATCTTGAACCCCTCGTACTCAGGATTCTTGCCTTAACTCCCTCGCTCCGCTCAGGAGTTAACCATAGAATCCCTCGTTCTCGGGGTCCAATATAGCGCCCTTGACATAATACACTACTTTAAGCCCATGTTGCATAATCTACTATTATGTATGCTTGAATGAATGAATGTCTTTATTTTCTAGGCGTTTTATTGCGGGCGGTGTGGGAGGTGCTCGCGTCTGAATGTTGTTATGCTTATGAGGCATAGATTAGCGGAATAGTATCTACAAGATTATATTTGTTTGTCTTTTTAATATCGCAGCATGCACTTGCGAAAAGTCACGCCTGGATCAATAAAGTTAGTTACAAAACCCGCTAAAGTGATTTTATTTTTATCTACAACTTTTAATTTGTGTTTAATATTGTCTACAGGTTTCTAGATTATGTTTGCCTATCCTTTTACGATGATTTTAATACTAAATTCAAATTATTTTCTTTAGTCAGAAATGCCTCAATTTTTTTTTTCAATTTGCGGCAAAACAGACAGAATCGTTATAGCAAATATTGCTAATAGACGCCTCATTGATGTTAATTAATTCTCCTTACCTTTGATATGTGATTGAGATAGATTAGTTGGTCCTGTGTAAATTCCGTTCACTGGGTTCACTGTGTTCTGTAACAATACAGTCATATTATGTACAGCAGTAAGCAGTAAAAGCGCTCATTGAACATCCAGTAGGCAATTTGTGCTTAAAACGGTGAAGGAAAACATAGGAGAGGACTAGTATTGCGCAGATCAATTTTCCGAACGGAAAATTTATTGTTGTACGACCGGGATTCGAACCCAAGGCCTTTGTATCGGAAGGCAGGATCACTACCACTCGACCAGTGCTCTCATATATTCATAAAAAACACTGCAAAATTATATAACGGAAAACGTTGGACAAAACATTATACTTTTATTTAGAATTGTATAGTAACATGCTCAACGAAGCACAGAAGAGCTCAGCTGTTATAGCCACTAGCGGTCACCCATCCATTAGGAATCCCGCTGAAAGTTGCTAACAGTGTGTTTTTGAAATCGTTTTTAAGGGTCAGCGCTGACTGGCGGAGTGCCTTACAGTGTAATTTTGTGATTTCACTCAAATAAGCACAGAAGAGCTCAGCTGTTTTAGCCACTAGCGGTCACCCATCCATTAGGAATCCCGCTGAAAGTTACTAACATTGTGTTTGGAAATCGTTTTTAAGTGTCAGTGCTGACTGGCGGAGTGCCTCACAGTGTAATTTTGTGATTTCAGTCAAATGTAAAAGCAAATAAGTTGGAATAAAATTTTGCAGTGCATTAGCTTCACCTAGCGGTGACCCTAAAGGTCAGGGCACACTTATCGCACCGGCACCGGATCGGCATCTCCTCCACTCAACTGTTTCAGAACTCTTTGTATGAAACTCCACCAAACCAGCATAGTAAATGCATCGCTGTTAGTTGGCAATGCCAATTGGCATTTGTTTTCGAGGCGATGCCGATATGGTGCCGGGGCGTTGAGTGTGCCCTAACCTTCAGTCATAAGTTTTTAGTTGTGAGTTAGTTGGTAAGTATTTTTTGTAAGAAAACGTAATTGTCTCAAATAAGCAAATAAAAAATAATGCAAAATAATACCTTAGCTATTTGTAGGAGTACTATGGAATGTTTAATGTTGTCCAACATTGCCTGCAAAAGAAAACAAATCGTAGCAGTATCTACATTTATTTAGTTTGTAAATAAGGCCTTCTTACAAGTCCATCCTAAAACGAGCTTATTCTTCACGCAATGGGTAATAAAGTTTGTTGGAAATTTATAATTTTTCTTGAAATTATGATTTTGCTAAAATCTGCTGTTTTGGGGACAAATCAGTGCTCCTTATTCAGCTGTTTTAGGATGATGTCGAATTCCTCGTACGTTTAAATATATGCTAAAAGTGTGATAAAAACAGCTGATATGAACAGGTTCAGGTTCTTAATTTTCTTTTTGTGGACAGAATAAGCCCCGTTTTTGGATATGATACTGATTTCGGAAGTCGTTATATACAGCGTCTATATGATTTATACAGAGTCAATATGTACATGGACTTTTTTTTTGATGAATTCTCGCAATTTATCCCCTCGCAAAAGCCTTGTGTTGGCCTTGAGGAAGGTTTCCCGGCATTCGATGCGAAGGTCGTGGATTCGAAATCGTTCGTGCACCATTGAAATTTTCTAATCGAATTGAAGTGCGCATTAGCACGTGCTTAAAACGTTTGAGAAAACATCGTGAAATACCAGTAAGTATTCTTAAAACGGAGATGGGCTTGCATCCTACCTATCACTATGGAATACTCCATACTGAAAAAAATGCACATTTGGACCCCCTTAGTCATGTTTAAGGATTGACAGGCCGCAAAGCTCAGTAGCTCTGCGCTAGAGGTCGCGGGTTCGATTCCCGCACTGGACAAACATTTGTGTCATTAATACAGACGTTTTTTCTGTGTCTGGGTAATAAATATTCTTCTTTAATGTATATCAGTCTCCGGTACCCATAGTACAGGCTATGCCTAGTTTGGGATAAGTTGACCGTGTGTGATATGTCCGGAATATTTATTTTATTAATATTATTGATCTGATCGCGTGGAGAGAACTGTTTTTGTATTCCCGCACCATGGAGGTTTTTAATATTTAGATCTGATCGCCTGGAGATGTGAGAGGATGTCTATTGTCTACCACGCTTGCGTTTTTTTTTTATCCCCGCGAAATTGAGATTTGCAATACTTACATTGGAGTGATCTAGTATGACTTGCCCTCTCATCTTCTCGTTTGGATCGGTTAGTTCCGTCACTCGTAAGTTTAGTTTCTGAAAATAAAACAAAAGGCATTTTGTAAAGTGAAGCCATTTCAATGTCTAAGAGGAACAATGTAAGCTTTGCAAACGATCTTAAACATGTTACTTGTATGTTTTGCTAATTAGTTGTACATATTTACTTGAATTAGTTTCAATTTGCTTTCTTAAATATCCTACTAAAGAATATAAAAAAACAACTACTACACTAAATTAATTTAACATTTTTGGAGGAGGTAGGGCACAGCGAAATTTTCTCGCTCTAAATTGGAGCAGCCCACCTGGGAAGGTACCTCCGCCTTACAGAAGATCGCAGCCAATTATTTGTTTAATATTTGAAACAAATAATTTTATTTTGCGATGTGTTGTGTTCCTGCGGTGAGTAAGGTTGCCAGAGCTCTTTAGGAGGGAGGGGTTCGGCAGGCAACGCATTAGCAATGCTCTAGGTGTTGCTGATGTCAATAGGCGACGGTAACCACTTACCATCAGGAGGGCATGTTTGCCGCGGTTAAGTTATGAATCATCTTGTAGATCGCAATAACGGCAGGGATGATTTTAGAGCAGACAAATTAGGTTGGTTTAGGATAATTCAACAACAGAAACGACACCAATGTCAGTTGTAAATTGAGTAGGTATGAACTTTGGACCTGGATTGTCAAAATGAAATACCAAATCGTATGGAAATACTATTTTAAATAAATTCGCCAAAATAAAGTCACGCTTTTTACAGAACCGTCTATTCCGTAAAAAACTATGCATTTTTTTTAATTCATTCTAGATTTAATTAATATAATGAAATTGATATTAATTCTATACATAAGTCAACACCAAGCAAGATAGTAAAAGCAGTTCGCTTACAAACATTTAATATCGAAATTGGCTGAAGTATAGGTACTCCATAGTCCGTGCCGAGGTGCATGCGTGAGCCAAAAGAGGTCCCATCTCAGCTTACAGGACAGCTAAGATGGATAACGTTTGTCGGGTCAGCAAGTCAAAGTCAAAAGGCGTTTAGGCGTTCAATAAAATCACTAGGATCACTTTGAAACGGCTTAGAAACTAGGTGAAGCTACGCCTGTTCCTCGCGACCAAGCCTAGAAGAATCAGGCAACACACATGGCTTGGTGCCTATCATTTTTTTCAATGATAAAATGTAGAGCTTCGTTGTGGTGACGATCGAAATAGGTGAGGCTCTAAAAAAAAAAAAAAATTCTAATAAATAAGAGCTTATACAAATGTGTAAAAAATTACAAATGTGAGCTTCAACAGTATTCAATATTTCAGTAAGTATTCATTTCATTTATTCATTGAAAAGTAATAGAAAGCGAGCAAGACGATCCGGGTGGATAGCAGTGTTGCCAACCCTGAAATTTGGTTTTGCCCCAGACTCAATGGAAAATACCCTAAACTCAACAACATTTGCATAATTTTAAAGTAAAGAACAATATATTCAAACTTTTTAGCAAAATCATTTTTTCTTACTATAGACTTGAATTGAATATTTCTAGTGGAATTTTATCCTCAAACTGTAATTTTTTTTCCCCAAAAATATACCCTAAATGTAGGGGAAAATACCATAAGTTGTGAACACTGGTGGATAGTCAGACTCACATTGACAAGTTCGATCATGATCTGCAGATAGGCGTCGGCTTCGGAGACGCGCCGCTCGAGGTCGCCGTGCCTGTGCCGCGGCGCCGGCACGGAGCGGGACCAACGCTCGCGCCTGCCGTGCCGCGCTATCGTGTCCTCCAGTGCCCGCACCCATCTCTCTCTCTCTTGTCCGTCTCTCGCCTGGAATTTGGGAAAGAGTGGGATAGATATTGGCGATATTAGATACTGCTCTGCTATCTTTCTTTTATCTACTATACTACAGGAGACTTATTTCGTACATTCATATCTGACCGGATAAAGGAGTTAGCCCGAGCCGTCGTCTTATCCAAGCTTAGATTTATAGGCGCCCGCAGCCTCGCACAGATGGCACCTAGATAAAAAGTAGCCTATACTAGCGTATAGGCTACTTTTTATCTAGGTACGAGGTAGGACTATGGAGTACCTATACTTCAGCCAATTTCGATATGAAATGTTTGTAAGCGAACCGCTCTTACTATCTTGCTTGGTGTTAACTTTTGTATAGAATTAATATCAATTTGAATTCGACAAAACAATGCAAAGTTTTTTAAGCTTGGTATAGATAGAATTCTTTACCCAGAATACCTTCTGGGTAAAGAATTCTATCTATACCAAGCTTCATCGAAATCGGTCAAGCCGTTACGGCCTGGTTGATCCACAAACATCCTCACAAAACTTTCGCATTTACAATATTAGTCGGATATTAGGATTAGTACAAAAATATAGATACCTGAAAATGAAATGTCTTGTGGTCAACAGTGATGGTGAAGGTGGAATCGTCCTCGTCGTCGATACCGATGACGGCCGCGCGCAGTCTGACGCAGCCTCTTCTCACGCCTCTTGTCATTTTCTCTTTTGACTGGAACAAAACAAAAAATAACGATAAAATAACATTATTTGTCTCAAATAGTGTTGTGTTCCTGCGGTAAGGTTGCCAGAGCTCTTTAGGGGGGGAGGGGTTCGGCAGGCAACGCATTAGCAATGCTCCAGGTGTTGCTGATGTCAATAGGCGACGGTAACCACTTACCATCAGGAGGGCCGTAAGCCTGTTTGCATCCGTATAACAAACAAAATACCACCTAGCCGCACCAAGCGCTTTACTTCTACTATGCGGACAGCCAAAGAGTAGAATTCCTTGCCGGTTTGGGTGTCTTCAAGACCAGAGTGAATCCCGTCGGAGTCGAATTTTTGGGATATTATAAAAACAGAGTGAATAGGTTTCTTTTAGGCAAACGTGCTACACCTTAGACCCGTCACTTAACATCAGAAGGGTGAGTGGGAGTTGGCATCATGGTTTTTACACTCACTCCTGAGTGTGATCCTCGAGTTAATGTATGCAATCCGTAACAGTGCCTCTAGCGGACGATAACTGTCACTCATTTTGTCGATACAAAAACACGTGTAACGTGCTTGTTTCCATGCACGAGTGAGAGTGAAAACTATTGTGCCAACTCCCACGCACCCCCCAGGTGAGATTGTGTTCGAACGTTAGCCTATTTTTAACCGACAAAAAGGAGGAGGTTCTCAAGTCGACTGTATTTTTTTCTTTATTTTTTTTTGTGTGTGTTTTTCGATATCTCCGCCAATACTAAACCAATTTTGATAATTCTTTTTTCTGGTGTATATTCTAGAGTATGATCCCGGGGTGGTCCCATATTAATTTAATTCCTGAGGGATTGCTACTTGTCCCGTAAAACTTAAAAAAACGTCATCATCTCTTGAAATCACGACTTGCCGAATTTTTTTTTGTCGACGGTGGTATTTTATGGTTATCCCCGCGACTTCGTTCGGTTGCTGCTATTTTACTAAACTTTAACCTTTAGGGGTTGTGTGTCGGGAATTCCTTTCTGTGCACCCATACGTTACAACAGGAAGCTACCCTGCAAATTTCGTACTCTTAGGATTTTGGTTAGGTTCTGCGTTGATTTTCAAAGAGAATAAAACCACTACGTTTGATTGTCAGTCGGTCAGTCAGTACCGTATGATGAATGGATGTCATACTTACTTTTGTTTTTTATTCCAAAATGTAGGTGGCCAGTGTCATCCTCAGTAGGTAAGCAAAACGCAAAGAGGTTGATAACAAAAAAAAGAGGTTGATATTAATCTTGTAAATATTCATGAATTTGAAGTCGGTTTTTAGTTTTTGTAAAAAATATCTTATTTATATTAAAAAAACTTCCCATTGTCCGTTCTTAGCCTCACGGCCTCACAGGCTTTGTTCGAAACGATGAACTTTGAAAGATGAACGAGAAAATTGACTGTAAAATCGCCATCTAGAGGAATGCTATGTTTCACGCATACGAAGACAAAGGATAATAGGTATTGGCATAAACAAAAGCAAGAAGTTCTTGTTTAAATTCTGGGTCAGGCAGGCCAGGCGATTAACGTCCAAACTTGTACCACGTCAAGCAAAGTACTTAACTAAATTAACCTTAAAAAACCTATTTAAATAAATTACATAATTTAGTAGTTTTGCGAATCTATTTAGCCTGTTCAAGTTCAAGACCACCTCGATCGTGTGGGCGAGTGCGGGTTCGATTGCCGCGGCGAGACATATGTTTGCATGATCTGCAGATAATTTTCAGGGTACAGTAGTGATTTTAGACATTTTCCTTGCCATTTACATACAAAAATAATAATAATAAAAAGTTTATTTCGCGTCACAAATAAAAAAAATAACTCATTGCTATATCTTTTTAATGCATTGATTTAGAATCTTGATTTTTGTAGGGGCTACTACACTATAAGCTCACAAACATTTCTTGTGTTAATTTCAAGTTAATACCTTCAGACTTTCCTGAGAAAAAGACAAACGAACAGACGGACAACAAAGTGATAAGGGTTCCGTTTTTTCCTGTTCAGGTACGGAACACTAACACGCATCACATGGATTCGATTTTTGCAAGTTTGAAGCCGTGTTCCAACGGCAAGCGATATGTCATCTAAAATTTGACCGATCGGGAACCCGCGACTCTGTCAGAGCTGCTGATGCGCCGTTGAACCAAACGTCAGACGATGTCTGGTTCGACGACGCATTGGCACTACGGGGAATGAAGGAACATTTGGAGGAACAAGGATGGTTTTTTAGTCGGTATGCCGCTGGTTGCTAGTGTCTCATTAGCATTAGTAGCCAGCGGAGAGCCCGACACACCCCTCCTATAATATCATATGACATATCGCATGCGGTTTGAACACGGCTTGAGTGACGTGTGATCTAGAAAAATAAATTCATAAGTATTACATAGTCGCTTCCCTTATTATGTATACCTTTACGCATTTCGTATACAGGATGTTTTAAGTTCAACGAACTTCATAATTCATAATTCATTTATTGTTCGTGAACCGAGGTACATTGATAGATGGTGAGGTTTAGAGTAGACTAGATTCTGACATACAAACATTATTTATAAATACAAAGATTTAAACCAATATTAATTAGATTACAAATAACATAATACCTAATAAATTACAAATTCAAAAAAATATAAATTTATCATTAATGTCAATTTTATAAAATATGATATTAAGTTTATGTCATACAAAAATTCGTTTATACTATAATATGCTTTTTTAACTAAAATGTCATTTAATTTGAGCTTAAATTCACTAATAGACAACATTCGAACAGATTTTGGGATTTTATTACATAGACATAGACATAGACAAACATTTATTCACAAACTTGGCACACAATACACGTCACAATAAAAGCAAGACACAGAGAAGAAAAAATGAAACAAATACATATTGTGGGTGCCATAAAAAAAAAACACTCATGCGTAATAATTGTGTTCTGCATGGTAAACAACGAAGATTACCCTAGAAGCGGCTTCCAACTGCAAACATTTCAAATAGTTTGGGGTTGCATTTAACAAAGACAGCTACCTCATAGATGTAAACTGCTGGTACTGTAAGTAGTTTTAGTTTAATAAAATGATTCTTGCGGGAGTCCAGCCTATGTAGTCCGGAAATTGCTCGAACACAGCGTTTTTGTGCCTTAAATACTTTTAAGTTTTCCTGTTGAGTTCCCCCAAAATATCGTGCCATATCGCAAAACCGATGATACATGACCGTGATAGGCAGTTAGTAGGGCAGGCATATTTCTTACTTTACTTAACTTATAAAGAGCATATGAAAATAGCTTCAACTTCACTTATCCTATCCTACTAATATTATAAATGCGAAAGTTTTTGTGAGGATGTTTGGATGTTTGTTGCTCAATCACGCCGTACAGGCTTAACCGATTTCGGTGAAACTTGGAATAGATAGAGTTATTTACCTAGAATAGCATATATGCTACTTTTTATGTATGTACCACGCGAGCGAAACCGCAGGCGGAAACCAGTTTTATATATAGAGAAGCTTAAAAATTCTCACACTGTAGTTTAAAAGTAGGTAAGTACCTTGTTTTTGCCTTATCAAGTCAAACACACTGTTAATAAATAAACATAATGGAATGCATACGTTTACATTATATTAAAGTTCGAACTCCATCATCAAACGCGGTTTAGTCGCGAAGTGTAGTGGTCAAAACCTGAGCATCGCACCAAACATGGATACTATAGCGAAAACTTACGACTATGTTTTTAACGAAAGTGCAGGTAATTTTTTTAGTAAACATATTGAATAAATAAATAAATAACATCCAACAGTCAAATACATAGTCCTGAACCCGCAGTAGGAATCCCTGTCGTGGGCTCGTGGGTATCAGAAACTACGAGATACAATAGTACCAAAACACCCAGACGCAGACCATATATTTGCAGATCATGCAAACGTTTGTCCGGCAGCGGGAATCGAACCCGCACCACTTGCACCATTGAAACCGTCAAAACATAAGGTAAATACGCGAATATAAGCAATTTTGAGAATGCCTACAGCCGTTTTCAAAGGCAGGCGAAAATTATCCTTACATCTACTGAATAGAGTCAATTTGTTTTTTATTTTTTTATTTTTTGCGATTTCTGTGAATATTTATGTGCGCTATACCTACTAGTGCGTCAGATTGACTGCAAGATATTCAAAAAAGCTTTAATACTGAATTGTGTACGAAAAAATTCATCATTTCAAAACCGTAGGATGTCCAATGCTGAACATAGCCTCCCCCACAGATTTCCAATGCGACTTCCTATCACTTGGGGAGAATTAGACCATGCTCACAACGCTGGGCACGCGGTTGGCGAGCGCAGTTAGAGCCGACGAGAGCTATAGTTGTTAAAATAGGGGACAATGCTGCCCATTCCCTAGTTTTTTCCCGTTAGTAGCCTCTTACGACATCCACGGGTAGGTAGTTAGGGAGTGGACTATCCTTCAGCCGCGGCCATTACGAACGGCGTAAGTAAGAAACAATTACATGAGTCTAAAAGAATAATAATGAACTCCTTTCTATTACATCACAATAACATTCATTAGCCCCTTGTGTACGAAATCGACCAGCTGACCGCAGACCTAAAAACGATCTAGACTATTCATTTAGTTTTGCACAATCATCATCGCGTGACCGGCACCTATCCTACGTAATAATTGAAGCACGAACATGTAACTTAATCGAAAACTAAATACATAGGTAGTCTGTCAAAACTTCACTACCATTAAGAAATTCACAATTCTGACAAATCGTACGCGCATCGTGTCAGTAATATTTTCTAAGCTACAATCGTAACAATTGGGGTGCTCTGGAGTCTGGAGTGTGTGTTAAAGAGAGTGAGAAAGAGAGAAATAGAGAGAGTCGCTTAATTTAACTATTTAGCTGCTAGGACTCGAAAACTTATAAATATTATGAGGCAACTTAGAAATGCTGCATGCTGTGCTACCTTAAAGTCGACCTATATTGCTCTCTGTCAGTCGATTTTAATAACCTTTTAAATACCCAGTTGTTAGGGTGGCTCAGCAAAAACCTACATGATCCAGGTTGAAAGAGCTCAAAGAGCAGTATTACAAACAATGCTTAGGAAACCTTTTAGATATCCCACAACCGACCTATACAAAGAAAGCGGAGTACTCAACGTTCGCCAGTTTGACGTTGACTGCTATAACATAAATATATATTTATATATAGGTATATTATTATATTATGTTACAACTATATTAGTAATTTTTTAAATACATACATTTTAATCTTTTTATTAAGTACTTATAGTTCTATCTGAAATTGAATTGCTGTAAACCGAGGCTCTAACCCCTATAGGTAAACCGTACAGATACCCACGATACAGATTCACTCTAGTGTGGGTATCATAGTTATCAGGAATGTGTACATCATTCTAGTAAAACATAAACAGTGTACACCATAGCATAGTATTTATAGTGACCCTTTCCGTGTGTGTGTTTCCTATTGTTTTACTTGTAATAAATATTTTCATATTTAGAAACTACTAAATTTGACGAGATACGGTCGGATATACAGTTTGATCTATGACAGTAAGATGATCAGGAAAAACCCAGTGTCAATCCAAGTCAATTGATAACTTACACATTAAAAGTTACTTCATCATCACACAGGCTTAGCACTAAGCACTACGAACCCAGCATTCACATTACTAATTCATATTGCGCTGACGTCCTTTCACTGGCCACATTAGTAGACATAATCATTACAAAATGATAAGTAATCTTCATGCTACTAAGTCAGGTACACACTGACTGGGAGCAATGCCCATTGGGTAGGAAAACACTATCTAACTATTAGTTTAAATCGAAGAAAAGTTTTCATTTGTTGATGTAAAAGGGTTTGAGAGACTCGTGAATCCTTACACTGGTAGTAGTATATATATATGTATATTATGAATCACCTTATACGTTAGATAACTATACAAACTACCATATTATATCTGAACGCGAATCAGAGGGTGACAGAAAAACATACATTTTGACCATTCTGCTTCAGAACCCTATTATTTTGATAAGGATTAATATTATAATTAAGGATTTGATCAGTCAATCTCCGATTCGTTCAAGTCTGATAGAAATATCATAAAAAAAAGTTAGGTATCTACACAATGACCCACAAAATGTTCCCGGTGAACACCAAACTCAATTGCGCTTTGATGCATCACATAATACCGGATGACAGTGAATAATGATCGTTACAAATCGATTCGAAGTCAACAATTCGATTTAAATAACTTGTGGCTATGCAGATAATGCATCGGATAAAATATGTACTGTTTAGATTAAAGTTTACGCAATATATATGCGATTGAGATAATGATAGCGAGTACAATAGTTCGGCTGAAATCAATCAAATAGCTATGTTTCAAATGACTCTTCATAAATTGCACTACGATCATCAATAAATAATCGATCTTTGTTGTTAAATTTTAAGAGGTCTCATTCGGTATCGCTGGACAAGTCTTCTCTTTAGCCAAGCACTTTGTTTTGAGTTTAAAATGGTTCTAATCATTTAGTTAAATAAATTATATTGAGTTAAAATGTTAGACCGCATCCGACTATTTCGATCGATAAAGAAATAACCAAGCCCTGGTTCTTGGCCGTATCTTCTATGCTTGGTAGAAGAACGGGGGTAAATTCGACTACATTTCATCATCATCATCATTTCAGCCGTTCGACGTCCACTGCTGAACATGGCCCCACAGACAGAGCAAATTCCTTATCATGTAGGGGGATTTGCCCATACTCACCACGCTGGGCATGCGGGTTGGCGAGCGCAGTTAGAGCTATCGTTGTTATAATGAGGGACGCTGCTGCCCATCCCTAGCTTTTTAGGACTACCGACTACATTTAAGGCGTTTCAATATGATCCTTGCGATTTCAATAAGTGAATATCTTAGTTAAGAAAATTCTAGTACTCTATTACTAGAACTAAGTTCAAGAAGCAGTAAAAAAATATGACTACAACACTTACAATGGAAGAAAAAACAGAGCATAGAGCCAAAATCTGTTCAAAAATTATGACACTCCGTGCCATATTATGAGGTCAAACAGCTAAAATCGAAACGAGGCTTTGCCGTGTTCGATCATTATCTCTTCAATTCTGATTGCTTCTTTCAACCCGATCAAGGTTTCGCCTTTTATTCATACTATTGCATTTCAGCTTTCACATAATATCGTGAAGGTTATTAGAACAATCGTATTAAACAATAAGGTCTACGTCCACTGAACGGTATTGGATAGAAGGCATCGACAATCTATTAGAGCTCTAAAAGAAGATGCTTTGCTAGACGTTCGTTTACCTATTATTTGATTTTAAAACTTTTCAATCTGTCAAAATATAAACAATGCTTAAAGTACTGCTATCGCTTATTTATTACATTATGAGAAACAGGGACAGATAATAATTTTGAACAATGCTTAAATTTATATATATGTATATAGGTTTATAGTAAAGCCATCAAACTAACATTGCTCTTAGTCTTGAGGTTTTTAGCAATTAGGTAAAAAAACCGACGGGCGTTTGAATGTTTGCCACTAAGTAAGCAACAGTTTGTAAAAATACAAATCAAACAATTGCGTTTCCTACGGACAAGTGGACGCGCGCCTTTTGAACAATTTGTATTAAATACTGAACGAGATGAACACCACATTTTGCACTGACCCACATTCAATTTCGAAATACAAGCAATTCAGTGATTGGTGATGTAAAAAATCAAAAAGTACATCTTATTGTTTGGAGATTTTTCGTTTGATAATGATAATTATGTTTCTTTAGTTTCTTTGTCTACTTATCGTCGACGTTATATATCGTTAGATCAGCTTATGGTAGCTTGCCTCCTAAAGGCCTTGTGACAAATGCTGAAGGAACAACTGTGGTAAAGGGAATATTTAGTCGCTGGTAGAGCCACTTTTGCATATTATACTGGTTATTCTGTATTAGGTCAGTGACCAGGCTGGGGTATAGTCTGGCCATGAGAAGGGCCTATGACCGTCGGTGAAAGAATCAGTGTAGTGAAAGGATAAAAGTGAGAGCCTCTTAGAGGCTTTTTTCGTGCACAAAAAAACGACCTCATAAAGGTTGGTCCTCATAAAGGCCCCCCACCCGATGGACTGACGACATTGTGAAGGTTGAGGGAAGTCGGTGGATGGAGAAGGCTCAAGACCGTTTGTCGTGGAACTCTTTAGGGGAGGCCGATGTCCAGCAGTGGACTTCTACAGGCTGATGATGATGATGAAAGGTTGAATGATGGAAATCTATAGGGGAGGTTTATGTTCAGCTAAGGCTGAAAAGATGATCTCCACAAAAATCCACAACAGTCACCGGGGTGACCGCTAACCTAACTCATACAAACTTACTCTATATCTCTATTCTAAGTGATAACCCACACTAAAGGAATACAATGTTTTTTTCCGCTCCGTCTGGAAGTGTCTCCGTAGCTTAGTTGGTTAGAGCATCTTCGTATCTAAGAGAAGGTTGCGGGTTCAAATCCCGTCGGAGTCGAATTTTTGGTATATTCTAAAAAAAACTTTCTCTATAGTTACTAATTTAACCTTTATATTCACAGATACCCGAGTAAAGGACTGGCTGCTAATGGGTTCACCATGGCCGGTAGTGGGCATCGTATCAGTTTACCTGCTGCTCATCAAGGTTTGCCTGCCTGCGTACATGCGCGACAGGAAGCCGATGAACCTGAGAACCGTCATCAAGTGGTACAACCTGATGCAGATTATAGCCAACGCTGTTGTTACTTGGGGGGTGAGTTCATGTCCAATCAACTCTGACAGTGTTTAGCATTCATTAGCTGTCTTTAGGACCACTCGTCTCTTGGATGTCGTCAGAGGCGACTAAGGGAAAAAAGCTAGAGGATGGGCAGCATCGTCTCTCATTAACAATAGGTTTTCTGCGCTCGCTAACCCGCATGCCCAGCGTGGCGAGTACGGGCAGATATCCCAAAATGATTGTTTCTGGAAATCTATGGGGAAGGCCTGTTTGTGCTAGGAGTGGACGTCCTACGGCTGAAATTATGATGATGAGTATGATAGCCGTGGCTACGGTAACAGTCATATTATGGCAGTACTGGTGATATCATCATCATCATCATTTCAGCCGTTCGACGTCCACTGCTGAACATGGCCTCCCCCACAGACAGAGCAAATTCCTTATCGTGTGGGGGGATTTGCCCATACTCACCACGCCGGGTGGGCATGCGGGTTGGCGAGCGCATTAGAGCTATCGTTGTTAAAATGAGGGACGCTGCTGCCCATACCCTAGTTTTTTTTTTCCTTAGTCGCCTCTTACGACATCCGCGGATAGGTAGATATGGAGGGGCCTATTCTTCAACCGGGGCCACCACGGCCACGGCTGGTGATATGGCGAGAAGTAATTTTTCATAAAGATGGATAGAAAATCATGCGTAAATGTTTTTCTTGGTTTTCTGAGTCAGGTCAGTGATCAGATTGATATTCTTGTTACCGTTGGTGACAGTACCAGTGTGATAGACGTTTTATTCAAACAACTCGACAATCGCACAAAAACGTTATGAAATCTTTTCCTCGTCTAAATATGGAAATAGAATGTTTCTATCAATAATATCAAGATTACCTTCACCCGCTCCGACAATAATGGAGCGTTGGAGGCTTGTCATGCTGCTGTCATGACACGCCATTATCCCTCCCCTGGATACTATCTGATTGTGCTGTAAAAGAAGTCATCGAGACGTATTATGACGACACGTCAAGCGAACGAATGGATTCTAAGAACGCATATATATTCTAAGAACGCATATATACAAAAAAAAGGTTTACAAATTTTGGAGGTAATACAGATGTAAAAACATGGGAAAAAGTGGTAAAACTCTCTCAAAATATTAAAAAATAGGCTTACAATCGTAATCATCAAACACTAATGCATCCTCCCTCTCAGATCTCTACCATCATAATTATGTTGGAATACGACATAATGAATCTGTCCCATTCTAATATATTGTTTATGAGACTTTCTCAGTTACTCCTATCAACACTTGAACAGTGCTTCCTAAAGGATTGGATTGAAATGCATAGTTTTCTATTAAGTAGTCTACTTGGGTTCACGCTCTGTAGCGGTTGAGCACAGACACTTATCCTGCAAAGTTTAACGACAATTAAATTCAGTTTTATTAATCGTTATTACACCTTTCATTAACATCACCCGAAAACCCTAATATCATAGCCTACCTAAATAGCAAAAGTGGGTCACTGTTGTGCATACGAAATCAGCTGACATCAGACTCACGGGGAGTGACTAATCCATTTACTCATCACGGAAGTGTTGAGTGCTACATGTCACGGAGATACCAGCTAGGCCATTACATCTGTTTACATCACTGCTAAATAGGGATATTTTTTGACTGGCCTCATAGCACAGTTGGCAGTAACTCTGCCTTCTGCGCTAGAGGTCGCGGGTTCGATTCCCGCACTGGACAAACATTTGTGACTAACACAGATATTTGTTCTGTGTCTGGGTGTTAAATATATATCTATTATTTCTATCAGTCTCTGGTACCCATAGTACAAGCTATGCCTAGTTTGGGATCAGTTGACCGTGTGTAATATGTCCGGAATATTTATTTATTTATTTATTTGAGTAGAAAATATATAGACCTCCAAAAGAAAGATGGTATACCAGGAAACGATGGAATCGATGGTTTTTCAAGGGAAGAACTGCCACTTTGTCGGCCACCAAGCGACAATACTTGCAAAACAGTTTTCCGGTTTTTAGCATGAGGTAGCCACTGGCTACTTCACCCTTCAACCGGAACTAGCAAGCCGTTGAAATATATATGTTGTTAATGGGGGGTTAACCCGCTAACCATCAAACATTTGTAGACAGACACACGTCACAGCTAAATCCCTGGTGACCAGAGTTCACACCGAGGAGCAGATGTTTGGTATGCCCTCCGCAGCATGGAAGCATCGGCAGGGCACTTCCTAATGTTTTCTCTACATTCATTCTTTCAGCCCACGGTTTCTATAGATACATTTTTAAAGGCTTTATATTACAGACTTTGCTAAAGATACAAAAAGGGTTATGTGGCATAAAAGTAACTCTTATTATTCCTCTCCTGGGCACGGTGGCTGAGCGGGTGGATGGCCCTATCCTCAAACACTGGACCGAGACGCATGTGTTGCCTTGCAACTCAATGCGTTGTGCAAAATTAAATTAAATTATCAATCAATTCAATTCAATTCATTTTATTAATCCTTTGACATGTCTAAAAGTACAATATTATTTCTGGACTTTACTTAAACAATTAGAATTCTTGAATATTATATTGACATTTACATTATATTGCTTATATTAATCTAGTTAGAATTTTCAATATTAAGTAAATTTAATTTATTTTTGCAATAATAATTTGTTTCTGATAATATGTGACATGAATAATTTGAAATCTGTTTTTATGGTTACTAACATAGTTTATAGGTAGATAAATGTACTAACAATTATGGTGAACAACCGAAATAAATGAATGAATTAATTTAATTAAATTATTTCCCCTTTTCGACTAATAAGTATCGTGCCAGTTTAAGCAATTTATTGTGCAGTCAGAAGGCCAATTGTGAAAATGTTTCACCATTTGCGATAAAAGGGATAGATACCTAAGAGTAATTTCCCTACTTTATAGAACTGATTTAACCTGACATTTATCTTCGCTCGTGTCTCGTAGTGACTGAGCTGTTCCGTTTCAAAATATACGTCAAATGAAAGTGCAGGTGCGGTTAGCAATTGACGCTTTGCGAAATAACTCAAAACATTAATCTTAGACTCATTAAGATAAAACAATCTGTGTTTTGCCACTGATTTTAATTTGATGGTCTCTTGAATAATATCTGATCTATAATTAGTCACATGGTCCTGACCCCACACTAGGATTTCCTGTGTCGTGGTTATCAGAAACGAAGAGTACTATGGTGCCACAACTCCCAGACCAGGAATTAATATTTTCAGATCATGCAAACATTTGTCCCGCAGCGGGAATGGAACCTCCTGCGTTTCAGACGGGCACTTACCCGCTAAGCCACGGACGTCGTCTCATCTCTCAAAATGACAACATCTCTTACCCTCGAATCTAGGTAGGGTATTTTTTTTGGCTTAAATGCTCTCACAACATTATTTTTAGAGATACAATTCTCTTATCACACTTGTACCTCCACCTTGATCACAGACGGTCCTTGAATCTTGAACCATAAAAGAACCAATAACCAAACAGAAAAACGGCAATGTTTAGCCCGAAACCTTCTAAGATACATTCGCAAAGAAAATACTGCGCAAAAAACGGAAATAGAAAATCCCCTGAGCCTTTTATCGGAAGGTCAAACCGGAGCAATTAATGCCATCTGCATAGTTCTTGTTTCATTTGCATAAACAAGATAAGGGTAGGACTGGGTACGATGCTGGAGCAACTAGGATAAAATTTTGAATACAATTTTGTGATATGACCGTCAGCGAGCGGTCGTCAACTAGTACATATACTCGGTAACGGTTTACTTTTAACCGACTAAGGGGGCTATTTGTGTTATCTATGCGAAATGTGTTCATCTATGACCTCTAAACTCCTAGTCATAACTTCTAGGATGCTAGCGAATGCCTATCCCACTATGGTTGAGGATTGGGTATTACAGTTCTGAACTTATTAGCATACGGAATTCTGGTGAGGTAGAAATCTGTTCTTAGGGTCTTCAGTCAATGGCAAACACCAAAATAATATAAAAGCGTTCATCCTATCCTAGTGACTCAGTACATAGGCTTCGAGTTACATCATTAGACCATTGCCTGGTCGCTTCCTGCGTTTACGGATAAATCATTTATTTTTCTCAAAACAATTATTTACCAGGTGAATTTACGCCTGTCGCTTCCAAGCCAGAAGAATCATTTACTCTCGAGTCCGTAAGTCCTTTAAGTTGTGTACGCTCGAGCGATTTTGTAATTGTCTAACGCGGTGTGGAAGGGCTTTGGAAGGAAATTAGCGAAGGTAGTAGTTCACACAAATACAGAACCGGGCGGTTACTATAACGTCAGAAAGAAAGACAAAATGTATAAAAACAACTCCCATAGAAAATGGTTGCTTTTAGATATTGTATGAACATTTTAAGTGGTGCCACTTCCTCGAGTCTAATTTAAAGACGCCCTGAGCCTGAGATCGAGAACACATTTGATCGAGCGAGCAAAGATCTCTCAATCAACTTGGAGGAATCTGCGTTGTACGTTTGTAGTGTATATTTGTTAAAGGCTTTAACAAAAATCATACTTAACAACAATGCAATTAGTAGTCAACGGGTTTTAATATGAAAACCAATAAAACGTGAGCTCCCATTTGGTAAAGTTTCAATGAATTCGTAGTTCAGGTAAGTTTAGTTTTTAGTTATAAGTTATAACAGGCTATGCTATATTGCCTCATCGATTATCGCGAGATCTCAGTTCGGGGCGAACCACTAGTTATTTTATTCATCATAGATCAGTTAAGATCCTAACCGCTGGCTGGTTACAATAGTACCTAGCTTGTTTCTCTGTTGGTGAACCTTGGCCTAAGTGGACTGTTGCGCTGCCGACTCGACGATAAATCATTAGCCGTCATTTCAATAACTTGAGTCCGTCTAAATTGTATTTTGGGGCCATGGAAGTAACGACTTTGCAATACTTTGCGTTGTTGCAAACAGAAAGACCTTTCAAATCTATCCGTCTTGGTGTTGTGGAAACATAATATTCTTAGTTTCTGATACCCACCACACAGGGAATCCTAGTGTGGGGTCTGATAAGTACTGTGTGGCTATGTAATTTGCTAGAGTATATCTTTTAAGTGTCAATCAGTTCTGCATGGAATTTAGTCGGTCAACAGGTTGTACTATCAAGATTTGCTGGTATAAATATGAGTTAAATCAGACGAGAGGTTGCTAAGTCGGAGGATTTATTTTAAAGTATTACAAATATTCTACATCAAGTGGGGTGTCAGTCATATGAATGAGCTTTCGTACATTACAAAACTATTTTTATTTTAGGCAATATGATTTTGAGATACAACGAAAATAAATAAATAATAATAAATAAATAAATATTCCGGACATATTCACACGGTCAACTGATCCCAAACTAGGCATAGCCTGTACTATGGGTACCAGATACTGATATACATAATAGATATATATTTAACACCCAGACACAGAAAAAACATCTGTGTTAGTCACAAATGTTTGTCCAGTGCGGGAATCGAACCCGCGACCTCTAGCGCAGAAGGCAGAGTTACTACCAACTGAGCTATGAGGCCAGTCAAATAAAAATAGTAATATAACAAAACAATACAATGCCAAAGGTGTAATTTTCAAAGTTTATCTAAGTGATCTCATCGATCATCAAAGCACCAACTTTTACCGGACATCGCGAGATATCAGTTCGGAGCGAATGACTAGCTTAATGACAAATGTAATTTGTACTTCCAGATCATGACATCAGGCTGGACAACTTCCTACCACTTCGGATGTTTGCTGCCAGACTACTCTATGAATCCCGAGGCTGTTAGGATGCTGCGCTTCCTATGGTGGACTATCATCCTCAAAGCGCTCGAGATGACGGAGACGGTCTTTTTCATACTAAGGAAAAAGGAAAGCCAGGCGTCGTTTCTACATATCTACCATCACAGCAGCTCGCTGGTGATCATGTGGACTGGGGTAAAGTATGTTGGAGGTAAGTGCAGCAAATCCGTAAAAGAACCAAGGACACCAATATGCTCTCAAATTTAGCAAGTTGAAGTGGTAGTGGGCAGGCCATATAGCTCGCAGAAAGACAACCGTTGGGGAATAAAGGTTCCCGAATGGCGACCACGAACCAGACGACGCTGTGTTGGGACTTTGGGAGGCCCAGGGCAAGGTGTCTCCTGAACTCTTCACTTTCAGAATTAAGGATTATGTTGTGAGGTTTGATGGAGGTGACTCATCATCATCAACAGCCTGTAGAAGTCTTGAGCTTTTACCATCCACCGACTTCCCGCAACTTTAACGTTATCGCCGGTCCATCCGATGGGGACTTCCAACACTGCGACGCCCGGTTCGTGGTCGCCATTCGAGAACCTTTATTTCCCAACGGTTGTCGGTTCTGCGAGCTATATGGCCTGTCCACTGCCACTTCAACATGCTAATTATGAGAGCTAAGGCAAATTACCCTGATTCTTGATTTCCTGACTCCTGATTTCCTCATAACGGATGGTGACTTTAAAGTCAAAATGATGGAAAACTATCCCAAAACCACAAATTGATTCCGCACTAGCGAAGCTATTCATAAAAACAAGCCCATAACGAATCAAGGTGCGCGCTTTCATGGTAGGTACCCAGTCAACAAGCATTGTCCATTGTTCCACTGGTATAGTCAGACTATGTATAGATGTGTGGTGGGTAGGGTGTGGTGTGTGGACTGTATCAATTTCAGGGACTTGTTTGACAAGTTGGTAGCACGTTTTGTTTTGCCATAGTTTAGTGGGCATAGGCCTTAAGACTTTTCGTTTAGAAGGTGCGTTGAGTCAGTCAGTCACTTACGTAACGATTTTATACCTTTAGATAACGATCACTCCTGAAACACTAAACTTGAACACCCACTCGCTCGGTTGAGTAACATCATAACTAAAAAAAAGAAGTCATAGTTATAAGCTCAACAAAAGCACGGAAACCAAAGTTGTACTTATCAGATCTCAATCCCCATCTTGAGCCATCTTGGTCTAGTGGGAGGTACCTGAACTTTCGATCTGAAGGATGAACCAATGGATTTTTCTAGACGACTGGTATTTAATTTTTTTTTCTATTCCCCTTATAGCTCCATGCCAAATTATTGACATTGCTTTTGTTTTGGAATACCTCGTGATTCCCGATTAGCAGTCACCAGCCGAATGATGATTGTTGATAAGGGAAAACGGGTTTATTCGTGATAGGTAGATTTAGCAAGCCCGTTTAAAGGCCCTTATTAAAAAAATATAAAGGTTAAAACCTAAGAGTAATACACTTATACACAACATTTTCGAATAAAAAACGTTTTACTGAAAAAAGATTTTACTGAAAAAAAGATGTTTACTCACAAATGCGATCCGAAATCACTTAGCTTGCATAATAATATAGTTGCAAGCAATCGAAAAGTATTACCAAATTCGATATTGACCCAGTTGAAGAATCATAGGTATCGTCAGCGACAAAAAACTAGAGCTTCCTAAAACTTATCTTTTTACAAGCTTATACCTAAATCACTTGGTATATTGTAAGTATGGTGGCCCTGAAAAGGACCAATTACCGTTGAAGAAGAAGAATCCAGAGCTGATAGAACGGTTGAGATTACAACTCAAAAACGATTTCAAAGAATCATCGATACGATACAAGCTGATAAGATATTGTGTCAAAACAGTTCAAACTCAATTATAGCAAGAACCGCCATTTGGTAAAGTTTCATTGACTTCGTAGTTCAGGTTAGATTGGATATTAGTAAGAACATGCTAAAGATGCTTTTTTCACAGTTATCTTAATTGCCTCAACGATCATCGAAGCACCAACTTGCCAGACATCGCGAAGTATCAGTTCGCGGAGCGAACCACTAGTAAAATAAAGTAAATAACTAATTTTTGAGGAACCTTGTAAATTAAAACGAAATAAGCTACATAACATATTTATTGTATGCAGTGGCGGATTTACAGTCTTGGCCGCTCTAGGCCCCAGGCTATGTTTCGCCCCTTTCTCAGCACCCATCATATAGACTAGGTATATAATTAATTTACTTTATTGCCAACTTTATATAAATCGAAATCAGAAACGACGAAATCTGTTAGAAGCTGCATGTCTCCTGCAGCTAGTATAGTAATAAGTCTATGGAGCAGCCTTTTATTTTATCAGTGTTTTTTTTGTCACGATTTTCCGCCCCTAATATCTGGCCGCCCTAGGCCCGGGCCTACTGGGCCTTAGGGCAAATCCGCCACTGATTGTATGACTCATTTACTGAAACACGTAAAAGTTACAATCCAACCTTTTTAAAGGCAGCATAAAGCTATAAATATGGCGAAACTGTTCCCGTGCATGCTAAACATGGCAAACGACATATTCTTGAAGGCTTGCTCCCTAGCGCTCCAAAACCAAATCATATTTTTTTATTCAGAAGCCTGAAATAGTATCGATTCAGTTAACAAAGAGCTTGACGCCCTTTCTGCTTTTTTACTGATTTTCCATCAGAAAATGAGCAGAAAGAGCGCGAATAGGAGAGAAGAAATTAAGGTACCTAAGTTTTTAAAATAGTCAAAAAAAGATTCAGAAAAGAAAGTCAGAAAAAGCGCAAAGCACAAAGGATAGTTTCAATGTTGTGGGGAACTAAACACTGAAAAAACTCTTAGAAAATTTCAAATTGTTATTCAAGATCCCTCAAACAATCAATAGATGTTAGGCAGAGCTCGGAAACCAGTTCTTTTATTTTCAAAACCTAATAAAGAACACCCAACAGTCACATTCATAGTCCTGACCCCACAGTAGGATTCCCTGACTCGTGGCTATCAGAAACTACGAGTACCATGGTACCAGACCCGGAACAAATATTTGCAGATCGTGCAAACATTTGTACGTAGCGGGAATCGAACGCACACAGAAACCCTTGCATCGCAGACGGGCACTCGCCCGCTACGCCACCGAGTTCGTCGAATTATGAGCAAATGAGTTGGTTTCTCGGAGCTATTAGAAGTAAGCCTTTCTGAATAGGCCCGTGTGTATACAGCGTGTAAAGTGAAGGTGACACACGCGAACTGCGGATAAAGGTTTGGCTGGCAGCACTGGTTCTGTCGACACGGTGCCATTATATTTGGGCAATGGTATTCAGGTCGGATGTTTCCTGATAGTTTGGTTTGGGTCACTTGGGTTGGAATCACAGAGATTCTTGATGACTTATTTTTTATCATCTGTAGGTATATCTTTAAAAACACTTGACGACATCGGTGGAGCAGCGGGCGAGTGCCTGCCGGAAACGCAAGGTATTCGATTTCCGCTGCAGGACAAATGTCCAACGCCGTCCGCGCCGATAGGATTTTGGTCACATAAATACGAAATCAATGCCGTCCTAAGAATTTTGTAATTTTATATGAACAAGTTCGAAAATAAATTTTATAATAAGAACATTCTCATATCGTTTTTATATCGTGGGAACGTTCTTAGTTTATAAAATAATTTGGCCAGTCGCGTGTCGGTGCGCAATGTGAAGGCTTCCGAAGTCAGTTTATTACTTAAAGACATGCCGTCTGTACTACAGTTAAGACAATTAGGTAGTTAAGAAATAAAAGTATGAGGATTTTTTTAACCGAATAAAACCCGATTACTACTCGTAAACTATTAAAGCCAATTTAGCTATGATATTTTCCCTTGTAATTTCAGTATTTATGCTACTATTTTGATTAACTTTCAGCTATGCCAAATATCGGTTTAGCCGGGTGTTTTTATTTTATAACTTTTTAAGCGTCACCATTAAGTATTTTCGTGAATTTCAGCATGACAAAAATCTGACAGACGGACATGGTGAAACTATAAGGGTTCTTAGACGAACTCAAAACAGATTTTAGAACTATTTTATCCTAAATGGTCGTCGCGCGTTGTGGTACTCATAGTTTCTGATACCCACGACACACGGAATACTAATGTGGGGTCAGGAATATGAATGTGGATGTTGTTAAGTGAAACTTAACCCCGATTTCGTCTAAAATCTGGATACAGGGCAATACGTAATGATTCCTCAGTTATTCTTGCACAAGACAGAGTAATGTTTCATCAAACAGTTAACTTTTACAGCGCCATAAACGTTTTATACCCTCGCAAATGGCGATAGCGTCCGTTACGATGATGCGATAACTGTGATCTCATACTGCTAACACGGATAGATTCATAAAGAACGAGGCGCAATGAATCCTTCACTACACTGGCTATTTCATAATTGAAAGTCCGTAGTTGCCCCGGCTGAAGAATAAGTAATCATCATCATCATTTCAGCCGTACGACGTCCACTGCTGAGCCTATTCTTCAGCCGGAAACACCACGGCCAATGAAAATTAATGAAGAATAAGTATCCCCTCCATATCTACGTACCCGTGGATGTCGTACGAGGCGACTAAGTGAAAAAAGCTAGGGGATGAGCAGCACCGTATTTTCAGAAATATGGGCCAATCCCCCCACATGATATGAATTCGCTCTGAAAATCTATGGGGGAGGCCATGATCAGCAGTGCACGTCCTACGGCTGAAATGATGAGCAAATCTGATCCATTGTAGCCGCTATCGTCGGACCATCAAGCCGGTGCGCGAAGTGGGTAAGGGCCAATCCTGCCACATGATAGGAATTCGCACTGTAAATCTGTGAGGGAGGCCATGTTCAGCAGTGGACGTCCTACGGTTGATATGATTAGCAAGTCTGATCCACTGCCGTTATCGTCGGACCATCGAGATGCCTTGCGATGGAATCCTATCTCCCCCCACTCAGCGACTGAGTGCCTTGGTCTGTTATCGTCTCGCCTAGCCAAGTTTCACACCCACTTTAGCCTCGCGATTGATTTCTGCTGATTTTAAATATTAAAACCTCATCAGACAGACCCAGTGAGGCTTTGCAGTGCGTTCTATTTGCGTTCCATTTATTATTAAAATACTAAATTCAATAGCCTCTATAAACGCCGGTTTCCGAAAGGGTCGAAAGTGGCCGTAAAGTGGATTTTGTAACATCCCGTTCCCTTTTGGTCCTTTGAAAACATATTTATACAGTTTCGTAGTTCAGTAATTTTATTCTACGAGGGTTTTCTATATCTTCAGAACTTTAACTACCTACATAAGTACTAAAACTGGACGCACAAAATCGAGAAGAAATTATATGTGTCTTTAAAATAAATGTTATCAAGAACCCTTTAAGTTAACGCCGAAAACTCATAAATAGTATTTTTTCTGAGAAAAGAGATTGACAAAAATCCTATTGGCGTTGGTCTAAACTTGTGTCCGAACCAAATCATCGGTAAAAGGAAAAATAATCAGGATTTATAAAAAAAAGAAACTCAAAATATTTCCTTTTAGACCGCCGATGAAACGTTTATTTTTATGTCCCATTCCCATGGGGGCTAAAAATTATGTTTAATGTTTCGTTCGTAGTACATATAATGGTGGAAACGCATCGAATTTTTGACATATAGGTACTGTAATATATTCTGTGTCTGGTTTGAATCGTCCTTTATTGCCTAGTCAGAACAAATAACTAAGCCTAGTCTCGTTTCAAAATCGAATTCAGTTTTGAAATCCTATATAGAAAAACGCCTTCGTCTTTCTTACCTATCAAACAAAGTGAGTAGTAGGTATCTTATTTTTTCTTCCAACTTTCTAAACAATTTCCTTTTGAAACACAAGCTACAACTAAAAGATTGAAAGTCTGCGCTTTGTAGGCTAAAAATAAATCGCAGCAATTAAAACCCCTTTGTTCTCACCCTCTTGAAATACAAGACCAAGTTAACTTATATTCAAGAAACTAGGATTTGCTCCCGACTCCTACCGGATATTACAATTTTCTAACACATAATATTTAGAACAATTATTTCTCGTTACACAATAGTAAATCATAAGCATAACTCTACCTAGAAAAGTAATGTAACAGGCAGATAACAGAAATATATTATGCCCGTACGCCTGCGGTGTATCTTATTAGATTGAAACGTTCTACCACCACTAGTTGTAACTGCCTTAAAATCGTACAGAACAACATAGGTATATGAATGTGCAGATTCACGAAAATAACTCAATATATATCGTCAAAAATGGGTTGAGAACATGGCCTCTTCCCTTCTAAATTCCATTTAGAATTCACAAGGAAAACAGCTACCGTACAATTTCTATAGCAAAGGCTGTAACGAATTAGGGGTTCCCATTATAGCGTACATTTTTGATGGAGAGCTTAAGGCCTCGGTTTTGTAAAGGGCATTCGAAATGTTTATTTTGGTTCGCTCTTCGCTGATTCTCGCTTAGACATTTCCACGGAAAACCTTTTGTCAGATGTACTCTAGGTGTGTTCTTGGGTCTCAGAAACTCCATTATCTTGATCCAAAGGATCGGCGCGGGTAGATAAGAACAAGCTAGATGAGGCAAGAGTCCTCATCACGCTTCTGTACAGCCACAAATCGGTCGCGGCGAATGTCTGTAGTGCTGTATGCGAGAGACACCCCTTAGCGGACCACAGTAACGATTTCATACTTCCTCGGACGTTCTCGGCGAGAATGTAGAGCCGGTTATTTTATTATAGGGAAAAAACAAGCAGTTCTGAAAAGGTTTAGTGTACCGATTAATAAGAATATTCAATATTATCGTAGGGATTTATAAAAATGTGCGCTCAGCGTGCACTGTCAATCCCAGTCATACCCTTATCGAACAATATTATTATCATAACATTTAGGTACCTAAATTGGTAGGTACAGCATGCAGCAACACGAATGGTGATTATCTAGGCCCTAAACCCGTGAAGAGGTAAAAAAATCGCGGATCGCTTTGTGATAGTCTGGAGAGAGGTAGCTCAGGACCGCAATGACTATATCTACCTACAATACTTATATTTTGCTGTATCCAATCCATAACTGTTAACCTTTTTTGAGAGAAAATAATACATATTCTATTATATTCTATGACTGGAAAGCATGGGGAGATTCCTTGGCTCAGAAGTGGGACACTAATGTCTGATTTACAAACTTCGAACCCAGCATTGAATCGAATTTCGGCAATTATTAGACCACCAAAGATACGTGTTCCTGGCACATAAAAAAAAGATTAGGCTGTGCAATTTTCAGTAATAACGTTTCTTTAGATCTGTTAATACCGCAATTATACAAGCTGTAGCTGTGTAGATCTCTACATTAATAAAATAAACACATAGAATAGCTACAAGCCTACATACCAAATATATACCAATTACAAAGGTCACGGTCCCACGCAATGTTAACGCAAATAAGTTGTCCTGAACATTTTTGGAGCCATTTGGGTAATGGTTATGTTAGACCACAGAAGAAACAGTAGTTGCATTAGCCCCCGAGCGTTGAAAGGCCATTAAAGGATTCCCGCAATCCCTGTCAAGTTTGTTCTAACTGGGGCATCAGTTGAAATTTTTGCCTAAATCCTCATTGACCGTTTCAGGCTACTTGTTTTTTTTTATTGTCTATGGTTAAGCGTTTGACCACCATCTCCAAGTGAGATGTGGCCTAAGATGGAGAACGCTTACCCAGAAAGAACTTATTGACTCTATATTTAAAAACTCCTAGATTGTACTCTTTCGGGAATACAGACGCAGGCAGATCATTCCACTCTTTGCCACCGCGTGATTTTTTTTTTGTGAACTGACAATTTTTTTAATATGAAAAAAGCAAGGATATTATGGTAGAAAGGGTCTTTGATAAAAGTTAATCCGCTAAGTAAACTAAGGCTCATATTCAGAGACACAACTCAAGCATAGATTTAATCACAGATCAGCTGAACTCTATTTAAGTATTGAATCTCTTCTCAAACATAGCTTCTATTCAAGAATGGTACATAAACTACTCTCAGCTGAATCGAGTCTCAAATCTGTACTCAAATGTTCTCGTTTACATTTTGATTTATTTATAATTTTCGATTCGTTTTACGCAGAAATTCAAACAGCCAGTGTGGAAATAGAACATAACTATAAAATGAAGTATAAATATGCATCAAAGTACGTGTAACGGAACGAAAATGTCATTTGATTAATGTCTAATCAATTCTAAACTCAAGCACCGATTTCGTCTGATTGACGTTTCAGAATAAGCATTTACTCAGGTGAACTGTGATCATTGAATCTATACATAAATACTGTTAAAGAATTAGAATCTCGACTCAAATCGAGATTTAAGTACAGATCAACGCTTGAGTCTTGTCTTTGAATACGAGCCACAGGCTCGTATTCAGAGACACGACTCAAGCATAGATTTAATCACAGATCAGCTGAACTCTATTTAAGTATTGAATCTCTTCTCAAACATAGCTTTTATTCAAGAACGGTACTTAAACTACTCTCAGCTGAATCGAGTATCAAATCTGTACTCAAATGTTCTCGTTTACATTTTGATTTATTTATAATTTTCGATCCGTTTTACGCAGAAATTCAAACAGCCGGGGTGGAAATAGGACAGAACTATAAAGTGAAGTATAAATATGCATCAAAGTACGTGTAACGGAACGAAAATGTCATTTGATTAATGTCTAATCAAATCTAAAATCAAGCACCGATTTCGTTTGATTGACGTTTCAGAATAAGCATTTACTCAGGTGACCTGTGATTATTGAATCTATACTTAAGTACTGTTCAAGAATTAGAATCTCGACTCAAATCGAGATTTAAGTACAGATCAACGCTTGAGTCTTGTCTTTGAATACGAGCCTAAGACTTCAAAAAACGCAAGATCAAGTATCATCATCAGCTTCAAGAAGTCCAGTGCTGGACATAAGCATGCCCTAAAGTATGCCACAACGAACGGTCTTGAGCCTCTCCATCCACCGACTTTTAAAAGTAGAAGGCCTTTCTAACCGCGTCGTCCGGTTCGTGGTCGCGATTCGAGAACCTCTATTCCCATATGCTGTTGGTTCTGCGAGCTATATCCTACGAGTACACCCATACCCGAAACAAATATGGCAGATCATGCAAACATTTGTCCCGTCCCAGGATCGAACCTTCCTCTTGCGTCTAAGAGAAAGAAAGAAAGAAAGAAAATTTATTTATTTGCCCCACAACGCAGTAAGTAGGTAGGTAGGTAGGAAGATACAAAGAAAAAAAAATACTTAAACCTAGTAATACAAAAACACAATAAGAAAACAAAAACATATAGGTAGGTGAGGCGGTAGGTAGGTTGAGTAGGTATGCGTTGTGTGGGGCAAATGGGTCCCGTCTCAGCATAAAGCTGCACCGGACATAATATGTACGGTGCGGCGCTGGTTTTCAGACGGGGCCTAGGCGACGAAGAGGGCTCTTAGAGGGGCACCAACTGAATTCGTCAAAATGTAAAATCTACCTTTTGTTCCAGGTGGCCTAGCGTCATTTTCCCCAATGGTGAACAACGCCATTCACGTGATGATGTATAGCTACTACTTGCTATCATCAGAAGGCAGTCCGAAGGTTAAGAAGTTCCTTGCCAAGTACAAAAAGTGGATCACTATTACACAAATGGTAAGTGTTACGGCCCTTTTAGAAGGGGTTTTTTTTTTTAGAGTTATCCTGAGATGCTTTGGTCATGTACATGTAGACAGGATGAACGAAAGAGGTGTATAAGGCGAGTGTGACCATTGGAAGGGGAAGACCTAGGCGTACCTACGTTTAGTGACCAATTCAATGACGTTTTGGAAAAAGGCCAGAGAGTACCCTAAACCGACGAGCATGTATGAGGAATGTGATGAGAGTAAATGAAGCAAAAGAGGTATGTCAGGATCGTAGCAGGTGGAAAGTCGTGGTCTCTGCCTACCCCTCTGGGAAATAGGCGTGATTTTAACTATTGTATGTAAGAGGGGTTTATACCTACCTATTTATTTATCAGAGTTAAATTACTCTAAAGTCAAAGTCTTATAAACTAGGTAAAGCTATGCCAGTTCCACGCGCGCGACCAAGCCTAGAATAATCAGTCTACCCCCGTAAGATTTTTCAGGATCTCAGAGGTACCATGCTGGAGTAATACAGTTATGACTTTTGCAGTGGAAGCCCCCGCAACTGCGTTGTGTGATGTTGTTTTCATAAAAACTTCAATCCCAACTGCACCCCTTTAGGGGTTGAGTTTCGGCAGTTATTTTTATAGTGCACCTCTACAGGAAACTAGTCTCTTTTTCCGATGTAGCACAGGTATTTTAAACCTATTTCAGGCACTGGTCTCTCACAAAACAGGTTAACTTATCTACCTCATCGTCACTTAACATCAGGTGAGATTGTGGTCAAACGTAAGCCTACTTTGTATATAAAAACAAATAAAAATACAATACTTATATTCTGCTGTATCCCATCCATTACTGTTAACCTTTGTTGAGAGAAAATAAATACAAAAAAAATATACATGTACTCTCCAAATTTCGTACTCTTAGGACTTCTGAATTACTGAGATTCTCTGTTCGAAAAATGTAAGTGCGATTAACAACAGCAAGCTTACAGTATATACCAAAGTGTCTACTGTCTAAAATTAAAACTTAAATATACTCTTAGCAAATTAAATATTTTACAAATGTTATCATTAAAGATGTTGACATGTTGGAACTCGTGTACATAGGCAGTGCAAATAGTTTGTTATTTATATGGAATACTTACTAAATCAAAATATGGGCATGTACCAAAATGGTTTTAACGTGCCTCTGACTACCCCCTGAGACATCTTCAAGGATCTGATCGCCTGGAGATCTGAGAGGTCAAGGAGGTTGTCTACCATGCTTGGGGATGTTTTTTTTTTGACCGGCCTCATAGCTCAGTTGGTAGTAACTCTGCCTTCTGCACTCGAACATTTGTGACTAACACAGATGTTTGTTCTGTTTCTGGGTGTTAAATATATATATATCTATTATGTGTATCAGTCACTGGTACCCATAGTACAGGCTATGCCTAGTTTGGGATCAGTTGATTGTGTGTGATATGTCCGGAAAAAACGTTTAAACGTTTAAAAATGTTTAATTCCAGGTCCAATTCACAGTTCTGCTGATCTACTCCTCACAAGTGTTTCTGCCGAGCTGTCCTGCACCCATGGGAGTAGCAGCCATGTATTTCCCTAATGTCATATTTGTGTACTACATGTTCTACAATTTCTACATGAAGAACTATGTAAATAAAAGTAGTGTTAATGGCAACGGTGTGAAGAGTCACTGAAGTGATATTTATTATATGTAATGTGCAGTGATCGGAATTATGAGAGCTAAATACCTACTGCTCGAAAAATATCAGAGGCAAGTGGAGACTTAGGACTAAATATTTTTTCGGCCCAATTGTCTCGGTTTTGGGGACATTACTAAAGTACATCTAAAATGAATTCAGTAAAACAACTATAACTAATTTTCTGTTTTTGTTTTCAAAAAACAGTAGATAGGTACGACTCGTATTATTAAAAAAAAATGTAATTTCCTTTTCGTTCACAATATTATTAAAATTAATATGAAATGTACTTGCTTACTGTGACAATAGATCCAATTTTCAGTCCAATGGGGCCGAATAAAATTGTGTAAGGAATTCTCCACTTTTTTTGCCTCTGTTCTTGAACTTTAGGTATTTTAGCTCCCATAATTTTGATCACTGGTAATGTGATTTTTTATTTAAATAATTTTATGATAAAGAGAGCTGTTTTATTTATCTTTAAACTAGCGGCTGCCTATGGCTTCACATGCGCGTCCTGGATAAAAGTAGCCTACAGCTCCTGACTCCATCATCAGATCAACTCACTGTCACAATATTGTAAAGTCATTGAATGTATGTAATTTCCATACTTTCGATACGAAAATACTTTGAGATGTTTAGCTCGAAGCACCAGCTCCAAAATAAATTAAACCAGACCACAGTGGAGCGACTCGGTAGAGCAGTAGTTGATCATTTCCATATTATAGGTTTGAATAAAGCCTGAATCAAAAGATTTGATTAGTAAATAACGATTTTAGGGTGGACAGTTGACAGTCACGAACAGCCAGTGATTGTTTTTTATGCTAATTTTTTATTAAAATGTTTTTATTTCAAACATGATTGAATAATTGTTACAAATGAAATAAATAAATGAAATGAAATGATTCTTCATTCATTCTTTCTATTTTTGAAAAAGTAAAATAAGCATAAAAATAATCAATAAGCCTCATGAATCCCACTACTGGACAAGTTAGGTAGGTTTCCATTATACAATGGATGTCTTTGATAAGATTATTTCTTGGTCATCCTGTTTTAGGTCAGTGACCAGGTTGAGGTATGGTGGCCCTGAAAAGGGCATATGACTGTTGGTGAAAGAATCAGTGTAGTGAGAAGAGGCTTCATGTACCTAAGTAGTTATAGGTAACTGCATCTTATTGACCTTGCCCTTACTCTGTCTCAGATACAAACAATAGCCTCTTATAACCTTGGCACTGACAGTGTTCATTTAGCTTTAATAAATAGATAGGTATATTGTAAAGTTTTACTACTATTCGAAATTGATGGGCAATTTGATATTTATTACCTAGAATATGGCCCCCGAAAAGTTTTGTAAACAACATCATAGAAATTTATATGGAATTCAAATCGTATCGTTTGTCAGAGATTTGAAAGACTTGTCACTCGTAGATCGTTAATTGCTAAACAAATACTATATGTATACAAAAGAGGCATTTTCTTATCTATAAACAAGGAAATAAAGAAAGTAAATCACCGCTAGGCACACGATGTTATCTTCGAAATAAAGATACGTCACTCACCGTGTAGTAGGAGAGGAGGCCTGCATTCTCGTCCAGCACGAACCAACGGTACTGCCACCCCTTCATAACGTTCGTCCATTTACTTAGTGAGCCCTCCATCATAATAAATTCGAAATTATAATTCAATTAACATCTAAATATGTAGCAAAACTGTAAATTTACACAGCGGTCAGACGTTCCACCATAAATCCATACGTTTGACAGAATTACAGCACTTGACAGCAGAGCAGGCAAACTTAAAGTGCTGCCATCGCTCAAAACGAAAATCTTACACAATCGGCTGAAAACTCTGTGCCAAAATCAAGGTAATTCATTCATAATTCATTTCCATTTCATTCTGGGCCTGGTCCATGTACACTACATAGAAAAATTAGGAAAAAATAGGAGATTACAAGAAAAATACAATTTCATTAATTTGAAGACAAATGCGATGGTACAAGAATAGTTCTTCTGGTAAGTTTTTTACTATGTGAACACTATTTGAAGGCCGCCATGTTGGTTTATAATTGGCGTTTGACATGACATTGACATATTTTTCACGTCATGTTGTTTGATTTGATTTGATGTTTTTGTTTTGTCAGATGAATGTAGGTTGTCAAAATGACATTTCACGCACGTCCATCCGCCATATTTTTGTAGCGCTGTGTGTTGCTCTCTTTGTGGAAGAAAATCGTAATGTACCTTAGAACGAAGTCAATTTAAATAAAATTACCAATTAAATACGTTTACTTTATTGCTTAGCCATATTTAAGAGTAGTGTACACAGTGCTGGCCCAGGCTTCATATATTGATGAAACGTCTCTTTTTGTAAGATCTCTCTTGCCTATGTACTCAGTCCTTATGCAAATGGTCACACATACTTCGATTATATTATTATGATATGTATTCTAATATATCATATAATAAAGAAACTTAAAACTAATACAAGTTAATATTTACAAAATACACAAGAAACAGTTGAGCCATCTAAAGACAGTTACAAACGATCTATAGATAGCTCAACGGATCCAGATCACTACCAGTCGGAAGCGTCCCCGAGACGTTGGCGGAATTGCCACGCTGGATGGTATCATATAATTATATTTATATATTATGTATGATATATCCATTCCTCAAAAATCTATACCGATACAGATCTCTACAAATGGCAACAAAGCAACAAAACTCAAAACTGACAGCCGATGAGCTGCACCACTGACGGAAACTATAAAGTGTTACAATAGTTAAAATATAATTATTATGAATAATCGATTCTTTTGAATCGAATATTCATAATAATTGTAATGATTTGATTCGAAACTTAGATCACTTTAATTACGTTTTGTCGTTTTCTGTGTTAATCAGCATTTTCTTATTTATCTTTGAGCCAAAGAACTTTGTGCTTTAAGCATGCCGACCTACTACCTAACTCTAAGTTCTCGGTGCGCATTTATTTATCATAACTCAAACATAAGCTACGAACTACAGAGCGGCTACGGCTGAGCTCGGACCACTAAAACCTTTGCAGTGGCCTATGAAATCATTGTGTATTATAACTTCATTCCTTCGTGAAATGTTTGTAAGCACATAATCAATCTAAAATTGCTATGCTTGGCATTGATTTTTGGACAGAATATGAATTCGTGT
Organism: Anticlea derivata; assembly: GCA_947579855.1. Classification (NCBI taxonomy): domain Eukaryota; kingdom Metazoa; phylum Arthropoda; class Insecta; order Lepidoptera; family Geometridae; genus Anticlea; species Anticlea derivata. The sequence continues at coordinate 9,791,493 of OX388274.1, read as the reverse complement.
CCATTTGGAATCATCCCTTCTGCAATCATATTTTATATCAAATAATACCTAATAAAATATCAGGTTTGATATGGATGGTTTGTCTTTTTCTTCTTCTTTTGTTGGCTTTCCACCACTGGAGGTTAGCTGTCAGCTCAGCGAATTTCTCTCTGTCTTGCGCCAAGCGAAATAGATGTTCGACGCTGGCGATGTTTGTTCACTCCCGGATGTTCCTCAACTATGATTTCCTTCTCCTTCCAACGCGTCGTTGGTGGTTTGTCTACAAACATTTTACATCGAATTTGGCTGAAATTTAAGTTTTACCTCTATAAAGGAGAACATAAATAAATACCAGTTCGATAGTAGGGAGGCAAAATACTTTTTATTGTACAACCATTATCACTTTGTATAAAATTTACAACTATACGCAACATGCGCCGATTTAATTTAGTAATACTAATAGCTAGACTATTTACAAGGATTTGACGCCAGGAGGCGATATTCGTCAATGATGTCTTCTGAGTGATCTGCCGAGTTTCGTTTTACTGTAACTTGAAGATATAGACACACTGTTACTGTCCCCGTCGTCTAAGCTTACACCAGATAGGTCTACGTATAATGGCACATTTTCGGAACCTTCAGCTACAACGTCATCTTTCTGGAAGTTCTCGGGGATTCCTTCTCCTTCAATAGCTAGTGACTCAATGTTTTTGCTAAGGGAATTATTTTCAGCTGCTTCTACAAAAGCGTTTGAAAGCTCGCCACTTAGTTTATTGACGTTTCCTGATGCAATATCGTACATGAAGATTTCCTTTTCTGCTTCAGGTGCTTCATCTCTGAAAACAAAAGAAAAATACATAAGATCGATTATTAAAATATGAAATCTCTCAAAGTGCACTATCAATGGGAGTATGCACTGATCAAACTTCTTACGAATGCTGCAATAATGATTCTTACCCGGTAACTAGTAAAATGATAGACTGTAAGTCCGCAGCAGTTTTTTTCTCAACGGTCAGCCATTTCTCGAAGTTGTCTTTCGTAGGTTTATTTAGCAAATCTTGTAGACTATCCCCAGCGACAAATTTGATTCCTTTAAGACTGCTGGTTGCTCTTTCTTTTCTTGTATGATCTGTATTCAGAGCTTCTGTTTCTACTGGAGCTAGCACCACCACAGAGGTTACTTTTCTTCCCTTTAGAACATCAGGTAATGGAAACTGGTTTCCACTTACTTTCAAAGGAAGGTATCTGTTGTATTTCTTATCATTCAAGGCAACAGGTTCTACTTGAGTTGCATTTTCTTGGACATAATCTTTTGCAATTTTTTGACCTTCAGCAGTGTTAGGGTTGAAATGGACAACTTTCATCTCAACAGCTTGTTTTTCAGAAGGGGGTGCAGCAACATAACTGGGTATGTTCTCAGAAGCAGCAATTTCTTGGTCATCTTCCATATCATCTATATTTCTAGATTCGATTTGGTCGCCATTGGGCTTTACATAAATAGGCCTGTTTTCACTTCCAGCAATCTGTTGAGCACCACCTGCGCTGAAAAAGTTGGCAAGTTGATCTGGAGGTAAGGAGTTTAAAGGCGTGTCTCCAACCTTGTCGTAGTCCAAAACACTAATATCTGCGTTGTCTAAAATTCCTGAAGATAATAATTGCTGACGTAAGTCATCAGGAACTTCATCAGGAAGTTCAAACGCAAGCTTCTTCTTTTTTTCTTCCTTTTGAGGATTTGGTGTCGTACTAATAGCGTTTGCCGTAGAAGATACATACTTTTGAGTTGAAGGCTTTATTTCAACTGTACCAGAAGTAGACTGATAGTATTGAGGTGATGAAGTGCTGGATAGGTATCTAGATCTTTCCTGAATGTACTGTGATCTGGGTGAAGTGGCTTCGATCTGTTGATTGTAATGCCTTATATGTGGTTCCTGCTGTTGAGAGAGATATAATTGAGTTTGGAGACGTTGGATCTCTTCTTGTTGTTTTTGCACATTTTGTGCCAGCTGTTGCCTTACTTGCTCTTGTTCAGCGTCATATTGTTGCTGTTGCTGCTGCTGCTGCTGTTGTTGTTGTAAATGTTGTTGATGAATATGTTGCTGTTGCTGCTGCTGTTGTTGTTGTTCTCTATGTTGTTGCTGTTGAAGATCTCGGTGTTGTTGATCTCGTTGTTGTTGCTGTTGCTGTTCTCGTTGTTGTTCCCGTTGCTGTTGCTGCTGTTGTTGCTGTTGTTCACGATGTTGTTGTTGTTGGTGCTCTCGCTGTTTTTGTTGCTGCTGTTCTTGATGTTGTTGCTCTCGTTGTTGTTCACGTTGTTTTTGTTGTTCTTGCCTTTGTTGTTGTTCTTGCCTTTGCTGTTGTTCTTGCCGTTGCTGTTGATAATGTTGCTCATTCGTAGGACTAGGTGATGGTTGCTTTGATTCTCCGAGCAAATTGTATTGCGACTGACCCGTGGGGCCGTTCACAGTAATGTGCTGTTCGTATTTAGGTATTGCGGGTATAAGTTCACCTCCATTGGGGACAAGCTGGCCAATATTCTGCTGATGCTGATCCCTAAAGTGGTTTTGCTGACTGAAAGTCGGTCGTTCTGAAGGCCCATGAGTCTGGTAGAAAGGCGGTCGTTCAGATGGTCCTTGTGGTTGCAGGAACTGCGGCCTCTCAGATGGCGAGCTCGGCCGGTGGAAATGTACTTCAGGAGTTGGAGATGGTTGTGGTTGGAAATTGTACAGAGGTGGAGAAGAAGGCTGAGGTAGGAACTGAGGAATTGAAGACGGTGATGCACTGATTTGACTCGAGAACGAGTGCTGGCCTAATGAGGGGGACGCAGAAGGTCCAGGGAAGGTTTGAGGACCTTGATGGAAACCAAACTGCTGAGATGATTGGAAAGCTGGGCGACTACTTTCTACGTGTGGAGGTGATGGTTTGAGATTGAAGAATGGCGAGCTGCTAGGGCTCGAAGAAGGTTTGCTTTCGATGAAATGCTGTTGGGGTCTCTGTTGGGGAAGTTGCTGGCTGTGGGGAATGATTTGAGGCCGACTGAAATGTTCTTGGAACTGAGCAGGAGTAGGACTAGGGCCTACTTGAGGAAGTCGACTAAAAGTTGGAGGCTGTCTGTTTGGTAGAATTTGCTCTTTAGGAGGATCAACTTGCTCTGTGGTGATGGTGTGGTAGTTTTCCTGGAGATATTTAGCCTCGTCAAAGAATGGTTTCGACTGTGGCTGAGGTTGGTGGAATGGCCTTTGGGGTCCAGAATGAAAAATTGCTCTCGGTGGGCCATTGAATTGAGGCCTAGAACCAAAAGGTGGTGGATTGCTTGGGCGAGAACTGAATGATGGTCCATTGTTTGTTCTAGGAAAAGCTGTTTGGAATGAAGGTCCAACTGGTGTTGGTATAGTTGGGCCGCCGAAATGGCTGATAAGCCCTGGTGGTCCATTTGAAAAGGCAGGGTTGGGAATCAATGAAGGAGATGAGCCAAACGGATGACGAGGTAGATGGGATCTGAATGGAACCGCTGTCGGGTTTTGTCTGGGCAGCTGTTGCTCAGTGGGGTAAGCTTGAGGTTGGAACTGGATACGGCTTTGAGCATGTGGCTGGGAGTTTTGTCTGTACGTTTGAGCACTTGGATGGTACACGGTAGATTTCAATTCCGTTTCGTGACTGTACTGTGGTTGAGGAGATGCTGCTCTTTCTGGAAGAGAATGGCTTTGCTGATTTTGATTTGGGAAGGCTATCGCTGGTCTTGGGGCTGTTTCTTCACGGTCTTCGTCGTGAGTTCCTTTTCTTCTATCACTGTAATGACGCCCTTCGTTGCCAAAAGTTATTTTTACGCTGCTATCACTGTGGTATTGTTCAGATTCAGGCTTGATTAAAGCTCTTAAAGTAGTCGTCTCTCGATGGACGTACGGTTCAGGTGTTACAGTTACGTACTCATCATGGTGATGCTCTTCTTCTTCTTCATTGGTTGAAGGAGTGATAGCTGGGATTGGTTTATCGTAAATAACTTTGTCATGCGAATGAGGGTCCTTGCTGTATTTTACATAGAAAACGTGAACTGGCTCTTTTTTCTTTTTCTGTACAGGAGGTGGTGGTGGTGCGGGTAGAGTTTCGTTGGATTCTTTGATGATGATTTCAATGATCGGTTCAGGAGCTTCGTAGTACTGAGGTTGTGGTTCATGACTGTACAATGGCGCTGTCGGCAAGGATCCGTAAGGAGGGCCAAAGCTCTCAAGTGAGTCCTGAGTGTTGAGGATCTTAGACTGAGCATAGATCTGATTTTGGTTCACATTTGAGTCATCTAGATTCTCATGAGTTGGGTCGTAGAGGGGATCTTTTTGTGAATACTGCACCACAGGTTCCATTTGAACTGCGTAGGGTGGCAGTTTTCCCCCCTTTGCGCCATGGGATATCCTCCTGTTGTTGTTGAGTGATCTAAAATGTGACACTCTTGAGTGTGGCAGCACTAGTGAATACTGTAAGTTTTGTGGAGATCGGATGTTGTCTAGTTGTCGTTTCGGTTTCGTTTTTGCCGTCGAGTTTTTGGCCCATGCTATGCTGAGCACAGCCAAGGCTGTGACCTGAAACAAACAGAAAAGTATTTTTAACATAGATTTACACTTTTTATTTTATTAATTTTATAGTGATAACCCACCCTAGATTCAATTCAATGCGTTTATTTTACCTTATTAATTTAATATTTCAGCCATAGTACAAATAATAATTATAATAATTGGTAGTTAGATTATTAATGGAAAAGGAAAAGTATGATTGAAGGAATACTATGATTTTTTTATAAATAATATACCAAAATGTTTGACTCAGATGGAATTTACTCCCCAACGGTTATCGGTTCTGCGAGCTATATGGCCTGCCCACTGCCACTTCAACTTGCTAATTCTGAGAGCTATGTCGGTGACCTTGGTTCTTCTACGGATTTCCTCATTTCGGATCTTATCACGTAGTGAAACTCCGAGCATAGCTCTCTCCATAGCCCGTTGCGCGACTTTGAGCTTGTATATGAGCTATGCTTGTACATGGCAAGCACCAATCGAATAATATCGGAAGTGAAGACAGCTGTGAAGAAAATCTATAATGAACACCTAAGTAAATAGACAAGGCATGTACCTAAGTAGTAGGTAGGTACCTAATAATGTATTTAATTGCTTATCATCATCATCAGCCTAAGGAAGACCTCTACTGGACATAGGCCTTCCCTAAAGAATGCCACAACGGAAACGGACTTTCCGGAACCTTGACAATGTTGGTCCCTAGGCCCATCGGCATACAAAAGAGAAACTTTAAAATAACTTATCAACAAGGAGAAAAACAGAGAAAGTGTTCTCACAAAAAGTGTTGTCTTACGTAATGTTTGTAAATGGGTCCCTGCCTCCCTACATGGTTAGGTTGGTACCCACAGTCCCACACTATTTGGGAGTTAGGTAATTAACTTACTAACATGAATGTCTCTCCGACATTATTAGGCGCAAAGGCTAAGCTCCCAGCGATTTAGTAAGTTCATCCCCTAATTTTGACTGGCCTCAGCTCAGTTGGTAGTAATTCTGCCTTCTGCGCTACAGGTCGCGGGTTCGATCCCGCACTGGTCAAACATAGTGTTGGCAAAATGGGAATGACTTTCGCAATAGCTGGAAGATATCAAATATGACGGGTAGGAAGTTCAGTTCAAGATTATCTTGTAAACTTTTAAGTACATACCTAGGTAGGTACTTATATTTTTTTTATTTACAATTTTAAAATCATTCTTAAAGTGCGAACGTCATTCCCATTTTGTTTACACAATAGCAGGCATACTAACACACTAATAGACATCAGTAATAGCAGTAATAGTAATTTGAATCTTTTTGAATTACATAATAATATCTAGAGTCTGATTTGTAGGGATGTGTAGTAGGGCTTTGCACCCTGAGTTACCCTATCAGGTACTTAGCTCTAAGTTTCTGAGGCCCAAACTAGCATTAGATCCAGTGACCAATAGACCCAGTAATGGAACAGCCAGTGTGGTGACAGGGTCGTCGACTCGCTGGCGCTTGTAACTCAAGTCATCTCGGTAGCACCTACACAATACAACGTATCCCGGAATTCGTTTTTAACCGTGGAATGACGACATTCCGAAGAAATTTACTACTCTAAAGAGTTCTTTTGTGATGGTATTCGAAGTTCCTAGTTCGGATTTTAACACCCCGCTCGTTTTTACGTATCACGTGGTTCTTTTCTGGTTACCCTGCGTGAATCAGGCAAAGGTTTTTTGATCTTTGGTTTTTGATATTTTTATCATCTTTTTATCTAACTAGCTTGCGCCCGCGTCTTAAAAAGTAGCCTATATGCTATTATACGCAAAGAACTCTGTCTATTCCGAGTTTTATTGGAAATCGGTGGAGTTGTTACGGTGTTATTGAACCACAAACATTGGCATCTTCTCATTGCACCCAAACATTTTTGAAACCAACCTCGATCAAGCACGACTACATGTATTGCATTCCAAATTCAAATCACATTATGTCACATGGGAAATAATGAAATTCAGTACAACATTATGACCCGGCTAGACCGTAGGGCTGTAATGACTTACTTTAGGAAAGGTTTGCATGACACATAATATGCAATTGACAAGCAGGTAGTATAAAAAAGTAGAAAGATTACTAAACGTAAGAGAAGTTCGGCATCCAGAGTGCTACCTAAAACAGCTGATTCATTGAGTTTGAACTGATTTGACCCCAAAACAGCTGATGTTTACTTAGTGTTTTTTCAATGAAAAATATCCAATTTCCACTGCCTATTTTATTGATTGTAAACAGTGGCGGATTTGCCCTAAGGCCCAGTAGGCCCGGGCCTAGGGTGGCCAGATATTGGGGGCGGCAAATCGTGACGAATATTTTGTAGAAATGGTCGTAGAAAAGCTCATCATCTCGGAATATATTTACAAATTAGTAGCTGTTATAGTTAATTAAATTTCTGATTTTGATTTAGATAAAGTTGGCAATAAAGTAAATTCATTAAGTACCTAGTCTAATGATGGGTGCTGAGAAAGGAGCGGCACATGGCCTGGGGCCTAGAGCGGCCAAGACTGCAAATCCGCCACTGATTGTAGAATAAGCACCTTTTGGGATAGCATACCTACATATTATGAATCTCCTTGTAAAGTTACGATTATTATACCTATTACTTATTTACAACTGCATTGTACATAACGGACTATCGGTAACATCCAAAGGTTACATTGCGTAAGAAAATGCATTTAATTTTGTTATCTTTCAGCAATACCTACATTTAACATATTTGTGGTGTTGGTAAGCGGTCAGAAGTAAAAGTTAAGGCCGGTTTCCAAAGTGGGGTAAAGTGATTGTGCATAAATGCCAAAACCATTAAAAAAAAACATTTTCTTCCCAAAAAACGAGCACATGAGCCCTTTTAGCAGCTCTATATTCGTGCAAGGAGTTAGTTACTTTTTTTGGTTCTTCTAGTTGCAGCACACTGGTTCTTTTACAAACGATCATTGGCACATTTCAAGGCCACCAACAAAGTGATTCATAATATGCACTTTTTGACATAAATTTGTAATTTATTAATATTTAAGAATAATTATTATGAATTTATTTAATTGCGACCTGAAAATGTATTTTTATCAATTACCTAGTTTATGTAGGTTTCTAAAACTGACTTGTAAATATACACTTTACCAATAAATATGATTATTCTGTATGTCATAATATGTATATCCCGAAAGACACTTAGTCTATCCACTTAAAGATACAAATTATTAGCGGAAAACTATTTTCAGATTATTTTAGGCACCAAACTAATCGGAATTAGCTTTTGGTCTTATCAACATCTTTTATGTAATTATTAAATTAAGTGAAGTTGGACATCCAGAGCTACGTCATCATTTCAGCCGTACGACGTCCACTGCTGAACATGGCCTCCCCCACAGACAGAGCAAATTCCTTATCATGTGGGGGGATTTGCCCATACTCACCACGCTGGGCATGCGGGTTGGCGAGCGCAGTTAGAGCTATCGTTGTTAAAATGAGGGACGCTGCTGCCCGTCCCCTAGCTTTTTGCCCTTAGTCGCCTCTTACGACATCCGCGGATAGGTAGATATGGAGGAGCCTATTCTTCAGCCGGGGCCACCACGGCAAGAGCCAGAGCTAGCTGAGTTTGAAGTTTGAACTGATTTGACCCCAAAACAGCCACCCATTTACTTTTGTATAGTAAAGTAAAGTAAGTAAGCCATTTCGGGATAGCATACCTACATATTATGAATCACCTTTCACAGGCATCGAATTGAGAACCTCCTTTTTACCCGACTGCCGAGAAGGAAGAAGGGTAATGTCTTTTGTTTAAGTCCGTTAAAAAGTAACAGTTTGTAATTGTAAGCCGTGATCTAGAGTCATCATAATTTCCCCACGCCACAGTTCACCACAGCTACTCTTATTAGGGTTCCGTCGTGATCAAAATCGCGCCATGGTGTTTTGATCGAGCAGGGTAGCAAATTGTGCCACCTATTAAAAAAAAGATAAATTGTATTGGCGGTTTCGTATCCATTAATATTCATGTCAAAGATACCCTAATATTTAAACAGGGTGAAGTTTTCAGGGGGACTACACAAGATCCACAGTGTCGAACGAAACGTTTCTGCTCCACTTTTATTATAAGTACTGCCAAAGAGCGGAATGATCTGCCTGCGTCTGTTTTCCCGAAAGGGTACAATCTAGGAGTCTTCAAATCTAGGGTCAATAAGTTCACTCTGGGAAAGCGTGCTCCATCTTAGGCCACATCTCACTTGCAAAAGTGAGTTAGTGGCCAAACGCCTTACCATTATCAATAAAAAAAAATGATCCATTTTCTATTGGCGTTATCGCCGGCAGAAAGATCAAATTGTATGGAAATGTACTAACGTAAACGTACTAACTGCAAAAGTTGGTAGAGTAAATTCAGTTGTCCGTATGACGTTAGCTGAGGGAAACGAAACGTGAGGATCTTGTCTAGGACCCAGAACAATTTTGAACATTTTTTCTTAAAAAAAATGAAAAATCGCATAAGGATAATTCCTCATGAGAAAGATAGCATTGGCAATAAAGCGACTCTATGATTGTTACGAGCAAAAAGCTTTACGTCACGTTGCCGAAGAAAAATTGTTGTTGTCCGCGCAGTTAGTGTCTTAATTTTATTATTTATTTATTTATTCTCAAAAAATTGTTACAGAATATGTTGTATACATCTAAAAAACCCAGAGAGGTTTGTCTTCGATGCAAAGGACTAGCATTCCTCATAATTGGTATCTACATAAAATTTAATTGGATCCTGAGGTCCGTACTGGTCAAGATTGCGACATACCTACTCTGAAATATCATCTATTTTAACATCTTTACGTGAAATGTGTGCAACATTGACCATTACAAGTGCCATATGGAGAGCTTGCCCACTTGACTTCATTTTTAACACCCACAGCTGAAGAACCAAGAATAGAAAGAAGTACCTAGGTAATTATAATGGCCTTCTAAGTTCGGTACAAAACCAAGTCACCATGACACATTGACTGACATGTAATACATTGCGTACTTGCACAGCCGTGCGTTTACAGGATAGCCTTACATGCATGTAATGTAACTCTATATGTTATCCAGTTACGGGCGTCTGCTGATATTATCGGTAACGCGTCTTCTCCGTCCACTTAGCCTTTATATCCGCTGTTATGTGTACAGAACCTTGAAGTTCTCCTACACTCCTCCCAATATTACGATAGCCGAGTAGCCTTCCTACAGAACACTCACGCCCTTCCCACACTTCCACTTGACCAGTTTTTTCCGCAGCTTCCCACGGCCTGGGCACAAATTGCCACTTACCACAAAGAAGTAGGTAGGTACTACATATTGTGGTCGCTGCTATTAGTGGGATATCTAGTGGTTGACAGATAGGAAGAGCTTGTTGGTGATCTAGCTTGCTTTTAGGGAACAGCGAGATTATCTCGCTCTAAATTGGAGCAGCCCGCCTGGGAGGTACCTCCGCCTTACAGAAGATCGCAGATAATATTATTTGTTTCAAATAGTTTTGTGTTCCTGCGGTGAGTAAGGTTGCCAGAGCTCTTTAGGGGGGTAGGGGTTCGGCAGGCAACGCATTAGCAATGCTCCAGGTGTTGCTGATGTCAATAGGCGATGGTAACCACTTACCATCAGGAGGGCCGTAAGTCTGTTTGCCTACGTATAACATAAAAATAAAAATACCTAGTAATGTTTGTTTACTTGTTGTTAAGTTTACTTGAGGCAAAGGCGGGCAATTTACAGTTAAAACATCCAAATACTAGGTTCTTCAGACAAAAAAACAGTTAGGGGTCAAATTACATAGATCCTCAAGGGCCTATGTCACCCTATGAGGAGCAAGCTGGGCCTGTAGATAGATACAAACTTTCCGTTTTCGGGAGCTTTTTACAGCCTGTGCCAGCCTTTTACAGCTTGTTACAGAGCAGTGACCGCAATATTTTTAGGTGAATAGATAGATAGAAAAATACAGGGCAGGCAACGCATTAGCAATGCTCCAGGTGTTGCAGATGTCAATAGGCGACTTAGGTGCCATCAGGTGGGCCGTAAGCCTGTATGCCTCCGTATAACATAAAAAAAAAAAAGATTATATTTTTATTGTAACACATTTTCTTAAGAAATGGAACATATAATTAAACATACTATAGGACATAAGTCAGATCAATTTCAAATTAGCGTTAGGGCGGCCTTATCGCTAAAAGGATAGGTAGATACTTTCATTATTTCGGGGTTTTAAGGCATCCAAACTAATGTATTGCTCAATGCTGTAGAATGTGTCTCAATGTACAACCAATTACTTAAATAACTAGGCAATAACTTTTGTTTGGTTTTACCTACTTTGCTAAGTAGGTAACATTGAAAGAAACACGAATTTCTTAACCAAAACCTTGAACCAAGAATGCACCTTTCCGTATTTACCAATAATATATTGCATTATGAAAACAACTATTACAAACTTCACACATTTTAATAATTACTTAAAGTATTTTACATGTCTCACCTAAATGTAGTGATAGTTGATCGAGCGAAAGAAGCAAGCGAATATCTAAGATAGATAGATAGATAAGAAATTTATTTGGCACTACATACACACACAATTAACATAGATAAACAATTTTAAACTAAATAACATACAATAGGTAGGTATAAATATACAAAAGAGCAATTTATTAAAAAGTAGGTATCTTAGAGTAGGCATGTTTGCGTGTGCTGCAGTACGACAAATAGGCTATGGCTCAGTGAAATATATAGCTTAAAAGTAAAAACATTGATTTTCAGCCAAAACCTGATCGAGAACGAGCAGAACGAGTACAAACGAACAATGCGTAGGTACCTAGCTGTGAATCTGTGTTGTTGTGATTGTCTAGTTTGCTATCAATGATTACAAAATATGATGTATTATAAATTAATGACAATAGTGCGAAAAAAATATATAATAATGATAATGAATAAAATGAGCTTACAATATTTTTGTTTATTTTGGCATACGAAGTGCTTGGGAACACCCTCTATTTGCTTTTGCAATAAAAACTTTTTAAGCTTTAATTTAAATGTGTTAATTTACTTTTTAAGGGGTCGGCAACGCGTGCATCACGCCTCTGGTATTGCAAGCGTACATAGGCTACGGTAACCACTTACCAACAGGTGGGCCGTATGCTTGATTGCTACATTAGTTGTATAAAAAAAAATGTATTTAGTGCTTACATTGCGAATATTATTCCAGCACTTCGTTGCCGCATATCTGAAACTTCCCCCGAAAGCTGCAGTCTTGTGATTGTGATAGGAAAGTGCAGACCTTAGTGACCGTAACCTTTCACCAGAAACGAAATATCTCTCACACAACTAGACGAATCTAGGGGTTGTATGTTTGTAGATTTGTAGATTAGAGCATAGCTTTCGAACCATCAATCCGATGTGCGTAGAGTTTAGTAGATCAACAGGTTGTAATATCAAGATTTGCTGAAGAATATGAGTTAAATCGGCCAAGGGGTAGTTTAGATATAGAGGACCAAAAGGTTTAAAAAAAATACCAATACACCCTTTGTTCATTAATTCCATAACGATTTTTATGCGCTATCTTTAGATCGTTTTTAACGATCATTTCCAAAGATAGCTCAGCTGTTTCTTGTGTATTTTGTAAATATATACCTCATATTCATTTTTTTTCTTTTTCTGTAAATAAAATTTATATAGTTTTTTTTCAGGCCACATAGCTCAGTTGGTAGTAACTCTGCCTTCTGCGCTAGAGGTCGCAGGTTCGATCCCCGCACTGGACAAACATTTGCGTGATAAACACAGATGTTTGTTCTGTGTCTGGGTGTTAAATATTTATCTATTATATATATATTAGCCTCTGGTACCCATAGTACAGGCTATGCCTAGTTTGGGATCAGTTGACCGTGTGTGATATGTCCGGAATAGGTTCGTTTACAAGGTGATTTACTAAGCCGCCCAGACAACGTATAAAAATTACGCGTATTTCCAAAGATATAGGGCACAAAATGGAAAGGATCTTTTATTTTTTTTATTCATGAACTCATTTATTTACATAAAAGGGTATTATCAAACACAATAATAAAAAAAGGAATGCCAAATTAAGCTAAACTAATTGTAGGAATGAACTCTGTTTTCTACGACTAAGTACCTACAAGCAATTTCTACTAGTTAAGTACAAGCAATGTATCTGGTACAAGTTACACGGCAGCCTCGTTGACCTCTCAGCGACCTTCTCTTTTATTTTTCCCTGAAGCATTACATAGAAATGCCCATTATAGAAAATAGAAAGAAGTTTAATCACAAAGAACAGGCATAGGTGCGGTGCATTCACGATCCACGAGGATCGTGAATTTATGCCTGTTCTTTGTACTTCAATAGAATACTTAGTTTGAAATCTGATATTTGAAGTCTAAAGTCTGAATTTTATTGTTTCAATTCAATGCTTCAAGTAATAAAATGTAACCTAAAATTTAGGCTCGGTAGGTACCTACTACTGACATCCTTTCGCGTGGGCAAATAAAACAATTGATCTTCACCCAAAACAATGCAATGTGGGTCAAATGTGAACTCTTATATGGGAAAACGTGGAAATAATACAATGATGACGTAATTTCCGATTGCAGAGTCGTCTCAGAGAACCGCTTGCTTACTAGGCACTGTTACTGGTTCTTTATTGAACACCCTTCCAAGCAACGGTCTCATTCACATTCACCATAAACACCTATTACGTCAATCTTCTTTAGTTCATCTTCTCTGTACTATGTCTTTGTTTAAGAGCAAATTTTTGGGTTCAGGACATGCCAGCTCACGATGTTTTGCTACTAGTACCAACCAGTAGCGCACTTTTATATTAGAGAAGCTAATGTACGAAAACATCTGTCAAAAAGTTCATCGGTTATAGACTCATAGACGATATGTTAGGATCATAGACGCTAGAGCTCATAGAGGCAAGTATCGGTTAGGCAGAGGCTATAAAGGCGGTGAATGTAAATGTGCGGTAAACATCAGCCTATACTTAGTTGCGTAAATGAGAGCTTTGCGCCACAGGTGCTTAGGTCAATAGCTTGAAACTGACAGTTAATGATCCCGCTAAAGTGTTTATTTTGCTTGATGTTTGAATCAAGATACCTAAAGGTGTTACCACACCAATCGATCAATCTTTAATCAATGGTAGAATGGAAAAGTCGACGTCGACTGTTCCACCGGCTGTATGTGGAGTGACGGTAGATCGTTAAGTGTGGTAACAGCCTAAGTGATAGGACAAGAGGCTCAACCAGTGGAAGTATCCATGATTCTGCACGAAAGGAGCCTGTATGAGGCGCACTTTTATCATTTCACTACACTAATTCTTGCTGCAGGATGACCAAGAAAGAATCAGTGATACGACAAGAAGAAGAATCGTCGGTCACTGACCTAATACAGGATGACCAAGAAAGAATCAGTGACTAGATAAGCAAGCAGAATCCATGGACATATTAGTGACAATAAAGTGGATCACGCGTAAAATGTCCTATTGTGGGTAAAATGGAATGTAGAAATCTTAGATTGAACGCAAATCGTTCATGAAACGGTAGCCATACTCGAAGTCTCTATCTTTTGATTTATATGATCAGAGGTTCAACTAGTGGCAGTATCCATGATCATATTAGTGACAAAAAAGTGGATAAATAAATAAATATTCCGGACATATCACACACGGTCAACTGACGCCAAACTAGGCATAGCCTGTACTATGGGTACCATACACTGATATACATAATGGATAAAATTTTATTTACAGAAAGAAACTTAAAACTAATACAAGTTAATATTTACAAAATACACAAGAAACAGTTCAGCCATCTAAAGACCGTTACTAACGATCTATAGATAGCTCAACTGATCCAGATGACTACCAGTCGGAAGCGTCCCCAAGACGCTGCTGGCAGAATTGCCACGCTGGATGGCAATGCTAATTCGCTGGGCCAAATAAGAGCCAGCTCTCGGGTCACGCGTCGCTTCGATCAGACGCCCTGATATCTTTGATAGGATAAATATTTAACACCCAGACAGACACAGAACAAACATCTGTGTTAATCACACAAAAGTTTGTCCAGTGCGGGAATGGAACCCGTGACATCTAGCTCAGAAGGCAGAGTTACTACCAACTGAGCTGTGAGGCCAGTCACATGGCAATGTGTCTTATTGTGAGTAAAATGGAACGTAAAAACCTTAGATTGCATGCAAATCGTATTATAGATATCAGATCGTTTCCCCCTATTAAAGAGTCACAAAAACTCTATCAAATTAGAGAGACGCTACTATTTATCTCAAACGTGAGAATTTTAATTCTATACCTACGTGTTATGTCATAGAACTTTGACTTTCGTTTGTGGCAACTCCTTATTCCATGTGATGTAGAGTTCATTTTAAAATAGCAACCGCTTAGTGAGAAAACGGTATGCTAATCTGCATTTCTCTGTTATGTAGTTATTGGTTGTTTTTTACATTTAATTATGCATTTGCGACTGATTTATTCGCGAAGAACTTTTTATTTTTCTTCCGTAGTAATTAATAATTTTATTTACCTACCCAACTAAATCAAACAAAAATAGTTCCAACCGAATGAATGTCAAATGCCAATGAAATTGATAGTGACCACCAAAGATTTTGGAGGTTGAGGGTGTGACCACTGAGCCGCAAAAATGTTAGCCTTATACCTCTAGCAACCAGGTTCGGTTTAGGCTTTATGTTTACACAAGCTTGCGCCCGCGACTTCGCTCTCGTGTTACCTTGATAAAAAGTAGCCTATAATGCTATTCTAGGCTTATTAGTTCAACTTTTCTTTCTGTAAATAAAGTATATGTTTAGGTAGCCTTATGTCTGGTATATTTTTGAGAGGAGGAAGGGCACAGCGAGATTTTCTCGTTCTGAATTGGAGCAGCCCGCCTGGGGAGGTACCTCCGCCTTACAGAAGATCGCAGCCAAATAACATTATTTGTTTTCAAATAGTGTTGTGTTCCTGCGATGAGTAAGGTTGCCAGAGCTCTTTAGGGGGAGGGGGGTTCGGGGTCGGCAACGCGTGCGTGATGCCTCTGGTATTGCAAGCACTCATAGGCTACGGTAACCGCTTACCAACAGGTGGGCCGTATGCCTGTTTGCCACCTAAGTAGTATAAAAAAAAAAAAAAATGATGTGAATGTAAATGTCTTACTTATTTTACGTTTAAAATTAGTTGGGGAGTAAAAGTTCTCGAATGGCGACCACGAACCGGGCGACACAGGGTTGGAAGGCCCCCTAAGCCTCTAGGATACCTATCAAATACAATGAGTACCATGGCACCACATCACCCAGACCCGGAACAAACATTTGCATCCTACAAATATCTGTCCTGCCGCGAGGATTGATTCAACACCACTTGCGTCTCAGCCGGACATTCGCCCGCCACGCAACTGAGCATGCCTGAGGAATGATTCAGCTAAACGAAAACCTCAAGCATCCGTCTTGTGAGATAACTTGCGTCAAATTGCCGTGACGTCTGATGCTATCGGACGGAAGGGGGCGCATGAGAGCGCTGACACTAGCAGGTAGGTTGGTGCACATATTTATATATGTACCAACCTACCTGTTATCATTCTTAATATATTTTTTTTGTAATCATTCTCATCATCATCATGTGCCTTTTTAAGGCCAATTTAGGACGTAGGCCTCTCGCAGCCTTTTCCATTCCTCGCGGTTGGATGCCTTCATCATCCAGTCACGGCCCGCATGTGCCTTTATATCATCCACCCATCGCTATACTTATAATACATAAGGCCTCATAGCTCAGTTGGTAGTAACTCTGCCTTCTGCGCTAGAGGCCGCGCGTTCGATTTCCACACTGGACAAGCATTTGTGACTAACATGTTTGTTCTGTGTCTGGGTGTTAAATATTTATCTATTATGTATATCAGTCTCTGGTACCCATAGTACAGGCTATGCCTAGTTTGGGATCAGTTGAACGTGTGTGATATGTCAGGTTAAAAAAAAAAACTTGTTACCCAAACAATCATCATCTTCATCAGCCTGTAGAAGCCCACTGCTGGATATTGGCCTCTCTCAAAGAGTACCATGACGATTTTTCGACAAGTTCTGGAATGGTAACCATTCGTGGTCACCATTTGAGAACCTTTATTGAAAAATACGTCCCTTATTTAAAATTACTAGTGGAAACACTCCCGACTTTGTTCACCTGATGTTATTTTCATACAAACTTCAGCCCCCCAGCGCTGCCACAATGCGGTAACAAACTCTGTGTACATTCTTGGTCAGTAGCGTACCAACGTAATCAATTAAAACTATCCATATCTATTGTTGTCGCCATAAAGGCGTAGGCAAACGGATGTCCGTACATTTGAATAAGACCTCACAGTATAGCTCACGCCTGTGACCGTGGCACATCGTTGTCAAAAAGTAATTCTGCGATGATTTACAGTGCCAATAACTTATCTGGCCCGGGGTGATCGAATCGCAAAAAAAAAATGGGTCACGTCTTTTATGGTAGACAACCTCTCAGATATCCTGGCATTGTAAACAGTACCTAATCCTTGTCTATGAGGGGTAGTCAAGGATATGTCCAAACATTTAGGCACTTGCCGACATTTTGCAGTTGGTACCTATTGAATTTGGGTGTTGTGTTGTGTTCCATCGTTTCCGCGGGCGGATACCTACTGCCACGGAAAATTCGCGTCCCACGTCGCAGTTTCTACGTGGCAATTAATTTTGTTTTTATATTATTGTGTATGTTAGTCTTTAAGGTATATAAAAATAAAAATAAAAAATATTTTTATTTCGGACAACATAGATCCATATGGGGTTAGTAACACAATAAAATACAGTAAATGGTTAGTAGGCAAATCGAAACATAAACTTCAAATAAAATTAAATTTAAATTTAACGCAGGACTAATTCACAGAGTGGTCTCACCAGAGTGGCGGGACTTTTTCCGGGATCACTCTGCGTATCAGGTCTGCCCACAGCGGCGAGGAGTATCTATTAGCTATAGTTTTCAGGATGCTGTTGTGACTGTCGCGCATTCTGCGGATCAGGGATGTAGATTTTTTGCGAATAATGGCTGCGAACCCATCAGTTTGATATTCAGCAAACATCCCTGATGCACTACAGAAGCGAGGCAGTCCCAACATCATCCTGAATATATTATTATATTGGACGCGCAGGGTCGCTAGCGAGTTTTTCGTGTGTCCAACCCACAAGCTTCCCGTGTACATGTTTTGGCAGTAAGCTTTGAAAAGCGTTAACTATATGGGCTAACTATGGGATAACTATATGGGCCGTAGGATAAGAAAAATTCCATCTGTTTTTTATTCTATTGTTGCCTGAAATAAAGTTATTGTATTGAGAATCCCATAATGGCAGGTTATATACGGGAAAAGGCCATCACCGCTTACTTCTTAAAATTATTTTATTTACTTTCAGAAAAGGAAAGGGCTAAAGTTATCGAGCCGATAAAGATAGTGTCTGATTATGTATCAGAGGGTAAGCCTAGTCCAATGTACCAGAGTAAAGCCGGGAAGTATATCACGGCTGTAGGTGTAGGTGAAAGTGGTGATCTTCACTGTATCGATTTAATTGGGCTACTAGTACGGACCTGATGGTAGCTTCTAAACGACTTCATTTAAATAATAGTACCATTTATAGTCCCGGCGACAAAAGTTATCTTGTTGTTGTGAAGATTGCTAATAAATTGTTTATGTGGACCGAAAAGATTCATGACACTTATACTTATGATATTTTAGCTTCTCGCACAAAAGTAAGCTTTTGTGCGAGAAGCTAAAATATCTTAATAAATCACAGTAGTAGATACATTTCATCATACAGATTTTAAGTTTAATAATTTATTAATTTGATTATTTATAAGTACCTACTTTAAGTTATTAATGTTAGCCTTTTTTTCAGCCTGAGATACATACGATAGATACGGGTTTCCTAGTAAAGTAAAGTGTCATTTATTGCTTGAAATACATGTAGGTACAGGTGTTTATAAGTCTATAATTATGTGAGTCAATGTATTCCTACCGATTTTTCGATGTGCAATAATAATATCTTTGTACAAATAATAATAATTAGTTAAATTTTTACCTTTAATTAGATAATAATCCGCAATGTAAATCCTAGCACTAAGGTAATTAATAAATATTTATTATTATTATATTATTATATAATGATTCGTTGTGAGTGGATTTCTGAGGGGAATTTCAAGTTCGAGTAGGACTCGTGCTCTGAGGCTTCCGAACCATTACGGGTCGAAAAATGAGATCACATGTGTACGAACAGACTTATATTTTACTCGTAGAAGCTTGTTTTTTTAGGGCAGCGTAAGCTCACAGACCTGTCTATTTGGTAATTTCAGTTGATATCTACAGCCGTTCCTGAGAAAAAGTGTCTTGACAGACAAAAAAATGAGATGAATTGATAAATATCAAACGCCAGTATGTCCTTGATAGTTGTTATGAAGGAAATCCAGTATTTTAATTTACAGTTGGTAAGGACGTTGTATCCTATATATTAAGGTTTATTTTACTTTACTTTGGCAATTACCTATACCGGCAAAGTAGAAAATAATGAATGGCTGTGAAATCCCGCTACAATCGTAAAAACTAGTTTGGACATACTGGGTTTTGAACTAAATCAATGGACATAATTGAATTTGAAAAGAATGCATTGTTGGACATATTCTGTTTTGATCAGAAATGCCATTGAATGACGTCATGTCACGCTAGGGCCTAGGGGTGGCACTAGGCGTTACCTACTCAGTTTGTATAGAGATGATAGAATATAAGAAAAAAACAATCAATATATTCTTAAAACTGTAATACTTAACCTTAATCAAATCACAATACAAGTTTACAAGGAAGAAATTACTGACTTCATTCGACTAAAGTGGATGCGGCACTTTAATCAAATTTTCATAGAGATTTCGATGAAAGTAAAACAGATCTCTAGATGTGAGTGACATACATTTGATAGATTTGGATTTATGTTTGCAGAGTGGTGATCGAGGCAGTCCCGATGCTGAATATCTGAAAATAAATAAAAATTCGTTGAACGGGAATGCCCTACTAAATCCGCATAAACCCCTAAAACCTAACAAGATTTATAATAGTTCTTATCCTGAAGCGCTTCCCGGCCCAGTCTCCTCTAATCAAAACTGTTAGATTTTTGGGATTTTTCCCAGTAATTGTATCCAGCTACCTAGATCATAATTAATTTATTATAATATAAAAGTGCAAAATACCCACTGGCTTTTTGGACTTACAGACAAACAAAAAATACGTTAGGGTATATGAGATATTTGTTTACTAAGTAGGTCATAAAATATATGTTAAGGGAACATAAGTAGGTATTATTACCAAGTAAGTAGATACTAATTATAAGAATTTGTAATGTATTTTTTAGGAATTTGAATTTCGCGCCATGTCATGTAAATGCGGCGACAACCCTACAGGTTAGCGCAAACTTATCCAAGTTATTAGGCAAGTTTAACTTACAATTTCCGCTTCTTCTGTTCCTTCTTTTGCTTCGTCTTTATGTTATTCCTCTTCCTGGCTTTATCTGGTTCGACATACTTCACTTTTGAGTCCATTTTCACCTATTTAAACTAATTAAAATGAAATTTAATTGCGCAATTACACCAAAATCGATCACAACAAAAACAACAATGGCCGCCATCATGGGCGAAAGTGTGATTTGATTGGTCTATTTGGACGTATTGGATTTTGATATTAATTCTCTAAGGACTTACTGGATTGTGAATCGAAATGCAGTTTTTGCCCAATGTTTTCGTAGTGAATCCGTGGACTTATTTGGAATTGAAAAATGTTGGAATATTCAGATTTTATTTCACTCCATGTTGGCATAAAAAAGTATATTTTTGTCTATGGTGGACATATTGGCGTTTGATATTTATCAACTCAGATATGGAACCCTAAAATTATAATTATAATTGCTATATCATTGACTGGCCGTATAGTTCAGTTGGTAGTAACTCTGCCTTCTGCGCTAGAGGCTGTTGTTTTTTGCTGTTGCCCGCACAGGACAAATGTTTGTCCTGTGCGGGCTCGACTCCCGCACAGGACAAACATTTGTGTGATAAATACAGGTGTTTGTTCTGGTAAATATTTATCTATTATGTATATCAGTCTCTGGTACCCGTAGTACAGGGCTATGCCTAGTTTGGGATCAGTTGACCGTGTGTGATAAGTCCGGAATATTTTTGAATATTATTAATGTTTTACACCAGGGTGTAAAATACAGGTATTGACGGACATAAGGAAGTGATACGGTGAGACGATAGTATATTTTGCTGTTTACAATGGTAACCTTTCTACTCTTGTGATGTAACAGTGAAGTTGCCTGTCGACTATAGCGTTAGCAAGGTACGTTAGGCCTATGATTTTAAATGAAATGAGGAGAATATCGATGGAAATTAAAAAAAGAATCAACTCTCTGTCAGTGTGAGTGGAGTGAACGAATGCTAGTGGTTCGCCCTGAACTAAGATGTCTGGTAAAAGTTGATGCTTCAATTATTGTTGAGGCATAATTAGGATAAATTTCGAAAATCGCATCTATAGCATGCTCTACTTCTAAAACTAATGTCCAATCTTATCTGAACTAAAGGTCATTGAGATTTTGCCAAATGGGAGTTCACGATAAATTAGTTTTTCGTTGTATATCGCAAAACGGGGTCGGCAACGCGTGCGTGATGCCTCTGGTATTGCAAGCGCTCATAGGCTACGGTAACCGCTAACCAGGGCCGTATGCTTTTTTGCTACCTTAGTTGTATTGTTTTTTTTTTATTTTATTCCTAGAGTACAATATTTATTATACCCTACATATTATTACAATCTAGCCAAGTAGGCTAACGAGTAATTTCACTTTGACATAGTTTTATAGAGTAAATTATAACTAAGAATAAAAATAATAAATAAATATTCCGGACATATCACACACGGTCAACTGATCCCAAACTCGGCATAGCATACTATAGGTACCGGAGACTGATATACATAATAGATATATATTTAACACCCAGACACAGAACAAACATCTGTGTAAGTCACAAATGTTTGTCCAGTGCGGGAATCGAACCCGCGACCTCTAGCGCAGAAGGCAGAGTTACTACCAACTGAGCTATGAGGTCAGTCTAATGAATGAATGAGTCCAATAGCACTTTTCTTACAGTTTCTATTTAAGGGGAAGTCACTTTGTGTTCTTTATGGTATTAGTTGTATTTAAAAAAAAATGCTTTACTAATGCAGTCGCTAAGTCGCTTCTGTCGACGCTGTACCTTACTGCGGTGTTTCCTAGGGAGTTCTATTGTATCCATTGTTATTTTACTTCTGACACTTTACGTTTACTTTTAAAAACCAGTGCCCGAAGCACGAATACGATAGCGTTACGCTTACGATACGTTAGTATAAGTCGTACGTTAGTATAAGTCGTACGTTAGTATAAGTCGTACGTTAGTATAAGTCGTACGTTAGTATAATTGCCAACGACATCGGCGATGCTTGAAATCTCTTAATTTCGATAGGCTTGTTTAGGGTTCCGTAAATGCGCACTTTAATCCTTTCACAACACTGATTCTTTCATCGACGGTCTTAGGCCACCATACCTCAACATGGTCACTAACATAATACAGGATGACCATGAAAGAATCAGTGACACGACAAGAAGAAGAAGGGTTCCGTACCTCGTCTTGAGAAAATGGAATCCTTAGAGAATAACTTTGTTGTCCGTCTGTCAGTCCATCTGTCTATCAAGACCCTTTTTCTCAGAAACAGCTCAAGGTATCAAGTTGAAATTTATACCAACTATTAGGGTCCGTAAGCTTATAGTGCCGTATAAAACTCAAGTTCCTAGCTCAATGCATTAAAAAGATATGGCAATGAATGTCTAATTTTGGTATGGAAACGGCAAACATGAAAAACCTCTAGGGTACTTCCAGTTAAGTACCTCACAATTCTGAAATTTGGAATGCTAGGAGCCAACTACAACCAACCAACGCCGCCGATCCGTCCAAGTTGTCAATAATCTTCGCTCGTAGTATCAACAGCCTGTCTTTCAAAGCAATAAAAACGATTGCACCTAAACGCGAATTTTCACGGCTTACATAAAAACGTTTCAATGGGTGACTGGACAATGTAAACAAGTTAAAACATCAATGGTCATGGTCAATGCACTGTCAACAATCTTCACGGTTGGTCGAATAATGACGGTTTTGTTGTTTTGTTGTGATTGAGAAAGCACAGAACTCCGAGGTTTTTAAAAGCAAACATTTTTTTTTATTGTTTATGGTTAGGCGTTTGACCACTATCTCACTTCTGCAAGTGAGATGTGGCCTAAGATGAAGCACGCTTTACCAGAAAGAACTTATTCATTCTAGATTTGAAGACTCCTAGATTGTACTAGATTGTTTGTGTAGGTACCTACCCAAAATGAGCTATTTTCATCAACTCTTATTTTTTAATAAAACCCAACAATACATAGTCCCATACATAGTTTTGACCGACGGCATTGTGAAGGTTGCGGGAAGTCGGTGGATGGAAAAGGCTCAAGACCGTTCGTCATAGAACTCTTTGGGGGAGGCCTATGTCCAGCAGTGGACTCCTACAGGCTGATGATGATGATAGTCCTGACCCCGCACTAGGATTCCCTGTTTCGTGGGTATTCGAAACTACGAGTACCATACAACAACACCGAGACCCGGAACAAATATTTGTAGATCATGCAAACACTTTATCCCGCATCGGGAATCCAACCCGCACTTGCGTCTAAGACGGGCACTTGCCCGCTATGCCACCGAGGTCGTCGCCCACTATGTCATCGAAATATTTGGACTCTTTCTGTTGTTCAAACGGCATGCGATATGGCCTTGATATGATGTATAAAAAACGTTTCAAAATGAATAAAGTTACATTTTTGAGTTTGTCATCTGAGGGTGTGTGATTTAACTCAACGATATCTCAAGCTCCTTGCTTGCTTGCTTGTCGTGACACTAATTCTTTCTTGGTCATCCTGTATCGGTTCAGTGACCAGATTGAGGTATGGGGGCCCTGAAAAGGGTCTATGATAGACGGTGAAAGAAACTGCCACAAACGATCTATAGATAGGGACATTTTATAATAAATTTTAGAAGACTTAAAATACACCGTTTGAACTCGGCTTCAAGAAGTTACTTTAGGTAGATACCTACTTTATATTTAACTAGTATTTAATTCAGATTTTCTATTTTAAAGTGATAATAAATATGCAAGGTTAAACATTTCTTCGATATGTTTGCAAACACAACTCTCTCTACTTTCTTAGCTATCTGTGTTTTTCTACGTGTTTTGAATATTGGCATGCGCGATTCGGGCATTATGTCTTGTCTCTAGAAGTGGCCACCATCGCGTCCGGCAGATGATAAACGGCAATATATATAAGTCAAATAGATAAGCATTGCCATCCTGTAAACGACTGGGACAGTTTTTTTTTTTTTATACAACAGAGGTGGCAATCAAGCATACGGCCCACCTGTTGGTAAGCGGTTACCGTAGCCTATGAGCGCTTGCAATACCAGAGGCATCACGCACGCGTTGCCGACCCCGAACCCCCTTCCCCCCTAAAGAGCTCTGGCAACCTTACGCACCGCAGGAACACAACACTATTTTAAACAAATAATGTTATTTGGCTGCGATCTTCTGTAAGGCGGAGGTACCTCACCAGGCGGGCTGCTCCAATTCAGAACAAGAAATGTGAAAACGTGACGAAAACGTGTTTTGAATATTGGCATGCACGATCCGGGCAGTATGTCTTGTCTCTAGAAGTGGCCACCATTTTAGCGTCCGTCAGATATATTAGCATTGCCATCCAGTAAACGACTGGGACAGTTTTCGTTACATTCTCGCCATACTTCTCCCTTCTTCTTGCTTTATCCCGCTATATAATCTTAGCCTCTGTAGTAAACTTTAACTAAAATAATAAATATTGTATAAGTATATAGATAATATTATACACTATATACGAGTATGTATGTACGTATATATGTTTAGCGGCGGCGTAAAATCTGCGTTTCTAGTTTTTGTTACGGACTACTAAGTCGTAGTCGTAGTCGTCATCGTGGCCGTGGTGGCCCCGGCTAAAGAATAGGCCCCTCCATATCTACCTATCCGCGGATGTCGTAAAAGGCGACTAAGGGGAAAAAGCGAGGGTATGGGCAGCAGCGTCCCTCATTTTAACAACGATAGCTCTAACTGCGCTCGCCAATCCGCATGCCCAGTGTGGTGAGTATGGGCAAATCCCCCCATATTATAGGAATTCGCTGTCTGTGGGTGAGGCCATATTCAGCACTGGACGAATTCGCTGTCTGTGGGGGAGGCCATGTTCAGTGGACGTCGTACGGCTGAAATGATGATAATGATGATGACTAAGTCGTTTCTTATGACTGTTTATTTTCCCAAGAAAAAATACAATCCTAAGAAAGTGCTGTATATTGGAAACTGAAGCGCCTGGAGGGAATGCAAACACACTCGTGACCGGGCGATTGGTGGGCTTTCTAACGACTCGATCGCTTCTGAACCACTCTGTGTGAAGGTTTGATAGGTACTTGTAGAAAAGCGGTGCCCATAGCGTGAATTATTCACGATAGCGTTACGCTTATGATACGATGGTAAAAGTCAAAAGGCGTTTATTTAAATAAAATCACTTAGAAACTAGGTGAAGCTACGCCTGTTCCTCGCGACCAAGCCTAGAAGAATCAGGCAACAAACACGGCGCGCGTGCCTATATATGTTTTCAACGATCTTAAATGAAATACTATCTTTTAAATCTATGATACAATTTTTAACTATATTATTATGATTGCTCTATGATGGTGAAAAAATTGAAATCGGACCATTTTATTGAAATAAACGCTAAAGACTAAACGCTAAAGAATCGGACAAACAAACATTAAAAAAATTACCTCCCCTGTTTTTAGCGTCGTTTAATTTTTTTTATTTATCAATCGTTTTTATAACGAGTTCCCGTTTGGTAAAGCTTCAATGTGCTATAGTTATAAGTTAGAACATGCTAAAGGTGCGATTTACAAAGTTTATGGTATTGTCATCAAAGCACCAACTTTTACTAGGCATCGCGAGCTCAATGTTCGAGGCGTACCACTAGTATCAGTGTGTGGAGAGTGAAGAAATATTGTACCTACTCTGTTGTATATTTTCACTCCACTCACGTTAATTTCAAAGAAAATGCTGCCAAATTTTAAATTGCTCCACAAAATCCCATTCATGTGGATTAAAGAAATGAGCCTAGCAACTCCAGGGTAAAATTACCCGTTTTTAGAATATTTTTTATAATTATATTATTAGCAGCAGACGGTCAGTCTGACAGTCTATTGAAGAAGCAAGTTCCTCCCAGACCGGCCCAGCCGGAATGCCGAGAAAGCTGACCGGAGACAGCTTATGGACGGCAGCTGGCACATTCCATACCCGCAGGCTACGTGCCTGGTTATTATACGGTGGTGGCTAATTGCACGCTCTTCATATTGCCTAGCATTTACATAATTATCAGGCTATCTTGATAAGAGAGTAGCGGTCAATTTGTCAGAGTGGCCTATCGTGATGAATTCTTGAAATAATTAAAATATTGTTTGTCTCGTCCATTCGCCACGGTTCGGCGATGATTTCAAAAAGGCGTACAATAGTATAACGTGGACTGCCGAGCTTTGGCTCTTTGGAATCGTTTTGTACGTTTTACGAACCTATCCTATACTTTATGACCTAGAATTAATATCATCATCATCAGCCTGTAGAAGTCCACTGCTGGACGTAGGCCTCCCCCAAAGAGTTCCATGACGAACGGTCTTGAGCCTTCTCCATCCACCGACTTCCCGCAACCTTCACAATGTCGTCGGGTGGGGGGCCTTCCAACACTGCGTCGCCCGGTTCGCGGTCGCCATTCGAGAACCTTTACTCCCCAACGGTTGTCGGTTCTGCGAGCTATATGGCCTGCCCACTGCCACTTCAACTTGCTAACTCTGAGAGCTATGTCGGTGACCTTAGTTCTTCTAGAATTAATATGGGATTATTTTAATCCGGATTCAAAACGTGCAAAGCCGCGTACAGAAAGTAGTAAATAATAAAGACATTCTTCATTTTATTGGATATATTTCTCCTGTACATACAAAGATTGTCTAGAAGAGATCGCGAGTACTGTACTTAATATTTGTCGTTTATTCTTGTTATTTTTCTTTCTATCCATTATAAAGATAATCTCTTTATTGTATACAAAGAAAAATAACATTAACATAATCCGGATTACAATAAATCCTACTCATATAATATTATAAACGCGAAAGTTTGTAAGTATGGATGGATGGATGAATGGATTTTTGTTACTCTTTCACGTAAAACTACTGAATGGATTTTAGATAAACTTCACAATAATATAGCTTATACATCAGAATAACACATAGGCTATTTATAAAGATATTGTGTGAATTGTCCAAAATATGACTACGAGCTACTCGAAATACTAATCCTGCGCAGACGAAGTCGCGGGCACCAGCTAGTACCTATATTATATAATATTATAAATAAGAAAGTTTTTGAGGCTTTTTGGATGTTTAAAGTTCAATCACGCCTTAGCGGCTAAACCGATTTCGATGAACTTGGAAACGATAGAGTTCTTTACCTAGAATAGCATAGGCTACTTTATATCTAGATACCACGCGAGCAAATACACGGGCACAAGCTAGTCTATATATAATGAGTGATCCAGCTATCCAGCTGAGTCTGTGCGCGATTCGGAGCCAGTGAGCATCATAATTATGGTTGTAATGTTGTAGTGAAAATTCGCGAGTGACGTCACATGACGTGTTGAAAGTTGGAGGTGCGGTGTGAATGAAATTGCCGATGGCTTGTGGGTATTTGTATGCGAGACTTGATTAACTAATGGAATGCTAATGGAATGTATAAATTAGCACTGTCTGAAGAAAGAACCAATTTTTTTTATAGCATCCATCAGTCAAATATTTCGTCCTGCCCGTACACTACGATTCCCTGTGCCGTGGGTATCAGAAACCAGGGACTGAAAGCGGTAGAGGTTATAGGTACTGGTACCGTTAAAACATTTCGGTACCATTATGCTATACCGGTAGGGCATTACGGTACCGTTATTTCATACCGTTCGCTAGGACAGTCGCGCCGAGGTGGCGGGGTGGCGGCGTTTCATCAAAGAAAACCTTTATAAACCTTTATTTATTTCGGTTATAGGTACCGGTAGCGAAATAAACCGAAATGAACTGCAAAGCCAGATTTTCCGGTACCGTTATATTTATCGTTAGAGAAATATTCGGGTAACCGGAATTTATCGGTATGACGTCATATCATTACTTAAAGGTACCTTTATATTCCGGTTATTCAGTCCCTGTCAGAAACTACGAGTACCATGGTACCACAACACCTAGACTCGTAACAAATTTGCAGATCATGCAAACATTTATCCCGAAGCGAGAATTATTTCACATTTAGTTAATGGTCCTTTAGCATGAGTTAACAGTTGGTAATCAAATGATCAAACCTCGATATAATCGTCTCTACTTAGTTGTAGAGATACCAGTTCACATCCTGAGGACAACATTTTCCCACGAGTGAAAACTATGTGAAACTGACCAATGTCGCTTGATTATTGGGTGCGCTTGATCGAGAGCATTACCTTGGAATGTGCTACTTTACAGTTAAAATGCAGTCACAAGTGCTCATTTACCTTCATTTTACACCAGCTTCCGCCTACGGCTTCGCTCGCGTGGTACCTACATAAAAGTCTGAAATAGCCTACATGCTATTTCAGACTATTATATATATATATATATATATATATATATATATATATATCCCTGTTCCAAATTTTTTCCAAATCCGTTCGGCCGTTTGGGCGTGATTGAACAACAAACATCCAAACAACCTCACAAACTTTCGCATTTTTTTTATGTTATACGGGGCAAACAGGCTTACGTCCCACCTGATGGTAAGCGGTTACCGTCGCCTATTGACATCTGCAACACCTGGAGCATTGCTAATGCGTTGCCTGCCCTGGAGAAATCTTTTTTGTATTTTTCTTAAAGCTCTTCATGTTGCATTTATAATATTAGTAGGATAACCTATATTCCCCAAAGATTGCCGGCTCTGCGAGCTATATAGCCTGGCCACTTCAACTTGCTCATTCTGAGAGCTATGACGGTGACCTTGGATTCCCTATTTTAGTATTGTATCACACAGTGAAACTCCGAGCATATCTCTCTCCATAGCCCGTTGACTTTGAGCTTGTGCATTAGTCCAATAGTTAGCAGGCCTCAGCTCAGTTGGTAGTAACTCTGCTCTCTGCGCTAGAGGTCGCGGGTTCGATTTCCGCACTGGACAAACATTTGTGACTAACACAGATGTTTGTTCTATGTCTGGGTGTTAAATATATATCTATTATGTATATCAGTCTCTGGTACCCATAGTACAGGCTATGCCTAGTTTGGGATCAGTTGACCTTGTGAATATGTCCGGAATATTTATTTATTTAGTTTTATTATTTTTATTTTTTAGCGGCCAAGTCAGAGTGCCATATGTCACCATTGGCTTGCTTGCTTGTCGTGTCACTGATTCTTTCTTGGTCATACTGTATTTAGTCAGTAAACAGGTTGTACAAGGTGATTCATAATATGTATTCCATCCCGAAAGAGGCTTATTCTACACCCAATTGGCAATAAAGTTTGTGGAAATTCGACATTTTGAATTGAAAAAACTCTATGCGAAAATCAGCTGTCAAATCAAGTCAAACTCAATGAATCAGCTGTTTTAGGTAGCAATCTTGATTCTGAACTTCTTGTACGTTTAGTTATTAGTTCTAAAGATGATAAAAATAACAAATTAGAGAAAGTTTGTGAAAAAAAAAATGAAAATATTGATGTTTTTTTTTCGCTAATAGTATTTATTTTCATTGATAGAATAACCCCCTGTCGGGATGGTATACATGTTATGAATCATCTTGTATAGTAACCACTATGTGGCCGTCGGTCACAAAATCAGTATAGTGTTTAAAGTACGCCTCTTAGAGGTTCCCTTTAGTGCACATGTCACATGTCTTTGAATTTTTGGATTCTACGGACACGCCGGTTTCCTCACCATTAATAGTATAGCGCACATAAATCTTCGGAATAGAAAATCCATTGCACGACTGGCATTCGAACCCACTCCACCAGTGTTCTCAATCTTCACTATCTCATAGTTTCAGACTTCCCATACTGACCCTATTTGATGGATCACCCAGTACAGTTTACTTTCCCAAGTCGTTAAAATAATGAGGCTCATCTCAAAAACGGTGACGCAACATAAATATCGTTATTTCGTAAGCGAGACGATTGACGACCGTAAGATATTATGTGGTAGCTAAGTGCCTATAATTTTGACGATGTACAGTTATAAGCTGTGGTAGCCCCGGCTGAAGGATAGTCCCCTCCATTTCTACCCGTGGATGTCATAAGAGGCGACTAAGGGAAACAAAGCTAGGGGTATGTGCAGCAGCGTTCCCTATCAACAACATTAGCTGAAACTGCCAACCCGCATGCCCAGCGTGGCGAGTAGGGCAAATCCCCTCAAATAATTGTTTCTGGAAATCTACGGGGGTGGCCTATATGTTCAGTCCTACTAATATTATAAATACTATCCAGGATAACGGGTAAAGAATGCTTTAACACAAAGTTAAGTGTGGGAGTATTAAATAAATAAATAAATGCGAAAGTTAGTGAGAATGTTTGAATGTTTGGTGTTAAATCACTTCGGTCGTAAAGGCTCAACCAATTTCAATAAAACTTGAATTAGAGTTCCTTACTAAGAATAGCATATAGGCTAATTTGCGTTTTTAATAATGAAAATAAAGTTAATATATATTATATCATATGAAACAGCTTCATAAAAGTTCAAAAAAGTCACCAAAACATCCGAATGAAAGTGAATCCGCAATGTTTGCCTCGCTCTTTAGCACATAAAAAGTAAAAGTTAAGTCTCCCATAACTTATTGACACTTATATCTCACACGATAGGGTCGCTAATTGAATGACATTTGATGGATGTAAGACATCTCAGCTTAATTTTGCTATTACGTTGTGCTATGAACTTTCTAGGAAGGTCGCGTGGAACAGAGCATGGAGAGGTTAATGAATTGGTTACAATTATGTGGGTACAGTTTGTTTGTTGTGTAATGTTTGATAATGTTGAATAGTTGCATAGTGTGACGAATTGAGCCTCTATGTATTTTGATGTGTGAAATTTTGAATAGAAAGTAATGTTTTTGAGTTCATCATCATCAGCCTGTAAAAGTACTGCTGGAAATAGGCCTCCCCAAAGAGTTCCACGACGAACGGTCTTGAGCCTTTCCATCCACCGACTTCCCGCAACCTTCACAATGTCGTCCATCGGCTGGGGGCCTTCCAACACTTCGTCGCCCGGTTCGTGATCGGTTATTATTATGCTAGTTATATGGCCTGCCCACTGCCACTTCAACTCACATAACTGCACTCACGATGATGATGACTGAAGAAAAAGATATTCAACGGCTAAAAAATATTTAGTACGAAAGAGACTTCATTCATTTTCCGTTCCGTCTGACTGATGCATCGATTAGAGTACAATAGCGAACTTGTAAAAACCTGTTATTATCCAATTGATGTGTAAAAGTAACATGTTGATCAAACAAACAGCCTCGGAAGTCTATAATGAGTGGGATATGAAAAAATTCTAGCTTACAAGAATCATCATCATCATTCCAGCTTAGGAAGTCCACTGCTGAACATGGCCTCCCCCACAGACAGAGCAAATTCCTTATCATGTGGATGATTTGCCCATACTCACCACGCTGGGCATGCGGGTTGGCGAGCGCAGTTAGAGCTATCGTTGTTAAAATGAGGGACTCTGCTGCCCATCCCCTAGCTTTTTTCCCTTAGTCGCCTCTTACGACATCCGCGAATAGGTAGATATGGAGGGGCCAATTCTTCAGCCGGGGCCACCACGGCCCTTAGCTATATAGCTTACAAGAATAGGACTATTTAAAAAGCGATCCCGATATTTCGGCACAGTTTCATGTCGAACTAACGGGGAACAAATAAACTCACAAATCATGGTAAATATCCCGTTTTTAGTGAAAATTACATATAGTTTAAGAAATTAGAATGAGATTCATATCCCGAAAGGGGCTTAGTCTACACCCAATTGGCAATAACATTTGTTCTACGACTGAAAAAACACAATTTTTCATTTACAAAAGCCGTTTTAGAAACAAAATGCAATTAGACATCAAGGATTTGTATTATTATGGCTTACTTAAACTCGGCTTTCATTCCAGTACGCTGGACTAAAAGCTAAGCTGGAATGCTACGCTTTTATTCCAGTACGCTGGACTAAGCGCTAAGCTGGAATGAATATATACTCGGCTTTCATTCCAGTACGCTGGACTAAACGCTCAGCTGGAATGAATACACTGGATCCAGCGACTGGCATAACATGAACCGCCCATAAATTCTGTGGCTGAGTCCGGCAAAGAAAGTGTTTCACAACTTTTTTTTACTTTTTATCCAATTAGAGATAATGGACGAAGATATTTCGATAACACCAATTTCGTTACGTTACACTTGATTGAACGTTTCATTGAGTAGCTAATAAAGATTTAATGTTTTAGATTTTTCTATTTGTTGTGTTGAAATAGTCATATATGTTGGTAGAGACAAAAAACAAATAATTTATAAGAGTCCCTCCATACAACCCACGTAATATAAGACAGCAAAATACTAGCTTAGGTAATCCTGGTATTCATGAAGTATGTTTTTTCAGTCCTCTCAATTATCTCTGACATCTGTTTATAATTCACGGCTTGAAAAGCAACATAATTTTTATAACTGACATTTATAATTATTGACACTGGCAATATTGACTATGATGCAGCAGTACTTAATAAAATGAAATAAAAAACATCGGAAATGATGGCGGCGATTATTTTTTTAAATTTTCCTCTGAAAATTTCCCGATACCAAGAACCAATATTATGTACCACACATTACCATTTATACGGTAATGGTATAAACCTTTTTTTTTCTTATCTTATAACTAAACAATAATAAAATATATATATTTTGAATTCATGTTTTAAAACTAATAAACTAACTAACTACTGGCTCTACTGTTTCTTATGTATTTTGTAAATATTAACTTGTATTAGTTTTAAGTTTCTTTCTGTAAATAAACTAATACAAGTTAATATTTACAAAATACACAAGAAACAGTTGAGCCATCTAAAGACCGTTACAAACGATCTATAGATAGCTCAACTAATCCACACCAGTCGGAATCTCCAATCACCACCACGCTAGATGGCAATGCTA
The DNA here is from genome assembly GCA_947579855.1 of Anticlea derivata. NCBI lineage: Eukaryota > Metazoa > Arthropoda > Insecta > Lepidoptera > Geometridae > Anticlea > Anticlea derivata. The sequence continues at coordinate 9,758,538 of OX388274.1, read as the reverse complement.
ATTCGCTGGGCCAAATAAGAGCCAGCTCTCGGGTCACGCGTCGCTTCGATAATTTGTTTTAATAGAAAAAATAAATAGCTAATCGCATGGGTAATCTTTATCGCGTGCTAATCTTTTGGGTACTAGAACCAAGAGAAGAAGATTTGATAGAGATTCACGAAAATTTATTACAAATTTCCTTCAAAGTTAGATAGATAGATAGAAAAACATTTATTCAGCAAAATATTTAAGCTGAAGTGTTTTTTTTTTGTTTTTAAATAATTATTTGACAAAAGTACTATGCATAGCTTTCATAATAAGCGACTTATGCTAATATTTCATCACAGAACATAAACTAAAGTCACAGCATTGGCAAGCTTTTAGCATTAGTAAATAGTGAAAGGCAGAATTATCATATGTATTACCAAACTGTTGTCTATTGATATACAAGAAAATTATTCACCTTTAACCTTGCAATCAAACATTTGGCATGGTAATTTTTGAATAACGCAATACTTAGTACAAATGAAAGAAAGAAAGAAAGAAAGATTTTTATTTTCCTTAAGAACTACTACACATAAAATAAAATAAAATAGAAGAAATTAAATGCTAAATGATAGAAGATATTGTGCGCACCAGAGCTCTTGGAAAACATGGCCTCCGCTCAGCATATAATTTTTAGCAAATATTTTTTAAAATCCCTACCAATACATAATAAAATTATATTTACTTCTACCTTTAACTTATATAATACCTTTAGTAAATGCGATTTTAATTAATTTTTGTCCACGAGTCTGCTGATAATCCTCTTTACTACCTGTTTGTAGTAGATAGGTAAGAAATTACAACGCCAAGGACAATATCATGCGACACTCTCTCTTTTAAAATAAGAAATGACAACGCCAAGTGCCTTAAAACTTACAGTGCAGATAACGTTACGTTCAGAAGAATACGTTTACGTTTTTTTGCGTCGCCGCTTTTCAGAAAAAGCTGTCTACAAACTGGTGCAATGTCAAGGTCGCAGATCGGTTATGCGCGTGTATTGCAACCAGGTATGACGGTTCCGCACGAATGTCGTTTACTTACACCGACAGTGTCATAGACACCGTTTTCAAAGTTCTGGTATTATGTACTTTGTTTGAAAGGCGTACCGTGCCATGTCTTATATATTTTTTTATTTTTTATTATCTTTTTTGTGGCTATGGTGTCACTGCGGCCACAACTGGCTTATTGTGCCATGTCTTATAAAATATGTTTAAAAATTTCAAAATGGTTTTTACGTATACTAATTTTAAACAATTTTGAGTTAAATCAATAACCGTCCTCTTAAATGGGGAGGTGTGAGTGTTGTTTGATAAAATACAGGTTTAAGTCTTTTATCAATTGTACTGTTTTAAGTTTGTTAGTACAATGATTTTCATTACAAAGTTTCAGCTCTTTTAAGGGCTCTTTTCCCTTAAGGCGCTATGAGAATCATAATAAACTGTCGAGTGGGCGGAGTGAAGAAAGTGACAGCGCTACGTACTATAATTGAATGCGGAAAGAGATAGCAAACTTTAGAAGGCGCTCGAAAGTAATCGACGTATAAGAAAAAAACGATTTTCTTAAAAACTAAGTATGTTTTAAAAAAAGTGTCTTGGATTTAGGTACCCAATGCTATTGTCTAACACAATATTTAAAAAAAGTTATTTATGATTCAAAGTTTCCGAGTATTTTCGAAAAAACTGTTGCTGAGGACCGAACTTTAAAAAATAAATCAATCAAGAAAGCTTTACCAATCGCGTTTCTGTCTTGGATTTAGGTAAATAAAATGCTCAAGTTATCTTTGTCATAAAAATCAAAACTGTGCGTTTTGCGGTTATTGAGAAAAAACAGTTCAAAAATCATAAAACAATTTAACCCTCACCTTAAGGGCAAAATTTCTCAAAATCTTTCATAAGCACCCTTACACTATAACAAATATACTCTCCTGTTTCATGCTTCTAGGACTTATGGTTTTATTTCATTCAGTAACCAGCCAGTAAGAGTTTTGTGTATTTTACAGTTTCTGATTCAGTGACGAAAAAGTTGTATTTCCAAAAAAAATGTTACAAATATTCGTGTGTAGGATGTCCTCTTTTTGGGCAGGTTGTAGAACACACACAAACTGGGTATATTTTATTACCTAGCAGTCTACCAAGCCTACTTTAAAATGCTGACCACATTCTCCATGTAGGATCCAATCCTTTACCGTAGGCCCAATAACTCAGTGACATACCTACTTAACAGGTACCTACATAAGCCGGTCGATCGAGGCCATTTTGCATTCAACCGATCAGAGCTAATCTCTAGTCTGCTTAAAAGCGGAGGTCGTCATTTTACAACCGTAACATAGCAGTGTCGTTTTTTCATGAAAAAGGTAATAGGCAATACAGGAATGTAGTGAATGGAATGGACTTAAAAAATAACTAATTTGTCAGTTATTTCTCAAACATAAACTTTAGTATTCATTTATTCATTAAAATATCATGGATTATTAAAAAACGTCTTATGCTGAATTTACGCATGTTATGCCTTGGTTTTCTAACATCATTAGCACGTATGTACGTATAAGCATCATATTGAAATTTCAGATAGCAAATCGGCGCCGTTTAAACATAGCTTTAGTTGGACATTATTTTTAACTACTATTTTCAATCAACGAATAGGCTAGGCGTATATGGAATAGATAGTATGGATGGTTGTTAGGGTCAAACTATAAAGGGGGAAATCTGAAGAGAAATCTGGTTAGAGATCTAACAAGGGCGTTTTCTGCTAACAAGATAAAGTTTAGGGTATTTGTACTTGGTATGTTTGCGCTTTTTTTTTTTTTTTATGTTATACGGAGGCAAACAGGCTTACGGCCCTCCTGATGGTGAGTGGTTACCGTCGCCTATTGACATTAGCAACACCTGGAGCATTGCTAATGCGTTGCCTGCCGAACCCCCCCCCCCCCCCCCCCTAAAGAGCGCTTGGCTGAAATTTAATAGTGGGCAAGTTTACACCAAAAGTTTACAATGTCAAAGTCAAAATCAAAATCAAAAACCCTTTTACGACAAGTTTAATAACTAACCTTGCATGACAGTTACTGTTCAATTAACATTTTAATTGCATATATTGAAACAAGGTCAAACAAACAAAGGTCACCGACATAGCTCTCAAAGTCTGCAAGTTGAAGTGGCCGTATAGCTCGCAGAACCAATGGCGACTGTGAACCGGGAACCGTAGTGTTGGGAAGCCCATCACCCGATGGACCGACGACGTTTTGTTTTGTTGCGGGAAGTCAATGGTAAAAGGCTCAATACCGTTCGTCATGGAACTCTTTGGGGAGGCCTATGTCCAGCCGTGGATTTCTACAGGCAAATGACTAAGATCAATGTAGTTATGTGATAAGGACCCGTGAATTTAATTACTAGGAATGAAATGGTAACATTATTTTATTTTTGTCCCCTACACTAAGCCGCTTCACTCACCAGGTACCAGGAAAAAACCCTACTATAGGAGCTGAATTACTTCATGAAAAACCGTTCAGCCGTTACTGAGCTGAGTAATAACAAACATACAAAATCTCTCATTTAAAATGTTAGTAGAATATATTAATACAAAATACTGACAAGTTAGTAGAATATAATAAATACGAAGTCTAACAAAAACTGCACTGTGTCGGAACTTTTTTCGTAGCGTGGACTTTACGTTTTATAATCTGTGACAAACAGAGACAACAATGAGTTCACTTTCGTATCGTTGTTACGAGTCACCTCACGCACCTGTTCCCATAACACACATCCTGTGTTCCTGGTGCAGGTAACAAACAACGACCTTCTTTGTCAACGACCTTTTTTTTAAGTAAGCTTAAAAATGTATGTCACTGGTATACTACTCTTAATCCATAGACATAAAAAATAAGTACTTTCGTTCTTTATTTAAAATGATTAAACTCTCACTTTACAATTGATTCCCAAACTTTCGTGATTATTAGGTACATATACTTAGACATACATGGTTATTAGTTATAATAAAATAATTAAAATTTAAATATTTACTTTAAATATTTAAATATCCAAAATTAAAAAAATGACTACCTAGGTACATCTACTACTTATTTAGATTATTAAAATAAGTAGGTAGCAAATAAATATGTACTAATTTTATAAGCCTTTCAACATAAAACAACAATTTATTGACACATTAAAAATGCTAAGGTATAGGTAATTGTACCGTTCGTAAAGATCATAACACGGGTAACAGCAATAAAATAAAGGCATTTAACATGATTCGCGTTTTTTACATAAAAAAGCGTTTATTATTGAATAAGTTACCTACTTTCACTGTCAATAATAACCTCCCGATATTATTAATAGTTGTTACAAAGCGTGTCAACTCTATTAATAATGTAGGTTACCATATTAAAACAAATAATAAGCATCCGCCCACCGCTTTTTTCACATACCTGGTGAAAAAAGTTAACTTTGTGCTATTCTAGGTCCCATACTATATTCATTCCAAGTTTCATCTAAATCGGTTCAGTCGTTACGGCGTGACTGAATCATAAACATACAAACATCCTCGCAAACTTTGGCATTCATAATATTAATTGATCGAGCAAGCAAAGCTAGTAAAGTGGTCCGAAAATGGGTTAAAAATATAAATTAATTAAAATGGATTCTTATAATAAAGAGCTTTTTTTATATTTTATATGAAAAGTGTTAATTTTTCTAAAAGTTGTAGAACAAACTTTATTGGCAATTGGGTGTAGAATAAGCCCCTTTCAGAATGGTATACATGTTATAAATCACCTTGTATATGAAGGGGGTGTCATATGAAAGAGCTTTGTTCATACATTAAAAAACGATTTTTTATTCTAAGCTATATAGTTTTAGTCATACGACGAATGTAGTAAAATTTTTCGATCGCGAGTTCGGTTCGGGGCAAACTACTAGTAATAGGAAGTAGGGTTCCGTTTTCCAAACATACGGAACAAAAACAGTAATTTATGGCTACAATGCAATTTCACAATTACAGCAATAAAATGTTATAAAACATAATTTTATTCATGGTTACATCAAATTAACATTCATTTTTGTTTGTTGCATAAACCAAGGCGGAACTGGTGCACTCACTTCATCAAATGTCAATAAAAAAAACAATGTAGGTACCTAAGTAATGTTTCCTGCGATTTTTGTGTCAAACCAATTTGAAAATAGGTACTGTATTGCGTAGCGGACGCGTTGAACTCTTTTACAAGAGAGTTAAGATTTTGGACAATAGGTTCGAGGTTTTATTGGTTTTTGTGAAATAAAACATGTAAGACTTAATAAAATCTATTCTAGATTAATTTATGCAGCATCAAGTGGATCTTTTACCAATTTGAAAATGAATTGTGTGTAACAACTGTCAAAGAACGAAAGCAGTAGCCATGGCCATCTTCAAAAATAAAAATAAAAATACTGAAACTCGTTACGAAATCGGCATCCATACTACAAAGTAAATGAGAGAAAATATTGGCTTCCGTCGTGCGGTAAGGCTTCTTTAGTACAGTCAAACACAAAACATACACGGGAATGTACCAACCCATATTAAATTAGGATTAATTTTCCGTATCTAACAAAACAAGTTTCCAATGTCACCAATTGTTTAAAGGTTTTATGTACCAATTTTTATGACTCAAAAATATGGATCAGTTCATTTCATACATATTCGTACTTACCATCCTATCCTCATAGTATTTTTTTTGGGAATACTCTAAATAGTTTTTGAAATCGATATCATGCTTGGTCAAAAGGGGTAGAGAAGGATCTATGGAAATCTTACTTAGGTACCCAGCCCTTAAAATTGTGTGTTTATTTTGTGACATTTTAATTTTATTGACAATAATGACCTGATTTATTTAATTTCCTTGTAATTAATGTTTTTATTTTATTTTATTACCATGTTTTATTTGACGTTCATAAGTGTACAATACCTACATTATATTATTATTGCAGAATGCGTAAGCGTTAGCCTAAAAAAAAATCGTAGTGTTATTTATATGGCGCTTTTATTTTTTGAGTTTTTATAAAAACTCAAAGAAATGTGAAAACTGGTGCTACCGGTGACTGTACAGGCGAGTTGAGTTCCGCTCGCGAATTTCGCCAAGCGCCTGACACACTTTGCAACATATTTGTTTTACGTAATAATTTAGAGAGGATGCCAACCAATTGAGTAATGTGTAACTTTAGACGGCTTCAGTGAAACTGCAGATGCAGCCGGGTTTTGTAATAGACGACATCAATAACATTTGTAAAATATTTAATTCGCTAAGAGTATATTTAAGTTTAATTTTAGACAGTAGACACTTTGGTATATACTGTAAGCTTGCTGTTTTAACTGAAATAAATAATTCTAATTCTAATCCCAATCGGTTTGAGATACCAATCGGTGTACTCGAGAATGGATTTTATTTGTAACACCCAAATAACACCCAACTGTAACATACAGTCCCGACACTAGGATTCCCTGTGTCGGGACGGGCCACAGCACCCAGACGGTATTGGGTTCAATTGCAAACTATTTATGATATTGCTACTGGGGCCATATTTTCGGGATTCGGCATATTATCGTAGTAATTAAATGAATAAAGATATCTATAATTGTCACGAAACTATAAAATTACAAGGCTAAAGGGCACTCCAGCAAAAACGCCGTAACACAGTGTTAAACTAGCACGTGAGGCATGTTCCTAAACCTCATAGTGCCTATGCTGATTTTGGAATACGATAGGTACTTATGACTAGTTGTCATAAACTTTATGAAATAAACTTATTCTTATTCAAATAATTTCGAACGACGTCAAATGACGATCGTGATTTACAACTTTTGCCGCGTGTTACTAGATCGCGTGAACGCTATAATCTGTGTCAAACGTTTTAATAAGATCCAAATATGATTTAAAATAACACCAATATTGTAATTTTGCATGGGTTATTGATAAATCAAATATTTAGGAGCTGTGTTCGCCTGAGGAGTGACTTTTGATCGCAAGTTGTGCGTTTAAATCGCGGTCGTGGATTTTTTTTAGAACATGCATAAAGCTCTAACGAGCGCACTTAAGCGATGTCATTTTCTAGAAATGTCATCATAGTGTGCTTTTTATAGACGAGTTAAGGGTTTTGGTCTCTCAAAGTCTTGTCAGTTTTCCTATTTCTATTCTAAGGTTAACGCATCGGACCAAACATGCATGTATTGGTCCGATGGGTTGCATGAATTCAATTGAACTCGATGCAAAAAAAATCGACACAGTCACAAAAAGCACCTCCTAGAAAGGACTTTCTCAAGGCTATTGCATCTTAATGTGGTCGCTGCTGACCTACATATTCAGGAGATAAATAAAGAACCAGTGGTACAAAACAGGATAATAGACCTAAGTATCTTATTTTAGAATCCTTTTCGATCACTTCTATAATCTACTTATTCCTACAATTTTATTTTCTGCCGGTCAAAAACATTATCTATCATTGATATCTTAATTTATTTTGATTCAGAAAAATGAAATAAGTAATTAATTCGCGTTTAAAATAGTCCCGACATGAAAGTCACCAGCGATTATAAAAATACCTCGGACCCGACCCATCGATAAAAACTCGCCTTCCGATGATGAATCGATCATCACAAGACTTTCACTAAAGAAAGTGGACTGGTCCGATCCAAAAATAACCGAGTCCTGGCAATTCAGAATTAAAAAAAAAGCTTACCCATAAAAGGAGGCGCATTGTATCCGAACACTGGCACTTTAAAAAAAATAATTAAAAACAAAACAGGCACTGCACTGGCGCGTCGGTGCGCGCAACTCTCTCGACTGGCGCGAAGTCTCTGCTCGAAAGCTTCTCCCCACACTTTTTGGAATGTAAAATCTTATGTAAAGTTGAACGAAAAAACGCAAGTGCATTATGGGTATAATGGACGTGAAATGTTGGTTATTCGAAACATCACTTATAGATGTTTGCCGTAGGGTTAATGTAACATTCTAAATTTAAATGAGTAGCATTGATCGTGCTTTGATAACTTATTTTCGTTTTGGTAATGATGGCATTCAGTATAATGCAGTACTCCTTCTACTTATAATGTGAGAACATTACGTAAATCATCTATGTCATGTTCATGTTACAGTCGCCTTCAATAAGATGCACTTGTTTACATTCTTACCAAAATGATGCAGCCCCAGGTTCTTAACTCAGAAATGAATGGAGGTAACCTAAATTTGGGCTATGTTGAGAGCTATGCTCGGAGTTTTACGGTGTTATAAAATCCGAAATGAGGAAATCCGTAGAAGAACCAAGGTCACTGGCATAGCTCTCAGAATTAGCAAGTTGAAGTCGCAACTAGGCAACTAGGTTGACGTTTGGAAGTACCTAAAGGTTCTTGAATGGCAGCCCCGAACCGGGAGACGCAGTGTTGGAAGGCCCCCCACCCAATGGGCCGACAACATTGCGAAGATTGCGGGAAGTCGATGGATGGCGATGGCTTAAGACCGTTCGTCATGGAACTCTTTCGGGAAGGCCTATGTCCGGTAATGGACTTCTACAGGCTGATGATAATAAATTTATTTGATATGTTGTAAATTTAATTAAATTGCCTCTGAATTCAATTATAAGTAATCATTAGTCGTCAATTAAAAGATGATATTTGCAACAGTTAAAATAAGGCTATTTTCGCAACATCTCATTTTAAAGTGATTGTATGAAGGTTAGTCATTACTGTTTGAAGAAGAGTATGAATCGTTAAATAATTGTATATACAGTTGTATGTAAGTAGGTTATAGTAAATAGATTTTGACCTTCACGAAATTTATTAAAATTAACCTTTAGGTGTAAGATCTTTAAATATTGTACTCATTGCTGGCTTGCACCCGCTCACACGCGGTTTCACTCGCGTGGTACCTCGATAAAAATTAGCCTATACAGGGTGATTCATAACATAGGTACCGTGCCGAAAGGCGGTTGTTCTATCAACGAAAAGAAATACTTTTCGCGAAAAAAATCTATATTTTCATTTTATTTTATATATTTTTTTTCACTAACTTTCACAAATTAGTTGTTTTTGGTATTCTTATCATCTTTAGAACTAATAACTAAACGTACACCTAATTAGGTACGGAACCCTAAAATGTCTAATAATTGACGCTATTTTATAGAAAGTATCAAGTAGATAGAATAGTTTTTCATAAATATGTAGGTAATCATTAACTTTCTTACTCAACTGCCTGTGTCAAATCTATCTTTCTATAGGTAGGTAAATATTCATTTTACTTAATTTATTCAAATTAACAATTATTAATTATTTTTTTGCCGTGGTGGCTCCGGCTCATCAATAGGCCCCTCCATATCTTTCCAATGGATGTCGTAAGAGGCGACAAAGGGAAAAAAGCTAGGCCATAGGCAGCGCGTCCATTTTACAAGAGTTGCTCTAACTGAGCTCGCCAACCCGCGTGCCTAGGTGAGTATGGGAAATTTCCTCCCACATTATAGGAAGTCGTTCTGGAGATCTGTGGAGGCCTATGTTCAGCAGTGGACATCCTACGGCTGAAATGAGGATGACGAACTTTTTTTAACTAACTTGAAGTTTGTTAGTAAACATGTAATTCTGTAAATTGAACTTTAAGGATTATGAAATAAGCTTATTTTATTACTTGAATGATATAGTTATAAAAACCGGCCAGCTACACCATATTTATGGATATTGCATTTTATTTGTTAAAGGCCTAGTGAGAGATACCTCGTACATGGTCGCGGGTTTCCGAACGATTTTTTTTCCTTCAACCGTCACCCAATGGATTTTTCAATTAAAAAAAATAAACAAATGTCAATCACATCCTCAAATGTCAAAACGGCGGCTACGGCTACGGCTTAGACAGCTCCGTAGCGAGTGAACAATTTTTTTACGGTTGTGCGAAAAAGGCCTCCAAATTTCTAGAGACCCAACTCTAGAACTCTAGCAATTTGAATGCTTTTTTGTTTTTTTTTTCAAAAACACTATACAAATCAGTTGAATCTCATTCAGCTGTTTTAGGTAGCAGGTTTTAGGTCTTGATGTTAAATTTCTAGTACCTGATTAGCAGCGTACAAATCGGGAAGTCAGCTAGGAAACCGTTTTAAACGCAATCTACGCGTTAAAAATTCAAACCTTTGAACCCAATTGGGAGCATTGGTCAATCGGAGAAGGGACCGTGCCGTACATTCACGTACCCACTGAGCGCTTGGAATATTTTATTACTCTAAATTTCCATATTTTTATTCGACAAAGAGTAGATGTTAAGACTGTGCTTTTTCTCAGAATAAGTTGGCCACCAATTAAATGTAGCTTTCGAAGACGAGCACTGCTGAACATAGGCCTCCCATAGATTTCCAGTGCGATCGACCTTGTACGGCCTGCACCCAAACAATCATTTGGGAGATTAGTCGCTAGTTACGACATTCACGGATAGTAATTGGCAAGGACGGGCCTATTCTTTAGCTGGGGCACGGCAAACCAAAATTCACCAAATAATAAATAAATAAATAAAATAAAAGGGCATTTATTCACCAAGAATCCTACACACAGTTATAAAGATACAATTAATAATTTACAAGTTTTGGTATGTATGTAGGTAGACAGGTGAAATGGTCGAGGGCTCAGCTACGCTGCTTTTCAGCCTCGCCATAAAATATCTGCTGTCGTCACAGCAGGTCTGATCCTCGGAAGCCATCAGCCGCTATCAGGCGATCCCTCAATTATCGTTCTAGCACTCTGTCATAGTCCCGTAACATCAACTTTGTCTTTCAAAACGTGATGCAGTCCCAAAGATTTATGGTTCATATTCGTTTAAAATAGCACTGATATGTCAGCAGTGGTGGTCGAATTGATCGAATGTTTGTATAATATGTGACTTTTCCTAGTGCACAGACTGTATCAAAATGGAATAAAATCTTTTGAATTGAATTGTGTTAAAAAAAACACTATGTAAATAAAATAGCTGTGGACACAACTGCGAAATGTTGGTATATGCCAAAATTTTGGGACATGCCTCTGACTATCCCCTTTAGAAATCTGCAAAGATCTAACCGTCTGGAGATCTGAGAGGATATCTACCGTTCTTGGGGATAAACGTCGTTCAACTTTTGTAATAAACGCACATTAAATTTGTTTCTACCAATCTGTGGATGATATTATGGGTCATACATTTACTCATTCGTTATGTCTCTTACTGTTATACTAAAGTATAATGTATGACTGTTTATCTTCCCAAATAAATAAATAAAATAAAAAGAAAATAAAATAAAACTTACAAGGATGATCCTTGTAAATTTTTGACATACTTTTCATAAAGACGCTACTTATTCATTTCAACAGCTAGTTCACTTGGCATTAGGATGAATCATCTGTCAGATCTTTTTATTCTTTGGCTAAGTTAAACTTAAGTTGCATAGCCAGTGACCTAATCGACCTTGAGAGCCTACCATTATAAAATTTATAAACATATAAACAATGACATAACTGTTATACCCACTAAAAAGTACTATTGTGCATCTATTTATGTAACTTCATATTGCCAAATGTAGAAATTATAATAAAAATTTAGGTTTGTGGTAATAAAAGAATAATAGGTACCGGTAAAAGCCATGTTGGCCTAGTGGGAGGTTCTCCGTCTTTCGATCCGAAGGTCTTGGGTGCTAGCCTGGGTGTCCACTAATGAGTTTTTCTATTTGAAAAATGTAAACAAAGTGTAAAAAATAAAGGAAAAAATTGCGTGGAAACAAGTACCCAGGCCGTACAAGAGCGGTCGCTTTGGAGGTCTAGAGCTAAATAGTGGAGTTTGAACTGATTTGACCCCAAAACAGCCGATTTAAATTGTCATAAACTGTAATGCCTATATGGTGTGGAATAAGCCCTTTTCGGAATATTATACATATTATGAATCATCATCATCATCATTCCAGCCGTTTGAAGTGCACTGCTGAATATCGGCCTACCCCACAAATTTCCGGAGTGACTTCCTATCATGTGGGGTAAATTTTCTCATACTCACCACGCGGGTTGGCGAGCGCAGTTAGAGCTATCTTTGTGAAAATAGGGGATGCTGCTGCCTATCCCCTAGCTTTTTCCCTGAGTCGCGTCTTGCGACATCCACGTGTGGATTTAGAGGGGCCTATTCTTCAGCCGTGCTCACCACGGCCAAATCATATACCTATTACGGCTACGAAAATGTGTTTGCCAGTTACAACCTTACATAACTTTCAAATCGTTAGCGTAAAAATAACGTTGAGTAATTTCCAAAGATGTGCTTTTGTAATTTTGGTAAACGAGCCAGTCAAAAATGTTAATGAACCATAGAGCATGGGTTACAAGATGACCCTTAGAGGTTACAATGAAAACATACGGGCATAAGTTATGAACAGAATCGCTGTGAGATAATTTCCCCTTTTGACACATTTTAATAAGCTTTATTATAATGTAATGAAACACATTTCAGGTTAGTAGTAACATGCATAAAATCACGCCTCTACGCCTTTTTCCTAGTGGGGTTGGTGGAGGTCACGGCTACTACACAATATAATAAGTAACGTATTAGTAATTCGGGTTTTGGTCTCGTTATTGACACGTTCGGTAAGGTAATTTCTAAGCTTTTCAACTCTGACATTGTTATTCGTCAAAACACTTCCAGCCCATACTGACATCAGACTGACATTAATTTTACCAAAATCGCTTTTAAAGTTGTTTTTTTTAATTTCACCTTTTACCGCACCGATTACTTAAGAAGCTTAAGTAAAGTTGGAGTGAAGTTTGTCGCGAGGAACAAGCTAGTTTTTAAGACATTACAAAGTGATCCTAGTAATTGAAATGAACACCTTTTGGCCTTGACTTTTGGGTCAGTCTAGTGTTAGTGTGAGTGGGTCAAATTCGGATCTTTCAACAGCTGAAATGCATGCATTAAGGTTCCGTGTAACCACGATGATGACATCCAATTAATCACTCAAACGTTTAAGTCCCTCAAATTAATATTTTTAACATTTTCTTTTACTCACGATTTTGATGTTTATTAATTATTTTAATTGCTGTCTTCTTCTAGGTACAATTACTTTACAACATGAAGCAATTTTTTTAAGTACAAAGTAGCGTAGGTAAACCCCACTATAATATTATAAATGCGAAAGTTAATGAGGATATTTGTGGTTCTATCTCGCCGTAAAGGCTCAACCGATTTCGATTGAACTTGGAATAGATAGAGTTCTTTGCCTAAAATAGCGTATATTTAGGCTACTTTTTATGTAGGTACCGCGCGCATAAAACCGCGGTATAATATTATAAATCCGAAACAATTGATACTTGCATAGAAAACAAACCATTTCTTTAACTCAGTTAACAAAGAAATCAAAATATTAAGTATAACAAATTAAGAAATAATCCTAAATATACTAAACTAATCTAAATAACTATTTAACTAACGACTAAGTACTAATAAAAATGCGACTGGTTTTTTTGCATCATCATCATCATTTCAGCCATTCGATGTCCACTGCTGAATATGGCCTCCCCCACAGACAGAGCAAATTCCTTATCATGTGGGGGGATTTGCCCATACTCACCACGCTGGGCATGCGGGTTGGCGAGCGCAGTTAGAGCTTTCGTTGTTAAAATGAGGGACGCTGCTGCCCATCCCCTAGCTTTTTTCCCTTAGTCGGCTCTTACGACATCCGCGGATAGAGATATGGAGGGGCCTATTCTTTAGCCGGGGCCACCACGGCCTTTTTTTGCATAGTGTTTTACAATGAAAAATGTCTAATTTTCAAAAGTCGCAGTCAAACTTTATTGCCAATTGGGTGTAGAATAAGCCCCTTTCAGGATAGTGTACATGTTATAAATCACCTTGTATACGGAACACATGAACACAGAAAAAAGATTAGTAGGTAAAACCTTGATTTCCAAAGAAGCAGTGCTCATAACAACAGCAAAAGCAATTTCCATAATGCCGAGAGTCAAGTGATGCTATTATGCCGTTCAATATTCGTCAGCCATGGCTCATTAGTAATGATTGCACATCTCGACTCGATGATTACGACTTTGGATCTCATTTTGCTACAAATGCCCGTTTATACTGGTTTATATTTTGTTTTGACAGGCCTCATAGCTCAGTTAGTAGTAACTCTGCCTTTTGCGCTAGAGGTCGCGGGTTCGATCCCCGCACTGGACAAACATTTGTGTGATAAACACAGATGTTTGTTCTGTGTCTGGGTGTTAAATATGTATCTATTATGTATATCAGTCTCTGGTACCCATAGTACAGGCTATGCCTAGTTTGGGATCAGTTGACCGTGTGAATATGTCCGGAATATTTATATTTATACACTAGCGCTCTTCTAGTAGTCGGTCAAAATAAACAAATGTAAATGTGCTGGCCTAGCTAGTTTTTTTTTTATGTTATACGGAGGCAAACATGCTTTCGACCTTCCTGATGGTAAGTGGTTACCGTCGCCTATTGACATCAGCAACACCTGGAGCATTGCCAATGCGTTGCCTGCCGAACCTTGAACCTTATTCTAAATTGGAGCAGCCTGCCTGGGAGGTACCTCCGCCTTACAGAAGATCGCAGCCAAATAACATTATTTGTTTCAAATAGTGTTGCGTTCCTGCGGTGAGTAAGGTTGCCAGAGCTCTTTAGGGGGGAGGGGTTCGGCAGGCAACGCATTAGCAATGCTCCAGGTGTTGCTGATGTCAATAGGCGACGGTAACCACTTACCATCAGGAAGGCCGAAAGCATGTTTGCCTCCGTATCGGTACCTCCGCCTTACAGAAGATCGCAGCCCAATAACATTATTTGTTTAAGGTTGCCCGAGTTTTTTTGGGGGGAGAGGGTTCGGGGTCGGCAACTCGTGCGTGATGCCTCTGGTATTGCAATCGCTCATATGCTACGGTTTCCGCTTACCAACAGGTGGGCCGTATGCTTGTTTGCCACATTAGTTGTATAAAAAAAAAAGAAACAAAAAATAAAAAAAGGTGCTGTGCAACCCCAGTAAAATAATATATAATATACCAAAAAAATATATATAATATAATATTAAAATAATATATAATATAAAATAATATACCTATAAAACACCTACTGAAGTCATAGTAGTCGGCGCCACGGGTATAATCGCTAAAAGCTTACACAGATATTACAATAAGTTAGATTCAAACATCAACATCCACATCATCCAAAAACAGGCAGCCATACACACAGTCACAATCATTAGCAAAGTTCTTGGGGATACAGTTTTTGTTAACCGGGGGGGAACTAATAGTAGCGAGAGAGAGTCTGAGCAACCTTTTCATCCCCCTTCTACTACCGGACAAGCAGACGCACAGGTAATTACCACCCTTACCTGGTCGACATACCACAGTGTCGAACCAAACGTTTCTGCTCCACCTTTATTATAAGCACTGGCAAAGAGTGGAACGATCTGCCAGCGTCTGTTTTCCCGGATGAGTACAATCTAGGAGTCTTCAACTCTAGAGTGAATAAGTTCCTTCTGGTAAAGCGTGCTCCATCTTAGGCCACATCTCACTTGCAAAAGTGAGCTGGCGGTCAAACGCCTAACCATCTCCAATTAAAAAAAAAACCTTTTCCCTGAGGGCCTCGGGGCGGGTGCTCGGATTAAACCGAGCTTTAAAACTCGAGTAGAAAGAATTAACTATATAAGTTTATTAGAATATTGGTACCATGGTAATCACACCTGTTGTCCGAGCCATCTTCGTTTTGATTTAATCGTAGCTTGGTTTCCTCGATACAGGCTTAGCCTAGTGAGGAAACCACTAGATACTTCCACCGTAACCAAGTAGTTGTCTGCAAAGTACCTGTAAACTGTAGAATTAAGTTAGTCTGTACAAAAATATTTTTTCATTTAATTTTCATTTCATTTTCACTCTAGTCCACTCATGTAAGAATAGCTGCTGTCCCCTCTACCTTTCCTAAGTGCATGTGATATATATCATAAGTGATAGTATGTAGTTCCCTGACTTATTGAGGTCTAAATCGTGATCTAAGGATCTGGGCTCGTGAAAGGAGGTTACATAATAGTTTAACCCGTTTGAAATTGCTTGGCCACCGTTGACTTTTAGGTTTAACGCCCACTTTACCGGAACAGGGCCGTACCTAACTGAAAATGACTATAGCTGGCCTACGTAAAACCTACTAAAACACGCAGAAGTTAACTAGGCACCTCGCTGTAATGTTTTGTCACATTCTCGCTCGCGAGAGCGGTAGGCGGTGGGGTGTGGTGGGAGAGGGAAGCATAATCCACGCAGGTGCCAAGTTAATTTCTGCGTGTTGTACAATACGGGATCATTATCATCATTTCAGCCGTAGGCCTCCCTCATAGATTTCCGGCGTGACCGACCTTGTACGGCATGCACCCAAACAATCATTTGGGGGGAAAACTCTACTCCTTTAGGTCGTCTACGGACATCTATGGGCAGTAATAGAGGGGTCTATTCTTCAGCCGAGGTCACCTCAGCGCGCTAAATACAGGATGAGGGTAAAAAACTCTCTGTACCTTTCCTGAAAACTTCGCATCTAATATAAGTTAGCAGCTTTTACTCCTATTCTTATCAACAAATCTTGATATTACAACGGGTTGACCTACAAAATTCCATGCAGTTCGGATTGCATGATGATTTACAATACCGATTCGTCCAAGTTGTTAGAGGGATCTACGCTCGCTCGATCAAACAGAGAAGTCGAACCAAAAACTCTTCGACTTCGAATTGTGTTCTCTTGGTAACAAGCAGGTTATTATCGAATATCAACTGCTACTTGCATCATGAATTAAGTAATAATTATCATGGTGACCGACATTTTGAGGTAAATGATATCTCTTTACAATTATGTAGGTTTGGAAGGTAATTGTAGTTAAATAACTACACTAAATAAATAAATAAATATTCCGCACATATCACACACGGTCAGCTAATCCCAAACTAGGCATAGCCTGTACTATGGGTACCAGAGACTGATATACATAATAGATAAATATTTAACACCAGACACAGAACAAACATCTGTGTTAGTTACAATCGTTTGTCCAGTGCGGGAATCGAACCCGCGACCTCTAGCACAGAAGGCAGAGCTACTACCAACTGAGCTATGAGGCCTGTAATGGTTTAATGGTAGCTATACACTCACAAGGTGGTAGAGATTTGTATGTACTACATTAAAATGTGTTCTACAACTAGCAGTTCCATTCACCGTGGCAATTCCGCCAGCATCTTGGGGACGCTTCCGACTTGTAGTCTGGATCGATTGACCTCTCTATAGATCGTTGGCAACGGTCTAGTCTATACAGGGTGAGTTTTTTTTCTGGGCCACTTAAGCGAAATCGGAAATCGTAAGAGTAATCGAAAAGTGGCTACAGAAGGTCCCAGGGAGGACGACGGTGGACGTGGATCGCGCGGACTGGCTAGAGCTTCTGCCAAGTTAATTGTGTCCCGCCAGCGACACAGCAGATGGTCTGATGTTAAATAGGCATTTGTTAACTTCTACCCTCACCCGGTAGTAGTTCGCCTTGACCTTACTCTAGCTTCCCCCCCCCCCCTCCCCCCTCCAAAGGCATAGGCCCCATACTTTAAAGGTCCTGTGAAGGTGCTCCACAAATAAAGTGGCGATCACAATAGGCCGTAATTGTGGCAACAAAAAGTTAAAAAAAAAAAACAACTCCTTCCAACAACTTTATACACATAGTTATCATAAATTTTTTTATTTATTAACAAACAAAGAACCCAAAAATGCAAAAGTTTTTTTTCCAAAAACCTACATTTTCTGAAAAACTGTAAATAAATTTCAATTTTCTTTAATGCAGATCTTATTTTTTTCAAAATCAAGACCGTAACTCCTAACATTACTCTCACGGTTTCCGATTTCGCCTAAGTGGCCCTGAAAAAAAACTCACCCTGTAGCTCAACCTGTTCCTTGCGTATATTTTGTTCAATAGTTGTGAGTATTTACTTGAATTATTTTTTTATTTTCTACTAGTACCTATACAAGGTGATTCATAACATTTATACCATCCCGAAAGGGGGTTATTCTATCAATGAAAAGAAATAATATTAGCGAAAAAAAAATCCATTTTATACAAAAAAAAAAACACAATCTTTCTCAAATTTGCTGTTTTTGGTACCTATTTTTATCATCTTTATTCTTTTATCATCTTAACTAATAACTAAACGTACTAGAAGATCGGAATCGAGATTGCTACCTAAAACAGCTGATTCATTGAGTTTGACCTGATTTGACCCCAAAACAGCTGATTTTCGCATAGACTTTTTTCAATGAAAAATGTCGAATTTCCAAAAGTCGTAGAACAAACTTTATTGCCAATTGGGTGTAGAATAAGCCCCTTTCGGGATGGACTACATATTATGAATCACCTTGTATAACAAGAAGCCTATATGCTATTCTACGTAAATAACTCTTTATATTCCAAGTTTCACCGAAATCGGTTTATTAATAATCTGCATGATAATTTATGAAAATAACTGTAATTGGACATACCTATGTTATGCAATGTAACACTAAGGGTGTAATAAAAAAAAAAAATAAGCCTTTACGGCGTGATTGAATAACAAACATCCAAACATCCTCACAAACTTTCGCTTTTATAATATTAGTAGGATAGGATATAATGGTTTAATGGTAGCTACCTATATACCTAAGTAAAGGAAAAATTTGATCTTGTGGCAACTTTTTCAAGGTAAGAGTAAGTACTAGATTTAGAACTAAATAGCATAATGGGTAACCAGGAAGCGTATGACACAAGGACATTGCGCTTTCACCGATGTGCCGTGTGCCTTTCTATTCAGCGCGCGTCGTTATCAGTCAGACACGGGTGGTGGAGAATGTCGAGCGTGTTGGCCTACAAGGTTTTCCAGCATTTGAAAGAAAGAAAGATTTTTTTTTTAACTGCACATTAATAAATAAATAAATAAATATTCCGGACATATCACACACGGTCAACTGACCCCAAACTAGGCAGCCTGTACTATGGGTACTAGATACTGATATACATAATAGATATATTTAACACCCAGTGACAAAACAAACATCTGTGTTAATCACACAAATGTTTGTCCAGTGCGGGAATCGAACCCGACCTCTAGCGCAGAAGGCAGAGTAACTTCCAACTGAGCTATAAGGCCTGTCAAAACATTAGGACAGAACTAAGCGACACACAGACAATAAAAAATAAAAGAAATTAAAAAATCGAAAACTCACTACATCTGCAACACCTGGAGCATTGCTAATGCGTTGCCTGTCCTGGAGAAATCTTTTTGTATTTTTCTTAAAGCTCTTCATGTTGTAGTTTAGCGGGAAAACCTCGGAAGGAAGCTCATTCCACAATTTGCACGTATGGGGGAGAAAGGATCTCGTAAAGCTCTCGTGGTCGTCATCAGCTTCTAGTCCACTGTTGGACATAGGCCTCTTTAAGCCTTTATTGCAAAAATTGCATGAAGAGCAGGCCGAATAACACTCGCTAAAATATAAAACATGGCAGAGAGATCGATCTAGGGTTGCGAGTAACAGGCGTAGCTTCAACTAGTTCCTACGGCGTTTCAAAGTGATTCTACATTATAACGCGCGGTACACATCCTATTATTTATTATTATTATTATTTTAATCTTTATTGCACACAAAGAAAACAATGTACAAAAGGTGGGCTTAATGCCGAGGCATTATCTACCAGCCAGCCTGATTGGGTAGAAACAGGAGTTTGGCGTGCGACAGATTGTTTAACTTAACTAAAAACTATACTATGTATAACCATACACTATATTTAAATATGTATATATATATATATATATACTAATATATATATATATATATATATAATACACTGCAATAGATTAACAGATAGTACAAAACAAGTGTTTTATTAACATGTAGTGTAGATGCTATATGTTCTTAAGAAAATGTTCACGAGTTAATCGTTTAAATGAATCTTTGGAGTCAACTCTTTTGATATTATACGGAAGATTATTCCAAAGTCTTACTGCTACAACGGAGGAGGAGTTGCCACGAAAACAAGTGCTATGCTCAGGGGTATCAAGGGGTATTTAAATTGAATGCACCATGCCGCGCCGACGACATTTTCCGACAGCGCCATCTCGTGGCGCGAGAGTGAAAAAGACTTCCCGCGCGATTCGGCGGCTGAGCGCGGCTCGAGAACTTTCTTTTACTTATTAATTGTTTTTTATCTGATTTCCATGTTAAAAGTACATTTGTTTGGCCTTTATTATACGTGTGAAGTGTTTGTGGATGTTTTTAATTACGTCACTAACCCTGAGTAGCCGGCTAGCCGGGCAAACGTTAAAACATTATATTTTATTGAAGAAAACATCTCTCGACTTTAACTTTGAATTTAACTTGACAGAAAAGGAAATTCTTAGGTACATTTTCCGGATTGGTGCCGTGCGTGCGTGACTCCGGCTCAAAATACATTCATAGAGTCTAAATTTTTCGAGCCGTGTGTCAGCTGGCCGAGTTTTGAGCGAGCAAACTAGTCAGTGTCCTGCTCGGTCACCATACTATAAACAATCATTTACATAATATTAGGTGAGGTCGGTACCAACATACCAATTCAATATTTTCATGTGTGGGAAGCATGACGTAACAATGTCTATGAACTGATAGGCATTCGCAAAAATTGCAGATAGTAAAGTAATTTGCCGTTTTCGCGCGTGGCTACTCTGCTCGTATTGTGTAGGTGCTTAGGTAGGTAGGACATAGGCCTCCCCAGAGTGTCACGACGAGCGGTCTTGAGCTTTCTCTATCAACCGACTTCCGCAACCTTCAATATGTCATGGGTCTATTGATCGAGGGGCCTTCCAGGTCGGAGCGTTAGAAAAAAGTATCAAACAGAAAAAAATAATCTCGAGCAATAATTTGAGCTTCAATTTAATTTATGGTGAGAGTTCCAACTGTATATCTCTCGACCTACTTGAGCGCAGAGTTTTGGCCGAAGGGTGTCAAGTTTCGAAGATTCACTGGCTGCCTGCAAGGGGACACCACCGTGCACCGTCATCAGCTGACACCCTGATTTCGTCATCTACACTTTGTTATGAATTTTTATATTAGACTGGCCTCATAGCTCAGTTAGTAGTAACTCTGCTTTCTGCGCTAGAGGTCGCGGGTTCGATCCCCGCACTGGACAAACATTTGTGACACAGATGTTTGTTCTGTGTCTGAGTGTTAAATATTTATCTATTATGTATATCAGTCTCTGTTACCCATAGTACAGGCTATGCCTAGTTTGGGATCAGTTGACTGTGTGAATATGTCCGGAATATTTATTTATTTATTTATATTTTATGTATGTTCGTTGACATGGACCGTAGAATAAGTTAAATAAGACCTATAACTTTACTATAGTCTGAAATAAATGAAGATTTTTAAGTTTAAGATAGGCAAAAGTTGATCCTATGTCTAAGGTTCTTCTTCTCTTTATTATTCTTTGTGGAACTTTGAGATGTGGCTAAACTTTTGCCTACGCTGAACCAGGTTTTTGAATACCAGTGCAAAGGTACACCAATATAAGAGAATTAAGTATATAAGAGGCACATATTACATCGAGCCTGCTATTACGTCTTTAGGTAGCCGAGGTCATCCCAGTTTCCCACACAGCATACCTTCTACTGGTCAGCACAGACATTACACAACAAGTAAATTGTCATTCAATACGTATATAATTATTACATATTTCAATATGGAATATCATTATGTGCCTTGAGATTGATGGCGTCATAATATCCGGGCCTTTCTTTGTATTATTAACCGATGCCCAAAAAAGGAGGATGTTATCATTTTCCGAAGAATTCTATAATATGTAACCAATGCTGAACATAGGCCTTTTTTTTTTTTTTATACTACTTAGGTGGCAAACAGACATACGGCCCACCTGTTGGTAAGCGGTTACCGTAGCCTATGAGCGCTTGCAATACCAGAGGCATCACGCACGCGTTGCCGACCCCGAACCCCCCTCCCCCTAAAGAGCTCTGGCAACCTTACTCAACGCAGGAACAAAACACTATTTGAAAACAAATAATGTTATTTGGCTGCGATCTTCTGTAAGGTGGAGGTACCTCCCCAGGCGGGCTGCTCCAATTCAGAACGAGAAAATCTCGCTGTGCCCTTCCCCCACACATTTCCAAAGTGACTTATCATGTGGGAGGAATTAGCCGGAATTTGCTCATATACACCACGCTGGGCACGCGAGCAAGTTAGAGCGCAGTTAGACGAGAGCTATGGTTGATAAAATACTACGAGACGCTACTTCTCATCCCCTATTTTCTTCGCCTCTTACGACCTCCACGTGTAGATACGGAGGGGCCTATTTTTCAGCCGGCGCCACAACGGACATTAGTTGGACAATAAAATAAAGCTAATATTTTATGCTAATGACCCCAATAAACCTCGTTCTTTTTACTCTTGCTAAAACCTCAAAAAGTTACCTAATAAAAAGTTAATGAACAGATGCCTTATCAAATTTACTTTCTATTTTCAAGAAATGTTCATGTGTTTAATAGGACCTAAAACCAAATCTAATCATTTCCGAATGAACCGTAGTAACCTGTATATTGCATAATAACAATTTGTCGGTATGTGGCCGGTGTCTATCTGGCATCTAAGTGAATCCATGATTTTAAAAAAGCAAAATCTACTAAAATCACTTGCGCTGGTTTTTCATTTCTTTTTTATTTATTCATTCATCATTACAATTTTTGGCTATGTTGGCCGTGGTGGCCCCGGCTGAAGAATAGGCCCCTCCATATCTACCTATCCGCGGATGTCGTAAGAGGCGACTAGGGGAAAAAAGCTAGGGGATGGGCAGCAGCGTCCCTCATTTTAACAATGATAGCTCTAACTGCGCTCGCCAACCCGCATTCCCAGCGTGGTGAGTATGGGCAAATCCCCCCACATGATAAGGAATTCGCTTTGTCTGTGGGGGAGGCCATGTTCAGCAGTAAACGTCGTACGGCTAAAATGATGAACAATTTTTACATCGTGTCTGAAATATAAACTTACTTTTAAAGATATACAAGCATGCACAATACAAAAACATACATTTAATTTTCTCATTTTAAAGTCGTCTACTGTATAAAAGCACCCTTCCAGCAAAAGCTTTTTTAACCTAGTTTTAAATATATTAGGGCTGTCAATAGTTTTCATGTCTAAAGGAAGAGAGTTGTAGAGCGTGACAGCCTGATGCCTACCTACCTACAGACATGCTTGCCCACGTTTAACCTCGGACACAGAGGAGCTCCAATATCCTTTCTTCTAGTGTTTAATCTTATAGCTCTTTGTTCAGGAGTTTCATATTTAAAAGGATGTCGACGTGTTTTGAGAGCACTGGTGGCTACACATCGTGTGCGGCATTAAAGCTGAGATGGAACCTTTTTGGCTCACGCATGCACCTCGGCACGGACTGATGAATACCCTGGTTTTGTTTCTTCCTACCTACTCTTGTTTGTTACTTACCCACCTCTTTATAACCTGTAGTGTCTTTTCCATTAGTTTGTGCTGTGCTTGTGTGTCCAAATTAAATGTATTTTCTTTCTTTCTTTGGTGGAGGGGTGGTAGTGGCCCCGCCTTCCGATCCACATGTCGTGAGTTCGAAACCTGTCTTGCACCAATGGATTTTCCATTCGGTAAATTTATGTGCGCTATGCTTGTTCTATCAAACGGTAAAGGAAAACATCGTGAGGAAAATGGCATGTCCTAGAACCTTAAATTTCGAAGGCATGTGACATGTGCACGAGAGCAGCCTCTATGAGGCGCACTTTGATACTTTCAATGCATTGATTTTTTCATCGACGGTCATAGGCCTTTTTCATGGCCAGCATGCGTCAACCTGGTCACTGACCTAATGATCACCATGAAAGAATCAGTGACAAGAAGAAGAAGAAGTATTGCTCTGTAGAAGCGGCGCCGCTACTGCGGTGGGTAGCGGGATCTTGAACAGTCATCCTGCAATTATACAAGACAAGCTTCCGTCTGTGGCTTCGCTCGCTTGGTACCTACGAAGATAAAAAGCCTATGTGCCAGACTATAATGTATCTGTGTCAAATATCCTGATCCGTTTGACAAATTTCCGCCCTTTGACATGAAACCATGAACTTTGGGGTTAATAGCTAACGTACCGCTAATTAGGTAACTTAACTATAATTATTATCTAAAAATTATTACCTTTTAATGGTTTCTGTATTATTTCATCAACCCATTAGTTTGACAAAGATAATACATTATTGGCCCGGCCAACTTTGCGATTTGCTTAGGCGGTGACGTATCTTGACAGTCCTAAAGATTTATGGTTCAAATTCATGTTAAATATTGCTAGCACGCTTGCGTTTTTGTGGCAAAATAAAAATTGTATAGTCTTTATTAGATTTGACTGGCCTCATAGCTCAGTTGCCTCTGCCTTCTGCGCTAGAGGTCGCGGGGTCGCGGGTTCGGGTCTGGGTGTTAAATATTTATCTATTAGGTATGTATAAGTCTCTGGTACCCATAGTACATAGTACAGAATATGTATTTATTATTATAATAGACTATAAAAGTCAGTGTTTGATAATTGTTGAAGCACAATTTAGATAAACTTTTAAATCGTACTTAATCGTACGTAATCATGTACTAACGTATAACGATATGCGTAGCGGTGATAGCGCGTTGAAGTCTTTTGTTTATGAAACTTGAAATTTTCCCGAACCATCAACTTAGCGATTTTGTTTAGGCGATGACGTAAGTTGACAGTCACTAAGGTTCAAATTCGTGTAAAATAGTGCTGACACGCCTTCATTTGAATAAGAGGTCATGGTCAGGTAGCGCGCGAGGGGTGAAAAAAAAAGACACCTACACAACCTACTTACTTTTATAAATAAATTGGGTATAAATTATGTTGACCATAAATAAAAGCACAAAGTCTCTATGAACACATATGACTTAGGGCCTAAGTCATATGTGTTCATAGAGACTTTGTGTCGTTCTTTGAACACGGCCTAAGTCTTAGGCCGGCCTTCTAATTTTTTTTTGAAAATGATTCCTTCGTAATTCCGGGTCTGGGTGTTATGGTACTATGGTACTCGTAGTTTCTGATACCCAAGACACAGAATGCTAAGGTTGGGTCAGGGCTATGTATGTGGCTTTTGGGTGTTATTTATTTATTTAGAAGAGTGTGCAAAACAGGCGTATCTCGTAAATGGAATCTCTTAGCCAGAATTAAACAATCTACCGCTATCTAACTAGAATCAGGATTCACACATTAAACTTCAGTTACACAGAAACAGTTTTGTAATCCATTGTATTTTCTGTGAGTTATTGTCATTTTCGTAACTTTTATTACTTTAACTAGTTTTATTTCTAAATGAGGTCGAGACTTTGGTCATCATCATTTACTATCGTAGGTAGCTTTTTGTGACAATACAGGAACCTTTTTAATACCTATCAGTGCAAAATTGTATTACGGATTTTTTTTTTACACAACTAAGCAAACATGGCAATGCGGAAGGCGGAGGTGCCTGAAGGCGGGCTGCTCCAGTATAGAGAGAGAGAGAGTATAGAGAAAATCTTAGTGTAGTTTATCAATAAGACGAAAAGGGTCTGACTACCCCTCTTAGACATGTTCAGTACCTAATGTTATTTGGCTGCGATCTTCTGTAAGGCGGTGGTACATCCATGGCAGCATGCTCCAATTTAGAGCGAATTAACCTCGCTGTGCCCAATTCTGTGAGAAGAGAACGAACGTAATGCCAAATGCATTCTTCAAATGCGTTTACGTTCCGCAAGCTCACCGCAAATGTTACAAATACAATTGACAACAAACATTGATAATAATCTAGGAAGAACGAAAATAAAGTGAAGTATTGCGTAACACGGAACGTCTGGCTAGTCGGAGGCACAGTCGCCATTGTGTTTAGGTAGGTACGTTTACATCCGGCCTTCTAGTCTCTTTATTTTTTAATTGCAGACCATTACTTTTACTATGAGGTCTGAATGTGACCCAGATTTGATGTTACAGGTAATGTACAGGTCAGCTGAGTGATAGCCTACATTGACATTAGCCCCCGTACTATCAACTTTGCGATTTTGTTTAGGCGGTGACGTACCTAAGTTGAGTATCAAAGATTAATGGTTCAAATTCGTAAAATAGCGCTGAAACGCTCGCATTTGAAAGGCAATAACATAAAGCACTAGCTTGCGCCCCCGGCTTCGCTCGCATGGTAGGTACCTAAAAAGTAGCTTAGATGCTATTCTAGGTAAAGAACTCTATCTATTTCAAGTTTCATCGAAATCTGTTGAGCTGGTAGGTTACTTCTTTTGCCCCCGCAAAAAGGGATCCATGAGGATTTCCCCACATAAAAAAAAAAAAGGTATAGTTGACAATGGCACAAACTGAAGGTTATGTTAAATAGTTTTGAGTTGTTTAGGTCTTTCGCCACACTGGTTCCCCGTAGGAGGACTCCTCGTTACACACAACACAAATATCTCTCAGTGACTTTCCCGCCCGCCTGCATCGGGCCGGCTTGACTGACCCCCCACAAAGTGTGTGTAGCAATCTACATCTCAGGCGACATCTGTTACTATCAGTTGTTGCTTTTTTTTTTTTGTGGCTCACACGATTATGCATTTGCCATATCAGTTGTTGTTACACACAAGGAAACAGGCTTAAAATTATGGAATGCAGGCATCCATAAATTCTAGTCACTAAGTAGGCAGGTACAGGTATCATATCCAGTACACTCCATCCAAAGGTTGTCTGGTAGAGATCGCTACTTCAGCGATAAGGCCGCCCATCGTTTATCACATAGTTTAGTTTTTATTGTTTTTTGTTAATGTTTGTACTTTTATGGTGTGCTATAAAGCATTTTCTATCTATCTTCTATCTACAGGTAATATGTAGCTGTAGAATTTGGCTCGTCGCTTTTTTGTCCAAGCATGCTGATTAGCTCGCTGAACAAAAAATGCGCACAAAATTACTCATACCAATACGCAAACACACTCAAACGAGTCAATGGATAATCTCATCATCCGATTTTACACCCAATTTGGACGCTCATTACGTTGCGACATCCACCTTGTAGGTACCTACGCAACGAGAGCAAATGACTTAAGTATGAAGGCAGTGGCGGATCAAGGTTTGGTTTAGCAGGGGCTTGAACCAGCTGAAGGTACCTTTATCAAGATCATCATCAGCCTGTAGAAGTCCACTGCTGGACCTAGATAGGCCTCCCCCAAGGAGTTCTATGACGAACTGTCTTGAACCTTTTCCATCCACCGACTACCTGCAACTTTCAAAATGTCGGTCCACCCGTCCATGGTTCTTCTACGGTTGTTCTCATTTCTTGAGTCCCTAAGCCCGCCCCCTGGATCCGCTACTGTATGCAGAAGGCTGCGATCATTGGACCACCAAGGTATTAAGCTCGCTGCATTCTCAGATCAAAGAGAAGTAGAAATTACGATAATAATACCTACGCTTTTAGGTCGGAATCTCTTTTATGCTTTGAGAAGAGAACGGTAAAGATCTGGGAACAATTCACGTACAGTCAGCATCAAAAGCAAACGATGATCAGACATGTCGTTTGATTTCAATAATACTGATCGCGAAAGTTTTAAAAAATACTGTCTCAAAAGCCCTGCTTGAAATTATTTTACTTGAGGAGTTTGTTTCCCACATTCCTAGACTATGACTATGGGAATAATAGTCTTAAAAGAATAACAAAAACACAATAAATATTATAATAAAAATGTATTATCTATATAACATAACATCGGACCGTAACCGTAGAATGAAAATGTATATTACATTGTTTTTCGAATATATGTATACAAGGCTATTTATATTCAAGGCGATCCTATGCATTTTCCTATTATGACAATTATTGAGAAAAGGTGCTTATTCGCCGATAACCAAGTAATTTTCGGCTATGAAAAGTGCGAATTCGAAAGAGAATCATGGGTTCCGTAGATTTGAATATTCCTATCGATGACTGACTTGTATAGGAAATGACTCCATAATAGGAAATTGCTTCAGGTCCGAGACAAAATATTTCGAGAAAGTTTTTGATAAAGGAAACAATAAAGCATTTCAATATTATCATACTATAAAATGGAATAGTTCCAACGTTTTTGTACATTTTGCCTTGGACCTAAATACCTAATGTCACAACACAAACGAAATTTAACCTAAAATAAGTTACAAGAAATAAAATTAGTTGCGAAGATTACGTTAATGAGTGATAATGAGTTGCAGTTATTTTAACTGCGAAGAACCTTAAAATACAAAGAATCATTTAATGATTTCTAATATCTAGGACATCTAAATGGCCGATAACGGTAGCAGACTCGAAAAAAGTCACTCATAACAGGTTCATAAGTATCAAAACCGAACCACGACAGAAGCGTTGCAGAAATATCACTCATGTTACAAGGTAAATAAAGATCAGAATAGTTGTGACACCAGGGGCCGGGTGATTTACATAAAATCATCGTAATCATCGTCGAAGTTGCCGTGGTTATCGAAATTGTTGAGATAAGCCTGGAACAAAAAGAAATTTATGAAGTAAGTCAGTGGCGGATTTGCAGTCTTGGCCGCTCTAGGCCCCAGGGCATGTGCCGCCCCTTCCTCAGCACCCATCATAAGGAATTTACTTTATTGCCAACTTTATATAAATCGAAATCAGAAATTTAATTAACTATAATAGCTACTAATTTGTAAATATATTCCGAGATTATGAGCTTTTCTACGACAATTTCTACAAATTTTTGGTCACGATTTGCCGCCCCTAATATCTGGCCGCCCTAGGCCCGGGCCTACTGGGCCTTAGGGCAAATCCACCACTGAAGTAAGTAATAGTTTGCTTGTATGAACGACTAGTGGATACACCCACTCTGTTCGCTTGATTTTACCCATACTCCAGAATTAAATTTATATATTACTAGCTTTCACCCGCGGCTACGCTCGTTTGGTACCTACGCGGATAAAAAATTGTCTATGTGCTGTCTATAATCTATCTCTGTGCCAAATTTCATCCAGATCCGTATAGCCGTGATTGAGTAACAAACATCCATCTATCCATCCAAACTTTCGCTTTATACTAATTGCATTTGACTAATTTATGGAAGCCATTAAGATAATGTTTCATTTAACGTCTTTTTTTATGGAGAAAAAAAAGCATCCGTAAAGTCGGATATTCAGGATTTAATTAAGTTTTTATTTGCCTAGGAGCCAACTAAATTATGCACCATACAATTTTGTGGACCAACATGGTTGATGACTTGAAGTATATAGGCAGTGGCAGATCCAGGTTTGGTTTAGCAGGGGCTTGAACCAGCTGAGGGTAGGCTTCATCAAGATTATCATCAGCCTGTAGAAGTCCACTGCTGGACCTAGATAGGCCTCCACCAAGGACCACGATGGTCACCCTGCGTTAGTTAGATTAATGTACCTACTAAAGGTAGAAAATAAAGAGTATACTCACATTGTCCCCTTCAACTTTTAACTTGGCTTTTCCCTTGCCTTTGTTGGGTTTTTTGCCTTTGTCACTCTTCTCAGCTTTTTGTTTCTCGATGTAAAGGTTATCAACCGTCATCTTTATCCTTTTGATGTCTGCTGAAGGCACTGGAAATAAAATAATAGGTTTCATTACTTTCCATGCTAAGGTTGCCTGTAAGAAATCGCTTTCAGCGATAAGGCCGCCCATTGTACTATATATCCTTGTGTACAATAAAGCGTTAATCTATCTATCTTTTATTTTAGATAACTTAATCATCATGATCATCAGCCTGTGAAGTCCACTGCTGGACATAGGCCACTCATAAAAGAATGACGAATGGTCTTGGAACGTTTGCTTTCCATCGACTTCCCGCAACTTTCACAATCTCGTCGATCCATCGGGAGGTGTGGGGGCCTTCCAACACTTCGTCACCCGGTTCGTGGTCGCCATTCGAGAACCTTTATTGCCCAACGGTTTTCGGTTCTGCGAGCTATATGGCCCGCCCACTGCCGCTTCAACTTGCAAATTCTGAGAGTTATATCGGTGATCTTGGTAGCTTGCCTAGTCGCACTTAATAGATCGTCTTTTAGAAAATTCAGAGGGCTCTTTGTGCAAAGTTCATGCGGGGAAGTGCCACCTGGCCTTAAAGTTCTGATGCCAAGTGGCAATGCTTGCAAGTGGTAATTCGGTTTGCAGGGTGAGGCAGACAGTAAAATTACAGGTACATGAGACTTACTAATGCCTCAGGGGTCGATAACGCGCGTGATGCCTCTGGTATTGCAATATCGTCCATAGGCTGAATAACGAACTGGCAGATGGTACAGATGGTAAGCAGTGACCACTGCAATACCACCTAGGATGCGGTCCAAACAGGTTTCCTCGCATGTTTTCGAGATAGAAACGCACCTACCGCCCCACCAGCTGTATGTATCTCAGGAGTTGTCTCACATTAACAAGTTCCCCTATGTATAGTGATATGAAAGCTTAACTTACTTTGAACAATTAGACCCCTGACCAGCTCGT
Source organism: Anticlea derivata (assembly GCA_947579855.1). Taxonomy (NCBI): domain Eukaryota; kingdom Metazoa; phylum Arthropoda; class Insecta; order Lepidoptera; family Geometridae; genus Anticlea; species Anticlea derivata. Next base: position 9,727,992 of record OX388274.1, on the reverse strand, counting down.
CCACAAACCCGGGGAACTCATCCTTGGATCGGTAGAAGCTGATCTTCTTTGTGAGGAGTTCAGCGAATTCCTTAAACTCTTCTGTGTTCGTGGGGTGAAAGCTGTCCAGTTTGCCACCCCCTGTTTCTAGCACTCCTGGAATGGAAATTATAAGTTTATTGAAGGTAATAAAATGAAAATGAAATAAATTTATTTTGACAAACACAGACAGAAGACACAAAAAAACAATAGAATAAAGGATAGGGAGATAGGAAGGTACACGCAAATGTCCATGTTTCTATATGTAAGTAGTATTAAAGTGTCATCATTTCAGCCATAGGACTGCAGAACACAGGCCCATATCTTTCCAGAAACAATCATTTGGGGGATTTGCCCATTCTCACCACGCTGGGCATGTGGGTTGGCGAGCGCAGGTAAAGCTATTGTTGTTGTTCAAGTATTTCTGTTTAAAAACCATTTTTTATTTCACTTCCCGGCCCACAGAAATATGTGATTCAACATTTTTGAAAAATCAACCCTAAAGGGGGCAAGGTAGGGTTTTAAAATTATGAGGTAGGTACTAGCTTTCATATATATGATAACACCTAGTAAATAATAAAATTGAAGATGAGTCACAGCAATCAACATTTTACTTATTTATAGTTTTATCGTTCAACATAACATACCGAATGTTTCCATGGCAAGTCGGAGATCCGATTCCTCCTGTAATTTTTGCCGGCGTAACTTTTCAGCAATCTTCTCTTCCGGGGTCATCTCCTCGTAGGCTTCTGCAGCTTGCCTCTCAGCCTTTTCACGTTCTAACCGCTAGAATAAAACAAGCACCATCATCTTCTTGCTCTTATTACACTGACACTATGATCACACAACATTGTATTCTTCATCTGTTTCCCCTTTTCATTAGTCATCGCAGCTTTGTCCTTTCTTAACCAAATTTAATCAATCTATCTTGCCTTTGCTTTGGCCTACCTCCTATATCCAACCACATTCATAACTAACTCTTGTCATCACTTAAAATTCTTCTCTCTTCATGACATGCCCTTACCACACTAAGTTAATGCTCATCTTTAAAGTTTTTAAGTAACTTAAACTTCCCAAAGCTCTAATGGGACTGACTTAGTTGTGAGAATTATCACAATTTGAAATCATAATGGAAATCTTGAGCATTTGAGATAGGTATGAAGTTTATCTTTTTGCAATGTTTGACTGGTTTTAGTAATGAACCTCATTTATTATTCAGCATTCTAAGCTCAAGGCCTTCCTGATAAACAGGTACTAAATTAGATTCATTACTTTATCTAGGTCCAATTTCATTCCAATCACTTCAGTGGTTGCTGCGTAAAACATCATGCATACATCATACATAGCAACATCTTCACAAACCTACATCTTTAAAAATTTTCACATTCATAATATTAATGGGAATCCCATCCCACAGAATCTACCAAGTTTTAAGGATTAAATAATCCCTAAAAAAATATTTGTAGGTACTTCTATGCTTTTATCTATCTTTGGGCTAGCTAGGTGCTGCGATCACAGTAGACCTGAGAGATGATGGCAGGACAATCACCACAACAGCGATTTAGGTCTGATCCACAGTCAGAAGAGCCTTTGTTGGGGGGCCTTTTCCTTGCAGTGTGATGAAAAAATCTACGGTAAATGTATCAAAATTAGGTTTTTGGTGAAAACTATAGCAGGATTGTGATGGATAGCACAGAGGCGGGCCTATGCCCAGCATTGGGAAGTCGAACCTCGGATGATGATGATGACTAGGTTGGTTTTTATAGAATCCATGTACCTAGGTTTTTAATAGTATCAATAGTAGTTATTTCTAACCAATAATGGACCAATTTTTCATGAGTGATAAATTGATGAAATCATTAGAACTGCAGTGTGTTGAGTCAATATTGCACTTTTTTTATAATTTCCTTGTTTACGTAGACAAGGCACGTCTTAACAGCTGTATGTAGACGTATGTTTGAAACTTACCTCTCTTTCGGCGATCTTATCGTGAATTTTTTTTTTGGGTTTTGCAGGAGCGGGTGCGGATTCACTCTTTTCCTCATCTTTCTTTTCCTCGTCTTCATCCAAATCCCAGCTGTCCTGAAATTGCAAACTTCTGACGTCAACACTTGAAATATTGAGGTTATGAACTAAACTCGACAGAACATCCACAAAACAAACTCAAATCTTTATGGCAAATTAAAGTATTTGGCAACGAATGACTCACCTTGACGGTTTCATCCTCGTCCTCGCCTTCCCATTTATTCGAAGCAGTCAACGTGGTCGGTAATTTGGGTTCAAAATTATCAGCATCTGGAAAAATCCCAAGCATGACATCGCATATCTTTTACGGAAAATTAATAACAGTGTAATAAACACTCACCCCACGACACATCCATGATTGCGGAACTTTTGATAGCACCAATTTAATTTTGTTACCGTTTCACGTGAACACAAATCAGACGACGTACTTGTCGCAATGGCTTTATCACAAGATGTCTCCAGAATCGACGGAGAAAACAATAACAATATCCTCACGCGAATATCGTCAAACTACAGAGCTTTTTCTGTAATGAACACGGCCTGATTGAGAAACGGTGGACAAATGACATAATTTTGGCGATTTCCCAAAGAAAAAGTAATCGAATTTTGATAAGCAAAAATACGACTCCATTGCAGAAGATAATTTTCGAAACACTAAAAATTTCCAAGATGGCCGACAAATCTTATTGCCATATTTAAAAAATATCTAATCGATTATTTCCGGAATCGATTAAAATAAATACTAGCTTTTAGGTAAAATCTAAGCCCTTCTTCCACGGAGCGACTCAAAAGGAACGCGACTGAAACTGTAGTCACTTACGAGTAGCCTAACTGCGATAGCACTAGTATTTCAATGGCGGCTCGTCCACGACGCTACTCAAAAGGAACGCGTTTGTAACTAGTCACTTAGCGACTCGACATGCTGGTCGCCAGGCGATTAGTATCGAGAAACTGTTGAAAAATGAACGAATAAAAAGTAATTTTATGTGATTCTGACGTCTATGTGACTGGAGAAGTCATAATTCCATGTCATCGCTCGAATTATCACTACTCATGTTAATTTTTTTCGTTTTCAAAACTTTGTAAAAATCGTGTACTGAGTGAATGAGTTTCAGGTTTATAGCGTCGTGGACGATTCAGCATAGACGTCAAAATCACATAACATTACTTTTTTTTCGTTCATTTTTCGCCTCGCGAATAGCATGGCGAGGTGACTAGTTACCGTCATTTAAATACTAGTGCTACGACAGTCAGGCTACTCAGAAGTGACTACAGTTTATAACGCGTTCCTTTCGAGTAGACGGAGCTACTCAAAAGCGAAGTGGACGGAGGGGGCCGATGCGCTAAATTATTTGAGCTGGAACGCAATTGAACCCCCGTTTCACAACTTTGACAGTTTCGTATCGCCACAGATAACATAATACTATACTAGTAATCGCGCTAATGTTTTGACAGCAAGATGGAACACAATTGGATCGCTTGCACATAGCTGGAACGCATTAGCTCAACGCTGCTGTAAAAATAGTCTTTGTGTCAAACGAACGGTTGTGAAAGTTGTGAAACAGTTGAGCCGATGCTACTTTTTTAGGATTGGAGATAATCGTTTCGTGTTTTTTTTTATTACTTAGCCAGCTAGAGCTGGGCCGCGCGCGTCATCACGCGCTCATGCAACGTTTGTGAAATGATAAATCAATGATGAAGTGTGTATAAGTTAGTTGAAATAAAAATATAATTAGAAATGAATAATGGTTTTACTCAATTGTATGTACAACAGTCATCACATAATGAATAACACTACTAATGACTAGGGCAATTATGTGGGGCTCATAGTTCGGAGAACTGACAGTTGGGTCAGAAAAGTTCTTGACTGGAGACCACGCACTGGTAAGCGCAGCATAGGATGCCCCCACTATATAGAGAGTAAAACTTATTATCCTATGCAAGTTAGCCCCTTCGTCCATGACGCTACGCAAAAGTGACGGAACTCATTAGAAACTAGAGTTGCGGACTGATTGGAAACTCTGACTCGTCCACGACGCTACTGGAATTTCCTGAAACTCAGTCACTCAGTACACGATTTTATTTAAACAAAGTTTTGAAAACGAAAATAATTAACATGACTAGTGATAATTCGAGTGATGACATGGAATTATTACTTCTCCAGTCACATAGACGTCAGAATCACATATAATTACTTTTTATTCGTTCATTTTTCACCAGTTTCTCGAAACCAGTCGCCTGGCGACCAGCATGTCGAGTCTCCAGGAGACTAGTTACAAACGCGCATTGAAATACTAGTGCTATCGCAGTCAGGCTACTCATAAGTGACTACAGTTTCAGTCGCGTTCCTTTTGAGTCGCGCCGTGGACGAAGGGGCTTATAGACTACATTTTATTTCAAAAACCTTAATCAATACTAGTCTAATAGTAGCAACAGTGTTTAATTAAATTTGAAGACGTGCATGAAAGGAGCCTCTGCTATGCAGACTTGAATCCTTTCACCAACAGTCAGTGGCCCTTTTCAGGACCACCATACCTCAACCTGCTCACTGACCTTAATGCAGGACGAACCAGAAAGAACCAGTGACACAACAAGCAAGCAACAACAGTCCTAGGTTTGCTTATACCAAAATTTGCAAATTTTGTGACAGCTCTCATTGAAAATTCAAAAATCTATCTTCTTTGCTTTGGAATACAGCCTAGCCTGCTCGATATTCCGAGCTTGTGTGCTGTTGTAACTGTTGTTGGCAAAACTGAAACAAAATATAATTTTATATTACAACACTTCAAAAACACAATCTATGTCATTTTACGACAATATGATTTGTATAATGTATTACTTTTTGGCTGCATCTGTCTATGCTTTCAGCAATCAGTCTGAATGATTCAGCAAAACTGCAGGTAGCTTGGGCATTTTTCAGAGCAGCCTCGGCCCTCATTTCTTCTATGTGGAGGACCATATTTCTAGATTCTTCCAATGCACTTCTGCCAGCTAAAATAAATAATGAAGTAAAGTAAATAAGGAGTGAAAACAGATAAAGAACTATCACAAAATAAAACATCTTTTAAGGGTTAATCTAATTGTAATGTTTATTTTATAAATAAGATTAGAACTCAAATGACCTTGTCTTGTAGGTCGATGTGAGGCACGCTTCCTTCTTCGCTGCTGTTGTGGCTGTCTCACACGTCTGACCCTTTCTGTTAAAAAAAATATTATTAATTGTTATAATACTTCGGCTGATAGAGGGGAGTGGAAGAGAAAAACATGTTGTGCCGACCCCACATGAAGTGGGATAAGGGCAGGGAGATGATGATGATGATGATGTTATAATACTTCAGCGTTGATGATTTAATTGATTTCCTTTTTAACAAACCTGCTGTACGACACGGAGTGTTTTGGAGTGAGGATGTCTGACCCGTCAGACTGGGCTCATGACATGAGGGCGGTTGCTGAACATGTTGTTCTGGTGAAGTTGCATGTTCTGGTGAAGTTGCATGTTCAGGGCTAAGTTCAGCCTCATTATATAAACTGTAAAAGTAAAACTAACTTAATTGTTGCAGGATAAAATTACAATAATGCCCAGCAAACGTTTTCTTTAAACTTACAGTACTGGTGATGATCCATTTCTAGTTTCATTTAAACCCTCAGGTTCAATCTGCTCAACGAACAGTTCCACCACCGTACAATCACCCTATAATTGTATTGTTATTGAAAAATTACATAATGACACTATTAATTAATATGAAATATGCATGAAATATCTATTAAACAGTAAACAACTTACATCATTTGAAATAAATTGATCCTGCTTAACATCAGTTATGATGGGGCCAACATATTCTCTACCTAAGATATTGGCAATCCGTTCCTCCAACGGAGTTAAGGATGGAGCATTTCTAGGTCCATCACTAGTACTTTGCTGACAAGCATTAATGTTAACCAACTTTGCTCTGACCCGGCACTTATGATCATTCCAAACCTGGGAGAGAAAAAAATGTAGTGAGCACCTACTTAACAGTAGCTTAGCAGCTCAACAGTAGCTTCAGTTTTAATTATATCACTACCTTATTCCATTCTTTTTCTGTTCTGGCAGGCCCTTCCGCATTGAGATTCTTAGCGCATTTATGCCATAATCGCGACGCAACTGCACGAGCCTCCTTGGACCTCGTCTTTCCAAGAGCAAGCTCTCTATGGTCTTCGAGGAACTGCACCATCAGATCCAGCTGGCTTACTGTTGTGACTCGGCGGCGCTCCATCAATATCACGGCCAATGTGATGGGAGTTAATAGAATAATTCTTGTTCTGCGTACCGTTGGGTACAAAGCGCAAACACATAAACTCTTACAAATACGAAGCGAGTATTTCACATAAATAGAACGAAGAAATAAACTCACAGAATAAATAAACATAAAAAACACTTGCTACTTGAAAAGTTTCAACCACAGACCAATATGCAGGCACAGCACAGACCACAGACTAATGGGAATACTACGTATACGTATGCACAGACTAGTATAATCGGTTGTCTGGTAGAAATCGCAAACCACGATAAGACCTACGATTGTAGGACCTTATCATAGGCTTATAAGCAATTTTGTATAAACTGTGTTTTCTTTTTTAAAGGTCCTCAATAAAGTTTTATTTCATTTCATTTTACCAACCCCTGTGCGTTTCAAACTATTTTTTTTGTTGTTTTTCCCTTTCGTGCTGGCTTCTTAGGCCTGACCACAAAGTTCTTCAGTTTATTTTTTCTTGTTAATAAGTTTGTCTTTCTTCATTTCTTTCGCCAGTCATGGTCAAGTTCAGTTTTAGCGTAGACAACTTCAACGCATTCGCGAATTCTGTAATGAAAGTTGAGCTTTAAATGAACCTTAGCCAGAATTGAAGACGAAACGCAGGCGTTTGAATTTAGCGCGACGCGTGACGGGCCCAGTATTCTGTATGCGTAAACAGAGTATAATAAAGACCGGGCTAGCGCGTATACCCGAGCAAGACGAAAGTTCGTATAATCCAGCCAATTAGAAATGGATATTTTTGTGCGTGGCTCTAGACTCTAGAATGACCATGCAATTAGTGCGATTTAAAACCAATGATTTTTAAAGAAATGGTCATGATTTAAGCATTAGAAAATTTAATAAATAAAAACGTGTTCAATTATATAGCCAGATCCTTAACCAGCATAAAGTTTTAATTGCAAATAGTAGTAAATAATACCGGTGAAAGGTAATATTTTCCACTTTCCATAAACTATCGCTCGTGGAGCCTATAATACTGCAAAATACCATGTTACCAGTTGAATTCTACACCTGCTACACCAGGCACACAAAAATATTAGTCAGTAAATTAGTAATTACTGCACTTTTTCACACTAACCATTGACTTTGTTGTGCACCAATGATTGGTGCACAACAAACCCAAAGTGCATACGCAGACAAAGTGCATACGTGACGTCTATGTTATTCTTTGTCTACGGCTGTATGTTACGTAAAACCATAGAATAAGGAGCCGAGAAAATGCTGTGCATGCTCCGTCTTTAAGTGTTTTCTACTACGCCATCTGTGTAGACGACATGCAAAATAATTTTCCAGAGCAAACATTTTCGAGATTTGACAAATATTATAGAGATGGCGCTATTTTTATTTTGTTTTTTCCGCTTCTTCGCTGAACTACTAGTATAGTATTATGTTATCTGTGGCTGAACGTAAATACCCGTATTATTAACCGTCACAAAGTACTTGATTAACCGTCTACGTAGCAAGTAGACCAAGTCAAGAGTACCCTAAACCGACGAGCATTGTATGAGGAATGTGACGAGATTGAATAAGAGGCATGCTAGGATCGTAGCAAGTGGAAATCCGTGGTCTCTGCCTACCCCTCTGGGAAATAAGCGTGATTTTATGTATGTATGTAGGTAGGTAGTTCGATTAAAGGGAGGCAAATCAGATACATAAATAACATAAATAATGTTATTACGAAATAAAAATCAAAGCCATGTAGATTATTGTAAATTATTAAGTAGGTACCTCAATCAAGAAGCCATTATGGCAGGTGCAAAAAGGAAAATTGAATTATTTGTAGAAATCCAGAACGAAAAAGAGTTTGAGCACGCGCTCAAGAATAATGCTGATCGACTTATTTGTAAGTAAGGTAGATTTATGTAAGTAGTTATATCAGTCTCTGGTACCTACCCATAGAACAGGCGATTCCTAGTTTGGGATCTTGACTGTGTGTGATAAATTCAAAAGGTAACATAATCACTTTTCTCGGTCGAGAAGTGAGAACTCACTGACATTGCATTAGGAACCTAATACCTATAACTTAGTCAAAACGTAGGTTGACAGTCAATGGGTTATATCTACCTACATCATCTTAATCCGGCGGCATAGATCGGGCTCGCCTCGCCCTTGGTGGTTTTTACGTCCAAGTTCTCGCCTCAAGCGGTTCATCATTTTTTCTATGAAACTTCATACTGCAACACATTATACAGCATGGCGCTACAATGGCGACATTTAATTAACCTACGTATCCAGTTACCAGTTTTCAGATTATAGTAATCGTTTTTATTTCATTTATATGTATGATTTCTCAAAATAACACAATTTTGTTTTCGTTCTTCGTTTATTCGTTTTAAGGTCTTTTGTTGATTAAACATACGTTTCATAAAAATCTTATATTGTAATTTGTAGGTGCTGAAATCTACTGCACCTTCGCTGGATCATGCACGGCTTTAGATAAGCTCTTTACCACCATCAAGCTTGACTGGAGCAGTGGGAGCATGGTGCTTCTCAAAGTTAGTTTACTCCATCTTTTTTTTTCGAACGGATTTTTATGCCGTGGGTCTCTTACGAGCTCTGTCAGCGATACCGGGCTAGGCTAGTGCAGAGGGCGCTACTGTCGAAAAAAAGATAGGTTAGGGCAACAAGCTTAAGGGCACCACTTAGGTACCTCGGCTTGGGCTGTTGCCAGAGGAAGGTTTAACGTGGAGGCCATCACCCTGAAGGGGTGGAAACGTAGGGACGATTACTCCATCTTTATTCGCATTGTAACTCGTACTTAACTAGGGAGACCACTGGTGGAGGGGTTAGGCAAGGCTTATATTGTTAAAATCATCCTCAAAGTTGCGAACGTCATTCCCATTTTGCTTACACATTAGCACCCCTGGTTTATGCAAGCAGCGCCCTTTTCGTGACTCCATACAAAAACGGTACATAAACACTTTTCAAGGTCGAAAGGTGAAATGTGAGTTCTCACTGATTTCGGGCCTCAGATGGGAATAACTCAATTGTTCCAAATGAAAAATGTTTAACCACGACAAATATAGGCTCAATAACAACTTAAAATTAACGCATTCATTTCTAGGTACCTGCAGATGAAATAGATGCCTTGAAGAGGTTTAGGGATCATAGCGAACCAGTTTTCATGTTCATTGTGGTATGTTTCAATCAGACGGCGTGTTATGCATTTCGTATTACTTATTATTTATTTTATAAAAAAAAAAAAAAAAACCGGACATATTCACACGGTCAATTGATCCCAAACTAGGCATAGCCTGTACTATGGGTACCAGCGACTGATATACATAATAGATATATATTTAACACCCAGACACAGAACAAACATCTGTGTTAGTCACAAATGTTTGTCCAGTGCGGGAATCGAACCCGCGACCTCTAGCGCAGAAGGCAGAGTTACTACCAACTGAGCTATGAGGCCAGTATAGGACTTATATGCTGTCTCAATAAGAGGGAAGGACGTCAACTATCGATTTAGAATGAAAAGGTTCCTAAGTTTGACTGGCCTGGTTTCTGTGTCTGGGTGTTAAATAAATATCTATTATGTTTATCAGTCTCTGGTACCCATAGTACAGGCTATGCCTAGTTTGGGATCAGTTGGCCTTGTATGATATGTCCGGTTTTTTTTTCTTTTTTAAGTGGCCTACAAATCAAACTTGTTGACTGTACCTCAGATTTAGGCCTTCACGGTTCACACTTCTGGGTCTTGCGCACAGAAATTCTAAAAATCTACTAGAAGTTCCTTAAACATCATCATCATCATCATCGTCAGCCTGTAGAAGTCCACTGCTGGACATTAGGCTTCCCTCAAATAGTTCCACGACGAACGGCCTTGAGCCTTTCCATCCACCGACTTCCCGAAACCTTCACAATGTAGTCGGTCCATCGGGTGGGGGATCTTCCAACACTGCGTCACCCGGTTCGTGGTCGCCATTGAGAACCTTTTCTCCCCAATAACGGTTGTTGGTTCTGCGAGCTATAAGGCCTACCTACTGCCACTTCAACTAGCTAATTCTGAGAGCCATAAAGATACCTTTATTTTATTTTTTTATTCTTTTTTTTTTATGTTATACGGAGGAAAACAGGCTTACGGCCCTCCTGATGGTAAGTGGTTACCGTTGCCTATTGACATTAGCAACACCTGGAGCATTGCTAATGCGTTGCTTGCCGAACCCCCCCTAAAGAGCTCTGGCAACCTTACTCACCGCAGGAACACAACACTATTTGAAACAAATAATGTTATTTGGCTGCGATCTTCTGTAAGGCGGAGGTACCTCCCCAGGCGGGCTGCTCCAATTTAGATCGAGAAAATTTCGCTGTGCCCTACCTCCTCCGAGTAGGCAGAGACTTCTTTTGCTTCAATCACTCTCATCACATTCCTCATACATTCTCGTCGGTTTAGAGTACTCTTGGCCTGGCCTTTGTCCAAAACGTCACCGATTTGGTCACTACTACTATTTTTAAATTACAGAGACAAAGAGTAACAAAAGTGTTCCGCGGTGTAGACAGTCTGAAATTCGCTGAGGTGGCGAAACGGGAGTGGAACATCTACAGTGATAATATGGCGACCGGTGTCGAGTTCGACCGGCCCACGTACGACATACACGAGGCCACGCCCGATGAGACTGCTAGTATTTTAGGGTTCCTTACACCATAGACAAACCCTTTCTGTACCAATAAACATTATAGGCCACTGTAGGTACACTGCATAACCGTGCACAGGAGGCCGTGGTGGCCCTGGCTGAAGAATGGGCCCCTCCATATCTACCAACCCGTGGATGTCATAAGACGCCACTAAAAAGCTAGGGGATGAGGTTAGATCATATACTATGATCTAAGGGGATGAGCACCAACGTCAGCCTAGGTTTCCTTTCATGCTCGTCACACGTATCGGGGTTTTAGCGGTTCTGGAATGTTCTGATAATCCGGAATGTGTCAGCAACCTTTCGATGTTTTCCTTCACCGTTAGGGAGCAGACTCTGGTGTATTGGTGTACGGCGATTTGATCTTTGGATCGGAAGGCGGGATCACTATTACCACCACACCACAAGTGATCTAGTTCATACTTGCCGCACCAAGCGCTTTGCGTCTACCTTTATAATGCGGACAGCCAAAGAGTGGAACTCGTTGCCGGCGTCTGTGTTTCCGAATACCTATAATTTGGGTGTCTTCAAGACCAGAGTGAATAGGTTTCTTCTAGGCAAACGTGCTACACCGTAGACCACATAATTACTTAACATCAGGTGAGATTGGGCTCAAACGTTAGCCTATTTTGTATAAAAAAAAAAAAATGTTTCAACCCTAAATTGCTCGCCAAGGGACTCTACTTCGGCGATTCTTTATATTTCTTTATTTTGAAAAAAAAAACCTGTTCCCTATCATGAGATAGATAGATAGATAAATCATTTATTCGACACACACAAATACTGACTACACTACACTACACTAATGAGCATGAATTTACGTTTCCATCATCTCATCTCTTTCAGGAATGGATACGCAAGAAGTTCATAGACAGGCAGGTAGAGCTAGCGGCGGTGACCGCTAAGCGGGTGGCTCGCCAAGCGGCACGCAAGCGGCATAGAGCTGAGCTGATGGTGCCTTTCCTAGGAGGCCTTAACTTCGTCCTCTACTGGCCTCATTGCTTCCACGCCCACCCTGAGCTGTATGAGAAATGGGACATGAACAGTTGAGTCACTTGTCTTACTCTTGTCGACAACAGGGTGTCTTTGAACGGCCACTTAAAAATGTATTATGGAAAGCGTAGGTCCAAGGTCACCGACATAGCTCTCAGTTTAGCAAGTTGAAGTGGCAGTGGGCAGGCCATATAGCTCGCAGAACCGACGACCTTTAGCTGGGGAATGAAGGTTCTCGAATGGCGACCACGAATCCTACGATATTTTAAAAATCGAGGGAAGTCTGTGGGTGAAAGAATGTTTGTCGTGGCTCTCTTTGGGAGATGCCTATACACAGCAGTGAAGTTTTTTGGGTTGAAATTGACGTCGATATATCAGAGAAAATAATTTTTTTAATGCTTTAGATGGAAAGTCAATTGAATACCTATATGTATTTTTTTTTTTTCCGTACCTAACAGATATAATCATGGTGGGTCGAGAAGAGATCGAGCTGACGGAAGAGTCGGCGAGAGACGTATTGTACGCTGGCGATGCCCCGTTGAACGAAGCCTCTTTACACCAGCTCTTGTCCGGGCCAGCGCTGGCAATCTGCTTTCGGTTGCTAGATAATGACAAGCATTTTGTGTGTAAGTGTTGCAACTTGGGTTCAAACTTGTACTATTTTCTAACTAAGCTCTATTATGATGATGATTGGGGAATGCTAAACTCACTCTGGAAATATGTGGAGGACGCAATGTTCAGCAGTGGTCATCTTATACGTAACGTAATGATGATAATGATGATGATCTTAATAATATCCATGCAAAGAATGACCTCGATGCGTTGCTCCATGTGAAAGAGGAGGTAGGAGGAGGTAGGGCACAGCGAGATTTTCTCGTTCTAAATTGGAGCAGCCCGCCTGGGAGGAACCTCCGCCTTACAGAAGATCGCAGCCAAATAACATTATTTGTTTCAAATAGTGTTGTGTTCCTGCGGTGAGTAAGGTTGCCAGAGCTCTTTAGGGGGGGAGGGGTTCGGCAGGCAACGCATTAGCAATGCTCCAGGTGTTGCTAATGTCAAAAGGCGACGGTAACCAATTACCATCAGGAGGGCCGTAAGCCTGTTTGCCTCCGTATAACATAAAAAAAAAGAACAAACCAACACATTTCGCATAATTTTTTATAACACCCTAAAACATCACCAAATTTTTCTCATACAGAACCTATCCCACCGATATGATTTGCTCTTGGCAAGTTTTATTTATTTGTAAATTGCTCTGGCAACTCTTGGTTATCAAAGTAGGGGATTTCCAGAATGATGTAAATAATAATTGAGGTTGTAAATAGCTCTTTATCAGCAGTGTCAGCACAAGCAGGTCAGGCAGAATTTATATAGGTACCTACTTAGATTGATAAGTAGTTATAAAATATCCGTTCAGATTACAATTAAGTAAGCTGTTGTTACTGACATACCCTATAAGCAAGTTGAAGTGGCAGTGGGCAGGCCATACGGCTCACAGAATAACCTTATGGGGGAATCGCCGTGGTGGCCCCGGCTGAAGAATAGGCCGCGCTGGAAATCTATGGGGGAGGCCTTTATTCAGCAGTGGACGTCCTGCGGCTGATATTATGATGATGATGATGACGATTGGGGAATAAAGTTAATAATAATAAATAAGATTTTTTAAAAGAGCAAACGGATTTAGAGTTCCTTAACGTTATTTGTTATTAATGTGAACAACTATAATGTTATTTGGCTGCGATCTTCTGTAAGGCGGAGGTACCTCCCAGGCGGGCTGCTTTAATTTAGAACGAGAAAATCTTGCTGTGTCCTTCTTCCTCCTTATGAATAAGACATGCCTTTCTTCCTCCTTATGAATAAGAAATGCCTACAAGAATCACAAACTTACATACTCTAAGATACCTACTTTTTAAAATTGTTCTTTTGATTATATTTTATACCCACCTATTGTATGTACTTACTTTAGTTTAAAATTGTTTATCTATGTTAATAGTTCTGCTGACTGACCTCATAGCTCAGTTGGTAGTAACTCTGCCTTAGGCGCTAGGACAAACATTTGTGTGATATTTGTACTGTGTCTGGGTGTTAAATATTTATCTATTATGTATATCATTCTTTGGTATCCATAGTACAGGCTATGCCTAGTTTGGGATCGGTTGACCGTGTATGATATGTCCGAAATATTTATTTATTTATTTATAATTGTGTGTGTCTGTATTGCCCAATTTTTTTTTTATACGGAGGCAAACAGGCTTACGGCTCACCTGATGGTAAGTGGTTACCGTCGCCTATTGACATCAGCAACACCTGGAGCATTGCTAATGCGTTGCCTGCCAAACCCCTCCACCCCTAAAGAGCTCTGGCAACCTTACTCACCGCAGGAACACAACACTATTTGAAACCAATAATGTTATTTGGCTGCGATCTTCTGTAAGGCGGAGGTACCTCCCCAGGCGGGCTGCTCCAATTTAGAGCGAGAAAATCTCGCTGTGCTCTACCTCTCGTAAAAACTATCTATCTATCTAATCTCAATGTCATTCCAGCATTGGTCCGTAGAATCCTTTACGAAGATATACCAGTGTACGACGATAGCAAGCCAGCGAATGCGCAACCGCCGCGGTTGACGGCCTTCGACCAGTACAAGACGTACAGCCCCACCAGAGAAGTGGTGATGGAGAACCGTCGCAAGGAGAAAATGCGACAAAAGGTAAAACAAGTGTTAATGCCCAAGTAAATTTTTCGAAATGGAAAACCCTTTGGGACACGGCCAGTGGTGCAATTGCGTAAGCGTAATAAATAAAAAATAAAAAAAATATTCCGGACAAATCACACACAGTCAACTGATCCCAAACTAGGCATAGCCTGTACTATGGGTACCAGATACTGATATACATAATAGATTTATATTTAACACCCAGACACAGAACAAACATCTGTGTTAGTCGCAAATGTTTGTCCAGTGCGGGAATCGAACCCGCGACCTCTAGCGCAGAAGGCAGAGTTACTGCCAACTGAGCTATGAGGCCAGTCAAAATAATGGCAATGAAGTTCGTAACTTTGAGGGTAATTTTAACAATCTTAGCGTCTCTTCAAAACGTTCCGAACTCGACAAGGGAAAACTTCAAGACATTCGCTTCTTCCTTTTCATGTTTGAAAAACTTCAGATATCGCTAAAATTTATAAAATCATCCATAAAATTATGATATTCATTACCATTTCGCTTACGCAATAGCCTGGCAGGTTCGAACCCACAACCATCGCATCGAAATCTTCCACTAGACATATACGCCACTAAGCTAACCTTTAAATTACCTTATGGGAAATTTTGAAAGGAAACAAAATATAATCAACTTTAAGCTGGTCCGATGAAAATGTCATCTCTAGGGGTAAGAGAATTTCACTCACTAAAATAAGAGGAAAGGTAGACTTCGCGCGGAGCTATTATTACCCCTCGTACATACATACATACATAAATTCACGCATGTTCCCAGAGGGGTAGGCAGAGACCACGGCTTTCCACTTGCTACGATCCTGACCTACATACATCTTTTGCTTCATTCACTCTCATCACATTCCTCATACATGCTCGTCGGTTTAGGGTACTTTTGACCTGGCCTTTAGGTCTTTTTAGTAACCCTAAGAGGGGCTTAGGGGTTGAAAAACCGAATTGCTTTTTCATTATGTTTGTAATTGTCCGGACAAGGTTTGTATGAAAGATTTTATTTGGAAAATCCACGAGAAACAAGTAGTAAGTCCCTACTCGCGCCCCGAGGCTTCACGGCTTGAGTAACTCACGAACATTACGGACTCCGGGCTCAGGTGTTCGTTATTTACTACAGGAAGATGTGTTAGAGAAGAGGGCTCGAAGGCTATCGGAAATGCAGCGGCTGGCTCGACAGGCAATCGAAGACACCCTGGAGGCGCACAGGATCGGGAGAGAGCAGCGCAGGCTGGACCTGCTAAAGAGTGGTGTGAGTTTTAAACCCCCTTTTTTATCACACTCGGTCAACTGATCCCAAAGTAGGCATAGTCCGTACTATGGGTACCAGAGACATATACATAATAGATAGGTACAAATATTTAACAGCCAAACACAGAACAAACATCTGTGTTAATTACACAAATAGGCTTTGGGATTTATAAAGTGCTAGTGACTTTTTATAAACAACTAACGTGGCCAACAAGCTTGCAGCCCACCTGATAGTAAGTGGTTACCGCAGCTTATGAACGCTTGCAATAACAGAAGCATCACGCAAGCGTTTCCAACCCCAAACCACCCCTCGGAATTGGCTCATGGTGTTTTTCTAAAACGACTTTTTTCACTTTGCAAGTTTCTTAAAGTTTGATTGTATTTTATTTCTCTTTTCCAGAATCTAACAGCTTTGAAAGAGTATGATCAAGAACCCGATGAAGAAGTAGACATCAATATACCAGAGGTAGGTAGATAGATAACTCTTTATTGTAAGCCACATAAAAATTTAACACATCACAATTAAATCGACAAAATATAAGTAATAATAGTGGAATACAATGGGCGGTCTTATCAATAAGAGTGATCTCTTCCAGACAACCTTTGGATGGACTGGATTTTACGAGAACGATAGAGGACGGTGGTGCTAAGGAAACAGGAAAATATGAACTTACAAAATAAATATAATATATAAATATGAATACAAAATATAATTATACATACGCATTATATAAAAATATATAAATAATACAATAAATATGACACTTAGATAACCAATACATATATTATTAAACAATAGAATAATACTTGCATGTACCCACTCAATTAAATAAGCGCGTCGGCAAAAGGTAGGTAATTATCTGCACAGGCTGTAAGAAGACACAAAAATCTGAAAAACCTTTCTGGCTCTTACTTCATGTCGTTAGAATTTATTTGCTCCACTCACGCTGAAATCAGGCTTACATTACCTCATCATCATAATCATCCACAGCCTGACTTCACCCACTGCAGGGTATAGGCCTCCTGTATGTGCCATTCTCCTCTATCCTGTGCAAGCCTCATCCAGTTGCGGCCCGTGATGCTTGCGATATCGTCTGCCCTCCTCGCTGCTAAAGTACCAACTTTCCGATATCCAGTTCTTGGACGCCATTCAGTTAGCGCCTTTTTTTTATTATTTTTTTTATTTTTTTTTTACTTTTTGCGGCTATTGTGTCACTGCGGCCACAACTGGCCTATTGTGATCGCAACTTTATTTGTGGAGCCCCTTCACAGGGCCTTTAAAGTTCACCGCAAAGCCCAGCAGCTGTTAAAAACTGAAGGATTTTCGCCGTTAGTGCCTTACTCCGTATTTCGTATTTTCATAGAAATTGCGGTCAAATCTGATTGTTGATCGGGCAAGCGAAGCGATCTCTCAAACCACTTGGGCGAATCGGCGTTGCATGTTTGTATCTATTTGTAAGAGCATAACTTTGTGCTTGTCGTTCTTTCACCGACGGTCATAGGCCCTTATAAGGACCACCATACTCTGGACTAGGACCTGGTCGATTAAATAATACACACAATTTGACAGGTCTCATAGCTCAGTTGGTAGTAACTCTGCCTTCTGCGCTAGAGGTCGCCGGTTCGATTTCCGTACTGGACAAACATTTGTGTGATAAACACTGATGTTTGTTCTGTGTCTGGGTGTTAAATATATATCTATTCTGTACATCAGTCTCTGGTGCCCATAGTACAGGCTATGCCTAGTTTGAGATCAGTTGACCGTGTGTAATATGTTCGGAATATTTATTATTATTATTATTATTATACAGGATGACCAAGAAAGAGTCAGTGACAGTGTTCTTTGTTCTTTGTGCTGAAAACCTTACCATAGTTCAGGCTAAATTATGATACATTCCTATAGCTCAACTCCTCTTTCAGGAGTTGTCTGATGAGTACGTGGATGAGGAGAGTGATGAAGATCCTGATGAGTACCTGCCTCCACCAGGGCTGCTGATCCCAGGGTTCTACGCGCCGCCCAACGATGTGGCGAAGGCTAATGGGCTGGCCATTTTATTCCCAAAGGTATGAAATATGAACGATGAAGATGATGTTATAAAGTAGGTACATACTTTTATGTTGCTGTCCTGTCTTTTGTTTCCCTATTTTTAACCTATTGTTTTGTTTCTTCCTGTCTTCTGTCTGTGTTCGTCAAATAAAACTTATTTCATTTCATTTCATGATATTGATGACTAGCTTCCGCTCGCGGCTTCGCTCACGATGTACCTACATAGCCTATATGTTATTCTAGGTAAAGAACTCTATTCCAAGTTTCATCGAAATCGGTTGAGCCGTTACCGCGTGATTTTATAACAAACATCCAAACATCCTCACAACTTTCGCATTTAAAATATTAGTAGGATATCACTTAAATTGTTTCAATCTATACTTTATTTACAGAAAAAAACTTAAAACTAATACAAGTTAATATTTACAAAATACACAAGAAACAGTTGAGCCCTCTAAAGACCGTTACAAACGATCTATAGATAGCTCAACTGATCCAGATCACTACCAGTCGGAAGCGTCCCCAAGACGCTGGCAAATTAAATTTAAAACGGTGAATTTGATATCACCAAACGGTGAAGGAAAACATCGCGAGGAAACGGGCATGTCCTAGAACCTTAAAATTCGAAGACATTTGACATATGCACGAAAAGAGCCTCTAAGAGGCGCACTACTTCAATACTTTCACTACACTGATTCTTTCACCGACGACGGCCATAGGCCCTTTTCAGGGCCACCATACCTCAACCTGGTCGCTTAACTAATACAGGATGACCATGAAAGAGTCAGTGACAGGACAAGCAAGCAATTTGAATTTGGCTGAAGTATAGTTTGCCGTGGTGGCCCCGGCTGAAGAATAGGCCATCCATTTCTACCCGTGGATGTCGTAAGAGGCGGCTAAGGGAAACAAAGCTAGGGGATGGGCAGCAGCGTTCCCTATCAACAAAAAGAGCTTAATCTGCGCTCGCCAACCCGCATGCCCAGCGTGGCGAGTATGCGAAATCCCCCCAAATTATTGTTTCTGGTAATCATTGGGGGAGACTTATGTTCAGCAGTGGACGTCTTACGGCCGAAATTATGATGACGATGATGATGATGAAGTATAATATAAGTTGGTACTTCATGTGAAGTGCGTGTGAAGTGCGTCTTAAGGTGAGGGTTTAATTAATTTATGATTTTTGAATTGTTTTTTCTCAATAACCGCAAAACGCACAGTTTTGATTTTTATGACAAAGATAACTTGAGCATTTTATTTACGTAAATCCAAGACAGAAACGCGATTGGTAAAACTTTTCTCGATTAATTTATTTTTTAAAGTTCTCTGCAACAGTTTTTTCGAAAATACTCTTATACTATCTAACAAAAATAACATTTTTTTTAATATTTTGTTAGACAATAGCATTGGGTACCTAAGTCCAAGACACTTTTAAAAAAAAATTGATAGTTTTTGAGATAATAGATATTTTCTTATATTTCGCTTACGTCGATTACTTTCGAGCGCCTTCTAACGCTTGCTATCTCTTTCCGCATTCAATTACAGTACATAGCGCTGTCACTTTCTTCACTCCGCCCACTCGATAATTTATTATGATTTTTGTATCCTCTTAACGAAACTGTGACAAATATTTAATTGTGGTTACAAATAAATGTTTTTTCTTTCTTTCTTTCTTTAATGTTGTGTTTCCAGTTGGTAGCAGAGTACGTTACTCCTGAGCCGGAGTTCCTGCCGCCCCATGTCCTTATTATGCTGGATATGTCGAAGGCCCACAAAGCTATAGAAGCTATGGCCCCGTACAAGAAAGCAATTATCCATGTAAGTATGTCCCGTAAAGGTTGTCGCACAGGGGGTTCTTTCTAGTAATCATATTGTGTGTCATGAGTTTTCAGCTGAGATATGACGTCATAATATAATGTATGCCATCCCGAAAGAGGCTTATTCTACAACCTATCTATAAAGCAATAAAGTTTGTTCTACGATTTTTGGAAAGTCGAAATTTTTCATAGAACTCTATGCGAAAATCAGCTGTTTTGGGGCAAATCAGGTGAAACTCAATGAATCAGCTGTTTAGGTAACAATCTTGATTCCGAACTTCTTGTACGTTATTAGTTATAAAGATGATTAAATTAGTAAAAAATTGGGAAAGTTTGCGAAATAAAATTAAAAACAATAAAATGCCAATATAATTGATGTATTTTTCGATAATATTATGTCTTTTTGTTCATAGAATAATCCCCTTTCGGGGTGGTAAACATGTTATGAGTCACCTTGTGTACAAGCTTTCGCCAGCGGCTTCGCTCACGTAGGTATCTAGGTATATTGTAAAAAGTAGCCTTTACGCTATTCTAGGTAAAGAACTCTATCTATTCCAAGTTTCAGCTAGTTCATTATAATTTTAGATGGGTGTATTTAAAACTACATCGCCCACCGACGGCCAGCACCTTGCGTTCAGTGTCAAGCAATATGACACGCTAGATAAGGATTCCGCGAACCAGTAAGTGCCTACATCTACTGTTAAGGTAAACAATGCACATTGTTGCTATTTTGAAACGATGCATGCATTCTTTGTTTTAATTATCGCCCACGACGAAGCCTTTCTGATAAGTCTGGGTTATACATAAATACATTTCGGGTTACAAATATGTTAGACATAAATATAATAAATAAATATTCCGGACATATCACACACGGTCAGCTGATCCCAAACTAGGCAAAGCCTGTACTATGGGTACCAGAGACTAATATAGGATACATAGTAAATAAATATTTAACACACAATGTTGTTGTTCACACAAATGTTTTTCCAGTGCGGGAATCGAATCCCGCGACCTCTAGCGCAGAAGGCAGAGTTACTACTAACTGAGCTATGAGGCCAGTTAAATTGACTCGATAGGGGTGTAAGGGGAGCCAAACTCACCGGCCCGTGGTACACACTGCCGATCAACGAAGGCTTTGGCGCCCCAGCAATCCGCACTGGACCATCTTGCTGGGTTATGGTCCATCCTCCTCAAACAAACCTCTCAACCAACCTGGACGAATAGACATTGCATTTTTGTATGTTACTTGGAACTTACACACTGACTGGGCCGTGGTGGCCGCGGCTGAAGAATAGGCCCCATATCTACCTATCCGCGGATGTCGTAAGGGGCGACTCAGGGAAAAAAGCTAGGGGATGGGCAGCAGCGTCCCTCATTTTAACAACGATAGCTCTAACTGCGCCAGCGTGGTGAGTATGGGCAAATCCCCCCATATGATAGAATGATATATGAATTTTCTCTGTCTGTGGGGGAGCCATGTTCGGCAGTGGACGTCGTACGGCTGAAATGAAGATGACACTGACTGGCTACCTCACCCTACCTGAAAACTAGAAAATAATGAAAACTAGTACTTCCCCATACAGACTCTTGCTCCTCGTTCATGATTGATCTTTTCAGGGAGAATGTCAAGCTTGTCTTCATGCTGTCCATCGAGAAGGACGTGCCTCTTCTGCAGCTGATGGATTTGTCTCCAGTGCACGTGAGCCGTGACGCTGGGCGCGGGGGGGACGAGTGCGCTGCCATGTTCCCCGTCGGCTATGGAGATAACTACCCTGAACTTGAGGACTTTGAAGAGGATATTTAAAAATGAACACGCTAAGGGGGGTAAAGCTTATAGGGGGTAGACAGAGTCAATGTAACTGCTGCCTGGTCTGTACTACTTCTTTATCCTTTCTTTATTTGGAGCTGTTGAAAACAAAACCGTTTATTGGAATAAAAATAAATGAGACAAAGTACCTACATTGTAAGATCTACGTAGTACATAGTAAAATAAATATTACGATTTTTTTTAATTATTAGTGCCCGTCTGAGACGCGAGGGGTGTGGGTTCGATTCCCGCTGCCAAACAAATGTTTGCATGATCTGCAAAAATTTGTGACGGCCCACACCCGTAACAAATATGGTAAGGTACTCGTAGTTTCTGATACCCACGACACAGTGAATACTAGTGTGGGGTCAGGCCTATATAAGTGATTGCTGGGTGCTATTAATTTATTACGTACCTACTTAAAAGAGGACTAATCACCAATACTTGTGTTTTGCCGCTCCGCTATATGACGGCAGTAAAATAGCTCTGACCGTTACTTTAGGAAGCTCTACATCGTCTTAGGCTTAACATACTCGTACAAACTCGTAAAATTCAAAGCTTGCATCTTAATCCCTCGGGTCCATAGAAGAAGATATTATAGTACCTACGTACCTACAAAGTATTTACATAGGTACTAGGGTCGGGGTGTAAAATATGTGTACCGACCCTATGTACCAGAATATATTGGGTACTTTTTCTTTGTACAATAGTGATATCTAAAAGAAACATGGAGAGAAAATAATTAAAAAAAATTGTTGAATAAAATAAAAATTAATATAAAAAAACAAACTAGTTTTTGTATGAACGAAATTCGTACCAAAATTATCCTTAAAACTACTGAAACCAAGTCAATTTTGGGTTTAAATTTGGGGCAAAAAAAATCGACAAGGACTATTAAGGATCATTTTCAATATCGCACGCTGTTAGAACGCGGCTTTAGAATTATATTAGGGGTCCTACCATGACTTCTCATTGCCATTAAAACGTGTCAGCATTTTTTACATGAATTTGAACAGTAAAACTGGGAACTTAAGTCGACGTCTAAACAACATCGCAAAGATGAAGCTAGATATTGAAGTGGGGACGCGTATCAGCTTCCTCGACAAAACGCCGGTGTCATCGCAGTTCCAGTTTCGCCCCATCAGCAAAAAATCCACTCGCACTTTGTTGTACCATTTGGACTTTGGCTTCAGTGTTATTACGTCGTACATTTCATGGGCTAACACAGGTATGTATTAAATCATATCGAAAGGTGTTTAATTCGATAAAATCACTAGGATCACTTTGAAATGTCTTCGAAACTAGGTGAAGCTAAGCCTGTTCGTTGCGACCAAGCCTAGAAGAATCAGGCAACAAACACGGCTTGGTGCCTATAATTTTTTTTCGATGATCCTTTTAATCTAATACTCAACCTTACTACTATTGTAAAATGCGAAAGTTTGGATGGATGGTTGGATTGTCACGCCAGAACGGCTGAACGGATCGGGATGAAATTTAGCACAGAGATTAGATTATATAGTCAAAGTCAAAAGGCATTTATTTCAATAAAATCACTAGGATCACTTTCAAACGTCTTAGAAACTAGGTGAAGATATGCCTGTTCCTCGCGACCAAGCCTAGTAGAATCAGGCATCAAAAACGGCTTGGTGCCGATCATTTTTTTCGATGATCCTTTTTCACAAATATGTTTTACATAATAACATAATCTATGATTATTTTAGTCAATTTAAATTAGGTGTCTATTGTATTTAATTTTAGATTCGTTTTTCGATTTTTAAAATGCCACTCATTTTATTTTACTGTGTCGCAAAAAATCACACTTATATTATAATGCGAAAGTAACTCTGTCTGTCTGTAACATCACGACTAAACGGCTAAACTGATCTTGATGAAATTTGTTACAGAGGTAGCCTAGGCCCAGGGGAAGGACATAGGCTAGTTTTTATATTATTTATATTATTCGACTTATTGATGTAGATTGTGGATCAACCGTTGGGGAGTAAAGGTTCTCCAATGGCGACCACGAACCGGGTGACACAGTGTTGGAAGGCCCCCCACTCGATGGACCGACATGGCTCGATGGACATTGCGAAAATTGCGGGAAGTTGGTGGATGGAGAAGGCAAAACACTCCAAGGGCGTACGTCATGGAACTCTTTGGAGGCCTATGTCCAGCAGTGGACTTCCGCAGGCTGATGATGATGATGATCATGATGTGGATTCATTGAGTGAAATTATTTCAGGTTGCAATTTGGACCTGCTTCTGTCTGCGGTAAGAGCCAGTCAACATGGACTTAGGTGAGTAGGTTTTATACTGCTTTCTTGTTTTGTAACTGGTTTTTTCTTGGTCGTACTGTATCAGGTCAGTGACTAGGTTGAGGTACGATGTTTCCCTGAAATGGGCCCATGACCTTTTGTGAATTCATCATCATTTCAGCCATTCGACGTCCACTGCTGAACATGGCCTCCCCCACAGACAGCAAATTCCTTATCATGTGGGGGGATTTGCCCATACTCACCACGCTGGGCATGCGGGTTGGCGAGCGCAGTTAGAGCTATCGTTGTTAAAATGAGGGACGCTGCTGCCCATCCCCTAGCTTTTTCCCTTAGTCGTCTCTTACGACATCCGCGGATAGGTACATATGGAGGGGCCTATTCTTCAGCCGGGGCCACCACGGCCATTGTGTTGTGTTTTTTTGTGAATTAATAAGTTTTTATCTATTTTATATAACTCCCAAATATCTTGATATTACTACCTTTCGAAGTTATGCTGTAACAAATAAATATACAAACTCGATTCATGCAAGTTATTTGATAGACCTGGGGTCGTAAAAATGATAAATACAAGAAGATTCATAATTAGATTAAGCATGCTATTCCGAAATGAGCTGATTGTACACCGAGTTGGCAATAAAGGTTGTTCTACGGCTTGAACTTTTTTCATTGAAAACCTCTATGCAAAAAAAAAACAACTTTTTTGGAGTCAAATCAGTTCAAACTCAATTATTCAGCTATTTTAGATTTTCATTTTTTTCGTCTAGATTCGAAAAAAGATTCTTCTCGTACGTTTAACAATAATTTCCTACTTAAAAATATGATAAAAAAACCAAAAGCTTATTTTAAAAAGAAAGTGAAATGATATGAGGAGAATAAAAAAAAAAAAAAAAACCGGACATATCACACACGGTCAACTGATCCCAAACTAGGCATAGCCTGTACTATGGGTACCAGAGACTGATATACATAATAGATATATATTTAACACCCAGACACAGAACAAACATCTGTGTTAGTCACAAATGTTTGTCCAGTGCGGGGATCGAACCCGCGACCTCTAGCGCAGAAGGCAGAGTTACTAACAACTGAGCTATGAGGCCTGTCAAAGAAAATATTTAATTATTTTGATTGTTTTTCTGCTTATATTTTTTTCTCTTTGTTCTCTCTTGTTGATGTAAGCCCCTTTCAGGATGTATACCAACATATTTTGAATCACCTTGTATTATACAATAGGCCCCCGATTGCAGGCTTGCTTTTTCAAATAGGTACCTACTTGCTTATAACTGTCTGTTTTCATTTTCAGCACATCGAATCGTTTTCATGCTGGGACTGGTGACGCTGTGCGCCAGCTACTGTCTCCATGACAAGATGCAGAGGTACAACAACTGCTCCTTTCGCTACCAGTGCCATGGCAACATCCGGGGAGCCCAACTCCCCCAGGAGTGCCAGGAGTCATCCAACGAACCAATTATCTTGGACCTCACTCTAATCGACGCAAGAGAGCGACTTGACGATCACATCGACCAGGACTTCCTCTCATTCATCACCACCCTCAGGATCACTGGCGTCTTACCTCAGACCAAACTCTCCCTCGTCCAGTACACTTTGCGCCTCGAAAACCTCTACCTCAGCGGAAATCAAATAGAAAATATCGATGGAACACCCTTCTTCAACCTCGTTAACCTAGAAATCTTAGACTTGTCACACAACAAACTCACCAAAATCGATAAGCTATTCCACTTCGAGTACCAGCCGAACAAACTGAGGAAACTGTCCCTGGCGTTCAACGAAATCGAAAATATTTCAGGTGATGCCTTCGAAGAGCTCACCTTCCTCACCGAACTGGACCTCACCAACAATCACATCAGGGATCTTACCGCGGAACCGTTCTCCAATCTGACAAACCTAGAAATACTGAGATTGGACAATAATAACATCAAGAATCTCAATGGCGCCGTTAATAATCTTCAAAACCTGAAGCATCTGTACTTGCGTGGAAATCAGATCGAAAACATAGACGTAGAATCACTGAAAATCATCATTCACCTAGAAACCTTTGACGTCTCATGGAATCAATTGGAGCAAATTAAGCCGATTATGTTCTCTAGGCACTGGAAGCATCTTGGCGGGCACTCTATCTGCAAGATTATACTCTCTGATAACCTTATAACGTCCGTGCCGAATGCGACCTCACGGGAGATCACGACCAGGTTTGTGCGTCAATCGGGCAGAGGCAGAGCAGCTGCTGTCGACGTGTTCACTGAGCTAGACCTTTCTAAGAACCAGATCAGCAACATCGAATACAACGCTTTCCAGCCACTCGTCAAACTAACCTCTTTGGATCTCTCCAGGAACAAGATCATCGATTTCATCGTAAACGCCGATGACATAGCGTACGTCAGGTATCTCAATCTAAGCGGAAACTACATTTCAACCCTCTACTTCAAAAGCTTTTCGCGCATGAACAGCCTACAAAATCTAGACCTGTCCTTTAACGAATTGGAGTATATTCCCGATCAGACTTTCCGCAATAACTACAATTTAAAGCACGTCAACATGACTTACAATGCTATCGAGAAGCTCGATAACCTGCACATTGACAAATTTCATCCTGATGGTGGTATCTTGGACTTATCCAACAACGGCCTGACTCAACTGCGGATCTCTGTTGGTGAAGGCCGGCGATTGACCGTCCTCGTCTTACACTCCAATAATATAACCGACCCTTCGTTGGTAGACCTTGTGTACCAGACCGATCTAAAGACCTTGGATATGAGTCGAAACAGAATTCTTGAGCTTAACGAGAACTCCTTGCGATTGCCGGTCGGTCTAAGCTCTTTAGACTTGAGTTGCAATCAGATACAGAAAATCGGACCCTCTTCGTTCTTGCGAATCGGCCACTTAAAGACCTTGCGTCTAGCTCATAACCAACTCCACTCCATAGAGTACGGTGCCTTCCGGGGTCTGTCGTCGCTTTTGAATTTAGATCTTTCCTACAACAGCTTAGGAATAGTGGATTCAAAGATGTTTATGGATCTTAAATCCTTGGCGGTACTTTCTCTGATGCACAATGGCATGCACGTAATAAGGGACGAATCTTGGTACGGCCACAAGTTCAACTTGAAGGTGTACTTGGAGGGAAACAACTTGACGTGTGAATGGCTGGGCGCGGCTTTGAAAAATTTCAACCAGGGGTACTCGAAGATGCGTCCTGCTGTGTTTGAGGGGACGATTTCTGGTCATACCTTGGACGGGATCCCTTGTATCCCAGGGGAGAGTGAGTCAGCGAGTCTTCAGATCCAGCCAGTGGGGTTCACAGATGAGAGACTCCTGATAACAACTCAGAAGGTACTGGAAGCGGTCAGGGAGCAAACGTATTACTTGAAGAAGTATATTTGGAGATCGCTGCAGGAGGATACTGAGAAGGCCAAAGCATTTGTCTAGCTTATAAACTATTCACCAGTGATCAATTATAATCATATATTATTTTGTTTGATTTCTGTAAAGTTAAAATGAGTAACATAAAATTAAAAATTTATTACATTATTATGATGAACTCTGTTAGTTTAGTACATTATAGAAATGTACTCTATTTTTAGTTTCCCCTCATCACTTATTTGTGTTTCTTTCAAGTTACTTTTGTAAAGGTAATTTTGTAATAAATAATTGCTATATAGTTTTTTTGTTTATTTTGGGTATATGGTAGGTACCTACTTCCTATCCTACTTCCTACTAATATTATAATTGCAAAAGTTTGTGAGTGTGTTTGGATGTTTGTTGGCAATCAAGCCGTAACGGCTCAACCGATTGTAATGAAACTTGATATAAATAGAGTTCCTTACCATATAGGCTACTCTTTTTATGTAGGTACCTACCACGCAAGCGAAGCCGCGGGCGCAAGCTAGTATACACAGAACTGTTATCCCCAGTATGGTAGACATCCTTTTAGATCCTTTTCTCCAGGTGATCAGACCTTTGAGGACGTTTAAAGGTGTAGTCAGATGCACGTCCAAACATTACATCAACCACATCCCCACATTTTACAGTAGTCAGTATTCTGAACGTGACAGGCTGCAAGCCCATCGCCGCATATAAGAATTTCCGTTTCCTCAAGTTTCCTAAACCGTTTTAAGCGCGAGCTTAATTTTTTTTCCAAAAAAACCAATTGCAGCACTATAGGGATTCGAACCCACAATAGATTAGATAGATTACCAGGTAGTTTAGGATAATAATGACCGCCACAAATAGGCAAAAATATACGATGTAGCGGGGGCCGGCCATTTTACATTTTGTCTGAGTTGATAATAATGATAAAGCGTCCTGTCAGCGAAACGACAATGTAGTAAGGGTGATCATCCAGAAGCGATTGGGTTCTGTAGAAATTTTATAACAATTCCACAACTACATCTATCATCATCATCGTCATTTCAGCCGTACGACGTCCACTGCTGGACATGGCCTCCCCCACAGACAGAGCAAATTCCTTATCATGTGGGGGGGATATGGGCAAATCCCCCCACTCACCACGCTGGGCATGCGGGTTGGCGAGCGCAGTCAGAACTATTGTTGCTAAAATGAGGGACGCTGCTGCCCATCCTCTAGCTTTTTCCCCTTAGTCGCCTCTAACGATCTCCGCGGACT
Organism: Anticlea derivata; assembly: GCA_947579855.1. Classification (NCBI taxonomy): domain Eukaryota; kingdom Metazoa; phylum Arthropoda; class Insecta; order Lepidoptera; family Geometridae; genus Anticlea; species Anticlea derivata. Next base: position 9,699,466 of record OX388274.1, on the reverse strand, counting down.
AACATCTATAGTAAGTCTAAATTTAGAAAGAAACACGTTTTATAAAGCTTTTCCTGTGGTACAATTGTGTAAGCGTAATGGCAATGAAGTTCGTAGCTTTTAGGGTAATTTTAACAATCTTAGTAACATTCAAAACGTTCCAAACTTGACAAGGGAAAACTTCAAGATCTAAGCTTCTTCCTTTTCATGTTTGAAAAACAACAGATGTCGCTCAAATTGATAAAATCCTCCTCATAATTGCGAAATCCATTACCATTTCATTTACGCAAAATCAGTCCTGGTTTTTAGGTTTATCAAAGAAGTATTTTTCATTTCGGTAGTTTTAACTAATTTTTATGAGAAGATCACAAATCTTTTCGTACGTTCTAAAGGTTAATAATTAGTTTGTTGATAAACTTAGTTACAAACATGGCAAATCATTTGTTAGCTTATTATCTAATTAAGATAAATAATTTGAAAACAAATTTAGAAATTATAAATAAAAATGTGATGAGCCGTTCACTAATATTTTCGTACTTGTCGTTACTTTACCGTCATTGGTAGTGTGATTCAGTGCCGCACATTATGTGATCTATTTTACAAAAAGTTACAAAAAGCTATTGTTTGGGAAAACAAATACAACAGAAACTCGTTCATCTACAAGCCCGCGCCTCGGGAACATAACTTAGATGTCGTGTGGACCAGCGTCCCATGCCTGTTGATCCTCTATCATAACGCATTACTCATAGGCAAACCACTACGCATTTATAATATCAATAATATTCAAGTTTTGTCTCGTGCAGTCTTCAGAATTAAAATCACACAGTTGTACTTTGGAATGTATTTGGAGAACTAATCAGTTGCTGTACGGCCGTAAAGACAAGTCTGTTCAAGGCGTACTGCCAGTCTTTCTACACGTGCAGTCTGTGGGTTAACTTTACAAAGGCCTGCTGGATTGCTTTTCGAGTCCAATATAATAATAGTTTCAGGGTGTTGTTGAGGCTGCCATACTTTTGTAGCGCATCGGGGATGTTCGCAGACGCACGCAGATCATCCGCAAGAGAACGGCATCCTTGATGCGTCGCGTGAGGGGCAGCTCCAACAGCTACCTGAAACTTATAGCAGGGAGGCTGGACACAGACTGCATCTTTATGAAGCACTGCACCCAGGTGCACCATTCGTACCGATGATGCGGTGCACATAAATCGGTGTCTGTGTGTAGGTAGTTATTAAGTTATGTGTGTTATTTAAATTATTTTTCCTTTTTAAAATTATATGGCTGTAATAGGTGTAATAAGTGAAAGCTGAAATAAAATACTTGAATTGAATTGAATTGAATAATCCCTATAATATTCTAAACAGATGGTTTTAACTTTAAAGACTGTTAAAGTGGTATCAAAGTTGCGCCAGTAAGCGATTGTATCAATTATACGTGAGGAAACCAGTAAGTACAGTTGCAAAATGTCACGTCTTAACACTTTGACACATTTTTTTTTATCATAGAACCGTCTGGGTCTAGCAAGTCTAGATGTGGCGCCAGTGACGGAAAAGCTGAGGAGTAATAGGTTAGCGTGGTATGGGCATGTCATGATGAGGGAAGAATGTCATGTGACAAGAAGAGTGTTAGATATGAATGTGGATGGATGTAGGAGTAGAGGTAGGCCAAAGAAAACATGGATGGACTGTGTGAAAGTGAATATTTATTTATTTAACAAAATCCACAGCTCTTAAAGACGAAAACATGTGAAACTTATATCTAAACTGACAGCCAATGACGGATTTACATATGGAGTGTGTGCTGAGATGATAGAGACGACTGATAGAGGGAAATGGAAGAAGAATACATGTTGTGCCCCACATGACGTGGGATAAGGGCAGAAAGATGATGAAGAGCACCGTCCGGGTCAATTCTAATGATACCGTAAACATTCAAATCCATTTAGCCATTTGGAGGTGACACGGCAATAAATAATTTTATGATACTTTTTTAATTACATAATACCTACATATATGATTATGATTTTAACGACCTCAGTGGCGTAGAGAGCGAGTGCCAGTTTGAGACGCTAGGGGTTCGATTCTCGCTGCGGGACAAATGCCTGTATGATCTGAAAATATTTGTTTCGGTTCGGAGTGTTATGGTACCATGGTACTCGTAGTTTCTGATACCCACGACACAGGGAATCCTAGTGTGGGGTCGGAGTATGTATGAGACTATTGGGTGTTATTTATTTATTTGTGAATTCCATCCTCGATGCGATAATTTCTTTCGATTTAAACGAGGCTTTATACCCGCCGCTTACGTTTTCTCTACCGAACCCTAATTCCATTTTGCGTTGTTAGTTCAGTGTATGTGGATGCGACGACTGTGACACTCATGGAGTTTTCGTTACACATACTATAAAATATATTAATTTAATTAAAAAAGTTTCTTCGGTACAGCACATCATGTAAAACACATCAGGTCAGTGGGTTCATGCAAGAGCAAAATAATATGGTCTAACTTAAAAGTAGTACCTAACCCTAAAATGACTTCCGAAAGCTGGCGGACCGTAAATGGATGAGAAGCTTTGGGAGAGGCCAATGCCCAGTAGTGACTAATGTGGGCTGATGATGATGATAATGACCTAGCCCAGCGAGAGTTAGAACGTTTAGTTTTTTTTAATGTTATACCGTGGCAAACAGGCTTACCGTCGCCTATTGACATCAGCAACATCTGGATCATTGCTAATGCGTTGCCTTGCCTACCGAACCCCTCCCCCCTAAAGAGCTCTGGCAACTTTACTAACCACAGGAACACATTTTTGTCTCTTTGCAATTTTTTATTGAGGCTAAGCGATAATTTTGCCTTCGGTACTAATTATTACCTATCATTTGCTGAAGAGATCCCACAGATTTTCAGAGTTTAGGTATATTTTGGGAGGAAATTGTCCATACTCACCACGCTAAGCACCCGGCCATCTAGCTTTATTCCCTTCGTCACCTGCGCGAAAAAAAATCGCGTGGGTAGATATTAGGTATGGGGCGTGGTGCCTACGACTGAAGAATTGGCTTCAGCCGTGGGCACCACGGCCAGCCAGATCACCAGTGGCGGATTTGCCCTAAGGCCCGGTAGGCCCGTGCCTAGTGTGGCCAGATAATAAGGGCGGCAAATCGTGACAAAAAAAAAACACAGATGATAGCAAGAAATACCTGAATCAAATGCAAAGTACCTAAATAATTAAAAGGCTGCTCCATAGACTTATTACTACTAGCTACAGTAGACATGCAGCTTCGAACAGATTTCGTCGATTCCCATTTCGATATTTAAAGTTGGCAATAAAGTAAATTCATTATGTACCTACCTAGTCTATATGATGGGTGCTGAGAAAGGGGCGGCACATGGCCTGGGGCCTAGAGCGGCCAAGACTGCAAATCCGCCACTGCAGATCACATCAGGACTAATTGAGCTACTATTAGGAGGAGGTAGGGCACAGCGAGATTTTCTCGTTCTAAATTGGAGCAGCCCGCCTGGGGAGGTACCTCCGCCTTACAGAAGATCGCAGCCAAATAACATTATTTGTTTCAAATAGTGTTGTGTTCCTGCGGTGTGTAAGGTTGCAAGAGCTCTTTCGGGGGGGGAGGGGTTCGGCAGGCAACGCATTAGCAATGCTCCAGGTGTTGCTAATGTCAATAGGCGACGGTAACCACTTACCATCAGGAGGGCCGAAAGCCTGTTTGCCTCCGTATAACATAAAAAAAAAAAAAAAAAAATATATACCCGCGATTATACTCGCGTGGAGTTACAGTACTTAACTAAAGAGTATAGTATTATGTTATCTGTGACTAAAGTAACTTTTGTTCCAACTCAAACTTCAATCATTTTTTTCACATCTTTAAACGTGGATATTTCGAAATAACTTTATTTACACAAAGAACCTTAAAACTAATACAAGTTAATATTTACAAAATACACAATAAACAGTTGAGCCATCTAAAGACCGTTACAAACGATCTATAGATAGCTCAGCTGATCCAGATCACTACCAGTCGGAAGCGTCCCCAAGACGCTGGCGGAATTGCTACGCTGGATGGTAATGCTAATGCGCTGGGCCAAATAAGAGCCAGCTTTCGAAATAACTGACTGTCGTATCTCATTAATTGTTTTTAAGCAAGTATAACGCAGCACGTATGAACTAATACATTATACAAGGTGATTCATAACATGTATACCATCCCGAAAGGGGGTTATTCTATCAACAAAAATAAATACTATTAGCGAAAATAAACATCAATATTTTCATTTGATTTCTCTAACTAGCTGTTTTGGGTATTTTTATCATCTTTAGAACTAATAACTAAACGTACAAGAAGTTTGGAATCAAGATTGCTACCAAAAGCAGCTGATTCATTGAGTTTGACCTTATTTGACCCCAAAACAGCTGATTTTCGCATAGGGTTTTTTCAATGAAAAATGAAGATTTTCCAAAAGTCGTAGAACAAACTTTATTGCCAATTGGTTGTAGAATAAGCCCCTTTCGGGATGGAATACATATTATGAATCACCCTTTATATAATATTATTTAGGTATGCCGTCTGCCGTGCAATACTTAAAGTATTGTTATTGTTAATCTTTTGATTGATTTTTATAAGTAAAGCCATGAATGTTATATACCTAGATACCGATAGAGAGTATTTTTAATATCATTTACTTTATTTATGGTTTTTTTTTCAGATATTTTTCTACGATCGATAAGTTTGGAAATTATAATAATTATGGCCGCCCGTAATCCTAGTCTGATTTTGGGTTTGAGTATAATTTGGTGTAAGTATCTACCTACCTACTATCTAAGCATAAACTGTTAGCTTTTTCCTATTGTTTTTCCGGCGGCATCAGCGTGCAAGCAAGTAGCCAGCTCAGATAAAAGGTTCTGGTTCGAATCCCACGGCTGGATAAATGTCGTGTCACTAATTCTCTTGGTCATCCTGTATCAGGTTAGTGACCAAGTTGAGGTATGGTGGCCCTGAAAGGGACCCATGACCGATATCATATGAAAGCGCTCGTAGCATAGCTTGTCTAGCCGTTTATAATAGATCGCCTCAACGTTCAAACCGGTCACTAAATAGGCATGGGCGACCCCTCTGAGCATTTCATAACAAATCAAACCGGTTGACTGCACATAAGCTTTAAAAAACTTAACTAAGCTTAACAAAACACTTATTTTGGTTTCAGGTTTGATATTGTCTATCAGTGCTCATTGCAATGAAACTTATGATATATTTACATGCGAATACGACATGTACTGCAACAATGCATTCGACAGGTTGCATCAATGGGATTACTATAGGCGTGATAGTGGTTACCAATCTCATTCACCACATTGTGAAGATAGTAATATTGATTTTCAAGGATATATGATGACCATCATTCATTTGATTTACAAAGACTCTAATTTTCATGACCCTGATACGGAATTACCCATATCGAACGAGGATACTGTAATATTCAACTTCATTTTTTCACTGGATCTAAGCAATAACAATTATATTGAGTTTCCAATCATAAGAAGTATGAATGGCCTCGCTAAAATAAACTTGTCGAACAACGCAATTGGTATCGCGAGATTATCTAACACCAATGAATTGCCTTCTCTAAAAGAAATTAATTTATCCCATAACAGTATCAGAGGCATACAGAAGCCAGATGTTGATAATGGAGAACAACCGCTGGGAAAACTAGAAATCATAAACCTATCACACAATCTACTGCTCGAAATTCCAGATGCAGTTTTTGATTCGTTTAGTAATATTACAATCTTGGATTTATCATATAATTTAATAAACGCTTTAAGTCCAATTTCATTTGAAGGTATAAAAAAACTGGTTCATTTTAACATGTCTCATAACAGCTTAACAGATATAAATTCATCTTTGTTCCGGTTTAGTGAACTTAAAACACTAGATATGAGCAGTAATAAACTATGTAGCGTTAAAGCAAATGATTTTAATGCTCTAATAAAGCTTAAGACTCTGAACTTAAAATCAAACTTAATCACAAATGTGGATAAAGAATCGTTTTTTAGTATGCGCAATTTATATAGGTTAGACATAAGTGACAATGGATTGAAAGTGTTAGATAAAGATACATTCAAAAATGTTGACAATCTTAATGAAATAATAATTGCAAATAATCAATTTAAGAGACTACCCAACGCAATATTTAAAGGTAAAAGAATTAAGTTGTTTTCAATTGTCGAGAACAATTTGGAAGGTTCTATTGAAAGAGGTATGTTCGAAGGGCTGCAGTTCGTTACCGAGTTGGATTTGAGTAATCAACATCTAGATTCTTTAGAAGATAACGCCTTTTATGGTCTTGGGGAACTTGAAATATTGTTACTACAAAATAATGATATTAAAACACTATCTCCAAAATGTTTTTTTATGTTGATAAACTTGAAACAATTAGATTTGTCTAACAACAAAATAATAAACATTGAATTTGAAAAAGAAAGACTAGGCAATTTAGAGTCACTTTCAATTAGAAACAACTACTTGACTGTAATTAAATATGAACACTTTCAGGGCTTAGATTCTTTACAGTTTTTAGATCTTTCTGATAATAAGATATCTCGTCTTGAATCAAATTCTTTTAAATCACTCACAAATTTAATAAGTTTTGAGATCTCAAACAACCCACTTAACGGTACTCTGGAAGAAAATACTTTTGAGGGCTTACATTCTCTACCCAGTTTAGATATATCGTGTTCGTTACTGAATAAGATACAAAATGGATCATTTAACGGGATGATTCAGTTAAAGAATCTGAATATATCTCACAGTAAAATACAAACACTTCAGTTTAATTCCTTTAACCACACCAGTGCTATAGAAACTCTTGACTTATCTTATAACAACATCAAAGAGTTTATTGTCAATAATAGCCAAATATCGAGCCTTGACACGTTATTCTTAAATAATAATCATATCAAGACGTTAGATGCCCAAACTTTTGACCAAATGTTATATTTAACAAAATTAATACTGTCCCACAATGAATTAGAAAACATAGACACCTTTGCTTTTGCAAACCAGAAAGACTTACGCGTGCTGGACGTATCATATAATGTAAATCTGTTATTCAATATGCTCTTGTTAAAAAATACAAAAAATATTAATGATCTTGACCTATCCGGGACTAAAACAGGCATGACTTTTCGCGAAATAAAAACTATACCCCTATCGCATATAACTATCTCAAACGCCAGTATTGAAAACATCATAACACTGAAGTTAAATGGGTTAAAACATTTAGATAGCTTGGATTTGAGTCATAATAAAATAGCAAAAGTAGATTTTGTATGTTTTACAAACCTAAGTTCTTTAAAAACTCTTGATTTGAGCCACAATCATATTACTTACATACAACCCGGGGCACTTAAAGATAATACCGAGCTACGCTCACTAAACATCTCCCATAACTATCTGACATCTATAACCTATGGCATATTTCGCGGTACCGTATACCTGAACACATTAGACATATCTTACAACAAAATTGATAATTTACAAAATGAAAGATTCTTTGAACTGAGATTTTTGAGCGTTTTAATAGCAGATCATAATAGAATTGAAACTATCAATGCTGAAGAGTTTTTGGGGACAAGTTTATCCATACTTAGTATTGGTGACAACCCGATACCATGCGATCTGTTAGTGAATTTTCATCGAAGTGAAGTTCCATTTACTATAACTGCGATAAATCTAGTAGAAAATAATAATGAAAATGTAAAAGGCATAACTTGCAATAAAAACACATACGAGCGTAATACAAATCCGGATGCAAAATCTGTTTTGGGTGGCAATGAAAACAAATCAATATTAATAAGCATCAGAGATATCCTCCTAAATAAACTTGTCAGCAACGATGATATAACAAAAAGTAAAGATGAAGAATACTTAGCGAACATAACGAATCAATTGGCAAAAAATGATTATGAAAACCAAATTCAAATATCAAATCTGACCAAACTGTTGACACAGATTGCTAATAAAAATGACCCAAGTATTTTTCTAGAGAGAATATTGAAAGTTTTGACGATAAACTCCCTCAAACCACCGACTACTCCCGCGCCAATTACAAAAGACAACGCAACATATGACAACTTAGTTAATTACATAAATAAATTAAAGCAGCAGCTAGAAGATACCATAGCTTTTGAGAAAAATAATATTTTGAATGAGGTTGACATGAAATTTTCCACTGCTAAAGATCGTGTGACTCTTGAACCTGTTCATGAAAAACTCAGTGTAGAATCTTCAGATTCGAAGCCTATTTTCACCGAGACTTGTGTTGCTCTCATATTACTGATACTAGTGTGTTTGGTTTTGTATAAGTTCTATAAGTCAGGCTTGTTTATGAGAAAACGATTATCTATCAGCACCAGGGAGTTGCCAGATGATATGGATTCAGCGCTGTAAGCTTTGAAACTGACTTGAAGCAGCAGCATTTTTTTTCAGTATGAGGACTACTTGATACGATGACTTGTAAATTATAAAATTTACTCCTTTTTTCTTACGACCAGCCCTTATATTATAAAGGTAATGCGTAAAGTATTAACGTCTGCAGGGCTATTGACAACACATTGCATAAAGCAATCTTTTAGTTTATTTTAAATAGTTAATAGTTATAAGGAAATAATGAGATCAATTTGTTTAATTGTTACAAAATAAATGCATAGTTATATCATTTAATGTGTTTCAATGTGGTTAGTACATACCCTAATAGCTCTGTGTAGCAAAGCCCTTTCAATGACACATATCCTGATATTTTCACCGCCTTGTCTTCTCCTCTCCGGAACAATCGAATTCTACATATTTGTCTCTACACATTTAACTCTATCATTGACATTGATCAATCGTCATTTGACGACCTTGATGGCGTAGCGGGTTTGATTCCCGCTGCGGGTCTGGGTAATATGGGACAGAATGTGGTACTGGTAGTTTCTTATATACGACATAGGAAATTCTAGTGTGGGGTCAGGACTATGTATGTGACTGTGTATGGCGTACTGCTCACACTTTTGGGATGGTTCAGCTAAATACCAGCTTGAGGCCCTGGAAACCATTGAAAGACAAGCAAAAAGGCTCATAGGTAATGATGCTTTAGTTGAATCTAAACTTCTGAGCCTCGAACATCGTCGCAGAGTTGCCAGCCTATCGGTATTTTATAGGATACATTTCGGAGAGTGTGCGAATGAACTCTTCGATTTAGTCCCCCCATCCCCATTCAATCATCGGACAACCAGACGTACGGAGACGCGACATCCGTTCATGGTTGATATACCACCCTGCCGCACCAAGCGCTTTGCTTGTACCTTCATAATGCGGACAGCCAAAGCGTGGAACTCGTTGCCGGCGTTTGTGTTTCCGAATACCTATAATTTGGGTGTCTTCAAGAGTAGAGTGAATATGTTTCTTCTAGGCAAACGTGCTACACCGTAGACTGCATCATCAGGTGAGATTGTGGTCAAACGTAAGCCTATTTTGTATAAAAAAATGTGACTGTTCGGTATTATTTATTGAAATCTCATAAGTATAGGATTACCTACCATTCGAAATCGTCGGAAGAACATGCCTATATAAGTTCTTTTCAGGGCCACTTAGGCGAAGTCGGAAGCCGTGAATTTCAACTTTATTTTATGCAGATCTTATTTACTTGAATATTGGGCCCGTAATTCCTAACATGACTTTTGAAATGGAATGAAATACATTTATTTTCACAACCACAGACAGAAGACACAAAAAACAATAGAATAAAGGTTAACGATAGGGAGATAGTAGACGTACCACAGATAACACACAGTACGAACAACAACACATAAGTAGGTATCTGTGTCATACAATATTTAAGTGCTAATTAGTCTCCCGTGTGTGTGAGCCAAAACAGGCATCGTCTCAGCATAATGCTGCTACACATTAGGATAACATGCAGCGGCGCTGGTTTTCAGACCAAACCTAACGGGTGACCTCACGAACCAACCAATAAATACATATACATAATAAAATAAAAATTTGAAATTTACATAATCTAATAAATAAAATTTAATGTTTTGCAAAGCAGTACGTCGTTATTTCGCCTCTGCAAAAGACAATTTTTGTAGTCTATGGCAAGGCGCACGCGAGTGACTTTTCGATTACTCTCACGGTTTCCGACGTCGCTTAGGAGGCCTTTTAAAAAAACTCAACCTGTATACAATGACGATTTGTCCATCTAAACTCGGAGATCACGTTCGCTTCGCTCACTCTGTTGAAACTACTTGTAGATTGTGTAATTCCTGCTATATTGCCTACAACTTTCCTGCGATTATCGAATTTCGCATAGTGAGATGTGGTTACTGAGAATAAAAATATTACGAGTAATTAAAAGTATCTTAGAAAGTATGTAAGATTTATTTCCAATAAACAAGCGATAATTTGTAGATTATTATTTATTATTATTTTATTATAATAATGCTTATACAGGTAGACCAAAGAAAAGATGGATAGATTGTGTGAAAGACGACATGAGTAAGAAAGGAGTGAATACTGATTTGACGGCTGATAGAGGGGAGTGGAAGAGAAAAACATGTTGTGCCGACCCCACATGAAGTGGGATAAGGGCAGGGAGATGATGAATGCTTATACAAAAATAATCAAATAACATTAAGTAGGTAGGTAGGTACATTATGTTCTTGTTGATATTAGCAAAAAAATAAAACTATGAATCAAATGTACAATAATTACAAGCGGATATCTTGTTTAACATTTATTCTACAAATAATAAGAAGATACAGTCATCATCCCAGTGAATGATGATTGGATAAAGTGTTCAATGAACGAAAACTATCATTTATCTAAGTTCTTAAACTACGTAAAGGTGCTTTTAAACAGCGCGCAAACACGCGAGCCGAGCCTGGCTCCACTCGTGATTCAACGCGAATGATGACCCATTTTGTTTCTTAGCGACTGTGCTCAAGCCACATCTCCACGGACGGCTCGGCTCGCGTAGGATCGTGCTACGCCGCGTCGTTTAAAAGCACCTTTAGAGAATTAAGTACTCTAACTACAAAGTAGTATTATGATGAAAAATGTATACTCAGACCAAACGACAAGTTATCAACTCTGATGGTGACTATACCTAATATAAACAAGGTTAAACTATAGAATTAATACAAGAAAACTATTTATACATGAGAGTTTTTTGGTTTAACTTATGGCAAATCGTGGGTTAGGTCCAACATCTATTATTGTAAACGAAGTACAAGGTATCCCATCTACATTCTCTGTGAAGTAATATAAAGATTCCGCAGTAACAAAATCGTAATGTACCTTTAAATCTATAAGGTCATCACATGCGAGATCATTACCGCCAACACTGAGTTTATTCAAGTTATATTTATTATGTCTCAAACCAATAGTAGAAATTTTATTATTATCTAGTAAAATCATTGAAACTGAGGGAATATCAAACAAAAGTGTCATTTTAAAAGTGGGTAAAAGATTGTTCGATAGATTCAGCCAACGCAGGTTTTTGAGGCCACTTAATGCTCCGAACTGCACTCTGTCTAACTTATTGTGGCTAAGATCAAGGTAAAGTATTGATTTCGTTTTGAGGAACGTTCCTGGATTGACATACTCTAGGTTATTGTGACCTAAATTCAGCCAAGTAAAATAATCCAAATGCATAAGGTCACCAAAAGAAAACTGATCTAAGGTAGTTATGTTGTTATGGCCGAGGTCAAGTTTATATAATTTTTTTATATTGTGAATCTGCAGCAAACTCACATTTGATATTTGACTTGAAGATATGTCCAGGTTTTGCATGGCCACATTTTCTGATTCAAATGTTATTTGTTTACTTATATTTTTTAATATAACTGTATCTAACTGTCCCAAACCCTCAAAGACACTACCGCCTAACTTAAGATCAGGGTTGTGCGATAGATCCAAAAATGTTAAAGATTTCAGAGCACTAAATGCTGAAGTTTCGACTGTGTACAGGTTATTATTAGATAAATCGAGAATTTCCAAAACTTCAAGCCCTTCAAATATTTTTTTTGAAAAACTACCTAATCGGTTGTTATTCAAGTAAACTTCTTTCAATTTACTGTTAGGCAATAATTTTACATTGAAATTCTGTATTTGATTGTTAGACAAGTCTAAAATCTCTATATTTCCTGTTTCAGTAAACGTGTAGTAATCTATGTAAGTAAGCTGGCCGTGAGAGGCATTCAGCACTTTAAGACTCTTTAGCCCCGAAAAAGCATAGCTCTCCCATATTTGTACTTTTGTATTGATAAGTTCTAATTGTATAACCTTTTCTAAACCGTAGAAAGTATTGGAGAGCATAGTTGAGTCCAATTTGTTGTGAGCTATTTTAAACATTTCGAGATTTTTTAAATTTTTAAATGCCATCGCTGGTATTGTTTGAATATCGTTGTAAGACAGGTCCAATTCTTGCAATGAAATAAGGTATTCAAAATTTTTAGGTTTTATTTCTCGGATGGAATTATTATGTATATCTAACTTCATAAGCTTTTTAAGGTCATTCGTTTCAAATGCTATTTCAGAAAGTTGGTTGTTTGATAGATCAAGTATAAGTAGTTCAGTAAGTGAGTCCAAAGCAGTTTCAGATACTTCGTGGATTGCACTCGAACTCAAATTCAAAGATAGTAAACTACTGCTCATTGAGATAAATGGCCTATCTTCTATCTTGTTGATTTTACCACCTGCAAAATTAAGGTGGCTAGCCTTCACTCCTGCCAAAACGTGCTCTTGAATCGGCATCGCAAAAGCTCGTTCTAAGCCTATATCAATAAAATTTTCCATCGAAGAAAACGTCCCTGGCTCTATGTTACTGAGATTATTAAAAGAAAGATCGAGTGTTGTTAACTGAGTATTATTCCTGAACATAATTTCCTTGATTGAAGTTATACTGTTACGACTAAAATTTAAAAAACCGAGATTTTTAAGAGAACCAAATGAAAGGTCTTCTATCATTTCGATATCGTTGGAACTCAAATCTAACGTCATTAAAGATTTTGATTGAGCGAAAACCTCTGCATTTATTTCTTTTATTAGATTATTATCTAAATACAAGTTACGTAAATTATTCATGGGATAGAGAATAAAACCGAAGTTTACTATTTTGTTATGTGACAATCGAAGTGTGTTTAGTGATACCAAGCTTGAAAATGCGAAGAAATCAAAAGTCGATATTTGATTATGTGACAAATCTAAATTTTCTAATGAGTCTCGTGAGCTATAAAAGCAGTTAACAGGCACACGAACTAACTTATTATGGCTTAAATCGATGACTTCCAAATTTTTTGCAGAAATGTACGTCGTAGATTCTGTTTCAAACTCTTCTATTCCGTTGTGAGACACGTTTAAGGAAATTAAATGCTTAGCGTACGATAAAATGTTCAAGTTGATGGATGATATGTTGTTACTGGAGATATCTAAATATGTCAGCTCTCCAAACGCTAGCAGTTCACTAGGTACTGTAGTTATGTTACTGTCAGACAACACAATTTTTTTTATGGGATTTTCTTCGTTCAAAGCTTTCAACTTTTTGATTGTTGCGGCAATATCGGTTACTTTTGTAAGTTGTACACAAACATAGTTTTTATATCCAGGGTACAATAAATCTGTGCAATCAGCACTGCCTGTGCAAGTGACTATGTCATAGTAAGTCAATCTTGACTCATATTCACAATTAGCTTGTGCTTGGTGTGCTACGCAGAGCAGTCCAATAACAGCGGCAAGGCCTATGCCTGAAAAACAAATAGAAAGATAGATAACACTTTATTGATTACCACACAGATATAATACAGGGATATAATTACAATTACAAGGCAATACAATGGGCGGTGTCGCTAAGAGCGATCTCTTCCAGGCAACCTTTGGATATAGGACTGGAATGAAAAGATAAGAGAAGGGCATGTTGGTGTGGCTTTAAAATATAATTAAACTATAATCTAGGTGATATTCATAAAATTAGAATAAATTATACCTAAGAATATACCTAACATGATATAGTTATAGGTATAAATATGAATAACTACTTTTACATATTAAAAATATGTACTACGGCCACGACACAGAGAATCCTAGTGTGGGATCAGGACTATGTATGTGACTGTTGGGTGTTATTATTGGTGCATGACCGGGTTCAATTATTCAACGACTTACGGATCGAAAGTCCGAGGACCTCCCACTACGCCAACACGGCTTCAACCTACTTAGAAATAAGTACATATAACGCATTATGATACAGACCAGTTACAATTTATTTAATGAAATAATATTTGAGGACAATTCATATGACATGCGATATGTCATCTAAAATGTATTTCAAAATGATCCTTAATTCTACTAGCTAAAGTTAATTTTGATTTTGACATTTGAGGGCGTACAATATCGCAAGCCCGTTATTATGTCAAACTCAAAATTGACTTTATCCAGTTGAATTAAGGATCATTTTGAAATATATTTTAGATGATATGATGAATGACTAAGAATACCATGTTTAGTTGCTTATCAATCGGTTGAAGATGAGAAAAAATAAATATTCATAGCCGAGTGCATTTTTAATTTCTCTAGCGCTATATAGTTTAACTAGTTGTCCCGCTCACGACTTCGTCCGCGTTTGTTTACCTACCTGGACTATTTTCCATTATCCTTACCGAAGTACTAACACTTATTATGGAGCTCTTTACCGACTTCTACCTACCATCACCGTAACCGTAACCGTCACCGACGCTGTCACCGCCCCGTTTTCGTCCCCGTCCCGTCACCGTACCTTCGTCACCGTCACCATCATGGTCACGGAAGGCCCCCCACCCGATGGACTGACGACATTGTGAAGGTTGCGGGAAGTCGGTGGATGGAAAAGGCACAAAACTGTTCGTCGTGGAACTCTTTGGGGAGGCCTATGTCTTATACAGGTTGATGATGATGATTATTAACCCTCAAGGCCTGTTTTTCATTAAACTCATATAGGTACTGATATCTTATTAGCTTATTACTTATAGCTCTTAACCTGTATACCGATTTTTATGTCTGTAACTTCAAAAACGTAGGACTTTCAAAGAACCTTTCAACCCCCATTTCATACCCTTTGATGTGAATTTTCGTAAATTCTTTCTTAGCAAATCTTTACTCTCTATAAGGAATCTCTGTGCCAAATTTCAATTGTATAGGCAAAATTCCCATACAAAGTTTCATCCCCTATTTACACAACCTGAGGGTTATTTTTCAAAAAAACTTGTACAGGTATTTTATTATTTTAAACCATTTACCTGATAACCGATTTTGATGTCCCTAACTTCAAAAACAAAGGACTTTCATACAACCGTTCAACCCCAATTTCATCCCTTTAGGAGCTAAATTTTCCAAAATCCGTTCTTATTGCACGTTAACATCTTTTGAAGAATGTCTGTGCCAAATTTCAGACTCCTCATCTCAGTTTCCGAGCTTTCGTGATGAGTCTGTCAGTGAGTGAGTGAGTGGACTACTCCTTTATGTATATAGATTGCATTTTTTTATATTTTCCCTCAAAATTCATATTACTAAAATTAAGATAAGAGATGGGCTAGCTTTTACAAAGTTGTTTTCTCATTCAGTTAAATTTTCTTTTTATTCCGGAATTCACACACGGTCAACTGATCCCAAACTAGGCATAGCCTGTACTATGGGTACCGGAGACTGATATACATAATATATTAATATTTAACAACAACAAACATCTGTGTTAATCACACAAATGTTTGTCCAGTGCGGGAATCGAACCCGCAACCTCTAGCGCAGAAGGCAGAGATACTACCAACTGAGCCCTAAGTCAAAGGTTTTTATTTCAATAAAATCACTAGGATCACTTTAAAGCGTCTTAGAAACTAGGTGAAGAAACTAAGCTATGAGGCCAGTCAAGTTTTATTAATCTTATAGGGTACACTAGCGTACGCCCGCGGCTTTGCTCGCGTGGTATCTTGATAAAAAGGGGCAGTTTTGAAAAAATCTAAGGTCCGTATTTCATTATTTGACTTTATGAGTATTTGTACCAAGTTTCAGATAAATCACTCGATGCGTTAAGATTCTCCTATACAAACTTTAAAATCTGTAGGAATCTGTTCAAGGAATACGATTTTTCATACAAACGTTTTAGCCCCTTTTCACCCTCTTAGGGGTTGATATTTTGAAAATCCCTCCTTAGTGGATGTATTTGGCATGTGTAGCTTCAGCTGTTTGGGCTGTGCGTTAATCATGGAATCAGGCCTTGTTCTTTTATATATACAGAATAGTTTCAAAGAATTCTTACCCATTCTGGAACTGAGCATGTTTGCAAAGATTGTTGTTAGCTACGTCTAAATATTTATTCTTTAGACATAATTCAATATTTAAATAAAACTCAAGAGCACACTAAAAATGATGCTTGCTTCGTCGTTTGTATCAAACGTTTAATAACGTTCCTACATTATCAACTTTGTTATCTTGACCCCTGAACTCATACAGGGAATTTTGATATACTTAACAGTAAATTTTGCTATCGGAGGGGTGGGTACACAAGTCTGTTACATTTTTTTTTATTCAACTAATGTGGCCAACAAGCTTACGGCCCACCTGCTGGTAAGTGGTTACCGTAGCCTATGAACGCTTTCAATACCAGAGGCATTACGCTCGCGTTGCCGACCCCGAACCCCCCCGCCCCTGGACAATGGTATTTTAAGGCCTTTAGTTTCATATGACTCCCCAAGTCCCCACTTCATTTATTTGTTAACTTTTTTGATAAATCCCTGTTCCAAACCTCATATCTTAACAACCCCTTAACAATAAATCTTGATACTTAGTAAAAACTGTTGATTTACTAAATTCTATGCCGATCACGTTCACGATTCGTGGACACTCACAGTGGGGCTCATTCACCAGTTTAAGGTCGCACAGCGAGCTATGGAACGGGCTATGCTTGGAGTTTCTTTGAAGGATAAAATCCGCAACGAAATTATCCGACAGAGAACCAAAGTCATCGACATAGCCCAGAGAATAAGCAAGCTGAAGTGGCAGTGGGCTGGCCATATATGCCGAAGAACCGACAACCGTTGGGGTAAACGAGTTCTTGAGTGGAGACCACGTCTAGGCAAACGTAGCGTGGGGCGCCCCCCGGCTAGGTGGAGCGATGACCTACGAAAGGCGGCGGGCAGTAAGTGGATGACAAGGGCCGAACACCGGGCTCAGAGGCGTGTATTGGGGGAGGCCTATGTCCAGCAGTGGACTAATGTGGGCTGATGATGATGCCGATCAGATTAATGGTTCGGAAGTTATTTAACAAATATTTAAACATAAAATGCTGATTCACTGATTAATTTGACGTTAATAGTAGCCGCACTTCTTGCTCTCAGTCGGGAACACGCCTACGCCGCCGCCGCCGCCGCCGCCGCCGCCACTAACATCGCATCACTAGCGCCTGCCCAAAATGTGCATGCAATGTTCACGCCCTTACGCCTCGGCTTTATTTGTCAAGTAATAGGCCTTATGTTCAAAATAAAACAGCCCCTTAATTCAACAAGCCAGCATAATAAGAGGCATACGGTCACCTTGCCGGTCCCGTGACTGGCGATAGCAAGTGTGATATTTTCGGTAATAAAGGATACGCGCTTCAACATGACAGATTTGCCTCATGTTATTATTCCTCATGTGTTTGTTTTTTAGGAGGAGGTAGGGCACAGCGAGATTTTTTCGTTCTGAATTGGAGCAGCTCGCCTGGGGAGGTACCTCCGCCTTACAGAAGATCGCAGCCAAATAACATTATTTGTTTCAAATAGTGTTGTGTTCCTGCGGTGAGTAAGGTTGCCAGAGCTCTTTAGGGGGGAAGGGGGTTCGGGGTCGGCAACGCGTGCGTGATGCCTCTGGTCAATACCAGAGGCATCACGCACGACCGCAGACCTCTGGTCAAGCGCTCATAGGCTACGGTAACCGCTTACCATCGGCTGGGCCGTAAGCTTGTTTGCCACCTCAGCTGTATAAAAATAAAATACACCACAACATGCAAAACTAGAAAAAAATTGTCTCACGACTTTTGTCCCCAAGCATGGTAAACTCTAGTGTAATGTCTAGAAGGGGTAATAAGAGATACTTCCAAAAAATTCGGTTCTTGTCCTCATTTTGCAGTAGTATGTATTCCTTATACCTACGAGTATATGCAAAAGTTTGTGAGATAGTTTGGATGTATGTGGTTAAATCACGCCGTAACTGGTCAACCGATTCCGATGAAACTTGGAATGAATCGAGCTAAAATAGCATATAGGCTACTTTATAACTAAGTCCCACGCGAGTGAAGCAATGTGCGCAAGCTAGTAAATAAATAAACAATTATTTCATATAAAAAAAGTCACAATAGGTACCTACCTAAACATTATGACACACAGAACATGTATGACGATGACAGGCGATGTGTGACACGTGCGTTTGCCAAAGAGTCGAGCATGCACCGAATACCATCCCCGCTTTTAATTCAACCTGGCAACCCTTTTAGCTCTCTCTCAACAAACAACCCTTTTGTTAAGGTGGGTAGATTAAAATTATCATCATGTTTGCCGGCCAGCTTTCGTGGTTTTATTTCGCTTATTCTATGTAAAAAATAACTTTACATAAAAACCTTATGTCGAAGGGTTTAAGGCTTATAATTGGTCAGCTAGTTTTGCAGTATTTTCATTTTTTGGAGGTGCAGAAGAGTTATGGGTACTTTATAAAATGTTGAGTGATAAGTTGGTGTGGATTTAAATTGGCTAAATATAATTAATCTCGATATCTCATTAAATTTTACATATGGTAAGGCGGTGACGAAAATTCGATATATTCCCAACCACCCCACCAGTGGGGTGATTGGGATAAAAAAGTCCCAACCACCCCACTACAATAGTTAGAGACTTTTTAATAATATAAATATTAAATCTCACCATTCATAATCTTCACTATTCACATAATTGAGTTAGTAGGAACAATCTGACTTAAAAAGTCAACTTAGCTGAGAGCTGAGCTCAAAGATTTTTGGTTCAAAATCGCGTAATAATAGTGCTGATAAAAAAAAAAAAAAAAAAAATATTCCGGACATATCACACATAGTCAACTGATCCCAAACTAGGCATAGCCTGTAGGTACTATGGGTATCAGAGACTGATATACGTAATAGATATATATTTAACACCCAGAAACTAAACAAACATCTGTGTTCATAATCTATTGTGTGCAATGACGAACGGTCTTGAGCCTTCTCCATCCACCGACTTCCCGCAACCTTCACAATGTCGTCGGTCCATCGGGTTGGATGAGCACATATTTTTTCGAATAGAAAAATCATTAGTGTACGGCCGGGAAACGAACTTAAGACCTTCAAATCAAGAGTCGAGGTATCTCCTACCAACACGGCTTTTCTATGTGTGGACTCAAAATATATCGAAACAATTTCAAAGCGGCAAAAGTTGTTCGTATCATGGTAAGTTCACACGCCATGTGGTCGCAAGTTTGTTCCTCGAGGCGCCTAGTCTGTCTACAACTCTGGCAACTTCCGTCAGATTACCGGATGGGGCCTGTTCTAGGAACAAAACACAAGTCAATTAATTTGTAACCCCTCGCACAAACAAGCTTTCAACAAAACTTTCTTATGACTATTTTTTTTTTTTAATTTTTATGGCGTCTGCTGTTTTTACAGTCAATATTGCCAGTCTCAAGTAGGTAAATATGAATATCAAGTTAGTTCCGAAGAAAATGGTGGCAGTTTTCTTCAAAAATGTATAAGACTTGATCATAAATTATAGATTTTGACAGCCTCGGTGGTGCTATGATATTGTTTCTTGCCAGCCTCGGGTAGCCTCGGCCACAGTAGTGGGTGAGTAACAGTGTCCGCAACTTAAAGTAAAGCCACATCAAAAGGCCACATTTGATGCCTGTCAGTCTTAGCTTCATAGTGAGGTGACCTGCTTAAAATTATCGATAAATGAATGAATCGATATGGTTTTCAAACATCAGTGATTCGAATGCAGTTATTGTGAAGAAATAAAATAACATCAATTCTTTAATAATCACTTATTGTTTATGTAGAGTAACTTTATTTGATTGAACCCCATTACAATCCCTGTCCCATTATTAAATTATATCGTCATTTTAAGAAAAAAAACAAGTAGGTAGGTACATAGTTGAACAAAATAAGTTGCATTTATCCAGTTCAAATAATTGTTTTGTCATCGTCATCACTCTGTAGGTACTCAGAGATTTATGAATTAATTTTCAACAATATTGTCAATTCACATCTTGTTCAAAGTAATGTAAGATTATTTTCTATGATTTCTCGACGACTTTTCTCCAGTTTGTTGCAGTGCCACCATTTTTCTAGTGCTGAAGGGTAGCTCAGTATTATTATGCACTGCATGAACTTTTATTTGTGCACAAATAAACTCGATAGCATAGTCAATGTATTAAACTTGTCGACTCGAACAAAAAATTGAATGAAATCTTTCAATTTTTTTGATAACATCCTTAGTGACACGACTTGACACGAGTATACTGACGTAAACTTGTAACGACGTTCGGTTTATTTAGAATTTTTCTTTTTATAATTTTAAAAAGGTTTATTAGTTAAAAGAAAATCGTGAAGGCAATGGATTTAGATATTTTATTTATTTTATTTTCCAAATCTTAGGAGGATATTCCTTGAAAGAAAGAAAGAAAAAGAAAGAAAAACGATTTATTCGTCCCATATATACAATTTCAGGTCTTTACAGGCATAGACAATTGAAGAAAATAATATAATATTTATAATACACACCTACCCAGGCAACATACAGACAAAATATAAATAAAAAAATAAAATAAAAATAAGTAGTTGGCAGGGATAGGTTGATATTTTATAGAAAGGAATGAAAATTATAGTAGGTGGGTGCATGTACCTGTGCGTTATATGGGACAAATAGGCTCTAGTCTCAGCATAAGCTACACCAAACTTGGAAGTACGGTGCAGCGCTGGTTTTCAGACTAGACCTAATGACATGACGAAACAAACACCAATAAACGTACATATATATGTAAATATAGCAATATCAGGTAGAAGGTATTATTTATTTGTCGGACCGTGCTTTATCCCACCATAGACTACAGAATGCACCTCCTATTGGTCAATACAGATATCGCCATGACAGATTATGTTTTCACTGGTGTCTTGTGATTGGTGATTGTGAGTGACGGACGAGTGTGTTGACCATAGAGTAATTTTGTATATACGTGTTGACTGTGTTCACTGTGTTGTTCTGTTGAGTGTGTGTGTTAATTAAGGCGTCGCTTTTGTACTTACCGATTCGAAACTATTCGAAAGTTCAAATTTAAAATGCTCGCTTTGGTTGTACAATTCCTTCATAATATTCTAGTAAATATATATTTCATATCTGAGAAAATTCGTCCAATTGTGCCGTTATAATATTGAGAAAATAAATAATATTGTGTGGCCGCCGTTACAAGTAGATTTTGATGAAGTGTCAAAAATGGCTTTTAAGCGTGGCCGCACTGTAAGGTATTTTCCCTTTTTAGGGTATGCATTACTCCTCCTCCTCAGACTACACTTCCGCATTACGGAAGATCGCTGCCAAATAACATTATTTGTTTCAAATAGTGTTGTGTTCCTGCGGTGAGTAAAGTTGCCAGAGCTCTTTGGGGGGGAGGGGTTCGGCAGGAAACGTATTAGCAATGCTCCAGGTGTTGCTGATGTCAATAGGCGACGGTAACCACTTAATATCAGGAGGGCCGTAAGCCTCTCTGCCTCCGTATAACATAAAAAAAAGCATCGTGAGATCCCAGTTCGGGGTGAACCACTAGTTTGTATGTTAGTCCTACTAATACAAAAACGCGAATGTTTGTAAGTATGGATGGATGGAGGGATGGATGGATGGATGGATGGAGGGATGGAGGGATGGAGGGATGGAGGGATGGATGGATGGATGGATGGATGGATGGATGGATGGATGTTTGTTACTCTTTCACTTAAAAACTACTGAATGGTTTTTAATGAAACTTCATAATAATATAGCTTATAAGCTTATACATCAGAATAACATATAGGCTACAATTTATAAAGATATTGAGTGAATTGTCCAAAATATGACGATAAGTGTCAAGTAAGTATATATACTAATCCTACGCAGACGAAGTCGCGGGCACCAGCTAGTAAATAATATTTGTAACTTTTTGTAACAAGGCCCTAAGAAAACAGGTCAAGTGCTGCTTAATATTTGATCCACCCTGCTTATTACTTGCTGAATACTTGATGGACAGTTCCTGTGGATTAGCGTTTAGATCTGGGATAAGACGATTATAAAAGAATATTTCGTACTGAGAGAGATTATAATGATCTAGCTTTAGCCCGCCGCTTCACTCGGGATGACCGTCAGTAAATAAACAGTGCTTTGAAAGGATTAAAGTCAAAGTCAAAGTCAAAAGGCATTTATTTCAATAAAATCACTACGATCACTTTGAAACGTCTTAGAAACTACCTAGTTTCTATGCCTTGAAGCTATGCCTGTTCCTCGCGATTAAAATGCGTTTCTCAGAGGCTGTTTTCGTGCCTTTAGTTTAGAATGTGGGACCAGCCAGGCTATAGTGTAAGCAAAATGGTAATGAAGATCGCAATTTTATGGATGATTTTATCAATTTTAGCTACATCTGAAGTTTTTCAAACATAGAAATAAGGAAGAAGCTAAGGTCGTGAAGTTTCCCTTTTCAAGTTTGGAACGTTTTGAATGTTACTAAGATTGTTAAAATTACCCTCAAAGTTACGATCTTCATTGCCATTACGCTTACAAAATTCTGGTATCATTCGCAAAATTAGATTGATCTCATTCGCAAAATGAGATTGATCTCATTGATCACTCTTATTTTACGAATTCTCTGAGATTTCAGAATTACAATAGCAGTGCTCTTCTCAACTGATCTATTAGATACAGTTGAACCATTTTCGGAAAAAAGCTCTGAACTTAGCCGAGTGACCGGAAAATTGACTTTATCTCACCACATAAGGTTGAAATTTGTTCACCGTTCAGAATAATATTACAAAAACGGCCGAACTGTACATTCTGGAACTGTTGATACAAAATTCTGCGAGTATTTGTAAATCATTTATCTATCCTCTACCTTTGAACAAAACTGTTGCTACTCGCATCAAGTATTCATCAAAAAGGGATCCTCTCAAATATTTATCGAGGGGTCCATTCTTTACACAGTTTATGCTTACTGTAACTCGAGATTTTTATTTCGACCAAAAGTTTATTTACTACACGGATTATAAAATACGACTTACCCTAAAACCTTTAGACTGGCCTCATAGCTCAGTTGGTAGTAACTCTGCCTTCTGCGCTAGAGTTCGTTCGATTCCCGCACTGGACAAGCATTTGTGTGATAAACACAGATGTTTGTTCTGTGTCTGGGTGTTAAATATTTATCCATTATGTATATCAGTCTCTGGTGCACATAGTACAGGCTATGCCTAGTTTGGGATCAGTTGACCATGTGTGATATGGACCGGAATATCATTTTAAATACCTATTTAAAAAACTAGTAGGTTTTAGTAGGTACATAAATACTACAAATACTCATCCTAGGTGTTTGTTTAAATGCGAAAGTAAATAATCGCGATGCTGAATAATGCGTTTAAATGTTACTTGTACACATTATACACTAACCCTATAACTAGCTTACGCCCATAGCTTTGCTCGCGTGATACCTAGATTAAAAGTGTGTCTATCTATTTCTGTGCCAAATTTCATCATGATGCGTTTAGCCGTTCTGGCGTGATTGAGTTACAAACATCCATAAGTCATTAAACGTTTCTGCTCCACCTTTATTATAAGCACTGGCAAAGAGTGGAACGATCTGCCAGCGTCTGTTTTCCCGGATGAGAACGATCTAGGAGTCTTCAAATCTAGAGTGAACAAGTTCCTTCTGGTAAAGCGTGCTCCATCTTAGGCCACATCTCACTTGCAAAAGTGTGATGGTGGTCAAACGCCTAACCATGACCAATAAAAAAAAAACCATCCATCGTATAACCGCCTCATTCTTTTGTTTACAGTTAGAAAAGGACAGAACGAGAGTTATCTAGCCGAAAAGTAAGTGATGACGAAAAAGAGGTTTAGATTCCCTGTGTTGTGGTATTACACACAAGAAGTACCATAGTACCACAACACTCTAGGAGGAGGTAGGGCACAGTGAGATTTTCTCGCTCTAAATTGGAGCAGCCCGCCTGGGTGGCCTTAGAAAATCGCAGCCAAATAACATTATTTGTTTGAAATACTGTTGTGTTCCTGCGGTGAGTAAGGTTGCAGAGCCCTTTAGGGGGGAGGGGGTCGGCAACGCGTGCGTGATGCGTCTGGTATTGCAAGCGCTCATAGGCTACGGTAACCGCTTACCAACAGGTGGGCCGCATGCTTGTTTGCTACTTCAGTGGTATAAAATAAACACTCAGTTCCGGTACAAATATTTGCGGATCATGGAAAAGCAGGAGGGATCATCCGATCAATCGCCCGCCACCCCACCTCAGTTATGCGTGTATATCTTACCCTAAATAGTAAGCCAGTAGTAATACCGACTATACAAGGTGATTCATAACATGTATACCATCTCGAAAGGGCGTTATTCTATCAACAAAAAGATAGAACTTTAGCGAAATAAAACTTTTTCAAATGACTTGTTTTTGGTATTTTTATCATCTAACTAATTAGTGAATAGTTTATTTACACAAAGAAACTTAAAACTAATACAAGCTAATATTTACAAAATACACAAGAAACAGTTGAGCCATCTAAAGACCGTTACAAACGATCTATAGATAGCTCAACTGATCCAGATCACTACCAGTCGGAAGCGTCCCCAAGACGCTGGCGGAATTGCCACGCTGGATGGCAATGCTAATGCGCTGGGCCAAATAAGAGCCAGCTCTCGGGTCACGCGTCGCTTCGATCAGACGTCCTGATATCTTTTTTTAACCCAACTTCTCGTAAGTTTACTAATTAGTAAACTTACGAGAAGTAAGTTGGGCATCAAGATTGCTACCTAAAACAGCTGATTCATTGAGTTTGAACTGATTTGACCTCAAAACAGATTTTTACACAGAGATTTTTCAATGAAAAATTTTGAATTTCCAAAAGTCGTAGAACAAACTTTATAGACAATTGGTTGTAGAATATGCCCCTTTTGGGATACCATACATATTATGAATCACTTTGTATAGATTAGCGAACGATATAACCTGTCAACAGCGGCTTTGTAATTACAAGCTTGTTCAAGGTAAAAGGAAGGTAAGGGGAGGTCGGGTTATTGAAATAGTTGCTGAAGGATGAGGCGATGACCCTTGTTGGGTAAGTATCTTTGTATTTGTAGCACAGGGATGAAATAAGTGTTAAAAACTATACTTACTTCATCATCATCATCAACAACCTGTAGAAGTCCACTGCTGGACATAGGCCTCCCCCAAAGAGTTCCACGACGAACGGTCTTGAGCCCTTTCCATCCACCGACTTCCCGCAACCTTTACAATGTCATCGGTCCTTCGGGTGGGGGGCCTTCCAACACTGCGTCGCCATTCGAGAACCTTTACTCCGCAACGGTTATCGGTTCTGCGAGCTATATGGCCTGCCCACTGCCACTTCAACTTGCTAATTCTGAGAGCTATGTCGGTGACCTTGGTTCTTCTACGGATTTCCTCATTTCGGATCTTATCACTTAGTGAAACTCCGAGCATAGCTCTCTCCATAGTTCTCTCTCCTATACTTACTTACTGTTTTATAATAATAATAATAAGTCATTTATTTCAGGCAACACAGAAAAGTACATGTACAAATACAGGGTCCATAGATATAAATACCTTAAAACTAAAATACATATAGGTAATTATTAGGGCTTATTGGTTTTTGACGTATCCCTATAGCGTCGGTAAACTATTCCTGCAGGCCAGAAGTCGGGAGAGAGGAACATGTCGCGATGCTTCGCAGGCGCGTACGACTTGAAGTTCGTCTCTAGACGACTCCAGGCGTTGCAAATAAAGCTAGTTTTGTTCTGTCGTGTTATTTGTTATTAGAACATTTTATTTGACATGTGTGTAAAAACACAGAACGGTCATGAAGTATACAAGGTGATTCATAATATGTATGCCATCCCGAAAGGGGCTTATTCTACATCTTATTAGCAATAAAGTTTGTTCTACGACTATTCGATCGAGAAAACTCTATGCGAAAATCAGCTGTTCTACACTCAATCAGCAATAAAGATTGTTCTGTTTTTTTGGCTCTTCGATATTTTTCATTGAAAAACTCTATGCGAAAATCAGCTGTTTTGGGGTCAAATCAGGTCAAACTCAATGAATCCGCTGTTTTAGGTAGCAATTTTGATTCCGAACTTCTTGTATGTTTCGTTATTAGTTCTAAAGATCATAAAAATACCACAAACAGCAAATTTAAGAAGCTTGGAAAAAAAAAAATGAAAATATTGAAGAAATTTTTGAAATGAATTTTTTTTCGCTAATATTTTTTCTTTTTGGTGATAGAATAACCCCCTTTCGGGATGGAAAACATGTTATGAATCACCTTGTATAGGTAAATAAAGATGGTCAAGTGCGAGTAGAACTCGCTCCCTGAGGCTTCCGTAGTGAGACACGGGTTCGCAGAATCGAGATCCCAAGAGTACGATTGAACGAGTAGAATTTCCTCATTTCGGATTTTAACACACAGTGGAACTCCGAGCATATCACTCTCCATGGCCCGTTGCGCGACTTTGACCTTGTCTATGAGGCCTATAGTTAACGACCAAGTCTCAGTGCCATATGTCATCACTGGCAACATGCACGGTTTGTAGACTTTCGTCTTGACGCTCTGCGGTATCTGCGACGAGAATGTAGGGTCCGTATCCTACATCCTAAAAGTTCGTTGTTGAATGTAAACCAAATAGTAAAGTTTACCGTTTATTAGTTATAGTTCGTAAAGTTACAAATGTTTGCGAGTTTACGTTATAACGTGTTGTTGTCGTTAGGAGGTTGATGTGCAACTGACTCGAAATCCACGTTATAGTGTAAATGCTGACCCGCGGGAACATGTAGGTATTTTGTGCGGTTTGTATAAACCGTACAGAGAAGATATGACGAAGTTTCTCAAACATCCGAATTGGATACTAAATTATTCACAAATAAATAAATATACCAGTAACATCCTTAATTCGGCCCGCAAAAGAGCCAGTAGGCACCTGTAACCACAACTCATTCCCGTTGACAAGGGCCCGGGAGTCTTCGTAACTATAGATTTGTTTCCTTGCGTCACGGATGACGTCAGACGTTGCCAAAGCAATGGTTCATCCGGATCTGATGGATATTGAAATACGTGTTACGTAACTGGTATTATCCCCCTATTCGCAATGTTAGCACTAAATACACATTTAAATTAAAGCTTAATAAAGTTTTTATTGCAAAAGCAAATAGAGGGTGTTCCCAAGCACTTCGTATGCCAAAAATAAACAAAAATATTGTAAGCTCATTTTATTAATTATCATTATTATATTATTATTTTTTCGCACTATTGTCATTAATTTATTATATATCATATTATGTAATCATTGATAGCAAACTACACAATCACAACAACACAAATTCACAGCTAGGTACCTACGCATTGTTCGTTTGTACTCGTTCTGCTCGCTCTCGATCAGGTTTTGGCTGAAAATCAGTGTTTTTGCTTTTAAGCAAAATATTTCACTGAGCCATAGCCTATTTGTCGTACTGCAGCACACGCAAACTTGCCTACTCTAAGATACCTACTTTTTAATAAATTGCTCTTTTGTATATTTATACCCACCTATTGTATGTAATTTAGTTTAAAATTGTTTATCTATGTTAATTGTGTGTGTCTGTAGTGCCAAATAAATTTCTTATCTATCTATTATAGGTAAAGCCCGATTACTGAAACGTCACTTAACTAATTGAGATGGTCTCAATTATTTGAGACGCCGTTATCGTTCAGAATCGTATACTCAAACATCAATTTGATCACCATTTAAATTTAAGTGACGTTTCAGTATTATATACAGACGAAATAAACAGAAAAGGCTTATTCTAAACACAAAAGGGAACAATGTCGTAACAATGATTATTTCGTGGTCATCCTATATAAGGTCAGTGGCCAGGTTGAAATATGGTGCCCCTTCTTCTTCTTTTCGTGTCACTGATTCTTTTTTGGTCATCCTGTATTAGGTCAGGGACCAGCCAGGCTATTGCGTAAGCGAAATGGTAATGAAGATCGCAATTTTGAGGATGATTTTATCAATTTTAGCGATATCTGAAGTTTTTCAAACATGAAAAGGAAGAAGGTCTTGAAGAATGTGGCTAAGATTGTTAAAATTACCCTCGAAGTATCGAACTTCATTGCCATTACGCTTACGCAATTGCACCACAGGTTAAGGTATGGTATCCCTGAAAAGTGCTAATGACCGTCGATGAAAGAATCAGTGTAGTGAAAGTTTTAAAGTGCGTCGCCTTTAGACTCCATTCGTGCACATGGTGCCCCTGAAAAGGGCATATGACCGTCGGTGAAAGAATCAGTGTAGTGAAAGGATTAAAGTGCGCCTATTATAATAAAATAATAATAATAAGTCATTTATTTCAGGCAACACAGCAAAGTACATGTACAAATACAGGGCCCATAAAAATCTATTAGAGGCTTCTTTCGATCTTTCTTTTTAGGAGGAGGTAGGGCACAGCGAGATTTTCTCGTTCTGAATTGGAGTAGCCCGCCTGGAGAGGTACCTCCGCCTTACAGAAGATCGCAGCCAAATAACATTATTTGTTTCAAATAGTGTTTTGTCCCTGCGATGAGTAAGGTTGCCAGGGCTCTTTAGGGGGGGAGGGGATTCGGGGTCGGCAACGCGTGCATGATGCCTCCGGTATTGCAAGCGCTCATAGGCTACGGTAACCGCTTACCAACAGGTGGGCCGAATGCTTGTTTGCCACCTCAGTTGTATAAAAAAAGGTCTTTTTAGGTTCTAGGTTTCCTCACGGTTTTGTGCATGTCCATCATCGTTTGAGAGCACTTTTATTATACTAGTACTCTCAATAGTGCAACAATAGATTTTCCATTCGGATATGCAAGACCGGGATTCAAACTGACGACCCCTGGATCGGAAGTGGCGGCGGAGACTGCTCTAAAATACAACCTGATTGCGACGTAAAACAATTAGTTTAGAACTAATTTTAACCCAAATCAGATAGATTTTTGCATAATGTATTTTTCATGATTTTTTTCTCTAAATTCTAAGGGACGCCGGACGAAGAGCATAGTATCGCCTTTTGGGTGTAGAATGAACCCTTTTACTTTACTATACCTAAGTACATATTCCGAAACAGATACATATGCATCTAAGTAATCTGATACGTGAGGAAGCCATGGCCAAACAAAGTGGACACTACCATACCTTTTTTCGAAGCGTTTCCGCGTCTCTTCGAACCCTCTTCTTTGTTTGACTTAGCAAAAATAGACAAATCATCATAAAATTGGCCTCAAAAATAAAGCATCACTTATCTTTGCACAGATTTTTCTAAGTAAGGCCATTAGTAAATAAAGACGGCTTAAAATCACTGAAATTCAATCTCCGTGTGCTCAAAGCTTAGCAGCCGTCAGTTCCCAAAGAGATTTGAAGATACCAGTCGATGAGGCTGTACGAAAAATGGAAGGAAAGTAATTTCGAAATTGTGAATTTTGCTGTTTCACTTTGTCAGATATCAATCCCGGTTTGTTTTTAACCGACGCCCAAAAAGGAGGAGGTTATCGATTCGGTGACTGTGTATTTTTTTTGTATTGTTGTACATCGATTACTCCTTTCAGCCGTATTCAAACGGCATGAGATATGTCATATAAAAATCGTTCCAGAAAGAGCCTTCATCTTTCCAGCCGTTTGAAGTCCACTGCTGAACATCGGCCTCCCCCACAGATTTCCGGAGTGACTTCCTATCATGTGGGGGTAATTTGCCCATACTCACCACGCTGGGTAGGTATGTGTATGTGTGTGTGTGTGTGTGGGTGTTTATATTATATCGCACATTCGGTGCAAGAATGACGTTATTGCAGTAAACATAATTTTAGAGGAGAGGCAAATAAAGATTCTAAGATCTTGTTTTTCTTGAGGTTGTGCGATATACTAGTAGTTCAGCGATATCAAAAGTCTATAAGTGATTTGATTTGCAAGTGGCACAGATGCAGTTAGGTAATTGAAGAAGATCACCGAGCCGGCTGATTGTCACCACCTGTTCAGACATCATCGAAAAAGTCGAAAAACAGTGTCAGCGGGCTACTAGATGGATGGACTTCGCCTACAATTTTGGCAATGTCTATCAAACGACATTAAAACAATACAGTACCCTTGAGGAAACAAGACGTCGTTAAAGCAAGGCATGAGGTATTTTATGGGCTATAACTGAGATCGTCGCAGATCTTGCTGGACTAGCCTTTTGGGGGCATTTGCTTGTTTGTCTTAATTCATAGGATTATGTAACTTTTCCGACGGATTTATTACTGTTTATGATAACAGATGCAGCGTAACTGGAGACAAACTTCAGCCGTAGGGCATCAAATGTTCCCCAATTGATTTCCAGAGCGACCCAAACTTCAGCAGTGTACACCAAATGGCTCCCAGCCAACTTTATTAGGTCGTCGTTCCATATAGTGGGGGCTGAGGACAGCGCGCTTTTCCAAACATTCTGTCAAACTTTCGCCTTAATTAATATTAATAGAATAGATAGAAGGATTTTCCGAAATATTCCCCCTGATTCTGATTCCCCCATTTTCTGAAACTTAGGGGTAGTCAAAGGCACGTGCACACATTTTGGAGCAAGTCACACATTTTGCAGTAGTGAGTATTCCACACGTGACAGGTTTCAAGGCCATCGCCGGTTAAATGAAAGGTAAGAAAACTCAAACTTCAAGAACAGATTTTAGATTTTAGAAGACAGATTTTAAGAGGATACAAAAATCATAATAAATTGTCGAGTGGGCGGAGTGAAGAAAGTGACAGCGCTATGTACTGTAATTGAATGCGGAAAGAGATAGCAAGCGTTAGAAGGCGCTCGAAAGTAATCGACGTAAGCGAAATATAAGAAAATATCAATTATCTCCAAAACTATAATTTATTTTTTTAAACTTGTCTTGGAGTTAGGTACCCAATGCTATTCTCTAACAAAATATTTAAAAAAAAGTTATTTTTGTTAGATAGTCTCAGAGTATTTTCAAAAAAACTGTTGCAGAGGTCCCAACTTTAAAAAAATAAATCTATCGAGAAAAGTTTTACCAATCGCGTTTCTGTCTTGGATTTACGTAAATAAAATGCTCAAGTTATCTTTGTCATAAAAATCAAAACTGTGCGTTTTAAGGTTATTGAGAAAAAACAATTCAAAAATCATAAAATAATTAAACCCTCACCTTAACAAAAAACCGTAAACCTTGGACCACACTTCCAAGTCCGTCCTAATACCGTGTCCGAATGGCACTAACTTGTACAGTAAAAATAACTTTCTGAGGCTACCTAGCCTTGAACCTTGGTCCATTTATTATTCACAGTTATGTTGAACAATAATTATATTTTTTAAGAACATTTTATAACTCAATTTCTATCTGTGGCAGGTAACAAGGCCTGCTGATTTTTAGTGTTTGATTCTAACCCTGGTATTCTTAGGCGTTAAATATTTTTACTCCACTCACACTGAAATTATTTTCATAAAATATGCCTTGAAAGTCTGTCTTTGACTCTTCTTTTGAAAGTTTCTCTTAAAATTCCACTCACGTCCATAAAATAGCTTATTAGAATAATAGGGCTTATTTTTCGGGATAATTTTTTAGTACGTTTATTAATGAGTTGAAAACATAATAACTAAGATATTAAAAATATATAAAAAGATAAGATATTAAATATAGCCGATTTAAAAAAGGAATATTTATCGCTAACATTTTTTCTCTTTGTTGATCTATCAACAAACAGAAGATGATAGCTACAACATACATCAAGATAGCTACAATATAGATCAAGATAGGATGGAACCTATATATTATTATGAATCACCTTGTATTTAGCACTAAACAAAATACTAATACTAATTAGTACCTATACAAATCGCAGTAAATTATTTATCACGAAAGAACCTTACTCCCTATAAGTACTCGCATTTCGCAGTCACGACATTTTGTTAGTGCACTTCAGTTTTTCAAATGCTGTCGCTAATTGGAGGCATTCATTACGGAGTCTTTCCGACTGACACCGGGTGGATAGAAGCAGGGGCCATAGCGGAGGGAGTATCTAGCTCATAAACTAGGTTACTTATTCAAGTGGCTTTACAGATTACTAAGGCTCGTATCGTAATCGTCTCGAGTAGAATTTTAAAGGAAAAATTGAAAAAAGACTGCAATCAATGTGAGTGGAGTGAAAATGTTTTACCGACTTAGACTTACCAGGGTTAAAAACCCTTGCTTATTTATTTTTCAATGCATGCTATAAAAATATTAATTGGTTTTTGTTACTAGTTAAGACAGTTGGCCGTGGTGGCCCCGGCTGAAGAATAGGCCACTCCGTATCAACCTATCCGCGGATGTCGTAAGAGGCGACTAAGGGAAAAAAGCTAGGGGATAGGCAGCAGCGTCCCTCATTTTAACAACGATAGCTCTAACTGCGGTCGCTAACCCGCATGCCCAGCGTGGTGAGTATGGGCAAATCCCCCCACATGATAAGGAATTTGCTCTGTCTGTGGTGGAGGCCATGTTCAGCAGTGGACGTCGTACGGCTGAAATGATGAATGATGATGACTAGTTAAGAGATAAGTCCAATCCGGATGGTCAGTTTTTGGGAAACTTCATCATCTCCGCGGTATCTGCAATGAGAAAATAACATTTACTCATTGCAGATACCGCAGAGCCTCAAGACGAAAGTTTACAATTAGACATGGAACTAAAAAGTTGCACTAAGTATTTGATAAAATCCTAACCGGCATAGCTCTCAGAATTAGCAAGTTGAAGTGGCAGTGGGTAAGTCATAATACGAAGGGGAATTAATGTTCTCGAATGGTGGCCACAAATATGGCGGCGATGGACCGACAACGTTATGAAGAAGTATGATGAGTTACGTTCTTTGATATATTATCTACATTCCGAATGAAAAATATTGTTTATTCTGTGGTCGTTCAAAATTTTATTGGCGGTTGAATTTCGCATTCTGTGTGTGCGTCTAGTATGTCTAGTCTATTGCGCAATGGCTGCCAATTTTATTTTGAGAGTAAAGTGCCAAGATGGAGGGGTTAAGTCGGTAGATGGAAAAGGCTCAAGACTATTCGCCACGGAACTCTCTGGGGGAGGCCTATATCCAAAAGTAGACTTATTTAGGCCGATGATGATCATGAGAGTAGCGAATAGTTTACAGATAATAATATAATGCACAATGCACATCACTACACATTACGCACAAACGCACCTTACACTTACAATACTCACCATACTTCATCAACCCTACACAGTAGGTACACTAACACAACACATACAAACAATATACACACACAACGTAAACTACTCACTTACAATCATACAAAATATTCACGCATACATACTCCACTACCGAACAAACACACTGCAATATTATAGGCTGCACACAACACTATACGGTAATTTTACTTTCACTGGCACCATAACACAGGTTTTTGCCTATTTTCTTGGAGGAGCATAGCGAGATTTTCGGCATAGCGAGATTTTCTCGTTCAAAATTGGAGCAGCCCGCCTGGGGAGGTACCTCCGCCTTACAGAAGATCGCAGCCAAATAACATTATTTGTTTCAAATAGTGTTGTATTCCTGCGGTGAGTAAGGTTGCCAGAGCTCTTTAGGGGAAGGGGGGTTCGGGGTCGGCAACGCGTGCGTGATGCCTCTGGTATTGCAAGCGCTCATAGGCTACGGTAACCGCTTACCAACAGGTGGGCCGTATGCTTGTTTGCCACCTCAGTTGTATATAAAAAAAAAAAAAAAAAAGTATCGTCAACTTGCATAAAGCAGCATTCCAACTTCATACTACCTTTATATATTAAAATATAGCATTAAGCATTAAAATATTCAAGTTCTACTTCCCTACTCATGATAAGTAGAGACTATTGCATAACAGTTGTAAACCTATAGTATAATTTTTATTGTAAACTATAATGTGTCAAATAAATAAACTTTATTAAAAAAAAAAACGAAGTTATGCATCAACTTTTGAATTTCCTTACGAAAAAGTCAATATGTACTCTAGGTTTTACCAAACTAAATCCATAACTAATATTTTTGTCAACTCTAGAATGATTTTACATGGCAAGCTTATTCCAACAGGGAATTCTTCCTCTCCATCCAAAGGTTGTCTGGAAGAGATCGCTTTCTTAGCGATAAGACCGCCCATTGTACATATAAATTTATTTAGTCTATAATCAATTGTAATTATTTATTAAGGTGTGTGTACAATAAAGAATTTTCATTCATTCATTCATTCATTCTTTACGTCGAATCATACACCTTTCAGATAGTTTGATAGTGATCTAGCTGCTTCTGCGTTTAGGTTTAGTAGAAACCTATGGATTAAGGTACTTTTTTTATCTTATACGGAGGCATACGGGCTTACGGCCCACTTGATGGTAAGTGGTTACCGTCGCCTATTGACATCAGCAACACCTGGAGCATTGCTAATGCGTTGCCGCTCTCAACTCAATGCTCAACTATTAAGTTATGTGTGCATTTGCGATAGCAAATGACGTGTCTTTTGTTCTGACGTCGGCGAAGTGTTGTGTTGAATAATACTCAGCGCAAAAGTCCAAATTGGTGAATGTGCTACGAATATTGCAGACTGAGCTTAATTTACACAGTTCTAGTACTTCCACACGTACTGTCACCTGTACTAACATGTATACATATCCTAATTTTCAAAATAATACCACAATACTCCATACTCCATATCTACCTATCCGCGGATGTCGTAAGAGGCGACTAAGGGAAAAAAGCTAGGGGATGGGCAGCGGCGTCCCTCATTTTAACAGCGATAGCTCTAACTGCGCTCGCCAACCCACATGCCCAGCGTGGTGAGTATGGGCAAATCCTACCACATGATAGAAATTCGCTCTGCCTGTGGGGGAGGCCATGTTCAGCAGTGGACGTCGTACGGCTGAAATGATGAATGATCATGATGACCACAATACAGATTATAATAGTAGGTACACCGTTAAGTTGAAAATGGCACAAGTTAATTTTGTAGTTAATGGTGTCCGCTTTATTTTATAGTACAAAGGCATAATTTTGACAATTGTAAAATGTTTTACATCTTACAGGCGACTCGACTGTACCACGCATATGCTTGCCAATGTGGACGCACTCGAGACCAAAATCAGTTAAATTGAACTGCACTTACCCTGGAACTTATTGGTATCGATTCTGCTGTTGCATAAACTAAACTAACTTAATTTGAAAACGCTGAAATTATAGCCATCCTTGTAGTTTCAATGAAAAAAAATTAAAATGAAAAAATATTCGTTTGCAGCAATTACATAGGTACCTAGGTACAGACAGACTTAAAATAGTTATCAGCAGTTTAGGTTACCATTAGTAAATTACAGAAGATCGCAGCCAAATAACATTATTTGTTTCAAATAGTGTTGTGTTCCTGCGGTGAGTAAGGTTGCCAGAGCTCTTTAGGGGGGAAGGGGGTTCGGGGTCGGCAACGCGTGCGTGATGCTTCTGGTATTGCAAGCGCTCATGGGCTACGGTAGCCGCTTACCATCAGGTGGGCCGTAAATTTGTTTGCCACCTCTGTTGTATAAAAAAAAAACTGCTAAGCTAAGATTTGTATTCACTACCTCGGTCAAGGTCAATCAACAAGAAAGAGACAACAACATTTTTAGCGCTTTCAAATTAGCGATCTGATCACCTGGAGATCTAAGAGGCTGTCTACCAAGCTTGGGGATAAGCGTTATAAGTCTGTTTTTTTTTCTGAAATAAGGACATACATAGCTTTGGTAGATAGATAGATGATTTATTTGACAAACACAAATACAGCACAGACAGAGATAAAAGCAAACGGAAGAAACAACAACAACAGTAGGTAACAAACACAAAAAATTAAATAAAGCGTAGGTACTAAGTAGATAGGCAGGATAACAGTAAAATAAATAATAACAAAAGGAGCCTCTAGGAGGCGCACTTTAATCCTTTCACTACACTGATTCTTTCATCGACGGTCATAGGCCCTTTAATAATAATAATATCTTTATTTCAGGCTACTTGACATATTACACAAACATGTGTAATATGCCATGGCCCTTATTAATAAATACCTTACAGACTAACATACATATAATATTACAAACCACCATACCGCAACCTGGTCACTGACCTAACACAGGACGACCAGGAAAGAATCAGTGACACGACAAGAAGAAGAACAGCAAAATATAGTTTTTTTTTTTTTTTTTTTTTATACCACTGAGGTGGCAAACAAGCATACAGCCCACCTGTTGGTAAGCGGTTACCGTAGCCTATGAGCGCTTGCAATATCAGAGGCATCACGCACGCGTTGCCGACCCCGAACCCCCTCCCCCCCTATAAAGAGCTCTGGCAACCTTACTCATCGCAGGAACACAACACTATTTGAAACAAATAATGTTATTTGGCTGCGATCTTCTGTCAGGCGGAGGTACCTCTCCAGGCGGGCTGCTCCAATTCAGAACGAGAAAATCTCGCTGTGCCCTACCTCCTCCTACAAGATAATAATACAAGTAACAATACAATATACACAAGAGAGACTGTTGAGAGACAGGTAGCCAGAATAACGTGTAGTCACCGTAGCATTATACTCGGAGGCACACACATACATGTATGTACATACACATTTACATGTGCACGAAAGGAGCTTCTAAGACGCGCACTTTAATCCTTTCACTACACTGATTCTTTCACCGACGCCCATAGGCCCTTTTCAGGGCCACCATACCTCAACCTGGTCACTGACCTAATACAGAATGACCAGAAAAGAATCAGTCAGCAAGCATTGGGAGGCCTAAACTGAATAGTTGACGTCTTGCGTCCAATGAAAACTACGAATGACTGGCCTCATAGCTCAGTTGGTAGTAACTCTGCCTTCTGCGCTAGAGGTCGCGGGTTCGATTCCCGCACTGGACAAACATTTGTGACTAACACAGATGTTTGTTCTGTGTCTGGGTGTTAAAATATATATCTATTATGTATATCAGTCTCTGGTACCCATAGTACAGGCTATGCCTAGTTTGGGATCAGTTGACCGTTTGTGATATGTCCGGAATATTAAAAAAAAAAAAAAAATAAGAATAATTTTAAAAACTTTCACAATAATCCCTCCACTTTAATTATAAACAATCTCCAAGTTAGTAATTAAGGCCTGCTTCGTTGTATATTCTAACGGCCGGCGCCTCGCCTTGTTTAGTATGCAGATTTGAATGCACTTTGCTGCATCGTAATATTACTCCCGGCCCTGGGGGCTTTCTTGTTTTGCTCTTTGTGGTAACCGCTGCTTAAGAGTGCTTCTGAGGTAACCGGTGCTAAACAATGTTTTGGATGAATACATTTTTGACTATTTTAAACCGATAGTGTAAGTTTGTATGCATATTTGAATTAGTAGCGTAAATGCTATTTTAGGTAAAAAACTTTATTATTGAGATCGGTTGAGCCGTTACGGCGTTCTCACAAACTTTAGCATTTTTTTTTTTTTTTTTTTATACAACAGAGGTGGCAAACATACTTTTTTTTTTTTTTTTTTTTTCCGTACATATTCACACGGTCAACTGATCCCAAACTAGGCATAACCTGTACTATGGGTACCAGAGACTGATATATATATAATTGATAAATATTTAACACCCAGACACAGAACAAACATCTGTGTTTATCACACAAATGTTTGTCCAGAGCGGGGATCGAACCCGCGACCTTTAGCGCAGAAGGCAGAGTTACTACTAACTGAGCTATGAGGCCAGACTGAGCTATGAGGCCAGTCATACTTACGGCCCACCTGATGGTAAGCGGTTACCGTAGCCTATGAGCGCTTGCAATACCAGAGGCATCACGCACGCGTTGCCGACCCCGAACCCCCTTCCCCCCTAAAGAGCTCTGGCAACCTTACTCACCGCAGGAACACAACACTATTTGAAACAAATAATGTTATTTGGCTGCGATCTTCTGTAAGGCGGAGGCACCTCCCTAGGCAGGCTGCTCCAATTCAGAACGAGAAAATCTCGCTGTGCCCTACCTCCTCCTCATTTATATTATTAGTAGGATACGCCAGTTCTTTAAAACCGCCTTTGCCCTTATTGACTTGTTGAAGCTTGTCAAAAAATAGTAACCATTTTGGATAGAGAAACTAACAAAATATTATAGTTTCATAACATAACATCCAAGTTGTATTTAGGATGCGCTCATAATCCCTTATCTCATTTAGGAGTTTAGACAAAACCTAATTGCGTGTTGTTGTTGCAAATTATCTCAAAGCATTATTACTACAACTATAATTTCACTGGCGAGTAAGCAGCACCACTGGTCAATATCCCCACTTAAAAACCCAAAACATCTTCATGTACGCTATTCATCGACCCATTAGTACGTCTAGAAAATTATTCGCTGAAGCAAAATGAGCAATGGTGAGCGAACTGTGAAATAATTTGATAAGGAAATCGGGGTAAGGGTAGTAATTTCCAAAGTAAGGTGAAATAGTCGAGATATCATGCTAGTTACAAGGGTACGTGTAAACGTTAGCCCGCAAGTTTAATGTCCGGAGTAAAGCTATGTTTACATAGGCGTGTGCAAAAGGATGAATGAATTAATGAATCAAAATGCTTTAATGTACATTAAATAAAAAAAATACAAAGAAAAACAAAAACTAAATAACAAAACTGTTTAATTGGCGGTCTTATCGTTAAAAAGCGATCTCTTCCAGACTACCTCAGGATGGAGTGAAATTAGATTAAAGAAAGCATGGTCGGGGTGAACTTAAAAATATAAAATAATAAAAATATAAATAAATAAATAAATATTCCGGACATATCACACACGGTCAACTGATCCC
Organism: Anticlea derivata; assembly: GCA_947579855.1. Taxonomy (NCBI): domain Eukaryota; kingdom Metazoa; phylum Arthropoda; class Insecta; order Lepidoptera; family Geometridae; genus Anticlea; species Anticlea derivata. The sequence goes on along the minus strand of OX388274.1, from coordinate 9,660,324 downwards.
AAACTAGGCATAGCCTGTACTATGGGTACCGGAGACTGATATACTTAATAGATATATATTTAACACCCAGACACAGAACAAACATCTGTGTTAGTCACAAATGTTTGTCCAGTACGGGAATCGAACCCGCGACCTCTAGCGCAGAAGGCAGAGTTACTACCAACTGAGCTATGAGGCCAGTAAATAAAGTAGATACAATGAATAAAAATGTATGTTACTAAACATATCGTAAATACTATAACCAAACAGCATACATACATATATATAACACATATAGGTATTTAGAAAGATAAATACAACACATACATTGTAATCTAAGACAAATTAACGATCATTCAAACAACACTACAACGACGGACAGAGCTCTTGGTTCAGTGTCCATCCTGGGAAGTTCTGCCACCTGCACCGGCTCTTGGAATTGTTGTCTGGAAAAGATAAATTATATTAGCCACAATTTTATATTTTATTCTTAAAATCAACAGCCTTAATATTATTTATTTCATATTTTTTTTACGTTGCAGCTTTTATATTCTGCATTAATGACGATAATCTGTTTTTCGGGATATTTTCTTTTTTCACGGGAGTCTGGACATTAAATGAAATGTCGGGAGAATCCAGACGTATCCCGACCATCTGGCAACCCTGCTTATGGCACACCGTTTGATTACGCAATTAGCGCGAGCTATGTTCGTAATTGATCGTAATTGGTATTTCGCTAGAGGTAGTACTTAGTAATAACACACTTGCACGAAAAATGTCTGTACACGGCGAACATTGATCCTTTCACCAGCTCTTTCTCAAATAATCATGACCAAGAAAGAACACAATAAACAAGAAACCCTCAATTTGCGCTACAAAAACACATCTTGTGTAAGCTGCTTTTTTTAAACTAGCTTCCGCTCGCGGCTTGGCTCGCGTGGTACATATGAAGGTAAAAATACTATAATCTATGATTTGATGATGATGATGATGATGACGATGATGATTTCTTAACTGACAAAGATTTTTTGGCTTGACATTCGCTATTTTTAATTTGTTTTTTATCCAATTAGTTTCATGTTTAATTTTTATTTTATTAAGTTTATTTTAATTATTATTATTTGTTCAAAGATATTATTATTGCACATCGAAAACCGGTAGGAATACATTGACTCACATAATTATAGACTATAAACACCTGTACCTACATGTATTTCAAGCAATAAATGACACTTTACTTTACTTTACTTTACTATCTTTGTGCCAAATTTCCTCCAAATCCGTTCGGCCGTTTTAGCGTGATTTAACATCATCCGAACATCTAAACTTCTCTTTTACTAGCTTCGGAACACGGCTTCGCTCGCGTGGTACCTACATAAAAAGTAGGTATTCTAGGTAAAGAACTCTTTGTATTCCAAGTTTCAACAAAATCGGTTGAGCCGTTACGGCGTGATTGAATAACAAACATCCAACCATCCAAACACCCAAACATATAACATCCTCACGAACTTTCACATTTGAAATATAAGTAGGATTAGTAGGAAGTAGGATACGGATATAAGTAGAGTCGCGTCGGTGTAACAGAAGCTTAAAGGGGTTTGCGTACGACCTTTTTTTGCTAAAATAAGGCTTTTGTGCCGGCGATAATAAAATGCGTTAATTACATCGCTTGTGGGTTTTTAAGGGCTTCAGCAGTTTTATTTCCTGAGAACACATTTTACGTTTTAACTGCCTTTACACATTGGGCGTACTTGATTTACAATTGAATTCAATTAAATATTCATTTATTCATTGAGATCGCATGGATCATTTATAAACGTCTTAAATTTAGTTGAATTTACAAATTATGTTTATTTAAAAATTATTTAAAATTATGTTTATGATTTATGTTTATTGGGTAGGTATTGTCAAGGTGTCCGTGACCTAAATGGAGCCCCTAGCAGAATACCAGCGCTACAGCATGGCGACATGCTGGAGCATCAAGCTGAGCTACGGGCCATTTCTCTTCCACAATAATATTGTTACCTATATGTTTATATTTTAGCAACTTTCTGTAATTTCATTTTTCTTTTTTTGTCCTTTTTGTATAATTCTTAGCTCTAAGTTGTTTTATTCTAATGTTTGTCTTTATTGTGGTTTATGAGAAATAAATTCATTTCATTTCATTTCATTTCATTTCAAATTTAATTAGTAATCGAGTTGGAGCATATTCAGTCCCAAGATTTTTTGTCAAATAAATCGTCGGATAATAATAATGAGATTTATTAGCCTGTTTCGTCCAACTGCTTGGCAAAGGCCGACACCAGCTTCCGTATCATCTTTGCGATTTTGTTGAGGCGGTGACGTAATTTGATTATCTCAAAGAATTATGGTCCAAATTCGTGTAAAAAGTTCTGTCTCGGTTACATTTGAATCGCAATAAGGCCTCACGGTAAGTTTCCAGAGCTCTTTATGAATGTTCATAACTAGAATTCTATAATTTAGTTTATAATTTATTATAAAATAGCTTCTACAAAATACCAATTAATTGGTTGACGAGAAAGTTAAGGAGTGAATATACTCCAACTCCGTTAACAATTAAATTTTTTAATATATTATTTAAGTAAAAAGGTCATTAAAAATGATTTTGATGATTAAACTTGTGATTTATGTAGAGAGATTGAAGTTGAAGGGCTCATCCCAACCTAATTCGTAGTTAGAGAGGTATAAGGTGGTAAGTGCAAGTGAGCCTAACTCTCCGTATCGTATACATTGAATACCGTACAGGTCTAACAAGGGTCCAGACCCCGAAAACGATTTCCAAAACGGGACCCCTAAACGATCTGCCGGGCATTACCTGCAACTATACACACAGCTCTGAAGAATATTGGACATCCTATCCGATAAATAATTGGGGAATATATATAAAGGTTAATAAAGGTTACTGAATGGCAACCACCAAATGGACGACGCAGTAGGAAGGCCCTCTGATGGGCCGATGGTGTGTAACGTATTTGACAGCCAGCAATGTACCTACGTGGGATATTGCGGTTTTTTACAATTTAATGAATCGCTTTTGTTATCAAAAGTTTCTCTCGTAATGCACTTACAAGAGAAACTTAGGATTAACAGTGGTTACGAAAACTCGAAAAACGGGGGCATATAGGCCCCGTTTTTCGAGTTTTCTTCTTAACATAAACCATTTCTTTTTGTGTTAACTACCATAGTGTTTTTCAGAATTGTCTGACTGATCAGACTAGGTACTCCCGAAAACTGAAACAGTGCGTTTTGAGTATTTAGGAGAAGTCCGAATACACCTCAGAATAGTGGACATTCGGCTGTTTTGTGGATTACACCAAATTTAAATATACAATAGCTGAAACATTCAAACAATAGAAAAAGTATAGTGACACCTATTTCATTACGTTTTACTTATGATTTTTCATTACATTTGACTGGCCTCATAGCTCAGTTGGTAGTAACTCTGCCTTCTGCACTAGAGGTCGCGGGTTCGATTCCCGCTCTGGACAAACATTTGTCTGATGAACACAGATGTTTGTTCTGTGTCTGGGTGTTAAATATTAATCTATTATGTATATCAGTCTCTGGTACCCATAGTACAGGCTATGCCTAGTTTGGGATCAGTTGATCGTGTGTGATATGTCCGGAATATTTATTTATTTATTTATTTATTACGTGTGAAATGATGATTCCTTTGAGTTCATAACTTAGAACACTTCGGAATCCAAAGAAACTAAAACATAAGCTCGCTTGAGAACGAATCTATGTGTCCTATAAAAAGCGACCTAAGGGAAACCGCGTCCGCAGACCACCTGTATGTGCAAAAGGCCACTAAACCACCCTATTTACGACCCTACGACCCAACGCACAACCTATAAGGGCAGTTTCTTAGTAAATTGGCAAATAAATCTAGGCAAAACGGATTTACCAACACTCTTGGGAAGTATAACTTAAAGATACGAGCACACGATTGTTTCCTTTTGGTCATCATAATCATCATCAGCAAGACATCTAACTGCCCTTAGATTACAAAAAGGTGTGCTCATTATGCCTCTTCATCCTACTCATATCCTACCTAAACTTACTACTATTTTTCAAAAAGCTCTTGTATTTTTTCAAAAAGCTCTTATAGGCGCCTTAGCCTGCCGAGTTATATTTATTTAAAAATAAGCTGTATCGTACTAAACTGTGTTTAGATATAATACTTCTGAACAAATTGTATGTTCAATAAAGACCTTTTAAAACAAAACAACTATTATATATGCGAAAGTTTGGATGGGTGCATGGATGGACGGCTGAACGGATCTAGATGTAATTTGGCTCAGAGATAGATTATATTCTGGAATAGCACATAGGCCAGCGCAAGCTAGTAGGTATTATAAACGCGAAAGTTTTGAGGATGTTTGTGGTTTCATCACGCTCAACCGGCTCAACCGATTTTAATGACTGACTTGACTTTGATTGACTGGCCTCATAGCTCAGTTGGTAGTAACTCCGCCTTCTGCGCTAGAGGTCGCGGGTTCGATTCCCGCACTGGACAAACATTTGTGACTAACACAGATGTTTGTTCTGTGTCTGGGTGTTAAATATATATCTATTATGTATATCAGTCTCTGGTACTCATAGTACAGGCTATGCCTAGTTTGGGATCAGTTGACCGTGTGAATATGTCCGGAATATTTATTTATTTATTTAATGAAACTTGGAATAATAGAGTTCTATACAATCTAAAAACAAATCTAACAATACAGGTCATCTCACGGGTGACCTTCGTTCCTATGTTGCCACAACAGAGAGGCGCGACCAATCTCTACTTCGGCCCCTCGTTGTCCGAACATAATTAACAATGTCGGGGTCACTGTGACATTGTTTCGGCCCACGTCCGATGATAAATGGTGGTTTTTGTCCCAATAAAAAGTGGAAGACGTGCGATTCGTTCTGTTTTGTTCGCGCCTTTAATTGAGCTTTTGTTCAGTTTGAACAGTCATCTGCTGATAATTTGTATTGTTTACAAATGAACACGAAAACATGCATTTTGGTGTACAACTGAACAGAAATCGGTGTAAATTTTACTAGACTTATAAGGGTATAAGCTTGAATTAATAAATTAACTTGTACTACTTTATATATTTTGCCGTGGTGGCCCCGGCTTATGGTCATTACGTAACCGTAAACGTCGTAAGAGGTGACTAAGGGAAAAAAGCTAGGGGATGAGCGTTCCCTATAAACTATAGCTTTATCGCCAACTCGCATGCCCAGCGTGACGAGTATGGCCAAATCCCCCAAATGATTGTTTGGTTCAGTCCTTACAAGGTCGGTCGCGCTGGAAATAAATGCCCCCCCCCCCCATTGATTTCTCCCATATTTATTTATATTTTATTTAATAGCTGATTTTACTATAGGAAATTAAAAATTGTTACTTGAAAAGTTCCTTATGTGATTGTTCTTGTTATACTGACAACGTTTTACTGCTTTGAAACGTTACTTCTTTATACTTTTATGCGAAGTTCATTAAAACTGTGAATTGTTACTTAAAACACAATTGTTACGAACAACAATATGATTCTATGAAAGCTCGTTTGGTGTTAAATATATTTTTCAACAAAAGGAGAGTCAATTAGGTTTTATGATTGTGTATTTTATTTATGTTTATTCAGTCAATATTAAAAGTTAATGATTATTGAACAAAGTTTCAAAGTTATATGAATGCAAAATTGTTAATTGAGTATTGCTTTATGTTAATAATTATATCGCTGTGATTACTTTATAGATTAGCAATAAAATAATTTATAACTGTTGGCTTTAAATTAACTCATCAGCCCAAATATGTATCGAATTCAGTTATACCAACGAAAGCATATTAACGAAAAAAAAAAACACAATAATTTATAAAATTCGAAAAAGAAACTTCATTGCCAATTGGGTATATAATAAGCCCCTTCAGTATATCATACATTGACTGGCTTGACTGACCTCATAGCTAAGTTGGTAGTAACACTGCCTTCTGCGCTAGAGGTTGCGGGTTCGATCCCCGCACTGGACAAGCATTTGTGTGATTAACACAGATGTTTGTTCTGTGTCTGGGTGTTAAATATTAATCTATTATGTATATCAATCTCTGGTACCCATAGTACAGGCTATGCCTAGTTTGGGATCAGTTGACCGTGTGTGATATGTCCGGAATAATTATAATTTATATACATATTGCGAATCACCTAGTATGCAGATGTTCCTCCAGTTTTCGGAAGTCGTTTACAGCCTGTCTTATAAAATGTATGGACTGAATGAAATAAAGAGTATAACAATTTCCTGGGCAACGTCTCGTTACGAGCACGTCATAAAAATTTACTGCAAAGTACTCTCGTCCATTGCATTAGGTACAGGATATAAATTAATTTCGCATGTAGACTCTACTGGGATTAATATTGTATCAGAGAAACCTTTTACACGGGCGGTGCTGCATTATGCTATGTCTAAAGCCGTGTTCAAACGGGGTGCGATATGTCTATACATGTTTAAAATTTATTCAAAAGGAACCTTTCGTCTACTGTTGAAAATCAAGTTGAGTTTGACATTTGAAGGTGTGCTCATCAACGATATCGCAAGACCCTAAAAGTCAAACGCAAAATTGACTTTATTCAGTAGAGATAAGGATAATTTTGAAATAAATTTCAGATGACATAATCGCAAGCCGTTTGAACACGGCCTAATCCCGAATTTTTAGGCGAGTATATTTTTAAAAGAAACAATGAAAATTGCCTATTGATAAAATGATGCTTGCGATCTCAATGAATAAATAAATATTGAAGTTTGAAGTCAAACCATGACAAAGGCCTTTGGGCGTCCTTGCATTTCTACCTCAAGTTTTGGCTATTAGCTTACCTACTTATTAATTAATTTATAGCATACCGTAATTCTGTTTCAAGAATGTAAAAATTTCGTATAATAAATGGATTAAATTTCAACAAAATGCAGTGAAAATGTTCATAATACTGCACTCTTTTGGTTAAGTACATGTTGAACTTTAATCCAAGGGGGCTAAGATCTAAGTGAGAATGATGTAGCTTCATAAGAATCATGCTTTGTTTAGACTGGTTTAGCTGCTTTTACCAATCGGTAGAGTGTTTAGGTTTTTATATAAATAATGCTGTTTTATGATAGACTTATCGTGTAGGGAATAACTTCGACATAGCCCCAAATTTATTTTATTCTCGATGGATTGCTACTTCTACAGTAAATTAAAAAAGTCAACATCTCTGGGTATCACGACTTGCCGAAACATTTTATTTTTATTTTTTTATACTTCTATTGTGGCAGACAAGCATAAGTCCCACCTGTTGATAAGTGGTAACCGTAGCCTATGAACGCTTGCAATGCCAGAGGCAATGCGCACGCGTTGCAGACCCCGAACCGGGGCAGTTTTAAAATACTATTCCATGATGGGTGGGTAATTAGTACTAAATAAAAAAGCTATTGCATTACCAACTTGTTATCTATCCAGAATTCAGGATTAGACTATAGCGTGACAAAATTAAAATTCAGTCTGACCCAAAATAATATCACGCAGTTTCTTTCTAAAGGCGCTATTAAAATTAATCCAAATTTATATTTTTCTTTAATTAAATAAGACGCGACGATGTAGTCGGAACGTGACCTGAGGTGGAAAAGGAAACCATTAGGCATAAGGGTTCGGTCATACTGTTAGCGATAAGAAGATCGTTAGAGTTTCCCGAAAAGCGTAAAACGTCATAGCTACTTTATAAATGACAGTAGCAACGAGACTGACAAATACGTGTGACCTACACACTTATAGGGAGCGTAAGTCTTATCTATATTTGCGTAGAGTGTAAACCGCGGATTGGATGTTTATTTATTTATTTTTTGGAGAACCAACAGCTTTGTTACATTTGATTGAACATTTGTTTAGCTTTAGAGAGCCAATTACAGGTTCTATATTCGTGAGAATAGAATACATTACTTACATTACTTAAGTATTACAAACAGTGGGGTAAACAACTAAATTAGCGGTATACAAAATTACATTCACGGTGGAACAAACAAATAACTAATTAAGGTACCATTTACGGTTGCTAATCGTCTGCAAAAAGAAGTCTCTGCTTAGTCGCGATCTCGCTGAGGAGACACTGGTGCAGAAAAGGTCAAGGTCACTACTCTTACTCAGCTTGTTAAAGTTGTCGCTTGCGCGCCATAAGTATGAATTATGCCTATAATTAGTTGACACAATGGGAACATGTAGCATGTCAAAAAATATTTCTTTGATTTGATTGTGAATGGTGTAACTAACCAAACTTTGTTTTATATATAACTAGCTGTTACCCGCGTCTTCCGCGCCGATTACATATGTTATTTTAGTATGGTTTCATTATAGTATGGTCCTTATTCCTTGTTCTTGTATCGTCGCTGTATCTCCAACCCCGCCCTTCCCGCCTTCTAAGCGAGGGGCTGAAAAGCAAAGTGCTTCAAAATAACACTCCAGATAAGTGTAAATATTAGGTGTCTTATTTAATTTTTCTTAACGAGGGACCTTTTGTTCGCTTAGTGTTCAGGGCATTGCTCCCTTTCGAAGTCGTTTATTTTTAAGACATTTTGCTACAGCTTTTATCGATATTCAAAACAGTCGACGACCAGGTCGTTTGACGACCTCGGTGGCGCAGCGGGCGAGTCTATGATGTAAGGAGTTCGATCCCACGCGACACCCCGTCTGAGACGCAAGGGGGATCCGACCCTTCGCGACACCCGAGTCGGCAGCCCGATTCCCGCTGCAGGACAAATGTTTGCACGATCTGCAAGCATTTGTTCTGGTTTGGGTGCTGCTGCTGTACCATGGTGCTTGTAGTTTCTGATACCCACGAATCACATACGGTCAGGACTATGTATGTGACTGGTGGGTGAAATTTATTCGTTTTTTTAGTGGCACGGGTGGGAAGCCGTTTCAAAGGCGAAAGGCGTGGGTTTGATACAGCGGGACAAATGTTGTAATGGTCTAAATAATGTGTTCACGATCTAGATTTGTGGAGTGGGTGGTACGGTACTCATTGGTATTGATATAAAAGAGCTTTGTTAATACATTCCAAAACAATTGTTATTTTTATTCAAAGCCATATAACTTTTGAGCTTTTATTTAGTAAAGTTTCAATGATTTTGTAGTTCAGGAAAGATTAGATATTAAGTTGGAAGATGCTAAAGATGCGATTTACAAAGTTTATCTTAATAGTGCATCAAGGATCATCGATGCCGTTGAACCAATTTTCATTCACATTTTGTATTCCGCCGGTTCAAAACTAACAAAGTGCGAGGTGGGTAATCCTCCTAAGCAGGCAATTAAGTTGCTCTACTCAGAGCTATCTCTTTGGTACTTTGACGTCATGACCTTAAATCAATAACGTAAAAAACCTGGCTAAATGAGAAATAATCGACTCGTCCAGAGTACAGTGCGAGTGTGGAGCCCCCGTACAGGACATGCGGCACCTGCTTTCCTGCCCACTGTGCAAGACTACCTGCACTTGGGAGGATCTAAATTCTAAACGATGCAACATATAGGGCCATTGAGGTTGCTACATATTGGTCGACTAGAGTTTGAAGGAGTCTTTGACTCGAGAAGAAGAAGAATAAAGTAAAATTTAACAGAGATTGCCTTAAATGGGGCAATTCAGTAGAGGATGTAGCGCCATCTTAAGAGCTTAGGTTAGTATTCACCCACGACTCCTTCAAAGAGCTCTGTAATCTAAATTATGCTTAAATCTTACTACTAAAAGATGAACTACGAACTAAAGACCGTCTTCACTGGAAGCAGCCACCGTTTAATGAGGGCCGTAATGAAGAAGCGAGGTACTCACCGATACTCCGTACTGATACTCTCGCCGAGAACACCTGAGACCACCAGAAAACGTGAACATGACTAGTTTTTCGTTCTCATCTCACCCGTCTCATTCTAATCTTGCCCGTCTCGTTTGCCTCTCACCCGTCTCATTCTTATCTTGCCCCTCTCTTTCTCATCTCGTCCATCTCGTTCTCAAAGCGGTGAAACGACTCTTTTTCTAAATAACTGAAGTTTTTATTATTCGTCTGAATTCACAAAATCATAATCTAAAGTGCAGTGTTAATGAGAGCTTTGCGAAGTATGTGTGGAGTAACTTTGAAAGATAGAGTGAGGAACAGTGTGATAAGAGAGCGTTGTGGGGTGAAAGAAGACGTAGTGATGAGGATTGAGAAAGGTATGCTGAGATGGTTTGGTCATGTAGAGAGAATGAACGAAAGAAGATTGACGAAACAGGTGTATAAGGCGAGTGTGAATGGGACCGTTGGAAGGGGAAGACCTAGGCGTACGTTTAGTGACCAAATCGGTGACGTTTTGGAAAAAGGCCAGGTCATGAGTACTCTAAACCGACGAGCATGTATGAGGAATGTGATGAGAGTGAATGAAGCAAAAGAGGTATGTCAGGATCGTAGCAAGTGGAAAACCGTGGTCTCTGCCTACCCCTCTGGGAAACAGGCGTGATTTTATGTATGTATGTATGTTTAATCTAAAGCTCTAATCATCACGCGTGCATTGGAGAAGCTGGTGATTTTGTGATTTCAGCTGTATCTTAAAGTAGGAAGGGTAGAGTTTGGATCATTTCGCGAATCAGTTGCCTCGCTGAAACTCGGTCAGACGACGTGATAGGCTTGTTGGTGACCAGGGTTTGAGCAAACTATGAGTCGGCCCGCGGGAGCAACTTCCAGCAAAGTTGAAATACGGCAGACTAATGCAACTCGACCATTCTTAGCTAACTACATACGGAATTATTTAGCAGCTGACATTCAGATTTATGGAATACACGAGCAAGTTTATCATATAATTTTATTCTGAAGCTGTGTTCAAACAGCATGCGATATGTCCTTAACATGTCATATAAAATTCGTTTCAAATGATCCTTACCTGTAATGAACAAAGTCAATTTTGAGTTTCATATTTCAGGATGTGCGATATAGCTCAACAATATCGCAGGCAAGTAAATATGTTAATTTTGAGTTTTACTCTTAAAAACTCAAAATTAACATTATTACATAGATGTAAAGATCACTTTAAAATTAACTTTAGATGATGTATCGCACGCCGTTTGAACACTGACTTGAGAATATAGAAGTAATAAATTTTGATTGTTCTATAGTAGGTATATAGGTATTCGTTCAAGAAAACTTTTGATTTTGATATTATAAGGAATTTTATGCTTACTAGCTTGCGCCCACGCCTTCGCTCGCGTGGTACCTCTGAATATAAAAATGCTATTGTAGACTATAACCTATCTCTGTGCCAAATTAGATGCAGATCCATTCAGCCGTTCTAGCGTGATATCCATCCAAACTTTCGCATTTATAATTAACTCTATCGTCATGAAACGGCGCTGCCTTTTAGGAAACTAAAAGCTTAGGTAAATGCAAAAACAGAACTCAGTAACAAGATACAAAAACAGTCTACGCCGCTTATCTTTCCATTCTACCTTCCTTTATCTGAACAAAATTAAATACTCAAAACTGAGCTCCTAAGTTACCAACTTTCAGAAGTAGGTACCTATTCGCCAGAAGCGAGAAACGAAGCAAAAAACATTCAAAGACCATTGTTCGTAACAAAGACTTTACACAAAAGTGAGTAAGTTCTTGAACTGATGTCCTACTGGAAGCGAGTATAGAGCGAAGCTCTATCGCATACCCTTTTTTTCTTTTTTTAAATAAATCTACGGTGGCTAACAAGCATACGGCCCCACCTGTCGGTAAGCGGTTACCGTAGCCTATGTGCGATTGCAATATCAAAGGTATCACGCACGCGTTGCCGAACCCGAACCCCCCCACCCCTAGAATATAGAATATATTTATTTTCTTAAAAAACCTACACCTAATTAACAATAAACTACTAAATAATTAATAATAAACAAACAAATAACTAAAAATAGAGCTCTAAAAAAAAAGCTAAAGAGCTCTAGCTAAAGAGCTCTGGCAACCTTACTCACCGCAGGAACACAACACTATTTGAAACAAATAATGTTATTTGGCTGCGATCTTCTGTAAGGCGGAGGTACCTCCAGAGGCTGCTCCAATTAAGAACGAGAAATACTCGCTTAGCCCTACCTCCTCAAAAAATTGGCATTGAGACACTTTGCGGACTTCAGTGATTCATCACAGTAATGTGACACATCTGAATGTTAGCCAAGTTTAGCCCTTGGCTAGACGGCTTACCTCGGACCCCATAAATCGATACCGCCTCATACTAGGCAAGAACCTGTGTTATAGATGTCAGGGAAATCGCGAGGATGTCGCGTCACCGGAATAAGGCTCATCCACACCTCATCGACACATGGGTATCTCGAACCACTCGCTTTACGAGATCCTTTCTCCCCCATACGTGCACTTTGTGGAATGAGCTTCCTTCAGAGGATTTTCCCACTAACCTACAACATGAAGAGCTTTAGGAAAAATACAAAAAGATTTCTCCAGGGCAGGCAACGCATTAGCAATGCTCCAGGTGTTGCAGATGTCAATAGGCGACGGTAACCGCTTACCATCAGGTGGGCCGTAAACCTGTTTGCCTCCGTATAACATAAAAAAATAAATTGTGGTAGCCTAGATTATATTGTAGTGAGCGAATGCGAAAGTTTGCGAAGATGTTTGGATGTTTAGATGTTTGTGGTTCAATTACGCCGTAACGGCTACACCGATTGCGGTGAAACTTGGAATAGTTACAATTACAAGTTGCCTTTATGCTATTTGCCTAGAATAGCATATAGGCTACTTTTTATCGAGGTACCACGCGAGTAAAACCGCGAGCTCAAGCTAGTTCATTATAAATCATTACGTCATTTACCATTTTTCTCGCATTTTTTTCTATTTTGGGGCTCCAAGATCTCATACTATTAACTTTAAGGTTTTGTTTGGGCAGAGATGTAAGTTGACAGTCATATAGACTGAGGTTCGAATTCGTGTAAACATGTGTCGATAAGCTCGCAGTTGACTGGAAATGAGACGTCACGGTAGGCCCCTAGTATCATGGTTTCAGTCTCAATCAATCAATCAAAAGGTGTTTATTTCAATAAAATCACTAGGATAAGTGAACTTCTATGGCTGAGTCTATGGACAGTAGCCCTCAAAATAAATGTAGATATATTATCGCTTCCGGTAAAACATTGCCTTAGCGACCGCAAGCAACTTGCTCTGTTGTACGTTTTAGAATATCTTTTCGTCCGTTTAACGTTTTTTATCTGGAGCGTAGTTTTGAATGCTAAGTTCAAATGTTAAGTTCCTGGTGAAGTGCTGTTGGGTACTTTTTAAACTTTGTTATAAAAGTACAAGAAGGGATATATTCAATGGATATTCTCAACGCACCGGTATATTGATAGCGAATACAAACTTCAGCGAGCATACTCTACATTCCATTTTGTGAAAAAACATCATCGAAAAAAATTATAGGCACCAAGCCGTGTTTGTTGCCTGATTCTTCTAGGCTTGGCCGCGAGGAATAAGCGTAGCTGCAGCTAGTTCCAAAGTGATCCTATTGGCCGTGGTGGCCCTGGCTGAAGAATAGGCCCCTCCTTATCTATCTACCTATCCGCGGATGTCGTAATAGGCGACTAAGGGAAAAAGCTAGTGGATGGGCAGCAGCATCCCTCATTTTAACAAAGATAGCTCTAACTGCGCTCGCCAACCCACATGCCCAGCGTGATGAGTATGGGTAAATCCCCCCACATGATAAGGAATTTGCTCTGTCTACGTGGGAGGCCATGATCAGCAGTGGACGTCGAACGGCTGATATGATGAATGATATTGCCTTTTGACAGACACCGGAGTAATTCGTTTTTCCAAAACTAGGACGGAACACTAAAATGTCGATAGTACCTACGAGGTTTTCTCTAGCTGATGCATAATTTAGTATGCATTTGAATGTTTAGTGCTCTCAATATCGCTCTCAATATCGAATCAGCTGATACATATTTATGAATGCAATTGCATCTCTGATCACTATGACGTGTAGATACTGTATGCCGTTTTCATCAATTTACATTTCTTGCGATTTGCATGATTTGAAATTATTAATCTGAGGCTGAATGAACTGTTTCGTGGCGTAACATACAAAGTTGTTGATATATATGAATATACACTTGTACCACCAATGGGACAAATCAATGGTACTACAGACACTAAGGCGTTATAACAGATCGACTAAGGGTGGATTCGACCAAACTAGTATTAGTCTTATCCATAGAATAAAATGACTAATTACTCTAGAGTAAGCCTGTTTTCCAGGGAGCTATCCCAGGGATTGTTACTCTGGCATAACATAGCGTTTGGTCGAATGCACCCTAAGATAAGCAACGTTTAAATGGAACGTTGACCGAGCATGTTTGAGGTTTGGTCAAAATAGTGAGCGGAAAATTGAGGCGCTTTATTGACAATGTCATTTTGTGATTCCAGATATAGCTACGAATTTACCCACTCGTAATAAACTAAGATTATTGCACAGATTAATGGATATAAAATAAATTTGAAGGTCAGAAAACCGAATAATTAAGCTTACAACTTCAGCACACATGCCATGGTGGGAGAGCAGGGGGCAATGACCGCACATTTGTAAAAATGTAAATGTTATTGCCCAAAGCAACCGGCATTATAAATATTTGAAGTTAAGCCGCTGCACGGGCATGCGCTTGGCAAGTCTACTGGCTGATGTTACACTGTATTGTATCATAAAATAACATCCGGTGTAACAAGCAAATAACGTCTGAGGTGTAACTGACAAGCGCGTTACACTGTAGTGTATCATTCTGGTGTAACAACCAAATAACGTCTGAGGTTTACCTACCTGACAAGCGCATCTGTGTACACACGCACCGTGTGTACGGCGCGTCGGGACGGTACCGATTATCGGATGTAGGGTTGATCAAGTTTGCGGGTGTCGTACGTGCCGAATGAATCCACACGGCGGCAATTCGCAACAAATTGATATTTATAGCCGGTGACCGACCCACACGTCACGTGTGCACCGAGCCTCAGAGGCGGTGCGGGGGAGAGTTTGCATTATCTTCACGTTTTCATAACATAAAGTGAATTCCTATTGAAGGAATACGAATATCTGTTTTAATGAAATTTTATATCAGTAAACGTCTTTTTTTTTTTATACTACTTAGGTGGCAAACAGGCATACGGCCCACCTGTTGGTAAGCGGTTACCGTAGCCTATGAGCGCTTGCAATACCAGAGGCATCACGCACGCGTTGCCGACCCCGAACCCCCCTCCCTCTAAAGAGCTCTGGCAACCTTACTCATCGCAGGAACACAACATTATTTGAAAACAAATAATGTTATTTGGCTGCGATCTTCTGTAAGGCGGAGGTACCTTCCCAGGCGGGCTGCTCCAATTCAGAACGAGAAAATCTCGCTGTGCCCTTCCTCCTCTCAAAAGTCTCTTGTCAATAAATACAAGATACAAGATTTTATTAATAAAAGCAGATTTTAGAAGATTTTTAAATACGCTTTTAGGAATGTCCTGCTTCTATTGCGTTGACATAAACACGTCTCATTCTCTTGCGAACTCAAAAATCAGTGTTAAAAAGACGCATTTTGATTTGAGATATAAAGTTTGTGCTTTGCTCTTATTGGCTGCGTTAAGCCTTTCACACACGGCAGCTATAATGTAAAAATATATATTATAGCACGATACATCTCATTACATCTTTCCATAGAAACTGTCAGAAGATACGAAGATGTAAAAAGATACATTATAGCTGCCGTGTGTGACGCGCTTTAGCATCCTGGTAGTCTTTCAATAGCTCTCATTACTTTATTTGCATTACGAATATTAGACTTTTGTATTTCATGACAGCATTTACATCATCATCATCATTTCACGCGTTGGACGTCCACTGCTGAACAAGGCCTCCCCCACAGATTTCCAGATTTCCTATCATGTGGGCCATTTGCCCATACTCACCTCGCTCGGCACGCGGATTGGCGAGCGCATTTAGAGCTATTTTTGTGAAAATAGTGAACGCTGCTGCTCATACCCTAGATTTTATTACTTAGTCGCCTCTTACGACATCCACGGGTGGAGGGGCATATTCTTCAGCCACGGCCACCGCGGCCTTAAATCAAGCTAAGTTAATTGACTCGTTCAACAGTTCGCTTCTGTAACATGACATGTGTAACACCAAAATAAGGGAAAAAGTGTCACGGCCGCATGTGACATCAAACCACTTAATTATTAAGCTGTATTTTTCTTTTACGCGGTCTAGACGTGCTATTACTCAGCTCGGGGTTTAGCTCGTTTTTCCGCAGACAGGAGGATTAATTACTCTTTAGTGATAGTTACACTGGGATTGGACTTTTATCCAATGAACTCATGTTTTCATTTTAATTTACCATGCTATTTTTTATACGCAAGGAGCCTTTAGAGGCGTACTTTAATCCTTTCACTACGCTGATTCTTTCACCGACGGTCATAGGCCCTTTTCAGGGCCGCCATACGTCAATCTGGTCACTGATATAATTCAGGATGACCAAGAAAAAATCAGTGACACGGCAAGCAAGCATTTCCAGTGTCCTGGTTCAGAATCATCATCATCATTTCAGCCGTTCAACGTCCACTGCTGAACATGGCAGAAATGAAACAAATCCCCCCACAGACAAAATCCTTATCATGTGGGGGGATTTGCCCATACTCACCACGCTTGGCATGTGATTATGAATGTCCTTGTATAAATACACTATTAACCACATCATCACATGGAAACTCGAAGGCCTTTTCATATGGTGACCGCGCTGAAGGTTGCTTTAATTAACGATCTAAAAACGACTAGGCTGCCGTAAATCTTAAAGATGGTCTTCAGAGATTTAGACTCTACCGCAAAATATTAAGATTTTTAGACTAAAAACGTGACATCGCCACGAACAAACTTACATGTACGTACATACCTACATACTAAGGATACAGTGCTTCAACGGCAACATTCTGAACCTGCCCACGTCTGCCCCACGAGACTGGCTTGTAATAGTAACACGTTTCGTACTGACTGGGAGGTCTCCGCGTTATCCACTGCGATGTTTTAAATAACGAGGGAAAAATGTAGGAAATGGCTTTGAATTAAATGAAAAAGAGCGAGAAATACCTTTCCTTTAAATTTAATAGTAGCTAAAAATGGCTAAGGTGACAATATGACTAGGTAGGTACCTACATAATAAGGACTCAAGTAAAAATTTAATATAAGAAAGAAATGTGGCGTACCTACTCCACCATCTTTCACACCTGTAACATAAATACATAAATTAATCATCTCAATAACATTGCATTGTATGAACATAATTCACTAGCTTAAGCATTTAATAATAGGAAATATTGTACATACAAATATTGTAATGTCGGAAGGCAGTCGTGTGTGCAATGTAAATGAGATGATTAATTTATGTATTTATGTTACAGGTGTGAAAGATGGTGGAGTAGGTACGCCACAGAAATAAAAAATATTAAAATTAACAACTCTATATTTGTATCGCTTTCAATAGAAACGCATGTAGAGTTGCAACGCATTGTAAAGCATGCAAAATGGTTTGAAAAAAATCGTTAAAAACGATAAAAAAGTGTAACTAAAAAAAAAGATAAAAGAAAGGTTTACTTTGCAAATAATTGTGCGGCATTAACGCTGAGATGGGACCTTTTTTGGCGCATGCACCTCGGCACGGACTATTGAGTAGGTACCCTAGTTTTGTTACTACCTACAAGCAAATACCTACTTGTTGTCATGTAGTGTCTTCTTGTACTGTTATTGTGTATTCAAATTAGATGTAGCTATTTCCTTCTTTAGATAGAGTAGGTCTAACATTTCTTTGCATCATCTTAGCTTAGTTGAATGCAAAATTTACATAAAGTGCATCAAAAAGGACCACGTTACAGACTGGTGTGAGCGCCCCCACAGTCCATGTGCATCTATATCACTGTCCTCGGAACGTGCCTCCTTATGCATCGTTAATCTTGTTTATTATACTATTTATTATCTCAAAACAGCTCCGGACGCGAAGCTATCCAAGACAACGCGAAATTTTTATAATGCTCCTCAATTGTAGCACAGTAAACTGCGAAGTCAGATGTCGAGGTTCTACAATCATTTCAGCCGTTCGACGTCCACTGCTGAACATGGCCTCCCCACAGACAGAGCGAAGTCCTTATCATGTGGGGGGATTTGCCCATACTCACCACGCTGGGCATGCGGGTTGGCGAGCGCAGTTAGAGCTATCGTTGTTAAAATGAGGGACGCTGCTGCCCATCACCTAGCTTTTTTCCCTTAGTAGCCTCTTACGTCATCCGCGGATAGGTAGATATGGAGGGGCCTATTCTTCAGCCGGGGCCACCACGGCCAACAATTTCTACCACGGTTCTACAATTTCGTTTCTAATTATTATACGATTGGTTGGTACCGACCCGCACTGGATCAGCGTGGTGGGTTATGGTCAAATCCTCTATGATAGGTTCAATTAGAGGTCAAGTAGGTTATGGACCTCTCTGGGGGAGGCCTTTGTCTAGCATTGGAAATCTACAGGCTGATGATTATGTACTTTCAATTTTTGTTTACTAAATATCATACAGTACTAGGCCTAAGCACTACAACATCCCGGTTAATTTTATTGTAAAAGCAATTGATAATCAGGAAATCAGTATTCTGAAAATAGAATACTAACATCTTCAAAAAATAAGAGTTAAAGTTTCGCCTCTGCTTTTAGCATGCATTGTGAAAATACGCCACGATTCTAGTGATTTACAGACGAAATGTGGGACTTCACCTGAAAAACACCCATTTAAATTTAAGCTTTATTTCTAACGCCATAAAAGTTATTATGCACGGCTAGCCACAATCCTGTAATAGGGTAGATGATACATAGTCTGTTACATCTCTTGGTGGTTTAAATTTTAAAGCATCTGGATGTAGTTGTTCGGAAGAATAAGATTGTTTCAATAAAATAGTAGGTTTATTCTTTTAGAGTTTGTTGAATGGTATTAATTACCCTGTAACGTAGAAACTTCGTGAATGTATGTAGGTGTATTAGTTAATGAGTCACCGTCTTTGTCTTAACATTCACACCCGCAAAGTTACTTAGTGACGTTATCTACCTACAAATGTTAGTGGTTTGAGTGAGTATTTTCAGATTATATACCCTTATCATTGCCCTTACAGTATGTGTATGTGTACTTTGCTGCATTTAGACTCAAAAGTGCCCTATTGTACGTGAAGGTTATCTACATAACTCCCTTCAGAAGTACATAAGTTTCCTGGAGTCATCTCAGGCTTCAAGCAATTACAAGGATTGCTGGAGTGCATGCGGCGGAGATGCAAATGTTGAGATGGATCATTGGAGTGACGAGAATGGACAAAATATTATCACAGTGACAGATTGCGATAACTAGTAAGATTTAAAAATATTTTCTACGTGACGAAAAAATTGGTAAAATCACAAGTATTACTCAATATAAGGACAGAGTTGAAATTACATTTAAAAATTTTACTAGCAAATATTACCACCTACATTTTCGTACAAAAACTGAGTGATTCCCACTAGGCCGTGCCATTTAGCCCGAATTCCCGTTTAAAACTAATATGAAACAAACAAATTAAGGTAATATGAAACGTAGAGCGAGTTAATTCGAGTAATGTGGGGACGGTGCACGGAACCGCAGGCCCTATATTTAATTCATACTCTGTTAATTTATTTAGTGGCAGCACTGAGTCGCGTGCTCAAAACGATAGGTGGATCGTTTATTGATACGCAAACACAATACGTTCGAAACGTAAAGCCTCGCGTGTGTGGTCATAACAATAATTTCGTACAAAAAGTCATCAAAATCAGGCTTGCCGTTACAGCGCTAATCATCGTCACTTAATTTTATTTCTATTAAAATATATTATTCATCGTATTAATCATAAATTAACTGGCCTCATAGCTCAGTTAGTAGTAACACTGCCTTCTGCGCTAGAGGTCGCGGTTCGATCCCCGCAATGAACAAACATTTGTGTGATAAACACAGATGTTTGTTCTGTGTCTGGGTGTTAAATATGTATATATTATGTATATTAGTCTCTGGTACCCATTGTACAGGCTATGCCTAGTTTGGGATCAGTTGACCGAGTGAATATGTAAAAAAAAAAACACCATCATTCCAGCCTTTGGAAGTTCGCTGCTGAACATCGGCCTCCCCCAAAAGATTTCCAGAGCGACTTCCTATCATGTGGGGGAATTTGCCCAAACTCGATAGCTCTAACTGTGCTCGCCAACCCCGAACCCGTGGTGAGTATGGGCAAATTGATATGAGTGTACGGCCACATGATAGGAATTCACTCTGGATGTCTGTGGGGAGGCAATGACCAGCAATGGATTTTTACTGATGATGATGTTGATGCAACGCACGGAAAGAGGTGTAAGATTGTGGGGCGGGGGTAAAATTGGGAGGTGAGTGTCCATTTTATGCATTAGCATTATTAAGTACCTTATCCAATAGTTATTGGCACTGGAGGAGAATGGGGGAGACGTTATCTGGTTGGAATCAAATCAACATAATTCATTGATAAGTTGATAAGAGGAGGCCTGAAAAACACTTCGCGCCTGAATGCTTTCATTTGAATAAATTGTCCCTGTCATTAGATATTCAAATGTCACATCCATATTTCAATTCTGAGCTGAAACCATTGGCTATACAAATAAAATAGGCAGGTATCAGATTTTGGAACGTACTCAGAACCGAGAGTTTGAGTTTTTGGGCTTCGAACAAATATTCATACTTAATATTACAAATGCCAATGTAACTCCGTTTATTTGTTTGTTACCTTTTCACGACTAAACGGCTGAACAGATCGTAATGAAATTTGGGAACGAAATAGATTATATCCTGGGAAAGGACATAGGCTATCTTTTGTCTCATAAAATATCTTGAAAGGGGAATAGGTGGAATTGGTGTTGAAAGTTTGTATGGGAAATCCATAATTCTTCAAGTTAAGGATCTAAAAATTCATATTTAGGCTTTTGGTTAGAAATAAAAACATTCGAGTTTCAACATTTTTGCAAAATCTTTCCTAAAGGGATGGGGGCAAAGTAAGGGATCAAAATTATTATAACTAGCTTTCATTAGCCTAACGCTCAACTCAACATTTTTTTAGGCAACTGTAGTCGCCCGAACGTTCAAGTGGTTAAATGGTTCTTTACATGTTTAAGTGAATAAGCGTACGTAAAACACAAATTACGTAATTTTCAACATTCTCGTAGTCCCCCTATTAGGATGCCTTGAGTTGTGGGTATCAGAAACTATTGGCACATCGCTTCGAGCCTCAAAACCGTATGCAGAAGTAAATAAGGTTGCCGGTGCATTTTTCAAGACCTTTATTCTCTTACTTAGTTCGGCCCTGGCGCCTCCCGTGTCCATTGAGACCGGGGCATTAATTCATGTTTATTAATAAAGGCACACATGAAATTAAATAAATTTACAGTTGGTTTCTGTACTGCGAATTTTCAGTATGAATTGAGTTTAATCAGAAAAAGCCATTATAAGTTATAATGACAGCCTATTTGGTGTTGATACCTACACCGATAAATAGCATATGCCGGAAAAAAAACAATTATCGCTGTAAATAATAATGACACGAGTTTTTTTCGTGTCCGTCTGAGATGGGAGTAAGGGTGCTGATTCGATTCCCGCACCCCAACAAAAAAAACAAAAATGTCTTAGAAGCGCACTTTAATCCAATTCACTACACTGGTTCTTTCGCCGACGGTCATAGGCTCTTTTCAGGGCCGCCATACCTCAACCTGGTTACTGACATGATACAGGATGACGAAAAAAGAATCAGTGACACGACAAGCAAGCAACAGAGTTCCACTAGTCATCATCATCATTTCAGCCGTACGACGTCCACTGCTGAACATTAGGGTGTCCCGTCCTTGTATGAGAATATATTTTTTTAGAGCTATGCTGTTGCAAGAGTTATCGAAATTTGCGTAATTTAACACACATTACGGAAATGATAAAAAAAAACTAGAATTGTGTTTCATCTTGAGGGCTCTACCACACTTTGAAGTTTTGTAAATTTTCTGTTTTTACGGCCCTAAGCCGTATGTCTACAAGAATACAAAAATCAGGTTAAAAAGGTGTTTTATTATTCAAATTAATGAAGCAAGGCACAAGAAAATAAAATAAACATAATAGATGTTATAATATATGACAGAAACTTAGAATTTAAACTTATTTTTGTAACCAAAGTTTGGCATTTCTGTTCGAGATTGCAACCTGTAAAATTCGAACTCGAACTCGATTTCACTCAAGAACTCACTTCAAAAGCTTCTCTAGATTTTATTATTTTATTTTTATTATCCTATTATTCGCAATGCCAGCTCACGAACGTGGTCTCTTTCATCAAACAACATACTGACAAGTAGGTTTTCTGGGTGCGCGAAAAAAGCATTTCATTCAAGGACAGAATCCGGAACAGTTCTCAGAAGTTCTGGTATGGTTTGTCCATTTGGTTATGTGCATAAAAAACGTATTTTCCTTCCTCGAACCAAATCCGAATGTATACTTTAACCACAAAAGTAGTTAACAAGCAATTACAATTTTTCTGAAGGATTGAAAGTACTTACGTAAAGTCTGAGTATTAGTATATAGTAATAGCAGAAGAAAGCCATCATAGTGTGTCATTTTTTCAGGGTTTGTCAGCTCAAGATTACAGGAACCAGTTGATACAGCTTGAAAATAAATAATAAATATAATATAATAAATATACCGGACATATTCACACGGTCAACTGATCCCAAACTAGGCATAGCCTGTACTATGAGTACCAGAGATTGATAAACATAATAGATATATGTATATTTAACACCCAGACATAGAACAAACATATGTGTTCATCACACAAATGTTTGTCCAGTGCGGGGATCGAACCCGCGACCTCTAGCGCAGAAGGCAGAGTTACTACCAACTGAGCTATGAGGCCAGCTTGAAAAATCTCATAAAGTTATTTTTGATCCCTACTTAGTTCAACCACCACATTTTTCGGCAATTCCAACAAATTACCAGCTATCTCACTAAAAGACACCGCGGCTTTATTTTCGCAAACAGGTAATTCATTAAAAAAGTTATAAAAATATTATTATAATGACGTTCCATAATAATTTATAGCTTGCGTTCGTCTAGTTTTTGTATGGTCCCAATATAGCACAAGTAGTCTCACTACGCCTCAAACTCATTATTTTTGAATAAAAAAATCCGCTCTAAACTCTATAACAATAGCAAACATACTTTTATAGCATAAAAATTGATTTGGCTACAAAAAATTTTTTTTTCGGGTCTCGGGACTGTTCATGGCCTCCCCCACAGACAGAGCAAAATCCTTATCATGTGGGGGGATTTGCCCATACTCACCACGCTGGGCATGCGGGTTGGTGAGCGCAGTTAGAGCTATCGTTGTTAAAATGAGGGACGCTGCTGCCCATCCCATTTTTTCCCTTAGCCGCCTTTTACGACATCCGTGGATAGGTAGATATGGAGGGGCCTATTCTTCAGCCGGGGCCACCACGGCTAGTACACATAAATGATTTAAATGAAACAACGATGTCCTGTTTCGCTCCCCGGGGATAGAATCAGGCGGAACTGTGATACGCTCACCAAAATAAATAATGTAACGGTATACGGCAGCAGGTGCAAGTTTAGACAGCTTTATAATTACACACCCTAGCTCGTTCAAATAAGGATGATTTTGCGGTGTTTTGGGGGAAGTTCTTATAATCAATTCAGATGTCAAATCTTGTCAGGTAAGGAACTGATGAACTGAAAACTGACTTGAAATGCTTATTTATGAGAATAGCGTGTTCGTACGATAAGAAAGTTGGCCATGTTTATAGGTATATCTATTTATTGATATTACCTCAGCTTATTAATTTATATTGGAAGCATTTGTGCATTTACTTTTTACTAGCTTTTGCCCGTGGCTTCGCTCTCGTGGACCCTAGATAAAAAGTAGCCTATATCCTATACAAGGTAAGAACTCTATCTATTTGAAGTTTTACCGAAAAGGTTGAACCTTTACGGCATAATTGAACTACAAACATCCAAACTTTCGCATTTATATATCAGTACTTACCTAGGATCACATTTTTTGCGTCCATTTTATCAGTTACAGTTGTTAATGTTATCCTTTCACTACCTACACTGATTTTTTCACTTACTGTCACAGGCCCTTTTCAGGGCATCCATGTCTCAACCTGGTCACTGACCTAATAAAGGATGACCAAGAAAGAATTTGTGAGACCCTAAGCAAGTAACTACTAGAAAAACACATTTTTTTTTTAATATCGATCTGTGAACAGAGGAATTTGTCGCCTTTTTAATTTTTTTTTTTAATTCAGATAGCGTCAATCCGTTCATCGGCGTCTTGGCGCTCACCGGCCAGTGTCACTTTATTCATACAATATGTACAAGAATTATTAGAGAATTTATGTTCCAAATTCAAATCTCTTTACTGCCCGCTGTCTTATAGAGAAAAATGCTACTTTGCGTGCACTTATTGGTGAACAAAACGTCGTTTTCGAATAGATGGGATGAAAAACTTGTCACACATGAGGTCATCTCACCTCATTTTACCTCATTTTAGGAGGAGGTAGGGCACAGCGAGATTTTCTCGTTCTGAATTGGAGCAGCCCGCCTGGGGAGGTACCTCCGCCTTACAGAAGATTGCAGCCAAATAACATTATTTGTTTCAAATAGTGTTGTGTTCCTGCGATGAGTAAGGTTGCCAGAGCTCTTTAGGGGGGAGGGGGTTCGGGGTCGGCAACGCGTGCGTGATGCCTCTGGTATTGCAAGCGCTCATAGGCTACGGTAACCGCTTACCAACAGGTGGGCTGTATGCTTGTTTGCCAACTCAGTGGTATAAAAAAAAAACACGTCTCGCACTTTACACACTGTTAACCCGATAATCGACCACTATTGTTCCGCGGTCTCCCAGACCAGGGCTGGCCGATGACAGGTTAATAACACTAAATCAAGTATCGAGCTCGATGTTTTCATTTGAGCTGTAATCACGAACAAAATGAAACTTTATTGTTGCCAGCTACCGTGATTAATGCTTGTGACGTTTTAATTTTTGTTCAAAAATGAATGTCGTTTATGGAATGACGTTGAATATATTTTTTTCACAGAGTTTCCAACGACTGTTTTTAAAACCTGCATTTTTTTTTAAATTGCATTGCACGTTATTTTAACAATGAAGACCGCTTTGTGCTAAACTAACGCTAGAATTCTTAGTTGAGTGTATTTTCCCTCTACTCATACCTACATCTTACTATTTTTATATATAAAATACTGCATTTGTTCATTTTGAAAATTACCCCCATATTATGGAGCGTCCATATTGACAAATGCCCGAGATCGCGTTTTTCTTTTTGTTGATAGAATAAAACCCTTTCGGGACAGTATACTAGTAGCGGATCACGTTGCTTACCTATTGAAACTATAATCAACATAATTATTTTTTATTATTATAGAAGTTACGTAAGTATTATCATAGAAAACACGGCGGCTGAGTTTCTCACATTATCTTTCAAACGAAAGATGTTAATTTCCATAATCTCCCGAACTCCGAGCGATACTAAAATGGCAAGTTCCAAAAGTCCCATTAAGTATATAAACAAGATTGATCAGGCAATCGTGCGATGGTCACCGGATTACTCGACTCCGGAGATCCGGTCATGGAAGTTTGTAACAAGCTTTGCCTGCTTTTGAGGACCGTTACGTTACACTACCACTTGTATTATTATTATTTAATCTTTATTGCACACAAAGAACACAATGTACAAAAGGTGGGCTTAATGCCAAGGCATTATCTACCAGCCAGATCTATTAGATCTATTAGAGATAGTGTAGCTTTCTATTTATTTTAATTTAAGCGAGACAGGGCACAGCGAGATTTTCTCGCTCTAAATTGGAGCAGCCCGCCTGGGAGGTACCTCCGCCTTACCGAAGATCGCAGCCAAATAACATTATTCGTTTCAAATAGTGCTGTGTTACTGCGGTGAGTAAGGTTGCCAGAGCTCTCTAAGGGGGGTTCGGGGTCGGAAACGAGTGCGTGATGCCTCGGTATTGCAAGCATTCGGCAACGGTAACCACTTACCAACAGGTGGGCTGCAAGCCGCAGCCGTCTTACGGCTAAAGTAACGACGATAAGTATATTTTCAATTTATCACTTGTTAGTTTTCCTTTGCCCAAGTTATGCTCATATCTTCATGTTGGAATGTAAATAAAGGTTCTTCCCGCTCGACATTTTTTGCCCAAAGCTTGTTAGGCAAATCCTAAACAAATATATTTTTTCGGAGCCGGGATAACCCTGATTGCGATTTAGAAAATAGCCGCGTCGGATCAATAGAAATTAAGCAGCACCAGTAACACCAGTTCTTGGTGTTATAAGTCACAAGCAAATCCCCCAAATTTTGCCAAATTGCCGGTCAAATTTTAAGGGAACCTAATCATTCACCATTGTTGTTATGTGAGGTAGGGTACAGAGATTTTTTCGCTCGAAATTGAAGCAGCTCGCCTGGAGAGGTACCTGCGGCTTATATAAGATCGCAGCCAAATAACATTATTTGTTTCAAAAAGCGTTGTGTTCCTGTGGTGAGTAAGGTTGCCAGAGCTTTTTAAGGGGAGGGGAGTTCGGGGTCGGCAACGCGTGCATGATGCCTGTGCTTGTTATTGCAAGCGTTCATAGGCTACGGTAACCACTTACCAACAGGTGGGCCGTCAGCTTGATTGCCGCAATAGTTGTTCGCAATCGATTCTATTGGTTGATTTTACACATGTCATGTCTTCGTCTCTAAAGCGTTAACGTCGTTCATTTTTGTCATTTTCATCGTCCGATAAAGTCCGAACTTTTGCTAGTTACCTGCCGATTCACAAACAGCCAGCAGAACAAAACTACTAAAACCTGCCACGACCAGAATTCATGAAAGTTTTACCAAAATAATTTTGTAACACTGAAATCGAAAACAGCCCGAAGCATATTTGATTGAGTAAACGAAGCGAGAACGAACACAGGTGGACGAATGGGCATAGTTAGTATAATTATTTATATGCTTCCGTCGATAAATCGCGGGAGTTGATGAATAATTGGGGTACTTTTTGAGATATGGCAATAAAACGCAAAGGCATAAAATTTCAGGTCATATGAGAATATGACCTGAAATTTTAATGGTGTGTTATAAATGAATACCTACATTTCAAAAATAGTTAATTTTCAATAAGGTTTCGATCCGTGCAGTGGGGGAAATGTTTGTAAGTACGCAAATAATCGTTCTGGTTCTTTCTGGGTGTTGAGATACGTACTATGGTAATGTAGTTTCTATTTATAAATCAGGACTATTGTATGTGATTATTCATCATTTCAACCGTAGGATGTTCACTGTTGAGCAAAGGTCTCCGTCACAGATTTCCAGAGAGTTTTTTTAATATTTATACAACCAAGGTTCCAAACAACCATACGGCTCACCTGTTGGTAAGTGGTTACCGTAGCCTATGAGCGCTTGCAATACCAGAGGCATCACGCGGGCTTCCTATCATGCGAGGGGAATTTGCCCATACTCACCACGCTGGCCACGCGGGTTGGCGAGAGCAGTTAGCTTTCGTCGTTAAAATAGGAGACGCTGCTGCCCAACCCCTAGTGTATTCCCTTAGTCCACTCTTAAGTCACTCTGCTCAGGGTTTAATAACTGTGAGTAGGTAATGGTTTCGGCAGAATACCAGCGTCTGCTGCTAAAACAGTAGGTATAATGCTGAGCCGAGGCCATTTTGATGCTTTAGGACACATCACTACATTTTATATATGGCAGGGCATATTCTTTAGACAGGGCCACCACTGCAAATTGAAGATAATCTTCTACAAATACAGTAATTCTATAAAAGAACATTCGCAACACGGCGCGCGACACAAACCAAGTTGCGTCTTCCTTTAGAGGTGTAAAATGTATCCGTGCTTTGAAACTAAATAGTGATCCTGATCGGATTTTAAATGAAGCAAAGCTGAACTAATTCTACGTATAACTGTGTCTGGGTGTTAAATATATATCTATTATGTATATCAGTCTCTGATACCCATAGTACAGGCTATGCCTAGTTTGGGATCAGTTGACCGAGTGTGATATGTCCAGAATATTTATTTATTTAACTATCTTACTTTGGGTTCAATGTACCTAAGCAACCTGATTTAGGATCTATTTCCTGATTTAGGATACTAACCCAGTTATCTTTTGTGGAGTGTAATTTTCACTGTGATCGCCCTGAAATCAGACTTTCATAGCTGTAATTTAAACTCTTTTCACGACGAATAAGGTTATCTAAAAACCTTCTTTACTTAAAAAAATGTTGATAAGCCCGCCCGGTAGGTTTATTGGTTTTTTTATTACTATTACGAACAACAAGGAAAGGCATACAATCTGAAAACGATAAAAACCAATTTAACGGATACAGAAATCTTTCCCAAAAAATAAGTTATTCCATCTTCCAAACTTCATGAAAAGCTTTAAAAATAAAAATAAAGGCCTTTGTCCACTACAACATATCATACCATGACCGTGCTATGAACGTATCAGAAACAACTCTGCCAGACACTACTGTGCCAACTAGAGCGTAATAACATATTCTCGTCGTGAATTCGCTGGCGGTCCGTCATGGCACGCTACGTTGTTCGTCGGTGACGAAACGTTCTGGTGGGCATTTATATATTTTTGGTGGATATGCCGGTTACGTTCATAGTATGATCCGTTGTACCTACTGGGCAAAATACTTACGGTAAAGAACTAACTTATTAACATAACAAGGCATCTAGAATTGCGCACAATGGGCTGAGCCTTACTGCAAAATACGCCATTTGTTAACCGTGTACAAAGCGTTAATTATAAACGGACTTGTTCAAGGAATAGGGGAGTGATAGAATGGTGTAGTCTAGTAATAAATTTCTTTATTTAATAATATACC
Source organism: Anticlea derivata (assembly GCA_947579855.1). Taxonomy (NCBI): domain Eukaryota; kingdom Metazoa; phylum Arthropoda; class Insecta; order Lepidoptera; family Geometridae; genus Anticlea; species Anticlea derivata. The sequence goes on along the minus strand of OX388274.1, from coordinate 9,631,308 downwards.
TACATACTTATTATTTTATATAATATCTAATATTTTCCTACTCATAATATATAATATAACTATCCATTTATTAATACATATCTACTATAAATATTATGTTTATTGATGTTCGTCACGTCACGTCGCCTAGGCCCCGTCTGAAAACCAGCGCCGCACCGTACATATTATGTTTGGTGCAGCTTTATGCTGAGACGGGACCCATTTTCCCCACACAACGCATACCTACTCAACCTATCTACCGCCTCACCTACCTACGTAGGTAGGTGAGGCGGTAGGTATGTTTTTGTTTTTCTTATTGTGTTTTTTTTTGTATTACTAGGTTTAAGTATTTTTTTTCTTTCGTTGTATCTTCCTACCTACCTACCTACTAACTGCGTTGTGGGTCAAATAAATAATTCTTTCTTTCTTTTTTTCTAGTCTCTTGGGATAAAAATAGAGGAAAAGACTAGGATTTTTATTAATAAGGACTGCACCAAAATGGAAACTTTGTTTTTATTTGTTGACGATTCGAATTCTCTCAGGCCGAATCTGCACGGTGATTTAAAATTCTTAATTTTTGACAGTAACGCGGATTTCAACATACATTGTTCGATGTGGTCACATTTCATTACCCTGAACAACCCAATTTAAACTTGTCGCAGACATATCACCCCAGTATCAGATTAGCATCGTCTCAGCTGTTCTTTGTTAAGAACTTCATTCGCAACGCACGATTATCAGCTTTGTATCCGCATCGCATCGCCTCGGGACATGTAGTAGGTAACTAAACGGAATTTGAGATAATGTTTCTACATCGCGTTTCGATCGGTGATGTCGATGCCGGAGTGATAATAAGTGTAAGTCAACCTTTAGTGGCCCGTATAAGAACATCTGTAGTGCATTTTAGGAACAAAGTTTTTAACAGTTTTAGTCAGTTACGAATGTAGTGCCAAAGAGTGGAATGATCTGCCTGCGTCTGTTTTCCCGAAAGAGTACAATCTAGGAGTCTTCAAATCTAGGGTCGATAAGTTCACTCTGGGAAAGCGTGCTCCATCTTAGGCCACATCTCACTTGCAAAAGTGAGTTGGTGGCCAAACGCCTTACCATTATCAATAAAATTTTTTTTTTTGAAAACGTCGTACAACCAGGCTATTGTGTAAGCAAAGATCGCAATTTTAGGGATGATTTTATCAATGTTAACGACATCTGAAGTTTTTCAAACTTGAAAAGAAAGAAGCTAAGTTCTTGAAGTTTTCCCTTGTCAAGTTTGGAACGTTTTCAATGTTAGATTTTTTTAAATAACCCTTTAAAGTTACGATCTGAGTTACGTGATGCCTCTGGTATTGCAAGCGCTCATAGGCTACGGTAACCGCTTACCATCAGGTGGGCCGTAAGCTTGTTTGCCACCGCTGTTGTATAAAAAAAAAAAAAAACGATCTCAATTGCACCACAGATCTTTATTTGACCGATTATCATCCCCTGAAGAATAGACATTCTCCATTATTTTATTCTCCGGTTATATTACAGTAATTAATCATCAGAAAGTTAATTAAAGCGAAAGTTACCGAGCATCTGGCGAGGGCTAATAGTTCTGTTTGTTTTGTAACTATGTAATGTACGACAATCGTTTAGCTTAAGTAGGGGAAATTACAAACAGGTAGAGTTCTGGTAATGGATGCTTTGACATCAGACATACAGGAGGAGGCACCCTGGTGTATGCTGTTCGCCGACGACATTGTTCTTGTCGGAGAAGACGCAATTGAGGTCCAGAGCAGGCTGGGAAAATGGCAGGAGAAATTGGAGAGTGTCGGTCTGAAGATCAGTAGAACTAAAACGGAGCATCTGTTTTGTGACTTCGGTGGTCCCTCCAATTTCATACCGATTGCCTTAGATGGTGTATCCCTACCAGTCTGCTCCGATTTTAGGTACCTCGGTTCAGTGGTACAGAATGATGGTGAGATTGATAGGGATGTGAGGAACAGAATAAATGCAGGATGGATGAAATGGCGACAGGTCACAGCAACCACATGTGATCGGCGAATGCCCCTTAAACTTAAGGGGAAAATTTACAAAACCATCATAAGACCTGTCGTATTGTATGGATCTGAGTGTTGGGCTGCCAAAGGGACGGATGAAAGAAGATTGCACGCAGCGGAGATGCGAATGTTAATATGGATGTGTGGAGTGACCAGAATGGATAAGGTAAGGAATGAGTATGTAAGAGGAAGTTTGAAAGTGGCGCCAGTGACGGAAAAGCTGAGGAGTAATCGGTTAGCTTGGTATGGGCATGTCATGAGGAGGGAAGAATATCATGTGACAAGAAGAGTGTTAGATATGAATGTGGATGGATGTAGGAGTAGAGGTAGGCCAAAGAAAAGATGGATGGACTGTGTGAAAGTGGATATAGTGAAGAAAGGAGTGAGTGTTGAGATGACGACTGATAGAGGGAAATGGAAGAAGAATACATGTTGTGCCGACCCCACATGATGTGGGATAAGGGCAGGAAGATGATAGAGTTCGCATGAGTTCAGTACAATTAAAGCCTGATCGTTCCTCGCAAATGACAAATAATTGACCCATCAAAAAGTGTTTTTTTAATGTTATACGAAGGCAAACAGGCTTATGGCCCACCTGATGGTAAGTGGTTACCGTCGCCTATTGACATATGCATCACCTGGAGCATTGCTAAAGCGTTGCCTGCCCTGGAGAAATCTTTTTCTTGTGTTGGATATAATCGGCGCATGTCGGAGCCACAGTGATAGTTGTCACCACGATGTGCCATGAAAAAGCAATGACTGCTTGTAGACACTGAAAAAAAAAACAAATATATCTCTAGCTATGCTCATATGAACTGCGATATGTCAAATAAAATTTATTACAAATTGATCCTTACGTCTCCTGAATAAAGTTAATTTCAGTTTGACTTTTATAGGCTTGCGATATCTTTGAGCTATATCAAAGAGCTACGCCCTCAAATGTCAAACATACTTGATAAAGTTAATTTTGAATTTTAACAAGTAGACGTAAGGATCATTTTGAAACGAATTAATGGTGATATATCGCACGCCGTTTGAATACAGCTTTATGTAACGCTTTGAGAATTTTCATGAACTTAGTAAATATATAGGTATAGTGCTAGTAAATAATACGATAATTAAAATTCCAAGTCGAAATTGTCGATTAAAAACTTCGGTTAAAATCAAACATTCCTAAATAATGGGCAAGAATTGGAAAGGAGTGGGTTGAGGAAAAATAATTGTCCTAAATCCTACTAATTTGAAAAGCTACTAAATTGCGAAAGTTTGAGAGGATGTTTGTATGTTTGTGGTTCAATCACGCCGTAACGGCTCAACCGACTTCGTTGAAACTTGAAATTGATAGAGTTCTTTATCTAGAATAGCTTAAAAGATACGTTTTATGTTGGTACCACGCATGCAAAGCCGCGGGTGTAATCTAGTAAGAATTGAAGTTAATTATCAGTTACACTATAAAGTACCTAAGTCATAGTACTATCTGTGTAAAATTGGGATAACAAGGAGAGTTCTAAACATTTGAACAATGAAGAAACTAATAAATCATTCAATTAATTTGAAACAAGCAGTTACCCGCGACTTCGTCCGCATTCATAATAATTTTCACCCCTACTTTTACCTTTTTAGGGATGATTTTGCGAAAATGCTGAAACACGTGCTTCTTTATTTCTTACCAAAATCCTAAATATATGAATTTTCAGATCCCTAACTTGAGGAATTATGGATTACCTATACAAACTTACCTCTATTTCACCTCTTCAAGATTATTTTTTGAGACATAAGAAAGCCTATGTCCTAATCTATCTCCTTGTCAATTTCATTACGACCCATTCAGCCGTATAGTCGTGATGAGGTAACAAACAAACAAACAGAGTTACTTTCGCATTTATAATATATATGGATGGTATTCATTGCGCAGATATTCAAAGCATTTATGATCAAACTATTCACAATAATAATCTATTCTCTGTGTCACCATAGGAACCTTTGAATGATCCATTCCAAATCGGATCATCTGTTGAAATGTAGCGACCATGAGTATTGAAATCGGAAAATAAATTGATAAAATATTATTCGATTCGATAAAGTTAAATGATTTTTATATGAATGGGGAAGGATATAAGGGAAGAGGTAGACCAAAGAAAAGATGGACGGATTGTGTGAAAGCTGATAAATATGAGTAAGAAAGGAGATTTAAAATAAAATAGTATAAAAATTAAAAATACGGACTTGACTGCTGATATAGGTGATTGGAAGAGAAAAACGTGTTGTGCCGACATGTTGTGATCAAGTGGGATAGAGCAGGGAGATGATGATGATGATGAAAGGTAAATGGTTCTTAGTGACTTCGTAAGTGTGATATCGATTTCAGTGACTTATAAAAACATGTGCTCTGAAGATTTCTACTGGTAAAGCCGAGTTGAAAAGGCGGGCAATATGTCATCGAAAATGTATTTTAAAATGATTCTTAGGTATTCTGTATAAATTTAATTTTGAGTTTGACTTTTAGGAGCTTGTGATATCGTTGCTATATTGTATATCCCTCCATGTCAAACTCAAAACTTGTTGGCATCCCAACATTAATGTTTATATAAGTTTGTTGTTGGCAAGATTTTCTCTTGCTAATATGGCCGACAAGTAATAGAAAAATATATTGATGTGAACGCTTCAGCACTTGTTTCCACTAATCACCAATCCAACCCTGAACCAGCCAACCCAAGACCTAACAGGCAACCCTACATATGGTCCTTCGACAACGACAAAGGTTTGGTGATTACAAGGAACACGAGGGGAGGCTCAGGTTAGCCTGCGAAAAAAAGTCTCCCACGAGTGCTGCGATCGAGACTGGAACCTGCGATAACCTTGCTACAATTTCGTCCTGCGACAAGAGGAGGGATCCAGACAGTATTTCTTCTCCACGGACGCGGCAAAGGTCAGGTTTTCAGACCGAAAAGTGAGTGAACAGCAATACATAATTTTTTGATCAGCTGCAACCAGCACGCGATTTAAGAGGAATCGTGCTCAGCAATCAAGACAAGCAATTTTATTCGAGGCGAGGGAATTCGCAGAAATTTTATCGTACGTAATAGTATCGATAACACCCGGCCACCCTAGTAGCAGAACGCATCGTGCCCAGGCGCCGCCATTTTGTCATACAACGAAGTGCGACACCGCGAGCGACTGAACGACGCTACTCAATTCGGAATCGGTGCAATTTTCTGTGCAGTGATAAAATTACTCGTGCTTTAGGCGATAAATATAAGTGTAAAATAAGGATTAGCGAACATTTTTCACGAGATGTCTGATGAAAAAACAGCTCTCAAGCAATATAAGGCCTCCCGAGGTTATGCCAAGGCATCCCTCACTAGACTTTTACAATTCGTGCAAAACGAGCAGGATGTAGTTTTAAGCACATTGTCAACATTACAAGCTAAGAGATCAAGGGTTTCAGAGATCTTTAGTGAGTACGAGGGTTACAATAAACAAATTCTTGCGCTCGATGATCAGGATAGTGAGGATGTTGCTGACTGCGAAACCAAGTATTTCACGGTATTGTCGACGCTGAACGAGGCTATAAGAGCCAAAGCAACCCCGAGTTCGGATGAGGGAAACCCATCATTTCGTACAAAGTTGCCTAGGATAGAAATTCAAATTTTCAATGGGAAATACAGTGAGTACACTCCATTTATTAACCTGTTTAGGGCAATTATTCACAAAGACAGGTCCATTGACAATATTCAAAAGCTGTATTATCTTAGATCCTTCTTGCAAAAAGAGCCTTTTGATATAATCAAAAATCTCCCTCTGGAATCTGGTAGTTATGATGAGGCGTTGAGGCTTCTCGATGAAAGATACAATCATAAATTCAAAATTGTAAATGAACACATAAACTCACTGCTTGACATGAATGCTCTGGTCAAATCTTCTCCGAGTAATTTGAGAGATTTTGTATCAATTGTTAAACAATGTTTATCTAGCTTGAAAAATCTTCAGGTGAAAACTGAAACCTGGGATCCTATTATATTGTCCATTTTGTTTCGAAAAATAGATATGTACACATCCCGGGCATACCAACTCGAGCGAAGCACTGACTCCGATCCAACAGTGTTGGATTTTTTGCTGTTCATGGAGAAGAGAGCCTTAGCGTTAGAGAATGCTGAGCCGCAGTCATCGGGCAAGCCTACCAGAGCAGTGGTAAACCTCGCTGCAACATCCAGAGCAAGCTCCTGTGCTTATTGTAAGTCCAATGACCATAAATTATTTGCATGCAATAAATTCAAAACCATGCCTTCTGCAGAAAGAGTAAAGTTTTCAAAGGAAAATAAACTATGTGATGTTTGTCTCAACACTCACTCCGGTAAATGCAAATATCATTTTCGGTGCAATGTTTGCAAAGAAGCACACAACTCACTGCTTCATGATGAGCCATCACCAAATCAGGTAGCACTGATTTCAAACACACAAAGTGACAGGATCTTACTACCCACTGTAAAAATAAAGCTTTATTCTCAGAATGGCACGGAAGTTCATGTTAAGGCGATATTGGACTCCGCATCACAGGTATCCTTAGTGACAAGTAAGGTGATAGATGTTCTAGGTATTACTCCAAACAAAGATGACACAACAATTGTGGGGGTCAGCAACAATAATAATATTGCAAAATATTCTGTTCCCCTAGAAGTTTTCTCTCTGTCAACACCGTATAGGGTGACCATAAATTGTCATGTGCTAGATAGAATCACATGCAAAATTCCACAATATAAAGTGGACATGACGACTCTGACCATTCCATCTCAAGTGACGCTAGCTGATGTTGATTTTCACATCCCGTCCGAGATCAATATGTTGATTGGAGCCGATGTATTTTTCCAGGCCCTGCTTCCGGAGCAACAAGCTACACAGCACCCCGCTTCGCAATCTACTGAGAAGCAGAGCCAGCAACCATGCTTCATCAACACGAGGTTTGGCCACGTCATTGCTGGGGCTTTGCCACAGCCTACAAATAGGAACTCAAGTAAGGTCTCACTGTTATGTTTAGACTGTAAGTCAGATCTCAATGAAACATTGCAACAATTTTTTGATACTGAAAGGGTTCCTGAAACTTATTCTGAAAAAAATTCAGAACATGATTTATGTGAAAATATTTTTCAAAGCACAACTGTGCTTCAAGACAACAAATTTCAAGTGGATTTGCCACTAAAGTTACCATTGAGCGAAATAAATGATTCTCTTGGTAACTCATTCGAGTTTGCCTTCTATAGATTTCTTAGTCTTGAAAGGAAGTTGCAAAAAAGTCCCAACTTGCTTTCCGAATATGATAAATTCATAAATGAGTACATTGACTTAGGACATGGGCACTATATTGATATAAACTCGCTAGATTTTCAAAAAGAACCTTTGTATTTCATGCCGCATCATGCTGTCATTAACGAAAATAGTAAAAGCACAAAAACGCGCGTGGTTTTCGACGCTTCTATGCAAACTGATAAGAAAATATCTTTAAATGATATATTGCTGAATGGTCCTCTTGTGCAAAAAGAACTGTTTGACATTATGCTTTTATTTCGCTTGGGTGACTACACTATTTCCACTGACGTACGCCGCATGTTCCGCTGTGTGAACATAAACCCTTCTCACGCTAGCTTGCAAAATATTCTGTGGAGGAGCAATGTGAACGAAAATATTAAGTGTATACAGTTAGATACAGTCACATATGGCCAAAAAAGTTCAAGTTTTCTTGCCACTCGCTGCTTATATGAGCTTGCTACAAAATATGAAAGGGAATTTCCACTAGCCTGTTATATTATTAAGCACTGTATGTATATTGATGACGCCTGCTATTCTCACTCTGATTTCGACATTATTGTAGAGGCGAAACGGCAATTATGTGAATTACTAGGTAAAGGTAGTTTTTACACCCACAAGTGGGCATCAAATTGTCAACAAATTTTGGAGGGAATTTCCCCAGATAAACTACAATTTGATGATTTAGATTTACAAAAGAATAACTTATACATAAAAACATTGGGACTTACACTCAATGTTGCTAAAGATTGTTTTGTGTTTTCCTGTCCGGAAACTTTTGATATTGAGTACCCTACAAAGAGGCAAGTATTGAGCTATATCTCTAAGTTTTATGACCCTCTCGGTTTCATGTCTCCTGTCATCATGAAAGCAAAGGCTTTCATGCAAAAGCTATGGTGCGAACAACTCGGTTGGAATGATTTTCTTCCGCAATCACTGCAATCAGAATGGCTTTCCTTTGCTATGAAATTGTCTGCTATGCAACCTCTTACTATAGAAAGAAACATACAGGTTCCTGACAGTGCTATTGCAGTGCAACTCATCGGCTTTGCTGATGCTTCAAGCAGTACTGGTTATGGCTGCTGTGTCTACCTTCGGGTGGTGAACGACTCAGGTAAAGCTTCAATTTCTTTACTCTGCTCTAAATCTCGAATCAACCCCCGCGATAATAAGGCACTCACCATACCGCGATTAGAATTAAATGCTATGCTTCTGCTTACAAGGCTAACAAACAGAGTCTACGACACTCTGAGCCTCAAAATAAAGATAGATGATGTCTATCTCTTTTCCGATTCACAAATCTCGCTTGCATGGATAGCCACAGAGCCCATTAAACTCAACGCATATGTTGCAAACAGAGCACGGTTGATTCGAGAGCAAACCCCTAGATGGCGCTGGCTGTACGTGTCTACGAAGGAGAACCCTGCTGACTATGTAAGCAGGGGGGCTGATCCAGATGAGCTGATAAGCTGCGAGCTATGGTGGACGGGTCCACAGTTCCTACGGGACTGTAAGTACGAATTTAAAAATATTACCCCACCATTGTCCACAGATGACTTGCCTGAAATGAAAAAGAGTCCCACATTCTCTGACGCAAAGGTATCTCTTGTCGCTCAAACTAAAGATGATTTCTTTGTCTTTCTCGATAAGTATTCAGATATCAATAAAATGACACGAATTATGGCGTACGTACTTAGATTTTGTCACAATTTAAAAAATAAGAATAAACGGGTCTCAAGTGCTTCGTTATCTTCTCTCGAATTACAAACTGCTTTACATAAAATCATTCAACACGAGCAGAGCATCCATTTCAAGGAAGAGATAAATATTTTATCTAAAAAGAGCGAAAATGTCAATGGTTCATTGAAACCTCTACATCCGTTTCTAGACGGCGAAGGTATGCTTAGGATAGGTGGTAGAATCGAGCATGCAAAGGTATCATTCTCGCAAAAACACCCTATCGTCCTGCCTAAAGAATCTCGAATCACTGATCTTATTGTAAACCATGAGCATATTAGATTGTTACATGCTGCACCTAGGTTATTATTATCTAGCTTAAATCAGAAATACTGGATTATAAATGGTTACAAACATATTAAAAAGTTGATTCATAAATGTTTGCTTTGTTTTAGGATGAAAGCCGAATGCGCCAAACAGCTAATGGGTTCCTTGCCGCCTGAAAGAGTAACAGCCTGCCGGCCGTTTCAAAAGATAGGTATAGATTTCGCGGGTCCCATTCCTGTAAAGAATTCGCGTGTACGACGGGCTTTACAGACCAAGGGATACATATGCGTATTCGTCTGTTTCGTCACAAAAGCCGTCCATCTCGAGCTTTCATCAGATATAAGCACAGACTGTTTCCTTGCGTGTTTCAAACGCTTCATAGCGCGACGTGGCTTACCCACAGACGTGTTCTGCGATAACGGCGGTTGCTTCAAGGGCGCAAGGAACGAATTAGTTCGTTTGTATGAACTTCAGGCTTCGCAGGATCATCAAACACAAGTCCTAAACTATGTAACGCAACAAGGTATATCCTTCCATTTTACTCCCAGTTACTCACCGGTGTTTGCTGGACTTGCCGAAGCAGCTGTAAAAAGCATGAAGTTTCATCTAAAACGCATAATACAAAACTATGTACTTACATACGAGCAGCTAAATACAATTTTATGTCAGATAGAAGCTGTCCTGAATTCTAGGCCTTTGTTACCTGTAACAGCTCAAGATGTAAACGATTTCAGTTACCTAACACCAGGGCACTGGCTAGTAGGAACTGCACTAACTTCATTTCCAGAAAAGGATGTTATAGATACCCCTGTAAATAGGTTAAAGTTTTGGGAACTATGTAACAAAGTTAAATCTCATTTTTGGAAAATTTGGCACAAATATTACCTAAATGTTCTCCAGTCTCGTCCAAAGTGGCGTGACAGTGTACCCAATGTAAAGGTTGGAAGCTTAGTTATACTGAGGGAGCCTAACTCCCCACCCCTAACATGGCCTATGGCTAGAATTGTAAAAGTTCATCCAGGTCTAGATAACAAAGTTCGTGTTGTTGAGGTAATCACACCCAACAAAAAGATCTACAAACGATCACTAAGTGGTATATGTATATTGCCTTTAGAATAAGTAATAAAACTGTTATGTTTTAGACTAAGTTAAAACTAAGAAATAAAGCTACCTATGTGCCTACTTCTTAGAATAAGCAAATATAGTAGGTATAGTCTCCCTATGTGTGCTAGCCTAAAATTATGTATGCTACAACTTAAGCTCACCTATATATACCATAAGATTACATACATATAAGTAAAATTTTACATAGATATTTAGATAATTTAGTTAAATGTTAAAAAACATGTAGTAAAACCTACTCAATAACTTAGAATTAATGTTTCTGTAGAAAATGTTTTTGTTTCATTTGATTTGTTATTAGAAGAAAAGTAATGTTCTAAGGAAAGTAATTTTTGCTAAATAAATAAGTCTTACTATGTAAAAAAGTCTGAAAATGTACTTACCTACTCACAGAGATTGTTAATTAAGTGCAAAATTGGTATTTAATATGTATAATGAGACTAGACTAGGTGATCTTATATTACTTACCTACCTGTAATAAAGGAAAGGGTGTAACAGAAAAACTGCATCTGTTTATAAGTAATTTAATTTGTTAATTTCATATTGTAAACCAATATGCTGGATGGTATTTGAAGTTAAGATTATTATACTATATTGTTCTTCGCAAGCTCTGCCGCCCCCAGCATGTTGGCATCCCAACATTAATGTTTATATAAGTTTGTTGTTGGCAAGATTTTCTCTTGCTAATATGGCCGACAAGTAATAGAAAAATATATTGATGTGAACGCTTCAGCACTTGTTTCCACTAATCACCAATCCAACCCTGAACCAGCCAACCCAAGACCTAACAGGCAACCCTACAAAACTGACTTTGATAAATAGAGGTAAGGATCATTTTCAAACGAATTTTGAAATAATGAAGGACATATCGCATGCCGTTTGAAGACAGCCAATATGAAAAGTCATAATCGTTTGTACCAATGCGAGGAAATTTCAATGTTTGAATAGTATTGCACATTTAAACAACAATTCTGAAGTTTTCATAGTTCACGTTTTAATACAGTGAGAGAGTTAAATCCGTCATAATTCTGTGAAATACAGTAAATTATGGCCGCACGAGCAGCACCGAGAGCCGCTTGAAGAGGATTACCTCGGCATCCGTGACTAATGATCAGATTTCACTGGAACAACGGTAGCTAATAGTTTCAGCCCCTGCCTGGGTGGATATGAAAATAAAATGTTTTAAAGCTACGAGTTCATTGCTGCGTATGAGCGCAACGCAACTTATAAGCGTATTTTGGAGGAGGTAGGGCACAGCGAGATTTTCTCGCTCTTAATTGGAGCAGCCCACCTGGGGAGGTACCTCCGCCTTACAGAAGATCGCAGCCAAATAACATTATTTGTTTCAAATAGTGTTGTGTTCCTGCGGTGAGTAAGGTTGCCAGAGCTTTGCTCCAGGTGTTGCTGATGTCAATAGGCGACGGTAACCACTTACCATCAGGTGGGCCGTAAGCCTGTTTGCCTCCGTATAACATAAAAAAAAATATATATATATAAACACGCAGAAAGGAACGTGCCCGAGCACAAATTATTAACGATAGCGTCACGTTTAAGATACGATAACAAATAAATAAATAATAATAAATAAATATTCCGGACATATTACACACGGTCAACTGAACTAGGCATAGCCTGTACTATGGGTACCAGAGACTGATATAAATAATAGATATATATTTAACACCCAGACACAGAACAAACATCTGTGTTAGTCACAAATGTTTGTCCAGTGCGGGAATCGAACCCGCGCCCTCTAGCGCAGAAGGCAGTGTTACTACCAACTGAGCTATGAGGCCTGTCAAATATGAACCAATCAAAATTAAAACATAACAATCATCGCCAATGTCATCTGCTATTCCATATTTGAGTTTTACTATCGTATCGTAACGCTACGAAAACGCTACGCTATTGAAAGTATTTGTGCTTGGGCCACTGTACCTTAGTATTTGAATTTGAAGGTAGGTGCTATGTGGTTCTCAATTACAACCCACAAAGAACTTAATGGGGTGTGAGTTGGGTACAATCGTTTGCACCCTAGCAGACTGGGTGTATTTAGCGAAGATTATTATTAAGAAACGCGTAGAACACAAAACGCGCGCGGCGCTCGAGCCTCTTACGAACAGATTGCATAACAAAATGCAATACCTACAACTCCCTTACAAAGATTTTGTAGCGCCAAGCCTCAGTAGATATACAAACTCGTTTATAAAATAAAATAAAAAAGTTAAAAACTCTTACAAAATTAGTTTATGCTTTTACAGAGACAGATGTCGAACACGGCAAAAGTACGCCCAACCTGAAAAGTGCTTATTTATTTTGTAGATATTACCAAATTCTGTAGATACAAGATCTACGTCTACCGATATGTTGACGTTTATAATTACGTACTTATTGAACACGAGACAGACATCAAATTACAACTGAATTAATACATTCAATTCAATACACTACGGATTAATCTAAGGCCCAACTTACGCGACCAAATAGGCGCGGAAGCGTCAACGAAGCGGGACGCAAAACTTCGATACTACTTTTCTACATCACAATACTAGGAAAGAGAAGAAACATACTCAGACCGATTTTTACGAATGTTTATATGACAGCAGGTTGTGTTTTGGGTATCATATTTAACAAATCTGCTGTAGCGACTCAAACTTCTGTCTGTGTATGGGAAGCGAGGACTGGTATGATTTAAGTGGTTAATGTATAGAATAGATATTTAGATTCAATAGAATAAGGTATATTAAGGGAGGTAGAGAAAAAACAATCACAGCAGTCCAACAAGGTAAGACATAGAACGGGTGCTTGAGCATAAAATTATAGATATCTACAAAATGTTTATTATTTCGTGTGTTATGTTTTTATATGTTAAAAGTAATTTTATTTTGGTTTTTTAAATAAATAAAATATAAAAAGCCGCGCCGCCGAAGCGACGCACCTGCTTCGCTGACGCTCCTGCTTCGCTGACGCTCCTGCTTCGCTGACGCTCCTGTGCAGCTTTGGTCACGTAAGTTTGGCTGAAGCTTTAGTTGAAATGAAGTTACCTACAGTACGCGCAACTACATTACGGATGCATTCGACTGGCAATAAGTAGATTTACACTTGGCAGGTTCATTTGGTGTTTCGTTGGGGCAGATTTTTTAACAATGTTTTCGGCATAGTAGTAATCTATGGTTTTTGGTTTATATTTTTTTAAAACAACAACATTTTCTTTGCACACCAGATATAGAAACTATAGCCAAGAATAAAAATAAAAAAAAATGTTTTGAAATCAACTAAAAGGCTTTTTGTGTGACACCCCACTTAATGTTTAGATAACTTGTTTTTAAACCCCCTATTTAGATCCTTATCAAACCTTTGGCCGATTTCACTCATATTCTTGTCAGCAAATCATACAAACTGTTAGTCAAAGTCAAGTCAAAGGGCGTTTATTTCAATAAAATCACCAGGATCACTTTGAAAATTCTTAGAAAATAGGTGAAGTTATGCCTGTTCCTCGCGACCAAGCCTAGAAGAATCAGGTAACAAACATGGCTTGGTGCCTATATTTTTTTTCGATGGTCCTTTTTCACAAAATGGAATTTAAAGCTTCAGTTGTTGACTTAATAAATTCGGATTGACGGCTATAACGTTATGCTCTTAGCAATTTACAACGCTTTGTTCAAGGTGTTTGATGGATCTTCCAATAACACCAAGGACCAATTAAAAAAATACTGAAATCCAATTTTCCTGTTTCCGTTTTCAAATAGAATCACATTAAAGGAGCTATTTCATTCTGGACCTGGTCCATGTGCACTACATAGAAAAATTAGGAAAAATTAGGAAATTACAAGAAAAATAAAATTTTATTAATTTGAAGACAAATGCGATGGTACAAGAATAGTTGTTCTGGTAAGTTTTTTACAATATGAACACTATTTGAAGGCAGCCATGTTGGTTTATAATTGGCGTTTGACATGACATTGACATATTTTTCTGTCATGTTGTTTGATTTGATGTTTTTGTTTTTGTCAGATGAATGTAGGTTGCCAAAATGACATTTCACGCACGTCCATCCGCCATATTTTTGTAGCGCTGTGTGTTGCTCTCTTTGTTGAAGAAAATCTTAATGTACCTTAGAACGAAGTCAATTTAAATAAAATAACCAATTAAATACGTTTACTTTATTGCTTAGCCATATTTTAGAGTAGTGTACACAGTGCAGGCCCAGGCTCCATATACTGATGAAACGTCTCTTTTTCACAACCCAATATCCACGAATGACTATTTTCTATTATTTATTCCAAGCAGATTGGCAATCTCATACGACAGCATGATTTTTAAAGTGTAATTACTTTAGAAAACCTCTCTTAAACCGAGTCGTAACCTCAAAAGACGTCTAAATTGAGGCAGTACCAGAAACCAGTAATTATTCGGCATCGAGTTTAATTTTATGGATCGCTCGATTGGCTTGAAGTGAGCGCGGAGCACCTATTTATCACATCCTCCCGGAAGCCAATAAAACCGCGTCGGCTGCTCAAAGTGGTCACAGACTGTAATATGCAGAAGAGAGACTTGTAAAGGGCAAATAGTTCCGAACATAACCAATAATTTTCTGGAGGAGGTAGGGCACAGTGAGATTTTCTCGCTCTTTATTTATTTATTTGTTGAAAGTGCACAAACATTATGTATATTACCAATTACATAAAATATCTTCATAAAAACAGGGTCTGATATACATAAAAATAAAAGTGCACTATAGCATTCTCAAAAAAACTTTGCTCTTAATTGGAGCAGCCCGCATGGGGAGGTACCTCCGCCTTAGATCGCAGCCAAATAATTTTTTTTTTTTTCAAATAGTGTTGTGTTCCTGCGGTGAGTAAGGTTGCCAGAGCTCTTTACGGGGGGGGGGGGGGGGGGAGTGTTTCGGCAGCAAACGCATTAGCAATGCTCCAGGTGTTGCTAATGTCAATAGGCGACGGTAACCACTTACCATCAGGAGGGCCGTAAGCCTGTTTGCCTCCGTACAACATATATATTTCTTGTATTGATCGAGCGAGCGAAACGAGCGAAGTTCTATCAAATAACTTGTACGAATCGGCGTTCTTAGTATTTATTAGAGCATTAATTTCGAACTGTCAGCGTCAATGCAATTTGAATATAATTTATTGGGTATCATCAATATACGTTAGAATGCAGGAAAGAATATAAGAGTATAATTGACCAAGGGGTTATTAAGATGAATGGGTCCAATTGTATAAAAAAACAACCATATGTTTTTTTTTAAACTCGTTTTTGCACCCCTTCGCCGATTCAACTCATATTCTCACCAGTAAATATATTTAGTATAACTTGGTAATCAACAAAATTCCAAGCAGATCGGATTGACAAAAAAAAAAAAAAAGTTTATTTCGGTAACTTATAAATTGGTACAATCAGGGTTTGGAGTCTCCTTTTAAGCAAATGTTTGCTTGTATTAGGAGATACCGCTCTTCAATAGCCATTTTCGTAGCTTTTATAAGTAGGTTGAGCTTAAAGTAAAAACCATTTATGAAATATTATCAAATACATATTAAACATTAAGTAAGTAAAGAGACGTAAGGATACATATAAAAATTTTAGTTAAACTTAAGTGCACTTAAAATATTTGTGTTGTTTCAGTGAAAGTAGCTCAAAAAAATGTGTGTGCGTGTGTGAGTTGTGAATGAGTTTGTACATTTGTGAGTGTGTGTGTGTGTGTGCGCGTGTGTGTGTGTAAGTGAGTGCGTGGGGGATTTCCTGATGCACCAGTCTCTTAAAATAAGCATACAAACATTCAATGCCGATTCGCACAAGTTGTTTGAAAGATCTTAGCTCGCTTGGTCATTATAATACGATAAAGCTAAATTAGTTATTTCACTGTATTTTACACTCTGTGCCTGAGATGCACCTCGTATTGCCACCTGCAGCCACAGTGGCTGATTGGTACATACGACGTGAACTGTATTTCAAATGCGAACGCCATTTTCGCATGGATTTCCAAGTTTTGTGTCGAATTTCCCATCTCTGCGGGAGCTTTCTTGGAAAATCGAGTCTCTGGTTTAAGCTTTCAAATTCGCGCTACAAAGAGATTGCTCGCCAACTTCTGGGACTAAAACTCGTATACATATACAAAATAATAATATAGAAGTACGCACACACATAAATAGTTTTGACTCTAGAATTTCCTGTATCATAGGTATCAGAAACTACGAGTACTTGGTACTGTAATTCTACAGATCCGCAACAAATTTTTGCAGATCATGCCAATATTATGTTTTTTTTAAAGTGGAGTGTCCTATTGTAATAAATATTTGGCAACCGACATCTGTTGGGGAATAAAGGTTCTCGAATGGCGACCTCAAAACGGACGACGCAGTGTTGGAAGGCCCCTCATCCGATGGACCGATGACATTGTAAAGGTTGAGGGAAGTCGGTGTTTGGAGAAAGCTCAAGACTGCTCGTCATGGCACTCTTTGGGAGAAGCCTATGTTCAGCAGTGGACTTCATCAGGCTGATGATGATGATGATAAGAGAGAGAGATATATATACACACCGGCACAATTAGCGGAACGGAAAAAAAAGTGAGACTTTGAGATAATAACACATATATTTGACGAATATATAGACACAAAATAACAAATTGATTAACATCTTTTAACAACGACTTTGAAAAGTCTTCGTTATTTTTTATTGAAAAATAAACTAATTTGAAATAAGTGAAATTTTTAGATGATTATGAACCATCACAAAAAATAAAAAAAAACTAATCATTAAATGATTTAACAATAAAATTAAAGCAAAATTAATAACGAGTGTTTCCCCCTCTTGCTCTGATTACGGTTTCCGTTCGTCTGGGCATGCTACAGATTATGTTATCGATGACTTCTTGAGGCAACCGCTCCCACTCCTCAAGTAATGCGTTTCCAAGTTCATTCAGATTGTTGGGGGGTGGCATTCTGGATTGAACCCTTCTTTTTAGCAAGTCCCAGACATGCTCTATCGGATTCATATCGGGGGAATTTGCTGGTGGTCACTGCATCACCGGTATACCTACGTGGCTCAGATATGCCTGTACCGATTGTGCACTATGAGCACGAGCATTATCTTGCATTAGAATAAAGTCGTCACCAATAAATGGGGCAAATGGTACAACATGTTCTTCTAAAATGTCTCTGATGTATCGATCTGCTGTCATGGTCCCTCCTGTGACTATCACTAACTCCGTGCGAGCTCCCAATCATATCCCTCCCCAAACCATAATCGAGCCGCCACCATAAGCCACTGTGTGTTCAAAATTAGACTGTATGTGGCGTTCTCCTTTGCGTCTCCATATTCACTGTCTCCCATCAATCTGTTTTAAAAGAACTCTGCACTCATCAGTAAAGAGAACCTGCTGCCATTCGTTCAAATCTCAATGACGATGTTCTCGCGCATAGCTTAATCGGTTTACACGGTGACGTCTCTCAAGTTTTGGGCCTTTGGCAGGTATATACGACCCTAAACCAACTTCTTCAAATCTCCTGCGAACTGTACGCTCACTTACTCGTACTCCTCGAACGTCTTCCAGTTCATTTCGAGCTTGTACAGCCGTTAATCGCGTATTCCTACGAACTCCAAGTTGTAAAAAACTGTCATCTCGCCTCGATGTACATCTTTTTCTACCTTGACCCCTCCTCCTCACAAGAGAATTAGACGATCTGTACCGCTGGATGCTGCGATGAATCGTTGATACTGGTCGACGAAGCATTGAGGCAATCGATCTGTAGGTATGGCCATTTCTTCTCATTTCATCAGCCCTAATGATTTCCAGTGATGAGTCAGGCATAATAAAGAGCTTTTAATAAACAAAATTGCCTATAGCATAACAAATTTATAAAAAACCATTACGTGCAATTTTTCAAAAAAATTACAATTACGTAGTTATTACTTGAACAAGTTGACAAAACGTATTGTTCAGGAAAATAAAACAAATGAATGAAAAAAGTGTATGTCATCTAATTTTCTATTTTCAAATTTCACAATAAATTAAATAAATATCTTGTCCCTTTTTTTCATGATAGTACAACCCTCATCCCTTTCTGATTAAAAGAGCATTGACACACGGGCATACAGACAGACAACACAGTATCCTAATTAAAGGGTTACATTTCTTCCATTTTAAGTTACGGAACCCTAAAAACGGTAATGGAACCAAAGACAAAGCAATAAATAAACCAGCGATAACTGAACGTTAGATAGATTTATTCGAACAAACGTGTGTCATGTCCGATTTGTTAAAGTTATGTACGCAGATGTAACGTGTTACTGTCACTTTGTATGCTTGCTAGGATATTTAACTGTACCTAACTTTAATAAAATAAAAATAAAATGAGCCTTTATTTCTTCTAACTACTTATATCTAAATTACATCACTAAATTCTACTTCTTTACTTGCTAAGCTTTCAGTTTTCGCCTCCTTGGCGTAGGCCTCCACCATTTCCACCCATAATGCTCTATTTCCTACCCAACTTTACAAATGCTTTAAATAAGGTGATTCGTATATGTATAACATACTGAAAGGAACTTATTAATCAACAAAATGAATAATATCGGCGGAAAAATAAATCCAATGTTTTTATGTTGATAATTTTTTGTACCTACCAATGATGCACCAATACAGAGACAGCTCTATCAACCTATTATGCATATGCATACTCTTGGCTGAGGTATGGAGTGATGCTATGGGGAAATAGTAGCGATATTAACGAATTATTTATATCACAAAATAAATGTATTAGGATCTTAGCCCAAATTAACAACACACAAAGCTGTAAGCCATATTTCATAAAATTTAACCTTTTAACATCAATATATATATTTGATATACGTAAGCATATTTGTTTACAAAAATAAAAGTCATTTTACTAAAGTAAGCGATACACATAACAGAAATACTCGCCATAAAGATAAACTTTATTTACCATACTCAAGAATAAAAATGTTAAACTTTGGCTTAGCCCATATTACATGGCAGTAAATTTTTTTAACAATTTGCCTAAAAATATAAAAAATGAACCAAAATTAACTTTATTTATAAAACAATTAAAATCTTTTTTAATTAAAAACTGTTTCTATTCAATTGATGAATACTTTGAAAAATATAAATGCTGCTCTGCATTTCTTTTCGCCAACGCTCCTAACAAAAAGTACGTTCCTATTGTAATATTTCCTATAGCTTTATAGTGAATGTTGTTTATTTGTATATTATATAAATTCAAAGAGTCCTATTTCTGTAGTATACCCAAAAATTTACTAAAAGTTTACAGTCGTTCGTCTAAAATAATAATTTGCGATGCTCGAAAGAGTGAATAAGTTTATAAGTGCCATATTCATAGCTTTAAGACCTCTCTGTAACACTTATTTCTGATAATAAACATCTTGGATCTTGAAGTATGGACCCATCCATGATTATTACCGGTAATGCTGTATGTGGCCTTCTAACTGTTGCTTTGAATAAATTAACTATGAACTAAAAAAAACAATATTTTTTTTGATTTTCGGTTGAGCCGCTACGGCGTGATTGAACCACAAACATTTCATTTCATTTATTCATGCTCCATATACATATTCAGCTTAGATGGTATTTTAAGCTTAAAGTAGGTAAGTACATAGACCCTGTAAGGGCGCTGCAAATCTTGAAGTCATATATTTTACAAAAAAATATACTTAAAAACATCCTCACAAACTTTTGCATTAAAGGAAGTAGGATTAAAATTATTTTATTGCACATAAATCCCGAACTATCGTACATCGCTAGTAGTAACACTTGGAAACACTGATATATTGTTTCTGAGACTTTTAAAAAATCAACGAACATCTGAAATACTCTCAATACAAGGAAATGGAACAAACCTTACTCCAAACAACGTTTCCAAAAATAAATTCTAAATACCGGCCCGTATATATCTTGATAGTGTGATTTAGTGTGTAGCATGCATGTGTCGCTTCAAATCGGTTTACAACGTGAAATAACTTTTTTCGCGCTCCATTTAGATTCAAAATATCCTGAACTTCTAGCAGATTGTTTAGCTATTATCGGTATATAGCTTTGGAAATTAGAGCCGTATAGTCCTGAATTTAAGTTTAATTATTGCCCAAGTACTCTGCATAGTGCCATGCATTGTCTCAAGCCGTGTGCTAACGGTGTGCTGTATGTCATTTAAAATTTATTTTAAAATGATCCTTACGTCTTCGAAATAAAGCTTATTTGAAGTTTGAGTTTTAGGAGCTTGTGATTTCATTGAGTATAGCTCAAACCCCGAAATATCGAACTCAAAATATTCTTTGTACAGTAGAGGTCAGGATCATTTTCAAACAAATTTAATAAGATATATCAAGGACATATGCATAGCGAAACTTTTTTGTAGGTATTTTAGGAGTCGATCAAAGCGGGACTAGAGCATAGGAGGACTAACCGTAACTATCACATGCCGCATGTTGTCTAAGTGATTATTTCAAGTTCTTACTGTTATTGGCTCTGTGGTCTATCCGTTCGACGTCCGGTTATATTTGCCGGTATCCGGTTTGATCCGGTTAGAGTAAGTTTTGTAAAAAGCCAGTGAAAGGTTGACGGAATCCGTCCCCTTTAATCCCACTTAAGGGGGTGATGTTGCTAAAGTTTTTGATGCTCGATAACGTCCGTTTTAAGTATATATTGCAAGCTTGACACAACTTGTAGGTAAGTTGAATTGATAGTTGAAAACACTTTTTAAGTAGGAGAATAAATTATCAGGTGCCTTATCTGATGTATGGATGTATTGATCGAGTGCTGGGTAACCAAAGGGATGGATGAAAGAAGAGTGCATGCTGCGGAAACCAGAATGTTGAAATGGACGGAGTGACTAGAATGGACAAGATATGGAATGAATACACTAAAGGAAGTTTGTAAGTAGCACCAGTGATTTCAAGTTGAGGAGCAATAGTGGAATATTAGCGAAAGAAAAATCAATATTTTTTCTTTTTTTTTCAAACTTTCTCAAATAAGCTGTTTTCGTCAACGTACGAGAAGTTCGGCACCAAGATTGCTGCCTGCAGCTTATTCGGCAGCACATTTTTAATAGCAGATTTTTCATTAGAGTTTTTTCAATGAAAAATGTCATCTCTAAAAGCCATAGAACAAACTTTATTGCCGATTGGGTGTAGAATCCGCAATACATGCCCTTTTTGACTGGCATCATAGCTCAGTTGGTAGTAACTCTGCCTTCTGCGCTAGAGGTCGCGGGTTCAATTCCCGCACTGGACAAACATTTGTGACTAACACAGATGTTTGTTCTGTGTCTGGGTGTTAAATATATATATATTATGTATATCAGTCTCTTGTACCCATAGTACAGGCTATGCCTAGTTTGGGATCAGTTGACCGTGTGAATATGTCCGGAATATTTATTTATTATTTATTTCGGCATAACATTTCCATTTGATACCTTTAGCCATTTCTGTGAATAAGTATCTTCAGAGACAGGCAGACAGAGGGAAAACAAATTGATCATATAAAGGTTCCGTTTTTTAATGAGATACGGAACCCGCTAAACCACACTTCCTATACCATACATTTCAAACATAACACACGATCATATCGATCAGTCTTCCTCTCTTCGTGCCATCAATTAGGAGTAAAGCGCTGAACGAGAACGTTCAAACGATTACGACGATACGGGCATTATACATGCTCGGCTGTCTGCACGACAAGTGACGGGCTTAGGAATTTTAAGTGAAAACAGATACCTCTTGTTTCGTGTTTCAATGAAATCCCTGTAGGCAGGTTTAGATGGAAATTAAGGTAAATAATGTAGTTTTAAAAATGAAATAAAAACGATTAGGAAAGGAGCCATTTCATTCTGGGCCTGGTCCATGTACACTACATAGAAAAATTTGGAAAAAATAGGAGATTACAAGAAAAATACAATTTAATTAATTTGAAGACAAATGCGATGGTACAAGAATAGTTCTTCTGGTAAGTTTTTTACTATGTGAACACTATTTGAAGGCCGCCATGTTGGTTTATAATTGGCGTTTGACATGACATTGACATATTTTTCATGTCATGTTGTTTGATTTGATGGTTTTGTTTTGTCAGATAAATGTAGGTTGTCAAAAAGACATTTCACGCACGTCCATCCGCCATATTTTTGAAGCGCTGTGTGTTGCTCTCTTTGTGGAAGAAAATCTTAATGTATTTTAGAACGAAGTCAATATAAATAAAATAACCAATTAAATACGTTTACTTTATTGCTTAGCCATATTTTAGAGTAGTGTACACAGTGCAGGCCCAGGCTCCATATATTGATGAAACGTCTCTTTTAGGAAATTTAGGAAGGACGTATAGGAAATGTTATTCTATAACTTCATGGTCTATTTAATTTGGTGAAGGTCTAGCTTCACCAACATTAAATGGACCCCGCAGGTCTAATATTCTTTCATCAATCAAAATAATCCATAAAAAATGTTTCGGCATATCTTGAAGTCAAGTGATGATGTAGTTTTTTAAGTGTCATGAAAAAACAAATAAAGAGGCAACTTGCTACAGACACAGTTTTCCATCCATCAAATTACGCTACTAAGGAAATCAGGTCAAGCTCTACCTACTAAGCAAAATAGTTCCATACTCAAGTTACTGCTTGACTGTAATCCTTTCACTACACTGATTCTTTCATCGACGGTCATAGACCCTTTACAGGGCCCCCATACCTGGTCACTGACCAAAGACAGGATGACTAAGCAAGCATCATTGCAGGCCTCATAGCTCAGTTGGTAGTAACTCTGCCTTCTGCGCTAGAGGTCGCGGGTTCGATTCCCGCACTGGACAAGCATTTGTGTGATTAACAAAGATGTTTGTTCTGTGTCTGATAGATAGATAGATAGATAGATAGATAGATAGATAAATTGTTTATTTGACACACACACAAATACAGCACAGACAGAGATAATAGCAAACAGAAGAAACAACATCAGATAACAATCACACAAAATAAAATAAAGCTTAGTAGGTAGGCAGGTTAACAGTAAAAAAAGACGAATACAAGTAGCAATACAACATACACAAGAGAGACAGCTGAGCCATCTAAATACCGTCTGGGTGTGAAATAGTTATCTATTATATATAACAGTCTCTGGTATCCATAGTACAGGCTATGCCAAAGTAATAATGTGTGTGTGTAAGTGATAATTATGTCCGGAATATTTATATAAAAATAATTATCACTGACACGACAAGAAGAACTGTGAGTTCTCGTAAACACTTAAGTTTAACTCAAATCGGCATCAAAAAAGAGCTTAAAAGAACTAAAGTGGCCCCCTAGCACTAAAGCAACATCACTTAGCGAAACCTCCGAAGGCTCACGCATTAAGTGTCGTTATCGTTATCGCGACATTATGGCTCTATCTTTATTTTAACGATGTCTCTCGTGACGTTATGAAGTTTTGAGAAAAATACTGATAGTTGATAAGTGTTTTCTGAATTTATCTAGATAACAGGTTTAAAGAAACAGCCCCCACATTCTTCTTCTTCTTGTCGTACCACTGATTCTTTCTTGGTCATCCTGTATTAGGTCAGTGACCAGGTTTAGGTATGGTGGCCCTGAAAAGGCCTATGAACGTCGGTGAAAGAATCAGTGTAGTGAAAGGATTAAAGTGCGCCTCATAAATGAGGCTAAGAGGCTCCTTTCATGCACAAGTCACATGTCAATTTTTTTAGGTTATAGGCCATGCCGGTTTCTCCCATTTTATTATTGATACACACCGTTGTTCATCAGCTTATCAGGATTTCAGGATTTATCAGGACCTTTTGAATATCCAAAATATTCTGAGCAGGAATTCGCTCTCAAATTTGTGTGGGAGGCAATGTTCAGCAGTGGACGTCCTACGGCTGAAATGATTATGAATGATGGTCTCTCATGCTGTTTTTTGAGCGAAGCGGCCCTTGGAGCAATAATAAATAGTCAATCAACACAGGAAAGAGAAGCAAGCTGCTATAATTATATAATGATATTGAAAGGAACTAGGCATTATCAGAAGAGCATAACTATAGGAAATAGAAACTTAGAAACATATAAACTTCGTCATATCTTCTCGTCGCAGATACCACAGAGCCTCAAGACGAAAGTCTACAATCAGTGCGTGTTGCCAGTGATGACTTATGGCACTGAGACTTGGTCGTTAACTATAGGCCTCATATACAAGCTCAATGTCGCGCAGCGGGCTATGGAGAGAGCTATGCTTGGAGTTTCACTACGTGATAAGATCCGAAATGAGGAAATCCGTAGAAGAACTAAGGTCACCGACATAGCTCTCAGAATTAGCAAGTTGAAGTGGCAGTGGGCAGGCCATATAGCTCGCAGAACCGACAACCGTTGGGGAGTAAAGGTTCTCGAATGGTGACCACGAACCGGGCGACGCAGTGTTGGAAGGCCCCCCACCCGATGGACCGACGACATTGTGAAGGTTGCGGGAAGTCGGTGGATGGAGAAGGCTCAAGACCGTTCGTCATGGAACTCTTTGGGGGAGGCCTATGTCCAGCAGTGGACTTCTACAGGTTGTTGATGATGATGAAGATGATTTAAAACTAGATATTATCAGAAGAGAATAACTAAAGGATCAAAAAACTTTAACGTCGAACTGAACTGTTTTTCCTATGCTTACGTAGGTTCCCTATCTTTTTAAAATAGTTTTAGCTGTTCTTAAGAGACAAGTTGCTTTTGAAATAACCAGTACCCAAGTAAGTGCAATAAATACAGCGTTATGATGCTACTGCTCCATTTTTACCGAAATATGGCGGTTTTCCAATTATGACATGAACGGCGTCCGGCAGGGCATTGACATGTCAGCTCTTCTTGATTCTTGACTGAATTTCTTTGTATGAATTGTACAAGAAGCTAAGCTGATGAACAACGGTTGTATCTACCTTTTTGAGTCATGCACTGCAGCGTGGACGTAATTACTGGTACATACGGTAGATATCACTCATTGGCACCCACTTAATAGGTAGGTGGTTAGGCGAATGTTTTTTACTGTGATTATACTAATTTTACTGTGAAGTGACTGAGTTTTTTTACTGTGATGTATGTGTGGGCTCTGCTAGACCTACCTACCTAATAAGTTCCCGTTTTTTTATATATTTTTTTCTTTTCTGTCTGTGCTGTATATTTTGTGTGTGTTGAATAAATAATTGAACTATCTATATATCTACACAGCAGGTCACAAAAATGTCTATGTACGCATATTTTCCGATTAGATTACCGATCAACATCGGAGCTGAGTGCTTTTTTATTCATTTTTCAGGTGGGCCGTCTGCCGTTTCCCTAATTTTAGGGTGTCGGCGCCATGGCCATAGTGTAGTTGGGATGCTGCTAGTAAGGTTAAATCTTTGTGCACCTACACATGCCATAAATTTACCGTGGCCGTGGTGTTCGTGGCTGAAGAATAGGCCCCTCCATTTCTGCCTATCCGCGGATGTCGTAAGAGGCGACTAAGGGAAACAAGCTAGGGGATGGGCAGCAGCGTCCCTCATTTTAACACCGATAGCTCTAACTGCGCTCACCAACCCGCATGCCCAGCGTGGTGAGTCTGGGTTAATCCCCCCACATGATAAGGAATTTGCTCTGTCTGTGGCGGAGGCCATGTTCACCAGTGGACTTCGAACGGCTCAAATGATGATGATCGCGTAACGACGCCACCAAGCTTATTCATAAAGTCAAAAATGTCGAGCAATGAATACGAGCTAGGCTCATATTTTTAGTTGTCTTACAGCGAATTTTGAGAAGAAGTTTCATGAACCTACAGAATCAAAGAAGTTACACATCATAGACACACAGTCAACTGATCCCAAACTAGGCATAGCCTGTACTATGGGAACCAGTGAATGATATACATAATATATAAATATTTAACACCCAGACACAGAACAAACATCTGTGTTCATCACACAAATATTTATCCAGTGCGGGAATCGAACCCGTGACCTCTAGCGCAGAAGGCAGAGTTACTACCAACTGAGCTAGAGGCTTGTAAACAAATGTTTGTAAACACTAGTTATTGCTGATTGTGACAATGAACCTGTTATTACCAGTGTACCCAGCATGAATAATTCGCGATAGCGTTACGCTTACAAAACGATAACAAATGTCTAATATTAGCCAGTCAAAATTCAAAGTATTCAAGCATCGCCGATGTTATTGACTAATATCGTGCCACATGCCGTTGTCACGAAGCATCAAGTTCCACATTGTTGTTTATAAGGCAATAAGCAAATTTCCTTTTTCCAAAGACTTCATTAGCGCTGTGAGGCGTCGGAATCGCGTTAAAATATATGCAAATATAGCGCTGAGGTGGGTGAAAATGGGTCAAGTTTCGCACCAGTGAGTGTACGTACACACTTGTAACTGCTAACTTGCAAGTAAGTATAGAGGTTTTTAACCTCATTCGTTTTAAAACACCTTTTTATAGTGATGCTAGAGTAATAACTGCGGTTTTGCTCACGTTGAGTTTATTTATTTAAAGCGTCTGCTGCAGCCCAATTTTTGCCATGAGATGTCAGGAAATTGAAATTTTACTATTCAAGACAGTCTCGTCACAATTGTTTGATTTTATTTTCATTTAGCAAGATTTTAATTATTTGTTTACCTACAATCTAGATTTCAAAACATCATCTCTGTCAGGTTTATCATCCTACTAATATTATAAACGCGAAAGTTTGTAAGTTTGTAAGTTTGGATGGATGGATGTTTGTTACTCTTTCACGTAAAAACTACTGAATGGATTTTAATGAAACTTCACAATAATATCGCTTATACATCTGAATAATACATAGGCTACAATTTATAAAGATGTTGTTTGAATTATCCAAAATATGACTACTAGCTACATGAAATACTAGTCCTGCGCAGACGAAGTCGCGGGCATCAGCTAGTACTTAAATATATACTAACCGATTTCCTAACGATGTTTTTCTTTCTCTCGTTCTCCTGCGTCGTTTTAAGCACTTGTTGCGCACTTAAATTGGGGTTTGAACCCACGATCTTCACATCGAAAGTCTGGGTACCTCGTACTAGGCCAACATGGCTTTTAACGTTTATTGGCAGTCAGTCAGTATTCATCATCATCATCATCATTTCAGCCGTACGACGTCCACTGCTGAACATGGCCTCCCCCACCGACAGAGCAAATTCCTTATAATGTGGAGGGATTTGCCCGTAGTCAGTATTACCACAGTTTTATGTATTGAAAGCGAGCGGGCTGCAAGTTTCTCGCTGAAAATATTTTAAGTCGCAGCTAAGTAAACAAACTTAAGTTACTTACTCGACGAGAAAGCTTCATCGTTCCGCCTTTTGCGGGAACTTTGTAAAAAAATATAAGAAATGGAAGACTGTGAACTTCTTTTAAAAAAACCAGTGGCTCGGAAGCGTTCGTGATGTAACTTGCCTAATTGCTCTTTATACACAGACTATGCTGAGAAACCTTCAGAGCGGTCACCAAATGGATGGGTGACCGTTAAAATCATTACGGCAACGCTTTCGTGCAGTAACTGTGACGTACAGCTTCTTAAAATGTATTATACTAGCTTCTGCTCGCGTCTTACCTACATAAAAAGTAGCCTATATGCTATTCTAAGAACTGTACCTATTCCAAGTTTCATCGGAATCGGTTGAGCTGTTACGGCGTGATTGAACCACAAACATGTAAACATCCAAACATCCTCACAAACTTTCACATTTATAATATTACAGGATAGGAGGCAGTATACATATCGCATGCCGTTTGAACACGGCTTACAAACTTTAAAGCAACCACGTAGTTAATATCAAACGTTTTAAAACCTATCAAAAGCGTTACAAGAAATAGAACAAAAGATTCAACACAAAGGCGCGGCGTGCTGCCGTTGCTACATTAAACGCGAGATATCTCTTTAGTCAATTTGAAAAGAACAAAAGTGCATTCTGTTAGTATTTGGGACACGTTAGCACTTGCCGCTCGCAGCTGCCGATGGGGCCAGCACATGGTGAAATCGCTTTCTAACAGGAAAAAGCTTTGCGCTTTGTGAAAAAGGATCATCGAAAAAATGATAGGCACGCGCGCCGTGTTTGTTGCCTGATTCTTCAAGGCTTGGTCACGAGGAACTGGCGTAGCTTCACCTAGTTTCTAAGACGTTTCAAAGTGATCCTATTGATTTTATTGAAATTAACGCCTTTTGACTTTGACTTTGGAGTAGGTAAACTTAACTTTTTCTCGCGTAAGTCAAAATATATTGCGAAGTGAATCTCAACTTAGCGAATGTAGTGATTTATTGACTGACAAAGATAAATTGTTGATAATATTATTCCAACATTCCTTCGTCATTCATGACTGATGGAATTGACTGACGTATGCATACGTGTGTAAAAAAAATCGGCAAGTGGTGATTTCAAGAGATGATGGCGTTTTTTTAAGTTTTACGGGACAAGTAGCAATCCCTCAGGAATTAAATTAATATGGGACCACCCCGGGATCATGCTCTATACACCAGCGAAAGAATTATCAAAATTGGTTTAGTATTGGCGGAGATAGAGTAACATACAAACAAAAAAAAATGTGATATTACCTGATGGACCGACGGTCCATTGTGAAGGTTGCGGGAAGTCGGCGGATGGAAAAGGCCCAAGACTGTACGTCGTGGAACTCTTTCCCTAAACTTTAACAATATTAATTCCCTTGGGAATTCCTTCCAACACTGCTTCAAAGCACTATTCGAGAACCTTTATTCCCCAACGATTGTCGGTTCTGCGAGCTATATGCCACTGCCACTTTAACTTGCTAATTCTGAGAGGTATGTCGATTACCTTAGTTCTTCTGCGGATTTCCTCATTTCGGTGTTGTTTAAGAGCTCTGACTACTGTCTACTCTTCATTAAGGTTTGACTGGCCTCATAGCTCAGTTGGTAGTAACTCTGCCTTCTGCGCTAGAGGTCGCGGGTTCGATACCCGCACTGGACAAACATTTGTGACTAACACAGATGTTTGTTCTGTGTCTGGGTGTTAAATATATATCTATTATGTATATCAGTCTCTGGTACCCATAGTACAGGCTATGCCTAGTTTGGGATCAGTTGACCGTGTGAATATGTCCGGAATATTTATTTATTTATTGTATTTATGTCTATGGGTGAAGTCCTTTATTATACTTTGCTATCAGAAATCGTGTAGTCCTATCCCGACCCGGATTCAATCTCAGCCCACAGTGGCCTAGAAAATCGCTACAGCTTATCAATATGTCCATCACGTCATCTGCTCCTACAGCTGATACGACAAACAATAAACCACTGGCAGTACACTGTATCCTGCACCTACTAGTACGTGTACGTAACGTATATACGTGTACGGTATCATTCCACCCGGTTTACAGAGATGCCGTGTTACAGTGAGTGTACGAAATACGAGAGAGTAGAATCCTAGGTAGATTGGACCTTCACATGCTTAGCAGATTATGTTAAAGAAATCAGGTGGGAAGAAACAGCTGTTTTATAAAGTAGTCATTTTCAGAAATGGTGGTTTTTCAAAGTGAGCACTATAAATGGGTAATATTAGTATTAGACTTTTTATGTAGAGGTCATTTTATGAAGTGGGCATTTTGCAAAGTGGGTATTATCAGCAGTGTACATAATTATAAATGGTCATTTTAATTTGTGGCCTTACGCAGCCGAAACGGAACAAACGCAGCAGTACTTACGCAGATTTTTCATAATAACTATGATCAGTTTACCATGTGCCCGGTAACAGCACTGAACAGCTGGACCTTGACTGACTCTGTGGGAGATATGACCTCAACGAGCAAAACCCTAATCCTTTTATTATGAAACTGAGTTTAGACGCGGTCTAACTAAACCCTGGTTTTGTGACGTGTTAGTTCATACAGTTGCTTTATGTCATAATGTCAAACGTATGAAATGACACGTCACAAAACCAGAGTTTAGTTAGACCTCGTCTAAACCCAGTTTCATAATAACAGGGTAAAAGTCAAACTCAAAATTGACTTTATTCAGTAGAGATGGATATTGAAATACATTTCAGATGACATATCGCACCCCATTGGAACACGACTTAAATGTACAATGATGGACTATGCGTATAATACTCAGAATTAGGAAGGATCTTGGACCAGTAAAACTTGAAGCTACCCACTTTCAAACGTTACCTTGAACAATCATGAATGTAGTATGTACTGTAATGTACAGTGCTACGCTCACAGCCATGTGTACTAGATAGACGATAGGTGCTTGTTTCCTAGAATACGTTTATTTCATAAGGCTTACCGTGCCCTTAGCACTAGCTCTTTCGATATCGAGGTAACTGCATAACATTAATCAAAATTGTTAATTGACTTACATTAGCGTAAGAAAAAACCGACTTCAAGTTAAAACAAGGATATTTTTTGGTTTTCACAGTTCTGTAAAAAAATGTGTTGGCGCTTTGTCTTGTACTTTGTCTTGTATATCTGACATAGAATTTTTTCTCTGTAAGTATATCCATCCATATCCATCCATAGGCCATGGTGGCCCCAGCTGAAGAATAGGCCCCTCCATTTCTAACCGTGGATGTCGTACGATGCGACTAAGAGAAAAAAGCTAAGGAAATGGTCAGCAGCGTCCCCTATTATATTCGTATAGTGTTATAGCTTACGATTTGAATCTTAAATAACTTGATAAAATCATAAAACGGTGCTAAGGTTTTCAGAACATAATTTATCCGTATTGTCAAACGCAGCCGTTATAGATAAAAAATCGATAACGCCTGCTTTTTAGAGATCATTTCAGCTATATTAAAAAAACTCTATCTCTTTGCATTCATAATATTAGTAGGATGTACTAGCTTACCGTTCGCAGCTTCGCTCGCGTGGTACCTTGATAAATAATAACCTATATGCTATTCTATGTGAATAACTCTTTCTATTTCAAGTTTAATCGAAATCTGTTGAGCCGTTACGGCGTGATTGAACAACGAACATCCAAACATATAAAGATCAAACAACCCCACAAACTCTCGCATTTATAATATTAGTAGGAAGTATGGTAGTAGGTTTTTTTTAATATTTTTTTTAAACAACTAAGTTACCTATCTAGCACACATACATACGGGCCCACCTGAGGATATACTTATATGGAATACCCATTGAATTTATCATGTAAGTTTCTTTTAAGAGGATACAAAAATCATAATAAACTGTCGAGTGGTCGGAATGAAGCAAGTGACAGCGCTATGTACTGTAATTGAATGCGGAAAGAGATAGCAAGCGTTAGAAGGCACTCGAAAGTAATCGACGTAAGCAAAATATAAGAAAATACCGATTATCTCAAAAACTATCTATTTTTTTTTAAAGTGTCTTGGATTTAGTTACCCAATGCTATTGTCTAATAAAATATTTTAAAAAAAGTTATTTTTTATATAGTCTCAGAGTATTTTCGAAAAAACTGTTGCAGAGGACCCAACTTTAAAAAATAAATCTATCGAGAAAAGTTTTACCAATCTCGTTTCTGTCTTGGATTTACGTAAATAAAATGCTCAAGTTATCTTTGTCATAAAAATCAAAACTGTGCGTTTTGCGGTTATTGCGAAAAAACAATTCAAAAATCATTAAATAATTAAACCCTCACCTTAAGTAGTTGAAAAAAATATGCCCTTGTCTCTCCGTTTCTTCACTTGAATTTCATGTTCACAGATATTGTTTAACATGTTTGTCTGTATTACCCTATTCATCACACACCTTCATAATATACACTGTGTTTTGTGTCATACATTCTGCAAACTCCCATAGGTGCGCGGAATAACTATCACAACAAGCTCACGCGATTTCGCCGCCTATCTGTATGAGGTACGGTGTGTATTGGCGTGTATGGGTAACAATGTTGGTGATAGAAACGTGGGGTTTACTGTACCCGCGACGTACGAAGTAAAGTCAAGATTTTTATGAATAATTTATGTGGCACGGCGTTTTATCGTGGCTCCCAGTACATAGATATAGACACAGATTCGGTAGCTAGGCACGTACTTTTATTTGAGTACTGTACAATCTGTGTGCAAGTTTTGTTATAGTCGATTTTGTTCGAGGATGTATGCTAAACTTAGCGAAATGTAAAATTATTCAAAAATACATGAATCTGTACCTATCCGCGGATGTCGTAAGAGGCGACTAAGGGAATAAAGCTAGGGGATGGGCAGCAGCGTCCCTCATTTTAACAACGATAGCTCTAACTGCGCTCGCCAACCCGCATGCCCAGCGTGCTCGACAGAAGTATGTTAGTAAGTTTGACTG
Source organism: Anticlea derivata (assembly GCA_947579855.1). Classification (NCBI taxonomy): domain Eukaryota; kingdom Metazoa; phylum Arthropoda; class Insecta; order Lepidoptera; family Geometridae; genus Anticlea; species Anticlea derivata. The sequence continues at coordinate 9,598,552 of OX388274.1, read as the reverse complement.
GCCGCATAGCTCAGTTGGTAGTAACTCTGCCTTCTGTGCTAGAGGTCGCGGGTTCGATTCCCGCACTGGACAAACATTTGTGACTAACACAGATGTTTGTTCTGTGTCTGGGTGTTAAATATATATCTATTATGTATGTCTCTGATACCCATAGTACAGGCTATGCCTAGTTTGGGATCAGTTGACAATGTGTGATATGTCCGGAATATTTATTTATTTATTATTTATGTCCGCCTCTTTTTTTTTGTTGTTGTTGTATATGTCTATCTTGAAGACACACTAACAGGCGGAAAGAAGTTTCTGCCGGTTAAGTGTTTAAATAGTTGTTTTCTGAGTTCATGTTTTATATTCTCATAAAATTCCTTGACCCTGAGCGTAATAGAACTCCAGCAACATAATTGGTCTAATCGTGGTGCGTTCATAAAACTCGTTAGAGTACTCGACCGATACCCCACTGCATTTTAACAAGACATAGAAGTCAGCGAACTCTATTCTACCCTAATTGATCGAGCGAGCAAAGCGATCGAAGATATTGCAAACAACTTGGACGAATCGGCGTTCTGTGTTTTTATTACTTTGTTAGACCATAACTTTCGAAACACTAATCTGATCCACATGAAATAAAATAGGCCAACAAGGATGTTATATCAAGATTTGTTTGTAAAAATATGAGTAGGTACACTTTTCACATCAGTGCGTGTTGCCAGTGATGACATATGGCACTGAGACTTGGTCGCTAGCTATTGGCCTCATACACAAGCTCAAAGTCGCTCAAAGGGCTATGGAGAGAGCTATGCTCGGAGTTTCGCTGCGTGATAGAATCCGAAATGAGGAAATCCGTAGAAGAACCAAGGTCACCGATATAGCTTTCAGAATTAGCAGGTTGAAGTGGCAGTGGGCCGGCCATATACCTCGCAGAACCGATAACCGTTGGGGAACAAAGGTTCTCGAGTAGCGACTACGAACCGGACGACGCAGTGTTGAAAAGCCCCCCACCCGATGGACCGACGATATTGTGAGGGTTGCGGGAAGTCGGTGGATGGAGAAGGCTCAAGACCGTTCGTCGTGGCACTCTTTGGGGGAGGCCTATGTTCAGCAGTGGACTTCATCAGGCTGATGATGATGACACTTTTCACGGCCGGAAAGTGAAAAAGTGAGAACTCACGAGAACTTACATCGGGACTCAGGTATGCTCTTGTTTTTACCCGATTGCCGAGAAGCATGGTCATATTTTTCGAGTGAATCTATGCTCTAACGACTAGCGAACGACTGGCCTCATAGCTCAGTTGGTAGTAACTCTGCCTTCTGCGCTAGAGGTCACGGGTTCGATTCCCGCACTGGACAAACATTTGTGACTAACACAGATGTTTGTTCTGTGTCTGGGTGTTAAATATATATCTATTATGTATATCAGTCTCTGGTACCCGTAGTACAGGCTATGCCTAGTTTGGGATCAGTTGACAATGTGTGATATGTCCGGAATATTTATTATTATATCTATTATTAAAATTAATGACATGTAATTATTGCATCCGTGAAAGGGTTCAAAAGCTTTTATCTTAAACCACAACACAAAGTTAATGGAATCGCTCGTTAGCTACAGCTAAAGATTATCAGAGAAATCTGTACATAATGTGTTTACAATTCATTATTAATAATGATCCTTAGGGTCCGGAGCTCCTTGTACCAGCTTAAATTCTATTAATAGTTCCCATTTGTTATCAGATTTAAGTTCTGGTTTCTCAGAAACTTTAGATTAAAACGTTTGAGAGGCTTCACACAAATCATTATGTAAATAGCTTCCGCCCGCGGCTTTTCTCGCGTGGTACCCGGATACAAAATAGCTTACGTCACGTTCGGGCTCTTTTACTATATATATCCGCGAAAAAAACTCGTCGATCCATTGCTGCGCGAAAAAAGGACAAACCCACAATCAAAAAACTTATATATTTTTAATATAATTTAGTTATGTAGAGACAAATTATTAGTACATATTCGTAGCTCAATCTAAATATATATTGAAACAGTAACTGTCACACTGACTGACAGACGACGCAGAGCCAAACCACTGGTTCTAAAACTTGAAATTTGGAAGGTGTGGTCCTTTAAGAGAGTTGGGTCTAAGAGGTTGCAGCGGGGTTAGAAGTTTATATGAAAAAACTTCAAGCAAAATTAGAGAAGGGGGCTTTCATTATAAAAATCTATGGATTTTCCTATTATACATCAACTAACTAGGTATAATAAACTTAAAAGTACTCGATTAAAATACGATCAAAATAAATAATTCTACAGAGTATTATGTAAACACGCCTTTATTTATTTAATTACGCTTCGACAGTGGCTGTTATTTAACTGCCCCTTCTCGAAAATAACAACGAGGTTACAATAATAAACTGATCTCGTAGCTTTTGCTACGGCGTAGCGCGGCGTAGTGCGGCGTAGCGGTTACGCCATTCGTAGCGAGGCAGAGACACAGTAAATGAAGATACAGTACCAGCAGTCAAACATAAATAGGTATTGCAATTTATTGCTTTCTATCTCTATATCTAAGCCCAGAGACCCGAGTAGATATCAAAAGAATAATGTTCTCACTATGATTTGAGGAAATGGCGTTAGATATTAACTCCGGTAATAATATCCGTTTCACCCGTAGTCATTCCTGACGTTTTTCTCCACTCATGGTAGGGTTCAACCTAACTACGCTAAATTCAAAATTCATAGGGCATTTATTATAATGAAAGCACTTGGATACTTTTTACTGTAACATAAAAAAAATGGGAGATTTTTGATTCTTCACGGTCGCCAATCGGTCAAAACGAAAATGATCAAATGAATATGAAATTTTAGAATAAAAAAGTTGTTTTTGGTAAAAAAAAATAGTCGAGATACTGGATCATCATACCTTTATTTGTGTTTTAGAGATCCAGAAAGATAAGCCATTTATTTTGTTTGCCCTAAATTATAGCCAATTTTAACAGGTTGTATTGTAACATAAATATTGCAGTGTGGATTGTGTTCTTTGTTCGAAAAGTTGCGCTTCTGAAAGTTTTGGGCTTATGTGCTTGGGCCCGACCATGACGCCTTATTGCCATTCAAAGACGAGCGTGTCAGCACTATTTTACAGGAATTTGAACTATAAATCTTTGAGACTGGCATCTTACGTCATCACCTAAACTAAATCGTAAAGTTGGTGGTAAGTTGTTTTATTGCTAGGTCATAGTTGTCCTAAGTTACTATCCTAATTATATTATAAATGCGTAAGTTTGTGAGTTTGTTTGGATATTGGGGTGTTTGTGGTTCAAACACGCCGTAACGACTTAACCGATTTCGATGAACCTTGGAATTGATAGAGTTCTTTACCTAGAATTACTAGGCTACTTTTCTATTCATTATGAACTCAGAACTATAGCCCAGGAATTCACTAAGGGCTATAAAAGCGATGACAATAGTCTTCGGGCCTTTAAACACCGTCATCAGTTGGATACATATCATATATCTTCGTTTTTTTAAGGTCTAGGACATGCCGGTTTCCTCACGATGTTTTCATTCCTTCACTGTTGAGAGTTACACTGTGAGAACCGAAGAACAGTCAGACATTTTTCGAATGGAAAATCCACTGATGCAAGACCAGAATTCGAATCCGCAACCATACGATTGGAAGGCAGGATCACTCCCCCTGTGCTCCTATCCCCTTAAAATGATGTTGCAATGGACTGAATTTCTGGACTTGCTTTTTATTTTTTCGTAAATTATTTGCACTTAAAAGTAGTCATGGACTTTTAACTATCCTAAACTATTGTACAATACCAGTTGGAAGGCCCCCCACCCGATGGACTGACGACATTGTGAAGGTTGCGGTAAGTCGGTGGATGGAGAAGGCTCAAGACCGTTCGTCGTGGAACTCTTTAGGGGAGGCCTATGTCCAGCAGTGGACTTCTACAGGCTGATGATGATGATGATGATACCAGTTATTTTTTTATCCCATTAACCCTAACTTACTCTGAAATACAAACAAACTAACAACATTTTATTGGAGAATATCCGCTGCCTGTAATTGAGAATCCGAGCCGAGTTGGCACGGAAGCTTTGGTTTCTTAAGAAACGGCGATAGACATTTTGCGGCCGTTTTATAGAAGGCCTAGAGATCAAGAACACACACATAAATTATATCTTTGACATACAGTTGCTTGCTTGCCTGTCGTGTGACGGGTTATTTTTTGGGCATCCTAAATTCGATTAGTGACCAGGTTGGGGTATGGTGGCCCTGAAAAAGGCCAAGAACTTTCGATTAAAGTGGGCCTCGTTGACGCTCCTTTGTCGTACATCTCACATGTCTTTGATTTTTTATGTTCGAGGACATGCTGGTTTCCTCTGGATGTTTTCCTTCCCTGTTGGAGTTGAGCACGCAGAAAATCACGTAGTTATTAACATAGCTGTGTGTGTGTTGTTTGTGCCGACGACGCAGCTCTACGTGTCTCGCGTGCATTATGTCGTCAAGTCGGAGGATGTGGCGGAGTACTTGCGCGTGAAGACCAAGATCAGCTTGAGGGTCGAACGGTTGGAGTGCCGCCACAGAGTCAGTTTCAACTCCTTTGTGGTGAGGGTGGCGACCGAACATCTTTCGACCTACCTAAAAGAAGATCTCAGGCCGAAGGGAGTTGTGTTCCGTCGTTTCCGCGGGCGGATACCTACTGCCACGGACAAAACGCGTCCCACGTCGCAGTTCCTACGTGACAATTAATTGTGTTTTTATATTATTATGTATGTTAGTCTTTAAGGTATATAACTATAAGGACCGTAGGATAAGAAAAATTCCATCTGTTTTTTATTCTATTGGAACCTGAAATAAAGTTATTGTATTGTATTAAAATATACGGCAAAATCTTATGCATCTTTGAATCAAGGTAAATGTTGGGTATAAATCATTCGATTCGAATGGCACGTGTTAGACATCACAAACAAGTTTAAAGTTTTTTCAACCGGTATATTAACGTTACGTTTGGCATTTTTTAGGAAATCAGAGTATCAGGAACGAAGAACAAAGCGATTGAGTAAGGTTTATAGGTCGAGATTCCGTACATGTTTCAAACTGAGCTTTTTCTTAACAAAAATTAAGGGTTTATGTTTTGGCTAGGCTATTTATAAAAAAAATTGATTACTAATAGGCACATAGATAGGTACGGTAGAAATACATTGTGTCATAATTAAACATACAACACCTATGTACCTTATTTACATGTATTTGATCCAATAAAATTTACTTTACTTTAGAGAATTAATCTATTAGTGTTCCGTACCGTAAAGGAACACATTTATTTCGATTCATCATCATCATCAGCCTGAAATATTTCACTGATAGAGCCACCTCCCGACTTTCTGCAACCTATAAATGTCATCGGTCCATCGGTTGGCTGGCCTTCGGACTCTTCATCATATTCGTGAAATATGTTGATTGTTGATATTATATTCGTAGCCATTTGAGAACATTTACCAACGGCCACTTTAACTTGTTTATTCTGAGAGCTATCTTTATAATTTCCATTTTCTTCAAGGCCTAAAAACTAAGGAGGTTCATTCATTTTAGCCTAAACTAGCTATAAGTTTGCCATCTTAAAAAAATCGCTCAGTCACTAGCGGTTGCGACCCGAAACCTTAAATCGATAGAGAATACAAGCAACAATTTTAAATACCTAGAATAGTAAAATATCCCATTTTCCTTTCTGAGAAATTTGAGCTCAAAGATAGGTTGATGTTTCCTTTCAATCGTTAAGCTTCAATGTTTTAGAAACGCGACTTTTTTGTATAAAAATATTCCTTTTTTTATGTCCTCTATCATTTTATTAAGATATAATAAAGAGCCTAAGATTTCACGATTTAAAAAAATAAAGGTGCTTTTATTCTCTCATCTAGACTTCTTACACATATTTAAGTAGGTATAAAAAAAAACATAGTTATTGGTATGTAGGTAGACAAGTTAAATGGTAGAGGGTTCAGCTACGCTACTGTTCAGCCTCGCCATAAAATGTCTGCTGTGAATGTGTTAAACTGCCTGACTTGTAAGTTTGCCGCAATTATAAGACCCTTTTAAAATACGTAGAATACATTACTCTCTCTGTTCAACAAACTGTGAAACAAAACAAACCCAATCGAGTGAGCTTTCACGCGTCGAGTGTTCCTCACAAGATTTTCAATATGGCTGCGTGTGTATGATTCGGGTAATAGAGATATTGGAAAAGGTGGTTTTCAGGAAAATACCGTGTTTGACGTGTCATTGACTAAAAGGAATTTTGGCTTACCTTTCTAGTAGGCAGATAATATTTTTAAGGTAAATGTGTTTTTACTAGAAATGGACCCCCACCCGATGGACCGATGACATTGTCAAGGTTGCGGGAAGTCGGTGTATGGAAAAGGCTCAAGACCGTTCGTCGTGGAACTCTTTGGGGGAGGCCTATGTCCAGCAGTGGACTTCTACAGGTTGTTGATGAACTAGAAATAGATAAGACCAATCGCCATGGCACAAGAGGCTTTGTGTAAAAGCCGACACGCTTACGTTTGAAGGTATGATGACATGGTAGGGCAGGTATGCTCTTTGAAGTTTGGGGACCACCTGGTCCCTGTACTTCAAATAGCATACTTGGTTTTTATCCTGGCCGCATAACGCAATACCTTTATGACCTCCCTAGTAGATCGAAAGTCGGGGTACCTCCCACTAGACCAGCACGGCTTCGAAGGAAATAATTCTTATATTACATTCTTTATCTTGCCCAGCTCTGGTCGACCTTCATCATCATCATCAGCCTGATGAAGTCCACTGCTGAACATAGGCCTCCCCCAAAGAGTTCCATGACGAACGGTCTTGAGCCTTTTCCATCCACTGACTTCCCGCAACCTTAACAATGTCGTCGGTCCATTGGCTGGTCGACCTTACATTATGTAAAAGCAGAGTTGCAGTAGCAGCTGGCTCAATCAAAAATACCCTAAATTCAATTGCATAGTTTTTCCCTAAAAAGTGTAAAGAACTAAATATTCAAACTTTTTGCAAAATCATACTTTTAAATTATAGTGAAGTTTTCCATCACAATGTTTTCCCCCAAAAATACCCTAGGCACAGTAGGCACCAAGAAATAACCTCAAAATTTAGGGTAAATACCCTAAGTTTTGGACACTGGTGTAAAAGTATCCGAAATCTTTATCTCCAGCATTCAAAATACTCGGGTGCACTTCCGTAACTGACTTCCTTAATTCCTTCAGTAAATCTTCTTAATAAAGCGGAGAGCTCAAGATACGAAAACAACGCTGGATCCGAATAAAATACCGCCCTGTAATTAGAGTACGGTCATCAGCTAGAGACGGTTATATGCAAATTACAAATGCCTAAAAATACAATATTATCGCCATCGATGACTTCGGTGGCATGGTGGATGAGTGCCTGACTGAGACGCAACAGTGCGCTTTCGATCCTTGAAAAATATTTGAATTATCTGCAAGTCTTTGTTCCGGGTCTGAGTGTTGTAGTACCATGGTGCTCTTCTGATAACCAAGACAATATTTCACACTAATGTGAACCACAAATCTTTGAGACTGTCAACTTAAGTCACCGCCTAAACAAAATCACAAAGTTGATGCTCCGGGGCATTATGGTTAAAATATACACAGTGGTTTGACAGAAACATTTGTAATTGTCTTTAAAATCAATAAGTCTTAATAAATTATGCGAAGCTACGTTAATTATTATTTCCTGCCCGGTCCCTAGTTATCAGTAACACTTAAAATTCCCCAGTGCCACTGCACCAAACTTAGAATAAATGTTTTCTACTGAAAGAATGGTACCCACATTAATTAAATTCCGCGCGTAGGTACTAACCCTAGGCCACATTGACGTAGAAAGCAGGCAACCGGCGCTTAATGCAACGAATCTTACTAACTACTTATCCTACTAATTTTGTCCTCCTTAATATCATCATCATCATCATTTCAGCCGTACGACGTCCACTGCTGAACATGACCCCCACAGACAGAGCGAATTCCTATCATGTGAGGGGATTTGCCCATACTCACCACGCTGGGCATGCGGGTTGGCGAGCGCAGTTAGAGTTATCGTTGTTAAAATTATGAATGCAAAAGTTTGTAAATAATTTTATGAAGATTAGATTTAGTATCATAATAAAATTGTAGTAGGTAAAGTATATATAGTTTTTAGTGTTGGTGATTCTTTCATCGACGGTCATAGGCTCTTTTCAGGGCCAGCACACCTCAACTTTGTCACTGTCCTGATACAGGAAGACCAAAAAAGAATCAGTGACACGACACGAAGAAGTGTTGTTATTACTGTTACATATTGTTTAATTTTTATTTTTCTTGTTTTATTTTATTTTATAGTTTTTTAGAATCGGTCATTTTTAGAAGATCAGCTTTGGTCTATTTTGCAGCATTTAGATCTTAGTGTCAAGCTCAAAGTCGCCCAACGGGCTATGGAGAGAGCTATGCTCGGAGTTTCACTGCGTGATAAAATCCGAAATTTGGAAATCCGTAGAAGAACCAAGGTTACCGACATAGCTTTCAGAATTAGCAGGTTGAAGTGGCAGTGGGCCGGCCATATAGCTCGCAGAACCGACAACCGTTGGGGAACAAAGGTTCTCGAGTGGCGACCACGAACCGGACGACGCAGTGTTGGAAGGCCCCCCACCCGATGAACCGACGACATTGTTAAGGTTGCGGGAAGTCGGTGGATGGAAAAGGCTCAAGACCGTTCGTCATGGAACTCTTTGGGGGAGGCCTATGTTCAGCAGTGGACTTCATCAGGCTGATGATGATGATGATGATGAGATCTTAGTGTACACTAAGTTAGCTTAGTTTTTAAAGTATTTTACTTTATTTTATATCTTACCTACCTATGTACCTATTTCTTACATTATTATATTTATTTTGTTGCACTTAGATAACCTGTTTTATACGTAAAATGTGTGCTTAGCCTCACTTCTCTACAACCTACCAACCTAACTTGACACTTAACACCCCTTTACATCATTGGACTAAAGTAAGCTCTGAAGAGTTGTATAGAAAGCTGGAGCTCTTATAAATGTGGTGGCGCGGTTTCTTTAAAAATATAAAATGGTTTTTATTTACATCTAAAAAGAGGAGTTTCATAACCTGTTTACACCGGAAGGTAGAGAATAGTTTGAAGAGTACTTCTGACTAAAAAACCTAAATAGAGATTATAAGAACATATAAGTGAACCTATAACAGTTATTCCATCTCACGATGACTTATCCGGTAACCTTTAAGACAAGATTCAAATTGCAATGTTTTTTTTTATTTTTTTTATTTATTTATTAGAGAAACCAACGGCGTAACAAACGTAAGATTAAACGCTATAGCTAGATAGAAAGGCTAATAAAAGGTTTCTACTTTTGAGTTTATATAAAAGAAAAATGTTAGGAACAAACTACATAAAACTTAAACACATGACTACCTACCATGATACTATTAAAGCCTAGTAGGATACATTTTATCAGAGGATCAGATTTACTAGACTTCGTGAAATGGATTAACTATACTTATGTTAAAGATTCTCGCTCCTAGAAGCTTCGCCTTTACTTAAAGATCGTTTCGGACCAAAATAACAAAGATAAGTAAATAATAACACCTAGTCACATACATAGTCCTGACCCCGCAGTAGGATTACCTGTGTCGTGGGTATCAGAAACGACGAGTACCATCACATGGTACAAAACACCCTGACCCGGAACAAATATTTGCACACAATGCTAACATATCCATTCTATCGTGCATTGGGTTTGAATATGAAGAAGCCTTTGTCACGCTGCGGCTCTTCCTACTATTATTATAAATGCGAAAGTTTGTGAGGATGTTTGTATGTTTGGATGTTTGTGGTTCAATCACGCTAAAACGGTCGAACGGATTTCGATGAAATTTGGCACAGAGATAGATTATAATCTGGAATAGCATATAGGCAACTTTTAAACTTCATAGGTACCTCGCGAGCGAAGCTAGTAGTCCATATTCTTGAAATTTTGTCAATCTGTTACTCCGTTGCTGCGTAAAAAAGGTCAAACCAAAGCAACCAACAACCAAACAAACTTTTGTACTTTTTGTTGTATTTATATAAATTATATTATGAGAGTTGCCTAAGATTTACCCTGAAACAAAGATTAAACCTCAAAATACTCCTGAGCGACGATTAGAATACGAGTCAGTCTAGGGGCATTAGAAAGTTTCCCGAAATGAATTCCTATTTGAACTAAATATCATCTGTAGGTATAAAATATCAATTATGAAAGTGCTGGTAGCAGCTCAAATTCGGGGACGTCAGGTCGTTTGATTCCGTCGACTGTTCCCGTGGACCAATTACCTAACTTCGGCTGGAGAGCACTGTGCCATGAAATTTCGCCTGATTCAGAAGCACTACGTTGAAAGCGACCAACGGTTACATCAAACTTAGAAGGATTGTAGGTATGTCTATCTATTTTAGATGATTAAGACAGCGTTCCCTAGAGCAACAAGAGCTTTATTTGCGCTCACCCCCAGCTGTTTTTTTTTTTTTTTATACAACCGGGGTGGCAAACATGCATACGGCCCACCTGTTGGTAAGCGGTTACCGTAGCCTATGAGTGCTTGCAATACCAGAGGTATCACGCACGCGTTGCCGACCGTCCCCCCTCCCCCCTCCCCCCTAAAGAGCTCTGGCAACCTTACTCACCGCAGGAACACAACACTATTTGAAACAAATAATGTTGTTTGGCTGCAATCTTCTGTAAGGCGGAGGTACCTCCCCAGGCGGGCTGTTCCAAATTAGAACGAGAAAATCTCGCTGTGCCCTACCTCCTATTAAAATCCTCCTGATTGTTTCTGGAAATCTATGGGGGCGGCTATGTTTTGCAGTGGACCCTTAACGGCTGAAATGATGATGATGATGATGATACAGCTTCAGGTGGAACTTTTTAATCACTTACAGGTCGTTGTAGTACCTCGGCTTTAGATGTATTAAGCTTGCCCAGACCCTATATACCATCCTCTCGGCTAGGTCAGCCTTATACTCAGGAAAGAAGAGACGGTTCTTGGCGGGTAAGTGCCTGTCTGAGACGCAAGGGGTGCGGTTTCGATTTCCGCTACGGGACAAATGTTTGCATGATCTGCAATTATTTACTTCGGGTCTGGGTGTTGTGTACCATGGTACTCGTACGTGACCCACGACACAGGGAATCTTAGTATTTATTTATTTCATTATACAAGCAATCAAATATTGGTTGAGACTTTATACAACTAGAAATATTTATGTAGTTTCGCAGTAGCGCACTCTGACCGCTACGAAGGAGCGGCCTGCAGTTTAAATTGAAATACAGATTGATGGACTTACCCACGATATCACATAAAGAGTCTTTTGTATCAGTTTTATATTATAATTTTAAACAATATACTTCATTTTAGTTTATTAATTGATTTAGCTTGTACGGGAAATAACTTTGCGATCTCGTTGCGGCACTAATCACAAGAGCGTATAGGTTCTTATATCCTACCTATACCTATTAAAGTTTTAAGTTTGCACTGGGAGTTACTAATATCACATTAATTTTATATAAAAAGTTTATTCTATTTTAGTCCCGCGGGGTCACCCATTATAGGTTCTTATATCCTACCTATAATAAAGTTCTATGTTTGCACTGAGGGTTAAAAAAATTATATTCTATTTTAGTCCCGTAACGTATACGAAAACACACTCCACCGGTAGTGCTTAGTAACTAACCACCGATCGCTTTCATACTCGCTTATAATCAAAACTGTTGGCTCAAGTTTCATTCACACTTACAAGGTCCCTACAAGCGTTAAGGCGATAAGGCAATGGAATCGCAGCCTTTAAATGATAAAATCTACGTCAGCGATATCGACTACAATATCATATTGAGATAAATAACACCCAATAAATACGTACCTACGTACGTAATAGTCCTGACCCCACACTAGGAATCCCTGTGTCGTAGGCATCAAAAACGTACCATGATACTACAGTACCCAGACCCGTTAAAAATGTTTGCAGATCATGCAAACATTTATCCCGTGGCGGAATCGAACCCTTTGCGTCTGAGACCCTTCGCTTACGCTCTTCAATCGCTTGTGTGATATAATCTCTTAATAGCGTTTACAGATTAATTGTAGCCATTTTATTACTATGTTTATTACATACTATGGCGGCCAGTTCATCGGAAACCAGAACTTAAAAGCTACAGTATGCTCCGCTACATAAATAGGATCACAAAAATAAACTTCTTGGCGACGGAAAATCCTATTCGACGATCAGTCAGCCGGATACGGGAGTATGATACCGAACTCAAAGAAATAGTTCTAAGGTGCACGGTGCACCTTATTACCTACAAAGCCTTTATCTGACAAAGAGTTTAAGATGCTGGAAGAGCGAATTTCATAAAGAAAAAATAAATAACCTCGACGACCTGGCGAGTGCCCGTCTGAGACGTGCGGGTTAGATTCCCACTGAGGGAGAAATGTTTGCATGATCTGCAAACATTTTTAACGGGTCTAGGCGTTGTGGTACCATGGTACTCATAGTGAAGCGCAAGCGTGATGCAAGAGCTGGACCTACCAAAGCTTTACCACAATTACCTTTCACACCCATTGCCAGTTTTTGATGTACCTAGGTAGTGCTTTATTCCAAATTGGTTCATTCTCATATTGTATTATTTTTAAGACTGATTTAAGTTAAAATTTAAGTTTAAAATAAAAATTCTGTGCTGTGCTAATAGTTTCTGATACACGCGACATTTTTTTTATATAACTTGGGTGGCAAACAAGCTTAGCTTTTTGTAAGTAGTTACCGTAGCCTATGAATGTTTGCGAAAAAGCCGAGAAAGCCTTCGATTCAGTCGAGACCTGGGCAGTGTTACGGTCACTACAGCGGTGCCAGATCGACTACCGGTATATCGAAGTGTTGAAGTGTTTGTACAGTAAGGCCACCATGTCTATCCGACTCCAGGACCAGAGCACAAATCCGATCCAATTGCAAAAAGGGGTGAGACAGGGAGACGTCATTTCTCCGAAACTGTTCACCTCTGCATTGGAGGATGTTTTCAAGCTTCTGCACTGGGACGGACATGGGATCAACATCAATGGCGAATACATCACTCACCTTCGATTCGCCGATGATATAGTCATAATGGCAGAATCGCTGGAGGACCTTGGTGCAATGCTCAGAGACCTCAGTACCGTCTCCCAACAGGTGGGTCTTAAAATGAACATGGGCAAGACAAATATCATGTCTAATGCTCATGTCGCACCCATACCGGTAAATGTTGGGAACGATATCATTCAAGTTGTAGATCACTATGTCTATTTGGGTCAGACGATTCAACTAGGTAGGTCCAACTTCGACAAAGAGGTCAACCGACGAATCCAACTCGGATGGGCAGCGTTTGGGAAACTTCGTCATATCTTCTCGTCGGAGATACCGCAGAGCCTCAAGACGAAAGTCTACAATCAGTGCGTGTTGCCAGTGATGACATATGGCACTGAGACTTGGTCGTTAACTATTGGCCTCATACACAAGCTCAAAGTTGCACAACGGGCTATGGAGAGAGCTATGCTAGGAGTTTCACTACGTGATAAGATCCGAAATGAGGAAATTCGTAGAAGAACCAAGGTTACCGACATAGCTCTCAGAATTAGCAAGTTGAAGTGGCAGTGGGCAGGCCATATAGCTCGCAGAACCGATAACCGTTGGGGAGTAAAGGTTCTCGAATGGCGACCACGAACCGGGCGACGCAGTGTTGGAAGGCCCCCCACCCGATGGACCGACGACATTGTGAAGGTTGCGGGAAGTCGGTGGATGGAGAAGGCTCAAGACCGTTCGTCGTGGAACTCTTTAGGGGAGGCCTATGTCCAGCAGTGGACTTCTACAGGCTGATGATGATGATGATGATGATGAATGTTTGCAATACGCACGTATAACGCACGCGTTGCCGATCCCGAAACCCCTCCCCTTAGAGAGCTCTGGCAACCTTACTCACCGCGAGAACACAACTCTATTTGAAACAAATACCTTATTTTTTGACTGGCCTCATAGCTCAGTTGGTAGTAACTCTGCCTTCTGCGCTAGAGGTCGCGGGTTCGATTCCCGCACTGGACAAACATTTGTGACTAACACAGATGTTTGTTCTGTGTCTGGGTGTGTTAAATATTTATCTATTATGTATATCAGTCTCTGGTACCCATTGTACAGGCTATGCCTAGTTTGGGATCAGTTGACTGTGTGTGATATGTCCGGAATATCTATCTATATCTATCTATCTATTTGGCTACGATCTTCTGTGCCCTACCTCGCATAAAAATACGACCTAGTGTGGGGTCAGGACTATGTATTGTGACTGTTGGGTGTTATTTATTTATTTAAAAGTTTATTTATGTGTAACAAACGTAACGTAACGTATTTCAAATTATTATTTATTATTTACTTGCTCAGTAGTTGTGGATGAGCCCGGAAGAGCAGTTGCTACGAGGTAGAAATAGCCTTATTATTAAGGCACGCGTCTGTCAGAAGCTACACCATAAATTTTCATTATAGCGTCAGCCGCTCTGCGGCACATCGGTCGTAACGTCTGTCACACACATGTAACGTGTGTGACCATGGAAGTCCACTTTTTTAGCCAAATGCAGAATACATAATTTATTTATTACACCTTAAGTAACATGTCATTCAACAGTCAACAGAAATTGTATTATTTTAATTAATTATTAATAATTTATATAGAAATATACATTATAAGAGCGGTAGCTCTAAGTATTCTTCTAGGTCATAGAAAACTGATTTCGTCAGGATTTTTTTTAGCCTTATTTTAAAGGCAAATGAAAAAAAATGTACGTACATGGTGGTATGTGCACGAAAGGAGCCTCTAAGAGGCGCACTTTAATCCTTTCCTTACACTGATTCTTTCACCGATGACGGTAATGTGCCCTTTTCAGGACCATACCTCAACCTGCTCCTCAACCTAATACAGGATTACCACGAAATAATCACACAATAAGCAAGCAATCATGGTACGCCCTTGTAATATTTAAATAAGTATTTACAATTTTTTATTTTTTTTCTTTTGAAAACAAACAGTCATAGAAACCTTCAAAATAATCCGTTACTATAAATGAAGATCGCTTCAAAGTTTCCGCAAATTGAAATAAATTTATGCTTGCTTGATATATATATATATTTTTTTATGTACAACAGAGGTGGCAAACAAGCATACGGCCCTTACCTGATGGTAAGCGGTTACCGCAGCCAATGAGCGCTTGCAATACCAGAGGCATCACGCACGCGTTGCCGACCCCGAACCCCCTTCCCCCCTAAAGAGCTCTGGCAACCTTACTCACCGCAGGAACACAACACTATTGGAAACAAATAATGTTATTTGGCTGCGATCTTCTGTAAGGCGGAGGTATTTCTCCAGGCAGGCTGCTCCAATTCAGAACCAGAAAATCTCGCTGTGCCCTACCTCCTCCTAAAATTCAGTAACACGACGTGTACCTATTAAATAACGTAATAAATAATAATTAAACAAGAAAAACTTCAAAAACCTTTAATGAAAATAGTTTACAAAAGGCATGCCAAACCAGCGATTTATAAGAACGTTTTTCCCATCATTAATAATTCAGTCGTCTTTGTTTTAGGTAAAGTTAGTAGGTAGTTATTATGTAATAGGTTTTATATAGTATCTGTATGTGTTTATATAAATGTCACTATATGTATTATATATGTATATATATATATATATATGATTATCTTGATTTATCTATTTAATATACCTACTTTATTCTGTTTATAGTTAATTATTTTCTTCATAATTTTAGAAACACCATCTTGCCCCTTCTCTAATCTTTTCAGTCCAGTCCATCCTAAGGTTGCCTGGCAGAGATCGCTCTTAGCGATAAGGCCGCCCATTGTATTGCCGTGTAAATTTGTAATTGTGATCTTATGTATTATTTCCGTATGGTGATCAATAAAGTGTTATCTATCTATCTATATAAGTAATCATACATATTTTTAT
The DNA here is from genome assembly GCA_947579855.1 of Anticlea derivata. Classification (NCBI taxonomy): domain Eukaryota; kingdom Metazoa; phylum Arthropoda; class Insecta; order Lepidoptera; family Geometridae; genus Anticlea; species Anticlea derivata. The sequence continues at coordinate 9,582,488 of OX388274.1, read as the reverse complement.
TTATTAATATGAGCAAGACATTTTTTGTTTGACTGACAGACGCGAAAAAAAGTAGGCTGGCCTAACAGAATGGCCGGCCAACGTATGGAAGATACATCGGTGTTCTAATAAAGACGAAGTTCCGACGAGTTGCAGCACAAGACGCAGCTTCCAGTTACCTTGATCCCCGTCGCCTTCCAATCTGGAGAGAAAATCCGAACTTTCTATTCCATACAGAGTGCTCAAAACATCCACATAAAGCTTTTTAGCAGCGCATGGCACGCTTGTGTATTCTGCGGTTTTGTAGTTGAGAAGTCAGAACGAGATACGTCGTAGTTGCAAATAGTCGCAATTCACAAAACATAATGTTTAATTCGGCTATAATTTTATTTATACATATTTTGTAGACAACAAACAATAGGTACGTAGAGAAACTTATTACATATAAAGATATATTTTTGCTTTATAATGCGTTTACCTTTTTCTTCGCCGTGGTGACCCCAGCTGTAGACTAGGCTCCTCCTAGCGAAGTTACCTGACAAGCGCTTCATTCTTCCTATAGATATTCTAGAACCGTAGACAAACAAACAAGGCCCTGCTAGCCTTCAGAAATTGTATCATATCTGATCTTGACCACTGTATCAGGGTGAGTATTTGAGTTTAGAGTTTATTTTGTGCGCAAAAGAGCGCAAATTAGGTTTTGCGAATTATCATAACGCCATATCCCGTTCTCAATCCTCAAAGTGTTTAGAAAATACGTTGTAATACAAAGCTTGTATATTATAAAGGGTGTTGGAGGAAAATAAGAATTTTGCCCGTTATGTGCAAGTGTGTAAAAGTTTCTTTGTAAGGATTAGAGCGATGTAGTGAAAAGAAAGTTGGATGTTACTCTTTGTAGTAAACAGAATTGTTTTGTAAGAAAACATGACTTAAACGTGTTGTGAATTAACAAATTGTGTGTATTTCGAAAACAATACCCAGTAAGAGAATAAAAAGGAAGAAGTCTTCTTCCTTTCCTCCTTCTTTCTTCCTTTCGAGGTTTTCCTACTAACCTACAGCATGAAGGGCTTCAAGAAAAATACAAAACGATTTCTCTAGCTAGGCCAGGCAACGCATTAGAAATGCTCTAGGTGTTACAGATGTCAATAGGTGACGGTAACCGCTTGCCATCAGGTGGGCCGTAAGCCTGTTTGCCTCCGTATATCAAATATAAATAAAAAAAAGACTGGCTGACAATCAACGCATGCCCTAAACCAGAATTCCTGGAGAATGAAATTTTGAGGGGACCTTACGGCCTAGTGAAAGAGTCTACTGAAAAAGGAATTTCGGAAACACAGCCCGAAGTTGGTTCAGATTGATTTTCTTATGGAAATAATAACATCACACGAAGTCGTCGGGATTTCTACAAGACTATTATTTATAAGCTCCATACTAAATTCTTGTTCTTGCAATCTATATGGCGTTGCAAGATGTGCTTAAGTCGTACTCAGTTCGTTACTCTTCCCTTGCGTGGTCTAACACGCGCATGGTCATTTAGCTCTTGCCTAGTTCTGCACCACAAAGTCGCAGGACAGAGCTAGTATGTAACAATTCAGTATACAAATGTCACAGTACAAACAAACCAGTATCTCAGCTCATAACAATGGAATAAACTCAGACGCTGGGGTTTCAATTAAAACTTTACAATTCCAGTTTCTCTACTTATAGGCAAAAGTTTAATGCTTCGTGAATGCAAGGCTTTCGCAGTTACAAAGTAAATTATATCCAGACATTTATTATAGTTTCTTTGGTTAATTAAAATATCGGCCTGTATCTGTAATGACTGGCCTCTTAGCTCAGTTAGTAGTAACTCTGCCTTCTGCGCTAGAGATCGCGGGTTCGATCCCCGCACTGGACAAACATTTGTGTGATAAACACAGATGTTTGTTCTGTGTCTGGGTGTTAAATATATATCTATTATGTATATCAGTCTCTGGTACCCATAGTACAGGCTATGTCTAGTTTGGGATCAGTTGACCGTGTGAATATGTCCGGAATATTTATTTATTTATTTATGATTATCTATTCCAAAAGGAGCTATTGAGGGCGCGGGCTCAAAAGCTGTTACGTAAGGCTGTGGTGCAAATATGGTCAAAGATATAACTGGATTCGCCACTGACTACCGCAAAGAGTTGGGCATCTCAGTGTATCATGCTTCAGATGCAGTCGTAAGCAGTAAGGGTTAGCGAGCGCAGTTAGAGCTATCGATGTTAAAATAGCTTTTTTCCCTTATGCGCCTTTTACGACATCCACCATCACCATGCATCCGTCTTTCCTACCTATCTATAATAATTATTTCGATTTATCGAAGCCAATCTAAACGCTACGCTATAGTAAAAGCGCCCATTGCGTCCGGATATTAAACTATTTCTCCTCAGTCCCTAAGCCTCGGTCTTCGAAAAAGCATTTACCGCTATATGATGGCCGCAAATCGAGTGTGCGACACGCGTCGGTATTCTTCTGAATTTGTGTCGTCAAAGACAATTCGCAAAGGCAAATCCTGTAATAACGTCAAATTAAATGTGGAAGAGCGAGATTTATATCAATTTATTTTAGATTTATATTTATTTATTTCAGATAGGAACAGGCGTAGCTTCACCTAGTTCCTAAGACGTTTCAAAGTGATCCTAGTCATTTTATTGAAATAAACGCCTTTTGACTTTGACTTGACTTTGACTATAAAACTCGCTTCGACCTGTGGCTTTGCCCACGTAGCATGTATGCTTCTCTGGCTCTCTAACTATGTTCACGCAAAAAAGTTGATCCGTCGCTTCATCGCTGCGTGCAAGAGGGACAAACAAACACACTTTCGCGGAGTTAAGCTAGGGTTATTGTTACTCCGTCGGGGCCATGGAAGAATGCGAAAGCGTACCCACAGCCCCGACACAAGGCGTTCAGAAGGACCTCGATGGTTTTTTAGTCGGTATGCCGTCGGCTGCTATTGTCTCATTAGCAATAGTAACCGACGGAGAGCCCGACATACCCCTCTGGCTTTCCCCGGGCTGGGGGGGATGCATAACGCATTTCTCCATCGTTAAAAAAAAAAAAAAAAAAAAAAAAAGGGTTATTGTTACTAGATTGTCAATTGAATTTTGTAAGGCCCCCCGATAGACCGACGACATTGTCAAGGAAAGTCATCATCATCATCATCATCATCAGCCCACATTAGTCCACTGCTGGACATAGGCCTCCCCCAATACACGCCACTGAGCCCGGTGTTCGGCCCTTGTCATCCACTTACTGCCCGCCGCCTTTCGTAGGTCATCGCTCCACCTAGCCGGGGGGCGCCCCACACTACGTTTGCCTAGACGTGGTCTCCACTCAAGAACTTGTTTACCCCAACGGTTGTCGGTTCTTCGGCATATATGGCCAGCCCACTGCCACTTCAGCTTGCCAATTCTCTGGGCTATGTCGATGACTTTGGTTCTCTGTCGGATAATCTCGTTGCGGATTTTATCCTTCAGAGAAACTCCAAGCATAGCCCGTTCCATAGCTCGCTGTGCGACCTTAAACTGGTGAATGAGCCCCACTGTGAGTGTCCACGACTCGGCACCGTAAGTCATCACGGGTAGGACGCACTGGTTGAAGACCTTAGTCTTCAGACATTGTGGTATAGGCGACGAGAAGACTCGACGTAACTTACCGAACGCTGCCCAGCCCAACTGAATCCTTCTCTTAGCCTCCTTCTCGAAATTGTGTCTACCCATTTGCAATATTTGCCCGAGGTAAACGTACTCCTGCACAATTTGGAGTGGGTGGCCTTGTACGACGATTGGTTCCGGATGTATGCGATCATTAAACATGACTTTAGTTTTATCCATATTCATCCGGAGCCCGATTCGTTGAGAGGTATCAGCTAAGCCGTCTAGCATGTTCTGCAGCTCCTGCAGCGATTCCGCCATCAGGACTATGTCATCGGCGAATCGTAAGTGTGAGATGTGCTCGCCATTTATGTTTATGCCCATATTTTTCCAGTCCAGCGTCTTAAACATATCCTCCAATGCGTTAGAAAAGAGTTTCGGGGATATGACATCCCCCTGTCTCACTCCTCTACGTAATTGGATTGGATTAGACTGCTGGTCCTGTACTTGAACACTCATGGTCGCGGATTCATAAAGACATCTCAGCACTTCGATATAACGATAATCCACTTGACATCGCTGTAGAGATTCCAGAACAGCCCAGGTTTCGATGGAGTCGAAGGCCTTTTCGTAGTCCACAAATGCTAAGCACAGGGGCCGATTGTACTCTTCGGTTTTCTGTATTATCTGCCTCACTGTGTGGATGTGGTCTACTGTGCTATAACCACTTCGAAACCCGGCCTGTTCGGGTGGCTGAAATTCGTCGAATCTTCTTGCTAGACGATTTGTGATGACTCTCGAGAACAACTTATAGGCGTGGCTCAGGAGTGAGATGGGTCTATAGTTTTTAAGCAGTGTTTTGTCACCTTTCTTAAAGAAAAGGACGACTACACTCTTGTTCCACGCCTCCGGAGTTCTCCCGCGGTGAATGACGGAATTGAAGAGTTTCTGAAGCTCTTTTAGCACTGGAGCTCCTCCTGCTTTCAGAAGTTCAGATGTTATTCCGTCATCGCCGGGGGCTTTTCCGTTTTTAAGTTGCCTGAGTGCCATCTCAATTTCGTCCACACTGACATCCGGCAGTTCATCTGTAAAGTGGCGTGTAAGTGTGGCTCTAGAATCGCGACTATCGGGTTCAGGGCGAGAGGCATTAGAGTCGTATAATCGACCATAAAAATCCTCGATCTCAGCGAGAATCTGCGGTTTTGACAAGACGATGCGGCCGTCCGATGTTTTTAACTTCGTTAAATGGCTCCTTCCAAGCTGCTGGCTGAACACTTTAGATCCTCGGTTCTGCTCAATCGCCTTCTCTATACGGCGTGTGCTGGAGCACCGAAGATCACGTCTTACCAGCTTTGCTATAAGCTTGTTGAGGGCCGCCCGTTGCAACGAAGTGGCCTGAGTCTCTTCTCGTCGTCTTGCCATTAGCCGCAATGTCTCATCTGAGAGATCCGATTTTCTGCCACCACGACTCATACTGCAGAACTTTCCGCCCTCTTCCCGTACGATTCCTAGGATGTTTTGGAGTTCCTCGTCTACGTCTTCTGTGGTTTCCACGGCTGCGAATCGGTCTTCCAGTTTATTCTGGAAGGCTTCGGAGCCCGCACTGATCTGCAACAGGTTAGGTCGGAGCGTGGACTTTATCATGCGGCGTCTCTCCATCTGGACATCGATACTTAGGGTGCCTCGGACCATTCTGTGGTCGCTTCCCGTGTTAAACCTATTGACCACTGAGACATCCCTAAATATGCGTCTTTTGTCCGTCAGGATAAAGTCAATCTCATGTTTGGTGACAGAGTCTGGGCTTCGCCACGTCCACTTTCTGTGTGGTCTCTTCTTATAGAACGAGTTCATTAAGAAGAGGCCCTCTTTCTCTAAGAAGTTGACGAGCATTTGCCCCCTGTCATTCCTTGTCCCGACCCCGTGCGGCCCTAATCTCGATTCGCTGCACGTCTGTACTCCCACTCTAGCGTTAAAGTCCCCCATGATAACGTTGAAGTGAGCTTTGGTGGTGTTGTGAAGGGCTTTGGATATGTCTTCGTACATATCCTCCACCTCTTCAGTAGGATGTGTACCAGTGGGTGCGTAAACCTGTATCACTTTCAGGCTATATCTTTTCGATAGTCTGAGAATCAGGTACGCTACCCTGGTCGATACACTTGAGATTTCTTCAACGTTATCTGCTAGGACCCTATTAACGAGGAACCCCACGCCACCTTGGGAAAGTTGGTCTCCCTCTCGGAAATACATAAGATGGCCCGACTCTAGAGTTATGGTGTCCTCCCCCTGTCTTCGGACTTCAGATAGCCCGAGTACGTGCCACCTTATGTTCTCCAGTTCCACCTCTAACTGTGCCAAATGTTCGTCAAGTCGCAGAGTTCTTCCATTATACGTCGCCAAGGTCAGTTGTTTTTGTTTTTGGTAGCCTACCGTATCAAGGAAAGTCGGTGGATGGAAAAGGCTCAAGACCGTTCGTCATGGCACTCTTTGGGAAGGCACATGTCCAGCAGTGGACTATAACAGGCTGATAATGATGATTCACTGTCTTGTTTTTTCTCTGTGTAACGGCATCCGTTTCTTAGAAAACTGTAGCAAAAGGCTCGATAGAGAACATAATGGGGCATAAATACCGTACTCTCGCATCATGGACTTCCAATTAAAACTTGAGCTGTCTTCGATAAGTAGGGGGTATCTGAGATAGCGATTTGGGCTAAGGATCGATTGGACGATAGTGTATGTTTGCGGCGATGGGCTTGCAACATTTCACGAATATATGCTAATTTTTTTGCAAAATGTGGGCCATTATGTCATGTTTGGATGGGCCTCTGATTGCCCTCTTTAGACAGTTTTAAGGATTGTGTACCAACCAGGAGATGTGAAAGAATGGTTATTTAGTTTTCAAACTGTCAATCCACTGTCAGTGCATTGCTTTTACTATGGGAGGGTCACGGGTTTGATTCCCAGCTAAGTTCAATTTTTATCGGTTATTATAAAACTCTTAGATCTGAGAGAATGTCTACCGGGTTTGGAGAATACATTTGTCTTTTTTTATTGACTATATGAGCTTCTGTACCAAATAGTTATACGTAAAAGGCAATTTTAAAGCTGTGTTCATATGGTGTGCGTTATGTCGACTATAATTTATGAAGGATCATTTTGAAATAAATTAAAGTCTACTAAATAAAGTAAATTAGAGTTTAATTTTTGGGGTCAAATCAGTTTAAAATCAATTATTAAGCTGTCTCAATCTTGACGTAGAACTTCACGTACGTTTAATACCCGGTCACTGACCTAGTACAGAATGACCAAGAAAGAATCAGTGACACGATAAGCAAGCAACGTACGTTTAATAATTAGTTACGGAAAATAAAAATATTTTACCTTTTTATTTGTACAATAAAAAATATGGGCATGTCATGAGGAGGGATGAAAGTCATGTAACGAGAAGAGCGTTAGGTATGAATGTGGATGGATATAAGACTAGAGGAAGGCCGAAGAAAAGATGGATGGATTGTATTAAAGATGACATGAATAAGAAAGACGTGAGTGCGGAGATGACGGCTAACAGAAGAGAGTGGAAGAAGAAAACATGTTGTGCCGACCCCACATAATGTGCGACAAGGGCAGGAAGAAGAAGATTTGTATAATAAAAATATACTTTCAGGATAGTATATTAGTTGTGGAACACGTTGTATAGTTCCAAGTAATGCGGCTGGTGAACAACATAGTAGGTATTATGAAAGTTAGGAGAAATCACCGCCCTTGGACGGGTCAATTTCATTATTTGCATTGTCTACTCTGTTACGTTTATAGATTGATTCATTACATGTATATTATCCCGAAAGAGACTTATTACGTTAAAAACAAAAAAGGTTTCTAAAAAACTTTTTTTTCTCTTTTTGTCATCATTGTAACTAATCATTTAACGTAGGTAAGTTCGACATCAAGATTGATAAATTATTAATTTTGAACTGATTTAACCCCAAGGCCCAAGACAGCTGATTTTTACATAGCGTTTTATCGATGAGAAATTGCGATATTTCAAAAGTCTTACAACAAACTCTATTGCCAATTGGGTACAGAATAAGCCCCTTTCGGAATAGCATGCATATTATGAATCAACTTGTATGATAGGTAATCTGCTTTGATTGAGCTTTCGTCAAAAATATGTCTATTGTCTATATAGGAAAACGTATAAACCCACCGTAAAAATTATCTTCCCGGAATCGCTTCCAATCTGATCAGAATAGCCTCCAAGTACAAACAAGGGAGCAATCAGCTCTTATGTGGGCAATTTTCATGCAACACTTGCCTCGCGGTTCGTTCTCATACATGATACATTTTATCATACCCACAAACATACATCCATATTCAACTTCCTGCCTATACCTACAAAACTTATCTACTATACACTACAACACGTCCTAAATCTAAATTTATATAATGATAGGTACCTAGCCTAGCACAGTTAAGACATAATGTTAGTTATATTACACTGTTTGGTACCTAAGTTGACCAGCGGCATGGGGCCCGGTGTCCTGTAGCACAGGTTTTTTAAACCTATTTCAGGCACCGGTCTCTCACAAAACAGGTTAACTTAACTACCTACAATACTTATATTCTGCTGTATCCCATCCATTACTGTTAACCTTTGTTGAGAGAAACAAATACATATTCTATTCTATTCTATTACCAGTTGCTGGAATACAGTTGCAATAGAATAGAAGAATAGAATATTATTTATTTTTTTATATTATTTACAGTTCAGAAATGTATTGCTATTGAGGAGCAATCGAGTGTTACTGCAATATTTTGGTATCAATTTGCTTCATGATTCCTCCTTAATTATCTACACCAGTTATAACACTATTAATTGGCAGATCTTATATTAAAAAACGCTCGCAACGCAACGCAAGTCACATATTCTCAGCGGAGCCCCATTATTAAGTAATTTCTGTTTTTTGTATGTTGTCATGTTGTCTAACAGGATAGTTAGTAGTTTAGTTAGTAACATTCCATGCAGTTTGAAAATCTCGCAAGCATAGGCTATTTCAATTTCAATTTCAATTTATTTAATTTCAGACATGTCAACCATTTTGTTAGTAATAAAAATAATAATTAAAAACTTAAAAAATATGTTAGTAAGAACAAAATTATAAACAGTAAAAAAAAACATTATTGAGTGACCAACTGTGCGACAGGCTGGTGTTTTGAAAGCCAGTGGCCTATGATGCTGGAACCATAATTAAAACTATCTGCCACAACGGCCAGCATGCTGTTGCCACTGTCGCGGACGCGGCGCATCAGGGACGCAATTCTTTTGCGTATGATCGCGTAGAAGTCATCGACTTGAGCGTCAGCAAACATACCTGATGCGCTACAGTACCTCGGCAGTCCCAGCTGATGTCTATTGATGTATTTGTTGATGTCAAATTAAGTTGCACATTCTGGAGCAATCTTAAATGCCCGTGTAGAAGCATCTTAGCGAGCGAGCAATCAATACATCGCAGTTTTATTTGACAATGGTCATCAAGTAGCCAGAAATTGGAAACGTGCCCGCTCGCGGGTGAAAAATTGAATTTCGTGATGGACAATTTATTCTTATTTGATTTTAGGGGAATAAGGCGATCTCGTTAGAGTTGAGATGACAAAGGCAAATTAAACGCTTTTCATGTTTGTTAGGGATTCAAATACAAATGGCGTAAATCAGCCCTTACAGTTCCGTCACGTCATTTGTCTGTATGACCAACTGTTTTTCACGGCATCATACACACACCGGTAAAAAATCATTCAGTTCTATTATTAAAGTTCGTATCTTTAATTGTCGGAAGGGGAATTATGAGGAAGCTTTAAGAAATATTTTTTAACAGCACTATCTAAATAATTTGACATGAAATTAAATAAATTTCAATCTGATGTCAGTGTTAGTCGATTGAACAAATATTCAACAACTGAGAATGCCACGGTAGTTCACTATCAAACTGCGTAACACATCATCATTTCAGCTGTAGGACGTCCACTGCTGAAAATTTTCGAGAGCGAATTCCGGAATTTTCCAGTACTCACCACGCTGGGCACGCCCGTTGATGATTACATTCAGAACTATCGTTTTTAAAATAGGGGACGCTATTTCTATCACCTAGATTTTTTCCTTAGTCGTCTCTTACGTCGGCTCAAGAATAGGCCACTTCATATCTACCTACTCAGGTAGATATGAAGTTGCCTATTCTTGAGCCGACAAACAAATAAAATAAATAGTAACAAAAAAAAAACACAAGGCAACGGAAACCTAATAAACACCTGCCAAAAAACTGAAAACTACTCACATTCGCTTGTTCACGATGCAAGGTGAGCGTTGTTTAGCATGTTATTTGCATCTGGGAGGGGAGATAGGAAAACTAGGTCGCAGCTTATCCTTCTGTTAATAGCGTACACAAAAAAAAATAGCCTAGTCAAAGATATTATACAAGGTGTTATATACACTGATTCTTTCAGTGACCAGTGGTGCAATTGTGTAAGCGTAATGGCAATGAAGATCGTAACTTTGAGGGTAATTTTAACAATCCTAGCAATATTCAAAACGTTCCAAACTTGACAAGTGAAAACATCAAGACCTTAGCTTCTTCCTTTTCATGTTTGAAAAAGTTCAGATGTAGCTAAATGTGATAAATCATCCTTAAAATTGCGATCTTCATTACCATTTTGCTTACACAATAGCCTGGCAGGTTGAGGTATGGCGGCCCTTAAAAGGGCCTATGGGCCGTCGATGAAAGAATCAGTGTTGCGAAAGTATTAAAGTGCGACCCTTAGAGGCTCCTTTCGTGCTCATATCACATGTCTTCGAATTTTTAGGTTCCATGACATGCCGGTTTCCTCACGATGTTTTCCTTCACTGTTTGAGAGCGCACATAAATTTTCCGAATGGAAAATCCATTGGTGCACGACAGGTTTCGAACCCACGACCTGTGGATCGGAAAGCAGGGCCACTAACACCCCTCCACACTCTGTCTGAATATAAAAAAAATCGCGTCTTTACGTGTGCACTCGCCGCGGTAGCGCAGCGGACGAATGCCATTCTGAGACGTAAGGGTTCGATTCCCGCTGCGGGACAAATTTATGCATGACTTGCAAATATTTGTTCCGGGTGTTGTGGTACTATGTACTGTCGAGCGTTATTTGAACAGTTCGTATACGCAATACCTGCTTTCATAGTGGAGGAAAGCATCGTCACTCACTCACTCATCGTCCGGTCAAGCTGCAAAGGTCGTACGAGACCAAAAGCTTAAGACTATCAACACACAACCAGAAACTGACAGATTTAAATCAACCAATCAGTAAGGATGTACGGTCTTCCCGATTGGTGTTTAGGAATGTCACTGGACCGTTCGTCCTTACTGATTGGTTAAGTACATTTTTCGGACATAAATTTATGATAGTGTGTGTCCAACCTAAAATCAGTAAGAAAAATAAACCCACGCCCTAAAATCCAAAAATAGAATGAGCTTTTTTTCGCATACGGTCTTAATAATAGGTCATAATAAAGAAAGAAAGAAAGAAAGAAAGAAAATAATTTATTTCCCGTCACATAATGAGATAATAATTTTAAAAACTTAAATTACTGTCAAAATTAGTATACAAAGTGACGAAAAAAAGGTTGCCACTCAGCATTTGCTGCATCAGCCCAGTGGCCGTTGCAGCGCAATTTTCAGTGGCACCCAAATGAAAATCGCGGTAGCTACTGTTACACGCATCTACTAAAATAACTATAAAATAAATTTACAAAATAATTGAACTAAAACAAATTCGTACCTATGCTATCTATACCTATAATAGGTATTAATACACCTACACTGTACCTCTGACTGAGTAGTTCGCCATCTCGTACCGAAAAATTCGGCCCGATTTGACGAAATTAAATCATATCATTTTCCTTCCCGACTCGGCCCACTTTTTGTGTAAAATTATAATCGTGTTTGTCGTCAAGTAGGTATGAGTAGTTCGCCATCTAACCCTTTAGACATCTTCAAGGATATGAAGTGCCTGGAGATTTGAACCTGCCTAATTCAATAATGTTCGACATACTGTCTACCGTCCTTGACGATTTCAGACAAGATCCCACTTCATTATTATTCGTAGATTTTGATAACTGTCTGTTTGGCATAATTAACTGGTTCCTTCTTTATCTGCATGTCGTAAATTATTGACCATATTGATTTTATCGTCAAAAACTCATAACTCATTTTAGGAGGAGGTAGGGCACAGCGAGATTTTCTTGTTTTAAATTGGAGCAGCCCGCCTGGGAGGTACTTCCACCTTACAGAAGATCGCAGCCAAATAACATTATTTGTTTTAAATAGTGTTGTTTTCCGGAGAGTAAGGTTGCCAGAGCACTTTAGGGGGGAGCGGGATCGGGGTCGGCAACGCGTGCGTGATGCCTTTGGTATTGGCATAGGCTACGGTAACCGCTTACCGGTGGGCCGTAAGATTGTTTGCCACTTCAGTTGAATAAAAAAAAAACTCGTGCTAAGAGTTACTGTTTAGAATGCCAACTTGAAAAATAGATAATTAGGTATTTGGAAAGTATGTACCAAGTTCGTCAAAGTGACTGTTACAAGTTTGAAAGTGGGGGAAGACTGAAAATTTTGTTTTAGAGATTACTTTAGGAGTTTTTATAAGTTAACTTTGATTTATCGAAGAGATGATCTGGGCAGAGGACGGTTGCTTGTTTTTTATGTAACTGATTCTTTCTTGGTCATCCTGTAGTAGATTAATGACTAGGTTGAGGTATGGTGGCCCTGAAAAGGGCCTATGACCGTCGGTGAAAGAATTAGTGTAGTAAAAGGATTAAAGTGCGCCTTTATAAGGACGGTATATTTGGTACAATCAAGGATTTAATTCTGTAAAAAAAATTGAATATGCAAGGTGATTCATAATTATGAAATTATCTCAAAAGGGGCTTATTCTATCGAAAATTACTCAAAGTCAAATGGCATTTATTTCAATAAAATCACTAGGATCACAAAATATGATGCAAGCAAAAACTGTAAAGACAAAGGCATTTTAGCTGTCGAGGGGCAGAGCGACTTCAGGCCATGCGGTTTTATCATTTTTATAATCATTTAGTTTATAGTACGCTTTCTTATTAAGATTGATACCTAAAGCAGCAGAAAAATTAAGTTCGTACTGATTTGACCCCAAAACCGCTGATTTTTGCATGGAGTTTTTTCAATGAAGAATGCCGAATTTCCAGAAGTCGTAGTACAAACTATATTGGCAATTGAGTGTAGGTAGAATAAGCCCTTTCGGGATAGCAAACATATTATGAATCACCTTGTATCAGGATGTTGAGATTCAACCGTGGCGCCCTCTGGGAGGTTGAGGTTGGAAAGTAAAACAGAGGCCCGCTGCGAACTAATTATGCAGTAATTTTACCCGTAAGATACCCTGACAATTTAACAAGTTACGGTAACCATGATCTCCAAGGGTAATTTGTTATAATGAAATGTAGAGAGGTTAATATTTTCGGTTTTTTGTTGTTTTGCTACTACTTTTATAAGACGTGTAATGTACAGCCAACAACATTATTGTTCTAATCATCTTCATTTCAGCCGTACGACGTTCACTGCTGAACATGGCTGCCCCCACAGACAGAGCAAATTCCTTATCATGTGGGGGGATTTTCCCATACCAACGTTAGAGCTATCGTTGTTAAAATGAGGGATGCTGCTGCCCATCCCCTAGCTTTTTTACCTTAGTAGCCTCTTACGACATCCGCGGATAGGTAGATATGGAAGGGCCTATTCTTCAGCCGGGGCGGCTAAATGTTCTAATTCGTGTAAAATAGTGCTGATACAGTAAAACGTCATGATAGGGCGGGTTTTTATTCTGGAAAATTCTGAGAAAAAATATATTGCAGGTCACAGAAAATATCTCGAAACAACTTGGAGATAGGATTCCCTCTTATTTTTGTACATTCAAGAGGGTACACAAGCACTGGTGGTAATCCTAAATCAATAAAGCCAAGATTCAATGCTCGGCTGACGACAAGATATGGATGGTTTTATGATATAAATAAATAACACCCAACAGTGGCTGGGCATACATAGTCCTGATTCCACACTAGGATTGCCTGTGTTGCGGGTATCAGAAACTATGAGTCCTATCACAATACCCAGACCCGGAACGAATGATTGTTTGTAAAAGTATTTCCGAATCGAAACTCTAGCCTGCAAAACGACCGGTGCGACGATACCCGAAGCAGTTAAAAATTTAACTACACAGTATCACACCCTGGACACTCCTGGACAAATGGCTTTACTTAGGCATAGCACTTAGTGCTTGAGGCACTTGACTTACGAAATCGTCGGAGCAAGTGTAAGATCAGAGAAGAGGTGAGCATCCATTCTATGTGTTAGCATATTTTTAATATGTGGCGTTAGTTTGTCTCATAGCCTCACTTTGTCAGCCGTATGGGGCAGACATAAATATCAGTTTCAACCCAAGATCCCAGGAACCTTTAGAAAAGATACTACAACAAAATAGCCAACTGAAAGCTTCAGTGTTATTAAATTTCCGTCTTTGCTGGGGTGTAGCACCAGTTTGCAACAGCTGTAATAGGTACAAATGCATAAAACGCACCACTGAGGGAAATAAGTGCTGTACGAAGCAGGCTCAGTGTAAAAAAATAATCCCTAATTATAAATCAAATGCAAAGTCAAAAGGCGTTTATTTAAATGAAATCACTAGGATCACTTTGAAGCGTCTTAGAAACTAGTTGAAGCTATGCCTGTTCCTCGCGACCAAGCCTAGAAGAATCAGAAGAACCTAGAGGAAATAGAGCTCGATGTAAAGGCCTAACTAATACTAAAGCGCCTAAAGAGTCTAGTTCTGTCTAATTCTGTCTGATCATCATAATCATCAACAACATCAGCCTGTATTTGTCCACCGGACATATGCCTTCCCCATAGGGTATCATGGCGAAAGGTCTTGAGCCTGTTCCGTCCATTTTAATTCTGTCTAATTCCGTCGAATTATTTCTAACTCGGTGTTTTGAAATATTATAACCCTACTGGATGACTGATGATACCACCCAATAATTAATTTGACGTTTGCGTTAAGCTCACTGTGGTCCGATAGCGTGAAAAAGCGGTGCTGGCCCGCATTGCCTTTGATACCGCTCGATACACGAATTCTGACAAAACCCATTGTAACTCAATATTTCAGATACATCGCAATGAATACACGCCCCATTGAGAAAACACGGAACGACATTTGAAATTTCTCCTTAACACCCCGTAATAAGGTTTGAAGCGAACAGCGGCGGACCAAGGAGACTAGAAAACTTTAGATATTGGTAAATACTTTATTATCCTACTTTTCACCAGGTTGGAGTTATGAGATTTATCTAGAACTAGTTCTCGAGTTTGTGGTTCTTGTAATAAGAGTTAAGTACCTTCATAAAGTTTACGAAAAATGACCAGCATTTTTGTGTTTTGTTTTTTTTTATTTCGTTCAGGATGATCGCTGTGAATAAAATGGTCTTACTCGTGTTTTTAAACATGGTCTGTAAATCCATATCTATTTTAGTATTGCTAAGAGTTGAGGACTCTTTGCAGCAAGTCTGGGGTAGTTAACTTATTGTTCGAGCAACTGAAGCGAGCGATGATTTCTCAAACAATTTGGAAGTAATAAACGCTGAATGCTTGTATGTTTATTTGTTAGAGCATAACTTTTTAATTGATCAGCTAAGGTGGCAAACAAACTTACGGCCCACCTGTTGGTAAGTGGTCAGCGTAGCCTATGAACGCTCGCAATACCAGAGGCATCACACACGCATTGCCGACCCCGAACCTTATAGAACAAATTCCCTAGAAGCTCTGGCAAACTTGCTCACCGCAGGAACACAACACTATTTGAAACAAATAATATTATTTGGCTGCGATCTGTAAAGTAGAGGTATCTCCAGGCGGGCTGCTCCAATTCAGAGCGAAAAAACTCTCTCCCTTTTATTATGAAACTGAGTTTAGACCCGGTCTAACTAAACCCTGGTTTTGTGACAGGGTAAGTGAAGGGTTTTTCCCGGCAATAAAAGTCGTTTAGCAATGATGGAGGCCTTCTGGTGGCCTAACAACTGCGTCACTAGAGTTGGCCTCCAACTCATTGAACTTTCAAGCAAGGTTGACTGATGAAAATATTCAAGCCACGCCTCTGCCAGAAGTTAGTACTATTTATAATTTTAAACTTTTGTAGAGTGTCTTTTAAAACTTGTACAATATCCCAACGTGTTTATTATTTTTAAATAACAAGTGTACGAACTGATTATTCTATTTGAAAACTTATGTAAAAGGTTGTGTACACAAAAATAGAAAATTAACGTATTATAGTTTATTATTATTCGTATAAAACATCACATCTTGACTGGCCTCATAGCTCAGGTGGTACTAACTCTGCCTTCTGCGCTAGAGGTCGCTGGTTCGATTCCCGCACTGGACAAACATTTGTGTGATGAACATAGATATTTTTTCTGTGTCTGGGTGTTAAATATTTATCTATTATGACATGTATATCAGTCTCTGGTAGCCATAGTACAGGCTATGCCTAGTTTGGGATCAAGTGACCGTGTGTGATTATGTCCGGGATAAAAGAAAAAAAAAAGATCTCTCAGGCAGAACAGCGTCTTCCACCTGATCCTACATAAATCATCTGGAATAGTTATTGTGGCTACCGATCTTCTTCGCATCTTTGGCTAAAACTATTCCAACTCACCAAGACAGTATGTAACCGGATGAGAATTCCACTGAAACATCACAATTTGAAGCCAGAATGCTGATACAGGCTGCTTTAATAATATCATGAAGACTTCAAGCCAACATAACCGCTTCAAAATTGAACCTTCTCCCAACGACATAAGGATAATTAATACCCCGAGCTCAAAGATCCTGAACGAGATAGAGCTTTGTGGTTTTATGAATAAGGCTCCGAGTTGAGTGAACAGGGCACGTATTCGAGTAATTTGCATGCAGCAAATGTTACTGTTATTGCACCCAATTGGACAAAGTGCGAAATGCTCGTAACTTGATGCGACATGAAGTTAAAAATTGAAAGGCCCTATTGGGGATGACGAGCCATTCTGGTGAATTGAGTGAATATTGTGTTATTTTGTTGGTACCACGTTGGGCGCCAGTCAAAAATTTAAGTTTTAATGTTGGTTGTGCTGTTTAAAGATTTTGTGCTGACGACCCTTGCGGTTCAATGATATTTTGAAAAACTGATTTTGAATGAGAACAAAACGAATTTCAAAAAGCCCCATGTTGGGCGTCAAGCATTGGTATTTCTCATCTAAAACGTTACATATAAAAACATGCGGTGTAGGTTTAATCCAAAAAAGCTTTATACCAGTCTAAAGAGTTTCACATTTCTCCTTCAAATTTTATTAAATACCAATTTTCTAAAATAATAGACATAGGGCGCCAATTTCATATTGAAAAGATTTATTGAAAAAATAATATTGAAACTTAAGTAGCCTTTTTTATTTTGTTGGCGGTTATCTGCACTCATACCAAGATAAGGCTGGGTCTACACGGTGCTAGATTGAAATATTTGTAAGAGATAGGTTGGTGGTAGACTCATACACTGGAGTTACTGTGTCTGAGAGCCAATGAGTTTTCATAGTTAAACTGCCTTGACTGTTAATTTTTAGTTTTTCGCAGCTAGTAACAATACAACTTACTCTAGTGCTCATTACCATCTAAGCAACTGAAGTCAGTAGCGCTCTTGGATGAGTGGACATGAGACTAGCGTGTAGCAAATAGCTTGTACTGTGTCAAAAAGTGAAAGTCTAAAGGAATTTATTAAAAAAAAAAAAAAAAAATTCCAGACATATCACACACGGTCAACTGATCTCAAACTAGGCATAGCCTGTACTATGGGTACCAGAGACTGATATACATAATAGATACATATTTAACACCCAGACAGAACAAACATCTGTGTTAGTCACAAATGTTTGTCCAGTGCGTGTTCGGGAACGCCTATCACTTTTCGCGAGCAAGAGCCGTGTTATGCCGAATCTACCTGTGATTTGTAGGAACTATTTTATATATTGTCTGTGTTACCGAGGTTCAGTGAAATTACACACGTCATGGCAGCAAATTAAATCTTTTATTTTCCAAAGTCCAAGAATCACCTAAGAAGAGGGATATTCCAATACATGGTCCTACGAGCCAAATACCCAGGATAAGAGGGAAGTGATCAGTGGTCGTTTTCACGGAATTTAACCCAATACTCTTTTTATTCTCAGGTTACAAGTAGTACATGCCACTTACATTTTTACATGTAAGCAGAAACAAGGTTTGGTTTGTCTGTTCAATTCAGCCCATTTAATTCATTGTGAGTATGTTTCCTTAGCTTACTTATGGTATTTACTAGCTTATTTGGAAGGAAAAGTCATTGTGATGTAATTACCGGTAACCTATAAATTACAACCTCCAAAGTTTCACATATTGCGTTTGCACAAAGTTTTGTCAAAAATCAATCAATTTAGCCAATTGTTTAGTTATATACAGTAATAAATAATAATCTGGTACCTGTTCAAGTAGTTATTTTTGAGAATAAATGCCATTTTAGTCCATAATTTGTAAAACACAACTTGTCATTTTCATTGTGAAAATTGGTATAAAAAATCATAAACTTATTTTTCACGTTTAGCTTAAAATTGTTAAGGTTTGGATTAATTAAGCATCATAATTATAAATTATAGCTTTCATTTGCCCTACTTGTTATCTTACATGATTATAAATGTGTATAATTAGTAGATTATTTTCTTTGTAAACATACATCAATCACCCGTTGTAATTGTGATTGATTTTTATGTAAAGTTAAAGTGCATTGTTTCATTGTATAATATCTCAATTCCAGGCAAACCAGCCGCTACTAAAGGTCCCCAAAATGACAGAGAAAGAGGAAAAGGACCTAATCAAGAAGCGAGCTAGTTTTAAAGGCCGTTTAACTGCCTTTGGCAAGTACTTATGTGAATTGTCTGGTACATTGAGTGCGCAACAGGTAAATGAACTGCAATTACGAATAGGAAAAATGGAGTTTTTGTATGAACAATATGACGAAGTGCAATTAAAAATAGAATGTCTTGTGGATGATACGCAGTCACAAAGCTCTGAAAGAGATGATTTTGAGTCCATATATTACAAATCACTTGCTAAGGCACAAGATATTCTCTTTCGCAATCCAAAGTCTCCAAAAAGTGAAACGGTAGAAAGTCCTCGAGCAAGCAACCACAAGCTAGTGAAGTTGCCTACCATTAATTTACCCAAATTTCAAGGGTCTTATGATAATTGGCTCGAGTTTCATGACACATTTTCTAGTCTTATACATTCGAACGACGGAATGGATGAAATAAATAAGTTCCATTACCTCAGGGCCTCGTTAGAAGGCTCAGCTGCTGTAATAATACAATCAATTGAGTTTTCTGCAAGCAACTACTCGGTGGCCTGGGAGTTATTGTGCGACAGATATAATAATAAGCGTTTATTAGTGCAAAACCATGTTACCAACTTGTTTAATGTCGATTCAATCAAAAGTGAGTCTTCTATTAGCCTAAAGCGGTTAATTGATCAGCTGAATAAAAGCCTGCGTGCCCTGGATTTGCTCGGCGAACCGACCAAACACTGGGACACCCTACTTATTCACATTATCACTAGGAAACTTGATCATAAAACGTTCCGTGAGTGGGAAGAGTGTAAGGGCCGTCTCGACAAGGAGAAGGCTATAACGTTGGCGATTTTTCTCGAATTTATTCGTGACCGTGCTGATCTCTTAGAAACGTTGGAACTGTCTCGCGGTAACGTATCAAATCAGCCACCTAAAAGTATAAACAAGCTTAAGACTATGGTCTCTGTGGCCAGTCCACAATCGCAGGTAGTGAGTGAGGATTATAAGAATAATGATTCGTCCATAAAGCCGTGTCCTAAATGTAAGGGTGACCATCATTTGATGAATTGTACGCAGTTTCTCGCCCTTAGCAACGAGCAAAGGTTGGAGCTTATCCCACTGTTTAAGGTGTGTTACAACTGTTTTCGCACTGGTCATTACTCGAATCGCTGCAAAAAGAACGGTTGTAAACTATGTAAGCGCAGGCACAACACCTTAATTCATGTGTCAGACCCTAAAAAGCCTACTAATTCTGGTTCGGCGAATTCAGACGTCGGCGACGGCAGCGGCGTCAAGTCGCACTCGACTGCCCCGTCTGCTGATCAGACACAAACACCTGCTAACGTTACCTTAACTACCTACTGTTTGGATGCGCCGTTAGAAATGCAACAAGACGTTTTATTGTCGACTGCCCTGGTAAAAGTCATCGATGCGAATGGTCGCGAGTGCATTGTACGCGCTTTACTAGATTGTGCAAGTTCATCTTGTATTATTACGGAAAGGTTGTGTCATAGATTAAATCTGCCCTATGTAGGCATAGATAGGCCGATATTTGGAATTAATAAAACTCAAACAAACACGACAAAAATGTGCCGTGTTCTAATAAACTCATTGAATGAGGATTATTCACAAAATCTACTCTGTTACGTGCTGCCGTCTATAACCGATGACGTGCCTTGCCATTCAGTTAATATTTCGCACTTAAACTTACCTGATGATATTGCCCTAGCCGATCCTCAATTTTACAAGGCGTCTGAAGTAGACATGATAATCGGTAGTAATGTATTTTGGGAACTACTCGGGTCGCGGAAGATTAGTTTAGGGGATAATAATCCGATTCTCTGGGAAACCCGACTGGGTTGGTTGGTTTCCGGTCCTATTAATGGTGGCCATGGATCGTCTCCTCTTGTATGCAACTTCACAAAAGTAGATAGTTATCTTAAAAATGACTTCGGAAATGATGACATTCAAAACATGTTATCCCGTTTTTGGCAGCTTGATGAAGTAGGCCCTAAGTCGTCATATTCCGAAGAGGAACGAATGTGTGAAGAACACTTCGTCCAAAATACGACTCGTCTTAAAGATGGTCGCTTCTGTGTCAGAATACCGTTGAAACAGTCTCATGAAGCTTTAGGTGACTCATTGCAGCGAGCGAAGCAATGCCTTTTCTCATTGGAACGCAGGTTCAAGAGCCGATCTATGTTTAGCGATAGGTATGTCAACTTCATGTCCGAGTATCTTTCACTTGGCCATATGTCAGAGTGCGAATTAAGTTCTAATCCTACTCCGTACTTTATTCCACATCATGGAGTATTGAATGAAAATAGTACTACCACTAAATTAAGAGTCGTCTTCAATGCCAGTAGTCCAACAACATCTGGCGTATCTTTAAATGAAATTCAGATGGTAGGACCTACGGTTCAAGACGACCTTCTGGCAATACTTCTCCGATTCAGATTTCATAAATACGTCATAATTGCAGATGTGGAAAAAATGTATAGGCAAGTAACTGTGCACCCTGCTGACAGGCACCTGCAGCAAATCGTCTGGCGTGACCCTGCGGAACCTAAACTCAAGACGTACCAGCTTAATACCGTCACTTACGGCTGTTCCAGTGCCAGTTACCTCGCAACTAGGTGTTTGAAACAAATAGGCCTTGAATGCGGTGATAAGCTGGTGTCTGAGATTATCATCCACGATTTTTACGTAGATGACTTGCTAACGGGTTCAGATTCAGTTCTGGAGGCACTGGATATTAAAGGAAAGGTAACCGCTGAACTTGCTTCAGCTGGAATGCCTCTTCGTAAGTGGAAATCCAACAATCCCCAGCTCATTAGTCAGTCCGAAGCCAATTCGTCTCTCAATTTAAATATTGGGTCTATAGAACCCAGCAAGACATTAGGCATAGGATGGCAAACTGACTCAGATGAACTCTGTGTAAATATTGATTCGTCAATTTCCAGGGAATCAACGAAGCGAGGATTGCTTTCAGTAATCGCGCAAATATTTGACCCCATGGGCATGGTGTCCCCTTGCGTTATATCCATGAAGATCCTGATGCAAAAGTTGTGGATCTATAAATTGTCATGGGACGAGCCATTGCCTTTGGAGATTGCCAAAGTTTGGCTTGATATAGTTAAAAGTCTCCCGGTGTTAAATAATTTGCGTATTCCTCGCCTCGTTGTTTGCGATTCTTATATCTCCCTGGAATTCCATATTTTTTGTGACGCGTCGCAGAGTGCTTATGGCGCCTGCCTTTATGTGAAAAGTGTTAACGGTTGTGGTGAGAACTTCGTGAAGTTGCTTCTGGCCAAAAGTAAGGTTGCGCCCTTGAAGCCAACCACGATCCCCAGACTTGAGCTCTGTGGAGCTCTGGTGGGAGTACGTTTGTTTGAAAAGGCAATCGCTTCACTTCGTGTAGAAGTCAAACATACCACTTTCTGGACGGATTCTACAATTGTGTTAGGATGGCTTAAGATGCTCCCCAATAAACTTCAGCCCTTCGTTCGCAATCGTGCTGTTGAAATCTTAGAGAAAACTGAGAATTGTTCCTGGAGACATGTCCCCACAGATGAAAACCCTGCTGATCATATTTCCCGCGGTGTTGACATTAGCGTGTTACAGGGTCTAGATCTGTGGTGGTCAGGTCCTCAATTTTTGAAACAGGACATCTCCCAGTGGCCTCCCAATCCAGCCAGCGCACCGAAGCTCCCCGAAGTTCGACCTGAGGTATCGTTGCACTTGTCACTTACGCGTGACGATAAATTAATTGATTTTAGTCGTTTTTCAAATGTTTTAAGACTGAAACGCGCTGTAGCTTACGCGCTTAGATTTGTTAATCTATGTAGGAAACTTACCAACGAGACCGGTCATCTCAGTACTGATGAGCTACAAGGCGCATTAAATTTAATCATCAAAACTTCCCAGTCAGAGTCGTTTCCTGAATATAAATCTTTGCTTAAGAAGGAAAGCTTATCTCCCAAAAGCAAGTTGACTAAATTTAATGTATTTGTTGATGAAAGCAATTTAATGCGTGTTGGCGGTCGCTTGGCTAATGCCTCAATGTTTTCGTATCATAAAAAACATCCAATAGTTTTACAGTCCACTCATCATTTTACAAAACTCTTATTTAAAGCTGAGCATATTAGGCTAATGCATGCTGGCCCACAGTTATTGCTGGCATCTATAAGAGAAGTTTATTGGCCTATCGGAGGCCGTAATTTAGCAAAATCTACCTATTATCAGTGTGTGCGATGTACTCGCATGAAAGGAAAGGTTGCAACTCCTCTTATGGGAAGTTTACCTCAGCAACGTCTTATTCCAGGCCGTCCGTTCGAATGTGTAGGAATAGATTACGCTGGTCCTATCTCATCTGCGAGTCGTCAAGGCCGAGGTTGCAAAATTGTTAAGGTTTATATTGCAATATTTGTTTGTTTCACAACCAAGGCCATTCACATTGAATTGGTAGGTGACTTAACTAGTAATAGTTTCATGTCTGCACTGCGCAGGTTTATATCTCGTAGAGGGAAACCCACAGATATCTTCTCGGATAATGGCACTTCGTTTGTTGGGGCTTATAATGAGATTAGTAAGTTCCTTAAAACTGGTTGCAGTTCATTGCCTGCAAGCTTGGCTAATGAAGGTATTAAATTTCATTTATGTCCACCCTATTCTCCTCATTTCGGGGGCCTTTGGGAAGCGGGAGTTAAATCTATCAAGTATCATATGTACAGAGTATTGGGAAATTGTAATCTAACCTATGAAGAGCTGATCACTGTCCTGACGCAGATTGAAGCAATCCTAAACTCTCGTCCGATTACTCCACTCTCAAGCGATTCAAATGATCTGACTCCGCTCACGCCTGGACACTTCCTCATAGGAGCGCCTCTTACTGCACTTCCAGCTCCTGATTATCAAGATAGCCCTGCGAGCCACTTGACTAGATTCCAAAGACTGGAACAGTTTCGCCAGCATTTTTGGACCAGGTGGTCCAAGGAATATATCAGCGAGTTGCAGCAACGAGTCAAATGGCACTCTAACAAGTCGTCCCTAGAACCTAACAGTCTGGTTGTCATAAAGGAAGATAATCTTCCACCCCTGAAGTGGAGACTTGGTCGCATTATAGCTGTGTACCCTGGTGCTGATGGGATCAACCGTGTTGCCGATATCAGGATCGCAAATGGTGGAACTGTCCGAAGATCATTCAGCAAAATTTGCCCTTTGATTGACACTACTTGTTGAAAGGCAAACTTTCAACATCCGGGGGCATGTTCGGGAACGCCTATCACTTTTCGCGAGCAAGAGCCGTGTTATGCCGAATCTACCTGTGATTTGTAGGAACTATTTTATATATTGTCTGTGTTACCGAGGTTCAGTGAAATTACACACGTCATGGCAGCAAATTAAATCTTTTATTTTCCAAAGTCCAAGAATCACCTAAGAAGAGGGATATTCCAATACAGTGCGGGAATCGAACCCGCGACCTCTAGCGCAGAAGGCAGAGTTACTACCAACTGAGCTATGAGGCCAGTCAGACAGAATAAAATCACTAGCATCACTTTGAAATATCTTAGAAACTAAGGGTGGATTCGACCAAACGCTATGTTATGCCAGAGTAACAATCCCTGGGATAACTCCCTGGAAAACAGGCTTACTCTAGAGTTATTAGTATTTTTTTTCTATGGCTAAGATTTATACTAGTTTGGTCGAATCCACCCTAAGTGAAGCTATGCCTGTTCCTCGGTAACAAACATCGCAAGCTGACCCTGTTTTACAAAATGGAATGTAGAGCTATAGTGTTGTGTCGATCGAACAAGGTGAGGCTCAAAACAAACATAATCTGTTAATAAATAAAAGCTTCAAAATATGAAAAAAGGCAAGTAATGTGTAAACTTAGCTTACGATATCGTCTGAAGAATATTGGAGAAAAAAAATGGCAGACGTTGCATTTAAGGTGAAGGTATTTGGATTGTAAGCAAATGTATATTGGTTTATAAATCTATGCTTAGAAACTGAATGTTCAGAGATATGAAAAAATGTGTTTGTGATTTGACAAGCAATAAGCTTTGTTTGGAAATGTTTTAGTTTTTAAGTGAGCAAGGTGATCCATAATATGTATGTATACTATCCCGGAAGGGGCATATTCTATCAACAAAAAGAAAGACTAGATAAACAAAATTCAAAACTTCCAATAATAAAATGTTCAAATCAGCTATTTTGGTATTTTTCTTATCGTATCTTTATATACAACAGATCTTTCATTGAAAATTGTTGAATTTTAAAAAACTTAGTTTTCCCTTGTTCAAATCCGCTATTTTGGTAATTTTTTAAGTCTTTATAAAGTATAGATTTTACAATGAGAATTGTGGAATTAACAAAAGTAGTAGGACAAAATTTATTGCCAATTGGTTGTAGAATAAGCCCCTCCCGGGATACATATTATAAATCACCTCTTAAAGTGGTAAACCGGACAAGAAAAAGTAAACGGGATGGGCAGACAATGTCGCAAGCAACGCTGACCGCAGCTGGATGAGGCTTGCACGAAATCGAAGAGACGGGCAACGAGAGGCATGTACCTACCCAGTAGTGGTAGTCGGGCTGGAGATGATGTTGATGAAACCCTTCCGGGATAGTTACTAGTTACGGAGCACTAAGTACTTTTACGGCCGACTTATTATTGTCACCGATTCCTAAGAAATCTTGCTAGGTGCTCGTAAACTCCAAAGCAGCAATACAGTCCACACATTGTTGTCGTAAAATATACAAACAAATTATTTTGGAGCGGTCGGCTCCATTGTTTATTTGACAAACAAAAAAGAGAAAAAATCGTATGTTTGGACTGCCTTATCTCGGTCGCGCAGACGGCAAACAAACTTTTGTTATTATTAGGGAAATTGTAAGTGATTTCGTTTTGGCTCACTGAAGAAAATTTCGAATGGAAATTCGGACGTTTTTCTCTCCAGCCTCTTGTTTTTTTTTTTTTTTATTTTTTTTATTGGAGATGGTTAGGCGTTTGACCACCAGCTCACTTTTGCAAGTGAGATGTGGCCTAAGATGGAGCACGCTTTACCAGAAGGAACTTATTCACTCTAGATTTGAAGACTCCTAGATTGTACTCATCCGGGAAAACAGACGCTGGCAGATCGTTCCACTCTTTGCCAGTGCTTATAATAAAGGTGGAGCAGAAACGTTTGGTTCGACACTGTGGTATGTCGACCAGGTAAGGGTGGTAATTACCTGTGCGTCTGCTTGTCCGGTAGTAGAAGGGGGAGGGAGGGATGAGGTCATGCAGATCCTGCGCACAGTCACCAAAGTGGTACTTGTAGAACACTGACAGTCTGGCCACACGCCGTCTGTGTTCAAGGCTTTGTAGATTGGACTCCACAAGCGAGTCATCTCCTATGAGCTTGTGCGCCAATGAATATGCCCACGACGCATTTATATGTCCCACTTTCGTTGCACTTTTATTCACTTCGATAGTGCGTTAACAGCTGGTTTGTAGCAGATCATTTGCATTTGCATCTTTAGGTACGCAGATAAATCGTTATACATACGCAGGTGAGTATCACGTCGCGTTCTTGGGGAAAGTAAGTGCACGAAAGGAACCTCTTACATGCGCTCTTTAATCCTTTCACTACACTGATTCTTTAACCGACGGTCGTAGGCACTTTTCGGGGTCACCATACGTCTACTTGGTCACTGACAATACCGGATGACCAAGAATGAATCAGGGTCACAACAAGCAAGCATTGGAGAAAGTAAAGTAAGATTAGTTTTTAAGATAAAACAAAAATAAGTTAAATTTGAATTCAAATATAACATAGAGTTTCAATGACTTCATAGTTTAAAGGTGATATTTGATAGTGTTAGATCCCGTTAGACATGCGTTTTTATTATCTACCTACCAGTGGATGACGTCAGGGCGACTAAGGCATAGTTAGCTGGATCAGTCGATAAATCGTTTGCAACTGTCTTTAGATAGCTCAACCATTTCTTGTGTATTTTGTTTATTAGTTAAAAATAGTAACTTGAATAATTTAAATTATAATAAGTTGATTGTTATTCATAAATCGTTGGTAGATATTTATTTTGTTAAGATAATAATTGAGAATGTACTTTCAGATACCTCTCTTATTTACATGATACTGGGGTATGTAGCAGGTATTCAGTGCACTAACGGCTTAGCCCAACCAAATGGAACTAATTCTCATAGATAGAAACCCCTCCCTAAGTGCAACACTCGCTCCAAGAGCCATTAGTGTTTTTGTTTTAAATGCTATGTCAGCATTATCTCTTAAGTATCTAGTCATTATCTATCAGTGATATTATTGATTTAGGTTAGGACTTAGTTAAGTCTGTATAGTAGTCTGTAGTCCCTAGTTTCTTGTAGTTTCTAGTTAGAAAGAAGCTCTTAATCATCATCATTTCAGCCTTAGGAGGACCACTGCTGAACATAGGCCTGCCACGGATTTCCAGAGTAACTTCCTATCATATGGGCGGAAATTGTCTACCCACCACGCTGGACAAGCGGGTTGGTGAGCGCAGTGAGAGCTAAAATAAAAAATAAATAAAGTTAGAGCTATCGTTGTTAAAATAAGGGACTCTGCTATCCATCCAAGTTAATATTTACAAAATACATAAGAAACAGTTGAGCCATCTAAAGACCGTTACAAACGATCTATAGATAGCTCAACTGATCCAGATCAGTACCAGTTGGAAGCGTCCCCAAGACGCTGGCGGAATTGCCACGCTGGATGGCAATGCTAATGCGCTGGGCCAAATAAGAGCCAGCTCTCGGGTCACGCGTCGCTTCGATCAGACGTCCTGATATCTTTTTGAAAACCCGGAGGGCCCCGTTTCCCCACGGACCCAGGGTCTCAACCCCAAAAGGCTCAAATATGTAAGCCCTATCAAGACTAACATATTTGCGCCTTTTGAGATCCTCGGCCGAATCTGTATTAGTTTTAAGTTTCTTTCTGTAAATAAAGCATTATGTTTTTCTATCCATCCCCTAGCTTTTTTCTCTTAGTCACTCCCACGACATCCACGGGTACCTACCCGTGGATGTCGTGGGAGCGATACGTATCTACCTAGATATGGGCCTATTCTTCAACCGGGGCCATCACAGTCAATCTGTAAAGGCACTTGATCCGTATTGTGTATGAAGTAAACTTCATAACCTTTTTGCAACATCAGTTAACTTCCGCGTATTCGTATGCGCGACCGAACTGCGATGATTTAAAAAACGTGACATCTGAACCAAAGGGGAACTGTAAAACCGGTTACACAAAAACGTTGTCGGGAATAACGGTTGTCTAAAACAAGAGGACGTGTTCGGATTTTTAAAGCGGTGTAGTGAACGATTTTGTTGGATACACGAGGTAATGATTGAATCCAAGAAAATATTCAGAAGAAGAAGAAGAAACTCCGTCAATGTCTATGGCGTTTTACAAAAACATCATCTTATTAAGGTCCAAAAGTTGATCTCTTTACGTTTTAATTATGATATTTTTATTATGTACATTTTATTTCGCAGTGTTTGAAGGCCCCCCACCCGATGGACCGATGACATTGTAAAGGTTACGGGAAGTCGGTGGATGGAAAAGGCTCAAGACCGTTCGTCGTGGAACTCTTTGGGGGAGGCCTATGTCCAGCAGTGGACTTCTACAGGTTGTTGATGATGATGAATTATGTTCTGAGATTGCTTTCTTAGTTAGTACCCCTTACACTACTAATTAGTCTACTTTCCACTTTCTAACTCCTAGGAATTCTGGTTTTAGAAGTGCGTTAATTGTGAGATGAGCAAAAAACATATTTTTGAATCATTTTGATTTCAAAAAACCCCACCATTTTTATTTGCATTCAAGCAGTTTTTATTCCATTGAACTACCAAACTCAGGTCAAAAAAGCAAGCTAGCCTAACAATGAAGTACCTACCCAAAAAAGTGACTACAACAGGTAGAGTCAGTGACTAAAGTACATTATTTCTGATTCGTAAAACTTATTATCCTGAATCTCCTAGTGACCAGGAAGGATCATTGAAAAACAAGCACGAAGCCGTGTTTGGTGCCTGATTCTTCAAGGCTTGATCACGAAGAACAGGCGTAGCTTCACATAGTTCTAAGACGTTTCAAAGTGATCCTAGTGATTTTATCGATCTATACACCATTTGATTTTGGCTATGTGCGTATACAAGTGACACAGCATCATTTAATACATTGGAGTGTTAGAATGATTGACGATTCAAAGTTGATCCTTAGAATTTCAGAAAAGTAAATTTTACGGTTACGGTGAAGTTGATAAAATAAATAGCAGGTACCTCGCTCGTGTGTAACGTTGACTACGTGAGCTACACTGTGATGTGGCTGTCGTGCTTGTTGCCTGATTCTTCAAGGGTTGAAGGGGAAAATGATGAAACATGTAGTAGCCTTTTTTTAAATTAAAATTTTATGATAGTTAGATAGATAGATTAACACTTTATAGTACACGAAGGATTACATATTAAATCTATAAAACGAACACAATGTATCTTTTTTTTATTAATGCATTTTGTTTCCCTTAGATTAGTTAGTATTATTAAATAGATTAGTAAACGTTGGTAATTTGGAAGGGTTTTTTTATACAACTGAGTTCCCCTGACAAGCCGTAGCTTTTTATATCGTTGGACGACTATCATATTTTTTCGCACTGCTTTGAGAAGAAAGTTTAGCTTTTTCGCTTCGAGGCGGTAAAAAAGTCGTTAGTGCTACCACCATGTTGTTGTCAGCACTTTGAATGTGACAACGATAATCTATCGGCAAGACTCAATAAATAAAAATAAATAAAATAAAAAGAGCTTTATTTCCACACAAAAATATGCACTACTAAAGTAAAAAAATAAACGAATTACAATTTGATTTTTAATGTGGTAAGTATAAGCCTGCTCCAAGGAACTCCAAGCCTCTCTATCACGTGATAGAGAAGACTCAATAGGAAGTAGAAAAGTACAGTCCACTTTTGCTGACCGTACAAAAAGTATCCCGCTCAAACGACAATAGGTCGGTTGGTACCCTTTCACTGAGCCTACTATTACCTATTCTGTGCTGAGACGCAGTAATTACTACAGTTAAAATGGCCGCTTAGAACTTGGCTCGCTCAAATCGCTGACCGTCATAAAACCTCCGTAAATATTTTATTTAACTTCCATAATATGATACTAACCGAATAAAACACCTGAATAATTGAGTTTGAAAGCCAAGACAGCTGTTTTTTTTTTCATTGAAAAATGCTCAACTCGTAGAACCAAAGCTGTGAAAATTGTTTTTTTTTTGGTTGTAGAATAAGCCGCTTTCGGTATAGCATAGGTACATTTATTATGAGTCAGTTTGTATAAAACCGTCAACAAACGGTAGCTCCTTTCCTTCCTCCTCCTTTCTAGAAAACCGAGGCTTCAGACCGGGAACCGGCAAGCCCCTCGATCCAGCTTAATATAAAAACCTACACTGTCTATGCAAGTACAGTGTAGTTCTTCAGGTAGTATACTAAACATCGTTTAGGCGTTATAGTTTTATCACCTTTCCAAAAACCGCGCAGACATATCTACGCGGAAAAACTTACCGGTTAATTATACTAACGGTCCATCCATTTGGTAACCGCGCATAAGGTTGCTAAGTTACCTCTTAAATCTGTCAGAATTTAAACAGATTTTAGAATTGTTTTTAATCAATAGCTGAAAGTAACTTAGCAACCTTCAGCGCGATCACCAAATGGATGGACCGTTAGTAAAATTAACAGGTAAGTACTTCCGCGCTACGGCGTCTATAGCTAAAAGGAGATTCATCATAATTATGTATACTATCCCAAAAGGATCTAATTCTACACCCAACTGGCAATAAAGTTAGTTCTACGAATCTTGGAAATTCATTTTTTTTTTATTATAAAAAAACCATGCAACATCTGCTGTTTTCGGGTCTAAACGGGTCAAACCCAATTAACAGCTGTCTAGTTAGCAATCTTGAAGTCGAACTTCTCGTACTTTGATTTGAAAAAGTTCGCTAGTAAAATCCGAAAAAAAAATATTGAGCTGTTTGATATTAATTCGCTAGTTTATTTTTTGTTGATAAAATAAGCGCTTTTCGGGATAGTATACTAGTTACGGAACAAGTTGTATAGACGCTTCATCTCCATAGTTACATTAACATTAATCAAAAATTCTTTCTCGTAAAGTCTAAGATAAAACTGCACGAGAAAGTAAAGTAATCCTAGACTGCAGTTATTATACATTAAGTTATGAGTGAAGATTAGAATGGAGTACGCAGCTTTAATGTAGGATCTTTTTGATCTCGTAGCACTTATAAAAAGTTGTTCCCTACTGCGCCGTAGGTTCTCTTCGTGGGAACATAAAAAATCACGACTTTAGGGTCGGTATCTTTTGGTCTACATATCAATATTCCTAAGTAGTTAGTAGGCCCAACTTCGACAAAGAGGTAAACTGACAAATCCAACACGCGCGACAATGGGCAGCGTTTGGGAAACTTCGTCATTTACTTTTCATCATCAGATACGGCAGAGAGTTATCAAGAAAGTCTACAATCAGTGCGTGCTGCCAGTGATAACATATGACACTGAGACTTGGTCGCTAACTTTTACCTATATACATACACAAGCTCAAAGTCGCGAAACGGGCTATGGAGAAAGTTATCTCGGAGTTTCGCCACGAGATAAAATCGGAAATGAAGAAATCCGTACAGGAATCAACGTTACCTATATAGGCTCTTAGAATTAGCAAGTTAAAGTAACATTAGGTAGGCCAGATAGCTCGCAAATCGCCGACAACCGTTGGGGAATAAAAGTTATCGAAGGCGACCACGAGGACGATGCGTTGGAAGGCCCCCCCCCCCCCCCCCCCCACTCATATCAATGGACAGACGACATTATAAAAGCCACGTCGGATAGAAGTGGTCCAGGAGTCCTATAGCCAGCATAGCCCGTCCTACGGCTGATGATGATGACAATGCAGTCCACAATCGCTGCACACTTCCAATAAATCCAAAAAAATTGCAGAACCGCTTGGATGGAATTCAAAAACTAAAACTTCTGTTCGATTTTTAGCCGCCCGTTACACGAATGTACCAGGCGATCATAAAGTACCAAGAGAACTGGCCAATACGTTGGAGGGATGAATGGCGCTCGCCAGAGCAAATTCAACCTTATATTTTCATAGAATGGCTGGAAGTTTTGTATGAGATATGAAACGTTTAGGTTATTGCGACGGTTTATAATTTAATGGAATGTGAGTTTTGCATTTTGGATTTATGTCGATAATATTATTTAACTTGGTTTTTTTCAGTTCAATTCTATTTCATTCTATATCAAACCGTTGATTTGTTTTATACAAGGAAACAACCACACCCCCATAACCGAAAAAGCGATTGCTGCTGGCTTGTCATGTCGCTGATTCGTTCTTGGTCATCCTGTATTAGGTCAGTAACCAGGTTAAGGTATGGTGGCCCTGAAAAGGGCCTATGACCGTCGGTGAAAGAATCAGTGTAGTAAAAGGATTGAAGTGCGCCTCTTAGAGGCTCCTTTCCTGCACTAGCGATTGCTTTATTGATAGAAAAATTGTTCGCCCTAAATATTTTTAGAACTAGAAAAATTAATAAAAGTGATAGTCAACTATTATAATACAAAAAAGTTACATGTAACGAATCAAAATCGAAAGGTCACCCAGATTTGAACCGGGGCCACCTATTTGCAGTCGGTTTCTCTACCACTGCTCTATCGAAAGTCAAAGTCAAAAGGCGTTTTTTTTTCAATAAAATCACTTGGATAACTTTGAAACGTAAACGTCTTAGAAACAAGGTTAAGCTAAGCCTCGCAATCATGTTCTTGATGAAAAAAATATAAATGCTTTTTTAAATCCGTGATCTATAGGTAATCGAACTTTGAGTCAATCATTTGTATTGACTCAAAATTCGATTATAAAAATCACTTTTCGCTTACACACACACATTTCCAGACCATTTCTCGTACCATAAACTATGCGAAAATTTTTAGATGGTGACGTAAGTTCACAAGCTTAATGATATTAAGCCATTATAGTTCAAATTTGTGTGAATTGACGCTGAAAAACTCTCATTTGAATGGCAATAAAACGGCATTAAGGCCCGATATTGTTTTCCTAGAGCTTGACATTTAAGAGCACATGATTTATCGAATAAAAAAATGAATAATGCACTACCGGCATTCGAACGTTAGCCTTCGATCGGAAGGTGGTTTCCCCACCACTCCACCGCTAGTACTCAGGACAACAATTTAAGCAGTGTATTATTAGCTCTGGAATTAGTAGTGGACGATCCATCAAGATGTCTCCGTGTGATGGAGCGAAATAATCTATTGAGAGCATCAATCGCTAATGACCTACATGGCACTGAGACCTTTTCCCAGTGGTGGGACAGTGGGAATGAGAGCACTGGTTGTTTATTTTCAGACAGACAACAAAGTGATTCATCATAAAAAAGCTGAGTTGTTGCCATTTCAACAAGCAGACAAATTATCTTTGTCCTTTTTATTTTATTTGGTAGTAGGTACCTATTTGTTAATTTTGTTTTTTTATTTTTTTATTTTATAACAACCTGTGTACCTATATGCATAAATTTATTGTTTTTCTTTCTTTCATAATATATTTGAATACCATTTCAAAACGGTGCTTATAAAAATATTTATTATCTTTCTTGGTTTTTCGCGAAATTAATAAATAATATATAAATAATAATAAACACCCAACAGTCACTTATATAAATAAATATAAATAAATAAATAAATATTCCGGACATATTCACACGGTCAACTGATCCCAAACTAGGCATAGCCTGTACTATGAGTACCAGAGACTGATATACATAATAGATATATATTTAACACCCAGACACAGAACAAACATCTGTGTTCATCACACAAAATGTTTGTCCAGTGCGGGGATCGAACCCGCGACCTCTAGCGCAGAAGGCAGAGTTACTACCAACTGAGCTATGAGGCTAGTCATACACTTATATAGTCCTGATCCCGGTTGGATTAGCTGTGTCGTAGTTATGTCGTGGTGGAAACTACGAGTACCATAGTACCACAACAACCAGGCCCGGAACAAATATTTGCAGATCAAGCAAACATTTGTCCCGCAGCTGTTTTTGATATGTTTTATCATCTTTATAAGAAATTATCACACGTAAGATAAGTTAGCAAGATTAATACCTAAAAAAACTGAATATAGAACTAAACATTAAACAAAAAATAATCTTCTATACGATAATTACAAATAATTGCACCGCCAAATGATAAAATTCCGTTTTTTTAGGTAGTAATGTTACTCAATTATTGAGTCTGAACAGATTTAACCCCAAATCAGCTGATTATTCAAAGAGTTTTTTCAATTTTGAAGTAACAAAAGTCGTAGAACAAACTTTATTGCCAATTGGGTGTAGAATAAGCCCCTTTTGGGATAGCATACATATTGCTTTCTTGCTTGTGGTATAATTATTTCTTGGTCATTCTGTATAAGGTCAGTGACCAGGTTGATAAAGGTAGTACCATAAAGGTTGAGGGCATACATATATTTTGAATCACCTTGTATACCCATTCTCTGATTATTTATTTCCGCGCGTAACCTCGGTTTTGCAGGGAAAAACCTAAGGAGGTTTAATGCAAAAAAAAAACATTTATGTGGTAAAAATTGTGTAGGTTTTTCCCTTAGGTAAAAAAATACTGCACAAACTTCGTCCTCGAAAAAACCGAGCGCACAGTAATGATATAGTTATTTTTATCTGAAAAAGTCTCAATACCGTAACTTGCTGCAGCCTAATTGGCTACTACAGCATTGAGGCATCAGAAATTAGGGCACTACGCCTACAAAAAGGCAAAAAACCGTAGCCCGATGAAGAGCAACGGGGTGAAACTGACGTCTGACGTCAGACTTCGGTTTCATAGGAATGCAAAAAAGTGGAGCGGTGGCGTTTAGACTCTACGATTCATATAAACCTGTTCATACGACGTGTGATATGTCATCTAAGACAGGCCTCATAGCTCAGTTAGTAGTAACTCTGCCTTCTGCGCTAGAGGTTGCGGGTTCGATCCCCGCACTGGACAAACATTTGTGTGATAAACACAGATGTTTGTTCTGTGTCTGGGTGTTAAATATTTATCTATTATATATATCAGTCTCTGGTCACCATAGTACAGGCTATGCCTAGTTTGGGATCAGTTGGCCGTGTGAATATGTCCGGAATATTTATTTATTTATTTATTTATTTATCTAAGATGTTTTTCAAAATGATCCTTAGCTCGACTGGATAAAGACAATTTTGAATTTGAAATTTGAGGACGTACAATATCGCAAGCCCTTCAAAAATTCAAACTCAAAATTGACTTTATCCAGTATAGATAAGGATATGAACACGGCGTAAGGTTGTTTTTAGGCGTAAAATAGGCTTTGAACTTTTGTATCCAAATGATAGATATTTTCGTAGTTCTCCAGGCGATCTGATCATTGAAGATATCTTAGGCTACTCGCACATGAGCCACTTGCGACAGCCACGCAACAAGCAGCTGACTATACTTTTAGTACATTTTGTATGGACTCGCCACACGTGTGGTCTACTATAATAATAGTAGATTGGCCACTTGTGTCTGTGGCGAGTGGCTCGTCTGCGCCGAGCCTTAGAGGTCAAAGACACGTTCGTACATTTGGCACTTGCCCACTTTGCAGTAGTGAGTATAACATGACAGGTTGCAAGCCTATCGCCACCGCTATTATAATACTGGCTTCCTCACGATGTTTTCACTGCTGCAAAATGTGGGCTTGTGCGAAATGTTCGGACATGCCTCTGGGTACCCCTCTTAGACATCATCAAGGATCTGATCGCTTGGAGATCTGAGACGAAGTCTACGTTCTTGGGGATAAAAGTCGTGAGGTTTTTAATTTTCTGTAGTCCGAGTTTTCTGTTTCTCTTAAACTTGATGTTCGGGGTCGGCAAGGAATGTTTTAATGCATCTCGTATTGCAAGCATTCATATGTTACCATAACCACTTACTCACCAATAGATAGGTACAAATATTTTCCCCCTAAGATGTTTAAAAAAAAATCTAGAAAAGAGACTAACAAAATCTTTTTTTACCATAAGTTACCATAATGTTCCAATGTCAATTGGGAGAGAACTGTTTCCTGGGCCACAGCTCACGCTTTTCCAGGGGACAGGGCCTCATTTAACTTGTTCCTCTTTAATTATGGTCAATAAATGATTTTTCTATTTCTATTTCTATTTTATATTTAAACACAAACATTTAAACGTTACTCATCTATTTATCAACTAGCTTCCGCCCGCGGCTTTGCACGTATGATACCTACTTAGAAAGTTGTCTATATGCTATTCTAGGTAAAGAACTTTATCTGTTCCAAGTTTTAAAGAAATCGGTTGGGCCGTTACGGCGTGATTGAACAACAAACATCCAAACATCCTCACAAACTTTCGCATTTATAATATTAAGTAGGATAGGAATTTATAAATAAAAACGGTTAAAATCAAATCGTGTAGTAACCATAAATGCATAAAAATTATATTCAATGTTTTATTTTGACTTACACCCGTGTTGAATGCAAACCTGCCAGTTTCAAAAAGCTGCACGCCAAGCACCAGTTCCTGTAGTTTTAACAGCGCTCTCGCGTCGATTTTATGCACACAATTAACTAAATTATTTGATAAATGTACTCCGTTGTCAAACAATTTATCTCAATAAAGGTTCATCATCATCATCATCCAGCCGTTCGACGTCCACTGCTGAACATGGCCTCCCCCACAGACAGAGCAAATTCCTTATCATGTGGGGGGATTTGCCCATACTCACCACGCTGGGCATGCGGGTTGGCGAGCGCAGTTAGAGCTATCGTTGTTAAAATGAGGGACGCTGCTGCCCATCCCCCAGCTTTTTTACCTTAGTCGCCTCTTACGACATCCGCGGATAGGTAGATATGGAGGGGCCTATTCTTCAGCCGGGGCCACCACGGCCAAATAAAGGTTAAATAAAGTTTATTACATTGTTGCAATAACTTGTTGATATAGGTCGCGTCATGTAAAAAGAACGCTGGCGATCCAATGGCGCACCGGCAAGCATGCGGCGCGTGACCCGCCCGCCCCGCGCCGCACCTCATCCCACCAAATACACCGATAAATCACCTTATTTATTTATTTATTTATAGGAAAACCAACAGCTTAATAATCTTGCTAAACACCAGTATACATAATAGATAGCCAATAACAGGTTTTCACGTATAAAAACATAGTAGAACCAATAACAACTTAGAACAACTCACTAAACACAAACTAGTGGGAATAAAATCTACTAATTGGCTAACTTCATTGCAATTTAACCTTATCACCAAAGAATTCACTGATCAGCCGCTGTCTAGCTGAACCAACACTCGTGCAGAATAGGTCTAAGCGCAGCTTGACCGCTTATGCGCAGCTTGACCGCCAGAGTTATTTTTACATGACGCGACCTATTACATATAAAATACTTAAAATGGAATTTATTCGATGGGACCATTTTGAGATGAATATATTTTCATTCCCACTTTAGATAAAAAGGGGATAAAACTTTATTAACAGAAAAATAATAATAATAACAGTTGAAAATTAAGCTAAAATAATATTATACTAGGAATGGAATCTGTTTTCTACGACTACGACTACAAGTAGAAAACAGAGTTCAGATCACCAACCACAGGCAGCGTGCCCAAAAGGCTGGCGACGTTACCTCGTTGGATCGCTATACTGATCCTTTGTCCGAGGTAAGCACCAGCGCTTCGGTCATTGGCCTCCTAGAAAAAAAAACCCACTTGTATTATATATTGAAAAGTTTTTAAGGAGGTCAGTATTTGTAACCCATTTACCCCGCAACCACATAACGGATTGGAATGAAATTTGGCATGTACTCGTATGTATTAAATAGCCTGGAATAGTATACAAGCTTTTTACCGGGTAACATGCGTTTACGAGAGGTAGGGCACAGCGAGATTTTCTCGCTCTAAATTGGAGCAGCCCGCCTGGGGAGGTACCTCCGCCTTACAGAAGATCGCAGCCAAATAACATTATTTGTTTCAAATAGTGTTGTGTTCCTGCGGTGAGTAAGGTTGCCAGAGCTCTTTAGGGGGGGAGGGGTTCGGCAGGCAACGCATTAGCAATGCTCCAGGTGTTGCTGATGTCAATAGGCGACGGTAACCACTTACCATCAGGTGGGCCGTAAACCTGTTTGCCTACGAATAACTTAAAAAAAAAAAAAAAAAAAAAATGCGTGCGAGCGAAGCCATGGGCGGAAGCTAAAGTGAGCGTTCATTAAATCTGTTTATTACGTTTATATTTACGATTCAAATAAAATAACCATTCAAACGTAAATATTCAAATGTTGCTAGCAATATCCATC
Organism: Anticlea derivata; assembly: GCA_947579855.1. Lineage (NCBI taxonomy): Eukaryota > Metazoa > Arthropoda > Insecta > Lepidoptera > Geometridae > Anticlea > Anticlea derivata. The sequence goes on along the minus strand of OX388274.1, from coordinate 9,544,500 downwards.
GGTACTTACATGTATCAATTCCAAATGCATACTTTTTGGATGGAAAAACTAGCCAATATCTACACTTATATTAAAGCGAGTAAAATTTGTTTGTTTGTAAGTAGGGGGATAATTTTTTCGCTGGTCTATAGAGTATGATCTCGGGGTGGTCCCATATTAATTTAATTCCTGAGGGATTGCTACTTGTCCCGGCAACGCGGGCGTGATGCCTCAGGTATTGCAATCGCTCATAGGCTACGGTAACCGCTTACCAACAGGTGGGCCGGACGCTTGTTTGCCAACTTAGTTGTACAAAAAGAAAAAAAAAGAAAAAGCCTTTAAAGTTTGTTCTACGACTTTTGGAAATGCGGTTATGTCATGTTTCACTTAGAAAAAAAACACAAAAATGTACTGTTTTGGGGTCATATCAGTTCAGTTTTTTGCCGATATTCTCTCCTTTGTTTGTAGAATAAGCCCTAAGGGGAATAGTAAACGCACGCATTTATCATGTATTAATATAGCGTCGTAGCGAGTGAAATAATTACAAAAAATATTTTTTGTAATTTTTATTCGTTTCCATAGACGTGAAACATGAAAAAATGTAGGTATAAACTCTATATAATAAAGACTATTATGAAAATCAATGTATCTAAAGAGTTTTATTTTCGATCTCTGTGTCCCTACGATAGTTCGCATTGTTTTTTATTTAATAAATAAATATTTTGGACATATCACACACGATCAACTGATCCCAAACTAGGCATAGCCTGTACTATGGGTACCGGAAACTGATATACATAATAGATAAATATTTAACACCCAGACACAGAACAAACATCTGTGTTCATCACACACATTTTTGTCCAGTGCGGGGATCGAACCCGCGACCTCTAGCGCAGAAGGCAGAGTTTCTACCAACTGAGCTATGAGGCCAGTCGATTGAACTTATGGTTAACGTTTTGGGATCGTGTCCCAACGGCCATTGATCCTCCGATGTGCCTCTTCCACCACCGACCGCTGTCTATTCGCTCACTATGTCAGTGACTTTATTTAATCTACGAATCTCCCTAAGACCGTTATATGACCACCGTCAATTTAGACTGTATCCGCAAAGGAATCAAAACTCAAAGCATAAAAATGTAAAAGTAAACAGAGAAGGTAGCAAGTTATAATAAAAAACCTTGAAACATCAATTGGAGTATGAATAGAATTTCATAATACCTACTCATAAATACACACTAATCATCATAAATAACTTCACAACTCATGTAAGAGTCACTGATTTAGCGCCAGCGCTGACGGCCGGAGTGGCGGAGAAGTGGCTAATTCACCAAACAATTGTAATTCTACCCTAATTTATGTAGGGAATTTTAGTTTGATGTTATGTACATCTATGCAATAAAGGTTATTTCGTGAGAACTTAGGATTCTCGTCTGTCATTTACGTATGATAATCGGAGTCGAAACAGCATGTCCCTTTCTTCAAATCACCTTTATCATCCGTCATCTCTTACAAGCATGAATAATTCATTACGCTAACTTTAAGATGGTAAAAGTCAAATATTAGCCAATGAAGATACTGGAAATCTTTTAATTTTGATTGGCAAACATTTGTTCGCGTATCGTAAGTGTAACTCTATCGTAAATTATTTGTGCTCAAGCCACTGTACTTCACAATTTTCACCATCTAACACGCGCAGTCTACTGTCTCTTCTTACGCGTGCCTCTACTGCTGCTTTACTTGGAGCACTGGTATATTGCTTAGGTATATTTGGTCGCTTGAGTTGTAATGCTACTTATGATACGACTGCAGTCATGGAGCGGTTTGCAAAGTCAAACAATTTAAAAAAGCGCGTTCGCGTTTGCAAAGTTATTTGACGTTCGCAAAGCCGCAGGAATTCGTTAATTAAATAACGAGGTGCAGAAAAATGAGCTTTTTTTATTGTTCAGTGGGACTGTGAAAAATTTGTTTGGAATTTTGCGATTCCCGTGAGTTATTGGCAATGGGTTTGGTAAACATCCACTGACCTGCTTTTTAGGTCAACAAACGAGCTAAATAAAAAAAAGCTCACAAGTTTTATCTCCAACCATGGTAGACATCCACTCAGATCTCCAGGCGTTTGCACCCTTGAAGATACTAAAGGGGGAGTCAGAGGTATGTCCAAACATTTGGCACATGCCCACATTTTTCTTTAGCGAGAATTCTATACGGTACATTCATACTTACTGTACATGGCAGCGATTTCCATACCTACACTTGTTTTCTCTTTTTCTGTCCCCTCTATCTATCTATGGTTTTTGTATTAGTGTGTGTCTTACTATTGTTCTTGTTAATGTGTAGAGTTTGTGTGAATAAATGAATTCTATTCTATTCTATTCATACATATCTATGGCAAGCCCATCGCTGATTTAAAAATAATAACTGGTTTCTCCACGATAGTGAATGCACTTAATTTATTGAATAGAAATAACTGATTGGTATGCGACTAGTTCGAACCTACGACCTTCGGATTGAAAGTCGAAAAACCTCCCGCTTTGTTTCGTAACTTCAAGTTTGAAAAGCTTTTATTACGAACAAAAATAACGCAACAAAATTAGGAAGTGTTTATATTAAACGGATCGCCGGCCTTGCATCCAATCTGCGAAAGAAACTCAAGTTTTCCTTTACAATTTTAATAAAATTCTCCTATAATATTTTCAGCAATATAAGGGTTCCGCCGTTATACAAAACCAATGACCTGAAAAAGCCGAGAAAATCCAGTGAATAGTTCTTTTAACGGTGTAATAGAGCCTTTGGCATCAGTTTTTGATGTTTATAGAATTATCATTATCATCATTTTAGCAGTAGGACGTCCGCTGCTGAACACAGGCCTCTCCCACATGGATTGCAAGACCGATATCGTTGAACTATATCGCTCGCCCTCAAACGTCAAATTCAAAAATGATCTTAATTATTAGACGTAAAGATCATTTTAAAATACAATTTAAACATATTTTGGATGACAAACGCACGCCGTTTGAACATGGCTTTAGACCTGTTTTAATAATGTCAAATTAATTTTAGTTAAACTTTCAATCAGCGTGGCAATTCCGCCAGCGTCTTGGGGACGCTTCCGACTGGTAGTGATCTGTATCAGCTGAGCTATCTATAGATCGTTTGTCTTTAGATGGCTCAACTGTTTCTTGTGTATTTTGTAAATATTAACTTGTATTATAAGTTTATTTCTGTAAATAAAGTTTATTTAGTTAAACTTTGGTTTCTGATTATCAGTTGCACCTGTAATTTACTAACACATAAAACATTTGATTTGTTACATTCAGTAATTTGCGATGCACATTGCACAGTCGATTCGACAGCACTAGAAACTAGTGCTTATACCACCAGATTACGAAGTGATTCGATACGTGAAAAAATGTTGAAAAAACTAAAATGTTTTTGCATTGAGTAAGGGCGAGGATTTATGGATTTTATAAAAAACCCTGTTATTTAGTTTAAGCAAGTTGCAATGAGATCTCCATCATCATCATCATCATCCACAGCCTGACTTCACCCATTGCAGGGTTCCCTTTGTGTGTACCATTCTCCTCTATCCTGTGCAAGCCTCATCCAGTTGCGGCCCGCGATGCTTGCGATATCGTCTGCCCACCTCGCTGCTGGACGACCAACGTTCCGATATCCAGATCATGGACGCCATTCAGTTAACGCTTTACTACTTCTAGGCTTGGTCGCGAGGAACAGGCATAGCTTCACCTAGTTCCTAAGACGTTTCAAAGTGATCTTAGTGATTTTATTGAAATAAAAACCTTTGACTTTGACTTCCACCTGTCATCACCACGCCTTACCAGGTGTCCTGCCTAACTCCATTTTAGTTCCGATATACGGTTAAGATCTCCATATTGTGGGAAAATACCGGAATGATTTTTGTCATTGAATTGAATCAAAAGTTTCTCAACATTAAGTTTCGCTTTGAGTTCTTCTGAAATAAGCAATTTATTAAATACTAGCTTCCATCCGTGGATGTCTTTTGCTTGCTTGTCGTGTTACTGATTTTTTCATGGTCATCCTATAATAGGTCAGTGACCAGGTTGAGGTATGGTGGCCCATAAAAGGGTCTATGACTTACGCTCATAATAAAGCCAATACGGCTTGCGATATATCATCTAAAATTTATTTGAAAATGATACTTACAACTTTTGAATAAAGTAAATGAGCTTGCGATATGGTTGAGGTATATTGCAAACCCTCAAATGTCAAACTCAAAATTGACTTTATCTATTAGAGGTAAGGTTCTTTTTGAAACGAATTTAATATGACATGCCAAGGAAATATCTCATACATAAAACGGCGTTATAGCTGCATTATGAATATTATGAATACCCAGTTGAATATTATGAATACCCAGTTGAATATTATGAATACCCAGTTGAATATTATGAATACCCAGTTTTGTTACTTCCTACTTAACTAATTAGAAAAGACACTACAGGTTATAAAGAGGTGGGCTCTTTATAACCCGTAGTGTCTTTTCTAATTAGTTTGTGCTGTGCTTTTTTGTTTAAAGTAAATGTATTTTCTTTCTTCCATTACTTTGATTTCTTCTCAACTTCTTTGAAATTGCGTATATTATTTTGAAATTTTTATAAATAATTGAAAACTAGCTACCACCAGCGGCCTTACTTACTCTAATAATGAAGTTTTATGAACAACCAAGCCTTACATCATAAGCTCGCAGCAGGACACCAACTAATAACACAACTATCTCGCTCTCACTCGATTACAACTAATTACATATTTGTCTCGCTCTGTCGTTGAGTAATTTACGAGTACATCCCGATTAAGGTTCCTATAAACAACGCGCTACAAATGTAAGTGATTTTGATAACCCACTGTCTTGTATTATCTCCACATATATTCTACGGCCGCGGCTTTGCTCGCGTACACACATAAAAAGCATATAAACTATTCTTGCTAAATAACTCTACATATTCGTAGTTTCATCGAAATCGGTCCAGCCGTTCTTGAGTTATAAATGCTGTAACTAACCTGACTTTGTTTTAAACATAGATTTTTGTAGGGGAAGGGGGGACTGCGTACAAATAACATAAATTATAAAAAAAAAATAGGTAGGATGGTTTTTATTAATAATTGAAAATAACTCATCATATCTACTTCTATTATACTAAATAATTTTACAATCAAAGTATTTAGTAAATTCCCTTGAAAAAATCTTATCATAATGATTTTAATATTCAATATCCCTTCGTTTTTATGATTGCTAAGTGAATAAAACGAACATCAATGTTAATTATATTTCTAAAGACTTCTTTTTAATTAATTACTGTTTGGTGATTTAGGTAATTAAGTTCCTCTCGTGAGCAACCAGGAATAAAAATTAAGAAACCTCAAAATGTAGGCATTCACGACCAATTATTGTTTTTATAGCCTCAATATTTTGTTAATTATGGCCTAAATGTACTGTTCAGATTACGGAAGTATTTTATTAACGCTCTGTATTTATAGCGCGCCGTCTGAAGATTCTCTAATGCGCCTCTAGGTACTTGTTGATTTATGTAACTTGTTCGTAGAAGTTCTAGCATTTGCCTACAAATTAATGTTAAAATTCATTAGAGATGCCGCAGGGCTTAGACAAATGTTGCGCTCGGATTAAGGGTCTATACAGACGTAACATTCTTGAATAATATTAACTGCAAAAAAAGGGTTTCGAAGGGATTTAATCTATTTCCAAAAAAGAGGCATTCAAAACGCATGACAATAATTGCACTTGGCAAATATTTGTCCAAAGTAAAGAAATTGCGGTTAACTCATTTATTTTCTCAAAAGAATTTATAAATTCACTTATAGAGAAAATACAGTTGGTCTTAAAATAATAGCATATTGCCAAGCGTAGTTTTAAACAGTTTTAAACAATTAAAGTTTTAAAATTAAAAATTACAACTTATTATTAATTTCGGCGCTTTGTGGGTAGCTTGGCGCACTTCGAGTAAGCCGGTGCATAGTAAATGCAAGTGATGCATTTATCACGGCACAATAGTAAGGCCCATTACACGCTGTGCGTAATAGGTAAAATGGAATTACTTGAACTTCAAGCAACAAATCGGAATTGACAGTAGAAAACGCCAAACGCGACTTCTATCACGTGATTTTATTTCCAACTCCTCGTTGATTGTCAGTCAGCCAGTCAGCTGGTCAGCCGGTTAGCCGGTCAGCCGATCAGCCGTCCAGCCAGTCAGCCGGTTAGCCAGTCTAACTGTTCCTTTTATGTCAATCTTAATGTTAAACTCAATGACATTTTGAAATGAATTTTATATAGAATACCTAATTTTATTACTAGACATTTTGAACAGGGTTTTACTCACATTTTGTGTTTTGCAGTATTTTCAGCCAATAAAAACTATGTATTCAGCTACCATACCACGTGTCACACAGCGCTATTGTCCACATTTATCACTCAGATTCATTGATTGCTCTCACGTGGCTACTTTGTAGAACGCCGTAGTGTACGCAAGCGGCATCTGAAGTGGCTTACGTCCCGTACAACATCATCCAATCATCCATTACGTTGTCATCGGGTATAAAGGACCAACAAAACACATTTAAAATATTGACTGGCCTCATAGCTCAGTTGGTAGTAACTCTGCCTTCTGCGCTAGAGGTCGCGGGTTCGATTCCCGCACTGGACAAACATTTGTGACTAACACAGATGTTTGTTCTGTGTCTGGGTGTTAAATATATATCTATTATGTATATCAGTCTCTGGTACCCATAGTACAGGCTATGCCTAGTGTGGGATCAGTTGACCGTGTGTGATATGTCCGTAATATTTATTTATTTATTTATTTATACACCGATGGATTTTTCTACTTGAAAAATGTGCGCATTAAACACGCCTGTTCCTCGTAACCAAGCCTAGAGGAATCAGGCAACGATCAGTTTATATTTTTATAAGCGGAGAAAGGATTGCGACCTGTCACGTATGCAACTACTGCAAAAAGTTAGGATGATTTTTTCGAGTTGATAACTAAAACTCAGGATCGTATCTTTAATATTAGTGAAGGAAATTTTTAGGGCTTTCAAAATATACTCACAAAAATTCCGTTGAATATCCTAATATCCTATTTCCTACTAATATTATAAATGTAAGAGTTTGTGAGGATGTTTGGATGTTTGTTTAACTGATTTCGTTGAAACCCTTCTTCTTTATCTAGAATAGCATATAAGCTACTTTTTATGTAGGTACAACGCGAGCAATGGCGTGGGCAGAAGCTAGTTAATAATAATATCATGTCATGTCACTATTTCTAAATTGGCAGCTGTTATACAGAGTAGATGTTACAGGTATGTTCCCGCAGGGTATTTTCCGGAGAGGTGAGGAGATGAAATTGATAAGGGTAATCATCAAACGCATGCAAGACCGAAAACTTGAGATATTCACTTCCTACATAAACCTTACATAGAAACATCAGCCTGAAAAAGTCAACGGACATAGGCCTCTCCCAAAGAGTGCAACGACGAATTATTTTGAGCTTTCTCCGTCCCACGACTGCCTTCGTCATCTGCGTCATTCGGTCCGTGGTCCCCATTTGAAACATTTATGCCACTCAAACAAATCAATGTCAGCCACAAAAAAGAAGTACCTAATTAGAACGGCCTTTGGCGTTCGTTTGGTTCAAAACCAATGCCACCATGACACATTACCTGCGTACATTGCTTACTTCCACTGCTGCGCGTTTACAAGGGAAAGTTAGAAACCCGAAATGTAAAGCTATATGTTATCCAGAGGCGAGCACCTGCTCATATTATTGGTGACGTGTGTACCTGCCCACTTGATGAGGAAATTAATGGAAACCAACGCACTCGTACAGGCCACGTCAAGTCTCGTACAGCGTCTTTGGAGAAACCGACTCGCGACGAATCAAACGGGCCATCTAAATTGGAGCAGCCCGCCTGGAGAGGTACCTCCGCCTTACAGAAGATCGCAGCCAAATAACATTATTTGTTTCAAATAGTGTTGTGTTCCTGCGGTGAGTAAGGTTGCCAGAGCTCTTTAGGGGGGAGGGGTTCGGCAGGCAACGCATTAGCAATGCTCCAGGTGTTGCTGATGTCAATAGGCGACGGTAACCACTTACCATCAGGAGGGCCGTAAGACTGTTTGCCTCCGTATAACATAAAAAAAAAAAAAAAAAAAAAAAAAAACATAGGTAAAACAGACGAGACTTTTCGACGAGACGAGGCATATCGGCCCATCCAGGTGCGGCCCGATCAGACAGAAAACGGACCGTGAGAGTCTAGCCTTAGCCTTTCTCATAACTAGTATTAGGTAGTCTGTTCTGAGATGACAACCACAAAGTGCTACTCCAAGCGTATGCAGAGCCTTACCATTACATATTCGACATTTCGTCCTGATTTACATCAGCTTGTTTCCATTTCTATTCATAGGGTCTTTGTGGAATTAGCCTAAGGATCTTGATTTTAGTTTTATGAGGGTTTGGCTTGAATGGAGTACTATGAATTACAAAGATTGAAATTAGAATTAGATTTTCTTGTGAATGACATACGGTTTTAAGGCTCGTATTCAGAGACACGACTCAAGCTTAGATTTAATCACAGATCAGCTGAACTCTACTTAAGTATTGAATCTCTTCTCAAACATAGCTTTTATTCAAAAATGGTACTTAAACTATTCTCAGCTGAATCGAGTCTCAAATGTTCTCGTTTACATTTTGATTTATTTATAATTTTCGATCCGTTTTACGCAGAAATTCAAACAGCCAGGGTGGAAATAGAATAGAACAATAAAGTGAAGTATAAATATGCATCAAAGTACGTGTAACGGAACGAAAATGTCATTTGATTAATGTCAAATCAAATCTAAACTCAAGCACCGATTTCGTATCATTGACGTTTCAGAATAAGCATTTACTCAGGTGAACTGTGATCATTGAATCTATACTTAAATACTGTTCAAGAATTAGAATCTCGCCTCAAATCGAGATTTAAGTACAGATCAATGCTCGAGTCTTGTCTCTGAATACGAGCCTAAGTATTCTGAGCTATTTCGATAGTAGTTGTCAGGCAGTGAGCGATTGATTGCCGAATTATAACGTGGGGCGTCCGGCAGCGAGATGGGCAGACGATAGTTTCGATCGTAGATGGACAAGACTTGAGATGGATAGCATAAAGGGCGATATGCCAGTACCTAGTGGGTGAAGGCAAGCTGTGGCTGATGATTATGGTGTAATACGCATCATGACGCGCGGTCATCTTAGCCACGAATTCTAAGTAAAGTGTATTTAATCTGTCCGCATTCAAATTTTATTGTTTTGTTAAAAGATAATGCTCATAGGCAGTACCGCTGTAGTTTATGTTATTGTATAAAGTTCATAGTTTTTGTAAATAAAATTTTATCCAATATAAGTTCTCAGGAATATAAAAATGAAAATTGGATTGTTTTTTGTATTTTTTACAATAAGTTTGTATATTCTACCTATTTCTAATAAAAAGGATATTATTACCGAAAAAATCAATTTATTTATTCCCCTAACTGTTTTAAATCAGTTATTGTTGGTCTTTTATCATCTTTGTAATTATACGAGAAGTCTTAATCGCTGAATAGTTGAGTTTGAACTGATTTGACCCCTAAACTGCTAACTTATGATCACCATGCCTCAACCTAAAGTCAGTTCTCGTAAATAAACATTTGCTATTTTGCAGAATCTCAATATTGTTTTATCCGTAGAATCCTAAGAAGCCTTGGTCATTGACTTACCGCAGAGAACGTGAGAGCAAAACACCACAACAAATAGACTAGAACACCCAGAATTCCAATTCTTCTTCGTCAAAGCCAGAAGATGAACTTGCCCGAGGCATGCAAATTAGCTGATAAAGAGACAACTTGATCCGAATTTAAATTAAGCAATTTCCTAATGTGTTCGGTAGGCGCTTTGTAAACTGTTACTGGCTTTGTTGCGACGAATCTTTTATTAAGCGGGATAAACTTAGCTTTGAGCATTTAAGTGACTAGAAAGGAACCTTCTGTTTTTCCATAATGAACTCAAGTACTATGTTTTTGACAAACAACTTGAACTTTTAATGAATACTGATGTTTTGTGGTATAGATATTAGATGCAACTCTAATAGCGCATTAACGACTCCGTAGGCGTAGAGGCGAGTTCCCGTCTCAGATACAAGGGGTGCGGGTTCTGTTCCTGCTACGGGACAATGTTTGCATGATTTGCAAATATTTGTTCCAGGTCTGGGTGTTGTGGTATCATGTTTACAGGGGATCCTGTACGGTCAGGACTATGTATGCAACTGTTTTTTTTTTCCGGACATATCACACATTGTCAACTGATCCCAAACTAGGCATAGCCTGTACTATGGGTACCAGAGACTGATATACATAATAGATATATATTTAACACCCAGACACAGAACAAACATCTGTGTTAGTCACAAATGTTTGTCCAGTACGGGAATCGAACCCGCGACCTCTAGCACAGAAGGCAGAGTTACTACCAACTGAGCTATGAGGCCAGTGTTGTGGGTTATGTATTTATTGTGGTACCATGTTACTCGTAGTTTCATATACCCACGACACAGAGCATCTTAGTGTGGGGTCAGGACTATGTATGTGACTGTTGGGTGTCATTTTATTTACTTATAAGATACAAAAGAAGTGTAAGCATTATAGCTGTTAAGCTTTTGTAGCACGCGCGTAGCAGAACACGTTTCATGTCTGCTACGAGAAGCTACGCCGTAGCTCTACGGAGCTACCATCGAACATACCTATTCTCTTCTACGTTTTTTGATCTACATACATACATAAAATCACGCCTGTTTCCTAGAGGGGTAGGCTTTCCACTTGCTACGATCCTGACATACCTCTTTTGCTTCATTAACTCTCATCACATTCCTCATAAATGCTCGTCGGTTTAGGGTACTCTTGACCTGGCCTTTGTTCAAAACATCACCGGTCGCTAAGCGTACGCCTAGGTCTTCCCCTTCCAACGATTCCATTCACACTCGCTTTATACACCTGTTTCGTCAATCTTCTTTCGTTCATCCTCTTTGAACTACGTTCAAACATTATCAAGAAGGAAAGAAAGATCAAGAAAGTCCCTGACTCTAGATGTGGTGTAGTTATTTAGGTTTAATATTATATGTATGTTAGTCTGTATTATTTTTAATAATTAATATTTAATAGCTAGCCAGCTATTAAATATAATTGGCCTCCGCCCGTGGCTTCACTCGAGTGGTACCCGGATTAAAAGTAGTCTAATGTCTCTTTCTAGTACTTTAACTACAACAATTTAAAAAAGTCACGTCGATTCATTGATGCGTGAAAAAAGGACAACACACTTTCAGATTGCATAGTTTTAGACAGGATTTGACAAAAAAAACGCTTTCTCTCAGAAATGTTAACCCCTCAAAGTCCAATGCGTTTAGGGCGCTGTTGTGACTTCCGCGTTTCTGCAGCGCTTCAGGTATGTTTGCCGAGGCACCTTTGACGCCATCTGGCGCAAAAAAACTGCATCCCTGTAGCGCAGTCTTCGCGGAGGAGCATCCTAAACGCGATAGATGAAAAATTTGATTGTCCTCTAGTGGGGAAACTCATACAGAGGACTAAATCACTTTTATTTATAAGGTACTGTTCGCGCCGAGGACAGCACTAGCACCCGATACGCACAGCACTAGTCCAACTCACGGGCGCGACGAGTCGACGGCACAGAACATCATTCTATTTGCCCGCGGCCGCCGACGACAACGCACGCTCCCTCCCATACGCGGTCGCTATCTGTACCTATTAATTGAGTTTATACCTAATAGATTTATACGAATGAAATAAAAAAAAAAAAAAAAAAAAACCGGACATATTGACACGATCAACTGATCCCAAACTAGGCATTACCTGTACTATGGGTACCAGAGACTGATATACTTAATAGATATATATTTAACACCCAGACACAGAACAAACATCTGTGTTAGTCACAAATGTTTGTCCAGTGCGGGAATCGAACCCGCAACCTCTAGCGCAGAAGGCAGAGTTACTACCAACTGAGCTATGAGGCTAGTCAAACCTAATATTTCATTTCCATTTATGTCCTCTCGCCGACAGGTACAAACTTTACTTTACTTTATTTTTATTTTTGAATTTAATTTTGATATTGGTTTTGATTTATAGTTTGATTTTAATTTTGTATATTGTATTTCGATTGTAATTATAATTTTAAACTAACATTGTGGACCTTGCTGTCTTGAATAAATAAATAATTTAATTAATTAATTAAAATCTGAACACTGGTTATGCTGGCGTTGTTTGAGTTAAGAATTTGTACACTTCACCATCGCAATTATATTTGGGAGAAATATCCTCGATTTTTTATTTCTAATGGTATGCTACCTCGCTTATTAACGTATTGACCATGTCTTTCCCGTGGAAAAACTGAATAAGCTTAGAGTAGTTGGTGGTAGTACAAGTGCTCAAGCATACTTCACCTCAAGATGTCGCAGGCACTACTGAGTCCTGATGAGTTTTTTTTTTTTTTATACAACTAAGGTAGCAAACAAGCATATGGCCCACCTGTTGGTAAGTTAGTTAGAGTAAGTTCCACCTGATGCTCTATCATCAATATATAACAAAAGAAGACGTAATAAAGGCCTATCTACAATGTTAAGGCAGAATTTTGGTTTTGATAGCATATCCAAAGGCTGATGCAGTGTAAGACGGCCCCTCACCCGATGGACCGACGACATTGTTATAGTTGTGGGAAGTCGATTAATGGAAAAGGCTCAAGACCGTTCGCCATGGAACTCTTTTAATAAGGCTTATGTCCAGCAGTGAACTTCTACAGGTTCACGCTGATGATGATGATGATGACTCCAAACTCAAAATACGTATACATCTTTCAAAAGCCTCGCTATTCGATGGAGTCGTTACAGACTTTTAACAAACTTCCACAAAACGAGGTTACGCGAATTTGAAACTTCAGCAGTCGGCATAAAAGTCAAACGAGAGTATTGCGAAGTTGGTAATATTGTTACAGACTGCTTTCAATAGCATGAATGCAGGAATGCAAGTGTACTCTAAAGTTGTCCCCTGCCTTTTCCGTCATTATAAAACAGACAGGGAGTAGACATGCGCGAAAATATTTATGTGTAAAGCAGCGTTCAAACGGCATGCGATTTCAAGATGGTAGGGCACAGCGATATTTTCTCGCTCTAAATTGGAGCAGCCCGCCTGGAAGGTACTTCCGCCTTAAAGAAGATCACAGTCAATTAACAGTATGTGTTTCAAATAGTGTTGTGTTCCTGCGATGAGTAAGGTTGCCAGAGCTCTTTAGGGGGGAGGGGTTCGGAGCAGGCATCGCATTAGCAATGCTCCTGGTGTTGCTGATGTCAAGAGACGACGACAGTAACCACTTCCCATCAGGTGGGCCGAAAGACTGTTTGCCTCCGTATGATAAAAAAGACAAAAAAAATGCGATTTGTCCTTTATAAGTCATATCAAGAGTTTCAAAATCTACTAAATAAAGTCAGTTTTGAGTTGCACATACGAGAATTTTGAAATTAATGAAATGAAATGAAATATATTTATTTTGACAAACACAAACAGAAGACACAAAAAAACGATAGAATAAAGGTTAACGATAGGGAGATAGGTAGACGTAACACAGATAACGCACAGTAATAAACAACAACGCATATGTAGGTTCAGGTAGGTTAAATTTTGAGGGTGTACGATGTAGCTCGATGATATCGCAAGTTCCTAAAAGTCAAACTCAAAATTAGCTACAAAAGACTTAAAGGCCTTTTCCCACTACAAAGTTCCATACCAAAACCGTGTGACCGATACGGAATCGACACAACGCAAAAAGTAATTTTTGTATAAAATAATATGAAACAACGTCCACTAGGTCGCTTCGTCCCCGACTAACACCGTAGCGTGCCATAACCGGACCGACAGCAAATTTACGACGGCAATGTACGTTCTATTGGGTTAGTAGTGTCTGTCGTGATTTTTTACATGGCTGATACCTTCATAGCATCGCCACAGTATGGTAGAAGGTAGTGGGCAAAGGGCTTTTAGAGTCATTTTCAAATAAATTTAAGATAATATAATATCATCTCTCGCTTTGAGCCTTAACTTTGTAATTTTAGCCATATAAAAAGGTTAAAGCGGTTATACATAATTAATCGCTTCGCCACCAGTCCAACCGCTGACGTTGACTATACTCGTGAACGCTTACTTTGAGATTCAAATCATAGATACACTGTTCTGATTATGGTAACCATTAAGAGGCGCACTTTAATCCTTTAACTCCTTAACCGACGGTCATATGTCATTTTCAGGGCCACTTTACCTCAACCTGGCCACTGACCTAATGAAGGATGACCAAGAAAGAATCAGTGAGACGACAAGCAAGCAAGCCTGCTGTTGAAATCGGCTAAAAAGGTACTCGTAGTTGATTTTTCCTTGATCCCAGATTTTTATGGCAAACTTTACCTTCATCTCTTTGAAAACAGCGAAAAGTCTGTTGAACTTGCACGCCTACTGCTGATTGTTCAAAGGTCCTATTTATAGAACATTATTAAATTTGTTATTTTGGGGAAAATCTGCTTAATTGACATTTTAAAGGAAAGGGATGATATTCAAACTCAAACCTGCAAACGACCTTTTTTGGGCCGGTTTTTTTGAAGGTGACTCATAAATATAGCATCATCATCATCAGCCTGTAGAAGTCCACTGATGGACATTGGCCTCCGCCGAAGAGTTCCACAGTGAACGGTCTTGAGCCTTTTCCATCCACCGACTTCCCGCAACCTTCACAATGCGGTCGGTCCATCGGGTGGGGGGCCTTCCAACACTGCGTCGGTCGCCCGGTTCGTGGTCGCGATTCGAGAACATCTAATTCTAATTCTAATTCTAAATGGGGGAATAAGATCTGCACTGACGTCCCGCGTTGGGGTGTATTGTGCATTGTCCCCCTGCTGACCTCACCCCAGCCAGCCCAACTCCTTAAAGTAACGGAGAAGGACCCTGGGTTGGTGGCAACATTGTTCGAGAATCCCCGTTGATGCTGTGGATGAAGAGGAGCAGGAGAACATTTACTCCCCAACGGTTGTTGGTTCTGCGAGCTATATGGCCTGCCCACTGCCACTTCAACTTGCTAATTCTTAGAGCTATGTCGGTGACCTTGGTTCTTCTACGGATTTCTTCATCTCGGATCCTATCACGTAGTGAAACTCCGAGCATAGCTCTCTCCACAGCCCGTTGCGTGACTTTGAGCTTGTGTATGAGGCCTTTAGTTAACGACCAAGTCTTAGTGCCATAAGTCATCACTGGCAATACGCACTGATTGTAGACTTTCGTCTTGAGGCTCGGTGATGCGGTAGCTGCGGTATCTGCGACGATTAGAAGTCATTATTTGTAATTTTCGATTGACTCTTTCTTAGGACGCACACATAAAGGACTTTTACGCTGTTCTAAGAAATAAAATAACATCTATAACATATTTCTTTCTTTCTTTCTATAAAACGCAATCGTTTTAAAAGTCAGTAATGATTATTTAAAATCTGTGATCATAAGGATTCCTAAATTCCGAAGGGACATTAAAATTACTACCATTTCTATTATATTCAACAATACAATGTATCTTCCTGAAATCTGAAAACGGAATGTTGTCAATATCTACAGATAACTTGCGACGCGCCTCACGTTCGTACCCAGCACAGGATGCTGTGTCTCTAGAGCTGCTTTGTAGTCACTGGTTTACATATATGTACATGTTCCTTTAATATTCATAAGACATAGAGTTTTATGAATACGCTTCGATCATTTACGGTCTTGTTTTGAAAGATGTATAGTTTTAAGAGATACATGAGTGAAGATAGAAATAAGAAAGAAAGAAAATATGTTTATTCCAGCAAAAATATTTTCAATGTAAAAATGCTGCCAAGTCTCGCAAGTTACTCCTTTAGTTACAGCACAAAAAATATTATATCATGTAGTACAAAGTCGGTCATTTTCAAAGAACCTTTTTTTTTTTTTATATACAACTGAGATGGCAAACAAGCATACGGCCCACCTGTTGGTAAGCGATAACCGTAGCCTATGAGCGCTTGCAATACCAGAGGCATCAAGCATGCGTTGCCGACCCCGAACCCCCTCCCCCCCTAAAGAGCTCTGGCAACCTTACTCATCGCAGGAACACAACACTATTTGAAACAAATAATGTTATTTGGCTGCGATCTTCTGTAAGGTGGAGGTACCTCCCAGGCGGGCTGCTCCAATTCAGAACGAGAAAATCTCGCTGTGCCCTACCTCCTCCTAAAACCTTCCATAACTAATAATCTTGAATCATTTATAATCATTAATAACTTTTTTCTACTTGGCTATCACGCTTGATTGTGATGAAAAGCTTAGGTATTCAATATTTGGTGTAAATACATGCTGTATAATATGCACAATTTTAATACATATTATCCTACTCCAGATTAAGAGAAATCCAAAAAATAAAATCTAATAACATAAAAATTGGTCCAGCCTTCTTGAGTTATGAATGGTGTAACTAACACGCCTTTGTTTTATATAGGTAAGAATATAAGATCGGTATAAAAAGGGTAACAGTTTGTTAGATAAAAATTCTAAGCAAATAAAGCCACTCTCTTGTTTAAAAAACATTCTAGAAATTCGCTATGAAAAAAGGCCTTATATCCAAACTGTGTAAATACTTGAGTGTCAACATTTTGTTCACTCTATCATTTCCTTCACAAGAAAGGGCAGGGCTGAGAGAGCCCTTTTTTTTTTTTTTTTTTTTTTTTTTTTTATTGGAGATGGTTAGGCGTTTGACCACCAGCTCTAAGCTGGCCTAAGATGGAGCACGCTTTACCAGAAGGAACTTATTCACTCTAGATTTGAAGACTCCTAGATTGTACTCATCCGGGAAAACAGACGCTGGCAGATCGTTCCACTCTTTGCCAGTGCTTATAATCAAATCAAAATCAAATCAAAATCAAAATAACTTTTATTTCGGAACAAAAACAGAGAACGAAAAATATAGAGAAACGATAACAACCGCAGTAGTTATAAAAACTGTGTCGCGAGTGTTAACGCCCTCCTCCGAAAATTACAGTTCCTACTTACAAATATAAAAAATACGTGTGTGTGACTGTGTGTATGTGTGTGACCGTGTGTATGTGTGTGTGTGTGTGTGTGTGTATAATAAAGGTGGAGCAGAAAAGGACAGTCAAATAATAGTTGAGACAACTTAAGACTGATATATACAAGGTGATTCATAATTAATACTATCCCGAAAGGGACCTATTCTAGCAAGAAAAAAACCGAATTTTCAATGATTCAATTTCAATATATGGAATCAGATTGTTTGTGGTGAACACGTGTCGAATTCTAATAAACATTGCTTGTATAAATGTGGGTGTACCTACTACACGTAAGTTGCATTGCATGGTTTTTTTTTGCGGGCAGTGTGGGAGGTGCACATGAAGTGGGATAAGGGCAGGGAGATGATGATTATGATGATGGTGTGGGAGGTGCATTCGTCTGCATTTCGTTGAGCCTGTGAGGAATAGATTAGCGGAATATAATATTTTTTTGTCTATTATTGTTAAAAAATCAACTCAATCTAATTCAGCTAACTTTACAACAATTTCCATCAAAATTGAGACAGCAAGGAAAATGCCGTGAAAAACAAATCCTATTACACTTGGCATGTTCTTTTCACCATAAGACTCAAACTACCTGATTTTCGCAAAGTACAAAACCAAGCAACGAAATAAAAAACTCTAATTTTCTTTCGCAAACTCGGTTATCCGGCCTCATTTTTTTGCAAGAGAAGTGATTTTTCTCGCTGTGTTTTCAAAAGTTAATACAGAGTTAAACTACTTTTTTTGTGGAAACAGTGACCGCTGTACGATGAAAGTGTTAAACAAAGGCATCATCAAAAGACAAGCGGGAGGCTTGTTACAGAATAGATTACCATATATTACCAGAATCAATTTTCAATCAATCAATTTTGGGGGATTTGCCCATACTCGCCACGCTGGGGGGCATGCGGGTTGGCGAGCGCAGATAAAGCTCTTGTTGTTGATAGGGAACGGTGCTGCCCATCCCCTAGCTTTGTTTCCCTTAGCCGCCTCTTACGACATCCACGGGTAGAAATGGAGGGGCATTCTTCAGCTGGGGCCACCACAGCACCAAAGGCATGGCAAACTTCAATTATTTTTGTTTTAGACACTTGTCTATTTTGCCCTTGTATTTCTAAGACTTCAAAGGAGGAGTTTACGATTCTGTGCCTCTTTATTGTTTTCTGTTTTTCTATACAAGGTGATTCATAATAATATGTGTACCTACCTACTACCCCTAAACGGGCTTATTAGAAATAAAGTTTGCTCTACGACTTTTGGAAATTTGAAAACAGTAAAAAATATATATTTCACGCCGTTGACTTTTGTTTGCACTAGGTATAATAAAATACAGGTTTAGATCTCGTCACGATCTTTAAAGCTAAAGATTTTAGGTAGGTTAGAAACTGGTGGTAAAAGCGAAGAGCACTTGTTGAAACCACAAATTGAATCACGTTTCAGTCCATCCGGACCAACTGAACAGTGGAACACTCTCCCACATTTTCACTTACACATTTTTTACCGATTTATAAATGATGTGGTTTTTCTTAGTATATTTTTAATATAATATAAAAAAATGTTTGACCACGCATTTTAATTTAGAGGGCATTATATTTTGGTGATATTAAGCTAGACTGATAAAGATGTGGGTGACAACAAAGTGGCGTATTAGAAGTGGCGATTTTTCTCGCCGCTCGCACCCACTGCTCTTGATAACTAGCTACGTGTGACCAACGCTTAAAATATGGCAATTGTAACGCCCTTATAGCTTAAGCGTACAACAGGAAAGTCTTTCTGCTAAAATTACTCTTTAGTATACTAATTTATATTCCACAAACAAGTAATTGACACTTTCCAAAAGCCAAATAAACAGAGCTAAGATGAAATTTTATTTGAAATTCGTGTGCCGCCGTAATTGAAGAATAACACGTTTTTAATTAACTGGATCTCTTACGCTTCTGAGTGTAGAGCTTTGGCTTCTTGAAAAGCGGTAGCCGTGATAAAGTGGAGGTAATGTCCTCATATCTTCTCGTCGCAGATACTGAAAATCGCATCTTTAAACTTTCTAACTAATTTCCGATCTAAACTACGAGTTCATTAAAACTTTACCAAAGAAGCTAATGTTATTTTGGTTTTTTAGGTTACCTATTATTTTCGTTGTATCTCAATAACCATATAAAAACCATAATAAAAATCGTTTCTAAATGAACAAAGTTATTTCATTTCACACCATTTTGCCCTCTTATATCTTTTGTATAGGATATACCCCTTGCCCGATTTTACTAATATTTTTAACAGTAAATTTTGATATCACAACTGTTGATCTAGCTAAGCTCTAACAAATAAACACACAAACATACAACGCCAATTCGTCTCAAATTGTTTGAGAGATCTTCGCTCGCTTCGCTTGCTCGGTCAATAATTATCATCGATGTCAACCTGATTATGGAATACCATCAGAAAGCGGCGTATTATGGCGGTCAACATTTCATAGGAAACCGTAGCTTAATTAGCGCAGGACTGGCTTGTTACAACCGCACCCCTGATCGGTATGCTTAACTCTGCGGGGCTTATAAATATTTTTGTAGCGTTCAATTGTAGGTACCTACGTAAAAGAATACGAATTTCATCAACTCTCTGCATCATCTCAATCATCATTTCAAACGGTGAAGGAAAACATCGTGAGGATACCGGCATGTCTCAGAACCTAAAAATGCGAAGACAAGTGCACGAAATGAGCCTCTAAGAGGCGCACTTAAGTCCTTTCACTATACTGATTCTTTCACCGACGGTCGTAGGCGCTTTTAAGGGCCACCATACCTCATCCTAGTCACTGACCTAATACAGAATGAACAAGAAAGAATCAGTGACACGACAAGCAAGCATCATCTCAAGTCGTTGTTTGTAGACTGATATTTTAATAGATATTTTGAGCCTGTAAACATATCCCATATAATACAGCGTTCTGTAAGTGCGTAACAAATCGCCACCACCACCATCTCTGTGACGGTTTAAGTGTGCCCCAACGATTTCTGGGGCACACTTATCGCCCCGGCACTGAATTGGTATCGGCTCGACTCAAGTGGTTCAGAATTATTTGTCATAAGTGATAGCATCGTAAAACGTTGCCCTAATTGGCTAGCGAACTGTTAGACTGAGTTCTGGACTTGTCAAACAACCGATTAACAGTATTTTTGGCATGGTTTTCTCGTACGGTTATTAGCCAATAAGGAGAACCAACAACATTGCCTCGAAAAAGTTAGTAGATGGCATTTGTTTTCGGGGCGAAGGAATGCCGATACGGTGCTGGGGCTATAAGTGTGCTTTAACCTTAAATCATCATCACGCTGATATTAGAAATGAATAAATATATATATGAGAAATGCAAAAGACGCTCCGTCTGTCTGTTGGTTTGTAATTTTGGTCAAAATTGTTGGTCTACAATAAATACAACAAGGCCTTCATTTTCAGAAATAATTAACTTACTTCAGAAATGAGTTACTTTAGTCAATAATAAAAAAAAATGTAATTTATTTAAATTTCTTGTTACACCACGAAATAAGTTCAGAAACTTCGCATCAAGCTCATTACTAAGCTAAAACATAAGCAGCTTTGCATCTATGATATGTGGAAGTCGACACAGAGTATACAAGCAGTTAGTTAAGGGCCGTTTCAGACCTAGCGTACCTACAGCCCGAGCCTCACCTTGTTCTATTCGCACTACACTTAAGCTCTACATTCCATTTTTTTAAATATTATGAAAAAAAATAGGTTTTAGTTGCCATAATCTTCTCGGCTTAGGCGAAGCTTAGTTACTAAGACGTTTCAATCAAACTGAGCCTTAGGAACATTTTACAAGGCTCACTTTTGAATTGCTACGTGTGTAGATACATTGCGGTTAATATAATTTTCAGTTAATACAGTGACAATTTCCAGTCCTGCACGCAAGACGCCGCGCCGGCTGCCTTTTATTAGTAGCTTGAATGTATAGCTTTGCCTACAACGTAGCGTCTAGCGAGGCGGTCAGCAGTCAGATCATCAGTGGCATGGTGTCCAGGAAGGCCAGTGGCAGTCGCTCAATCAGTGTCGTGGTGTCCAGCGAGCCGCCCCGCTATTCGTTGGGAGGCAAAGCTTTAATCAGCGTGTCATACACTATCTCCATAAATGTAAAAGACCATGTACCTATATACTATACTTCATGCAAATAAAGCCATTAATTCGTTCATTCATTCATTCATCGGATGCTATTCAGGATTTTATGTGAATCAACTTCTCCAGGGTGGCGGCCGGCACGACGTTCTGCATGTAGGACTACCTGAATTGCCCACTTACACTACATCGTTAGGTCTAGCATATTATTTGATGGTGTATTTATCTTGCGTTAGCGATAGATACGCCGAGTCTGTTTCAGCCCTAGCACCTCTGTCATTATAAGTTGGGAAGGTAGGAAAGTTCTGATGCCGTGATGTAAGGTTTTGGTACAAAATTACTCAACTTATTTTGTATCATAATGTTAATTTGCAGCTGCTGTTCTCTCTTCAGAAAACTTTGAAGCTTGTTTACGTTCTTTTTGAATGAGATTAGGTTTTAATCAACAATTCTCGACCTACAAACTCTGTTTTAGAAGAATTACATTATTATGGTTAGGTATTGTCATTATTTTCATTCATATCAAAGTACAAAAGGTAAGATAAGAAGCATCCGCATCTGAAACTTCCCCAAACATAAACGCCTCAATAAAAATCAGCCAACACTACCCGACATTAAACACGCCAATTCATTCCGAAACATTCCCTGCCGGTATTCCTCCCGACGCCTTATTAAAATCACACGAACTAAGCGTCGAGTGTAGAACAAACAATGAAAAATATGCGTATATCGCTGGAAAAAATACCTTCGAAATAGAATGGCCGCCAGCCGCCTCGGTTCCGTTCCCGCTATAAAAAGCTACCCGAGCAAACTCTGTAATTCCGTTCTCTCCCAACCGTTATAAAATATGAAAGACTGAGCGAAATTCACGCGCTACCCCGAGCGCAGCTTCGGCTGTTTCCGTCGGCGCTCGGGTGGTTCCGCGGCGACGGAGCGGCAGTACCAAGTCCGGCGTTCTACGGTGGAACCGCGCTGCGTAGATTAGAGTGATACTAAAAAACCGTGAATGTGTGTTTTGTGTGCATTTTCTATGTGATAGACGGGTTTCTGCGGTGAACACGCATTATGTGCTTTGTGTGGTGGTGTGAACTTGACGCCGCGCGGCCCGTTTGATGGTCCGGAAAAATGGTAAAACATGCTCTTTTTTAACAGATATTGCAGTTGACGATCAGGATTTATGATTTTACAGCACCTTAACGCGTTTATTTTTACTTAGATCATAATTCACCATTGATTTATTGTTTGTGAACATTGATAGGCACATTTATAGTTAGGTTTAGATAATGAAGAGCACTAGATTCCAACTTCATAAAATTATAACATTGTATGAATTAAGAATAATCAGTTTGACAACGATGGCATTTTCTAAGAAACGTTGGAAGTTATCTAAGACCGAAATAACGGCTAACGCCAATTTGCTGACGTCGCTGACTCTACGTTATATACAGGCTTACGGCCATTATAATTATAACGGCTGTTATGTATAAGCCTCTACTAAGCCGTAGGGCTTTAAAATAATGATAATTTAGGTTCGTGTGAACGGCTCTAGTAAATATTCCACGTGTTAAACAAATATAGCTTATCAAGAATGGTTACCTACCCATCCGCATAATTTGAATTTATCGTCATACTCTGTGCATTTTCGGCAATATAATATCATGAATTGCCATTAAGTTTCCATATGACTGATTAATATTTACTAGCTGTTGCTCGCGGATTTACTCCTGCATCACTTATACTCAATTGTATCAAGTTACTGAATGCACTCATCCTACAGAACCTACTAATATTAAAAATGCGAAAGTTTGTGAGGATGTTGGATGTTTGTTATTCAATCACGCCGTAACGGCTCAACCGATTTTGATGAAACTCACAATATACATTTTTTTTACCTGGACAAGCATATAGGCTACTTTTTATTTAGGTACCACGGGAGCAAAGCCACGGGCGGAAGCTAGTAGCTGATAAAGATTTATTTTAGAAAAGTATTCACAAGCATGATGTGTATGCAACTGATTGCTATCAACTTAGAGGCTGTTATTTAGAGTTGTGGAGTCATAAAAACTTTCCCCAAAAATAAAGACGATCATGTGCGAGAACTCGGGCCATGAAAAAAAAAAAAAAAAAAAAAAACACGGGGTCAGAAAATCAAAATTGTAATCAAAAGTGACAAAATTATATTTTGCAGTCGCTCTTGTAGTTCATTGTATGATATTGACCGCAAATATAACGTTGTCTT
Source organism: Anticlea derivata (assembly GCA_947579855.1). Taxonomy (NCBI): domain Eukaryota; kingdom Metazoa; phylum Arthropoda; class Insecta; order Lepidoptera; family Geometridae; genus Anticlea; species Anticlea derivata. The sequence goes on along the minus strand of OX388274.1, from coordinate 9,520,967 downwards.
GTAATAATCTAATTTTAGGGGCAAAAACATCAAATTTCCTCATTGTTAGACTTTTTCCTTTATTTATGAAATAAAAGCTCTTAGCATTCCAAATTTCAGAATTGTGAGGTAACTGGAAGTATCTACCCTAGAGGTATTTCATTTTTGCCGTTTCCATACAAACATTTTAGACATTCATAGCCATTATATTTTGAATGCATTGAGCTATAAACTTGATTTTTATAAGGCACTATAAGCTCACGGACCCTAATAGTTGGTATAAATTTCATGTATCATCCTTTAGCCGTTTTTGAGAAAAAGGGTCTTGACAGACAGACAAACGGACAACAAAGTGATCCTATAAAGGTTCCGTTTTTTCCAAATACGGCACCCTAAAATATGTTCGTGTATGACGTCGACGTTACTTAAGGACTCGTATATAGAATACATAATTTATTTATTACATCTTATGCAACAAAATCATCATTAACAAAAAAATATATATAATTATCATATATTAATTAAGTATTAATATTTTATTTATAAATACACATTATGCTAGCGTAAGCTCTAGGTATTCTTCTAGGTCATAGAAAACTGATTCCAACAGAAATTTTTATATAGCTAGGGATCTTAACATGCCCTCCGAAGCACGGAAGCGCTCAGTTGTTAATGCCACAAGCGGTCACCCATCGGTGACAACGCTGATGGTTGCTTTCTTTATCTGATCTATTACAAACTAGGCAAGTTAGACGAGCGCTACCCGCCGTCACAATGACGTTACCGTTTCATATTAACCAAAGGTTTTGTTACTGTATACAAATTCTCCACTAATTACCTCCAAGCTCCAACCTAGGCGAAAATGTAAAGGAATTTATAATTATAAAAGATTAACGAGGTCAGCCTTCAGAGGTTAAGAAGGAAATAAAAATAAATTATGACTAAATGAGTACTTAAAATTAGATTTGGGTGGCAAATTTACTTTGTTTGTCTTGGATACAAGGCCAAGATTAAATTGTGCTTGGATACTAGGCAGTTACAAATTTAGATAGGTAGGCTTAATGGAAAGTCATTAGGGGTAGCCAAAGACCAATTTACACGGAGACACTCACAGCGTTGTAGTGTCATATGTTTATACATAAGCGATAGACATGGACATGCGATGTTTGAACGAGAAGATACAACTTTTTTATATTTTTTTCATTTCTTTTGATGACTTTCATAGCAGCTCCAATATTAATAATAATAATATAAATTTTATTTCAGGTAACATAAGAATAGTACAGATATTAAAAACTAAATTCTAGGACCCATAGAAATATATACCTTAACTCAAAATATATAAAAACCTATTAATTAATTATTTAATTATTGCACACGTATAGGCAACGACGTGTGACGTAACTGCCCAGTGTCTGCGGCGCCTCCGGTGTCTCGTGGCAGGCGTCCAATGAACCTCCTGAATTTGACACCTTTAGGCCACATCTCCCCACTCATGAACATCGACAAGCACAGGAGTAGTTAGTAGGAGGTAGGGCACAGCGAGATTTTCTCGTTCTAAATTGGAGCAGCCCGCCCGGGGAGGTTTTTTTTTTTTTATATACAACTGAGATGGCAAACAAGCATACGGCCCACCTGTTGGTAAGCGGTTACCGTAGCCTATGAGCGCTTGCAATACCAGAGGTATCACGCACGCGTTGCCGACCCCTCCCTCCACTCCCCTAAAGAGCTCTGGCAAACTTACTCACCGCAGGAACACAACACTATTTGAAACAAATAATGTTGTTTGGCTGCGATCTTCTGTAAGATGGAGGTACCTGCCCGGGGAGGTAAATTGACAAAACTTTATTAACAGATATATAATAATAATAACAGTTGAAAATTAAGCTAAAATAATATTATACTAGGAATGAACTCTGTTTTTTACGACTACGACTACAAGTAGAACACAGAGTTCAGATCACCAACCACAGGCAGCGTGCCCAAAAGGCTGGCGACGTTACCTCGTTGGATCGCTATACTTACGAACGAACTTACTTACACTTAGTTCTTTAGAATACCATCCATATTTGTTACGGACGCTAAAAAAAGTAAACTTTTTCGTATAACTAACCTAACTACGAAATAATCATTTAAAAAAAAAATACCGTCACTTCTTTTTTTTTTTTTTACAATAAAATCACTAGGATCACTTTGAAACGTCTTAGAAACTAGGTGAAGCTATGCCTTCGATATCGTTATCGTCAGTATGAGTGGAGAAAAAGCCGAGTAACGACATAAAATGTTGATTTATTACCGCCTGCCCCCACAAACGACCCCCACGCAGTGGCAGACGGTAAAACTTATGGCTATCGGCCCCCACGTCTTAAAAATGGGGGCACACAGTAATACTTTATTACTGTCTGCCACTGCGTCTAGTGCCGTGATGGCAGACGGTAACTATTCAGAAAATCAAAAGTAGGGAGGTATGGAGCGAGTGTTCAAAGCTTGCGGCTGAATAAAAATCACTTATTGTGAAACTACTCTGTGACAAACCTACCCCAGTTTTTAGGGTTGATTGCTCGGGTTGATTGTCCGATTGTGGGTCAACGGGTAGGAATGAAGGTCACCAGTCAGATTGATCGATCGCTAGTAGGAACAGGAACTGATTAATTCTAAGAAGCCAAGATATATAGGTTGATTGTTTTTTGCGTAATTGATTTGTTTTTCCCAATGGAGGATCCGTTAGTTAATAAGTAACGATAGACGCTGATTAGAAAAATAACTAAATTTATAATAACATAACTACTTACTACTAATATTATAAATGCGAAAGTTTGTGAGGATGTTTGTTGTTCAATCACGGCGTAACGGCTAAACCGATTTCGTTGAAACTTGGTATAGATAAAGTTCTTACCTAGAATAGCATATAGGTTACTTTTTATGTAAGTACATAAAGCAATTCTTAACTATATCGTCGGCACACCTGGTGGGGGGCCTACCACCGCGGTTCGTGATCGCCATTCAATTTATTCCCCTACGGTTATCGCTTCTTCGAGCTATATGATCACTTCTATTTGCTAATTCTGAGAGCTGTGCCGGTGACCTTGGTTTGTTTATTGAGAACCTTTTAAAAATAAATACCTTTCGATTTTAATTTGGTCGCGCGCGCTTGGCCGACATAAATTATCATCAAATATATAAGCCAAACACAATCCTACCAATGCCAAGCAGTACGAATTTACGAATATTACCGAAACCAATGAATATTTATCGCGAATTTCAGTGGAATGGTAATTGTGAGATCCTAAACTAACAAGCCAGTGCTGATCAAAGGGCCGGGCTGGATCACATAATACTCTTACTTGTATGGACACAGATATTGAGCAAACCGCTGGGTCAATACATCCATCCATATCCATAGCCATCATCATTTCAGCGGTACGACGTCCACTGCTGAACATGGCCTCTCCTACAGATATAGCAAATTCCTTATCATATGGGGGGATTTGCCGATACTCACCCGCTAGGCATGCGGGTTGGCGAGCGCAGTTAGAGCTATCGTTGTTAAAATGAGGGACGCTGCTGCGCATACCCTAGTTTTTTTCCCTTAGTCGCCTCTTACGACATCCGCGGATAGGTAGATATGGAGGGACCTATTCTTCCGCCGGGACCACCACGGCAAATAGCAACATCCATAGCCATATTAAATATTATAAATGCGAAAGTAACTCTGTTTGTTTGATACCGCATCACGACTTAACGGCTGAACGGATCGTAGTGAAATTTGGGAAGGAGATAGATTATATCCTGTGTTATATATAAAGAAAAGGTTTTGAGCCTCTAGACTTTATACGAATTACGTACATACAATCAAATGATAGTTTGAATTACAATGTGTGCAGCAACACAAGCTAATGTTTATTATTATGTTGTACTTTATTTGTTCAGTTTTTAGTTTTTATGTGTATTAGGTAGGTAGTACACATTGTTTAAGTTTAAGATTGTGTGTGTTGCTGCAAATAAATATTTTTCATTTTCATTTTCATTGTGACTAAGCGATTCGGTCTGTGTCCTTCACTGGTTCTTTGAATCGGTTCCTTTGCTCTATAAAGGGTCAGTACACCTTGACCTAGTCACTGACATAACGCAGGGTGACCTAGAAAGTATCGGGGGTACGACAGAACGAACCACAACAAAATATCACCTACTTACTCATTATCGATGTCAAAATTATACGTTATAATATTGGTTTTTAGGGTTCAGTAACTCATTGAGAAAAAATGAAACCCTTATAGGATCACATTGTTGTCCGTATGTATATTTGTCTGTCAAGACCCTTTTTCTCAGAATTTAAAAGAATCAACTTGAAATACCAACTACTTAATAGGGTCCATGAGCTTAGAGTGCCGATAAAGTTTGAAAAGATGGCAATAAATGTGTTATTTTTGTATGGAAATGGCAAAAACTAAAAACCTCTAAGGTATTTCCAGTTACCTCACTATTCTGAAATTTGGAACGCTTAGATTTGTGACATAAATAAAGAAAAGCGTATAAAATTGATGAATTTTGAAATCCTTGTGGAATTATTACGCGACAAAGTCAATTTGCGGTCAATATCATACAATTAACAACGTGAACGACTACGAAATATAAGTTTGTCACTTCTACCCCGAACTAACTACAATATAGTTGTCCGGGTGCCGAAGGTAACAGAAAAAGAAAAAAAAAAGAAATAAGCTCACGACTTTTATTCCCAAGACCGGTGGACATACTCTCAGATCGCCAGGTGATCAGAACCTTGATACGTCTCAAAAGACGTCCGAGAGGCATGTCCGAACATTTGGCTCATGCCCAAGTTTTGCAGTAGTGAGTATTTCATACATGACAGATTGCAACCCCAACACCTTTTTAAGAATACGTACTCATTTTCTCACGATGTTTTCCTTCACTGTTCTATGCACGAATTATTGTTCACTTGAATTTTTCGAATGGAAACCCTAGGTGTTTTTTTTTTATACAACTAAGGTAGCAAACATGCATACGGCCCACCTGTAGGTAAGTGGTTACCGTTACCTATGTACGCTTGCAATACCAGAGGCATCACGCATGCGTTGCTGACCCCTTAAAAAGTTCAAAACGCCCTTTTTGAAGAACCCCATACTGTAGTCTTTAGAGAAAACCTCAGCAGGGAGTTCATTCCACAACCTGAGTGTTCGCGGGAGGAAGTAACCTACAAATAACACGGTGCCAACAACAAAAAATAATTATTAGCAGGACCTTACCTACAGGATTCTCGTGTAGAATGTCACAAATACGTAATCTCTCATTGGCTTGCACTCATTTGGCCCATTGGGCTGGAAAAGGTTTTCCGTCTTGCTAATCGAATATAGCTCTTCTGTGAATAACAAAGGATACATCTGGTTTGCTTTCAAAGCCGTTATTAGATGGTCGAAATATTGCGGCTGATGTTATATAGTAATGAGAGGCATCTTTTACTGCATGATACATAAAAAACGTAAATCAATGCAATAATAATTGTAGAGTTTCTATGCTAAGCTATGACTTGCTTGCTTGTCGTCGCTGATTCTATCTTGGTCATCCTTAACTGACTAGGTTGAGGTATGGTGGCCCTGAAAAGGGCCTATGACCGTCGATGAAAATATCAGTTTAGTGGAAGTATTAAAGTGCGCCTCATAGTGACTCTTTCCATGTACATGTCTTCGAATTTTTGGGTTCTAGGAAATGCCTGTTTCCTCACCATATTTTCCTTCACAGTTTGAGAGGACTAGTAGCGCACATACATTTTTCGAATAGAAAATCCATTGGTGCACGACCCGGGTTTGAATCCACGACCTGTGGATCGAAAGACCACCACTTCACCAGTGCTGACTGTGAGAAAAGAAAGAAATTAGAAGAAAAGAACCGCGTATATGAAATAAACCAGCCCTTTAATAATGAACTGTGAAATATAGAAGGAAAATGTGATTTCGTCTGTTATTGTAGTGTTAGCAGTTGATATGTCATTGCTTTGAGTTCCAAGATGTGAAATATTAGTATCTACGAATTAGCATATATTTGAGTTATTCATCATTTCAGCCGTACGACGTCCACTGCTGAACATGGCCTCCCCCACAGACAGAGCGAATTCCTTATCATGTGGGGGGATTTGCCTTAGTCGCCTCTTACGACATCCGCGGATAGGTAGATATGGAAGGGCCTATTCTTCAGCCGGGGCCACTACGGCCAACTTGAGTTATTCATGGTTCATTAATTTGGTATCTCTAAGTCAAAGTCTGTTAATATTCATTGAAATTATAAGGATTCTCAACATTATAATTTCAGCGGTAGGACGTTCACTGCTCAACATAGATTTCCGATCATATCCGGTCTGTCCCCACCGGGGGCTTTATTGGGTCGTCGTTACATCTAGTGGGTGGCCGTCCTAAGCTGCACTTTATAATACCTGGTCACCACTCGAGACCATTCTGCCCCAATATATGCTCCGCCCGGAATACTTCAACTGTGATCATCTGGGCAAAGTCGCTGACTAAGTTAGTCTACTAGTCTCCTTATTTCTGATTCGATCCATACGTCACAGGTTGCAAGATCATCGCCGCTTATAACAATACTGGTTTTTTCACGATTTTTTTATTCACCGTTATACGCACGCCCAGCGTGGCGAGTATGGGAAAATCCCCCCAAATGTAAATCTAGAGGGAACGGAGGCCTGTGTTCAGAAGCCCAAGTCCAAGTGGAAGTCCAACGGCGGCTTTCAAGTGGAAGTCCACGTTCACAGCTGAACATGGCCTCCCCCACAGACAGAGCAAATTCCTTATCATGTGGGGAGGTTTTGCCCATACTCACCACGCTGGGCATGCGGGTTGGCGAGCGCAGTTAGAGCTATCGTTGTTAAAATGAGGGACGCTGCTGCCCATCCCCTAGCTTTTTTCCCTTAGTCGCCTCTTACGACATCCGCGGATAGAGATATGGAGGGGCCTATTCTTTAGCCGGGGCCACCACGGCCTGATGATGAAATGATGATGACGAAACATCAACTTAGCATAAGTTTTTAACATAATTCAACTTAACCGTATTTGTTATTTCAACACTTAAAATAATGTTAATGATGTGCTCACATAAAAAACTTAACTAGTAGGTAGTATTTGACGATAGGCTAACAAATAGTGAGTGACTATTTGTTGTATGCCTATCGTCAAATACTACCTACTGGTCTACCTACTAGTCTACCTACTAGTCTACCTACTAGTCTACCTACTAGTCTACCTACTAGTCTACCTACTAGTCTACCTACTAGTCTACGTACTAGTCTACCTACTAGTCTACCTACTAGTCTATCTACTAGTATACCTACTAGTCTACCTACTAGTCTACCTACTAGTCTACCTACTAGTCTACCTACTAGTCTACCTACTAGTCTCCCTACTAGTCTACCTACTAGTCTACCTACTAGTCTACCTACTAGTCTACCTACTAGTCTACCTACTAGTCTACCTACTAAATTGTGTCACACTCTTACGCAACGCCCATTTTAAGTTTACCCTAATTTGTGGACAACGGGGCTGATTATACTTTAAAAACCACCTATTCTATAAGATTTGTAACGTAATTTTTTAAATAAAAAATACCGACCATCGTTATCTGTATTGTGGCGTCATTTTGAAAATTATGAAAGTACATATTCATGCTAGCGACTATACCTACCTAACTTAATAAATGTTTCATTAATATGATATGTGGCTGACTTACCGTATCCAGATTGAAAATCAAACTTCTACCAAGTAACTTATTATTGATTTTGACATTTTACGTAGTTATCCAACCCTGAAAATCAACAGACACCAGGCTTTGTGGTAGACCTTTTTGTTCAAAACTCTCTTTGAACATTCCTCGTTTTGAATAGATTGATTCCAGTGATAAGACCGCCTTTGTTCAACCCTTAATTTACGGATCTATCTCTAGGTATTTATTACATTAATTAAAGTCATTTCAAGAATCTTTTGGTAATTTTAGTCGAATTTACTGTAAAAGCCTTTATTTAGTTAGGCGCGTTTCAAATTGTATACTTTCAAGGTCACTCTTACAAGGAATACAAGAATGTTAGGTATTTATTCATACGCCGATAATATTGTGTGCTATGCCATGTGCTATTGTGGTTATGTGCGCTATGCTAGTGCTCTCAAACGGTGAAGGAAAACACTCCTCACCATGCCTCTAAGAGGCGCGCTTTAATCCTTTCACTACACTGATTCTTTCATGGACGGTCATAGGCTGCCATACCTCAACTTGGTCACTGACGTAATACAATGACCAAGAAAGAACAGTGAGATAAGCAAGCAACATCGTCAGCCTGAAGAAGTTCACTGCTGGATAGAGGCCTCCCCCAAAGAGTGCCACGACGAGTCTAGAGCTTTTTCCATCCACCGACTACCCGTAAACTTCACAATGCCGTCGGTCCATCAGGTGGGGGGGCCTTCCAACACTACGTTGCCATTGTTCGTAGTTACTATTCGAGAGTATTTATTCCCATACTAATCCTAATAATATTATAAATGCGAAAGTTTGTGTGGATGTTTGTTGTTCAATCACGCCGTAACGCCTCAACCAATTTCGTTGAAACTTGGATTATACAGAGTTATTTACCTAGAATAACTTAAAGGCTATTTATGTAGGTACCACGCGAGCAAAACCGCGGACGAAGGCTAGTAGTTAATAGATTTTCTTCACAAAAGACTTAAATAATTTCTTAAACGCAATATCTTACTGAAATTTTCTTTCAGCGACGCATAAATCGAGAGAATCGTTTCAAAGTTATTATAAAGTTGGTATTGGTCGTGTATTTTAATGGTTTTATTTTCAGAAGAGCCTGTGGGTTGTCAATGAGGCTTTATGCTGAATAAAAAGAAATAATAAAGCGTTTTGCAAGTTTTTAAATAATACCACAGGTATATATTAAGTGGCGATGGATTTGCGAATATTAATGAATTGAATGAAGACCACGCAGTGTTGAAAGCCTCCCCCTCCCCCACCCGATGGACCGGCAACATTGTGAAGGTTGCGGGAAGTCGGTGGACGGAGAAGGCTCAAGACCGTTCGTCATGGCACTCTCTGGGGGAGGCCTGTGTTCAGATTCTTCAGCAGTGGACTTCATGGCTGGTTATGATGATGATGAAAAAACAGAAGGCAGAGTTACAGCAGTACATGTAAGCACGTTTTTAATTGAAATAAATATTTGTATTGTATTTTTATGTGTATTGAGTTAGCTCTAATTTAAGACCTAGACAGGACAAGGTGAACGTTCATTTGTGGACATTATCTGAATTTGGCTTTGTTCAAACGACTTATGTAAGTGGTAACAAGGGTAGGATGGGCTCGACAGATCTGTTACTTGAAGGGTCGTAGGCCTAGCCTTTGAAAGTTTCTTTGAGTGCTCTAAGTGTTTTGAGGGCTATAGCTTTACAAGAACATACAGTTAAATAAAGAATGGAAAAATATGTAGTAAGTACTTGAACAAACATAAAAGTGAGTGTACGCATACCTTGCTTGCTTGTTATGAAATTTTATCTTTAATTTATACTAGCTTGTGCCCGCGGCTTCAATTACGTGGTAGCTATAAGTATAAAAAGTACACTACTACATATAGAGGCAGAATTCCATTCTAGATTATAAAAATAGACAATCAAATATGTAGTACTTACTATTCCGCTTATGAAGAATAGATTAGCGGAATATTTGTTTGTCTATTTAATCATCATCATCATCATCAGCCCACATTAGTCCACTGCTGGACATAGGCCTCCCCCAATACACGCCACTGAGCCCGGTGTTCGCTTCTCATCCACTTACTGACGGCCGCCTTTCGTAAGTCATCGCTCCACCTAGCCGGGGGACGCCCAACACTACGTTTGCCTAGACGTAGTCTCCATTCAAGAACTCGTTTACCCCAGCGGTTGTCGGTTCTTCGGCATATATGACCAGCCCACTGCCACTTCAGTTTGCTTATTCTCTGGGCTATGGTCTATTTAATAGCTCTACATATTCCAAGTTTATTTGATATCGGTCGAGGCCTACCTCATCGCTCGAACCATAAAATCTCGCTAAATCGGAGCAGGCCGCCTGGGAGGTACCCTACATTTTTTCCCTTAGTCGCCTCTTACGACATACGCGGATAGGTAGATATGGTGGGGCCTATTCTTCAGCCGGGACCACCACGGCCACTAGCGTTCATAGGCTAAGGTAATCACTTACCAACAGGTGGAAAGTATGGTTGATTGCCACCTTAGTTGTATAAATAAAAGCCGTTACGGCTTGATTGAACCTCAAACATCCAAACCAACTCATAAACTAACGCCTTAGGATATTTTCTGTAATTCTTTATTGCACACATAAACATGATACATAATTATAGTTATTTCAAAAGTCATGTACATAGGCGAGCTTAATCCAAACAAGAGTTTTCTAACCGCAAACCTTTGTGGCTAGAGAGATTTGATAATATAGGGAGATGCATCGTGTACAACAATATAAGAGAAAAAAATAAATGAAGTGGAAAATACAACTATAAATTAACTAAAATAAACTACAATATACAAACGACACAAGAACATACATACTTATTCAATATATACCAACGACGATTTTTTAAAATTTTGAAACAGTTTTTAATAACGTATTTTGTTTCGTATTTTTATTTTATATTTTTTTTCACTGATCTAATTATTACCATTGTCTACCTACAAGCGTAGCGAGCAATATAATAATGTTCTAAACATGTGTGTGTTAAGTCGTGTAGGTTAATTCAGTTTCTGACATTCAACCACCTTGATTTAAATTTTTGGTTTGTAAACCTCAGTCTAGGTTATTAAGATACTTAATAAGAGTCTAAAGGTCACTCGAAATTGAATTCGACCGAAAGCATACTCTGCCGTAATGGAAATTTTGAAAAGAATCTAATTTTATAGTAATTGCAATAAAATAAATGTCAGTTTAATGTGCACAAAAGGAGCCTCTAAGGCGCAGTTTAATATATATATATATTTTATTGGTGATGGTAAGGCGTTTGACCACCATCTCTCTTTTGCAAGTGACATGTGGCCTAAGATGAAGCACGCTTTACCAGAAGGAACTTGTTCACTCTATATATATTGAAGACTCTTAGATTGTACTCATCCGGGAAAACAGACGCAGGCAGATCGTTCTTTGCCAGTACTTCTAATAACAGTGGAGCAGAAACGTTTGGTTCGACACTGTGGTATGTCGACCAGGTAAGGGCGGTATTTATCTTACCTTAATACTTTCACTACACTGATTCTTTTACCAACGGTCATATTGGCTCTATTTAGGGCACTAGTGGAGTGGTAGTAGTGGGCTCGCCTTCCCATTCACAGGTCGTCGGTCGGTTCGAATCCTGGTCGTGCACCAGAAGCTCTCAGAATTAGTGTTCCCAATTCTTTCTTTAATTCTTTATTGTACACAGAAAACATACAGAAATAAAACATAAAAATACAGGCATGTACAAAGGCGAGCTTAACCCTACAAAGAGTTTTCTTCCAGCAAACCTTTGAGGCTAGAGAGAGCTGATAAACGTAGTGGGTCCCAATGTCTTCAACTTGTAGAAAACGCTGCAGATATTTAGTTGTGTCAGACATATTTGCAGCTATTTGCTGCTTCATTGATTTTGATGTTATTTTTAGACTATAGTACTTGTATGAGCACGTACACTGTCCTACTTTATGACGTCATTTAAGCACTTTACGCCAGTCATTAGAATCAGCGAATCAGTTCACGTTCGATAATCAATCAAACCGCGCATCTCATTATCATTTAATCAATATCATGTTTCTATCAAAGGAAAGAAGTATTTTTTTTTCTACTCGTGAATGGTATAGAACACTGAGGGCGCGAGTCCTACTCGCACCTGACTGTCTTTATTATTATCTAATTTTTATTATCCCCGAAAGCGTTGTAAAAATACAGCTGAAATAAATTAGCACATTTTTCAAATAAATTATCTTTAACAATATAGCATTATAATTTATGAATTGCCGAACTTTTCCCCCGTTATAGCATATTGTAGACTTAGCCAAATTACTGTTTCGAAGTTACGTTACAGATCATTCAACAGTCACTAAGGCACAGTATACTGGTTATCAAGCAGTAAGATTACTGGAAATCAATATTTTGGTAACACCACACATGTCATGTATATATATCGCTTGCTTGCGTAGAGGGTTGTCGCTTAGAGGGTAAGGCTGCGGACGTCGATTCTGAGATAACGCCAAAAGGTACGGCTTCTATTTTATGAGAATAAAATATATAGGTAAAGATTTTAATTTATCCAAATTAAAGACTCGATTGCTGAGACATTTCAAGATTGGATTTTTTTTAATTGTTCTAAATATACGCCATGGTGGCCTAGAAGGAGGTGCCCTGACTTCCTATCTGAGGTCGTGGGTTCAAACCCGGTCATACACCAATGAGTCCTCTATTTAAAAACCTTAAGAGTGCTTTTGGTACAATTTAAGTGCGTTTAAAGCTCACTTAATTTTTCGAGAAGGGAATAGGTACTTATTGGGGCACGACTGGATACGACCACAAACTTTGGATTGAAAGTCGAAACCTCCTCCGGCAACACGGCTATTTAATTTTGTTTTAGTTGTAACTTTTTTTTCTGTATATCTACTGATTTGTAATCTGTATTGTGACTGTAACCCGAAGTTTAAAGAACTATTCTAATCAAGTTAAATACTCTATTTTACACTTCTTTATTCTGGAAAACTTTGTGCCCATTTTCTAGATGTGAATACAAAATGCCCAATTTTTAAGATAACAATTTTCTTGGTAAATAATAATACCATCTCTTTTTATGTGTTGCTGTTGGGTAACAAGATTAGTTTTGATTACTCAAAGTGTTTCTATACGGGCGTCTGTTATTGCTCTATTCTCTGCAATTTGCGTAAGTACATACAACGTGTTCCGCAACTAGTAGACTAGTAGACAAAAGTAGGCTTAATCTGTAAACAAAAGAAAAAATGGCAGCGTAAAATAACCGTATTTTGTACTTACGAGTAAAACAGCTGAATAATTGAATTTGAACTGATTTGACTCTAAAACAGGACATTATTACAGCATTAACAGTATTCATTATTATACAAGGCAATATCTGAACCATCACAACCCTTGTTTTCCTACCTTGGTATTCTTAGTCATTCATTATGTTTTCACTCCGCTCACGTGTGTGAGCTCGATATTAATTTCATTGAAAGTGCTGTAAAATTCGATGCTGTTTTTGAAATTTCAGACCTATGTCGTCAGAATAGCAATTTTCAGGTGAAATTTCTTAATAGCATAAATTTGCAATGCAAATAATTGTGAGGAAAAAATAAGAAGGTCTAAGAATACCACCTACACTACTACAATAATTTTAAATTAAACTAAACAAAGCTCATGTCTGCAAATGAGAGTTTAAATGACATTAAACCTTTCCAAGTTCCAAGAATTAAGTTCTTTGAGAGAAATAGTTGAAATAGGTGCTTGCTTTGAACCCAGCTTGATGTGTTCTTGTGTATACAACACCCTTAGAACGATTTTTTGGCATTAAGCACTATCGATTCCATCTTAAGAATCTAAATAGACATTGCAACTTTATAAGTGTTTAAAAATTGCCACTGGCTTGCAAAATATTGTACAAAGTGATTATATTATGTATACTATCCCGAAAGGGGCTTATTCCATACCCAATTAGCAATATAGTTACATATTTACCGTCGTAGAAATATGTTGTCAGTTTGTTAAAAATAGAGAAAAATTCTCATGATGTAGATCGGTTTTTATATCGGTTTTAACACAGTTAATTAATTGAGATCTCCAAAGCTAGGTTCGAACCTAAATTAAGTGTTTATTCAGCTTTAAAAGGCGGCTAATAGCTGTCGCGAGGGACAATAGGCGTTATTAGTGCTCGATTCGATCGAGTGATACGCCTATCTGTGTATCGATTTGATCAAAATCAACTCTTTTTGTGGGAAACTTTGAAAAATATAAAAACTAAGAGCAGAGATCCTCACCCGTATTTTTCGTATATTCCATTTATCATCGAGAACCTAATGTCTAGACCTAATGTTTAAACCTAACATAGGTTTTAAGACATTTTCTAACATTCATTTGTATTCCTTTTGTGTAATAAATAAATAGTAGTGTTATTTTATAAAATATCGGACTTAAAGTTGGCATTCGTTTCATCAGAAACGCTGTCAAAGTTGACTCGTTTTTACAACTTGAAAATCAAAAGGACCATGAATGCTGATAAAAGAGTTTAAGGCACGTAGTGTTTGAAGGAATTCATTATTTTTCTGTGTTGGAGGGAGCATCTGTTAAAACTAAAAGCAGCTTTTTTTTAAACTATCGTGGTTATGCACATCATTTTCAATACTGAGTTTACTACGACTAATGTGCCGAAATATTGGGGAATTAAAAACTCACAAATAGTGGTAAAATCCCTTTTTTAGTGAAAATCATTTACGTTACTTTAAAAACAGAGAAGTCATGTATTATTAATTTCTCAGGATACTTTTTATCTAGGTACCATGAGAACGAAGCTGCGGGCGCAAGCTAGTTAAATATAAATTCATATTTCTTTTGTAAAGTTCCAACGACTGCATTTAGTTCTGAGGCGCGTCCTTTGGGAAACTTTTAATTCAGTTACGTACGGCATTATCTGTTCAACAAATTGTATTTCATTCGTTGTTTTGTAATTGTTGTGGCAACTTTTGTATCTCGCCGCTCGATGTAGAAAGAGTGAAGAAACTTGTGCTTACATTCTTATTTTTCGGTGTTTCGGTGTAAGGTCACTTACTTTAAACTGCTTTGCAAAACATTAAATTGTATTTATTAGATTATGTATATTATGGCATTTTCTATTATTTGAATAAAATCGGGTCAATAATGCAAAATAAAGAAATTTTTTTTTTTTATTGAATGAGTCCCTTTCAGGATAGTAAACTTACTAAAGACCTTGTATTAATTGTGATTAATTTAAATTCACTATATTTGAACTGTAAATAAAGCTTTAAAAATCCATGGGCCTTTGATCGGAAATCCAAATGAAACAGTAATATTTCAAACAGTCTGCCCACTGTTTATAAAAGCAAACAAACCTGCCTATAAGCCTGTTTCAATAGATTATTTATTAATTAAAAAGAGTGCCTGAATACCTTTGAAGATAACCCAAACGAGGCTCCATTTAGGAAATAATCAAATTTGTTAATTACGGATTAGAATTAATCCTCTATTTATTCTCAATAGCCTGTTTCGATCCTGTTTGGATTCAAGCCAATACAAATGTGTTTAACGAAGTTGAGGATTCATCTCTTGGTTGAGTTTTTAGGGTTCTGAAAAATGAAATAAACAAACTCACGATTCTTATCCCGAAGAACATATAAACAACTAGCATCCGCCCGTGTTTTCGCGGCTTCGCGGCTCGCGTGGAAAGTAGCCTGGATGTTTGTGATCCAATCACGTAAGGGCTCAACCGATTTTGATGTAACTTGGAATAGGTAGAATTATTAACCTAGAGTAGCATATAGGCTACTTTTTATCTAGACACCACGCGAGCAAAGCCGGGGGCGCAAGCTAGTCCACCATAAGTGTCAAGATGTAAAGATGTCTTTTTCCTTTGTTGATGTTTATTATGGCAATAACGGCCGTGATTAGGCTGTGGCCGTTTTGTAGAAGAGGAAGCTTTGTGTCTAAATATTAGAAGCGAGTAGAAGTTTCAAAACACGATGAATTATTAATAGCTACCGTGGGTGGTCTGTATTTCGTTTTATTCTATTGTTGGGTACCGATGTCGGTCAAGCT
Organism: Anticlea derivata; assembly: GCA_947579855.1. Taxonomy (NCBI): domain Eukaryota; kingdom Metazoa; phylum Arthropoda; class Insecta; order Lepidoptera; family Geometridae; genus Anticlea; species Anticlea derivata. Next base: position 9,505,133 of record OX388274.1, on the reverse strand, counting down.
TTATCGCTAAGTGAAATGCGCCCCACCCAGTCGAATAAATATTATAACATATAATTAAATATACGATTTAACAGTTCTCTTATGTCGAAACGCATAATAATGTCTGCTACCCTGAAAAAGGTTTCTTCTTCACCCTATTGGAAATAATGTTTGTTCTAAGACAAAAAGCGGCTATTTTAGGATCAAATCAGTTCAAACTCAACTATTCAGCTGATAAAGGAAGTAATCTTGATGGCAAATTTCTCGTAACTTAAATCATTATATAAAAAGATGATAAAACAACCAAAAACTGCAAATTTGCAACAGTTTGGGCGAATATCTGAATAAAAAATATTTGGATAGTTTTTTATTCTTTATTGTACACAGAAAACACACTAAATGAAAGGACGTGTACATAGGCAAGTGTACATAGGCTTAACCAAAAAAAGAGTTTTCTTCTAGCAAACCTTTGAAGCCAGAGAGAGGAGGTTATAGGTTGGTGGAGGTGTAGAGTTCAAGTACAGGACCATTGAATAAAAATATTTTTTGTTCGTCTAATATTAATTCTTTTCATCATCATTTCAGCCGTACGACGTCCACTGCTGAATATGGCCTCCCCCACAGACAGAGCGAATTCCTATCATATGGGGGGATTTGCCCATACTCACCACGCTGGGCATGCGGGTTGGCGAGCGCAGTTAGAGCTATCGTTGTTAAAATGAGGGACGCTGCTGCCCATCCCCTAACTTTTTTCCCTTAGTCGCCACTTACGACATCCGCGGATAGGTAGATATGGAGGGGCCTATTCTTTAGCCGGGACCACCACGGCGTTTAATTCCTTATTTTGATAGAATATGCCCTTTTCGGGATGTATTATGAATCACCTAGTATAGATCAGATATTGATCCACAAGTATTATGGGTCCTTAACAGAAACTTTCTAATATCGCGTTCAGTTTGATAGCGATATTCAATTCCAGGGAGCGAAAACAATTTATGAGTCGGACACGCGCCTGCCGCATATTGCCAGGCGTGACTCACTTGGAATCAGCTTGTTATGTAAAATGTGCCTTATTTCTCTGAAATTTAGACTTATTTTGGCAACGACTTGATTTTGGTGTTGGATCTTTCGATTGTCGAAAACTCAACAGCATCACGTTTCAAACTGCGTGAGATATGTCATCTAATCTATGTTTAATACAAACTGATTCATAACATGTATACCATCCCGAAGGGGGGTTATTCTATCAATAAAAATAAATAATTTTAACATCAATATTTTCAATTTATGTTTTTGTTTTTTTTTCACAAACTTTCTCAAATTAGCTGTTTTTGGTATTTTTATCATCTTTAAATAACTAAACGTACAAGAAGTTCGGAATCAAGATTGCTAATTAAAACAGCAGATTTGTTGAGTTTCACCTGATTTTACCCCATAACAGCCGATTTTCGCATAGAGTTTTTTCAATGAAAAATGTTGAATTTCCAAAAGTCGTAGAACAAACTTTATTGCTAATTGGTAGTAGAATAAGCCCCTTTCGGGGTGGAATACATATAACGAATCACCTTGTATTTATTTAAAAATGATTCTTACGTATACTGATGAAAGTCAATTTTGAGTTGGACATTTGAGAGCGTGTGAACGAAAACGCAAGTCCCTAAAAGACAAATTAAAAAGTGACTTTATACAGAAGACGTAACGATCATTTTAAAATAAATTTAAGATTACATATCACACGCTGTTCAAACACAGCTTAAATTAGAAAGATAATGGTAGAATAGTCGAGTTGAGTTGAAGTGGAACCTCTTTATTCAGTGCTATTTATAAGTCTGTGGCATAACGTCGGATCGCGCAAATTCAGGCAAAATGAAACAAAAGAGAACTGTACTTACATAACAGACAAGTCGGTGGAATAGGTGGTAGACAACGTTTAAGCGATAAAAGTAGGTTGGCAACACAATTGTTAGCCAACTGCGGCAAAGAACAGGTCGATTGGACCTTTGCATTTGGAATGGAATATTCTTTGAATAGGGACTGAGTTATTTTTCATAGCATTTGACTTTTGTGCATGATATTATGATCTTGCATAAATGGGTTAATTAAAGAGGAATTTGACACAAATGAAGCTAGGCTCAAAACAGGAATGCAGGAGGTGATCGGATCCTGCTCCTCTTCATCCACAGCATCAACGGGGATTCTCGAACAATGTTGCCACCAACCCAGGGTCCTTCTCCGTTACTTTAAGGAGTTGGGCTGTACACCCCAACGCGGGACGTCAGTGCAGATCTTATTCCCCCATTTAGAATTAGAATTAGAGGAATTTGACACTTATCCTGTTTTCTGGTTGCAATAAATAAAAGTACATTTATTAAGTATTCATAATATGTATGCACCCCGAAAGGGTCATTATCTATCAAACAAATTAAGAACATCAGCAAAAAAGGGTTATACATGTGTCTATTAGGGTTCTTGTCTGATGATAGTATCCTCAGAGTTTCCTCAGCCATCCCCCGAGTTAACTTTGCGATTTTGTTTAGGTAGCGACATAAGTTGACAGTCTTAAAGATTAACGGTTTAAATTTGTGTCAAATACTGCTGGCTCGCTTGCATTTGAATAAATAAATAAATAAAAAATAAATATTCCGGACATATCACACACGGACAACTGATCCCAAACTAGGCATAGCCTGTACTATGGGTACCAGAGACTGATAATATACATAATTAATAGATAAATATTTAACACCCAGACTCAGAACAAACATCTGTGTTAAACACACAAATGATTATCCAGTGCGGGAATCGAACCCGCGACCTCTAGCGCAGAAGGCAGAGTTACTACCAACTGAGCTATGAAGCTAGACAATAAGACGTCATAGTAGGGCCGCACGGCTTTGAACATGAAGCAGTTTTATTTCACAATTAATCACAATTTAACGACCCGTTTTTAAAACCGACATTATTAAAGAATACTATCAATACAGCTGTCATAAAGTTAAAGCTCTCTATCTGATGACCAGTAATATAATGTAACACGAGGCGTTAAAATGTCACCTTGGAGTCACGCGGGCGCCTATTTTGAACATGGGCTGTGTAATTATAGTAACAAGTTCGACATAGTGTGAAACCTTGTATAGGCTCACAAATAAGCTTTTTTTTTAACGACTTTGTTCGTCATCATCATCATTTCAGCTGTAGATACTGCTGAACATAGGCCCCTCCCATAGATTTATAGAGCGACGGATCTTGTGCAGCCTGCACCCATCGGCCAGTAACCTTAATAAGGTGGCTTTCCATCTATTCGGGGGTAATCCTAGGCTGCTCATCATCATCATCAACAACCTGTTGAAGTCCACTGTTGGACATAGGCCTCCCCCAAAGAGTTCCACTACGAACGGTCTGGAGCCTTTTCCATCCACCAACTTCCCGCAACCTTTTTTTTTTTTTTATACACTCGGTCAATTGATCTCAAACTAGGCGTAGCCTATACGATGGTTTCCAGAGACTGATATAAATAATTGATATATATTTAACACCCAGACACAGAACAAACATCTGTGTTAGTCACAAATGTTTGTCCAGTGCAGGAATCGAACCCGCGCCCTCTAGCGCAGATCATCTTTACATCGGTCCATCGGGTGGGGGGCCTACCAATATTGCGTTGCCCGGTTCGTGGTTGCCATTCGAGAACCTTAACTCCCCAACGGTTGTCGGTTCTGCGAGCTATATGGCCTGCCCACAGCCACTTCAACTTGCTAATTCTGAGAGCTATGTCGCTCACTAGCTAGGCTGCTCACTAACCCATTATTAACAAATTCCACCCACGTGATAGGGAGTCACCCTAAAAATCTGTTGGGGACAATGACAATTATGATGAATGTTTTCGATACAAGATAGATAGAAATCATTTATTCAGCCATCACAAAAATAAACAAAGTATGTACTTAAACAGCTTCTTCTTCTTCTTCCTGCCCTTGTCCCACATTATGTGGGGTCGGCACTTCATGTTTTTTTCTTCCACTCACTTCTGTTAGCCGTCATCTCCGCACTCACTTCTTTCTTATTCATGTCATCTTTAATACAATCCATTTCTTCGGCCTTCCTCTAGTCTTATATCCATCCACACTCATACCTAACGCTCTTCTCGTTACATGACTTTCATCCCTCCTCATGACATGCCCATACCATGCTAACCTATTACGTCTAACAAACATAAACACTTCTAAACTAAAACAGACACAATTTCTAAACTAAAAAAAAGAGATAAACTATTGCTATTAATGAAAAAAATTATAGAATACAAATTAAAGTTTAAGATGACTTAACACAGCTAACAAACATAAACACTTCAAAACTAAAACAGACACAATTTCTAAACTAAAAATGAGGTAAACTATTGCCATTTATAAAAAAAATTAAAGAGTACAAATAAGAGTTTAAGATGGCCCCTCACTCAGAAAGCGCCTCGCGACTGATGGATCATAGGAACTATCGACCACCACCCGATCGACCGAAAATATTGTGAAGGTTGCAAAAGTCGGTTGACGGAGAAGGCTGAAAGTTCATCGTGGCACTATTTGAAGTAGTCCTATGTTCAGCAGTGGACTTCATCAGGGTGATGATAAAAACTATAAGAACATACATATTCGAGGTAAAGGCCAGTCAACGCTTACCTTTGTACTCCATCTGTCATCCTACAGTCAGCTGACAAAAGCGAGCGTTCTTATGAGGTCGTAACCTGACATTACTTAGTGCATTGTTGAGAGCGCTGAGACGGTTAAGCCCGAGTTTTGCTTCACATTTCATTTTTGAGCTAGCTAAAGAACTTTTCTGGAAAACTTAAATGAAAATTTACTAAGACAGCGCAGTTGATTGCGTGATAGCTTACTATACGGTGGTACTCAGATTGTGCGGGTGTATAGTGGTTATTAACAAGCCGAGTTAACCTAGTAGGAGGTACCTCGAATTCAGGACGTAGGTTCAAAGCCTGGTTGTCCACAACTTATAACATCGACATGGAACTTTTTACTTACAGAACGCTGTAGTGCCTAGGACATGTTAAGATGGAGTAAGCTTGTCCAGCACCTATAACATCCTCTCAACTTTCAACCGTATCCTTAGGAAAGACACGATCAATATATGTGGAGGTCTCCTGCTAGGCCAACAACGATCTTCGGATGGAAAGTCGAGGTACCTCTCACTAGCCTAACCCAGTTCTATCTCATATCTATCTCAATCAATCTTTTCCACAATACATATAGCTACTATAACCTCACAGCATAGGGCCTTAAACCCTCATTTCGTGACACAGCGTAATTCGATACTGAACTGACACGCTTTTAAATAATAAAACGATAATTAGGGGGTGAGTGGTTGGGGAATTGGGAATTCATTATGTAAAACATCTACTTTTGTTACTGAATAAACTTTGTTGACAAACAATAAACAAATTCCTACGCGTTAGTGAAAGAACTAGTGTAATGAAAAAATTAACGCGAGTCTAGCAGAGTCTGTCATGCACATGTCTAAGTGTTGTTAGGTTTTATGTCACTAGTAGCTTTATACGTTATTATTGTTCCTAGAATCATAGAAAATAAGAAGGGCCTCACGACTTTTATCCCAAGGCATTGAAACAATGTATGTATGTATGGTAGATAATCTCTCAGGTCTCCAAGTGATCAGATCCTAGAAGCTTTCTAACGGGGTTAGTCATTACATTAAACATATTGGCACATGCCCACAGGGTAGTCACTACGTCCAAACATTTTGGCATATTATTATGTCCACATTTAACAGTTATGAGTATTCATTTTTTCAGAATGACAAGTTGTAAGCCCATCGCCGCTTTTAAGAATACTTACTGGTTTCCTCACAATGTTTTCCTTCACCATTTTAAGCACGTGTTAATGCGCACTTAAATTTTTCGAACAGAAATACTCATTGATTCACGATCGGGCTTGAATATACGACCCTCAGATCGAAAGTCAGGGTATCTCCTGCTAGGCCAATACGGTTTTTTCATATCAAATGTTAATTTCATTCATCTTATTCATAAATAAAACGCAAAAACTCAAATCATTTGACATTCTTACTTTTAATATAATATTCTGAGAAGTAATTACAGTAGCCTAAATCAATTCGTAGTTTTCTAATAACAGATCTTCAGACAAATTAATTAGTATCTACGTATAGTACCTACTTAGTTCTTACTAAAAACATCGAATCGAAAAATCTCGATCATTCGCTACTTGAGAAATTTTAATTAACTAGCAATAAGTAATTTTCTTATAACCTTAAAACTATACAAGGTGTTTCATAATATGAATGCTTTTCCGAAAGAGGCTTAATCTACACCCAATCGGAAATAACTTATTAGTTCCACAGCTTTTGAAAATTTGTTTTATCATTGTAAAAACTATACTTTACAAAAATCAGTGTCAAATCAGTTCCAATTCAATTAGTCAGCTGTTTGAGGTAACAATCCTGATGTCATATTTCCCTTAATTAGTTTTCAAGATCATAAAAAGACCGAACATTCTAATTAGATGAACGAAAAGCATTTAAAATTTGGAAAATGTGTGGAAAAAAATAATAGTTTTTTTACCAGATTTTCCCAAATTTTCATTTTTTCTTTCTTTTTTTTGATTGACTCCTTTTGGATAGTATCAGTAGATACATTCATATCATGCATCCGAAATTATGTGCACGAAAGGAGCCTATAAGAGGCGCACTTCCTTATACAGGACCAAGAAAGAATCAGTGACACGATAGGCAAGCAAGCATTATGAATATTGCATTAAAACATACCTTTGATCATAAAAAGCGTCCGTAACAAAACGTAATTATCCGAATACGACAAGAGACATAAAACTGAATAGCCTGATATCCTCTTCAGATATTACACGCCTACGCATACTTTGACCCACAGAGTGAAGATTATGAAGATTGCAAGCTTGCAAGCCTAGAAGAACTAAGGTCACCGACATAGCTCTCAGAATTAGTAAGTTGAAGTGGCAGTGGGCAGGCCATATAGCTCGCAGAACCGACAACCGTTGGGGAGTAAAGGTTCTCGAATGGCGACCACGAACCGGGCGACGCAGTGTTGGAAGGCCCCCCACCCGATGGACCGACGACATTGTGAAGGTTGCGGGAAGTAGGTGGATGGAAAAGGCTCAAGACCGTTCGTCATGGAACTCTTTGGGGGAGGCCTATGTCCAGCAGTGGACTTCTACAGGCTGATGATGATGATGATGATGAAGCCTAGAAGGCCGCCCACCCAATGGACCGACGACTTTTTGAAAGTTACGGAAAATCGGTTTTTATAGTATAAGACTCAACAACGTTTATCGTGGCATGAACTCTTTGGGGGAGGCCTGTGTTCAGCAGTGTAGTCTGTATGCTAGAAACTACGTTATAAACTAGGTCCTTCAACTAATTTTTCCTGTAATCATGATTTAGCAGGTGTTCATACTGTGTATTCAAATAAGATCCCTATGATATTCTTCCTCTGAGATATGACCCGTTTATTACTTGGACTAGCGTGTCAAGTGACGTCAGTGCCTACGAGCTGCTACGTCGTAGACAAAGCTACGGCGTAGACTATGCTACGAATGCTACGTAATTTATAAATCATAGGATTTTAGCATATTTACGTAATAGAGGTAAGTATTTTATATGAAAATTAAATGAAGTCATATGTTTACTTACCTGAACCAAAACACAATATCATAAAGAGGGAGACCTGCTGGTTTCTTATAACATCTTCTTAAGATTGCCTGGCAGAGATCGCTTTTAGCGATAAGGCCGCCCATTGTATTGCCTTGTAAATTTGTAATTGTGATCTCATGTATTATTTCCGTGTGGTGACCAATAAAGTGTTATCTATCTATCTGTCTTCTTATAGGTTGTAGAAGTTTGACATTACTCAAAACCGCAGTTTTTTTTAAAGTTTACTGATTTAAGCCAAGATTTTTTTTTATATTTTTTTCACTGAATTTGTGAAAGTTAATCAACAAAAGCTATTAATATAGAAACATTGGAAAAACCAGTGCAACGTGAGCTCCCATTTAATCAAGTTTCTCAATCTGGTAACTGACCTAATACAGGAAGACCAAGAAAGAGTCGGTGACACGACAAGAAGTAGATCAACATTATCATTTCAGCCGTAGGGCGTCCACTGCTTAACATAGGCCTCCGCCATAGATTTTCAGGGCAACCGACCTTTTGCGGCCTGCACCCAAACAATCATTTTGAGATTTGCCCATACTCGCCATGCTGGGCATGCCTGCACCGATAAAGCTAATGTTAAGCTAGCTTACCCCTTAGTTGCCTCTTAAAACATCTAGCATTCATAGTTCATTTCATAGCATTTAAGTGTTCTTTTTTCTTATTCACAGTAAGTATAGTATAGTCCTTATGGTGTTGGGTAATTTAAGAAATTAGCGTACAGTGCAATTTTATTTTGCTATGAATAAAGATTTATCTATTCTATTCTATTTAATTTAGATATTTTTCAGCTGGGGCCACCACAGCCAATCACAACTCATCATCATCATCAGCCTGATGAAGTTCACTGCTGAACATAGGCCTCCCCCAAAGAGTTCCATGACGAACGGTCTTGAGCCTTTTCCATCCACCGACTTCCCGCAACCTTAACAATGTCGTCGGGTGGGGGGCCTTCCACACAATCACAACTAGTTACGATCAAATCATTTGAGCGTTATTAGGTATATTTCGCAATACCTCACCGAAAAACAACCATTAAAATCAATGTGTCCCACAAACCGGATGCGCATAAACCAATAAAGTTACCCCATAAACCTTCCTATAGCACCATCGCACGAGTATGAGCGAATAACCGTAAAGAGGTAATAGTATCTATTCTTTTATTGAGGTAATAATTTGCGGATGTTTTTTGGGTGGTTGACTTTACTTATAAAGATTGTGATAAATATAAAAGCAAAATATTGTCGCGATAAGAATAAGAGTTTATTTATTTGACACACACACACAGTAGAAAAATAGTATAAGAACAAACAAAAATTACATAAAGAGCAAACAAATACACAAGCAAAAAGAAAGAGATAAAGAAGGTAGGTAACTATCCTTTTCAGTGCAACTGTACGAGTGCGGCCAAACCAGGTCCATGTCTCAGCATTTGCCACTCCCGAACAAAGTAGGTAACATGTTATGGCTCAACAAATCATCATTTCAGCCGTACGACGTTCACTGCTGAACATGGCCTCCCCCACAGACAGAGCAAATTCCTTATCATGTGGGGGGATTTGCCCATACTCACCACGCTGGGCATGCGGGTTGGCGAGCGCAGTTAGAGCTATCGTTTTTAAAATGAGGAACGCTGCTGCCCATCCCCTAGCTTTTTTCCCTTAGTCGCTTCTTACGACATCTGCGGATAGAGATATGGAGGGGCCTATTCTTTAGCCTTGGCCACCACGGCCAACAAATAAACTCGGGAAACCTTGTGTCTTCACTCGAATTTGAAAAAGGAGGTTATGCATTTTTTTTGTGTTATACGGAGGCAAACAGGCTTATGGCCCTCCTGATGGTAAGTGGTTACCGTCGCCTATTGACATTAGCAACACCTGAAGCATTGCTAATGCGTTGCCTGCCGAACCTCTCCCCCCCTTAAGAGCTCTGGCAACCTTACTCACCGCAGGAACACAACACTATTTGAAACAAATAACTTTATTTGGCTGCGATTTTCTGTAAGGCAGAGGTACCTCCCAGGCGGCCTGCTCCAATTTAGAGCGAGAAAATCTCGCTTGGGCGGCATGTACTTTTTAACGTAATTATAACTTTCGCAATGGCTGAGATGGAATAGTGCTGTTTTGATTCCCGCAGCGGCTTTTTTTACAACTAAGGTGAAAAACAAGCTTACGGCCCTGTTGGGAAATGGTTACCGTCGTCACAGAAACATAACACTATTTGAAACAAATAATGTTATTTTCTGCGTATCAAACTACTATTACATGTTCATTGAAAAATGTTGTCAAAGAAGCTTTTTACCCAACTGCGTAGAAGGAAGGTAGCGTTTTTTAATTTTCCTACAAAATTATATTCACGAGGGATTATACCATAAGAACTTAGCTTGTGATATACAGTGTAAGTAGCATAGAGACCATTTACTAATTGATTCTCCTTCCATGCTATACTGCTCGTCGACAATATTATGTAGTTTCCAGTTACGAATACTATTAAAGCTGTTACAGCTTATGTATGTGTGTATGTTACAGTCACACAATATCTAGAAAAGTATCGATTTCACTACAAAACGAACAGCATAAAATACAGGTTAGTCCTTTTGATACGAAATCCGTACATTCGATCCTCAACACAGGTAATAAAGGCAGAAATACAGCGAATTCCGCCCCCTTATTCGTTAAGAAGCCGCGCCATAGATGCTATGACATCGCGGTGTATCACTGAGGGGAAATTAAAACTGTCAAAATGTTGACACGGATTAATCGCGATAACAGTGATTTTGGCGTGTGGGTACTTCCTACAAGTGTCAGTTAAGGCCCGTTTCACTCCAACGCTGACATCTCGCTTGGAAACGTATAGTCAGCAGAAATAGTAAGCACTTTGGCTGGCAGCGTCGTTGCACTAAGGTACTCCATAGGCCATCATATTGCGTACGTGGACCAATCAGCGTCAGCATCAAAAGGCTTGGCATTCAGTTGAATGCCTTTTGATACTGACGTTGATTGGTGCAGTTGACTGATTGAAGTATGATGAGTTGTCTTTTTAACTGATATAAAAAGGCCCAATTTTCATTAGCGTAGAAATTAAAAGTCCTTGAATTACCAAAACCAGCCTGATATTTTTTTGTTTTGTTAAGCTTTATCTCCGCTAATTATTGTGAACCGATTATATGGATTAGTAGTTATTGAAGTAAAAATCGAAATCGTCACTAAAAATCATAACATGTCAGAACATTTTTGCAGTTACTCTTTTTATTAAAGTTATTTATCGGCAATAATATACCTGTAGGGTAGCTCCATTTAGTATTGGTGAAGATCAAAACGGTAAAAAGGTTTCAACTGTATTTAGCTACGGTTCCCTAGGTGAATGGTGCCAACAAAGAAACGCCTGCAATTTTGACGCCGTCTGCACGTCCTAGCAGACGGCCGTTTTGAGAAGCCAGTACTTTGAGAATAAGGGCAACGCCGTGACTAAAGGCATTTGCAATACCTTCAGACATAATCGTAGAGCTGGTAATAAAAATATCTAGCTTGAACATCAACAAAGTATGAGATACGTAATATCACGCGAAGTATTTCATGCACTCTGACTGACTCGTACCTTTAATCATCAGGAGGGAAATTTCAGTATGATGTCCAGTTCAGGGAAAAAAATACATCAGTGAGTGTTTTTAAGTAGTTTTACTTTGCAAACGAAACGAAATAAAGGTTTATATTTATAGTTTTGTCGAGTTTTTTTACAATCGATAATTTGCAGCTTAGTACCTAATTTTTTTTAACTCTCTATTCAGTGGTGATGTTGTAGTGGGGATTCTGGAAATGATAGTAAATCCAAGCAAATTGTAAGCAAAAACGTGGGCTTGGTTCACAGAGTGTAGTTTTTTAAGCTTTTTTTAACACTATAGCTAGCACTAACTAGCACTAAAATGGACTTTGTTCAGTAGATAGAGGGGTAATTTTAAAACAATGTTTAGATGATATATCTCACGGCATTTGAAAGCGGCATTATGTGGAATGTTATTTATAAAACAGTCTCTGCACAACTATGTACAGAGGAACCAAGGATCAAAGGTCCTTAAACAAAACTTCTACATATTTTGTCATCATCCAACAACACTAACCAAATAACTCGGCGCCACTCGCCACCGGATAACCGCTTCTCCCACCGCATTTTACGTAACCAGAACCCTTAACCCAAATATTTTGCTACCCGCGCCCTCTTAACGTCGGCTCGGGTGATTTATCTACTATTCAAGGTACATTATATACTAGTTCAAATCTGATACCGAGTGATGAAATTCATAGGCTTTTGGGGAAAAATGAGCTTTGGTAATGGGATAGGTGAAGGCTGGAATGGTTCCATTTCGATCTTTTGTCATGTTTAACCAAATATTCTATATGATTGGTTGAGTTTTTCGCGGTTTTCACTACCTATACGTAAAAGTGATATTTTGAACCATGAATCCATAATAGCATTTTGTAGTAGTCCTATTACATGGATAGTTGTGTTACCTAATTTATGTTTTTATTTTGTTAATTAATGGCAACTGGTTCCTCAAAGGGTTATAAGTTATATTATCCTACTTATATTATTAAGTTTTAAGTTCTAAATTAGCACCAGTTGTTACTAAATACCACATTAATTTGATATAAAAGTTTATTCTATTTTCAGAATACGTACACACTCAATCGAGGTCGCTTAGTAACTAACTTTCATACTTCTCACTTCCAACCAAAACTGATGGCTCAAGTATCATTCACACTTACAGGGTCCCAACAGGGTTTATCGATGTGTATAAGGTTATTTTGTGTTACATCAAGACCTCCCACCGGATGGACCGACGACATTGTGAAAGTTCCGGCAAGTCGGTGGATGGAAAAGGCTTAAGACCGGTCGTCATGGAACTCTTTGAGGAGGCCTATGTCCAGCAGTGGACTTCTATAGGCTGATGATAACGATGATATTAAGACATTTAAGTAGGATCCTGATATACATCAATTTTGAAAGAGCCGATACCAGATGATAGGGATCTAAGTAACCTAAAACAATAAAAAATGTTCCAATTTGTTCTTTATTATAAAAGCTTTTAATTTATGAGGAGTTTTTTTTTAAATTTTTTATTAAACCCCATAAGCGCTGTTAGAGATAAGGCGTATCCGGAATCCTTTGTTTATCTGAACCATTAGCACCAGTTGAGCTGGGCTAGCATCGAGATAACGTCAAAAACTGGTGCCGATCCCTCGTTTTATTCCATTGCAGCCAATTTTAAAAGTCTGAACGAGTTTTTATTCGAATAAAAAATAACTCGCATTAAACCGCCCAAAAGTAAGAAAAACTCAATTAGAGTGTAGAAAACTAGACGACTTAAAGTTTAACACATTCTAGCGAACAGTTACCTTTGAAAATCGGACAAGTGCGTGTTGAACCGAGCGGTTAAGGTTCCGTAGTCCCATTGTTCATAACGTGCTAACGACTTTAGCGGGCAATATCTCGCAGATGGTGCGGCTGATAAAAAATAATTTAATAAAACACAGCTTTAATTTAAGACCGTTTACACAAAGTAACACACGAAGGACTTTACTTAATCTACATCATAAAGTCGACTAAACAAGAGAATGCAAATTCTAGCTCTGCTCTTTTAAATACTTTTGGCGTACCACAATAATTAAAGAGATTCTTACAGTGATCCATCCATGTTTTTATGTTTGTTCTAACAAGAAAAAGTGCTCTTGCTCTTTCTTCTGAATTGACCTTTAGAGTGTTCTTGATATTTGACGTTAATTTTCATAAAATCGATAATTTTCATCTATTCACATACCTCGTATATTAGAAACTAAACTTTATGAGCACGGTCTCACCTGATTTCTAGTTTGGCAGGACGTAATTAAATAAAGGCGGCCAAGAGTGAGTAGGAATCGCACTGCGGCTGCCGTACCATTACACGGGGCTTGGAAAATAGAGATCGCAAGTGTAAGCTTGATTTATTTGCGGGAATTTAAGCTCACAGACCTCTATTAAGTGTTATTTTATTTCTAATAAGGGTCTTGTTAGACAGACAGACGGAGAACAAAGTGATACTATAAGGGTTCCATTTTTTTTAATGAGGTATGGAACTCTAAAAACTGCGTACAGTAGTCATAGAGCTAATGGGACTTAATGCTATTTTATTTTAAGTAGTATTAGGCAATAATAGGTAGCTCTTACCAACTCACTAAAATCAAATCCCTTGGTGTTCTCCCCCATCTGCGTTACAATGACTGCAAAATACCTTACTCGCCAACTGTCACTAATCTCGGTGTTGTGTTTGATTCTAGGCTTAGTTGGGTACCCCACGTTAAAGAAATCTCTCGTAAATTTTATGCCTCACTGCACTCAATCATCCGTCTTAAACATTTTCTCCCTATATCCACTAAAATTACATTAGTAAATTCACTTCTTGTGCCAATAATAGATTATGCTGACGCAGCTTTCCTAGATCTTTCTGAGGAACTCCTCAACAAGCTCGACCGCCTCCTAAATACTGGCATACGGTTTATTTACTGTCTGCGCAAGTATGACCATGTAAGCCACTACCGAAACAAACTTAGATGGCTCCCCATCCGAGATCGCAGGAATCTGCGAATCCTCTGCATCCTTTTCTCAGTTCTCAAAGATCCTTCTTCCCCTGAATATCTGAAATCTCGTTTCCGATTCCGGTGTGACACGCATGACAAACCTCTTAGATCGTCTGACAACCTCCTCCTTGATACCCCTGAGCATAGCACTTGTTTTCGTGGCAACTCCTTCTCCGTTGTAGCAGTAAGACTTTGGAATAATCTTCCGTATAATATCAAAAAAGTTGACTCCAAAGATTCATTTAAACGATTAACTCGTGAACATTTTCTTAAGAACATATAGCATCTACACTACATGTTAATAAAACACTTGTTTTGTACTATCTGTTAATGCAGTGTATTATATATATATATATATATACATATTTAAATATAGTGTATGGTTATACATAGTATAGTTTTTAGTTAAGTTAAACAATCTGTCGCACGCCAACCTCCTGTTTCTACCCAATCAGGCTGGCTGGTAGATAATGCCTTGGCATTAAGCCCACCTTTTGTACATTGTTTTCTTTGTGTGCAATAAAGATTAAAATAAATAAATAAATAAATAATTTAGGCAAAAAGTCAGCCACAAATTAGGCGTGTGAGACCGGCGACCCCACCCTAAAGGTTCTTAGTTTGACAACGGAACCCTGAAAATACAAAATGACAACGTTTGGCCCGAAAACTTTTATTGTTTGCTTCATAAAAGAGTTTTGGACCCTTTTTAATGAAGGAGGCCTTTGGATCTCAATGACCTGGTCTTCAGTGTTTTGTTATGCGCAAACATTTGAACTTGAAATTACTTTTGTGTTTTAATTTGTTGATACAATACTTTTAAATAAATTGTGATTTTTATTGTAGACTAGCTTGCGCCCGCAGCTGCAGCTGCAAAGTGCATTTATGCTATTTCAGGTAAAGAACTACACCTAGGCCCGTATTTCAGAACTATGAATCTGGATTATGGTAATAGCACCAGTTTTTACGAGAGGTAGGGCACAGCGAGATTTTCTCGCTCTAAATGGGAGCAGCCCGCCTGGGGAGGTACCTCCGCCTTACAGAAGATCGCAGCCAAATAACATTATTTGTTTCAAATAGTGTTGTGTTCCTGCGGTGAGTAAGGTTGTCAGAGCTCTTTAGGGGGGGAGGGGTTCGGCAGGCAACGCATTAGCAATGCTCCAGGTGTTGCTGATGTCAATAGGCGACGGTAACCACTTACCATCAGGTGGGCCGTAAGCCTGTTTGCCTCCGTATAAAATTAAAAAAAAAAGTTTAGCAGCGTTCGAACGGTATGCAATACGTCATCCCACATTTATTTAAAATGCAACCGTGGCTTTGAAAAAATGAGCGTATAGTGGGCCAAGCACGAATAGTTCACAATAACGTTAAGCTTCAAACTTCAGTATTACTTTATTCATTGCAATCGGACTGGATCATTTTGAAACTGCTTAAATCTAGTTGAATTTACGCCTGTTTCGCGACCAAGCTAAGAAGAGGGCAGGAAACTACTTGGTCACACAGCTTGGTTATTTGTTTTAATATCTATTTACGCTTACGATATGATCATCATCATCATCAGCCTGATGAAGTCCACTGCTGAACATAGGCCTCCCCCAAAGAGTTCCATGACGAACGGTCTTGAGCCTTTTCTATCCACCGACTTCCCGCAACCTTAACAATGTCGTCAGTCCATCGGGTGGGGGGCCTTCCAACACTGCGTCGTCCGGTTCGTGGTCGCCACTCGAGAACCTTTGTTCCCAAACGGTTGTCGGGTTTTATCACGTAGCGAAACTCCGAGCATAGCTCTCCATAGCCCGTTGGGCGACTTTGAGCTTGTGTATAAGGCCAATAGTTAGCGACCAAGTCTCAGTGCCATATGTCATCACTGGCAACACGCACTGATTGTAGACTTACGATATGATAGTTAAAGTTAATTATGATGAAGAAGATGTGAGGTTTGCTATCTGCTATTTTGTATCAGCCATGCTCGCGCCACAAGAACAGTAAATAAACCAAATCTGTATCATCGCAAAGCCTCCAGGTATGAACGATAAATATCCGTTGGAACGACCTTAGTACCGCATTCATTCGTCGGATAACATAGTGCTTGCATAGTGTGCCGAGGAGATAGCCGATAGGCATTACTTGAAACTTACTGCCGCCCCAGTATGCCGAATGCAACACAATATTCTCGCTCGACGTGAAATTGCATCCTTGCTGTTGTTTAAGCCCTATTTTCTAAGAAGTAGGCTAAAGTTAAGGAACTTCTTAAAAATAAACTGAGATTATACACAAAGTTAATCCGTAAAACATGTTTTTTACAGATAAATAACCAACTGATTAAAAAAAAATTGAATGGAAATTTGTTTATTTATCCTGTAAATAAAATTATCTTAAGGCGCTATGAGAATCATACTAACTGTCAAGTGGGCGGAGTGTAGAAAGTGACAGCGCTATGTACTATAATTGAATGCGGAAAGAGATAGCAAGCGTTAGAAGGCGCTCGAAAATAATCGACGTAAGCGACATATAAGAAAATATCGATTATCTTAAAAACAAATTATTTTTTTAAAAAAGTGTCTTGGATAAATATTGTGTTAGACAATAGCATTGGGTACCTAACCCAATGCTATTGTCTAACACAATATTTAAAAAAAAGTTATTTATGATTGATAGTTTCTGAGTATTTTCGAAAAAATGTTGCATAGGACCGAACTTTAAAAAATAAATTTATCGAGAAAAGTTTTATCAATCGCGTTTTTGTCTTGGATTTAGGTAAATAAAATGCTCAAGTTATCTTTGTCATAAAAATCAAAACTGTGCGTTTTGCGGTTATTGAGAAAAAACAGTTCAAAAATCATAAAACAATTTAACCTTCACCTTAATTAAATGCCAAGAATTTTGATATTAACAAATAAAGACAAACGTTTGATTTCAATAAATTGTGAGTAGTTCTGATCGAGAAAGTTTTAATTTTATTTGTTCAGAAGAAATCAATTCCAGTACTCCCAAATGACTAGGTATCAAGAAGTATCTACGGGTATCTAAAAGTTCTTATCGCTAAGCACAGAGGGATCCCGCCTACTCCAATACGGGGCCTTAATTTGCTACAGTGGGGTCACCGTTATTTGACGGCCGAAATGGCCAGAACCATCAAGTTTTAGAGTCTTATAGGTTTATGGGAGTCTTCAAATCTAGGGTCAATAAGTTCACTCTGGGAAAGCGTGCTCTATCTTAGGCCACATATCACTTGCAAAAGTGAGACGGTGGCCAAACGCTTTACCATTATCGATAAAAATATATATATATATGAAATAGCTCTGTTTAAACATTCCCCAACGATTTTAATTTTTGTTCAATACTACTACGTCATGGTTATTAAGATACAGAGCAAATACCAATGAGTTCGATCTCAAAAGGTGGAGGAGGTAAGGCAAAGCGAGATTTTCTCGTTCTACATTGGAGCAGCCCGCCTGGGGAGGTACCTCCGCCTTACAGAAGATCGCAGCCAAATAACATTATTTGTTTCAAATATTGTTGTGTTCCTGCGGTGTGTAAGGTTGCCAGAGCTCTTTAGGGGGGGGGGAGGGGTCGGCAACGCGTGCGTGATGCCTCTGGTATTGCAAAAACTCATAGGCTACGGTAACTGCTTACCAACAGGTGGGCCGTATGCTTGTTTGCCACCTTAGTTGTATAAAAAAAAGGCGCAATGTATGTTTTCCAACTAAGTAGTATAAAAAATAAATCGAACCGCAGTAATACTTCTTAGTAGTCAATCTTCTTGGATGTACGTAATATGACGTCTACTGATTCCAATGAACTCTAAGCTTATGCAATCGGATGATAGGAGATTCTTTTGTGTTCGGGTTCAATATAGGTTCGAGGTTCTTTCCTTTAATGTCACGTATTGGAACTTATTGTGCTTTTAAATGCTTGGAAATTCATAAATAAGAACCGCGTTAAACGTTTTTCAGTTTATGACTTTAGGTCTCAAAACGGGGTGTTAACCTGCTGATCCATTTCTACCAGTAGCGGATTTGCCCTAAGGCCCAGTAGGCCCGGGCCTAGGGCGGCCAGATATTAGGGGCGGCAAATCGTGACCAAAAATTTGTAGAAATTGTCGTGAAAAAACTCATCATCTCGGAATATATTTACAAATTAGTTGCTATTATTTAATAGTTAGTAACATTTCTGATTTAGATAAAGTTGGCAATAAATTAAATTCATTATATACCTAGTCTAATGATGGGTGCTGAGAAAGGGGCGGCACATGGCCTGGGGCCTAGAGCGGCCAAGACTGCAAATCCGCCACTGATTTCTACCCGTGGATTTTATAGGAGGCGTCTAAGAGAAACAAAGCTAGGGAATCGGCAGCAGCGTTTCCTATTATAAACAAAAGCTTTATCTGCTTTATATGTCAAGCGGTCAGTATGGGCTAGCCAAAAAAATATTTATAAAATCCAAAAACAGCTGATTTGTATTGATTTTCTATTGATTCTTTTTTCCGTTAATTCATCATCGCCCTGCCCTTATCCCACTTCATGTGGGGTCGGCACAACATGTTTTTCTCTTCCACTCCCCTCTATCAGCCGTCAAATCAGTATCTTTTTTCTGTTAATTATTATTTTTTTTTTGTATAAGCCCCTTTCAGGAAAGCATACGAATTATCAATCACCTTGTATTACAAAATAATACACAATATTTTATTCGCACGAAGACTTTCGCAGCGCCGCGTTTGCGGACTTCTTTCGTGCAAGAGACTCTAAAGATAAATTAATTCAATATAATGTATTATCATTTCTGACGTAGACTAAAACGTTCGAGGAAAAAAATACTTGTACAAAATATACTTTTGATTCTAAGCCCGGTTTACAAGTACGGGAAAACCTCAAAGCAGCTGTCACAAAAGCCTGCAGGAAACCGGTGAATAAATCTCTTTTCTTCAAGAACTCCTAACAATTGAAACAAAAGTAAATTATGGGAGCGGCCACCGGTCGAGAATTATAAAAAATGGCAGCGTTTTGCAACGGCCAGCCCCGGTTTTATTGGAAAAGGAGCCGTCAACATATTATCAAACTGAAAACAAAATATACACATTGATTAAATGCAATTTTCAACATAAGAAGCAAAGCTAAAATAATTAAATAGCACCCAACAGTCACATACATAGTCCTGACCCCTCACTAAGTGAGAAGTAAAGACCCCTCACATTCCCTGTGTCGTGGGTATCAGAAACTACGAGCACCATGGTACCACAACACACCATCGTCGGTCCATCGGTTGGGGGGCCTTACAAAACTATGTCGCCTGGTTTGTGGTAGCCATTCGAGGACTTTTACTCCCCTTTGTACCTGCAGACGACTGTACCTATGCATAATCAATTTCTATAGACTTTTATACATCTTATATTGGCCAGGGCTTATCTGCCAAATCTTTATGCTTTCACGAATAAAAGGACTGCAGAATCCCCTTAATTGAATGGAAATCACTCCCAAGTCTTTGAGTTTGTAAACTTTGTGGAGATTAGAAACTCTTGAGTCGTATTTACAGGGAGTTTGTAATCGCTGAGTCGGCTGGGACGAGAAAAACTTAAAAGATGTATCTTTTAAGCCTGTCAGATTAAGTTTGAAGATTTGGGGTTCCGTATCTCAAAAAAAGGGACTTTTTTTAAGATCACTTTGTTGTCCGCTTTTCTGTCTGTCCGTGTGTTTCAAGAACTTTTTTCTCAGAAACGGCTGAAGTTTGCGGGACAAAGTTGCTGAAACTCAAAAAAGGACCTAATCATTTAAAAATAATATCCTGATTTGAGATTTTAGTAGTCAAGAGAATATATTATTAAAATTTGCTGAGATTTATAAGAAAAAGTTCCCAGATCGATCCTCGCATACAATAAATGTCCTACCCAAGATTAATATGAAAATAATTAATTATAAGGTAAATAACGTAGGTACATAGTTATGTACTTTACTATTTATTAACTACTTACTTGATACTTGTGTCTTACTTGATACTTGTATCTTTTCATTAATAAAACGTTTATTCCTCGAAATATAGTTCCATCGGCAAAAGAAATGTAAAACCTTTAAAAGAAGTTGATTATAACATTCGTTTTGAAAGCAGGTAACAAGAAAACAATAAAAATAAAGTGAGGTCGGAGGTCGAATTAAAGTGGGCCGTAAAGGACAGTTGAAGGGAAACCGTTATTTCTTGAGTTCTGGGGCGTTCCGATGGACGGCGATTCAGGAATTTTCGGGTAGGGGTTAACGAGCTCCTCTTGAAGAGATATACTTTTTAATTTGAAGCGTAGAAGGGTTAAGAGTGACTTTGAAAGGGGTAAGGCTGTATTGTAGAATGTTTTATCGCTGTGAATAGAAATATATTAAGGATGAGGTTCGCCTTTCATAGTCGAAATGGTCAAATTGAAACGGTATTTTTTTACAATTACAGGAATCACTTCTTAGAAGATCTGCGCCTCCTCACGATGTCATTCAAATGACTTGAGTAGGTTCGACTGTTCGTGAGTCATACTTTCAGCTTAGGTATTTGGCATAGCCTCGATGGATTTGCAGTCTGTCACGTAGGGAAATCGATCTAAATGTGCAAAAAGCTTTATCGTGCCCATGAATAGTTAATTGATTGAGTCGTGATTTTGCGGACGGCCATTGTAGTACTATTCCGCTAATTTATTCCTCATAAGCTTAACAAAGTGCAGAAACGTGCATCTCCTACACCAACTGCAATAGTTACAGCATAATCAATGACAAATGTTTTTACAATATAAATGAAATGTTTATTTTATAATGTATGGTTACTTTTATTATTTCTGACTTGTTGCTATTTATTATTATATTCTTGTTACTCGTTAGTTTATTGTTAATGTTTTTGTTAATTGTAATGACGTTAATTTATTTCTAATTTTGATTTTATTGTATTATATTTAGTTTCTATTTTATTTTGTAATTATTTGATTTTATATTTTATAGTATGTATATAGTTATAATACATTAAGGTAAATAAATAAATAAAGGATTAAAATCTTTTTTAATTAAAAACTGTTTCTATTCAATTTTATTGTATGATTTTCTATTGACCAATTTGAGATTATTTTGATTATGCTTTGTATTGTTACTAATATCTTTGCATGTCGCTCTCCGACGAAGTATATGATACTATACCATAAATGTAAAAGACCATGTACCTATATATCCTATACTTCATCCAAATAAAGCCATCCATTCATTCATTCAATCCACACAAGCAAACTTATAATAAGAATTTGACACGTATTTAGCTTCTCTACGAAGCAACATCAAGAATTGACTTGCTGTGCACTGGAAACTAGAGACAAGCACGCATTGGATATCATCACTCGACAACTCTGTAGCAAGCAATGTGAATCCGAGAGGTGTTACCTCGCCGAGCACTAAACGGAAAGTCCATGAATTCCCATATCTGCAATACCTAGAGATAAGAGAGAACTATCATCAAACGTTAGGCCTTTCCATTTTTGAAATTCTTCGGAACACGGATTGTGAAAAAAAAATGAAAGCCTCGACTGTGGAAAACTTCCTAACTTCAATTTTTGAAGTGGATACTTGTCCTTTATGTAGCATGGCCGTGGGACACACTGTATATATCTACTTATACACATACAAGAAACCCCTGCGAAGACGAGCTGGCCAGCGAGTTAATCTACCCATAATATACGTAGCAAAACCCAGTTTCCATTCCAACAGCGCGCGGAAAACGCTTAAAAAAACAATGGTAACATTTATTCGGTCGGCAAACAAATCGACGTCCCCGGAGAACTGATGAGAATCCAACACGGAACACGTTAGCGCAATCAAAATGGCGTCGGCAATATAGCGGACCTTTGTAACGTGGCAGGCAGCTGTTTAGCTGGGAGAGCTCTTCTGACACCCAACTACACAAGAAGCGCGTCAATAAGCTTCATTCGTGAATTGTTCAATCGTTTTTTAGGAGGAGGTAGGGCACAGCGAGATTTTCTCGTTCTGAATTGGAGCAGCCTGCCTGGGGAGGTACCTCCGCCTTACAGAAGATCGCAGCCAAATAACATTATTTGATTCAAATAGTGTTGTGTTCCTGCGGTGAGTAAGGTTGCCAGAGCTCTTTAGGGAAGGGGGTTCGGGGTCGGCAACGCGTGCGTGATGCCTCTGGTATTGCAAGCGCTCATAGGCTACGGTAACCGCTTACCATCAGGTGGGCCGTAAGCTTGTTTGCCACATCTGTTTTATAAAAAAAAAATGTATATGCGTTATAGCTAAAGCAGTGAAGAAAAACATCGTGAAGAATCTGGCATGTGCATTGTGCACAAAAGAAGCCTCTACGAGGCGCACTTTAGTTCCTTCATCGCACTGATTGTTTCACAAATGGCCATTGACCCTATTTTAGAGTCATCATACCTCAAACTGGTCACAGACCTAATGCATGATGACCAACATAGAATAAGTGATACAGGCAACATAACATCATGTAATCAGTTAGGACAATTAACCCTAGTAGTGTTGTTTATTAATTTCTCCTCATGCTCGTATCTGTGGCAGAATAATTCACGATAGCATTACGCTTACGTTACGATACGACAACACAGTCATATCGTGCTTGAGGCACTGAGTAAAATGAATATCCCTATTGGACCCCCGTACCAAAACAATTTTTGGCCGATTTAACGTATTCTTTCAACCAAATCTTGATAGTACAACCTGTTGACCTACTTAATTACATGCAGATCCGATAGACCGACAGTTCGAAAGTTAATCATCATCATCATTTCAGCCGTTCGACGTCCACTGCTGAACATGGCCTCCCCCACAGACAGAGCAAATTCCTTATCATGTGGGAGGATTTGCCCATACTCACCACGCTGGGCATGCGGGTTGGCGAGCGCAGTTAGAGCTAAAATAAAAAATAAATAAAGTTAGAGCTATCGTTGTTAAAATAAGGGATGCTGCTGCCCATCTCCTAGCTTTTTTCCCTTAGTTGTCTCTTACGACATCCGCGGATTGTTAGATATGGAGGGGCCTATTCTTCAGCCGGGACCACCACGGCCAGTTCGAAAGTTATGCTGTAACAAATATACATACAAACATAAATATATAAACGCCGATTCGTCCAATTTTGAGAAATGTTCGGACGCTTGCTCGATCGATCAAAAATTCTTTGTTTGATTTCTATAAATGAGTTTCTCTTCACCAGTCTTACCTTGAAATACAAAGCTTAGGTACAAAAGATTTAGAACGGAATATTTTTTCTCAAATGCTCCGAACAATAAATCGTTTCAGTTATTTGTAAGCAGAACGAATAAATCACAAACGGCATTTTCCTTCTTAAATACCATTTTAAGCAGGAAAAAGATTGGCTCCTAAATGAGCATTGTTATATTTTCATCAGAGAAAACATAAAGAAAGTCTCAAGAATGTAAATCTCGATCCACAACGGGGTTCAATAAATGAAATGGGTAACATCAAGTGACGGGACTTTGAGTTGACTTTTACACACTGCCGTGTTGAAAATAAGGTTCAAAATTGAATGTCAGGTGAGATTGGAACTAAATCCGGGATGTCTGGTGATGGATGAGTTCAATAATAAGGCATTGTGTTACAGTATACAAGGTGATTCAAAACATGTAAACCATCCCGAAAGGGGGTTATTCTATCCACGAAAAGAAATAATATTAGCGAAAAAAAACATCAATATTTACACTTTATTTTTTTTATTTTGTTTTGACAAACTTTCTCAATTTTGGTATTTTTGTCATCTTTAAACTAATAACTAAACATACAAGAAGTTCGGAATCAAGATTGCTACCCAAAACAGCAGATTTATTGAGTTTGACCTGATTTGACACCAAAACAGCTGATTTTCGCATATAGTTTTTTTTCAATGAAAATTTTCGAATTTCCAAAAGTCGTAGAACAAACTTAATGCCAATTGGATGTAGAATAAGCCCCTTTCGGGATGGAATACATATTATGAATCACCTTGTAAAGTGCGCAAAGATGTTGATAGATTTCACGCGCCAGTTGCGGGATGAGAGTTTTATGGATGGGATTAGTGTACAGAGTGGCAGAAAGAAAGAAAGAAGAAAGAAAGAAAGAAAATAATTTATTTCCCGTCACATAATGAGATAATAATTTTAAAAACTTAAACTACTGACAAAATTAGTATCCAAAGTGACGAAAAAAAAGCTTGCCACTCAGCATTTGCTGCATCAGCCCAGTGGCCGGTGCAGCGCTGATTTTCAGTGGCACCCAAATGAGAATCGCGGCTTCTTCAACACTTCGTAGTGACAAAATCTGATTTACTGGTATGCAAATAAGTACGTGATAAGATCTGAAATCAGGAAATCCGTAGAACCAATGTCACCGACATATCTCTCAGAATTAGCAAGTTGAATCGGCAGAGGGCAGGCCATATAGCTTTTTTTTTTTTTTATACCACTGAGGTGGCAAACAAGCTCACAGCACACCTGTTGGTAACCGGTTACCGTAGTCTATGAGCGCTTGCAATACCAGAGGCATCACGCACGCGTTGCCGACCCCGAACCCCGTCCCCCCCTAAAGAGCTCTGGCAACCTTACTCATCGCTGGAACACAACACTATTTGAAACAAATAATGTTATTTGGCTGCGATCTTCTGTAAGGCGGAGGTACCTCCCCAGGCGGGCTGCTCCAATTCAAAATCTTGCTGTGCCCTACCTCCTCTTAAAGAAAATCTCGAGATCTGAAATGAGGAATCCGTAGAACCAATGTCACCGACATACCTCTCAGAATTAGCAAGTTGAATCGGCAGAGGGCAGGCCATATAGCTTGCACAACCAATAACCGTTGGGCAGTAATTAAAGGTTCTCGAATAGTGACCACAAACCAGGCTACGCAGTGTTGGCAGGCCTCCCACCCGATGGAACGACGACATGGTGAATGTTGCGGGAAGTCGGTGGATGGAAAAGGCTCAAGACCGTAAGTCATGTAACTCTTTTGGGGGCGGCATATGTCCAGCAGTGGACTTCTACAGGTACCTAGGTGACGATGATAATGATGCAATATGTACATACAATGAAATAGGTAATGAAAAAAGTAATCCTCATAGGTATTTTAATTCGTGAAAATGTTTTCACTCCACTCACACTGACAGCAGCCTGACATTAATGTCACTGAAGATTACACACATAACAGAAAAAAAAACAAAAAAAATATGAATATTTTATACAACTAAGGTGGCAAACAAGCTTACGGCCCTGGGCCCTACCTGTTGGTAAGTGGTTACCGTAGCCTATGAATCCTTGCAATACCAGAGGCATCACGCACGCGTTGCCGCCCCCGAATCCCCTTCTCCTCTGGCTCTGGCAACGTTACTGACCGCCGGAACACAACACTATTTGAAAGTTTCGAAACTATTAATTCTTTTTTCCGCAATTTTTTTTTTGTTTTTGTTCATAGAATAAGGTTTTTGGACACAGTATACCTATTATATCTACTATTATTTATACCTATATCCCTTCGTATTTCATATAAGCTATGAACAATTGAACATATTCATTCTGTGTACCTATTATAAATATATACGATATAGTATCTGTATGTGTTTATAAAAATGTCACTATATGTATTATATATATATATATATATATATATATGATTATCTTGATTTATCTATTTAATATACCTACTTTATTCTGTTTATAGTTAATTATTTTCTTCATAATTTAAGAAACACCATCTTGCCCCTTCTCTAATCTTTTCAGTCCAGTCCATCCTAAGGTTGCCTGGCAGAGATCGCTCTTAGCGATAAGGCCGCCCATTGTATTGCCGTGTTAATTTGTAATTGTGATCTTATGTAATATTTCCGTATGGTGATCAATAAAGTGTTATCTATCTATCTATCTACCTATATTCGTGCTTGCTTGTACAATGGGCGCCACACACGTCACACAACGTGAGTCGGCACGGTATTCCATCCATTTTAGGTGGGCACCAACGCGACACATCGTATTTCTTCATATATTTCGTACACAATAAATCACTGTCTACGGTTCTAGTTTAGGCTTCGCCAGAGTCGCTAAATAAAATCATGAAATGAATTTTATTTTAACTCTGACTCTCAGTCGAGTACTAGCTTCCGCCCGCAGCTTCGCTCGCGTGGCACCCGTGTGCTTTAAAGTAAATGTAAAGTAAAGTAAAGTAAAGTAAAGTTTTTTTTTTTTTTTTTTTATACTACTTTGGTGGCAAACAGGCATACGGCCCACCTGTTGGTAAGCGGTTACCGTAGCCTAAGAGCGCTTGCAATACCAGAGGCATCACGCACGCGTTGCCGACCCCTCCCCCCACCCCCCTAAAGAGCTCTGGCAACCTTACTCATCGCAGGAACACAACACTATTTGAAACATATAGTGTTATTTGGCTGCGATCTTCTGTAAGGCGGAGGTACCTCCCCAGGCGGGCTGCTCCAATTCAGAACGAGAAAATCTCGCTGTGCCCTACCTCCTCCTAAAAGTAAAGTAAAGTGTCATTTATTGCTTGAAATACATGTAGGTACAGGTGTTTTTATGTCTATAATTATGTGAGTCAATGTATTCCTACCAATTTTTCGATGTGCAATATCTTTGTACATATAATAACAATTAAAATAAACTTTATAAAATAAAAATAAACGTGAAACTAATTGGATAAAAGCAACTTAAAAATAGAGAATGTCAAGCCAAAAAATCTTTGTCAGTTAAAAAATCATTTATTAAATAATAACATTTATTTGAAAGAACCATTTCTATACAATACATAGACACTTTGTTTGAGTCACATTTTATATCGCGTAAAATATAACACGGGTCCAAAAATACCAGGGTTGGTTCACATTATAAAATACAGTAAACTTTGTATAAATTGCCGAAAGCTCCCGAAAAATGTTGAAAAATTCAAGCGTCGTTTGACTATGATTAATTGCTAACACGAAAATGTGTTTTTTAACTTTCGAATAAATGGAATATTTCAAATGACAGGTGTACCTTTGAAGCCGTAAAGTTGGTTCTAATGGATCGCTGTAGGCAGGTATGCTGAAAAATTTAATAAAAGACTGAAATAAATGCCTGCAAGGTTTTACAGCAGGAAAATAAACCGGGATATTTGGCATTATTTGTAAATATAATTTTTCCTGATATTTCGGCACAGTTGCATACCAACTTTCCCAAGATGACAAGATATTTTTAGCGAAGTACCTTTAAACAGCCTGCAAATTTTCTTTCAAATTGACACAAAAACATAATAATTATCATCTCCCCAGTCACTTCATGTGGGGTCGGGTCCTCTTTAACACAAGCCATCCATCTTTTTGTCTATCTCTTCACTTGTCCTTCCACGTTCATATTTACCGCTCTTCTAGTCACATGTCATTCTTCTACATGTTAATGTAATTGGTTGACTAATCATCTACCTCATTCTCTTTCACCCCCATACCCATTTATATCGATTATGAACGATGCTTCGTTTTTGGTGAGAATCTTACTACTATTATAAATGAAAAAGTATGGATGTTTGTTACTCAATCACGCCAGAACGGCTGAACGGATCAGGATAAGGACACATATAGATTATAGTCTGGAATTGCACATGGGACCTTCTAATTCCGAAAAAAAATACAGTTCCCGTGGGTTTTTTTTTTGTTTTTTACGGAGCAGGGGATTTCTAATACTTTGCGCTTAGTGATAGTTTAGAGGTCAGAGAATGACATAGACTATATTTTATGCCGAAAAAATGCATCACCACATTGATCTCATTTTGATCAGACCGTTAGTTCTCCCACATTTCCACGCGAACGTAGTCGCGTGCAAAAGTGAGTCTACGAATACATTTATAGTTGATAGTTTCAAAAGGTATACTTACGACGAAGGAATCATTAATCTTTTGATATTGTTATTTGCTTCGAGGTTAATTGAGCTGTATGTTTTTACCTTTATATCATAACTTCCTCTGATATTTTGAATGAATAAATTGATGTCGAGAACTTCGTCGGCGATTTTATTCCGACTTGATTTACGAACATAGAGTTTTTGGAATCAACAGCTAAAAAAATCCTTATTACTAAGGGATAGTGTATCGATCTATTAGTGAAATAATTTTGAGAATCGCTTTTGTAGTTCCAGAGATTACCCTCTGCATAAAAACAGTTAGTTAGTTTTATAGTTCAACATCAAGGTTACAAGTATACTAAAAAAAAGAACTTAAATAAAACCTCTAGGGATAATTTTTTTTTTTTTTTCCTTTGGATATTTGAAATATTGCTAGGATTGGTAAGATTGATCTAGTCAGATTATCTGTCTTTGTCTCTGCTTTAGGTCGGCGATCCGCGAAGTATAAAGAAATAACCAATGTGGTAAAAAAACTATGATTTCCCCGTAGCTCATGTATTTCTTATTCATCATCATCATTATCAAAAGAAGTCTGTAGAAGGCTGTAGAACATGGAAATCCCCTAAAGAGTGCCATGACGCGTCTTGAGCCTTTTGCATCCACAGACTTCTCGCAACTTTCACAATGTCGTCGGTCCATCGGTAGGCCTTCAAACATGGCGTCACCCAGTAACAGCAGAGAAATTTGTACATACGTTAGAATCCCTAAATTCCCAACAATGTATTGTTGACACAAATGGCTCATTACAAAGGCATTCGACCTTAGCCTGGTATGCATTGTCAAACCCTGCCATGTCTATCCTTCGCGATTTCCACTTAGTCCATTACATTTGCTATGAATATTTAAAAGGGTTCAACTGCAGTAATCACGGAACTAGTTGGTAACTATTACAATAATATTCATGTTTTTATTATTCAACTTACCAATATAATATGCCCAAGGCCTTAATGCCCAAGGCTAACTTCCAATGAGCTTAGTACTAGTTTTTTTGGTTTGTTGTATACTTCATGTCAAAAACAATAGTGAAGTTAATCAAATTTTTTGACTTGTGGTATAAAGAATTTTCGATTTGTCACACTTAGCCGTGTTCATACGGCGTGCTATATGTCATCTAAAGTGTATTTTTAAAAGATCCTTATCTTTACTGGATAAAGTTTTGAGTTTGACGATTATAAGGGGCTTGCGAAATTGTACGCTTTCAAATATCAAATTCAAAACTGACTCTATCCAGTAGAGATAAGGATCTTTTAAAAATACACTTGAGATGACATATAGCACGCCGTATGAACACGGCTTTAGCCAATTTATTTACTCATAACCTTATTATAAAGCCGAATTTGTCAGAATTACTTTAAATTTATTCAATTCTTGTGCTCAAAATGCAACTGATACTCATAAACGATCAATTAAATATTCAGTTGATTTAATAAAATATGCAATGGAGCATTGAGTGACGTAAATTTATCAGAGGTATGACGATTTTGCTTTGTTCGAATTGTTTCAACGCAACGATGCGATAGATTAGGTAACATTCAATTTTATTACCCAAGTAAGTGGATGCTTTTTCACATGACATGATTAACTTTTCATCCAATTCTTGCCTTGTACTAATTCTCTTAACAAACAAAAAACCAGCTGCAAAGACGAACAAGCGAACTTGTAGGTATTCGTTTGTTATCATGTCTGTATAATCTGCTAAATGAATACGATAAGCCTGTAGTTTACCCATTTAGGCAAAGGCTGCCCATCTCCCCTCATTTGCCAAGGGATCATACAGGCTGACAGTAACAGTAGGTTAGAGGAAGAGCTGATAAATCGTACCACATTGAAATGTCCCAGTAAATTGTTTTTTTATGAAGTGCACTTTTGTTTCGAGTTATGGCTGTGGTGGCCCCGGCTGAAGAATAGACCCCTACATTTCTACCCGTGGATGTCGTAAGAGGCGACTAAGGGAAAAAAATAATGCTAGGGGATGGGCAGCTGCGTTCTACTAACAACAATAGCTCTAACTGCGCTCGCTAACCCAAGTGCGAGGTGAGTACGGGCAAAATCCCCAACATGACATTCGCTCTATGTTCAGCAATGGGCATCTGGCTGAAATACACTTCTGCCTTGTCTCTAGGACCTGATAAACCTACTGTTGCCGTATTATAAAAAAATGTCTGTATTATACACTAGCAATAGCAAAGAGCCTGGAGATTCTCATCCCACTCCGCTTAGAAGTGACGTCAACAAAAAAGATTTCATCCAAAAAATGCTACAGCATGTTTCCTTGTACCAATATCACCTTAAACAATCGTAAACACGATCTCCGGCACTCCCAAATACCTTCATAAAAACGTCACTTGCAAAATATTTCGTCAGTATCGCTATAAATTTTGTACCCTGCCATCTTTACAAAGCCCTGTGTCACTAAGGATTATCTTTCAACGTAAAATAAACTTTATATTGCATATTTTAAGTTCAAAACTGATTGAACTCGAGTTGATTGAATTCAATGCCTGTCGCAGTGTGAATAAAGATTTTTAGGGTTCCGTACCTCATTTGGAATAAGACAGAACCGTTATAGCATCACTTTGTTGTCCGTCTGTCTGTCAAGTCCCTTTTTCTCAGAAACTGCTAAAGGTATCAACATGAAATGTATACCAACTATTAGGGTTCGTGAGCTTATCCTACCTAAAAAAAAAAAATATTATTTAATAAAAAAAAATGGCTTACGACCATCCCAAAGAATGATAGATATCCTCTCAGATCTCCAGGCGATCAGATCCTTGAAGAAATCTAAGGGGATAGTACCATAAGGGACGTAGGGGGTACAATAAGGTATGAACTCTATTACGGCCCCACTTGATTACGTAGCGATCGCCGAACACTGACAACATTGGAGGTGTAGACGGAACTGTCTACCATGAATGACTTTTAAAATAAAAACTTGAAGTCTCTGTATATTAACTTTAGTGAATTTTCGTATATTTTTTCTGTTATTCCTTCTGTGTCCCCGCCTTGGTCCTTCGGGGCTAAACTTGAAGAAGGAAAAAGTACACCCTCTTGTCATATTTCGTCACAAGTTACAGAGGCTCTGGCACCATTTACTTGCATTTTCGAGTTACTAGCGAGTATAGCCTGAAATCTAATCCCTTCATTGGAATCAAGTATTTCGATCACACTGGTCTTTTTTGGTAGTTAAATATTGATGCTTGCTTGTCGTATCACTGATTATTTCTTGGTCATGATTTTTAGGTGAGTTACCAGGCTGAGGTATAGTGGCCCTGAAAAGGGCCTATGACCGTCGCTAAAAGAATAAGTGTCATCATCATCATTTCAGCCGTACGACGTCCACTGCTGAACATGGCCTCCCCCACAGACAGAGCGAATTCCTTATCATGTGGGGGGATTTGCCCATACTCACCACGCTGGGCATGCGGGTTGGCGAGCGCAGTTAGAGCTATCGTTGTTAAAATGAGGGACGCTGCTGCCCATCCCCTAGCTTTTTTCCCTTAGTCGCCTCATACGACATCCGCATTAGAATAAGTGTAGTGAAAGGAATATAGTGCGCCTCTGAAAGGCCTTTCGTGTAGGTACATGTCACATATCTTCGAATTTTTAGGTTCTAGGACATGTATTCCGGTTGCCTCACGAAGTTTTCCATTGCCGTTTGAGAGCGCTAGCATAGCGCACGTAAATTCCGAATGAAAAATCGATTGGTGCACCGGGATTCGAACCAAAGATCTTTGGTTCGGAAGGCCACCATTCCAGCAGTGATAAAAAATGTCGAACAGATAATGGTCGAAAATGTTTAATCACATTCAGTCCACTCCATCCAAAGGTTGTCTGGTAGAGATTCAGCGATAAGATTTGCCTTTCTATTACATAGTTCAGTTTTTATGGTTTTATCTTTACTGTTCGTACTTTTATGGTAGTTAGAAAAGTTCGGACCGACAACAGCTAACAAAATCGCAACTGACTTGTTGGATTTGGTCCCATTCAGAACTGGTGCTTTGGACCCAAATATCTTGCTATAGGGACATGTAAATCTTAACAAAAATTCTCAGTCTTTTTTCTTGATGGTTTAATAAAGGTTTTGTTTTATTATTCAAAGCCGTCGTTTTAGGGAAATTCTTAGCATTTTGTGCCGAATTTTAAACCGAGTTTTTGGTGAAAAAATTTGAATACAAGGACGTTTCAATCCATTTACATCATTTTAACTCAGTAACGATAGCTTTAATAGCTATCGTTAACGC
This sequence comes from Anticlea derivata, assembly GCA_947579855.1. Taxonomy (NCBI): domain Eukaryota; kingdom Metazoa; phylum Arthropoda; class Insecta; order Lepidoptera; family Geometridae; genus Anticlea; species Anticlea derivata. Next base: position 9,472,677 of record OX388274.1, on the reverse strand, counting down.
TATTATATTCTTCCATTATTGTGCGAACGAGAACACTAATTTTGTAATAAGTACTTAATAGATCAATGGTTGTACAAACAAAAATAGGTTGTACTAGCGTCAGTGTTTTTATAATAACACCCAACTGCCTCATATATGGTCCTGACCCCACACTAGGAATCCCTGTGTCGTACATATCAGAAACTACGAGTACTATGGGACCACAACAACCAGACCCGGAACAAATATTTGCACCAAACATTTGTGCCTCAGCGGGAATCGAACTGGCACCCTTGCGTCTCAGACGGGCCCTCCCTCGCAACGCTACCGAGGTCGTCGTTGGTATACAGAGTGAGTTTTTTTTCAGGGCCACTTAGGCGAAATCGGAAACCATGAGAGTAATCGAAAAGTGATGTTAAGAGTTACGAGCTCGATTTTGAAATAAATAAGATCAGCATTAAAAAAAGTTGAAATTTATTTAGTGTTTCAGAAAATGTAGAATTTTGGTTTTTTTTTTGCATTTTTGGGTTCTTTGTTTGATAATAAATAAATAAATGTAAGATAACTATTTGTCTAAAGTTGTTGGAACACCTTCAAAATTATATTTTTTTTAATTCAACAATATTTATTTACCGAAGGTTATATTTTACTAATTAATTGCTTTGCTTGCACATAGTCCGACCGAAATAATAAACATTCGATAAATAAATATTGATTAATTTATAAATTTGCAGTTTTGAAGGTGCTCCAACAACTTTATACACATTATTTTCATACATTTATTTATTTAATCAAACATAGAACACAAAAAAGCATAAAAATATCATCAAAAAATATTTTTTTTGTAAAAACTAAAAATAAATTTCAACTTTTTTTATGCAGATCTTATTTTTTTCAAAATTGAGCCCGTAACTCCTAACTTCACTTTTCGATTACTCTCACGGTTTCCGATTTCGCCTTAGTGGCCCTGAAAAAAACTCACTCTATATACAGGTGTCAGTGAAAGATTTTCAGCAAATTTTCTGAGCTCCTAAAAAACAGATATAGCACGTAGAGGCAAGAAAATAAACCAAGTTCTTCGTTCCTCAAGTGGTATGGAATTTTAACTCAGAACCTAGAAAATGTGCAAACTTTTGCAAGCGAGACCTGCCAACGGAATACCCAAGTGCCAAAACAAATAGTCTAGGTGAGCCACTTACATGTCATAATAATCTTGAAAAATGTTGCGCCCAAAGCACGTGTCGGATAAGAGTGAATTTGTAGACAAAGGTTGCTACATACTGGTTCTTGATGCCTGCCCTTAGTGAAACGACACATCTGCGGAACGTACGGCGCCGATCGTTTGTTTTAATACGCTCGCAGCGTTTTTCAAGTTCCCTATGACACATAATAGCCGTGGTGGCCCCGGCTGAAGAATAGGCCCCTCCATATCTACCTATCCGCGGATGTCGTAAGAGGCGACTAAGGGAAAAAAGCTAGGGGATGGGCAGCAGCGTCCCTCGTTTTAACAACGATAGCTCTAACTGCGCTCGCCAACCCGCATGCCCAGCGTGGTGAGTATGGGCAAATCCCCCCACATGATAGGAATTCGCTCTGTCTGTGGGGGAGGCCATGTTCAGCAGTGGACATCGTACGGCTGAAATGATGATGATGATGATACATCAGCCGAAATTACGTCGCGTTCAGCGTATCGCCGAACATCCCTTCGAGCGATTATTTCAGCCAAAACGCATTAGCGAAACTTGAAAAACGCTGCGAGCGTATTGAACCGAACTATCGGCGCCATACGTTCCGCAGATGTGTCGCTACACTTACCGGCTCTTATCGATTTTTTCAGCCACCATACCTCAACCTAGTCACTGACCTAATAAATGGATGACCATGAACGCACATAACACGGCAAGCAAGTTTATAAATGAAACGCAATGAAATAAAAAATGTACTGGCATTTTGCTGTAGGTACAACCCTTCTCTAACCGAAGAAAGTCCATACATAAAACCCACCTCAACGTACCCCCTTTAAAAGGAAGACCAAATGATGTCATGTGAGTAAATTTATGTCTTAACCCGATTTATTTAGGTTCTATAGTCAGATAGCGTGGTCGGTTGGCCATGAATGAGGCGCGTTCACGCGTTAGCCTTTCAATTCTGCAACATTTCTTCCAAATTCAGAGGCTTTTTTTGGGTTCCTGATCTTGGCAAGACATGCATCACTTTAAAATTGGTGTTGAAGGTTTTTACATAGATTCCAAATAAAAATTCAGAACATATCCATTAGAGTACTAAACATTTTTATTTTCAAAAGGAAGGTTTAACAAGGATCTTAAGTAAGCTAGAAAAACTTATAAAATAAGCATAATTATTGTCATATTTATTGTATTACTTAAATATTTTTAAATTATGCGTATGTATATATTATGTATTCATATTTATATATTATATTTATTTTGTAAGTTCATATTTTCCTGATTCCTTAGCACCACCGTCCTCTATCGTTCTCATAAAATCCAGTCCATCCAAAGGTTGTCTGGAAGAGATCACTCTTAGTGATAAGACCGCCTATTGTATTCCACTATTATTACTAATATTTCCTCGATATATTTGTGATGTGTTAACTTTTTTGTGGCTTACAATAAAGAGTTATCTATCTTATCTATCTATCTATAATTAAAAAACAAAATACGTGCATGAGAGTTCCTTGTCCAACAAAAACCTTGTGTAAAGTCGATACTTGACTTCTCGCTCTAACTAAGTATTAAACTTGTATTTAGACGCGAGTGATCCGTTCTTCGGCTAGGACAGCAAGATATAGTGCTAAGACATTACTCTAGATGTGGTGTAGTTATTTAAGTTTAATATTATATGTATGTTAGTCTGTAAGGTATTTATTAATATGGGCCATGGCATATTATACATGTTTGTGTAATAAGTCATCATCATCATTTCATCCGTACGACGTCCACTGCTGAACATGGCCTCCCCCACAGACAGAGCGAATTCCTTCTCATGTGCGGGGATTTCCCATACTCACCACGCTGGGCATGCGGGTTGGTGAGCGCAGTTAGAGCTATCGTTGTTAAAATAGGAGATGCTGCTGCCCACCCCCTAGCTTTTTTCCCTACATCCGTGGATAGGTAGATATGGAGGGGCGTATTCTTCAGCCGGGGCCACCACGGCCAAATATGTCAAGAAGCCTGAAATAAAGATATTAATAATAATAATTATCATGACGTCATAATTATCATTATGTCCTTATAACGAGTCTCTCAGGGGACGCTTGCTTGCTTGCTTGTCTGTCATTGATTCTTTCTTGGACCTAATAGAGGTATAAGGTCAGTGAGCAGGTAGAGGCATGATGGTTCTGAAGAGGGCCTATGACCGTTGGTGAATGAATCAGTGTAGTGTAAGGATTAGTGTAGTGAAAGTGCGCCTATTAGAGGCTCCTTTCGTGCATATGTCACAATATACCTTCTAATTTTTGAGTTCTAGGACATGCCGGTACCTGATATATGAGTTTCATTCTTTTTATATTTTACTGAACTTTTTAGTGGCCCTATTTTGTTTTGAGAGTTTCCGAGCTCATGGCCATGCAACGGCTGATGGCATGCGTTTTTCATTCTGCCAAATTGAAAAGAGCTGTCACTCGGTTACTTTAATTTTCAAAATCGCTTACTGTGCCAAGGATTCAAAAGTAGTGTCGCATTCGTGTCGTCTGAGAAGTTTTGTCTCTAGGTATTATGTTTTATTCTGTGGATCGGGCCTGACCCAAGGGACTTCTTTATTGCGAAGGACGAAGGTTGTATTCAATGGTAGAAGTTCTCTGAAGATTTGAGATTCTTTACAAAATCTAGAGCAAATCTCTACTATGTAGGAATTGAAACAACTTAGGTTCGTATGAATCGTTGTGAGGGAATATAAAAATTTGTATGAAATAAATAAAAAACTCATTAAATTCGGTGACTGCGGTGGCGTAGCGGACCTGTCTGAGACGCAAGAGGTGCGGGTTCAATTCCCATGACCTGCAAATATGTTCCAGGTTTGGGTGTTGTGCTACCATGGTTCTCGTAGGTTCTAATTCCTACAACAAAGGTAGTCAGGATTATTATTTAAAAAAAAAACTAATATTTGCAGATCATACAAACATTTTCCAAATGCGGGAATCGAACCCGCACCACTTACGTTGTCAGGCACTCGCCATCGCGATCGAGGTATTAATTTATTTATTTGAACACATCAAAGACACAAAATGATACAATACCAAATAATTATGTTATGACAGCCGCTTACGTTCACTGAACGCAGCCAACCGTAAATCCCTTGGCGGAAGTACGATCCATGAGCTTTCCTCAAGCCTGAAGATGTAATTAAAACCCACGGAACCCTCTTATATTTGCGGGCGATTCATTCCCGATTACTGTCTCCGTCCCATTGTGTGAGTAGACAAAAAGTCGATGTGGAAAATTCAATTGTTCCCGATTTATCTTTGCTCAGGCCAAATGGTGGTTGCGAAGGAAATGTTCACATGGCAATTGAGTACGTTTTTCACTTAGATTTTCCCCCTTTATTGACGGTCGTTGCATAGTGCCGTATGGCAAGCGAGTACCCGAAAGATGCGAACTCGCCTCAGTTAAAAAATATTACTAGTCTTTAATATTTTTTCACTCACCTTAAACTGTTACTACTACTACTTCTACTTGTCGTGTCACTGACTCTTTCTTGGTCATCCTGTATTAGGTCTCTAACCAGGTTGAAGTATGGTGGCCCTGAAAAGGACCTGTGACCATCGATGAAAGAATCAGTATAGCGAAAGGATTAAAGTGCGCCTCTTAGAGGCTCCCTTCTTGCACAAACTGTTAACGGACTAACATAACTTTCGTAAATATAAACCGATATTTTTTAGAATTTCCCCTGTAATTCCCTCTCACGAAGATAAAACCTGTTATTCTTTCTTTTTGTTGACAGGCCTCATAGCTCAGTTGGTAGTAACTCTGCCTTCTGTGCTAGAGGTCGCGGGTTCGATTCCCGCACTGGACAAACATTTGTGATTAACACAGATGTTTGTTCTGTGTCTGGGTGTTAAATATTTATCTATTATGTTTATCAGTCTCTGGTACCCATCGTACAGGCTATGCCTACTTTGGGATCAGTTGACCTTGTGTCCGGAATATTTTTTTATTTTTTATTTATAGATTAATCCCCTTTTGGGATAGCATACTTAATACAATCACCTTGTAATCGGCGTCCTGCACGCAGTTTGATTGAACACTCAATGCGCCGCGTTCATAGGCAGCAAGGAACACGTACCTTCGTAGGACACAGGCTTTTCAGTGGATGCGCGGAGGCGTCAGAGAAGAAAAATCAGTCAAATAAGTACCCTGAATTTTCGTATGAACCTCTGCAAACGAATCAAAGCGGCCAAAAGAAGTATCTACTTTCAAAAGAGTAATTTTCTAACATTTTTCTTGACGTTTTCGCTGCAAGGGCTGACGGGTAGCTTTGTTTCGTGAATAATAAATGCTGGTGTGTTTCGCTTCCGAGAAAGATTCTCTGGAAATTACTCTGCGTCAAAAAATCTGTTGCGAATATTCCCTATGGCTTTAAATATGTACGCATTACAACCATATGGAATGTTCAGCCGCATAAAATATCAGCTTCTATAAATTATTTCATTTAAGCACCTATGATTTGGGAAAACCGAGATGTTATTAATTCAGAGGCTATGTATTTACACCGATTGAGCCAATAACAAACAGCGTGCGATTTATTTTCTTAAATTTATTTGTATTGATCCTTACGTCTACTAAAAAAACTCAATTTTGAGTTTGACATTGAGGGGTGAACAATGGAGCTCAACGTAACGCTCACCGCTCAATAATTTGTATTTGAAGTTCGAAAGTCATTTTCTACCTAAACTCTTACAAAAATATGCAAAGTGTAACACATAAAACGTATCTATAAGCGTGAAAAACGATAAAAGCATCATCCATTTTTCAGCACGACTTGTGAAAGCCTAAAAACAGATATTCTGACCGTACGTAGCATTGAAATACCTTGTGAGGCAGAAAGTAGGCCACCGTTCGTGGAGTAAAAATATACTGTAGTTCTACCTCTGCGTTCAAGTAAATACCGATTTACATAGCCTCTCGCACGCTGTGTGGCAAAGAACTTTTTCTAACGAGACGATCCCACGTATACGCTTTAGCCGTGTTCAAACTGCGTACGATATGTCATCTAATTTATGCTTAAAAAGTTGTTTCGAAATGATCCTAACATCTACTGTTGAAAATCATTCTGACACACTTGAGGGCTTACGACTTAGCTCAACGATATCGCAAGCTCTTAAAAGTCAAACTCAAAAAATACTTTATTCTGTAGATTTAAGAATCATTTACACTTATTTTTTATACACTTCAGATTACTTAATGCACGTCGTTTGAACGTGGCCTTACACTTAAGCAATAAGCAACCCCATTCATCTTCTTTCGTATCGTTGATATAACTCATGATTATTTTAAAGCCATTTAAACCGTAAGTGGCCAATAGCTCCATTCTAACGTATGTGTAGTTGATAATGTGAAGCCCCTTTAATAAACGTTGAACAAAACATTCAACTAATATTGTGTCTTCTCTCCATCTTCATCATTATCATCAGCCTGTAGAAGTCCACCATGGGGAACAGTCTCGAGCCTTTTCCATCCACCGACTTCCCGCTACTTAAACTATGTATCTCATCGGTACATCGAGCCTTCCAACACTGCGGTCGGTTCGTAGTCACCATTCGACATTAATTATACCTGAAAATTTTTGGTTCTGCGAGCTATATTGCCTACTCACTGCCACTGGCGGTGACCTTAAATATATAAATATTCCGGACCTATCACGGTCAGCTGATCCCAAACTAGGCATAGCCTGTGCTATGGGTACCAGAAACTGCTATACATAATAGATATATATTTAACACCCAGACACAGAACAAACATCTGTATTAATCACACAAATGTTTGTCCAGTGTGGGAATCGAACTCTAGCGCAGAAGGCAGAGTTACTACCAACTGAGCTATGAGGCCTGTAAGGCCTGACCTTGGTTCTCCTACGGATTTCCTCATTTCGGATATTATCACGCAGTTAAACTCCGTACACTATCTCTCTCCATAGCCCGTTTCGCGACTTTGAGCTTGTCTTACGATATCGCATCTCTACACAATATGTTCATACTCATTTGTTTAAAGCGCGTTGCATATGTTTACTCTGATGATGACAGCATCCCATACCTTGCACGTTTGTGTGTATAGTTGTTGTGTGGGCGCTTTGTCGTGAGAAATTTACAGGTAGCGCAATGTAAGCTTAGCTTTTTCATGAAGGCTTTTTAAATAGTTGATAAAACTAAGGCTAGTATTCACTGACTTTACCGTTCAATAGTTTCCGAGCCTTTCTCTTGTTAGATAGTTCCAACGGCTTGATATGTCATCAAATAATTTAGACGTAAAGACGTAAGAATCATTATGGACCGATGGACCGACGACATTGTGAATGTTGCGAAGTCGGTGGATGGAAAAGGCTCAAGACCGTTCGTCGTGGAACTTTTTGGGGGAGGCCTATGTCAAGCAGTGGACTTCTACAGTATGATGATGATGATGATGAATCATTAAGCCGTGTTCCAATGGCGTGCGTTGGAATATGTCATCTAAAATGTATTGTAAAATGATGCCAACGCCTTCTGAATAGAGCTTATTTTCAGTTTGACTTTTAGGAGCTTGCGATGTCGTTGAGCTATATCGCACCCAAGGTCAACTTCAAATTTACTTTGTTCGGTAGAGGTAAGGATCATTTTGAAACGAATTTTATATGACATATATGCCGTTTGAAAACGGCTTGATGCGTCAAAATAATTTACATCAGACAAGCGAATGCTCATTCTATTCACACTCTATCAAATTATTATAGTGTGAGTTTGTTTCCGTTCACAAAGAAAGAAAGAATGAAAAATAACGAGAAAGGACGCTCTTGTTCTAAGCTCTAGCTCTATGTCCGTTTGGTTTAAACCGGCCTTAAAACGATTCAAGAACAGCGCCATTGAAGCAACAAAATTATTTATCGAAACGAGTTGTTTCATAGCGGAAAAATAATGTTAAGCATGACGTTTCCTGCTACGTCCGGTACTAACAAAAAAAATCACAAATAAACAAAAAAAATCTTAAACTGCCTTATCCATGAAATCCGACCCAAAAACAAACGTTTAATCCAGATATCCGCAATTCTCTTTGATGTTAAATATTTTCATGACCCGAGCGCCCGTGGCACTCGAATCGGCTTACACTGTAATATGAGCCTTATTGCGATCAGCCAAGGTTCATAAGACTCTATCGTTTCCTAGATGAATGGTGCCAACGATTTACAGCCTAAATGTTAAGCCCTCTCTCTGCAAGTGGCGTACGATTATGTCCTTGGTAAGTCATACAAAATGTTTGCCACTAACCCATCCACGTCATGAGCGCGCTGAAGATCACTTAGCTAGCTTAATCTTAACAATGAGAGCACTGGTGGAATAGTGGTAGTAGCCCCACCTTCCGAGTCGTGGGTTACGGCCGTGCACCACCATTTTTCGAATCGAGAATCCATATTCTCGATTCGAAAAATTTATGTGCGCTATACTATAAGCTCTCAAACGGTGGAGGCAAAACTTCGTGAGCAAACTGTCCTAGAACCTAAAAATCCGAAGACATGCGACATGTGCACGAAAAGAACCTTAATCCTTTCATTCACTGATTCTTGCCCCGGCGGTCATATGCCCTTTCAGGGCCACCTTACCTCAACCTGGTCACTGACCTAATACAGGATGACCGAGAAAGTATCAATGATTCGACAAAAAAAAAGCTAAACATTGCCGTTGGAGTGAGGAATCTGTACATCTATTGCTACATTGTCTGTGACCTAGTTATTACATAACATAGATTATTGCGCAGATATGACAAGGATAAAGTAAAATATGTAGGGACTAAAAGACCCTTATTATGGATATATCAGGGCCTCTATCTCGGAGATACAGGCGCGGCTAAATGGTTTTACGGGTGCTGGACATTGAACGGAGCTATTTTTGGGTTAACTCCGACAGGTGAGATCAGTAAGGTTGCTTGGTAGAATGTAAATACCTACTGATTAAAAACCTGGGGCCCTAATAAGACGTTTAATTCAAATTCAAATTAAAAAGGTGTTTTTTTCAATAAATCACTAGGATCACTTTGAAACGTCTTAGAATCTACGAGTAGGTGAAGCTACGCCTGTTCCTCGCGACCAAGCCTAGAAGAATCAGGCAACTCTGATATCTTGCATTCTAGACTTGTCACTTTATCACTCAGAGTTGTCACTATCTTCTGTAGTTCGCGAACAGCAGTATCTAAGGCTTTTTGAGCCATTTTCGAATTTTTAAAACGTAAATATACGGGACTGTACGACTAGTGTTGTGGGCTACCCCCCACCATTTTAAAAATAATGAACCTCAACCTGATAACTTAATATAGCAACAAACGGCGCGCGTGCCTACCATTTTTTTCAATGATCCTTTTACACAAAATGGAATGTAAAGCTTCAGTGTCATTCAAACGAGGTGATTTACTTCGAGTAGAAATATTAAAATTCTACGTTTAATGTTGAAATGCTTAAGAAATGGTGAAAATCTTCAGCGATGCTCAATTAACTTAAATAGTTTTAATTAAGTTTTTTATCGCCTCAACGGTGATGAAAACCTGAATTGGTACTTTGCAGGAAATTAGCTCGTTTGGACGAGTAGTCTTGAGTACTCAGTTAGGCTTGAGCTCTAGTACCTACTCAAACGGAAACCTCGACGGACACGACTGACACTTAGTGTATGCTCCAACTAGATTTAAAAATAAAGCTGTAAAGTGAGCCCCTGCTAAACTTCAACTTTCTAATCATTTCGGTGTTTTTCTTTTAGTTTAACATAACATAAACATAACGAACATCATCATCATCAGCCTGATGAAGTCCACTTCTGAACATAGGCCTCCCCCAAAGAGTGCCACGACGAACGAACATAGCACCCAAGAGTCACATACATAGTCCTGACCCCACACTAGAATTACCTGTGTCGTGGGTACCAGAAACTACGAGTACCATGGTACCACAACACCCAGACCCGGAACAAATATTTGCAGAACATGCAAACATTTGTCCCGCAGCGGGAATCGAACCCGCACCCCTCAGACCTCAGTCGGGCACTCGCTCGCTGCACCACCGAGGTCACTGATTCTTTCTTGATCATCCTGTAAGGTAAAACAAGACCAGGCTGAGTTGTGTATGTTGGCCCTTTTTTTTTATACTACTGTAGTGGCAAACAAGCATACGGCCCACCTGTTGGTAAGCGGTTACCGTAGCCTGTGCGCGCTTGCAATACCAGAGGCATCACGCACGCGTTGCCGACCCCGAACCCCCTCCCCCCCTAAAGAGCTCTGGCAACCTTACTCATCGCAGGAACACAACACTATTTGAAACAAATAATGTTATTTGGCTGCGATCTTTTGTAAGGCGGAGGTACCTCTAGGTAAATCTCGCTGTGCCCTACCTCCTCCTAAAAAGGGCCTACGACCATTGCTGACAGAATGATTGTAGTGAAGGATAAGGGGCTCCTTAGAGACTCCTGTCGTGCACATGTCATACATTAACAACATTTTTTTTAGTTAAATATCAGACTTCTACATCAACTTGACACAAACAAGTAATAGTAACGAAATTTTTTATACACAAATCAAATTTTCTGGGAGATAGTTTGATTAGAAATGCCTACTGACTTATTTCCAAGCCATTGTTTTCAAAGTCCCGTGAAGAAATGGTTAAAAGGTTTTTCGGCTCTTTTCCGACCAAATGGACAAGTATTTCTTTGAAGGCTTCGTCAAGGGAGCTTTGTGGAGGCTATCGGATCTCTGTTAGTTCGCAATTGATTTAATACTTACGTAATATGCTTGAAGCTGTGTTCATAAGCCGTGCGATATGCCCCTAAAATGTTTTTCAAAATGATCCTTAACTCAACTGGATAAAGTCAATTTTGAATTTGACATTTGAGGGCGAACGATATCGCAAGCCTCTTCAAAAGTACCTTTAAAATTTAAACTCAAAATCGACTTTATCAAGTAGAGATAAGGATCATTTTGAAATACATTTAAGATATATTATCGCACGTCGTATGAACACGGCGTAAACCTTTACAGGAACTTTCTAGGTAATTTATAAATAATGTTTTCAAAATGGAAATTGCTTCGTCAGATTGACTTCAAGTTAAGCGATTTGGTGTAGTCCGCACCTAAGGGTGCGTTCATGGCGTCAGTTCTCACACATACATATCAAAATTTCCACGCGAACGAAGTCATGGGTGATAGGTATGAAATAACGCCTTCATCCTTTGAATACGGTTAAAATGTAGGTTACAATGAACTGCATACTCTTAAACTGGCCTTAACGTTTATTACACCCTTATAACGACCGGCTCTGAAAAGGAAATTGAAAAAAAAAACGTCTTAATTACTTTCCCTAATCTTTACAACAGTATTCCATTTGGTTTGAGAAAGTTCTGGAACAAATTGAACCATAGATTGCTTGCTTGTAGACTATTTTTTTCTTGATCATTCTGTACTATATCAGTGACCATGGTGAGATATGGTGGGTCTAAAAAAAGCTTATGACCGTCGGTGAAAGAATCAATGTAGCGAAAGGATTAAAGTACGCCTCTTAGAGGCCTTTCGTGCACATGGTAATATTATGTCTCCAATTTTTAGGTTCTAGGACATGCCGGTTTCCTATATTTTCTTTCATCGTTTGAGAGCACCAGTATAGCGCACATAAATTTAATGATCCTTACCCCTTCTGGATAAAGTTGATTTTAAGTTCAAGTTATAAGCTGTGTTCAAAAACATTAAAATACGGTCCTTTATTGGCGTCGTTGGTTAAAAATAAATTAATCTTGTGAAATATCCCATGATTTTTGCACGATAGGATCGTGGCTCGTCACTAATTCAGTGTTCACAGTATATCCGAATTCCTCAAAACTACAGTGAAGGATATCGTCTTAATTAATAAATACAATTACTTTACTGTCGTGCACCTGACATGGTAATTAGGTCACCATTTTCCAGACAGTCATGTGACTACTTCTAGCCCGGGAGTTGGTGACGATTTGTTTTTGTCATGCTTTGCCAGCTTCATCTGAAAATAATGTTGTGAAAAGTGGACTTGATCTAAAGCTGTTTAAAGTAACAGTTGCGCAGTTCAGTAGTCAGGGTAGATTATATCAAACATGAATTTCTGTATTTTATTACGTATTGAGTGAAACGGAGATAAGTAATTTTCGAACTTTCTATCTGAACCACTTTAGGGATTAAATTTCCTGGAGTTAAATCTCTCTAAAATCACACTAAAGCTTCTTAAGTAAGCAGTTCTCCAGATTCCGGTAGCCTATGACTATGATTAGGCTGTACGTAGATTATCATCAGTTTTTTTATTTCGGCAGCTCTCTCTTCTTGACTGAATTCTATCAACAGCATGACGTAGGTAATCCAACCCTGGAGTTAAATCTCTCTAAAATTGCACTAAAGCTTCTTAAGTAAGCAGTTCTTCAGGTTCCGGTAGCCTATGACTTTGATTAGGCTGTACGTAGATTATCAACAGTTTTTTTATTTCGGCAGCTCTCTCTTCTTGACTGAAGTCTATCAACAGTATATCAGAAGTCTATATTTTTTTCTTCAAAGGTTATCACTTTTGTAGGTATTATTGTTTTCTTTTTTTTCTCCCACTTTTAGATACCTACGTGGGTACTTGTGCGTACGTAGGTATATATACCTCTATAACTATGTAAACTATTTAAGTAGGTAAGTTATTTCTAAGTTTAGTTTAATTGTCACGCCTCACCATCTTTTTTGCACGCCCAGGATGACTGGTAGAAAATGCTTTAGCATTAAGTCCTCCTTACACTAAGTTGAAGTGTGAAAGTATAAATAAATAAACAGCATGACGTAGGAAATCCAACGTTGGCTCTTCCATTATTCTGATGAGAAACAGGTCACAGTGCATTCAGTGGGAAAACTACCTCAAGTGGTGGACCGTGAAGAACTTTGATAAATATGCATCTTCTGAGTTAAGTTGTTGTTTTGTTTAACAATTTTTCACCTCATTTCCTTTAAAATGCTTGGCGATGGGCTTGCAACCTATCACGGGAATACTCACTCCTGCAAATGTGGCTTGTGCCAAATGTTCGGCCATGTCTCTGACTACCCACTTTGATATCATCAAGGATTCGATCGCCTGTAGATCTGAGAGGACGACTACCATTCTTAGGAATAAAAGTCGTGAGCCTACTTATTTTCCAAAATGCAAGTAATTTGATTAATTAGCTCTGGGAGGTGGTGACAGACAGACTGACAGACAGACACTGTAGTGAGACTATAAATGCTCCATTTTCCAAAACTTGGAAGAAACATAAAAAGTATCAGATTATTCGCTCGTAGATATCCGTTTCTGGAAAAATAGCGTAGCCAAACCCGTAGGAACCCTATAGTAAAATCAGTTTAATTTGTTTAAGGGTCTGATTGATTATGATGTACATTTAAATTATCCCAAAGTGACCTTATTATATAGTAGCTGTTCGCTCAACCGAATACATAGTTCTGATTCGTATACATTCTTTTTATTACGAAAAAATACGCTGAAAATCAAAATAGTTCTTATTCGTTGTTCATATTTTTATTTATTACGAAAAAATGCGCTGAAAATCATAATTTGATGGAATATTCAGACTTTGACGTTCAATGAATCATTGCATTCAGGGCTGTCTCACGCAAGATCCAATATTTATCGCGTGCCGAGAACGCAATGAATTTTCCACACTTTGCTAAATAAAAATTGTATAATTAACAACCATCCTTGACAAGGTGATTCACAATATTTATGCTATTCTGAAAAGGGCTTATTCTACACCCAATTGGCAATTCAGTTTGTTCTTTGATGTTTCGATGAAAAACTTTATGCAAAATTCTGCTGTTTTGTGGTCAATTCAGAGTAAACTCAATTATTCAGCTGTTTTAAGTGGTGAGCTTACATACTTTTACATACTTACATACTTTTTACAATGTACTTTCAATAATTACATAATAATTTGCCAACAGGGTGTAGAATAAGCCCGTTTCGGGATAGCACAGATATTATGAATCACCATGACTATAAGCGTCACTGAATACTGTTCCTCGTTGCGTTCTATCAAAACAGGACCGGCATCTTAAAATGCCCTCAAAGCTTAGTGCTTTCACCCATCATTTGGTGACCGCGCTGAAGGTTGCTTTACTACAAGACAAGCTTGTCACGTTAGCTACGGATTCCATAGATAGGGACATTGGAGTTGTTTCAGCTGATAGTGTTGGTAACGGTGTAGTCGGGGCTAACACACGCGATATTATCGCGTGCATCGGTAAGCGATAACATATTTACTTCAAAGAATTTATCAATTTCCATTGCGTTTCTACGAAGGATATTATTACTTAAATTATGAACACGAGACTTTTATTTTATGAACACAAAATATGTATTCGATTTTACGAATAGGTTTTATAGGTATAAGTTCGTAGACCTTTCGGTCCTTAGTTTTGAAGGTTGACTTTAAATTGTACCTCAATGTCATTGTAAAAAAAACTACTGCACATTTGTTTGAACGGCACCACACTGGCGCTTTACGTTCAATTTTGTGTAACGGATCATCGAAAATATTATAGACACCAAATTATGTTCACCTGATTCTTGTAGGATTGGTTTACGAATTCTATAATGACATATCGCTTGCTTCTTGAACACTGCTTAAGCGGCAAAGCTTTTTTATTTGTACATAAATAATATTTCAGAAGGCAGACGTAGTACGCAAAATGCAAATTTTCATAACGCACTAGCCTATTTATTATCATTATGTATTCCTTCAACCGTGTTATCATTTTCCCGAGAAAATCTGCTAATTTTACAGGCAAATTTTAAATATTTTACCACAAATTTTCCTTAAAGGTGAAATAATAAATTAGGTGGCCATTTTGTTGATAACAGCGCAACAAATGATGATCATCGTAATATTCATTATGCAAAAGTGTTACTTTGTACACATGCCCTGCGTCACTGCAAACCAGTTTCAAAAATAAAATACGTTTTGATGAAAACTGTCTCCTATTTTTGAAGTTGTTTAATAATGTTTTTATGTTATGATACTTTATTTACAGAAATAAACTTAAAACTAATACAAGTTAATATTTACAAAATACACAAGAAACAGTTGAGCCATTTAAAGACCGTTACAAACGATCTATAGATAGCTCAACTGATCCAGATCACTACCAGTCGGAAGCGTCCCCAAGACGCTGGCGGAATTGCCACGCTGGATGGCAATGCTAATGCGCTGGGCCAAATAAGAGCCAGCTCTCGGGTCACGCGTCGCTTCGATCAGACGTCCTGATATCTTTTTGAAAACCCGGAGGGCCCCGTTTCCCCACGGACCCAGGGTCTCAACCCCAAAAGGCTCAAATATGTAAGCCCTATCAAGACTTACATATTTGCGCCTTTTGAGATTCTCGGCCGGATCTGCCGCCGCACCCGCCCTAACTGATGTCCCCGGAAGATGTGTGCGCGCTAGTGTATCAACACAAGTTATGTTATGATTGGATTTATAATATTTCAATATAAATCTTGGAGTTTAAACTCGTTTTAATTGTAATAATATAATAGTTTAGGATATTCTGAGTATTTTGTACCAGGATAATAGGAGGAGGTAGGGCACAACGAGATTTTCTCGTTTGAATTGGAGCAGCCCGCCTGTGGAGGTACCTCCGCCTTACAGAAGATCGCAGCCAAATAACACTATTTGTTTCAAATAGTGTTGTGTTCCTGCGATGAGTAAGGTTGCCAGAGCTCTTTAGGGGGGGTGAGGGGAGGGGTCGGCAACGCGTGCGTGATGCCTCTGGTATTGCAAGCGCTCATAGGCTACGGTAACCGCTTACCAACAGGTGGGCCGTATGCTTGTTTGCCACCACAGTTGTATAAAAAAAACCCTTTATTTTACAAAATGAAAAATATTAAAAACGGACAAATATTAATTACGATTGAATACGAAGATTGCCAGAGCTCTTTAAGGGGTGGGAGGTTTCGGGGTTGGCAACGCGTGCATGATACATCTGTTATTACAAGCGTTCATAGGCTACTTTGTAACTACTTACGAGTAGGACCGTAAGCTTGTTTGCCACCTTAGTTGTATAAAAAAAAGTACTCTAAAGTTTACGGTACGTTTTTATTGTAGTGAAACTTATGAGAAAATACTTTAATATAATCTGTGGTAAAGGTGCGATGCTGATGGTAGAATTCATCATAAAGTATGCCAGCTAATGTTCCCTTCTTCAACTGCAGTAAAGTAAGGTAATAAAAAGAAAATGCCTGTAAAATAGGCCGCCTTAATTTTCGGCACATTTAAATGTTATATTTAGGGGCCTGTTTGAGTAAACTTGGTGATACTGAAACAAAAGTAGAAAGATCGTTGGACAAAGTGGTGTAGATTGTTTTTGTAGTTATACTTAACAAATTTCTGCCTTAGTATAATAATAATAAAATGTAGTAAAAAATGTATTTTATAAATGAGATTTTAATTAAATATATGTGAATAATAATATCTTTATTTCAGGCTACTTGACATATTACACAAACATGTGTAATATGCCATGGCCCATATTAATAAATACCTTACAGACTAACCTACATATAATATGCATATATAGTATGCAGGTACCTACGATCTTGGATTATCATTTTCACTGTTCAAAGTGATCCGTAGAAGAACAGATTCAAAATATGTATACCATCTCAAAAGGGGCATAATCTACTAACAAAAAAAATGAAAATAAGAGGGAAAAAATATGAAACTTTTCAACATTATCTTTCAGTTTTTCCGACCTTTTTCATATCAGCTGTTTTTTTATGATCTTCGTAACTAATTAAAGTCAAAGTCAATTATTTAAGTACCTACGAGAAGTTCAATTTTGTAATTCTGTAATTCTTTATTGCACACAGAAACATGATACATAAATGGTTATTTCAAAAGTCATGTACATAGGCGAGTTTAACCATAACAAGAGTTTCCTTCCAGCAAACCTTTGGGGCTAGAGAGATTTGTTATTATAGGGAGATGCAAGGTGTACAACAATTTAAGAGAAAAAAAAAAAAAACAACATCAAGATTTCTACTTATAAATAGCTGAATAATCTAGTTTCATCTGATCTGATCCCATACATCTGATTATTGCATTATGAATTTATATTTGATTTTTTTATTTATTTTAATACCTATTATATTTTCAGCTACCTTCCGCCCGCGGCTTCACTCACGTGGTACCTACATAAAAAGTAGCCTATATGCTATTCTAGTTAATGAACTCCTTATATTCCAAGTTTTATAGAAGTAGGTAGAGCCGTTTTTTTTTTTTTTTTTTATTAATTCAGAACTACAAACAATAACTTTTAATAATTACATAACAAATCTTATAGAAAAAGTGGTTCTTAAAGTATAATCAGCCCCGTTGTCCACAAATCAGGGTATAATTAAAAAGGGTAGGTCGTGTAAGAGTGTGACACATTAGTAGGTAGATATAAGACTACAATGTTTGACGATAGGTTAAAATGGTTAAATGTATATGTGTATATCGCTAGCGACCAATTTACATCCAAACTATGGTCAGCCCAGTTTCAAGATACGTATCTTGGTCTCCATACCTCTATCCGCGGATGTCGTAAGAGGCGACTAAGGGAAAAAAAGCTAGGGGATGGGCAGCAGCGTCCCTCATTTTTTAAAAACGATAGCTTTCGCCAACCCGCATGCCCAGCGTGGTGAGTATGGGCAAAACCCCCTCACATGATAAGGAATTTGCTCTGTCTGTGGGGGAGGCCATGTTCAGCAGTGAACGTCATACGGCTGAAATGATGATCTTGATCTAGAACATAGATGCCTATGATGGGAAGTGATGATAATGATATTTCGACGTAGTTTACTAGCCTCGTGTTATCCGAACATTTGGACACCCTGAATAGAACCTCATCTCCATTAGATTTAACGGTCAATCGATTACCAAAAGTGTGATTGACCCGCAACCCGAAACTTAAGTACCGGATGCCTGAGAAGCGGTGACCATAATACCAGTGTATGCTATACTACTATTTTTGGAGGAGGTAGGGCACAGTGACATTTTCTCGCTCTAAATTGGAGTAGCCCGCCTGGGGAGGTGCAAAATAGGTTTACGTTTGACCACAATTTTACCTGATGTTAAGTGACGATGTGGTCTACGGTGTAGCATTTTTGCCTAGAAGACACCTATTCACTTTACTCTAGAAGACAACCAAATTATAGGTATTCGGAAACACAGACGCCGGCAACGAGTTCCACTCTGGCTGTCCGCATTATAAAGGTAGGTACAAGCAAAGCGCTTGGTGCGGCAGGGTGGTATATCAACCATGAATGGATGTCGCGTCTCCGTACGTCTGGTTGGCCGATGATGGAATGGGGATGGAGGGAGTAATCAAAGAGTTCAATCGCACACTCTCCGAAATGAACCTCCGCCGCCTTACAGAAGATCGCAGCCAATTAACATTATTTGTTTCAAATAGTGTTGTGTTCCTGCGGTGAGTAAGGTTGCCAGAGAGCTCTTTAAGGGGAGGGGTTCGGCAGGCAACGCATTAGCAATGCTCCAGGTGTTGCTGATGTCAATAGGCGACGGTAACCACTTACTATCAGGAGGGCCGTAAGCCTGTTTGCCTTCCTCCGTATAACATAAAAAGACCATAATCATCATTAGCCCGAGGAAGTCCACTGCTGGATATAAGGCCTCCCCAATGCGAGCCTCTGAGAGGCGCACTTTAATCCTTCCACTACACTGATTCTTTCATCGACGGTCATAGGCCATTTTCAGGGCCACCATACCTCAACCTGGTTACTGACCAATGATAGGATAACCAAGAAAGAATCAGTAACACGAAAAGAAGAATATGGCCGATATTTTTGGCTAATATTTGCCGTATAGTAAGCGTAAAAATAATAATAAAGCCCTTTATTCTGTTTTATAAAATATATTTTATTTCGGCGTGCCTCTTGGCATAGGCCTCCTCTAACATTATCCACTGGTTTATATCTCTGAAAAAAAAATCGTACAAAAAGCTTAATTTTTTGTGCTTGGGGCACTAAGCAAAGTAGACGCTGAAAGTAAACAAAGCCTTAGCCCTTAGCTTAGAACATAATCATCTGTTGACGTGCGGATTAGTAGGATCAAATACAGAGGAGTGGCTTGCCGCAGAGTATAAATGAATACAAATTTATTTATTTAAAATAAACTAGCTTGCGTCCGCGGCTTCGCTCGCGTCCTCACCTCCATAAAAAGTAGCCTATAATATTATGCTATTCTTGGTAAAGAACTTTATCCTTTCCAAGTTTCAACGAAATCGGTTGAGCCGTTACGGCGTGATTGAACAGCAAACATCCAAACATCCTCACAAACTTTCGCATTCATTATATTAGTAGGATAGGATCAGCTTTATATTTTGGAAGAAACTATGTAACCGCTTCTAAGGAAGGTTCTCGAATGGCGGCCACAAACCGACGCAGTGTCGGAAGGCCACCTACCCGATGGACTGATGACATTGTTAAGGTTGCGGGAAGTCAGGACATGGAAAAGGCTCAATACGAAGGCGGATCATGGAACTCTTTATGGAGGTCCAGCACTGAACTTCAACAGACTGATAATGATGATGAACTAGTTTAGGTTGAAACAACATGGCGTCAAGCTTCCAGTAATTTACTGCAGATTAAATTAAAGTTTGATAATAGAGTTGCTAGTTCACTTACGCTGAATTCTTAGCATTTACGTCGAACGTAATTTCACGGTCATAATAGAACGCAAACGCGGTAGATACGAATTTGATACTTTGGAATGGGTCAGTAAGGGTAGCTACCATATAAATATGTTGTAGGAACCGGAAAACATTCTTGAGAAACCATCGCTAACTTTGTTATTTAAATTATTTAACTCGGATTTAATTATTTAATTTCGGAGGAGGTAGGGCACAGCGAGATGTTCTAGCTCTAAATTGGGGGAGGTACCTCCGCCTTACAGAAGATCGCAGCCAAATAACATTATTTATTTCAAATAGTGTTGTGTTCCTGCGGTGAGTAAGGTTGCCAGAGTTCTTTAGGGGGGGAGGGGTTCGGCAGGCAACGCATTAGCAATGCTCCAGGTGTTGCTAATGTCAATAGGCGACGGTAACCACTTACCATCAGGAGGGCCGTAAGCAAGTTTGCCTCCGCATAACATAAAAAAAAACTAATATTACGAATTAAAAACAGCTTATTCCTTGAGTTTGAACTGTTTTGATCCCAAAAGCTGATTTCTGCATAGAGTTTTCCCAATGAAAAGAGTCGAATTTCCAAAAGTCGTAAACTTTATTGTCAATCGTGTTTAGAATAAGCCCCTTTTGGAATAGCATAGATATTATGAATCACCTTGTATAACTTGCAAATTGCGTGCACCGCTAAATATAACGGTCTTCATAAGACGGCAAACAAAGACTAGAACGAAAATTTTCGATTCGTGTGAAAAAACAAAGCTTTGAACTTGGCTTGTACCGTGTCGCCCTCGAAATGAGTTTTCGTCACGTCGATAAAGCGTGAGACTGTAACTGCTGTTCGCTTGGCAGCCAGAGTTTTTCAACAATGAGAACGCTGTATCTGAATATACATACAATTTTAATTAAAAGCCTCGAATATAATTGAGGTAGGTGTAGGGTACACCTACCTCAATTATATCTATCATAGAATCATAATTATATAAAAAACACTTCGATACTCCGTTGCTGCGTGAAAGGAGGACAACTAATTAACAAACACACTTTGCATCTATAATAATATTACTAGCTTGCGTCCGCGGCTTTGCGTGGTAGGTACCTTGCAGTTGCAGATCAAGTTTGTTTTAGCATAGGTTGCGATTCAGTTCGGTCATCTATTTATCAGTTTTGTATTTTGTAATAATTGGAACCGAAACGAAGAACGTTGAACGTTGTAAATCTGTGGGTTTGGCCCCCAGGCTCGTTCGTCCTTCACGTCGGCCACACCATACGTACGCCTATAAAAACAAAGTTGTCCACTCCCCTAGCCTGTTAAAATAAAATTTGTTGAGACGTACGACCTTTTCATGTCTGTTGGGGGTCTAAGCTGCCTGTCTCGCTGACGGCGTTTCGTTGGAAAAATACGCTTCTATTTTAAGAATCAATCAATATACATAAGAATTAAAATTCTGAGTTACGCAAAGACAACGCACAGCCTAAACCTCTGGTCGTATCGATTTGAAATTTGGAAGGAGTTTTTGTTTTGATGCGTAGGGGTGTAAAAAGTAATTTTGAAAATACGCGTCTTTGTCTTCTTACTTCGAGAATGGTTGGTAGTTGAACTCAACTTTAATCTGACTTAAACTTGCTTACTTGCTTGTCACGATAATTTTTACGACTTTTATCTCTCAAATCTCCAGATGATCAAATCCTTGAAGGTAGAGGCACGTCCAACATTTCGGCAAATGCCCATTTGGCGTATTTTGAAGTAGCGAATATTCCATAAGTGACAGGTCGCAAGCCCATTGCCGCTTATAAGAATACTAACTGGTTTACTCACGTTCTAAAGGTATTTTTTTTAAGAGCTATAAAGTTAGTGCTAAATATAAATTTAGAATTTCATTACAGCACTGTAGCAGAGCAGCAGTAAATATGCTACCAGCTCTAAATTTCGACCACCGAGACACTGCACCCCAGGCAAACAAACTCGGGTGGGTCACAGAGGAGGTAATAGCTTGCTCAAACTAAGTTACTCCATGCACTAAGTTGGTCCCGAATCGAATTTAGCTCTGCGAATTCAAAGTAAGTTTCACTTTGACCGTTTTCGAGTTTAATACCCGTTTTGAATCTTTGATTTTGGGATTAGATTTGATTAGAGGGAGCACAAAAGCGTGGTGCGACTTAAGGCTTTCACCCACTACAACATATCAAACAATGAACATGCAAAAAAATATTCTCTGTATATATGAATATGAAACAATATCCCTAATATGTTCCATCACCTACCAACACAGTAGCGTGTCATGACTAGTATTAAATTCACGAAGAGAATATAGGTAATGATACGTTCTAGTGGGCACTATAGTGGCTGAGTCCGTTACGTGTCTGATAAGGTTCATAGGAATTCATACGTTCTCGAATGGCGATAAACCGCCGACATTGTGTAGGTTGCGGGCAGTTTGTGGATGGTGTAGGCTCAAGACTGTTCGTCGTGGCACTCTTTGGGGGAGGCCTATGTTCAGCAGTGGATTTAATCAGGCTGATGAAGATGATATGGCTGTGTGCATCTTTATTTTTGGTATAGTGGCATCATTTTTAAAATGACGAATGGTATACAATATATTAGTTTATAAAAACATGTTATTTAAAATATAGGAATCTTCCAAAATGGGACACTTACTTGCAAAATTACTTAAAAGGGTCAAGTAATTTTGCGGTTTCAAGGGGAAAATGAGACTATAAGTTTTCAACTCCCCTTTGAAGGGGATTCTATAAGAGGATTATGGGACTTACTAAAAAATATGGTAATATTTCGGAAGCCAGTGGAAGAAGGGTGCATGTAGGGTGCGTGTCTTAAACTGCATGTCATGCAAATGTTCGTGATATTGAAAGTTAGAAGTTATAGTCTGCCACAACGATAGGCCCCTTTGGAGTAATAACAAAAAGAACTGATAAAATGTTTTAAGCTGTTATATCGTAACCAAACTTTCATTCTTAAAGTTAAAGTGCCTAAAGTACTATTCACGTTTTAACAATTAATTCTAAGATAAAACTAAGCATTCATATAAGCGATATAATGCAGTCAACATCAAAAGTTAATGATTATAGAACAGGGTTCAAATATGGTAGGTGAATGAATATGAATACTAGCAAATTTTTATGAAAAATAATTTTTATATTAAAATTGTAAACTACAATATTGTATACCTACTTTTAATTACACCCAAAATTCACTTAACGATAGCATTTTAACGTAACTAAACCTTTATTGAGGCTTTCTTCTAGGTATAAACAACGTAAAACACATTATACCTGAAACAAATACATTAAAATATGATAATCATAATACGTATTAACATAGCTTAGAAAAGATTTCGCAAATAATAAATAATAATAATAAATATTCCGGACATATTCACACAGTCAACTGATCCCAAACTAGGCATAGCCTGTACTATGGGTTCCAGGGACTGATAAATATATAACACCCAGACACAGAACAAACATCTATGTTTATCACACAAATGTTTGTCCAGTGCGACGATCGAACCCGCAACCTCTAGCGCAGAAGGCAGAGTTACTACTAACTGAGCTATAAGGCCAGTCAAATACTCACAAATCATCATCCCACTCATGGTATAGAATGGTATGACGCAAGCCATGTCCAGCAATATGGGGAAGGTGACGTTTCCCACCAGGGTTCCAATACGGCCACATAGCATCATCAGAGATATCGCTAATGTTCTGAAAAATAGATTAAATTAAATATTAGGTCACTTCAGTATGAGTTTCTCTGCCCTAGCACATGGTGAGTGGTGGCCGTTTTTATTACCTTGATATTGATTTATTAAATTGAATTTCATTTTATATTGTGTTTTGTTAAGTTTCATTATATTTATTTGTCAGAAACTACAAGTGCCGTGGTACCACAACACCCAGACCCGGAACAAAAATTTGCAAATCATGCAAACGACAATTTCTTTTTCAACTAAATACTAACACGCAAGTAAACGATAATTTTTCCCACAACACAAGGAATCCTAGTCAGATCTAGGTGTCTGCCTGTGGGGCGTTTTTTTATTGAGTGTGCAGTCTCCAAAACAGCTTGAATGAAAACATTTTCAATTCTCGGCAATTGAGAAGCCAAACAATAGACCATCCCCTTTGTGAAGCGAAGGCCGGCTATTGAATAGATAAGATGAAATCAGTAGGTAAATCTATTTCAATACCTCCGCTATTCATCTCCATTGAAATGACATGACATGTGTTTTGTAAGATACAAAAACTGTTTGGATATCGCTTTCAATTGTTTTTTTTTCATGACCTGAACAACTGACTTTTATTTTGAATACCTACCTCAAAGAGTGGCAATTTTTAACCGACTTCAAGTCGGATGTATTTTTTTTTTATTTAAAACTAGATGACCCGCCCGCAACTTCGTATTTTCAAGTATGTTCCTGCCTTTTTGAATCTTTTTACTTCGAAATCTTGAGATCTTGATTTTCCGACCACGTGTGTACGCAAGACTCAGGGTGCGGGCCCACTTGACCGTCTTTATTTTAAAATGGATTTTTTCCTAAAAATTAACTTGTCATCACTAAAAAAAACATGTTTTAATGTTCTGCGACAGGCGGCTGTTGTCAGTGTGAGTGGAGTGAAAACATGTTAAAACGAAGAATACCGGGTAACTTTTTTAGTAGGTACTTTTATTTCTGGCTGTGCTGTATTTGTGTGTCGAATAAATAATTTATCTATCTATTATTCGCCACTCGAACACTTTACAAAATGATCACTCTCATTCGCTGTTAAAAGCCCTAAAACCCTCAATAGCTTATTTCTAATTGTTACAAAACAAAGGTAGGTAGGATGAAACAATTAGCCTATTTACCGGTTTACTCAATACTTAAGTGTTCCGCGGAGCGTAAATCTGTTTGTTTAGTAAATTAATCGCTTTGCTTTGTTTCAGGTAAATCCTGCATGGTTTTGAAATTGTAGAAGAAAACGAAGAGGCGGCTCAGCACTCAGTTCGTATTCTTAATCGTCTTGAGAGGAATTAAGGAGCAAAAAACGTAATTAAATTGAAATGTAAAGTAAATCTATAGAAATAAAAATGTGTTGATAAGTTCAAAACTCGAGAGCATCTGTACGATTTAAGCTATTTTTTTTTAATATTCCTTGCATTTCAAGTTATGTTCCTATGAAGAGAAAAATCGGAAAAACGTATAAACCCTACTTTACTTTTCCCAGCCGTTTTTCGTTCTATGTTAAAAGTCCAAAAACTGCACACAGTTAAAAATAAACTCGAATATTAAGTACACTCACCAACACACGTTGGGTATCGTGGTGGGTTATGGTATAACCCCGCCCCCCAACTTTATATTTGGATTACATTCGGCTAAATTTACGCGTTCCTTGCTGCGTTATGACTAAAGCGCATACACGCAACGTACCAACGCACGCACGCATTGGCATCTAGGGTGCCGTGTTTCTTGATCAAACGGTTTGCGTAACGTCTTTTAATGCAATTCTTTCAGGCCAGCGTTTTTGTTGCGTGTATGCGCTACATTCATACACAGTAAGGAACGCGTACCTTAAAAATGTTACCTTGTAGTGGTAGGGAAAATTTCCAAAGTTAGCGCCTGGTTCAAACTCATTAGGACCTGGGCGAGCGCTGTGCTTATAGAGAACAGTGCCACGATTGCCACCTTCGTGTTGGCCCAGCGGATCCCAAGAACAGATCCCATGCATATGAGGCCCGCACCTAAAAAAAATAATTGCTTCCATAACAGTCATAAGTCTCAGATTTTGCGAGTTGATGTGACAGTGGGCAAGCTATATAGCTCGCAGAACCAAAAGCCTTTCCAAAACAAAGATTCTGAAAATCTTATCTTTTAGCACGTTCTGACTAATATCCAATCTTACCTAAACTAACTTGACTGGCCTCATAGCTCAGTTGGTAGTAACTCTGCCTTCTGCGCTAGAGGTCGCGGGCTCGATTCCCGCACTGGACAAAGATTTGTGACTAACACAGATGTTTGTTCTGTATCTGGGTGTTAAATATTTATCTATTATTTATATCAGTCTCTGGTACCCATAGTACAGGCTATGCCTGGTTTGGGATCAGATGACCGTGTGTAATATGTCCGGAATATTTATTTATTTATTACTAAAAGTTGTTGAAATTTTACTAAATAGGAGCTCACGTTATAATAGTTTTTAAATTTTAATATTTTCTTCATATAATGAAAACCATATGGCGTAGAATAAAAATAAATATAGTTTAGGAATATATGAACAAAGCTCTTTCATATAACCCCACTTCATGAATTCGGATTACTTTTTTTATACCCTCCATAGGACCCTATATCTTAGCACCCTTGGTCAATTTACCTCTTATTTCTATCAGCATTCAATGGAGATTGGATAAACGGCTCGAAAGTTATGCTCTAACAAGTGTTACATACAAACATACAACGCCGATTCGTCCAAGCTGTTTAATCTATCTTCGCCCGCTTCGCTCGCTCGATCAATGACTATCTTTACCTATAAACAGCGGTTTCTTCCCGACCCTGTTCACTAAGATCCCAGTCACGCAGAAAGGTAATAAGCACACGCAGCCGAGGATAATGCTGTTGATGTATGTCTCAGCGCCGCTCTTGGTCTGGAATGTAAATTTGAAAGTGAGCTTAAGCGATTACTCGGGGCTCGGGGTCACCGAGGGACAGGGGGATTATAGTTGGGATCTACCTGTAGGTTTGAAAGTTTCTTGAAAGTATGTACATTGCAGAAAATAAGTAACTTTAGGAACCGTCAGTCGTATAATGAATTTTTAGTTGTAGAGAAGTATCGCACTTCACCATTATTCTTCTAGGCTTGGTCGCGAGGAACAGACGTAGCTTCACCTTGTTTCTAAGACGTTTCAATGTGATTCTAGTGATTTTATTGAAATAAACGCCTTTGACTTTTATTATGTCTGTCTGTTTGTATCGTTTTCATCACTAACCAGCTCAACCAATTTTGATGGAATTTTGTATTAATATAGCTTAAGCTTTAAAGAATAACATAGGTTACTTTTTGCCCAGGTCCAGCTCGAGTGAAGCTGTGGGCAGCCATTAGTAGTTTATGTTCTGTGGTTACAAAAGCAAGCACGAACTAAGCAACTTTGTGCTCCTAGTAAATTGACTCAAATAACCTCATATTTTTAGTCACCATAAAAAGCGTTATTTTTATTAATATCTAGTAATCAAACAAGGCTTGGTTAAATCATTGTTTTAGACTAATTCTCCAGCCTCCAGGCCAAAAGCTTGACTCTCATGAGTAACGGGCCAAACCTTATGTACCAAAATATGACCAAATATTTGGCTTTGTGTTAAAGGCTCCCTTGACCACGAATGCTCTTAGGCAAAGCTAAAACTTGCTAACTTTACAACAATGTAAGTAAATATTGTGGGCAGTAGTACTTCTAGTCCAACCTTGCGGTTTGAGCTCGAGCTGACCCAAAAGTCACTTGTTGTTTCAAGATGTTTCAACTATTTACTACTAACTCATACAAGGAGGACATATTTTAAGAGGAGGTAGGGCACAGCGAGATTTTCTCGTTCTGAATTGGAGCAGCCCGCCTGGGGAGGTACCTCCGCCTTACAGAAGATCGCAGCCAAATAACATTATTTGTTTCAAATTGTGTTGTGTTCCTGCGGTGAGTAAGGTTGCCAGAGCTCTTTAGTGGGGAAGGGGGTTCGGGGTCGGCAACGCGTGCGTGATGCCTCTGGTATTGCAAGCGCTCATAGGCTACGGTATCTGCAATATATTGTGAATGATCTGCAATATATTGTGAATAGAGTGCACGAATGCAGTTTGAGGGCGGGATTGAATATGAATGTGTCTAAAACTCAATTCTTGGTTGCATCCGGTAGCAAGGACCTAAGCCCTGAAATTAAGGTGGCAGGTTTAGATCTTGAGCGAGTTCGGCAATACAAGTATCTCGGTGCTTGGGTGAATGAAGAATGGGACAGTAGTCAGGAAATCCGCACCCGGATTGAAATCGCCCGAGCATCATTTAAGAAAATGGAGAAAGTTTTGTGCAGCCGCAAACTATCTACGAAGCTCAGAGTGAGGATGCTCCATTGTTACGTTTAGCCTGTAGAGTTGTACGGTAGCGAGGCTTGGACCTTAAAAGCTTACACCCAGAAGCGTCTCGAAGCCTTCGAGATGTGGTGCTACCGTAGGATGTTACGCATTAGCTGGACACAAAAAGTTTCCAATGTGAAGGTTCTCCAACGCGTCGGGAAAACTCGTGAATTGTTGCAGACCATCAAACGCAGGAAAGCAAATATATCTTGGTCACGTGTTAAGATTCGAAAGATACCAACTGCTTCAACTGATCATGATGGGCAAAGTAAGGGGCAAACGACGCGTTGGAAGGAGAAGGAAATCATGGTTGAGGAACATCCGGGAGTGGACAAACATCGCCAGCGTCGAACATCTATTCGCTTGGCGCAAGACAGAGATAAATTCGCTGAGCTGACAGCTAACCTCCAGTAGTGGAGAGCCACCACAAGAAGAAGAAGAAGATAGGCTACGGTAACCGCTTACCATCAGGTGGGCCGTAAGCTTGTTTGCCACCTCTGTTGTATAAAAAAAAAAAAAAAAAACAAGGTGATTCATAATAAATGTATAATAATATCCCGAAAGGGACTTATTCTACACCTAATTGGTAATAAAGTTTGTTTTACGACTTTTACTGCCGGGAATTCGACGTTTTTCGTTGAAAAAACACTGTGCAACAAGCAGCTGGTTTGTGGGCATATTAATTTCCAAAATTCTACTCACAACTGTTAAAATAAGCCTCAACTTTTGCCAAATCTCATCCACTATCTAAATTAATTTCTGCTAAGCGTTAAAGTATTAAAAAATATATCAAAGCGTTTGAAGCCACTCAAAACGGACGTCCCACTAATTAGTTCACCGCAAAACTAACAAGTGGCAATTTAGTTTCAAGAACTTTGCATAACTGGGTTTCTGTGGTCATATTTGCGCTGACGTCACTTGGCAAATATCTCGATTACATCACAGGACGGTTTGGCGCCACCAAAATAGTACTAGGAACTTATGCTCTGTAGCGAGCAGCCCTCATAATGGCGCTCGCATTATGAGAACTATCTTTGTTCGTTGTGGAGTTTTGCGGGAAAATTTGATGAGAAGGACCAAATTGAGCAATTTCTTAGCATATCTTAAGTTCTGACCATTAAGTTGACTTCCCAATAACTCCATTATAATATTGTAGTGAAGTGACGAGAAAAGATTAAAGGATGCAATCGCTTTAGAAGGATAAAAACTCTTTTTAGGGTAAAGCTCACCTTTGTGTATGTCCTTTCATTTGTCGTGTCGATTGGCCTCATAGCTCAGTTGGTAGTAACTCTGCCTCCTGAGCTAGAGGTCGCGGGTTCGATTCCCGCACTGGACAAACATTTGTGATGTTTGTTCTGTGTCTGGGTGTTAAATATTTATCTTTTATGTATATCAGTCTCTGGTACCCATAGTACAGGCTATGCCTAGTTTGGGATCCGTTGACCGTGTGTGATATGTCCTGAATATTTATATATTTAGTATGTTTTTGTTATGCTTTTTCTGTGTACAATAAAGCATAAAAAAGTATTTACCGGTATACAAACTTCAGTAGCGTTATAGTTTCTGGTCTTGATCCTCAAATCCTCTGTATACGTGTCCAGCATCGCACACAAGTCCTGGCTGCTATCAACTTTGTAGTGTTCAACGATTGTGGAGAGTTGCGGGAACCATAACCGGTTTACGTTGTACCTGAAATTATTGTATTTCTAATTGATAGTGATCAAATTATAAGTGGATAGATTGTGTGAAAGACGACATGAGTAAGAAACGAGTGAATACTGATATGACGGCTGATAGAAGGGAGTGGAAGAGAAAAACATGTTGGATAAGGGCAGGGAGATGATAAGTGATAATCCTCACTAAAGGAATACTATGATATTTTATAATATGTATTCCAAAAATTTCTACTCCGACGGGATTTGAACCCGCAACCTTGCCCTAAATACGGAGATGCTCTAACCAACTAAGCTACGGAGACACTTGAAATTATTAATTCATTATTGCTTATCTAGCTGGATATAAAAGTGTTATGTTACTGGCTAATTGACCTTGGCATTCTTTAATTATTTCACTTCACTCAAATTCACGTGAAATTGACATTTTCCTTGAATAAATATTCCAGTAAAATTTGATTATTTTCTTGATAATAAGGTTCAAAACTATACTCAAATCTTTAACCCTAGTATTTTTGGATGTAACGATGTCTTCAATTTTAATGTGGATTTTACATTTTTATTGTTAATCAAAAAAAATATTTTATAAAAAAATATATATACGTATGGTAGACAACCTTTCAGATCTCTGGGCTATCAGATCCTTGAAGATGTCAGGGGGAAGTGGCACAACAAAACGTTTTGGCACATGCCCACTTTGCACATTTTGTAGTAGTCAGTATTCCTTACACTACACTGATTCATTCACCTATGGTCATAGGCCCTCATCAGGGCCACCATACCTCAATCTGGCCACTGACCTAATACAGGATGACCAAGAAAGAATCAGTGATACGATAAGCAAACAACTGACGCTACAATCAAGCAAACACGCAAGCGATATAATTAACCGTCTCGAGGTATGTACTTTAGTCGCACACACACACTGATTCGCATGCCCTAATGTAATTACTTCCATACTTTATCCCGACCGAATCTAAATTAAATCTATGCTTACCAAGTTATAATTATATTGTATCTCGTAGTAATTCTAATTAGTTTAGATAACAATCAGGCATAATATTGGAACGAGCTACGTACACAAGATGTATTCAATTATGTAGGATTAAGGGCACTAGCACGCAAGCAGAATGGACCCGGAGCGTACACTTCATAAAGAACTAGCTGGTGCCCGCGACTTCGTCTGCGTAGGATTAGTATTTCGATTAGCTAGTAGTCATATTTTGGACAAGTCACACAATCCTACTTATATTATAAACGCGAAAGTTTGTAAGTATGGATGGATGGATGTTTGTTACTCTTTCACGTAAAAACTCCTGAATGGATTTTAATGAAACTTCACAATA
The DNA here is from genome assembly GCA_947579855.1 of Anticlea derivata. NCBI lineage: Eukaryota > Metazoa > Arthropoda > Insecta > Lepidoptera > Geometridae > Anticlea > Anticlea derivata. The sequence continues at coordinate 9,441,669 of OX388274.1, read as the reverse complement.
ATAAATAGCTTATACATCAGAATAACACATAGGCTACAATTTATAAAGACATTGTGATAATATGTAATAGTGATAATATGTAAATTGTAGCCTATGTGTTATTCTGATGTATATGCTATATTGTTGTGAAGTTTCATTAAAATCCATTCAGTAGTTTTTACGTGAAAGAGTAACAAACATCCATCCATCCATATACATACAAATCACATACAAACTTTCGCGTTTATAATATTAGTAATATAGGATAGGATGATTCATTACACATGACATGTATCAGAGCAGAGTCAAACCCTACCTATAAAAATGTTATAAGAGAATAAAGCGAAAGAGATTAGACAAATATACAAATGTTTCATTGTCTTAAACTTCGTCACCATTCCAGCCGTTGAAAGTCCACTGCTGAACACCGGCCTCCCCCACAGATCCCCAGAACGACTTCCTATCATGGGGATAGGAAATTGCCCATACTCACTCCCTGGTCACGCGGGTTGGCGAACGCAGTCAGCGCTATTGTTGTTAAAACAGCGCTTCTGCCTATCCCCTAGTTCGGGAAAATAATAAATTTTTGCGCAAATAATCTTTCTTTTTCGATAGAATAAGCCCCTTTTGTCGCTAACTATTGGCCTCATACACAAGCTCAAAGTCGCTCAACGGGATATGGAGAGAGCTATGCTTGGAGTTTTGCTGCGTGATAGAATCCGAAATGAGGAAATCCGTAGAAGAACCAAGGTCACCGATATAGCTTTCAGAATTAGCAGGTTGAAGTGGCAGTGGGCCGGCCATATAGCTCGCAGAACCGATAACCGTTGGGGAACAAAGGTTCTCGAGTGGCGGCCACAAACCGGACGACGCAGTGTTGGAAGGCCCCCCACCCGATGGACCGACGACATTGTGAGGGTTGCGGGAAGTCGGTGGATGGAGAATGCTCAAGACCGTTCGTCGTGGCACTCTTTGGGGGAGGCCTATGTTCAGCAGTGGACTTCATCAGGCTGATGATGATGATGATGATTATTATAAATCGTTTTGTATATATATTACTAGCTTCCGCCCGCGGCTTTGCTCGCGTGGTACCTACATAAAAAGTAGCCTATATGCTAATATTAGTAGGATGTTTATTTTTCATAACAACTAGTAAGAAACTCTATTTCAAGTAAATGGTCGGTATAATTTATAACTCTTGGTATACTTACAAACATCCCATTTCACGATTTCATCAGGGCCCAAAATGTGAAACGGCGTAGCACTGCTACGACACAAGCTACGCACCATCTACGATTCGCTACGCAGCGGGCCATATTAGCCGATTAAATGCCGTATGCTATGTAGAAGAATAATACAAGCACCAACGCGAATAATAAAAAAAGATTTTCCACCAAGAGCCCTCAATATTTCCGGTTCCTCTTATAAAATTTTATTTCGGCAAGAGTGTGGTGTGTATGGTGCAGTAGCTAAAATGTTGTGGTATCATAAGATATAAAAAAATAAATCATATTCATTTTGCTAGGATGCCCTTTGTTCACTGGTACTTTCTTGGTCACTATCTTTTATTTTACTATGTTTTAGTTATAACATAATAATCTGGCACAAAAACTGAATCTTGTCTAATTATCCTTAGATAACAGATCGGCTATGTGATCGATAGAAAAAGTACCAGTGTGCCTCGATATACAACTTGCCTGAGCGTCATGTAACAAAGCTTTGATTGTTCATTATGCTATCGCCGAGTATCAGATAATGGAAACCGCATTTTGGCCGCTATCATTGAAATTTGAAACACAATGAGCACCTATTCAAAACAATTCGGTGTGTTAATTTAATTAATATTCAACTATACACCAAATGAATTTACCCAATTAAATTAAAGTTACTGAGTGTAAAGATAAGTAACAACAATTTGAGTTTTTGGTAATTTATTTTTGTACATGATTCGAAAAGTTTAAAGCTCCAAAAAAAAGAGATTGACCTTGATTTTAAGGTTTCATTTATGATCTATCTACTATTTATCTATCTATTACTCATTAGTCTACTTGGCTAGATTGTAATATTATATGTACAATAAATATTGTACACTAGGTAGAACAAAAATAATATAATGATTAAAAAATAATCTAACAATTTTTTTTTTTTTATACTACTTAAGTGGCAAACAAGCATACGGCCCACCTGTTGGTAAGCGGTTACCGTAGCCTATGAGCGCTTGCAATACCAGAGGCATCACGCACGCGTTGCCGACCCCGAACCCCCTCCCCCCCTAAAGAGCTCTGGCAACCTTACTCATCGCAGGAACACAACACTATTTGAAACAAATAATGTTATTTGGCTGCGATCTTTTGCAAGGCGGAGGTACCTCACCAGGCGAGCTGCTCCAATTCAGAACGAGAAAATCTCGCTGTGCCCTACCTCCTCCTAAAAGTCCTCCTACAGTTAAACTACAGTTCAAACAGCGAACAATACGTCATCTTATAAAGTTTAAAGTGTATTTCAAAATTCAAAGATGGAATGAATAGAAAAAGGCCTTTGCCAAAAAAAAAACTTACAATGCCATTATAAGAAAGTTCATAACGCATATCAGCGCCAGGTATCCGACGAGAGGCTTGTGGAACATCGGCTTGATATTAGCAAGGCCTATGGAGATCTGGTGACGGAAACTTGCCTTGATGTCCTCCTCAGGTAGCTCGTGAAGAGTCTGCTTCACTTTGTCCTTCCAAATGTTAGCATACTGAAATTTATTGCACATAATAAAGGTCAAGAGTACCATAAGCCGACGAGTATGAGAAATGTGATGAGAGTGAATGAAGCAAAAGAGGTATGTCAGGATCGTAGCAAGTGGAAAGCCTTGGTCTCTGCCTACCACCGGGAAAAAGGCGTGATTTTATGTATGTATATTTAATGTATACTTAAGCTTAGGCTAACTTAACGCGACCGGAATGGGAGCGTCAGCGAAGCGGGCTGCAGCTATTAAAACAAACCTAGAAACTTGTCTCCTAAAGTCTGCAAAACAGTGCCCCCATCTCCATTCCATCATCGGACAACCAGACGAACGGACACGCGACATCCGTTCATGGTTGATATACCACCTTGCCGCACCAAGCGCTTTGCGTCTATCTTTATAATGCGGACAGCCAAAGAGTGGAACTTGTTGCTGGCGTCTAAATTTCCGAATACCTATAATTTGGGTGTCTTCAAGACCAGAGTGAATAGGTTTCTTCTAGGCAAACGTGCTACACCGTAGACCACATCATTACTTAACATCAGGTGAGATTGTGGTCAAACGTTAGCCTATTTTGTATATAAAAAAAAAAACACTTTTACAGTAATAAAATCTCCGAATACTCAAAATAATTTTAGAAATCTACGTAATAAACATAGAAAATTAACATTAAGTGAATATCTTTTCAAACGGTACGGCGTCGAAATAAATCACTGTACAAAAGTGTCTTCAACGAAAGTAAATTAATATTTTATGCAAATAAAATCTGAGTGGAAATAAATTGGATGTATTCTAAAATCGAGATTAAAACTCATCCTTGGGAGTTTTGCTTGCTTTTGCACGCGGTTTTGTCCACGATAGCTATATTATTATCGTCAGTCCGATCCAATCGGGATCGCACCCATAGCTTGTTCTAACGCAGTCAATGTCCACCTGTCAGGGAACCTCTAACAGGCGCACCTTATTCCTTTCACTACACTGATTCTTTCATCGACTGGCCTCATAGCTCAGTTGGTAGTAACTCTGCCTTCTGCGCTAGAGGTCGCGGGTTCGATTCCCGCTCTGGACAAACTTTTGTGTGATGAAACTTTTGTCAGATGTTTGTTCTGTGTTGTGTGTTAAATATTAATCTATTATGTATATCAGTCTCTGGTACCCATAGTACAGGCTATGCCTAGTTTGGGATCAGTTGACCGTGTGTGATATGTCTGGAATATTTATTTATTTATAGGCCCTTTTCAGGGCCACCATACCTCAACCTGGTCACTGACCTAATATAAGATGACCAAGAAAGAATCAGTGACACGACAAGAAGAAGAAGAATGAAACTCTACTAAATGGGAGCTCACGTTATATTGGTTTGTAAATGTTACTATTTTCGTTATAATTTTCTTTTTTTGCACTTTTCACTTTCAAGTATTCTGTGATTTTATTACTGTAAAAATGTTTTGCGTAAGGAGCAAAGTTGTTTTGCAGACTTCAGATGACTTCTGAGCTTTCTGTTTAATGTTTCGCATTTCCTCTTCTCTTATATAGATCCTCATACTTTTGAGGTCAGCAGCTAGTCATCTAAAGTTATATTTACAAAGAAAATAGTGCTACCGCTCTGTTATCATAAATTTCCCTCATGTGCGTGCAAAACTGACCCCTGTTCTAACGGCTCAGAAGCCTTAATCCCATCTCCTGCCTTTCAGCACTGTAGCAACTTGTTAATTGCATTTTCTAGGAACAAAACAACATGAGTTGCTTGTTTATTAGTTTAGTGGACGTTGTTTATCTTCCGCGCTGATGCACCCGGGGACTCGTGGATATCTCGTTTCTATAAAGATGGATGGTTCACTATACATAAAGCACTTTTAACTAGTCTGTGAATGCCCCATATATGGGTCATTATAAGGTATTTTAATGTACGTGTGTGCACCATATATGGGGCACCAGGTCATAGAAGTTTATAGGCTTGTAAACTTTTACACGTGTGACATTAACCATTTATGTTTACATACACGTGTGGATAATGAATTTATCCACAATTTTTTTTTCACGCATTTGGCATATTTCTATTTCCCAGCTGCGCAGGGAACGTTTAAAAACTCTGAGGGGGTTCTTCAAAAAGGGCGTTTTGAACTTTTTAAGGGGTCGGCAACGCGTGCGTGATGCCTCTGGTATTGCAAGCTCTCATAGGCTACGTTAACCGCTTACCATCAGGCGGGCCGTAACCTTGTTTGCCAACTCTGTTGTATATAAAAAAAAAAATAGTTTTGTTACTGAGTCAATCTGAAGTTTCTTCATATTGTCTTTACATTACCATCAACAACCACGAGGTGCAAACTTATATTACTGGTATAGTAATGAAGCTTTGTTACACCCAAAAGGGAACAGTGTTTCTTGAAAAAAGCAGCAAGCTAAAAAAACGTGGTCTTACCGGATAAGTATCAGCCGCCTTCCCCGTATTCGTCATATAGATTTTAATCAAGATGTCCCTCGCTTCATCGTACCGGTTCTGCGTGATGAGAAACTTGGGACTCTCTGGCAGAAAGAAAGTGTAGAGTAGGCACGCCAGTAACGACCACAGGGACATAGTGTAGAGGTAGAAATTCCATGTGTTTAGCACTGAAACAATTGATAAGCTTTAACTTTGTCGAATACGGAGAGTTTTGCGTGTAACGTTCTATGTATGTAGGTACAAGATTAATCTGTGCCGGGGTTGTTTTTTTTTCTTTATTTATATATTTTATTGCTTAAATACATATTGTAGTAAATATGTAATTTGCTCTAAAACTATTTTGACGAATGAGGCTTAAAATGAAGTATCTTCTATCGTCCAGGCGTCATTATGACGAAAAATAAACGCCAATTACTGACCTCCAAAAAATTTTATAAACATAATTATGTTTGGTATCATATGAAAGGGCTTGACGAGTACATTAAAAAAATATGTATATTTAAATACTTTAGCTCTCTTCATGACTAAGCAGTAAATAATATGGGTCTAGAAAAAAAACATGCCTATCACAGTTCTTGCTATCGCAGTGACAGCTTTTGGCAAGATAAGTGCAAAAAAATATCCAATCTATAGTGGTAATTACTTCGGATACCAAACCGAATTTTTCGTAATAATTCAATTTATTTCGATAACATGTAAAATTAATTTATTTCAGATTGCCTAGCAGCTAGAGTAATATTTTTTCACATTAATGAGTTTGATGACAGGCCCTGGTATTCTTACCCTAGTAATTTTACCTTAAGTCGTTTATATGTTTTCACTCACTTTAACAGCAGCGTGGCATTAATTTCATAGAAAAAGTTGTCATATACGAATCTTTTTTTGAATTTCTTTTCAAAATTCCACTCAAAATGGTTAAGGATACAAAGTTGAAGCTAGAGTTCACCAAAACGTTAAAACGACGGTTACAGTAAACATTCGCTAAAAAAAAGGTCGCTTTAGCAGAGGATAAGGTGAAACACTCGTTGAACGGCCGATTTTGGTTCATCATAAAACTGAGCATACTAAAAAGCTTCATACCTACAAGCTTTTCAACATGATCGTGGGTTCGAATTCTAGTTGCGCACACTGCAGTGCGCATTAAAACGTGCTCTTAATGGTGAAACGTGAGGAAACCAGTAAGTATTGTTAAAAGCGGCAATGGGCTTGCAACATGTCATGTATGGAATGCTAACTGAGTATTGCAAAATAATGTTCATATGCCAAATGTTATGTGCGGGACCTGCCTCTGACTGGGTATTCAGTGTCTGAGTAGTCCTTATATTTCATCTTCAAGGATCTGAGAGCCCGAAGATTTGAGAAGATGTCTACAACAGGGATTGCAAGATTTTGAGGAAATTAAAAAAAATCGAATATGACGGGATTCGGAATGTGAAATATTTTGGTATTTTAAGAAAATCCCAAGGGTTTCTAAGCAAATAATACTTTATCAGAGGATTCTGCACCTCAAGTCTGAACTGAATATAATTATAGTCATTGAGCAGGATAGCTGCAATGGTGTCTCTGGTGGAGCTACCGGCGCTTCAAGCTGAGGAATATCCTCGGGATTTTGAATAAGCCGAGGAGTCCGGAGATCCGAGGTCTCGGGGTCGGCAACGCGTGCGTGATGCCTCTGGAATTGCAAGCGCTTATAGGCTACGGTAACCGCTTACCAACAGGTGGACCATATGCTTGTTTGCCAGTTTAATTGTATAAAAAAAAAGAAAAAAATCGATTAGGTGGCGTAGTTGGTTAGCGCATACCCGTATTTAGGGGAGGTTTGCGGAATCAAATCGCGCCCTGTCAGTAATTCTTGGGTTTTAAGAAATCTAAGAAGACTATGGGATAAAAATATACATCCATTGAATATTAGGCTCTAGCCTATTTATTTTTTCCTCACCAATTGCCCCACCAAACAGCTCGTACTTCCAGTCATTTGTCAGAACCATCCAGGACATGGGCGGGACCAGTATCTGAGCGATCGCTCCGAAGGAAGACTGACAGAGCATCACCCTATCTCGAATCTCGTTGTGGCAGAACTCGGAGGTAAGTGTTAGTACTGCGCTAAAGGCTGTTGCGAACCTGAAATGATAGAAATATATTGCAATTTACTTGATATTCTATTCTATATTTTATCATCATCAGCCTGTAGAAGTCCACTGCAGGACATAGGCCTCACCCATAGAGTCCCATGCCGAACGGTCTTAAGCTTTTTCCATCCACCGAATTTCCGCAACCTTTCCATCTATCGAGTTCGGCCTTCCAACACTGCGTCGCCTGGTTTGTAGACGCTATTCGCGAACCTTTATTCCCCGTTGGTTCTGCGAGCTATAGGGCCTGCCCACTGCCACTTTAAGTTGCTAATTCTCAGAACTATGTTGACCTTGGTTCGTCTACGGATTTCATAGATCATATACCTACTGGTCCTTGCCTCGGTTGTACTGTTTTCAAACTTGCGATTGGTAAAACTATTATAATTAAATCAATATGAACTTGGACTTGGTAGGTAGGTACTTACAAGATTCCTTCGAAGAATTTAGCAGTAATAAGCAGTTCATACGTCTGGCTGGTACCCGCTATGAGTGTGAACACGAATATCCCTGCATTGCCAACCACCACGAATATCTTTCTGCCAAACGCATCTGTCAGGAAACCGGCAACAGCTGATGATAGAAGCATTCCTGCAATAATAAATTATTGTTGACATTTCAATTGGCGGAACCTTTGTTTTGTTATAACATTTTAGGTATTCTGAACCCGTACTCAAACGGCATCGAGTGTCAAGCATAGACTAATTGGCAGATTTTCATAGAACAAAAATTATACATCTATTCTTGAGGCACGAACTTCGTAGGTACAGGTGAGCTCCTAAGAATAGAAGAGAGATTAGAGATCTTTGTTTGCTCCAGTAGCTAATGGTGATCTTAGTGCTGATCTTTTATTGACATTGAATATTGCCACCTCCAAGCGCGGTCAGCGTAATCCTCGTCTGTTTGTTATTCCTCTATCCAGTAATAATGTCTCCCAAAATAACCCAATTTATCGTATGTGTCAACTGTATAACAAATCTTCCAATGAGCTTGATATTTTTCATCAAAATATTAGGAGTTTCAAAGCAAGTTTGTTGAAACTTAAATTAGAATTAGATTAAGCCTTTTGTTTATACTTTTGGAAATTAGATCATATTGTGTATTTTTACTTTATTTGCAGCAAACGTTGTTTTGAATGTCGTGTACAATTTTAGGGTTAATAGATTTAATTTAACTTTTACTAATAAGTTTGTTTTTGGCCATGTATTAGTTTATTAACTGTTTTTGTACCTTAAATAAATAAAATAAGATGAGGTGCGGGTTGAATCCCCGCGGAGGGAAAAATGTTTGTATGATCTGCTAATATTTGGCCTGGGTCTGGATGCTACTACCATTAGTTACTACTCGTAGTTACTGATACCGACGAAAGCACGACACTAGTGTCCTGGGTATACATTGTCCAGACTCCACTCTAGTATCAGTAGGTACTAGAGTGGGATCAGGACAATGTACTTAATTAAATAAAATAAATATTCCGGACATATCACACACGGTCAACTGATCCCAAACTAGGCATAGCCTGTACTATGGGTACCAGAGACTGACATACATAATAGATATATATTTAACACCCAGACACAGAACAAACATCTGTGTTAGTCACAAATGTTTGTCCAGTGCGGGAATCGAACCCGCGACCTCTAGCGCAGAAGGCAGAGTTACTACCAACTGAGCTATGAGGTGAATTAGGTTTTTTTTTTTTTTATTATATATGGTTAAGCGTTTGGCCACCAACTCACTTTTGCAAGTGTGATGTGGCCTAAGATGGAACACGCTTTCCCAGAAAGAACTTATTGACCCTAAATTTGAAGACTTCCAGATTGTACTCTTTCGGGAAAACAGACGCCGGCAGATTGTTCCACTCTTTAGCTGTAATTATAATAAAAGTGGAGCAGAAACGTGTCATATAAAAGACTTTTGTTTGCACATTCGCGAGATATCAGTTAAAAAAAAAATTAAAAATGTTTATTTCAGTAACTTATAAATTGGTACAATCAGGGTTTGGAGTCTCCTTTTAAGTCAGTTCAGTCAGTTCGGGGTTGAGTCAGTTCGGGGCAAACTTCTAGTTATTAAATAAGATTGAATGTATTTTAATTGACGTAGCCATCCGGCATTTGATTTTCATGTAACAAGTTAATAATAACAATAGTTGTACAATATAAATAACCTGTCACAAAGAATATCTCTCAAATAGGTACCTATTTTATTACTTGGGAACTATTTCAATGATAAATAATGAATTGAATTATCGACAAACCCAAACGATAATTTGGTATTTAGTAACAACTCGCACCAATTTGCAAAACCATCAAAATCGAGCGCAATTAGATTATGGTGCCAAGGCCTAGCAAAGCTCGACTTTGCCGTCTAGTAATTACTATCGGAAACGACTTAAACGAGATTGAAGGCTACACTACATTTCGGCAACAGCTTAATTGCTTAATTCCTTTGCGTTTACGAATGCTTATGTTACCATTAACATGGTTGATTGGGGTCATTGCATTATAATCGATGTTCTACGATTACTTCGTTTTTTTCGATTGTGTGTAGGCGCCATGTTAGTCTAATAATAATAATAATTCTTTATTTCGGTTTTTCAGTCCACCATATTATATTAGTAAAGTGACCTAACCTAAATGTTAGAAGTAGATCTAATGGCAGGTACATCGACTTTCATACGTAGTAATATATACTCAGCCTAACTTAAGGAATTATGTATTGACCATACAAACTTTCAACCCCTATTTCATCCCATTCAAGATTATTTTTTGAGACAAAGATACCTTTCCCAGTATAATTATAATCTATCTCCTTGGCAAATTTCATTACGATCCGTTCAGTCGTGCTTATGTAACAAGCAAACGGAGTAACTTTCGCATTTATAATATTAGTATGGATATGAATGGATAAGGGTGCGGAAGGCGTGAATGCGGCTTTAAGCTAGCGACCTAGCCAAGTTTCAGCATATTAATATTAAGTTTCTTCAGCTGTGGGTTATTGGAATTAGTTGTTGTTTAGAGTTTACTTCAGTGGACTCGAGGTTATAATATTCGTAGGAATCATAATAACGTGGAACCTTGGGACTTCTCAAGAGTTTGTTAGGACAAGTTAAAGTAAGTCAAGTAAAGTTTATTGATTAAAACCAAAGTTGTAAAAAGCCATTTTTTTTCTTACAGAAGATCGCAGCCAAATAACATTATTTGTTTTAAATAGTGTTGTATTCCTGCGTTTTTTTGACTTCCTTTTCAAAAGATGACTTCACATGGTCATTTTAAAGACCGCCACTCGCACCGTGTGAGCTGAGCCTTATATGTCTGTGGTAGCGCAGTAAAGCTTTAGTGGTGCGTTAGACAAAAAGTCACGCACCGTCTGGTGGCGAGGAGTGACCCCTTCGATCCAAAGGTCGTGAGTTCAAATCCCGTGGGTTGGTTTTCCATTTAGAGTGTTTCTGTTATAGACTATCTTTATATTAAAATCAAAGATATGAGAACGAATGCCTCTCATAGGCACACTTTAATACTTTAACCACACTATCTTTTCCAACGGTCAACGACTGACCAAATTCTGGGAGATTAAGAAAAAACTGGAATAAGCTGATGAGACAGAAACGCCCCAAGCAAAATATTCATCTAGTTTAGTTCTAGATTAAATCTAGTTTTGTTATTGTACATGTACATACCTACTTTTTATCTGTTCTTTTATGTTCACTTAAACAATCATTTTTCTTCCATTTTTTTTTTTATATATTTCATAAAATGCTATGCTTGGAGCTTCACTACGTGATAAGATCCGAAATGAGGAATCCGTAGAAGAACTAAGGTCACCGACTTAGTTCTCAGAATTAGCAAGTTGAAGTGGCAGTGGGCAGGCTACATAGCTCGCAGAACCGACAACCGTTGGGGAGTAAAGGTTCTCGAATGGCGACCACGAACCGGGCGTCGCAGTGTTGGAAGGCCCCCCACCCGATGGACCGAAGACATTGTGAAGGTTGCTGGAAGTCGGTGGATGGAGAAGGCTCAAGACCGTTCGTCATGGAACTCTTTGGGGGAGGCCTATGTCCAGCAGTGGACTTCTACAGGCTGATGATGATGATGATGAAAAAACCCTATTAGGTTTGCCTAAGATGCAATTTTAAGAAATCCTCAAGAATACAAATAAGATAAAAAGTGCCTTAGAGATAGAGGACATTGGCACATACAAAGGGAGGCCTATATCCTGCAGTGGGTCAAGTCAGGCTGTGGATGATGATGACGAAAAAGTGCCTAAAAATAAAGTAGGTAATAACAACATTATTTCTTTGGGCTCACGACTTTTATCCCCAAGAATTGTAGACATCCTCTCTGATCTCCAGGCGATCAGGTCCTTGAAAATTTCGAAAGCGGGTAGTCAGAAGCATGTCGTCACCATACGTGACAGGTTGCGAACCCATCGCCCTTAAGATATGAAGTACGAATTATTGCGCTCTTTTGTCGAATAGAAAAACGAATTAATGAACAAACGGGTTCGAATCCATGACCTGCAGATCGAAAGTCGGAAAACCTCCCACCAGGCCAACCATCAACATCATCATCATCAGCCTGTAGAAGTCCACTGTTGGATATAGGCCTCCCCTAAAGAGTTCCACGACGAACGGTCTTGAGCCTTCTCCATCCACCGACTTCCAACTAGGCCAATATGGCCTCTGGATGCCCAAATTTACATTCTAGGTTTACTAGTAACATATCGAATCACTAAGCAGCTAAGTGAATTTTACCCATTAATTATCCAAAGCTCGATGATAGATTAACAGATAATTCGCTTCAGTTTAGTTCGATTGGACCGTCATAATACACTATCCTACTAATATTATAAATGCGAAAGTTTGTAAGGATGTATGGATGTTTAGATGTTTGTTCTTCAATTACGCCGTAAAGGCTCAACCGATTTCGTTAAAACTAGGAATAGATAAAGTTCTTTACCTATAATAGCATATAGGCCTTTTTGTTTAGGTACCAAGCAAGCAAAGCCGCATGCGGAAACATTAACTCACCGCAATAAGGAATAGCATTGAGTAGCCCCTTCTGCACCAGGCTCATCCCAAGGTCACATTCTGCACTGGGTAGCAGATACGACGTTGTATTACTGACCAGAACTCCAGCTATGAACCCCGTGAAGGCTATAGCCAGGAGCTTGATGTGAAACAGGCCGAAATGGCAGGCTTTGTACGCTGAATTGATCTCTTGCATTGGAAGACGACACTTTGCTGGTACATCGCCACCTGAAAATGGAATAAACTCAAAAGGTTTTACTTTCAATAAAATCAGTAGGATCACTTTGAAACGTCTTAGAAACTAGGTGAAGCTATGCCTGTTCCTCGCGACCAAGCCTAGAAGAATCAAGCGAATAACACTGATTATGAACCATCATCATCATCAGCCTGATGAATGTTTTTCAAATTGAATCGACGTCCAAGGAACCGGATTCTCTCGATTAGTACATTCGACTTACTACAAATTACTTGAGAAAACTAACAGCATCCAGAAAATGCTTAAAAAGATCCTTTTTTTCTTACTACGAAGCCTTATAAATCCTCAAGTAGGCTATTTCAAAACAGCTTATTTCAGAGGGGTTAAGGTGAGGTTTAGAAAGGAGTCTCTAAAAAACGTCGACCGAATAGAATGTCCGCATAAAACATCAGTTATTTCTTTGATGTTACACAGGCAACCTTTTGACAACCTCGCCTTTGTCAAAATTACTTGGTTTCGTGGTGTTAAAATGTCATAATGCTATCATCATCATCAGTATGAAACAAATCCATTACTAACATAGGACTCCCTCAAAAACTGCCGTGACGAACGGTCTGAAGCTTTTCCATCCACTGACTTCTCGCAACCTTCACAATGTCGTCGGTAACGACCACTTGTAATAAAACGACCACCGCTATTTCGGGCAACAGAGGCTTTAGTATGTACTGTCTTTTGAAAGATTTCCTCGATGTTTGCACGTGATGGATTAGCGTGAAATATAGAAATTTACTGACTCCATAGCACCAGTTTTTTAAATTATAGAGCCAGTTAAGAGCCCATCGCTAATGGCAAGTCAAGAGGAGAGGCGGGAATAGTTTTGAGAACGAGAAACTAAGTTTGTCGCAGACATATCCCCCCGACAACAGATCAGCATCACTTAAGCTCGAGCCGGTCAACATTCTTTGTTTTAAACATCGAACTGCAACGAACATTAATCAGCATAGTATCGACATCGCCTCGCATAAAGACATTGTTAGTAGACGGCATTTGTTTCGGGGTGAACCGATGCTGATCTGGGTACCGGGCTGATATGTGTGCGTCAACGTAAACGATGACCTAGGCGTGACTTCGAATCTTTATAAAAGGATCAAGATACGATAGTACATACATAAAATCACGCCATTTTCCCATATGGGTAGGCCGAGACCACGGCTTTCCACTTGTTATGATCCTGAATTCCTGTTATACTTTCTTTTGCTTCAGTCACTCTCATCACATTCCTCAAGCATGCTTGTCAGTTAAGAGTCAAGTACTCTTGACCAGACTTTTTTCCAAAACGTCATCGATTTTGTCACTAATTGTACACCGAGGTCTTCCACTTCCGAAGGGCCCATATTATTATACTACTGGCTCTTAATCATTCGACATCGTTAAAAACTGGTGTTAAAGGTACTGCAAAATAAGATTTCAGTGGATGGAGCTTCATGCTCTCGGCTTAAACTTTTCAAGGTAAACATAAAAAGTTATAACATTTGGCAGAATCCATGTTTGATTTTTAACCAAATCAACGAAGTATGATTTCAAGAACAAGATTTATCGGCTTCGTTGATACAGCCAACATTAATTTTATTGATCGCATCATGTTTCAACAGTGTTTGTTGGATGAAAATTAGCATTTGCTTGTGTTGTACCTTCAGTGTTTATTAGAGACCTGTCTTCCTGTACATCCATCCATAACAGTACCAGTAACCATTTTTTTTATACAACTGAAGTGGCAAACAATCTTACGGCCCGCCACGCACGCGTTGCCGACCCCGAACTCCCTCCCCCTTAAAGAGCTCTCCTTACCTTACTCACCGTAGGAACACAACGCTTTTTGAAACAAATAATTTTATTTGGCTGCGATCTTCTGTAAGGCGGAGGTACCTCTCCAGGCGGGCTACTCCAATTTAGAACGAGAAAATCTCGTTGTGCCCTACCCCGGTAATGCTTGTAAAATACTTGCTAGTCGTCACTGACTCTTTCTTGGCCATCCAGTATATTAGGCACCAGGTTGAGGTATGGTGATCCTGAAAAGGGCCTACGACCGTCGCTGATAGAATCAGTGTAGTGAAAGGATTAAAGTAAGCCTCCTTTCGTGCTTGTAAAATAAAAAATATATAAAAAGATCAAGGTGATTATATTTACCAAGAAGGCTCAACTTTGAATTATATGGAAAAAAAAATTACCGCACAAGCAGAGACTCGGGTACTCAGCTAGTCAAAAATAAAGTACCACAAACAGTAATCCAGACGCCAGTTTTGATTAATTTTACTAGTCAGTCGGAATACCATAGCAATTTACTTCTCGGATTCCTATTGGATTAATATTGGCTGGATTATTCCGCTTTCAATTAATAAATAGCTGGGTCTGATTAGTTTTCATTCGTTTGTTACCTTCTTGGTTTAATTTGAAGGAGTTTTGAAGCTAAGGCCGTTTTCACAGTACACGACTCTATCATCTTATTTCACAATATACAGAAAAGACAGGCTGAGGTTCCCATGTACGAAATTTGAAGCTAAAGACTTTTCCACAACAAGACACTAACCGTCTAATGTCAGGATAGACATAAAAGACAGACTAAGGTTTTATTATGTAGGAGTTTCAAAGCTAAGGCCGTTTTCACACTACACGACACTATCGTTTAATGTCACGATGGACAGAAAAAAATACCGTATACAAACGGCATGCGATGATGTCATTTAAACTTTATTGACTAACGATTTGCAAAATAAAAATCATTTTTGTTTTTCACTTAACCTCTAGTTTGGACCCGTTAAGATGCGAATTTTCAAATTCTACGCATAAAAAAAAAACACTTTCTCCAAATTTCTATAAATTGAAGTCTATAAAAAGTCTACAAATGTCAGTCATTCAGTCAGGACTTTAATTCTTATGTATATTGTTGATCATGTACAAATATTGATAAAGTAGACAAGCGCGCCGGTAGTGATAAAAGAGTTGTAAAACATTATGAAATATTTTCATCACTAATTCAAATAGGATAGTAAAAATGTGGTATTTATTCAGCACTACTTATCATTTTTATTTTTATTAGGTTGTCATAAAATTATTGACGTCATTTTTGTAAATATCCGCGTCCATTAGATCGGCATCGGAGCTTACAGTTTACGGAGCGTCGACATTATGGATTTAATGAATTTGCGTCAGACGAACCAGAATCAAAGAATAGCCGAACCTGGTACTTAGAAAGGCTAAGTGGGCGGGGTAGACGCGCCACCGATAATAAGACTAGACGGCCGCAAATGGATAACATACAGTGCGGGGATGCAAGCTTAACAATTAAACACAATACAGTGCAAGTACGCAATGGAACTCTGCAATGCAAATACACACGACAGCATAGAGGGCAGTTCTTGCTCAAAATGCCACCGTTTGGTGCGGATTTGCCGATCAGTTCCATCCTAACTATTACAAATAGGGAAGTGTGTTAGTTTGGTTGCTTGGTTTGTTTATCCTTCATTCACGTTGCCACGGTGCGATGGATCGACGTGATTTTTGTATGGATATTGAGTGACATAGGCTGCTTTTTATACGGGTACCTACCACGAGTGAAGAGACTACCGAGGGTGGAAACATGTAGGAAATAGCACAAAGAAACAAATCTGTACATTGTGTACGCTCCGCTTCAGTGAACACGCTCCTCATTTCCTTTCAGCATAATGGCACTCGAACAATTATTTTTTCAGGTTCAATCGATTTATGCAATTTTCTGCTCGTTTCGATTTATCGATATTTTCATTATTAAGGTCCCGTACCACATCACTTTTTTGTCCGTCTATTTGTTTGTCAGTCTATCTGCCTGTCTGTCTGCCTGTTTGCCAGTGTGCCCAGGCCCTAATTCATAAAAATCATGAAAACATGGAAACAGATCATGCAACATTGGTCCCACAGTGGGAACCCACAACCCTATCGTCTCAGACGGGCACCTACCCGCTTCCTGCCGTCAGTGGACTTGCAATTTTCAAAAACGTTCGCCCTACCGCGTGTTATGTCATGTAATGTGTTGTAGTATTGTATAACATAAAAATCATACTTCTCGACACGAGTTTCCACTTTTAATTAAACGCAATATCTAATATGATCCGCACACTTACACAGTACAAGAGAAAGCAATTTAAACTCGTAACTGGGCGTACAATGTCTCTGTAGTATAAAGCTATTAGAGAATCAGCTAGTGCACTATACATTCGACAGCCGTACGACATCTACTGCTGAACATAGCCTCCCCAACAGACAGAGCGAATTCCTTATCATGTGGGGGGGTTTGACCATACTCACCACGCTGGGTATGCGGGTTGGCGAGCGCAGTTAAAGCTATTGTTGTTAAAATGAGGGACGCTGCTGCCCATCCCCTAGCTTTTTTTCCTTTAGTCGCCTCTTACGACATCCGCGGATAGGTAGATATGGAGGCGCCTATTCTTCATACGGGGCCATCACGGCCAAAAGGAAATCTATAATAATAGCCAATCAAACTTTAAAGATTTCAAGCATCGCCGATGTCTAAACATACAAACATACATCGCCGATTCGTCCAAGTTGTTTGAGAGATCTTCGCTTCGCTTGTTGGATCAACAAGATACCTAATGTGAGTCTAATGTTATTAGTCATTGAGTGATAATATACACTCAACTGATTGATTGGGAGCCGTTGCGTTAGCTGCAGGTCGCACGAGATTAGACGGTCTGGAAATCTATGGTGGAGGCGTCTGTTCAGCAGTATATGTCCTACAGCTGATATGATGATAACGAGTGACCTAGCTGTTCTAACTCGCATGTACAGCTACTGTTATATTATGTAAAACAGCTTACATCACGTTATGTAGAACAACGATACGGGAAAGGAATTAAATCTTGTAATTCTCTACGAGACTTTGTATAAGGTGCTTTGTGTAAGAAGGTAATCTCCCTTTTCTATTGTAAGGATAATGAAGGGACAGATTTTCACTACTTGGATCTTGCCACTGGTTCTTTCTAGGTTAGCCTTCAAATTGATCAATGACGTTGCCCCAAGAGTAATTTATTTGTCATGCGTCAGCGCTGACGGACAGAGTGACGGCGAAACGACTAATTCGCTAAACAAAATTTTGTGAATTTTTTTGGAAGTCGGTTAAAAAATGATAAAGTATGGGTTACGCATAATATGTTATGTCTCGCTCTTACCCTAATATTATTTTTATAAGGATTCACAATATGTATACTATCCATACAGGGCTATTTTATCAACAAAAATACATAAAATTAGCGGAAAAAGTCAATTAAAAAAAATCCTACCTAAAACAAAAGCATAGTTAAGTTTAATTAACCTGGTTTAATCAACAGCTGATGTTTGCGTAGTGTTTTTGCAGGGAAAAATTATGAATTTCCAAAAGTCGCAGAACAAAAGTTATTGCCAGTTGGGTGTAGATGAAGCCCTTTTGCAGGATAGTATACATTTTGTGAATTAGCTTTTATAATTCACGCAGTCTTTCACAGCAACCTTCTAGTGGTCGAGGTACGTTAGTATTATGAGTTATACATAAATGGTCGGGGCACGTGGCTTTGACAGGACGGTAGCCTGCATTTCGGAACCGCAACCAAAAAGTGATTTATTACACTAAAACCTAGAAGCACATTCATTTCGTCTGGCGAAGGCATTTTATTAAATGGAATTCCATTATTTTTACAATCTTTGCATTTTATATTCGTTTGTGTGATACAAATAAAGCACGACAATTTTTTTTTAATTAAGCTAGCTGTAAGGCTGCTTTTCACCAGATATGTGCTATGCAGCTATGATGCGAGGATGTGAAAGCTAAGCTACGGAACTATGTGACCGTTTCCACTGATGCTAAGCTATTTAGCGGAGTGAGTAAGATGTGCGATGAAAATGTGCTGCCCGAGTTATGCGCCTATTGTAGGTACTCTACTCTGCACATCTACACTACTCGCGACCAGGCATAGCACGCATCCATCCGTATAAAAAAACATTGCTTAACTTTAACCCGTTTCCACCAGTGCTATGCTATGTGTAATCAGTAGACGTAAGAATTATTTTGAAATATATTTTAACTATGTCTTAGTTGGCATATCGCAGCGTTTGAACACAGCCTTTATTAGTGTACTCACCCGCTGTCGCTAGGGCTTGTAAACTGATTTCACTCATATCAACTAATAGTTGGATTGTTTTTATTACGAAAACTATAGTCACTTTTTTCTCTTTGCCTACCGAACATGTCAGCTGTTCCTACTCTTATAAATAATCTGTCATCTTTTTGTATGTATAATATGACGAAACTAATTAATTTGGCCTTGTCATGACCAATTAATCTTAAACCGTCTCTTGTTTGAAGTCCCTTTACGAGATTGCGGAGACAGAGATCTGCGTAAGATGGTTTTGATTTCACTGTGTAAACGTAAGATAAAATTATCAATTGCACGTTAGTATACTGAACTAGTAGATTCTGTAATACAATTTAGTGTTAATAATGGGTATTAATAGGTTGGGAATAACTATGGCTGAATAAACTAGAGACTGCCGTATTGAATATCAGCAGAAAAAAAAAGAGCATCTGTTTTGCGGCTTCGGTGATACATCCAGTATATGATATAGGATAAATAAGATGGTGTCCAGTCTGTTGCTCCGATTTTTGATACCTCAATTCATTCTTATGGCGATATTGACCGAGACGTGAAAAATAAAATAAATGCGATATGTCAAAGTCAAAGTCAAAGTCAAAAGGCATTTATTTCAATAAAATCACTAGGATCACTTTGAAACGTCTTAGAAACTAGGTGAAGCTATGCCTGTTCCTCGCGACCAAGCCTAGAAGAATCAGGCAACAAACACGGCTTGGTGCCTATCATTTTTTTCGATGATCCTTTTTCACAAAATGGAATTTAAAGCTTCAGTGTGGTGCCGATCGAACTAGGTGAGGCTCAAGAGAAAAGTAATCTAATTATAATCCTTAATAAATAAGGCTTATAAAAATGTGAAAAAAATGAAGACAAATGTGAGCTTCAACAAATGATCTAAGGGCAGCACACGCTACACTTGATGAAATATGTACCTAATGCTTATATAATTAAATAATACTTAAAATATGATGCAAGCAAAAACTGTAAAGACACTGCAAAATGGCATTTTAGCTGTCGAGGGGCAGAGCGACTTCAGGCCATGCGGTTTTATCATTTAAATAATCATTTAGTTTATAGTACGCTTTCTTAATAAGATTATTCTTTATGTACACTTTAAATCTTCTAATAGGAAGTTGCGTGATGAAATGGCGATGAAATGGCGACAGGACACAGGTTGCCAGTGACGGATAAGTAGAAATAGGTTAGTATTATTATTATTTCATTATTATATTTAGCACGGCTACATCACTAATTATTATACAATTATTATTACACTAATTATTATAGTATGGGCATGTAATGAGAAGGGCTGAAATTCATGTGACGAGAAGAGCGTAAGGTATGAATAGATGGATATAAGAGTAGCGGAAGGCCAAAGAAAAGATAGATTGACTGTATTAAAGATGAAATGAGTAACAAAGAAGTGTGTGCGGAGATGACGGCTAACAGAGAGTGGAAGAGGAAAACATGATGGGCCGACACACCATAATGTGGAATAAGGTTAGGAAGATGATGATTATGATGATGAATGAGCTTCCTTAATCTGAAGGGTTTTCAGAGTTTTCTACCAGGAATAGAATGAATTATCACCGATTTAATTCGTATTTGTGAAATAAAAGAATACAATAAAAACAAAAGAGACAGTTAAGACAAAAGCGCTATAATATTCACATTTCTATTTTAGTTTTGCCGATGTCAATCTCCTCTGGCATATACTACCAACCAGGTTGGTAGTTGGTAATATACGTGGTACTATAGTACCAGTAAGATTATTGGTAGTACCACGTGTAACACCTGGTCATTGGTTTATTATTTACTATTCCTATCGTAACGTAAGCGTAACGCTATCGTGAGTTATTCGTGCTTCTTTGAAGCTTCTTACTTGGCATAAATAACGTTAAAACTGTTACACCTGAAACAATAAAAAACATATCAACAAGTAAAATTAATTTAAAAATAAAAATCCCAGCTGAGTGAGTTTATTGATTACTATTCATTTTGTAGCACTGTTTTTCCGATTCTCGCTGCGGGACAAATGTTTGCATGATCTGCAAATATTTGTTCCGTTCCGGGTCTGGCTGTTGTGGTACCATGGTACTCGAAGTTTCTGATACCCACGACAATGTTATCCTAGTTTGGGCTCAAGACAATGTATGTGACTGTTGGGTGTTATTTATAGTATTTATTAATGTAGCACGCTGTTTGAATGCACACTGGTGTCTTGACTCGAGAATAATACAATCCTACTAATATCCCTCTAATATTATAAATGCGAAAGTTTGTAAGGATATTTGGATGTTTGTTGTTCAAACACGCCCCGCTGAACCGATTTCGAATTTACTTTTTATGTACCACGCGAGCGAAGCCGAGAGTGGAAGCTAGCATTTATTTTTTCATGACGATTTCCGACTTATTTAAATCTGTCCGGTCATATACTTACAAATCATCATGCCAGACATCGTGAAGAATGGTACTACGCATCCCATGTTCAGGAGTAATGGAAAGCCGATGTTCCCTGACAGTGTTCCGAGTCGTCCACAAGATGAAACCAGAGATAGAGTTAGAGACCTGAAAAGTATCATCATCATCATCTTGTAGAATTCTACAGCTACATAGGCAATATGGCCTATATTGCCCAAACCTCCAAAGAGTGTCACGACGAACGTTCCGAGCCCGACTTCCCGCAACCTTCACAATGTCGTCGGTCTATAAGGTTCCTTACAACACTGCGTCGCCTGGTTCGTGGTCGCCATTCGAGAACCTTTATTCGCCAAAGGTTGTTGGTGACGGAGCTTTATGGTATGTCCACTGCCACTTCAACTTGCTAATTCTGAGAGCTATGTTGACCTAGATTCTTCTATGGATTTCCTCATTTCGGATTTTATTACGACATTCAGTCGGCGCACTTTAATCCTTTCACTAATTCTTTCACTGACAGTCATAGGCACTGTTCAGGGCCACTATCCCTCAACCTAAAGGAATGAGTGTCACGACAAGCAAAAAAAGACTATATTTTTTCACTTAACTTAGATCCTTTATAAGTCACATTGTCATCAGTCCATTGCAGGTACATCTACGTATCTAGTCCCATTACCCAAGACAAAAGACCAATACGTATGGTAACCAATCGATAAACTATTGTTCACATAATGCCATAGTTCCTTATAAGCGCTGACACTGTTATGGTGGATGTAATTTATTGGAAACGTGATAAGGACGGGAAACGCAATCTGTCACGTATGCACAATTAATTGCTTCTATAAGCAGAAGTTGTCCTCTCAGCAACATTTATAGAGAGCACTGGTAGAGTGATGGCAACCGTTGGGGAACAAAGGTTCTCGAGTGGTGACCACGAACCGGACGACGCAGTGTTGGAAGGCCCCCCACCCGATGGACCGACGACATTGTGTGGGTTGCGGGAAGTCGGTGGATGGAGAAGGCTCAAGACCGTTCGTCGTGGCACTCTTTGGGGGAGGCCTATGTTCAGCAGTGGACTTCATCAGGCTGATGATGATGATGGCTGGTGGAGTAGCAGTAGTGGCCCCAACTTCCGATCCACAGGTTTGATCGTCAGTTTGAATACCGATCGCGTGCCGATAGATTTTCCATTCGGAAAAAAATATGAACACCATTTTTTTTTTTTTTTATATAACTGAGATGGCATACAATCATACGGCCCACCTGTTGGTAAGCGGTTACCGTAGCCTATGAGCGCTTGCAATACCAGAGGCATCACGCACGCGTTGCCGACCCCGAACCCCCTCCCCCCCTAAAGAGCTCTGGCAACCTTACTCATCGCAGGAACACAACACTATTTGAAACAAATAATGTTATTTGGCTGCGATCTTCTGTAAGGTGAAGGTACCTCCCCAGGCGGGCTGCTCCAATTCAGAACCGTACCATACCAATGCTCTGAAAATTTACTGGTAAATATATGAGTTAAATAGGCTGGAGGTTGATGAAAACCAATATAACATTAGCTCTGAATTGGTAAAGTTTCAATCACTTCGTAGTTCAGGTGAGTTTGGATATTAGCAAGCATGCTAAAGAAGCGATTTTCAAAGTTTATCTTAATTTTGCCTCAACGATAACCGGAGGACCAACTTTGACCAGTCATCGCTAGGTCTCAGTTAGGGTCTAACCACTAGTTTAGTAGACGTTAGGACTATTTTGAAATAAACTTTAGATAACGTATTACTCACCGCGGGTACCAAACTTACAACTCAATCATTCACTCTTATATTTCAGCCAAATTCGATGTGAAATAATTGTACACAAAATCGCTCACACTTAAAATTATCTTGCTTGACGGTGATATTTTGGTATAATAGATAGGTATCAATTTATAATGAAGGAGTGATCATAAATTGACAAATAATAAATAAAAAAAATCCAATCGTGTTTGGCTGAAGTAGTGAAGTTCTACAGCAGCGTTCCGAGCCTTGGGCATGTGTTAAAGTTTCCATCTGACTTAATCGCTGTACCTATAAATTATCCAGAATTTCATGCACTTGATTTGAATTTGTTTAGGATTCCTCACCGTATCTCCGTGGGAAAGAGTTCAACAACCGCAGCCGAGTTTAACACTTTCATCAACTGCGATAAGGCAGTATCTGCAGCAAACAAAGCTACCATGGCGGTCTTTGAGCTCGCCCATCTAAGCGCCAAAGTTATCCCAACGCTTATTACTCCAAATATGCATACTAAGGCCTTCTTTCCAACCCTGTTGACGATTGCTCCGGTGATGAAGAAAGTGATCAGGCAGACAATGCCTATGATGATGCTGTTGATGTAGGTTTCAGAGCGGATTTTGGTCTAGGAGGAAACAAACTGTAGTAAGTAAGTACATTAGGACAAAAATAACCACATTGAACATCACACTATTATAACACTATTTTTGGAAGGCACTCAGCAGTTATAGTCGATTACTAACATTTAAAAAGGCTTGTTTTAATTCATAGATAAAAAGACATAGGACGCGCTTAAGACCCGTTTCAACTACATTATATCTGCATACATAAAAATAAGTTGCTGTGCGTTAGTGTCATAAAAATTCGAATATGACTCGACAGATTTGAATAACTTTATGTTTTGTTTGTCTCAATGCTGGGATGGCTTAGGAGAAGAAAAAAATGGTAAAAACCTAAAGGAACAGCCGATTATAAAGAGAATTTCACCGGTTCATCTAGTATGAAATAAAATACGTATGCACATCGTGAATTTTTAAAAATACCATTATTTTAAAATAGCTGAAAATTACAAAGGTGCTATGGCTGTCATGATTTCATATATATATATAATTGTGGCCACCAGCCGCTAGTCATCCAAAAACCTTCAAGCATTTCTAATACCCCTTGTAAAGAACTGAAAGAAGCACAACAGTAACGAAAATGATTAGATATTTATCATGCAAATTTCGGTACTCATGCCTGAAATGTGTGGGCTGCTTGCCGAAAGATTATTCAGACAGGCAAATATAATATTCATTCAACTAACCGGAATACAGACAGACGTAGCATTGCTCATAGAAATGCCCCTCGACTTCAAGTCACTCGTGTAGCCGTCCAGGAGTGCACACAAATCTTGGTTGCCGTCCCTTTTGTAGTGCTCTACAATGGTTGATAGTTGGGGGAACCACAGGCGCAGTATGTTGTAACTGTGGAAGATAATAGAACAGACATTCTGCTCAGGCATCAAGATCCTTGAAGATGTGGAGGTAAGAAATCCTCGCTTAATTTAAGGATAAGCAGCAAGTCCAAACACTATTCCTATGAAAATAAAAAGTAGCCTAAATGCTATACTAGACTTTATCTATCTCTGTGCCTTTCACCAAAATCCGTTCGGTCGTATGGGCATGATTGAACCACAAATATCCTCACAAACTTTCGCATTTATAATATTAGTAGGATAGGATTACTTATTGACAAGGCCTATGTACAGACGCTAAAGTTTATGTTAATAACAAAACCAAGTGTTTCCAGTGTTCCAAAGGCGAATAAACGATATGACTATGACTAAGGTCGAGGAAATCGTGGAATATGTTAAGTAAAAGATCATCTGCCAGTTGACGACCTCCGTGGCGTAACGGGCGATTGCCCATCTGAGACGCATAGGGTACGGGTTCAATTCCTGCTGTGTGACAAATATTTGCATGATCTGCGTTATCATCCAAAATAATCCACACCCCTATAGTCCAATTCAAATATTTAACTTGCCGGCGTCTATGTTTCCGAATACCTATAATTTGGGTGTCTTCAAGGGCAGAGTGAATAGGTTTCTTAGGCAGGTAAACGTGCTACACCGTAGACCACATCGTCACTTAACATCAAGAGAGATTGCGTACAAACGTTAGCCTATTTTGTATATAAAAAAAAAACTTACATAGCCAGAATCAAATACGAAGCGCTAGCAAAAATAGCCAACTGGCTGATCAGTGGCTTCCGAAATAAGGGTTTGACATTATGCAGACTAGCCACTATCTGATGGGCAATGCTTTTAGGCCACCCATCTGACCGAACCTCTTGTTTTTCTATATTCTTCCAAATATCGATGTACTGAAACAATATTTTTGATGCTTTATTAATTATGTGATAGTGAGCAGGTCATTTACTCGCAGAACCGAGTTTCGGCAGAATTTTCCTTACAGAAGATCGCAGCCAAATAACATTATTTGTTTCAAATAGTGTTGTGTTCCTGCGGTGAGTAAAGTTGCCAGAGCTCTTTAATGGGGAGGAGTTCAGCAGGCAACGCATTAGCCATGCTCCAGATGTTACTTATTTCAATAGGCGACGGTAACCACTTACCATCAGGAGGACCGTAAGCCTGTTTGCTTCCGTATAACATAAATTAAAAAAACACCTTATATTGCACGATCTAGCGTGTAGTATTTCGTGCGTTCATTCCTTCGTGATGGATGCTTGATCGATCGCGTAAAGCGCGTACGTTCAAAGGTGACTAATCGGGCACTTCAAAAGCTTTTGAAGTCAGTTATTTACCTACCGGGTAAGTTTCAGCAGGCTTTCCCGTATTATTCATATATATTTTTATAAGGATCACTCTGGCTTTCTCGTACTTTTTCCTCGTTACTAAATACTTTGGACTTTCGGGTAGCGTGGAGTAGAGCACACACGCGAATAACGACCATAATGACATGATGTACAGGTAGAAATTCCAAGTGTTCAGCTCTGAAAAAGAAATAAAGTTTATGCACGCTTGAATTTTTATTGTAATAATATTTTTTTGGTAGCTCATATAAGTGGGATGGGTATGTTAAAGCGTGTTATTTAGATTTTTTTATTCGTGTAAGAGCTTTTGTAAGCATAAAGCTGCATGTCCAAACTGACGCGATAAAGTGACGGAGCCTGTCAAGTTGTTTTTTGAGGAGGTAGGGCATAGCGAGATTTTCTCGTTCTGAATTGGAGCAGCCCGCCAGGGGAGGTCCTTACAGAAGATCGCAGCCAAATAACATTATTTGTTTCAAATAGTGTTGTGTTCCTACGGTGAGTAAGGTTGCCAGAGCTCTTTAGGGGGAGGGGGGTTCGGGGTCGGCAACGCGTGCGTGATGCTTCTGGTATTGCAAGCGCTCATAGGCTACGGTAACCGCTTACCAAGAGGTGGGCCGTATGCTTGTTTGCCACCTCAGTTGTATAAAAAAAAGTTCATTTTTTTGCCCTGCATCGGTCAGTGACAGCCAAGCACAAAACTGTTTTAGATACTTCAGTCAATGCGGCCGATTCTGTTGTTTCATTATCCTAAACTGACTTAATTTGACAGCGCTTAAAATAAAGCTGTCCTTGTTCTGCATCTTTTAAGAAATAGACCACAACATTTATAAAGCTGTCAATTTCGGTTAGGATAATGCAACAACAGAAATGACACTCAATACGTAATTTGTGATAATCTTACAAACAATCATTTTAATCAACATACAAATGATGACATGTGATATGTGCATGAAAGAAGACTCACAAATGCGCACATTAATCCTTTACCACACTGCTTCTTCCACTAACATTAACCCTTTTCAGGGCCGCTATACTCAGCCTGCACACTGAACTTAATGCAGGATGACCAAGAAAATACCAGTGATACAACAAGCAAGCAATCAAGGTTTGAGGCTAGCTTTAGCGAGACGAGCGGAAATGCTACTGCTGTCCGTTCCCCGCTCGTACACCCAGGTCTCGGAAACTCGCAGGAAACAGTCTGATTGAAGACGAGTACCTACTGAGCGATATGTCATCGAAAATCTATTCCAAAATAGTCCTTACGTACACTGAACATAGGGCTAACGGGCTATGGAAAGAGCTATGCTTGGATTTTCACTGCGTGACAAAATGCAAGATGAGGAAATTCGTAGCAGAACCGAGATCACCGACATAGCTCTCAGAATTATAAAGTTGAAGTGGCAGTAGGTCCCAATATACCTCGTAGATTCGATAACCGTAATGAATGTTCTCGAATGGAGGCCACTATCCGGGCGACGCCCCCCCCCCCCCTTCCATGGATCGACGACATTGTTAAAGTTGCGGAAATCAGTGGATGGAAAAGGCTCACGACCGTTCGTCATGGAACTTTTTGGGGGAGGCCTCTGTCCAGCAGTGGACTTCTACAAGCTGATGATGATGATGATGATCAAAATTTCTACCTAAAACAGCTTTAGTCTTAACTGATTTGACCTCAAAACAGCAGATTTTTGTATAGTGTTTTTTAAATGATAAAGTCGAATTTCCAAAATTCGTTGATCAAACTTCATTACGAATAGGGTGTAAAATATGCCCCTTTCGGGATTATATATACATAATAAGGATCATAGTAGACATAATATAGGAGTCGTTATGTTGCGCACTGCGCATCGTGATTTCAACGTTTATTAAGATCTGTGTCTCTAAAAGGTCACCGTATTTTCGTCTGCGGAGCAATGCAAGGTCGGAAACTTACCAAAATACCCGTCAATCAGCGAGTATTTCAAGTCCTGGGTCAGTATACCCCACGTTATGAGTGGGCATATGATTTGGGAAACTGCGACGAAGGATGCTTTGAGGATCAAGACCCTGTCTCTTATATCCCTGTGGCAGAACTCAGATATGTACGTCAGGTGTGCGCTTACCGATATGGCATTACTGAAATGAATAAAAAATTGTATTGTCCTTGAAATATATGGTCCTCAAATGGCAAACAAAAACCGGATAATGTGGTAGAAAGCCCCGCGCCTGATGGACCGACGACATTGTGATGTTTTTGGGAAGTCGTTTTGGGAACTAGAGAAATTTCCAAGAGTCGTTGAACAATTAGTATTGCCAATTGATTGTAGAATAAGGCCTTTTTAGGATAGCATGCATATTATGAATCACCTTGTACTAACATATTGCTGGAATTCATGTTTTCATACGCAATTTAGGGGAGGCCTATGTCCAGCAGTGGACTTCCACAGGCTGATGATGATGATTTAAAAAACAGCCTGTTATTTACCGCATATAACTGATGAAGTCCTCTGCTGGTCCGCCTACTTCCTCTACATTATTCCTCGACCAATAGTCTTCAGCCTTCTCCATTCACCAACTTCCCACGACCTACTCATATAGAGGTGTATTAACAAGCCCCTTTTGGAATATTGCACATATTATGGATTACCTTGTATACTACTTTGCTTCATAAACATTAATACTTACAACAAACCTTCCAAAAATTTAGCAGTTACAAGTAATTCGTAGCTTTGACTCGAACCCGCCATTATAGAGAAAAAAAATATCCCGCCATAGCCTAGTATCAGAAACCTCTTTCGTCCAAATGTGTCTGTTAAGAATCCGGCCAGCACTGATGACGTCATCATACCTGAAACAGAAATAAAGATTTAAAAATTCACATACTTTTTTAAACTTGTACTTTTTGGCCTGAATTTAGATTGGGTAAAGAACTGCTAATTGCCTATTATAGGTTAAAGAGCCAATTAATGTGGTTATACTGCCAATCGATAGGGCAAAGCTGGCGTGTAAACTAGGTTTTCAAAGTTTATTTAAAATGATCCTTAAGCTCACAGAATAAAGTTAATTTTGAGGGTGCTATGTCATAGCTCAACGATATCTCACGCCTCCCAAATTCAAACATAATGTAGACTTTATCCAGTAGGATTAAGGATCATTTTAAAATAAATTATAGATGAAGTATTACTCACCATTTGTGCTCGCATTTACTTTTTGTATAGCCTTATCTCGGTATCTCAATATCAGTCGATTTATTGTACTCGCTAACAAGAAAACCCAATTCTCATAAACCGATCCCATGTACTGGAGAAGATTCTTATTTATGCCGAAAAACACCAAATCAAGGATAAACATACGAATTGATGTCCCAGCCTCAGATCCAAATATAGCGTATAAGGCTTGATCCCTATTGTTAAAAGGGACAGAACTGAGAAATATCTCAATATCAACTAACAGGATTTCATTCTTTTATCATCTCTTCTATAGATTTAGATTAAGTAGCAAGGCCTTATTACATTTCTTTTCTGAATGATTTACACGGCGTCAGGTGGAATTTTTTAAGGTGGGCATTGTAACTGTCCAACATTCCGAAGGCCACCTTCTGAAATATGCCCGTGAATGTCTGTCTATTAGCGAGGTATCGTCAGTAAATAGAACTATGTCACAATGTCTATATTAAAGGAAGATAGGTCATTAATATAAACTAGGAATAAGAAAGGACCTAGAATCAAACCTAGTGGCACACCCATAACAATAATTATAGAGACACGTCAATACGTGAGATGTTCTTCTTAACTGTGAGGAAGCAGCGGGTTTCCCCACAGATTATTCATTCGCCGTTGTAAGCAAGTGTTAGTCAAAGTCAAAGTCAAAATGCGTATTTTTTTACAAGCATACGGCCCACCTGTTGGTAAGCGGTTACCGTAGCCTATGACCGCTTGCAATACCAGAGGCATCACGCACGCGTTGCCGACCCCGAACCCCCCTCCCCCTAAAGCTCTGGGAACCTTACTCACCGCAGGAACACAACCCTATTTGAAACAAATAATGTTATTTGGCTGCGATCTTCTGTAAGGCGGAGGTACCTCTCCAGGCGGGCTGCTCCAATTAAGAACGAGAAAATCTCGCTATGCCCTACTTCCTCCTAATAAAAGCACTAGGATCACTTTGAAACGTCTTAGAAAGTAGGTGAAGCTACGCTTGTTCCTCGCGACTCGCGACCAAGCCTAGAAGAATCAGGCTAGTGCGCACTTTCCTAGACTTGCGTTATACAATAAAGAAATAGCAGACATTTGCCGCGTTTCCGCTATAATATGTCCGTTTTAAGTCGGCCACCGTGCCACCGGAAAGCATAGCTTAGCCCCGGCGTTTCAATATTGCCGCCTCATCCACGGCGATTGATGCCCCTTTTTGCAAAAGGTCTCCATGAATATTCCGCTCCCTATTTCACACGCCGGAACCTGTCCAAAGTTACATCAAGGGAATGTGATACGGAATTCAAAGGCTGTGTTTTAGCACCAAAGCCGGAGTGTTCCAGAAAGGCGCGATATGCGTGTGTATTTTGAATATGGTGCATATTTTGTTTGTTGGCGTTCCCAATTGTTAGGCGTTCTGAATTTCATTGATCTTTCTATAACCTCCTATATCTATGCTTAAGGGCTGAATGTAAAAAAGTCACGAACATAAAGACTTACAGCATTAAAAGCTGACTAATTTAACTATTTGTAGGTTCGCTTAGGATAAAAAAGCAAATATTTGCAGGTCATGCAAACATTTGCAGTGAGAATTGAACCCGCTTTCCTTGCGTCTCAGACGGGCACTAGCCCGCTGCGCCACCGATGTCGCCAAACTTTCATCCGTCCACTCACTGGTTCTTTCACCAACAGTAACTGGCCTTTTTCAGGGCTACTATTATCAACTTACTCATTGATCTCAATGCAAAAAGACTAAGAAAGATTCAAGATGCTTAGGTATTTGCAGATATAAGTGTTGCGGAGAGGTCTTAGAAGTATTACTATGGCAGTTATAAACTTAGAAATAATAAATGATACAAGCGAAGCAAACAAACGCAGAATATACATTGAAAGCTAATTATGTTGAGGGTTGTTAGGTGCCCGCAAACGCACTGCGTAATGTCTCTATTCAATACATTCATCTTCTGCATTTGTACGTTGAAAGTCTGCGTTGTGTTCATACGCACAAAGGAACACTTACCTACCTACCTTAAATAAATTCAACAAAATATCCTACGAATTTATGTAATAAACAATACCCAAAGGTACTTGCCTGACACAAATGGAAACAAACAGACATGGCCTTGATGAAGGTTGACAAGCGGTAAGACAACATTGAAACCAGAATGCGAGACAGAGAAATTTTTCGACCTGTTATTCATACAAGACCGTTCGAACCGGCTGAAACTTCAATTTAAAAATATTTTTTACTCCCTTTTCGTCACGTTGTGCTTTCATTTTGTAGATCACGTAATATTGATATAATATACTAGTAGTGCTATCAAAATGAAAAGCTAATAAATCCGTTGCACGAGGCCAATGAGTATGCGACAGTCTCAATAGGTACCATAATACCATCGCATCACGCACAGATTTTAAAATTTCGTCTTGACCATGAAAGTATCTCTTGTAGACGCGTGTTTTAAAACATTGGCATACGGGACTCAATACTCTCAGCTTAAATTGCCCAACTAGATAGAAAGGCGACGTAATAAATGTGCTGGGAGTCGTTGGGTCCAGCCGCAAAAGATTGGTTGCTCTGGACATTGATGAGGGTGGCCTATAATCAGCCCAAGGACTGAAATTATGATGATGACTAAACATACAGTTCCATACGCCTGACTGAATGCCACCACAGAGAATCATTCACCGCTTACCAAAGAACGGAGCAGAATTCAACAGCCCTTTGTCCAGCAGATCCATGTTCAGATCACACTCAGCCTCCGGAAGTAAGTACGAGGTTGTGTTAGTCACTAGGCCAGCAGCGATAGTTCCCACAAAAGATGCACAAATCAGCTTAATGTGGAACTTTCCGAATTGGCACGCTTTGTACGCGTCATTGATTTCTTGCATGGGCGTTCGGACTTTGGGACTTAAGTTTTCTGAAACAGAAAAAGAAATCTTGTCATAAATAAGATTTTTGTGGTGTAAATGGACGTTTTCGGCGCGAGGCTCGTTTTTACAGTCATAGAGGCAATTTTACTGCCACGGGTTTCCTAACATGACCTAAAACAGGGTGTACGGTAAAAAGTGGATAGCCAATCAGGTGCTTGGGTAGGACTTCGAGACCGATCAGAAATAAAACAAAATATATTTCCTCTCACATTTCCACTAGAACAGATTTCTTCAAAATTGTCTATTGATATTTGCTATTGTTTACATTATTGATCAAGATGACAAATTAAGAGACAACCTGCGTAGTCTCCTAATTGGTCTTTTTGTTAAGATTATTTATTCAAGCTGATTCATAATACCTATGCGTATTAGGTCCTAGCCCAGTTTGGATTATAAAAACGAGCACCAATAGAATTAGTTTCGATTTTCGTATTTTGAAATTGATTCAAGCCACTTCTATTGTTTAATTGTTATCTAAAGATACCCCAAGGAAAGCCTTTGTAAATTTTGCGTATCCTGTCTGACCCGGGAGGATAAAAAATTAAAATTCCCGGAACGGACGTAGACTCCCTCAAGCGAAGTTTGTGAATTTGAATTTAAGACTCGGTTTCCGAAGATGCTATCTACCGTTTTATAACAGCCGTAAGCTGACAGTCACAGAAATTCATAGTTCAAAAAGCGTACAAAATAAAAGTACTGACAATTTTGGTAAGCATGCATTTGAATGGTAGACGTCATTCCGTAGACGTGCTATAGGTTGGCACTCACGAAACTTCCAACAGTCCAAATGAAATAGCCACCTTCCAAAATATTCCAAAAAGCTCGTGAATGTTATTCACGAGCTCAGTCATTTTTAAATCGGCGTTTAGTCATGGACGCGCCTCTCTGACTGGAAATAATGTCGTGATGCGTTTGGAATGGTCGTCAGTGCGAAACGCGTGTACAACCACTTAGCCGTCCTCCAAAACTTCCGTGAATGTGCACAACTATATAAACCAAACGTTAATTTCATTTTTGATGTAGTGATCGAGTGTCTTTGGACAGCTTCCATTCAGCCAACTGGTATGATAGAGTGATCGTCAGTGTACAGAACTTTGTACGGCTTCCATTTAGATTTACTCCAAATGGTTGTTTCGTCAGTGCCCAGCTTCAGAGCCTTCGTCTCCAAACTTGGCTAGGTACTAGCTCATACAAACAAACTTACACATTTCAGGGACGTTGGTCGCCGCTTTTGTGGATACCAAAGCACTTTCAGATCCCAAGACACTTTGAATGTGAGAACATAATCTTAATGCGAAACCTCAGAACAAAGTTGGCCGCTTAATCAGAAGTGGAAATCTTGTGAAATGAAAGCAAAACCACTCTGGTTAATGAAATAAAAAGTAAAGCCATCAAATGAATTGTAGATTATTTCAATAGATTATTGGCCAAGCAACATGCTTAAGAAACACAAAAAAAGTGAGTTAGCTTAAGTTAACTAGTCATAACATCCTAAATTTCTGATTGTCACTCTTATGTGAATGAACTTATTATATTATTATTATGTTACGCATATTTGACTTATAAACTAAGGAATAGTTTGAAGAGAATTTACGTTCGTATTTTGGAAAACTTTAAGTTTCTAAAAACAGAGAGATCTTCGCTAGCTTTGCTCGCACTATCAATAAACATTGAGAGATTGAAGAACTCCCAAACATCTTGCACGAATGGGTATTGTATGTTTGTATGTATATTTGTTAGAGCATCATTTTATAACCGCGATGGGCTTATAATTTAGAAGATCAACAGGTTGCATCACATACCTGACGTCACCTGATGTATTATGTCCAGTTCCACCATTTTAGTTTTCACTTAAACTATGTATTTACTATTCGATAAAAAGATCTTACTAATAGGATTGTTTGGACGAAAATGCCACGTCAATGGTTACAGAAACTGTAATAAGTACTGAAATATTGAATCCAGTAGGTATACAAGGTGATTAATAATATGTAGATTTTCCCGAAAGGGACTTATTCTGTCAACAAAAAGAAAGCATATGAGACCTAATACAGGATATCTAAGAAATAATCATTGATGGTTCGAGGCAAGCAAGCAAAAAAAAATACAAATATTTACGATAACTTTTTTAGTTTTTTTTTTCTTATCTCCTTTAAATCGGTTGTTATTGTTCTTTTAATCATTATATTTAATAGCTAAATGTTTCATCAAAAAAACCACTAAAACTGCTGATTGAGTTTGAACTGATTTGTCCGGAAAACTGCTGGATTTTGTATAGTGTTTTTTTCTCAATTAAAAATGTCGAATTTCCTAAAGTTATTTTCGGAATTCGTCGAAGAAGTCGAATTTCACATACATACTATAAATCACCTTGTATATGAAAATTATCTTCAATGCAAATACACTAGTAGATAGCCATTTAATGTAGAGCCCTCATTTGAACGAATTGTTCAGAGACATGGGGCCAAGGTTTCAGGTGGCGTTGAATTAAATAAACTTTATACAATACATGTTCATATCTACTAGTGACATACAGTCAACAAGTTTGATTTGTAAACCACTAAAGGACTTTATCAAACTAAATCGATCATAGAAGTTATTCCCTTTTGTTGAGACAACGTTTATCTGTCGATCAATCTTTAAATTGTAAACTGTCATTTTATTCTTTATATTTCTAGCCGTGGTGGCCCCGGCTGAAGAATAGGCCGGCCCATATTTACCTATCCGTGGATGTTGTAAGATCCGACTAAAGGAAAAAAGCTAGGGGATGGGCAGCAGCGTCCCTCATTTTAACAACTATAGCTCTAACTGCGCTCGCCAACCAGCATGCCCAGCGTGGCGAGTATGGGCCAATCCCCCCACATGATAAGGAATGTGCTCTGTCTGTGGGGGAGGCCATGTTCAGCAGTGGACTTCGTACGGCTGAAATGATGATTATATAAATCAAATTGGTTGACTGTACGTGCCAGTATTTTCGTAGAGAGTATGTTATGAATTTTATAACATTGTTAGTTAAATGGTTTGCTTTGGAATTCAGTCGCCCAATAGTATTATTTACTCAGCAATTGATAAACTATTTTATTCTGTACCTTCCTCTTTGTAATTCACAAGATATTATCAGAGAGGAGATGGGTTAAAATCAAATACAAACAGAGAATCATTCAAGAATGGCATCTTATCATCAAACAGGGATATTATTCTGTCTGTCATATCATAAATCGTGATCCTAATGCAATGTGCCAACAGAAGAACCAGTGGTGAACGAACAATCAAGGCATGAAGAAAATTGACGTAAGAAAATGTAAATTTTCTTCAAATAACGCCTTCAATTAACTCATAGTCTGGGAAGTCATGTTGAATGGTACATTATGCTTATGTTACTATAATTACCATAGTTATTACAAGCTCTATCAGTGTTGTTATTAACACATAGATATGGTAAAGCATCTGTATATATACGCTGAGCGATTAGCGGAGCGAGTTATCATAAAAATACAAGCATATCGGTTGAGATGCGGTACAGGAGCCTAATGAGGAAAAGCAGAGTCCTTTTATATGGAAGTAGACCTTCATATTCTCTTTAAATTATGGCATAAATATATGGAATATAATTGAAAGAGCTAGGGCACACTGAGTTTTTCTTGCTCTAAATTGGGGCAGCCCGCCTGGGAGGTACCTCCGCCTTACAGAAGATCGCAGCCAAATAACAGTATTTGTTTCAAATAATGCTGTGTTCCTGCAGTGAGTAAGGTTGCCAGTGCTCTTTAGGGGGGAGGGGTTCGGGACAGGCAACGCATTAGCAATGCTCCAGGTGTTGCTGATGTCAATAGGCGACGGTAACCGCTTACCATCAGGTGAGCCGTAAGCCTGTTTGCCTCCGTAGCGTAGGTATAACAAAAAAAAAGGCAGTTAACGTGTTCGTGACACTGATAGCCACACTGAACAATAAGACACGTTTTGATGACAGTAGTTACAGGATAAACCAGCTCCGTCTATCGCTCAGCTTATGAAACTCCAAGCCTAAAACAACGCCTGGTTCAACTGTAATAATAGAACCTACACGAGGAATCAGACTTTAGTCTAATGGCACAGCAAGCGAGGCGTTTATGTACGTATCTAGTTGAATTTAGTTATTTATTCTATCTGGGGTTCATGCAGATTCGAAACGGCATAGTCACTATTATGTAGGAAAGTTAAGCCACTAGAAATGTGCTTATTACTGCTGTTTCTTGAAAAAACAGTTTTATTCTATGTTATTAAAAACTACAATACGCTCGCAAAGCAATTGAAAAAATAAATCGGACTCCACTCTATTTGTTTTTAACAAGAAAAACAACAGATCTCCGGCTCATTTATTGGAATTTTGATATAGCTGTGTATACACATGCAACTTAACCTTATTTACTTTTTGATACAGCTCAAAGCATATAACCGAGCGCGCCAGGCACTGTGCCCAGAGCATGAATAATTCACTACAGCGTTACGCTTACGATACGAAGTCAAATATTGACCAATGACATCGGCTATGCTTGAATTATTTTAGTTTTGGCTGGCCGATATCTGACGTTTGCTACCGTATCGTAGGGGTAACGCTATTGTGAATCGTTCGTGCTCGGGCTACTGAGCCTCGTCGTGTAATTTTGTGATTCCCTATTGTAGTATTGTCCTTTACTAATACGTAATACCACGCTGGCTCACCGCTACACCAAGTTGTTCCTGTCCTCTCCCTCCGCCAGCGTTCCCGCCAATTCCGCCGAGTCCCTTCCGTCCGACTGACACTGACAGAACTGACGTTGACAGTTACCTAACCACTTGTGCACGTGAGACAGGGAATTA
This sequence comes from Anticlea derivata, assembly GCA_947579855.1. Classification (NCBI taxonomy): domain Eukaryota; kingdom Metazoa; phylum Arthropoda; class Insecta; order Lepidoptera; family Geometridae; genus Anticlea; species Anticlea derivata. The sequence goes on along the minus strand of OX388274.1, from coordinate 9,405,042 downwards.
TATCTACTTAGGTAGATACAAACACTACACCTATCATCATCGTGATTCCTCACGTGAACACTCGCGTGAGCACTCGCGTGAATGTTGAAAAGCGCTAGCAGATCGTTGCAACTAGCTCCACACCACTATAAGCATTACACTGACATTAATCATTGTGTAATGGCGCTCTATTACACCGCGCTCGAACACCTGGGTCTGCACTCACACCGTCTAATCCAGCCCATTCGTTCTCAACTATTCACTTACTCGTAAATACTATTCTCTGACCAAGGAAAGGTAGGTAAGACAGGGTAAGGCACAGGTTCAGGGTTTGACAGTTTCTGGATTCAACTAAATCTTTAGAACAGAGACGAACAGTCGAATAGAAGCCTGCTGAAGTATTGAAACAGCTGACGCAAATATAGGTAGGTATCTTTTTATTATCTCAAGCTATTGAAAATGCCAAATATGATGAGAAAAGGTTAGTTTTCTTCGTGTCATATTCCGGTTTATTATGAAACTGAGTTCAGACGAGGACTAACTAAGCCCTGGTTTTGTCAAATGTATGAAATGACACGTCACTAAACCAGGGTTTAGTTAGTCCTCGTCTAAGCCCTGATTCGTAATAACAGGGATTGAGTTTAGTGTAAAAAATGTTTTCAACATTGAAATGAACATAATTAACATATGTATATAATAATTTTGATTGTAATTTCGGACTGTTTTTCGAACTTTGGAACAATAATTTACATTAAATATTTATATTAATGTTTTTCTTTTATTGTATGTACTACTTAGCTCTATTTTCCTTAAGCAAGGCATTTATTTAACTTTTTACTAAACATTAAATATTTTTTACTTTTTAAGGAAACGTATAACCTATTCTGTTTTGAAATATTAAAATGGAATATTAAGCGCGTCGCACACGGCAGCTATAATGTAAAAATGTATATTATAGCACGATACATCTCATTACATCTTTCCATAGAAACCGTCAGGAGACCACACACGGCAGCTATAATATATCTTTTTACATCTTCGTATCTTCTGACAGTTTCTATGGGAAGATGTAATGAGATGTATCTAGCTATAATATACATTTTTACATTATAGCTGACGTGTGTGAAAGGCTTTAATTTTTACATCTCGTCAAAAATTTTGACATACCTTCTAATTGACAAATGTTCTAGATAATTGTGATAATTTAGGTATAATTTTTTTGTAAAATATATGACTTCAAGATTTGCAGCGCCCTTACCGGGTCTATGTACTTACCTACTTTAAGCTAAAAATACCATCAAAGCTGAATATGTACATGGAGCATGAATAAATGAAATGAAATATTCGGAACAGCTAAGGCGCGGCCTTTTTGAGTTTTTCTGTAAAAAAATTCTGGTCTGACATTGCTAGGTCATTTCTCTTTCATTTTCAGCACGTCACGATTGAAAAGGGTCTTAACTTCTTGGAAATCAGCCAACAAATACTTTTTCAATGTTTTGCAATTTATTTTTTAAATACTCACGAATTGCCAGGAACGACCAGACCGTGAAACGATGTTCAAACGACGTGCGATATTTCATCTAATTTATGTTTAAAATGTATTTCTAATACGTCTACTAATTAAAGTCAATTTTGAGTTTGACATTAGAGGGCAAACTTTATAGCGCAACGACATCGCAAGTTCCCAAAAGTCAAACTCAAAATTGACTTTATTCAGTAGACGTAAGGTTCATTAAGAAATAAATTTCAGATGACGATAATATGTCACAATTATGAGCTATATGCTATATAGCTCATAATTGTGACAATTGAGCCCTAAGAAGACAAACTTAAAACTGACTTTTATTCATAGACGTAAGGATCATTTTGAAATAGGTTCATAATTTACATGTCATATTATATTAGACATTATTTACACAAAGAAACTTAAAACTAATACAAGTTAATATTTACAAAATACACAAGAAACAGTTGAGCCATCTAAAGACCGTTACAAACGATCTATAGATAGCTCAACTGATCCAGATCACTACCAGTCGGAAGCGTCCCCAAGACGCTGGCGGAATTGCCACGCTGGATGGCAATGCTAATGCGCTGGGCCAAATAAGAGCCAGCTCTCGGGTCACGCGTCGCTTCGATCAGACGTCCTGATATCTTTTTGAAAACCCGGAGGGCCCCGTTTCCCCACGGACCCAGGGTCTCAACCCCAAAAGGCTCAAATATGTAAGCCCTATCAAGACTAACATATTTGCGCCTTTTGAGATCCTCGGCCGAATCTGCCGCCGCACCCGCCCTAACTGATGTCCCCGGAAGATGTGTGCGCGCTAGTGTATCAACACAAGTAGCGTCCCACACCATAGGCCTACCCTTCTCCCAAGGGACCAAAGTCATACCGTCAGGCCGCTTACCATCATCACGTAGCAGACCATTCGGTTCGAGAATGGCTGGGACGTTAATGCTGGTAAGAGCCCGGCGGATGATGTCATTAAGGCTAGCGTGGCGGGATATTCTTCCGGCAGCCCTAGTGCACGATAATCCGTGGTGACCGAGCTGATCGACCGCTGTACCACACTGGCACTGATGAGGTGCACAACAACGCGCACCCAACCGAAGACAGGTTGCAAGACGGTAGGTGACAGAATCCATTAAAGTACCAATATGATGTGAAGGAAGTGCTTGCAGCCAAAGTCCTGACTCCCATTTAGAAACGGCTAGGAGACGGGCACGATCTGCGGAGCATGAACACGTTTGTAACAGACAATTCCGTGTCAACTCGCACAGAGGCCCGTCCCATTGCCGTTGAGATGAAAGAGACCGGGGAGGAGCAGTATTAGGGCAAGCACTATGCCAAGCGTTTCTAGCCTCGTCTAGATAAGAAATTTGAAGATTGGTGCCAGAAAGAGCCAAAACAGACGGAGATAGAATTTTCTCAACCAAAGAGCTAGTGCTATAGACGGAAGACAAGAACGCTGGTAGAGATACACTTGAAATTTTCCGTATACCTAAGCCCCCCAATTTGACAGGCAGGGAGGCCTGCGACCATGCCCTGTCATCCAGATCTATATTCAAAACCGACGATAAAGTATTCTTTATAATATTATCCAAGCCTTCCACCAGCTCGCTGTGTTTCCACAGTTGGCAACATCTTAAAGAATACGTAAATTTTGGTACAAAAAGGCAAAACCGAATTATTGTAAAAGCCATATGACTGTTAATTTTAAGTAATCGGTCCGAGGTGCTATTAAAATTTTGAATTTTCTCATCAACAAAAGTTGGAAAAGATTCGTCATAAATTGGTGAACCAAGGAGGCGAAGTGAACATTTATCTACTACTGTAATGTTGGAAGCCAAACTATTGAATTTCTCAATGATACAATTTTTATCTAAACAAGTGTCGGAAACAAAAAGTTCGCATTTCGAAAAATTTAATTCTAAACCTATATGCCGGAATTCATCAATGATGAGTTTTAGATCGCCAAAAACAGTGTTCACATCTCCACCTAAAGTTCCGTCATCCAAATACCAAACATTAAGCTTAGATCGGAGACGTTGAATAATCGGATGGATGGCAAGGCTGAAGATGGCCGGACCAAGAGGGTCGCCTTGCTGGCAACCAACAGCAGACCGAATTACATTGTTCCGATAGATTAATTTAGAAGGTGAGCCGTAACACTGCCAGAGAAAAGGGTAAATTTCGGGAATTTTATCTTTAATTTCTTTTAGCAAGGCGCCCCTGTCTACAGAATTGAAGGCATTTTTTATATCTACCTTCAAAATCACCTCCCCATAATTTTGGTCCAAAAAAGTACGAAGAGAATGTACTGCGGCTTCACAACCGCCTCGCGAACCAAAGCCAAGCTGGACAGGTCGGAAATAGTCGCCTAGATAGGCGGCTTCTTTCCGACAGCAGACTTTAGCCGCCAGGCGGCGGTAGGTGGTGCCCACGGCTATGGGTCTTATCCCGCCATCCTTCTTTTTGAGTGCACATAGGTTCGCACCATACAGGAGCTCTGTGATCTCGCTGTTGACTTGACCTGACAACATCAGGTTGATCAGGGCCGTCATGTCCCCCAGAAGGACTTCACCTGCATGGCCAGAACCGCCAGACAGCAGATCTTTTAGATGCTGTGGAGTCACAGCATCCAGGCCACCGGCAGAGCCACTCTGGAACGACATAACGGCACTGAGCACGGCCTGGCTAGTCGCGCCAACAGCGTCATCACTCTCTAGACATTATTAGATGACATAAAATATAATTAGTGGGATTTACTACAATATTTTAATAGCTCAAGAGTTTCTTGTTCATTTATATGTAGCTTCTTAAATTCGTTCCAATTTAAAATGAAATGCATTTTGCTTCTTTTCGTTCGTTCTCGGATTTCACAAAGCACAATATTTATACTAATTTACTTTTCCAAGCAAAAGCAACCCAATTCGACATATTTCAGTCTGCACAGCTGCCAAATAATATAAAAACTTGGTAAGTTTTCGTATCAATGGAATATCAGACTTGGGACTCCAGCATACAGATTTGTTGGGTAACTTATGGGATGACTAGGGATGTCGCAAAACCAAACAAAAGCCGTCAAATTCTACTAATCTTACTTGCTTGCTTGCTTGCCGTGTCACTGATTATTTCTTGGTCATCCTGTATTAGGTTAGTGACTAGGTGTACCTATGACCGTCGATGAAAGAATCAGTGTAATGAATGGATTGAAGTGCGCCTTTTTGACTTCCCCTTTTGATTTTTCATGGCAATTGCTGCTATGATTCCTTTTTTGAAAATTACTCTAGGAATTAAAATACGAGCCTGGCCATGGCATTCTCTTTAATTGTTTTGTCATCATCATCATCATTTCAGCCGTTCGATGTCCACTGCTGAACATGGCCTCCCCCACAGACAGAGCAAATTCCTTATCATGTGGGGGGATTTGCCCATCCTCACCACGCTGGGCATGCGGGTTGGTGAGCGCAGTTAAAGCTATCGATTGTTTTGTAATAAAATTCAATTCATTTTTTGCAATTTTCAAGAGCCGGATATCAAATTTGAGCCGACTATTTGTATTCCCTAGCAAACCCTAGTGCGGACAGAGTTACTGCTTAAGAAAAACCTACCACTGCCTTCGATTCGAATGTGTATTGAAGCTCAAAAATTCGGTGTACCTACTTATTATTGAGTACTGATGAGTTTTATATTGAGTTTTGATTTGTAGTGCCAATATCGTTTTTAGTTATTGAGATATCAACGTCAAGTGAAATATCAAAGGCAAAAGTTGTTTATTTCAATAAAATCACTAGGATCACATTGAAACGTTTTAAACTAGAAAGGAGAACACATTTTTGAATCGGAAATCTTGTCGTCTGTCGGTTTATATGTCAAGGCTAATCTTAGAAACTGCTGATTCTATATGAAACTTTACAAATCTATTGATTATGGTTTAAAACTTTAAATTGTGACATAGCATATGGCACTTCACTCCCTTGAGGGGGGAGGGGGGGTAATAATGAATGAGATAAGGGTGTCAGCGATTTTTTTATAGCCACGTTTAAAGGTGTGAAAAATATATATTGAAGTTTAAGTTAGAATCATGGTTAAAGGCGTGTAATCTTCTTTCTCTACATATACTGTGACTCCACGCGAGTAAAGCCGCGCGGCTAGAGCTAGTTAATAAAGAAGCTAGGAAATGAGAAGGATTTCTTGTATTTGCATAAAATCACAATTCCACATAAATAATCACAATGGGTCCCTTGACCCATGCATATTGTAATTAAATACGTCTTTTGAAGTGAAACCGTCCTAAATTACCAAAACATCATCCTGACCGTACTCCATTGTGACCCCTTTATCTTACTTTATATCTCAATTTCGCTCGCTTTTTTCGGTAGGGTCCGCATGATATCAATCTGAAGCTTGAAGTGAAAATATACTACAGAGCACAGATGGTGATTGCATGGCAAACATGCTCGTAAGCAGATTTGCAATGCAATTAATAAATGCCGGTCATGGGGCCCAAGAACACACTAATTCTAATTAACACTAATTCCGACAGGCCTAATAGCTCAGTTGGTAGTAACTCTGCCTTCGGCGCTAGAGGTCGCGGGTTCGATTCCCACACTGGACAAACATTTGTGACTAACACAGATGTTTGTTCTGTGTCTGGGTGTTAAATATATATCTATTATGTATATCAGTCTCTGGTATCAGTCTATAGTACAGGCTATGCCTAGTTTAAAAAATAAAAAAATAAAAATTCAATCGACGTCAAATCAGATCAAATCAAAGTAATTTATTGCGGACGTCGCTGGTAACAAGAGCGCTGGTTCATTCCTTGTGCAAAAATATTATTTGGCAATTCAACGCGGGAATGCAGCCAGTGCTCTTATCACCGCATGATCAAAACTATTTGTATTTAAAGTTTCCGTTTTTTATTTGAAGTAGATATAGTATTGAAGATATACTAAACTTAATATACCTATATAAAAAACCATACGCTGTTTTCGTTAGCATGTTCCTATGAACTAAAACTCGTTATGGTGACAGCGTTCATAGATCGAATGCTCCGTTGGCTATTGACACTCCTATAAAGTAAATACCTAAAAATTTGTATTGAAATTAATCCAAAACTATAATCAGCTCTTCCAATACCTAAATTAGTTCTTATTTCCGAAAAAGTCATCGACCTCCAATTCCGTACCGTAATCGTGTGAAAGTCGTAACTTCACACTTGCTCTGTGTAAGTTGTTATTACTCTCGGAACGGAACCCTGGGATGTAAAGTTAATAGGACATGTTCGATCCTGAGTCTATCTCAGTGTAAAAGTAGGTAGATTCTATTTACTCGGTTGGCAAAGAAATATTTTATAACGTTCAAGGTGCTGAAGTAGCAGATGAGGTTCGCAAATGTTCAGAAATGAGTACCTATTATATTGTGTTTCGGTTTGTAGGGCCGACTTCAGAAAGAAGGTTTTCTTTGTCTATGTTATTCGATATCTGCGCCAATAGTAGCGGTTTACAAAACATCCGAAATTCGAAAAAAACATCAATATCGATCCCGGGGTAGTCCCATATTATTTATATTTCTGAGGGATTAGTACTTGTCCCTTAAAACATAAACGTCTCTTAGACTCAAAAAATAACTACATATGTAATTGAAAATATTAATGTAAATATTGTCTATTATAAAGTTGATCGAAATATAAACGATATCTCAACAAAAGGGAACGAATGCTATGATTAATTTAGTTTGAAAAGGTTCTATGGTCGTCTACAAAACAAATTTGTTGACTGTACATGACGCGTGTAGCGTTTATACACAGCAAGGAACATATAGACATTTTTAGAGTTTTTAGTGCTAACTCAGTTATTCTTTCGGTAAGTTAGAGCATAAGTTTAATTCCCCAATGTACGTTGCAGCATATGAACATACTGCATTGCGTCCCAGTGCCCAGTCAGCTTCATGTTCAATTACCACACGCCAGATGTCGCTTTATTGCTCTCATAAATTTTTGAAAGGATACGATTTCATCAATCACCGAGCTATACAAAAATACTAAAGAATTTGCAGAGAGATTGCTTTTTAGTATTTGATAATATTTCCAAAAGGCAAATCCCCCAAAACAAAAACGAAAGGTTGTGTTTTTATTACCTATTTTATTACCTATTTATTTTTGGAATGTTTGATAAATTTTCCTTTTTGTAAAACATGTTATTTCAAAGTGTATAAGTGGCAATTGATACGGTCAAAGCCACCTAGGGCCTGCCCACCGCCACTTCAAGTTGCTTATTCTGAGCCCATGGTATCACAACACCCAGAATATATATTGGCAGTTCTTGCAAACACTATCCCACAGCGGGAATCGAACCTGCAGTCCTTGTGTCTCAGACAGGCACTCGCCCTCTACGCCACTGGTGGAGTTAAGGGATAATAATATCAAGCAGTGTCTGGATGACAAAGTTGATTTCATTTCGAAATGATAATTTTCATGAATTTTTCATATCTGTCATCTATTTAGTGTGGGTGTTGACAAAAAAAATGCAGTTTCATTTTAAGAAACATCTCCCGAGACTTATAGACTTTAAAATAGCATTTCTTGCGTCGCGTATATTCCACAATGCTAGCGCCCCCGTTCCGTAACTAGGACTTACTATCTACATCCTTCCTCCCCACTCCGAGCTTTAAACTTACCTCCATTTCACCCCCACTTACCCCACTATTTGTTCGAAGTTCTCACTGTCAGAATTCAAAATGATGAATCGCAGAGTTTTACCTTTGGAGCGGCACCTTATTGAGAATTTGAATTTTAAATTGTGTGAACTAGTTACTAGTTTTAACTGAATTTACTGTTAGTGCAGTCTGTGCTCACTGTTTTTTTTATTGTCACAAATTGAAAGCCATTTGGATTTTAGGTTGCCGTTTGAACCTCGTTCCCGTTGATTTTAGTGCAAACAAAATTCAAAGTATTGCAGGATTGCAATGCATAGAAGCCTACTACTATTATAAATGCAAAGGTTTGGATGGAAGGATGTTTGTTACTCAATCACGCCAGTATGGCTGAACGGATCTGGATGAAAGTTGGTTCAGATATAGATTATAGCATGGGATAGCATAAAGGCAAATTTTTCGTAGGTAGTACTCGTGCAGAGCCACGGGCGGTAGCTAGTCGTCCATAAATAACTATACAAACATCCTGAAGAAAGCAGCTTATTTTCTAATTTTGTGCTTTTAATTCCGACTTACTGGTGGCCCCGGCTGAAGAATCCCTCCATATCTCCATATCTACCTATCCGCGGATGTCGTACGAGGCGACTAAGGGAAAAAAGCTAGGGGATGGGCAGCAGCGTCCCTCATTTTAACAACGATAGCTATAACTGCGCTCTCCAATTCGCATGCCCTGCGTGGTGAGTATGGGCAAATCCACCCACATGATAAGGAATTTGCTCTGTCTGTGGGGGAGGCCATGTTCGGTAGTGGACGTCAAACGGCTGCAATGATGATGATGATGAATTCCGACTTAATTTAATACAGTAATATCAGAGAAAACTTTTATACTTAGTTTTCACAACATTCCGGCATCAGGCAACGAGCTCTGGCGACTCTTAAATAATAAGGAGGTTATTAAAAAGTATCATAATATGAATCATGATGTAGAAGAGCGACCAAAGGGGCAATAAATAATCTATTTCAATGAATATTATTGTCATGTACTCGCATTTGACTAATCTCGAACCAACTTTACCTCCGTTATCGCCGTCCAATAAACTATTGATTCCCGTACAATCTATCGCCAACTCTTCTCTCGAACTAGGCTAGTTATTCTTATCTCCAGCACTATATTAGGATTAAAAAATAGACCATTCCGAGCTAAGAACTTAAACGCCGCATAAGGCTGTGCGCTAAAATTAATGTTCCTACCGAAATTGGCGAGTCTGTTGGTGCAAGCCAGTTGGAGCGCTGTACGCTTTGCTATGGACCTATTTTATTATATTTGTAGAATTTTAGGAACTCCCACAGTTAGTTTAACTAACATGCATGGCACTTTGACATTTAAAGCAGCAACAAGCTGAGTCAGGGCTTGTTTGGCTGCACCCGACACAGAGCGAGACGTGTGGCTCCTGCTGGTGAGCTGGATATCTGCCTAACTTGCTTGTCGTGTCACTGATACTTTCTTGGTCATGCTGTGACCAGGTTGAGATATGGTGGCCCTGAAGAGGTATGACCGTCGGTGAAATTATCAGTGTAGTGAAAGGATTAAAGTACCTACTAAGAGGCTCCTTTCGTGCATATGTAGGAGGAGGAGGAGGAGGAGGAGGTAGGGCACAGCGAGATTTTCTCGTTCTGAATTGGAGCAGCCCGCCTGGGGAGGTACCTCCACCTTACAAAAGATCGCAGCCAAATAACATTATTTGTTTCAAATAGTGTTGTTGTATTTGTGTTCCTGCGATGAGTAAGGTTACCAGAGCTCTTTAGGGGGGAGGGGGTACGGGGTCGGCAACGCGTGCGTGATGCCTCTGGTATTGCAAGCGCTCATAGGCTACGGTAACCGCTTACGAACAGGTGGGCCGTATGCTTGTTTGCCACTTGAGTAGTATAAAAAAAAAAAAAAATGTCTCATGTCTTCGATTTTTTAGGTTCTAGAACATACCGGTTTCCTCCTTCCTTCGCCGTTCGACACTATTATAGCGCACATAAATTCTTTCTGGCGCATCTATATCGTACGCCCTCAAATGTCAAACTCAAAATCTGATAGACTTCCATCAGTAGACACACGCCGTTTGAACAAGGTCATAGTCATAGTCATATTATTTATTCACCTTTGGAACACTGGGAACACTTGGTTTTGTTAATTACATCAAGTTTTAGCGGCTGTACACAGGCCTTGTCAATATGTTGTAATATAATAATAATAATTGCCAATAAAACATGTCATTATAAATCAGTAGGTACAATCAAACAAATCAAACGAAAAATTAAAACATAAATCTATTAAAATGTCAAATAAGTATTGCCATGTCATAACTTAATGAAACTACCAAAAAAAATCAATAAATGTAATTTTGCGGCTTAAGTTTAGCGTACCTATATTCAAAAGGATCCTCAATTGCCATAATCCGTTACCTCGATGTTAGATCCATTGCATCAATAATAAATCTGCAAAATGAATCCATGAAGATTAAAGCTTCACCTTACCTCAAAACCATTTCAGTTCATTTTAATAATCCAATATCTGCCATCTAATATTGGTAAACGGCTTGAATCCAGATATCTTGCGATTCTTGAGTAGCGGTTACCGCCATTACTTCGCGCGATAATCGGCGCTATTAAAGGCACATGGGACTCTGGTATTGCAAACGCCCATATGCTACATACATACAGGCCGTGGTGGCCCCGGCTAAAGAATAGGCCCCTCCATATCTCTATCCGCGGATGTCGTAAGAGGCGACTAAGGGAAAAAAGCTAGGGGATGGGCAGCAGCGTCCCTCATTTTAACAACGATAGCTCTAACTGCGCTCGCTAACCCGCATGCCCAGCGTGATGAGTATGGGCAAATCCCCCCACATGATAAGGAATTCGCTCTGTCTGTGGGGGAGGCCATGTTCAACAGTGGACATCGAACGGCTGAAATGATGATGATGATATGCTACATTATCACTTTACACCAGGTGGGCCGTATGGTTGTGTGGCATTTAAGTTGTAGACTTTAAAATAAGTAGCGCAAATACTTTAATCGATCGTCATGATTGCGCGATGCTTTCTTTACAGCGGTGTGATTTAAGCTCAATGTAACGGTTGCATGAAAAAGTTGGTTTACCTATAACTTCGTGCAGTTCGAGAATACCCTGATACTTGATATTGGTTATTATCCATCTCAAAGATTTAAGGTTCAAATTCGTGCAAAATAGTTGTCCCCGTTGATTAGTTGATTATACCTTACCGCTTTTGTATGGCGTTACATAAAACGACTCTATAAAAACCGGCAAGCTATACTCATTGCACTACTCACCCGTGACTAGTAAGCCGGCCCATTAAAGTGCGGACTAGATGCTGAATCTGTTAACACTATAATGGCCTAGTTCAACTACAATACTTCCATTAAGAACATTATCCTACCAAAACCAATTATTTCTACCAGAGAAGATGTAATAGTCACTATGTGACTTGTTGCCACGTATTTCACTTTAAATGCATTTCAGCGTTGTGTCCCAAATGTGCGCAATGTGCAAACTATTAGCGACAGTCGCGCGTTATCTACTGCTGGTTTTATTTGTCTCTACTGACGGGCGTGCGGTAAAAAACAGCGATGGATAGCCTGTGGTGAGTTGCTCTCTTTATTGAGCATAGGTTAAGCTGAATTTTGCATAGGTATTATGGGATCTTTTATCATCAAAATAAAGACACTCTTAGCTGCTTGCAAGAACTGAAATTCTGTAAAAAGAATCATCGAAAAAAATTATAGGCACAAAGCCGTGTTTGTTGTTTGATTCTTCAAGGCTTGGTCGCGAGGAACAGGCGTAGAGTCAACTAGTTTCTAAGACGTTTCAACACCTTTTGAATTTGAATTTGTACTATACAAGGTGATTCATAATATGTATTCCATCCCAAAAGGGGCTTATTCTACAACCAATTGGCAATCAAGTTTGTTCTACAACTTTTGGAAATTCGACATTTTTCATTTAAAAAACTCTATGCGAAAATCAGCTGTTTTGAGGCTAAATCAGGTCAAACTCAATGAATCAGCTGTTTTAGGTAGCAATGTTGATGCCGATCTTATTGTACGTTTAGTTATCAGTTATTAAGATGATAAAAATACCAAATACAGTTAATTTGAGAAAGTTTATGAAAAAAAGTAAAAAAAATAAAATGAAAATATTGATGTTTTTTTTCGATAATATTATTTCTTTTTGTTGATAGAATAACCCCCTTTCGGGATGGTATACATGTTATGAATCACCTTGTATTAATGAATGAAGAAATGCTCTTCTGCTTAATTTTATTTAATGCTCGCCTTTGTATATGTCCTTTCATTTAGTTTGTTTTTTGTATGTGTTTTCTGTGTACAATAAAGAATAAAGAGTATTTTACACAACATAAAAACATTTGCGGTCTTATCGCTAAAAAGCGATCTCTTCCAAACAATCTCAGAGTGGAGTGGAGTAAGATGAAAAGGAATATTGGTCGGGGTGAACTTAAAAACTCTGTGTGGTACTGAAAGGGTTTACTCCTATCAAAGTTATCTTCCAAGTTGTTTGGAGGTTCTTCGCTCGCTCGATCAATAACTCGGGCACGAAGTTCTGTAACAAATACTTTTTAACAAAGTATAAAATAATCTCTTTCAAAGTTGAACTTCACCGTTCTTACACTACATTAATTTTCTGGCGACTTTGGGTCTTACAAAATAACCTCTCCATTGAAAAATTAATGCGTCCAAATCTACGCAGCGTAACGATCCCGACTTTTCTTTTTAATTTGGAAATACTTAGCGCTTTATTCTATTCGCAAGTTAGGTAAGTGGTTGTTGCGTTTGAATTAACCATTTTTGTAAGAAAAGCTTTAGTCATTTAGAAAAATAACGTTCATTCTGCAAAGAATTTCCAATATAAAATTAAACTTACAACATTTCAGGACTTTTTAAGGATTCCGTTGAGTGAGTACCGAGCCTATAAATTCTGGCTCTAAGCAGCGATGCATGTAAGGTAGGCGGTAAAATTAGGCACGTGAGGCTTACTGACTGGGCATGACTTAGGTACGCCTTAGCAATAAAACTTTAAGACTTCTACAATACAAGGTGATTCATAATATGTATTCCATCCCTAAAGGGGCTTATTCTACGACCAATTGCCAATAAAGTTTGTTCTACGACTTTTGGAAATTCGACATTTTTCATTGAAAAAACTCAATGCGAAAATCAGCTGTTTTTTTTTATTTTTTTTATTGAAGATGGTTAGGCGTTTGACCACCATCTCACTTTTGCAAGTGAGATGTGGCCTAAGATGGAGCACGCTTTACCAGAAGGAACTTGTTTTGGGGTCAAATCAGGTTAAACTCAATGAATCAGCTGTTTTAGGTAGCAATCTTGATTCCGAACTTCTTGTACGTTTAGTTATTAGTTCTAAAGATGATAAAAATATCATAAACAGCGAATTTGAGAAAGTTTGTGAAAAAAAATATAATTCAAAAAATTTATGTCTTTCTTCGCGAATATTATTTCTTTTAGTTGATAGAATAACCCAATTAAAGAGATATATGTACATATTATATTATTACATATCCTATTACTAATATTATAAATGCGAAAGTTTGTGAAGATGTTTGGATGTTTAGATGTTTGGTTCAATCACGCCGTAACGGCTCAACCCATTTCGATGAAACTTGGAATACTTAGAGGTAAATAACAGAGTTATTTACCTAGAATAGCTTAAAGGCTACTTTTTATAAAAGTATCACGCAAGCGAAGCTGCGAAAGCTAGTTTAGAATAGGTTTTATAGGGCCTTAATTATTATACCAGTCATGGGGGAGATTTAGGTTAAATAGTGCAGAAAACGTAAAATACAGCAAATTCCAAGAAAAGCCTAAGAAAATAGATAAACAATAAAGTTATCATACTAAACCCAATACATTATGTCGCCGCAATCTCAAAATTGCACGCCCTACCTCATTTAAGGTGATATATCCCCGACCCAGCGTAGTTCGAGTTTCTGATAAATTGTACCCACAGATTATGATGAACGATCCACTTTACGTTTCGTTACAGGGTTAGTGTCTTGTTAACTAAACTATGGGCGGAGTCTTGCTTGTTATGCTACTTTGAAAGGCAAGTACCTTTCAAAGTAGCATAACAAGACTCCACCTTTAGTCATTTACTATCTAATAATTATGTAACCCGCTTATACCTAATCCCTCGGTGACCATCTATTCGAGGGGGGTAAATTGAAAAACAGCGCTGCATGCAATGCATGCAGCAAATGCTGAATTTACTCCCTTTGTCTTTTTATTATTATTTTCTTGTGTATCTCTATCTATTGTGTATGATGGACAACAAAAGTATTATAATATTACAGGTATATCTTTGTATTTTGTTTGTCATCCATTTTATTAATTTGAAAAAATATTCGTCAATCTAGAATTTTAAACACTATTCCGCGTAGCGCGACCTATGAGTTCTCGAATGCTGATGAAGTAGTATTGGAAGGCCCCCCCATCGATGGAACGACTACTTTAGAAGCTTGTGGGAAGTCGTTGGATGGAAAAAGATCAAGACCGTTCGACGTGGCACTCTTTGGTGGATGTCTATATCCGTTAGTGACTACAGGCTGATGATTATTATGATCCCACGTAGCTTGCATACCTCAACCTGGTCTTCTTCTGCTTTTCATGTCACTGATTCTTTCTAAGTCATCGTGTATTAGATCAGCAACCAGGTTGAGGTATGGTGGCCCTGAAAAGGGCCTATAACCGTCGATGAAAGAATCGGTGTAGTGAGAGGATTAAAGTGCGCCTCTAAGGCTCGAATTCAGAGACAAGACTCGAGCATTGATCTGTACTTAAATCTCGATTTGAGGCGAGATTCTAATTCTTGGACAGTATTTAAGTATAGATTCAATGATCACAGTTCACCTGAGTAAATGCTTATTCTGAAACGTCAATCAGACGAAATCAGTGCTTGAGTTTAGATTTGATTAGACATTAATCAAATGCCATTTTCGTTCCGTTACACGTACTTTGATGCATATTTATACTTCACTTTATTGTTCTCTTCTATTTCCACCCTGTCTGTTTGAATTTCTGCGTAAAATGGATCGAAAATTATTATAAATAAATCAAAATGTAAACGAGAACATTTGAGTACAGATTTGAGACTCGATTCAGCTGAGAACAGTTTAAGTACCGTTCTTGAATAAAAGCTATGTTTGAGAAGAGATTCAATACTTAAGTAGAGTTCAGCTGATCTGTGATTAAATCTATGCTTGAGTCGTGTCTCTGAATACGAGCCTTAGAGGCTCAACCTGGTTACTAACCAATACAAGATGACTTAGAAATAATCAGTGACACGATATGAAGAAGCTTGATCTATATAGGTACAGACTTTCTGTTATCATATTAAACCTACTAGGAGGTAGGGCACAGCGAAATTTCTCTAAATTGGAACAGCCCGCCTGGGTGTTCCTGCGGTGAGTGAGGTTGCCAGAGCTCTTTAGGGGCGGAGGGGGGAGGGGGTTTTGGGTCGGCACCACAGACGTGATGCCTCTAGTATTGCAAGCGTTCATAGGCTACGGTAGCTGGTTGTCAACAGGCGGGCCGTGCCTGTTTGTCACCTTAGTCGTATAAAAAAAAACCTACCTAGTTGTACAGCTGACGTTGAGGGAAACTAGTTAAAATAAATTCTCAAAATGCTATTTCAAATACAAGCAAACAAAAGCTAAGTGTACACTTGCGGTAATAAATCTTGCTTTTTGCATCATTTCAACGTAACTTAATTAAAATTAAAGTGCTGCGAGGTTTCAAGTTAGACAAATTAACCAACTTCGGTAGTGTTAATGCACCAAGTTGGAATACTTTCTATTGATTTAAGGTTATATAATTTTCTTTGCGCTAACTTAATTGTTTCTTTGATTTTCATTGCCTTAAAATTACTAGGTACAAACAAAATATGGCGTCACTCACATTATACAGATTCAGAAATAGGATCAACATTCAAAAAACCCCCTTTTTAGGAAAAGCACCTTGTGAATCTGGTCCTAATAATTAATCAAAGGAACTACCAGACTATCCCTGGTATTTTAAGATCTTAAATCGTCATGAGTTGAGAGATAGTTTCAAGAAAAATACTTTTCTGGGAGCATTTTCTATGAAATTATTCAGGGTGTCAGTGTGAGTGAAGTGAAAACATATGAAATCGGGGTCAGTTGCAAATTATTTTTCACTCAACTCCCACACTGACAGCAGCTTGACATTCATTTCATAGAAGTTCTGAGAAATTGATTGTTTTTTACATTTCTCCCTAAAATTCCACTCACGACCATTAAAGATATACAGTCATGACTTCCATATATACGTAAAGTGGATGGCCCCCACTCGTAGCCCCGATGACAATGCCACAGGAACTTTCATCATCTATCCGCACCCCTTTGAACTAAAAAAACAAACATGGCGGACCTTTGAATGCGAAAACATTATCGATAAAGATGTCCTGAAAGCTTCGGAAGCCAGGGAGCGATCAATCATGTGTGCGTTCAACAACTTTGTTGCTAAACGATTTGCGTCTCAGTGCGGAACGCGTTTATCAGCTTCACCCTTGTAGGAAATTGAACCAGTTACGTAAATAAAAGTACCAGTTTCGGTAAATAATAGAATAGAATAGAAAACTTTTATTTAACAAACAACAAAGAACCCACCTATGGGTAGGCAAGTATTCACCTCACCAGCAGGAGGCAACTAGCCTCGCTCTGTGTCAGGTACGTATAACATTTTTTTTCTAGTGAGCCCTCTTATACAGCGTACCTACATACATTTTCCGATTTGAATACATTCGTGTACAAGCGGGATTCGAACCCACGACCTGTGGTTCTGAAAACGGGTCTACTACCACCACTCTACCAGTGCTCCATACCACCTAATAAGGCTATTATACAACATAATACCTAAGGTTACATTTCAGCGCAAAATCGCCTTATCAACCCAAGGCTCTATGCACATCGCCCTAAAAATTCAATGAATAATTAAAAAAACTCACCCTCCTGTTGGGGATGTTGACCAAAATCGTTAATTTATTATTGAAGTGTAAAAGGGTCCAAAGCTCGTCTCTTGAATAATTGATCGGGTTTGTTCAATAATTAATAACACTTTACCGCTAACTTAAGGTTTAGTTCATTTTGCTTTGGCTCAATGCTAAATTATGGGTGTCTTTATTTGTTACTAGCTTCCGCCCACGGCTTCGCTCGCGTGGTACCTATATAGCCTATATGCTATTCTAGGTAAATAACTATTTATATTCCAAGCTTCAACGAAATCGGTTGAGCCGTTACGGCGTGATTAAAATAAATAAATAAATATTCCGGACATATCACACACGGTCAACTGATCCCAAACTAGGCATAGCCTGTACTAAGGGTACCAGAGACTGATATACATAATAGATATATATTTAACACCCAGACACAGAACAAACATCTGTGTTCATCTCACAAACGTTTGTCCAGTGCGGGAATCGAACCCGCGACCTCTAGCGCAGAAGGCAGAGTTACTACCAACTGAGCTATGAGGCCTGTCAATTGAATAACAAACATCTAAACATCCTCACAAACTCTCGCATTTATAATATTAGTAGGATAGGTTAGGTCATCATTTTTTTTTCGATTTGATATTATTCTACGGGTATATTACATTTTTTAAAGATCGTTAATTTCATGTCAATGTATGTTGCTAAATATTTATTTCTATTTGTATTCGTTTTAGTTTTTACATCAAAATCTCTTTCAAATTGAACTGTTTTTAGGGACGCTATATAAATCAGACTGAAACTCATGGGTGTTTAATTTTAAGCCCCCTTTCAATAAGAGTAAATGGAATTCTCAAACTACATGTGAAAATAAATCTAACGTTCTCGTTCAAGCCAGCCAAAAGTTAGTACTTTTATCTAGACAACTACTTAGCACTAAATCTCTATTTTTAAAGACACGTCCAGTGAACCAGTACCTAAGCCCTTTGCACTAATATGTGACACTCAAACATGAATCTGCTTTTAGGTAACGTTGGAAATAGAACAATATATTAATAGATAGTCCCAATTATATTGATTGTGAAGGTTGCGGGAAGTACGGGAATGGATGAGGCTCAAGACCGTTCGTCGTGGCACTCTTTAGGGAGGCCTATGTCCAGCAGTGGTCTTCCTTAGACCCAGACCCGAAACCCAATATTAACAGGTCATACAAACATTATTGTCTCGCAGCGCTAATCGAACCTGCAACCCTTGCGTCTCTGACGGGCCTCCTCCGCTGCGCCACCGAGGTCATCAGTTATGTATTACCAAGCAGTTATTTCAGTATGATAGAGCTTATTATTTGTGGGTAAAATGGCGAACAAGGCGGACGAACATGACGTTTCAAAAACACAAGCTAATTCTGTTTTTTATTTCAGGTAAGTAATCATCGCAACCTAGCTACGTACGTACAAAGAACTGAAAATAAACAAGGTACCTTCTCCATTTTAAACTTTGTAACCCCGCAATAAAGTGCAGATTACGCCTAGCAATCAGATCATAATCTGCAGTGTAATTCTCCTGAGATGTTTCGAAGCCACAAAGTCCTCTAGATGTTAGATACCAAGAAAATTTACAGTTTATTTAGTCTGTGGATCTTTGTTGTGGCTTGTAATTGGAAGATGCTACAGTATGCAATACATGTTGCTGATTCACCAGACAATCATATTAACCCTACCAGGCTCGTATCTTTAATCGTCCTCAGTGTAAGAGTGGAAAAATTTCAAAAAATCTGTCAGTATTTTTTATGAAATGCTAATGCCAGGCGGCTCTGTCAGCGTGAGTGGAGTGAAAACATACAACTAAGAATATTAGGGTAAGTCAACCGACACAAACGGACATTACTTTCATCGCCACTGGGATCTTTGATAGAGCCCGAACCAGACTGAGTAATGACTAAAGATACAAGTCATATCACCACTGAAATTGAACCGTCATTATAAAATAATCGGATTACTTACATTAACAAAAAAACACAGCTAATATCCTTTTTTGAAGATATCAGTTGAAATATGGATGAAATGTACCTAACCCTACACTGTATCCTTACTTTTCATCATCATCAGTCTGTATTAGTCCAGTGCTAATTATAGGCCTCCCCCAAAGAGTTCCATGACGCAAAGTCTTGAACCCTTTTCCATCCAAGGTCGTCGTCGCGTCGGTCCATCGGGTGGGGCTTCCAGAACTGCGTCGCCCGGATAGTGGTTGCCATTCTAGAACTTTCATCCCCCAATTGGTTGTCAGTTCTGCGAGCTATATGGCCTGCCCACTGCTAATTCTAAGATCGGTTCTTCTACGGAATTTCTCATTTCGGAAATTTTATCCTTACTTTTATATAAATAAAATACTGTAACGCCTATAATTCTTTCACGCGACTGAATTTCGCCGTAACATCCCAAAAAGTTTCTAACTGAACCATGTTACTCGTTTCTTTATAAAGTACTTAAATCGAAATCCCTTTATACTTTCGTCGGAGTATTGTTCCCTGGTGTAAAAAGCCGTTCACGTGAATTTAGAACAGAAAAAGATATTATTTTTGCTGCTAGCGGTAATTCGCTTCGCTCAAAGCTTACTAAAATTAAGTAAAATACGAATGTTTTTTTAACTTCGCAGTAAAATTGAAATTAGGTTCAAGATTATTGTTTAAGTCAAACGTATCTATTGAAAGATTGTCACTCCAATGGTTTAATCTTATTTGCACTTTAGATGGACCAGATTATGAAAGCTCATTATATTTTAGCTAGTTGTAGCACCCAGCGAATTGCTACAACTAGCAAATTTGACTGGCCTCATAGCTCAGTTGGTAGTTACTCTGCCTTCTGCGCTAGAGATGACACAGATGTTTGTTCTGTGTCTGGGTGTTAAATATATATCTATTATGTATGTCAGTCTCTGGTACCCATAGTACAGGCTATGCCTAGTTTGGGATCAGTTGACCGTGTGTGATATATCCGGAATAAAAATGTATATATATATATATATATATATATTATGTTTAACCTGTGGTTGACGGCGAACCTATCGCGTAATTGCGATTGATTGACTTTCAAAGTAAATTGTATTCCAATAGTCTTCTGCCATTGATGACTGACGGAATTGACTGACTTACGCATTATTGAAGACTGTTCGGAGGACCAAAAGTCCCCATAGCTGATGCTGGCCGCTGTAAACAAACTCTATTAGACTTTAAATTGAATGTCTGGCTTGTGGAGTCACGTACACAGTTACACAAATATTAGAAACAATAAATAAGCTACGTGATAGCTATAATTGTACCAGTTGAATAATAGCTGTTTTGAAAATAAATCGATAGTTGTTCAAATAAAGGTGCCAGGTACAATTATCGTCGGTCACACGTGGCTGAAGAAAGCTCCTATTCCAGCCCTGTCACACTCAGCCTTTTAAAGTCTTTTTGGGCACAGCGAGAATTTCTCGCTCTAAATTGGAGCAGCCCCCTGGAGGTACCTCCGCTTTATAGAAGAACGCAGCCACATAACATTATTTGTATCAAATAGTGTTGTGTTCCTGCGGTGATTAAGGTTGCCAGAGCTCTATAAGGGGAGGGGGGTTCGGGTTCGGTT
Source organism: Anticlea derivata (assembly GCA_947579855.1). Lineage (NCBI taxonomy): Eukaryota > Metazoa > Arthropoda > Insecta > Lepidoptera > Geometridae > Anticlea > Anticlea derivata. Next base: position 9,384,229 of record OX388274.1, on the reverse strand, counting down.
CGAACGGATTAAGTGCGCCTCTTATAGGATCCTTTCGTGTACATATAACATGTCTTCGATTTTTTGTGTTCTTGGACAGGCCGGTTTCGTCACGATATTTTCCATCACCGTTAGGAACACTAGTATAGCGCACATAAATTTTCCAAATGGAAACTACGCTGGCGCACGACCGGGATTCGAACTCCCACCACTCCACCTGTGCTCTGTTATGTAGCTTATGACAGCCACTTTTGCAGCGAGTTTTTCACGCCGCTTGTTATCGCTGCCTAAAAAAAGGCTAGGTGTGACCGAAATCCTACATTGGCATTCTTAGAGGCAAAGTGTATGGTGTCAATGCTGTATTTCCGTTTGAAGGAAGAGGAAACTGGAATAGACTTATCAACCCATGTCTCAGTGTGATGGACGCAATGCGTGGGCCCCATCCTATTAAAAGGTAAAATAAAGAACTTTTGGGTTTATAAATATAAGATCAAAGAAAAGCTAGCCAGCCATCCGAATCTTTTCCAGACATTTAACTAGCATATTTCCACAGGTTTACCTGCTTTACTCACAAACACCAAAATCAGCCCAGCAATGTGACATGAAAGCATAACAAACAAACAGCTAACAGTATACTTTTATTAGTAGGACTTTGCTATTTGCCGTTCTTGGAAATTGTATTAAGCTTGGTCCAGTAGTAAAAGGACGAACAAGTGCGAACTGAAACTTTGTCAAGTGTTCTTTCTAAGAAACGTGATAACATTTTACTTCGAAATATCATGTTTATTTAATGTAAAGGCAATGTGCCTTTATGCTATTTAAAGTATTTTTGACGCATTTTACGAGCTTAACAGCTTAAAAGCTTACAGAAGATACTTGCTGTGTCTTTGAAGGAAAAATTTGCATAAAATACCTAGAGTATTAAAGTATTAAGGTTAGGTAAAGGGCATTTGCACTATTATGCCAACCTGCATGCCCTGCGTGGCGAGTATTGCCAAATGCCCTCAAATGATTGTTTCTGGTAATCTATCAGGGAAACTTATTTTCAGCAGTGGACGTCATGCTGCTGTAATGATGATGATGTATCATCATTTCAGCAGCATTTTTTACTTTTCTATTTTTTATTTTATACAGCATTTTTTACTTTTTCAGTGAAGACCCTAAAACAAGAATTAAGAGTCCAACATGGGACAGACGTGGGACGGACGGACAGTTCGGGAATACGTAAAGTTTACTGAGGTCCCATCTTAATTTGTAGTTTCAAACATTTGAATTGAGTTTCATTGGGTTTTCAAAGGAAATAGGTCGATCGTAATATAACTTTAGTATCGCGAAGTCAAAGAAAAAACATGGCGTCTTGTGCAACTCGGGAACCTTCGACAAAATATCATGGTAGATGATGACAGATTTTTGGAGGAGGTAGGGCATAGCGAGATTTTCTCGTTCTAAATTGGAGCAGCCCGCCTGGGGAGGTACCTCCGCCTTACAGAAGATCGCAGCCAAATAACATTATTTGTTTCAAATAGTGTTGTGTTCCTGCGGTGAGTAAGGTTGCCAGAGTTCTTTAGGGGGAGGGGGGTTCGGGGTCGGCAACGCGTGCGTGATGCCTCTGGTATTGCAAGCGCTCATAGGCTACGGTAACCGCTTACCAACAGGTGGGCAGTATGCTTGTTTGCCACCTCAGTTGTATAAAAAAAAAAAAAAAAATGACATTAATAGTTTTCACCCGTGATCTGAGGTCATTTTTGCTTTGAGATTTTGTGTTTTATCTGTGGCCCCGGTATTAATAATTCACGATAGCGTTATAGAGTCCTTTTCATGAAAGCAAAATTAAAAGATTTTAAGCACCACCGATGTCATTGTCTAATATTTGACTCTTTTCGTATCGTAAGCGTGATTATCTTGAATTGTTCGTGCACAGGGAACTAAAGTCACCAATATTGGCTATCGCCAATTGCGTTTGTTTATACAATGAGACATAATAATAATAATAAAAGCTTTATTCATACCTTACACAACATTTTGATTTAACGCTATCTTAATGTGTATGTAACTAAATGCTATGTTTTTTTTATATATTCTATAACGTTTCACTAAATAGTAATATATATTTCACATTAGTTTTATGTGTGAGACATACTCGCTTCTAACGTTGCATACCCAGCAGCTTTAAATATTCAATGCAAGGCGATACTCGCTCTTCGACATGCGGTGGTACGTGTAGGTTAAACGAGTAAACGTTTTTATCTGCTTTTGAATCGCATTTTCGAGAGAAATTCTCAATTTAGACAAAGACTTAAACATACAAGATACATGCGAATTTATTTTTTAGGCGACATGCTCTGATTTCAGTTATAAAGGTTACCTACTTATTCCTTTAAAATTCACTCCTTTAGGCTCATTGTCTTAGAACAATACTTTATGTAGACGTTCAAACATGCTTGTAACGAAACGAGGCCTGGAGCTACGAGTATCTTGAGATTTTCTAAGAAGCTGCCGTGAGCCTGTAAAATGAATTATGAAGAATGGAGAATTATACGGTCTATTGAAATATATGAAATATATTTATTTGACACAACAAGTAGGTACAATACCGGGAGCTATATAACTATTTCTTTAAGCACTATGTAGTATAGAAATAACAGAGGTTTAGATAATTATAATAACAGTAGGTACTGATGCACCTTACAAATAAAAGATGCGCCATGAGCCGGACTAGAATATCTATGCCCCGGTTCGTAGCGCCCTCCGTCCGACGGTTGGTAGGTAAATATAATCACTTATAACTGTTGTGTGTTTTTAGTGGTGACCACAGACATAAAGGCCTCATATACAAGCTCAAAGTCGCGCAACGGGCTATGGAGAGAGCTATGCTCGGAGTTTCACTACGTGATAAGATCCGAAATGAGGAAATCCGTGGAAGAACGAAGGTCACCGACATAGCTCTCAGAATTAGCAAGTTGAAGTGGCAGTGGGCAGGCCATATAGCTCGCAGAACCGATAACCGTTGGGGAGTAAAGGTTCTCGAATGGCGACCACGAACCGGGCGACGCAGTGTTTGAAGGCCCCCCACATTGTAGAGGTTGCGGGAAGTCGGTGGATGGAAAGGGCTCAAGACCGTTCGTCGTGGAACTCTTTGGGGGAGGCCTATGTCCAGCAGTGGACTTCTACAGGTTGTTGATGATGATGATGACAGACATAAAATACAAGATGATCTAAAATATATATACTATCCCGAAAGGGGCTTATTCTACAACTACAATAAAAAAATTGATAATTTGAATTGAAGAAAACACTGCAAAGATTAGCTGTTTCGAGGTGAAATCAGTTAAATTCAATTATCCAGCTGTATGTAATATTATTTAAAAAACTGCTTACTTCAATCGTTCGTAAAAAAATACGAATACGAATTTTTCGCTAATATTCCTTCTTATTGTTGATAGAATAGATTTTTCAAGATTTTATTAATACTATAAATCAACTTATAGACGACGCACCAGTCACTTGATAAATTAACCACTAACGCCCGTCAAATAACGGCGATTGCTCTTAGGAAAGCCTGACATTAGGAAGCGTTCTTCGCATAAACAACACCTTCTCATTAGTTAAAATTGTATGCTAGCAACAAACGGTGTAAATGAGTAAATATTCTGTTGTGTGACAACAATCAAGGCGTATCAATTCCAACAGAGAATATGTAAACATTAAGTACGAATAACCCGTTTTGGCATCGGCTGAAGAATAGACCTATTCATATCTACCTAACCGTGGATGACGTAAGAGGCGTTTGAGTTTAATATTAATATTGTAAAATTGATTTCATGGAGAAGCCACCGGCTCCTGAAACACAGTTTTACTGGTCGGTTTACTTGTCCAATATTTTATGTCAATAAATAGCTTTTGTTTTGTTTGAAGGGACAAAAGCTAGGGGGTCAGCAGTGTCCCCTATTTTCACAAAGATAGCTCCTCTCTAGATAATATTGTCGTCCATCTTCCGACACTGCATCGCCCGGTTGGTGGTTGCCATTTGAGAACCTTTATTCCCATACTTTTTTCTTTATATCCTGACAAATATGATTTGAAATTTTTCCTCATTATTCTCCTCACGACGATTAAAGTTACGGGACTAGCATCTATCGGGGTTAAACTCCGCAAACATTTTCCGTTCATCCATAGTTGGCGCCTCGCCCGCACACTGCCATATCTCACAAAGTTTAAGGTCAGGAGTGGATTTATTGTTTACTTCATCAACACGCTCGATTTAACCGATGAATATCTGATTTATGATGGAATTCGATTCGGCTGGGTCAGTGACGGCTGCTGGAGTGGAAGCCGTTAACTCGCATTTTCGTCTCTCAGTTGCCCCGCATTGCAGGACGAAAATATTTTGATCAAGGATGCGACTTGTCCTTAGCAAACAACTTGGACGAATCGGTGTAAAATTTTTGTATGTTTATTTGTTAGAGTATAACTTTCTAACCGAAAATTCGATCTGCATGAAATTTAGTAGGTCAACATGACATAAGTTGTACTATCAAAATTTGTTGGTAAGAATGTGAGATAAATCGACTAGGGCGTTGCTAAGATATAGCGGTCTAAAATGGGGGGCAACCTATCACGTATGGAATGCTCCACTACTGAAATATGTGTTGAATGTTTGTATCTTGGGGATACAAAACGAGAGCCCATTTTTTTTCTATTTCTTTATTTTATATTCAATAGATTACAAGTCGCAAAAAACCGATATTAAGCTCTATTCGGGAATAAGACCACCTGTCACCGGGAGTCGATTTAACGCATTAGATTCGTACGCGTGGTTGGATGGTATATCCCCCTTATTCACAAACCTGGCTTAAGAGTCTCAAATGCAGCCTGATTCACTTGCCGTATGCAAAGTAGGAGGGTGTAATAATCCACAATACATGATACTGGTTTGGTTGCTTTTCTCTCAAACGATGAAGGTAATATCGTGAGAAGATATGTGACATGTGCACAAAAACTAATTAGTTTCACGCTGATTCTTTCGCCAACGGTCATTGGCCCTTTTTTGAGCCACCATACCCTAGTGTAATGCAGGATGACCGTCATAGGCAATACCTTAGCCTATGACGGTCATCCTGCCCTTTGTGTAAACATAATGGGAATTACTTTCGCTACTTTGATGATGATTTTAACGATCTTGTCATCATCTGAAAGGTTTCAAACATGAAGAAGAAGAATGTGAAGTTATGAAGATTTCTCTTTTGAATTTTTAAGCGTTTTGGATATGGCTGAGACTTAAAATTATCCTCAAAACTGCGAACGTCAATCTTATTTTGCTTACGCAATAGCAGTCCAGCATGCGGCTTTCAAGATGAGTGAAAAATGCGATGCGATGCAGTGCTAATGGAGGTAGAGCTTTAAGACCTATGCCCACTACAATGTAACTGCCCATGACCGAGCTTTGAATGTATCAGACACGTAACAGACTCTGCCAGATACAACTGTGCCCACTAGAACGTATCATTACCTATATTATTCTCTTCGTAAATTCGCTGAGGGTCCGGTCATGGCACGCTACGGTGTTTGTCGGTGACGGAACGTTCTAGTGGGAATTGTGAACATAAAAAAATTTATTCTATAGATTCTATAGAATACATTTTATTAAGTCCTAGTCTAGTTGTAGTGGGAATTGTGTTATATTAATTTATCTATAGAATACATTTTTTCATGTCCTAGTCCGTGGGTGTCTTTTAGGCGCAGTGTTAACTCAGTTTATACACACTTCTTTGAGAATAAGGGGCCAGAGTCGATTTAATGTATTAGATTCGAACGCGCGGTTGGCTGAAATCGGTAAAATGTACACTTGTGCACACTAAGCGTTTTTATTACACAGTTATTTTCACGAAAGGTTAAGTAATTAATTAAGTAATTAAGTAACCTTGCTACGAACATTCTACAATGCTAAGGGCTTCGGTACGCTATCAAGGAAATATCGTATACCGTTTGAACGCGGCTTTACACAGACAAAATCTGAGCACAGTCTGTTTCGTAACGAAGAGCATGACAAAATCAAATAATCCCGCTAATACCGAAACGCACGCGATGAAAAACGATGCTCGTTTTCAGTTTACATCTATTTGATTTGTTGCAACCATGGAAATCACTTTGTCATTTTTCCGATAAGCGTAACTCTTGTTGCTCATGCAATAAAGATCAGATTGTTGCGAGTGCTTTTCAATAAAGGTTGTAGCGTTGTTTACGGAACCATTTTAAAATATCTTGTTGAAGCAGATTTCACTTCACCTATCAGTACGTAGAGGCACATTTTATTTTTAATCAGCCAACAGTCCCATTTGCAGATAGTTTGTATTATCTGAAAATTGGGACTGTTGGCTGATTGTCTGTTGTCCCGCAACGGGTATTGACCTCGCACCCTTTGCTCAAACGGGCACTCGCCCGCTACGCCAACTAGCCTTTAGACTACACAACTCAGGTAAGTATTTTTTTTATACAACTCAATGGTTACCGTAGCCTATGAACGCTTGCAATACCAGAGGCATCACACACTCGTTGCCGACCCCCTTAAAGAGCTCTGGCAACCTTACTCATCGCAGGAACACAACACTATTTGAAACAAATAATGTTATTTGGATGCGGTCTTCTGTTTATGTGAAATACAATTTTTGTCCTCAAACTTGTCAATCGTAAAGGATATCATTATTACTTTTTAACAACGAGCTCTCCCATAAACATCCGAGTTATAAATAAAGTTGTCTTATCGTTTCCGGACCCTCATAAAAATCCAATTAAAACACTCTGATGGCCTGCCTCGGCTGAAATCTGTATCATCATTTCATCATCATTCCAGCCGTTGGAAGTCCACTACTGAAAATCTGCCTCCCCTCAGATTTCCAGAACGACTTCCTATTATGTGAGAGGAACTTGTCATACTCACCACCTTCGGCAATGATTAGCGCGATATAAAATGTGCATAACGTAACGTTTTTGGTTGTAGTTTAGCTTTGGTAATCACGTTTAAAATTAGTGCGACTGCCCCCCCAAAAATGAAAAATTCACGATAGCGTTATACTTACGATACGATAGCAAATGTCAAATCTTACTACAAACATCACCGATTTCTTTGGCTAATCTATGATATTAACTATCGTATCGCAAGCGTAACGCTATCGTGAATCATTCTTGCTTTGGACAAGACACACAAACAACGAACATGAAAAAATATTTAACAACATAATTTAAATATTATCCAAAATTATTATCGGATCAGCGAGATTCGAACCCGCATCACAGTGAATCCTAGTGTGCGGTCAGGACTATGTGTGTGACTGAAGTATTATTATTATTGTTATTATCTTCACCCTGAATCGGAAATGCGATTCCAAAGCTTTATCAATTTTCAAAGTGACATGAGGCAATACAGTTTTCGTCTCATCTAGTCTCAAGTCATCACTATGAAATAATGTAGTACCTATCATCAATAGTACTGGCTGATGATACTAAAGAGCAAGTTCAAATATAGGTACCCAAACTCATCATCAGCCTGTAGAAGTCCACTGCTAGACATAGGCCTCCCCCAAAGAGTTCCACGACGAACGGTTTATAGCCTTTTCCATCCACCGACTTCCCGCAACCTTCACAATGTTGGTCCATCGGGTGCCTAACACTGCGTCACTCGGTTCGACGTCGCCATTCGAGAACCTTTACTCCCCAACGGTTATCGGTTCTTCTAGCTATATGGCCTGCCCACTGCCAATTTAACTTGATAATTCTGAGAGCTATGTCGGTGACCTTACCTAACTAACATAAGTTTTATCATAACTTAATATCCGCCCGTAAAGCAGGAAAAGAATGACATTTCAGTCTGAGTTGCCTTCCCTCCGTATCGACCTAACAACTCGTTACGTACAGGCTCGTCTTCCCACGCTCTAAGTATTACGAACTGATCTGAACTCTTACACGGGTGATTAAAATTGCATCTTTGGGAGTTGGCGAGAGAACATGGTGCCAGCAGCAGCTCTGAGGCTGGTAAAACATTTTTTTAAATATTAAATGGTCACTTAACAAGTGAATTTTCGGAAGTCGACATTCCACAATACTTATTTATACAATCCCTAAAGGAGCCTTATCTATTAAAAACAATAAAAAAAAATGAAAAAAAAGCAATTTTTGAAATAATGTTTTTAAGTTAAGATAATTATACAGCGTCTTTAAAGACGCTGTATAATTCATCTAGAATATATGCAATAATGCCTTACTTTTTTATTAATTGGTCAACCTGAAATAATGTTTTTCCAGTTTAGATAATTATACAGCGTCTTTTGTCAGGCAAAAGACGCTGTATAATTCATCTAGAATATATGCAATAATGTCTTACTTTTTTATTAATTGGTCAACCTGCATTTTTGTTTGTAAAGAAGTCTAGATTTCATCTTACGTATTATCAAGCGGGTAACAACGAGCTGATAACGGAGTCAGGAGCACTTCAAGGCACTCCTCAGCAAATTGTCCGATTGAACTGAAACTTTGCATACCTGTCAGCTTTTGATGACAATACAATATTATGGTGACAACCTAAGCTGTTCTATAGAACTCCTCAGCAAATTATCCGATTGAGCTGAAACTTTATAAACCTGTCAAGCTCCGATACATTTATGATGAAAACAAGCTGACCTGATGAAATTACTTAGATTGAGCCTAAAAAGTGTACCAGGGTGCCAGTACTATTGTTCATTCTGTGACAAGGGTAAGTTGAAACTTGGAGAACACTCAAAAGGCCCTTAAAGTAAGTTATAACTGTTGCCTAATTTCACCGTATCTTTGTGCGTTTAAGGTGATGGATGACGGTTAAGCCTGGGAAAAACTCATTTACTAATTGTTATAACAAAGCAATAAATTAAAAACGTCAGGGGTTACTGGACTGTAGGTGATCACACCCTTATGTCTGTGTTTTTAACACAGACGTTATCTATTTTCACGGAGTTTTATGCCAGCTAGATAGTTCTGAACCTTTGTTTTTTTTATCGAGCGAATGAAGTTTTCTGAAACAACTTTGGATGAATCGGCGTTTAGAACGCATAACTTTCGAACTGTTAATTCGATCTGCATGGAATTAAGTAATTCAGCGGAATGTACTATCAAGATTTGCTGGTAAGAAAATAAGTTAAATCGGCTAAGAGGTTGCTAAGATATAGGGGTCCGAAAAGCAGCTCCAAAAAGTAAAAACATGAAGTGGAGTATCATATGAAAGAGCTTTTTTCATACATTCCAAAACAAATTTTATTCATACACAACAAATATAGTAATATTCAAAAAATCAATACAACGTGTGATCCCATTCGGTAAAGTTTCAATGACTTCGTAGTTCATTTAAGATTGGATATAAGTAAGAACATGTTAAAGATGTGATTTTAAAAGTTTATCATAGTTCTAACAACCATCTTCGAAGCACCAACTTTTACCACTTTGTGAGATTGGCGTTCGGAGCGAACCACTAGTCTTAGATATCAATACTAACAGAATGAGTGGAAAAAATGTATTTACCAAATGGGGGCCTTTTCGCCACTCGGTCTTGCAATGGGCGACCAAATTGTCATATATCAGCAAAATAAAATATTGTAAAAGCCCCACCGAGCATTAGCAAGAGTAAATATTACGGAAATACATATAAATTCTATTCACTTTCCCTTTTTATCCTCGACTATCCAAACATAATATTTCAGCGTAGCGTGTACTCTAGGAATTATTGTGGTCTCGTTTGTTCCACGGATGATTGATGATCCAAAAAGCCCGTTTCTCTGTACAGTCGCCGCAAAAACAGACAGAAGTAAGGAAGCTCAAGGCGTCATAAAGAACTCAAAAGCACAACCATCGAAAGTTAGCGCAAACGTTGTACCTATACGTGATTAAAAATTTCATTAAGTCAATCGTCGACTCGTTCGCTAAAAACTCGGCAGAAAGGAACAGTTGAAGATTTGCAAAATAAATAATATTTTTCATCGTCAACACGGCTGATTTCTTTTTAGTGTATAATTTAAAAGTCAATATAAGCTAGCCGGCGGATTAACGATTGGCTCAAGAAAATCATATTGGTTAAGTATGTTGATATCCAAGCATCTGTAAGAAATTTTAGTGATTCACATTACTTTTTAAGGCTGACTGTACTAACTTTTTATACAAGATAACTTTATATCACAGCAAGCATCTGGTTTTTGGGTGCGTCACTTAAACGAGATTTTATTTTTGTGTGTTACGTAGTTCAATCACTTTTTATCTTGTCACTTTCCGTTCCACTTTTCGATGTCAGTTTCGTACGGCTAAGAATTTTATTACATGAATGTATTTATCATCGTGGTGGCCACGGCTGAAGAATAAGCCCCTCCATTACTGCCCGTGGATGTCGTAAGAGGCGACTAAGGGAAAAAAACTAGTTTATGTGTAGCTGCGTTCCCTATCAATTCCTTTATCTGCGCTCGCCAACACGCATGCCCAACGTGGCGAGTGTGGGCAAATTTCCTCAAATGATTGTTTGGGTGTAGGCCGTACAAGGTGGGTCGCGCTAGAAATGTATGGGGGAGGCCTTTGTTCAGCAGTGAACATCCTACGGCTGAAATAATGACGATGATGATGATTTATGACTTACCCTGAGGAATCCTGTAGTTTCTGTATGGATAGAATTGACAATATGGTTGAAATACTTATAATTTGGCCGTGGTGGCCCCTGTTAAAGAATAGGCCCCTCCATATCTCTATCCGCGGATGTCGTAAGAAGCGACTAAGGGAAAAAAGCTAGGGGATGGGCAGCAGCGTCCCTCATTTTAACAACGATAGCTCTAACTGCGCTTGCCAACCCGCATGCCCAGCGTGGTGAGTATGGGCAAATCCCCCCACATGATAAGGAATTTGCTCTGTCTGTGGGGGAGGCCATGTTCAGCAGTGGACATCGAACGGCTGAAATGATGATGACTTATAATTTTACAAGCTTTTCTTTACTTCACTTGTTAGTTTACTGTGGTGGCACCGGTTGAACTGTACGTACTGTATATATGTAAATGTGAATATGTAACTGTGTATATACTGGGGTAAAAATACCGCAAAAGCAAATTATAAACCATAAAATAAAATTGTTTTGTTTTATTTGTAAATTATCACTGTGATTTATAATTAATTATTAATCACAGTGAATAATAATTAATTATAATTCATATCCTACATAACACTTCATTGTGTTAAATACATAAATGTATTTAACACAATGAAGACATAGGTATCTTGAATCCTGTCCCTATCTTAGAAATATCATTATTATAAACATTTAATAAAATGAGTTTAGTATTCCATACTTTTATAAAGCGGTTAATCAAAATTATCTGAATAGAATTGTTCTTACATTACTATTTAAATGTTTGTGCTAAAAAAACGATAACGCTAATAATTATTCACAATCCAATAAGTCACATCGAACTCAGTTCAACAAATCGTTATGATACTCAGAGCCAACATCTAAAGAACTCCTCAGCTGCATTCTAGAGTCCCTGTATATAGCTACCACATCATTCTGCTTCTTCATCTTAATATAAATAATAACCCCTACTGCTATTAGTACTGCTGTTAATATACCGCACCAGATAACAGCAACGGCTGATGAACCATTTTTATCTTCAACTTCCACTACTGCTGTAGTCTCATAGCTACCATCACCACATTGAATGCCGTGCACGTTGTCCTCATGATAAATCTTATCAATGGACGTGATTTCTATCTGATAAACTCCGTAGTGAGGAAGGTCTTTGAGCGTAGCGTTCCTTATAATCTCTTGACACGAAATAGGATTTCCTCCCAAGCTTAAAGTCTTCAATTTTCGCTGGGTTACCAGCACCAACTTGTTAATATCAAGGGTTTTTATTCGATTGTAATCAATCACCAAAGTTTTGAGTTCGGTACACTCGTGGAACACATGAACGTCTAGGGACTCCATCTTGTTATTGGATACATCGAGTAACTCTGTTTTATGTAACCCTTTGAGACTCCCATAACGCAATTTTGATATGTAATTCGATGATAAATTTAGCAATTTTAAATTTTTCATATTTTGAAACGTACCTGGGGGCAGGTCAGCTAATTTGTTATGACTCAGATCAAGAGATTGCAAAAAGTTAATGTTTTTGAAAAACGTATTGTTTATAAAAGCGATGTTATTATTGCTCAAATCTACGATCAGCAGTTTTTCGAACAGACTCAAGTCGATGTTATTTATATTGTTCGATGAAAGCCTGAGATCGACCAACTGGGTTAGCGTATTAGTATGGAAATTATTAAAGTTTTCGATGTAGTTATTAGAGAGATACAGGACTTGTAATTCTGGAAATATTTTAGCATTAACGTTGGACACATCGGACAACCCGTTGTTAGACATATCAAGGTACAACAACTTGCAACTCTCTGGAAAAACTCCTGCCATATTTTCTAATTGGTTATTGTTCAAATATGCCGATTTCAAATTAGTAAGAAGGCTATTATTGAATTGCAAATTTTGCAGTCTATTGTATGAAAGGTCTAAGCTGTACATGTTGCTCATATTCCTGAAGTTATCTGTTGCGATGTACTCAATAGCATTGTGTGATAAGTTAAGTCTGGCTAGAAGGGGCATATCTACGAACACTTCATGATTAACTCTACTCAAATTGTAGTTACTCAGGTCTAAAAAACGTAAATATTTTGCTGGACTAAACATATTGGCATCGATTTCTCCAGTAAATCGGTTGTCTTGTATGTTCAAATACTGCAAACTAGCAAGCGGTAAAGCTTTAGCCTCAATTTTTGTAATTATATTCATAGATAAGTCAAGTTTCTTTAATGATATTTGGTTTTCAAACAATTTTTTTTCTAAGAAAGTTACTTTGTTATTATTCACGTACAATTCCGTCAAATTCTTTAAACAACTTTTTATAAAGTTTAACTGAGATATTTCGTTGAAAGAGAGGTCCAAAATGAATACAGTAGAATTAATGAAGGCAAAGTTTTCGATATTGCTAATGTGATTCCGACTCAAATTCAAGTAAACTAAATTTGTCATATCCACAAACGATTCATCTTTCAAAATAGTAATATTTTGTTGCGATAGATCAAATTTAGTTATATTTTTTAACCCTGCAAACGTTTTATTCGTTATCTCTTCCGTTATGTTATTCTTTTCCAAGTTAAGATAAGTTAAGTTGTTGTTTTTGAAACTATCTCCTTCAATAATACTGATTTGGTTGTTGTATAGATCTAAATACTCAAGTTCTACGTTACTAGTAAACATGTGGCTATCAATTTTTGACCGTATAGCATTAAAACTTAGGTCGATTGTTCGCAGTTTTGATGACTGTATAAAGCAGTTGCTGTCAACCATTTTAATCTCATTGTGTGACATGTTTAGAAATTCTAAATTTTGTAGCCTATTTGTTTCGTAACCAATCAAACTTCCCAAATTGTTGTATGATAAATCCAGATACGACAGAGTCTTCAAATTCACCAGCGTTAAATTGAGCGTCCCTAAGTCATTGTTTTGCAGAAACAATGCATTCAGAAACTTCAAACCGCCAAAGCAATTGTCTGATAGACTTTTGAGTTTATTCCCATTCAAATGCAATGTATAAAGGCTTGGCAGCTCTGACAAGGCTTCATCAGTGAGATACGCCAGTTTGTTGAAAGACAAATCCAATACTTCGAGATTCCCCAACTTGCTGTCTGATATCTTGAATGATTCGGCTTCTAGATGCTCCAAAGCGTTGTAAGAAAGGTTCAAATACTGTAGCGATACCAAGGTTTTGAAAGTTTCACCATGAATCTCTTGAATTTGATTCCCGGAGAGATCCATGTAAATACATTTGGAGTAGTATCTAAAGCTGTGTTTTCCCAGAGACAGCCAATTATTCCAGGAGGCATTAATGTAGCGTACACGGTTGTCGAAGTTGGTGGCGCCAAAGAAAGCAGTAGTGAGCGTGCTAGCCGTAGAGTTTGTGATGACGAAGGTGACGTTGGGTTCGCCATGGCAGAGAGGGTTGGAGGCGCTACCAGGATGGTACAAGCAGGTCACGGTGTAAGTGCAGCCGGAGATGTCGTCAACCCCACAGTTGGTTATAGCTGACGCTTGATTTATGGCTATGATGAAGCAGGTAAACCCTGAAATAGGAGATAATTGAAAAGATAAATAAAAGCGATTTTTTTTTATATGTAATTTTGGTTTTCTAAGCAGTTACCTATAGGCAATTATCCAGGGTTATTTATTAAATGCGCAAACCCTGAAACTTGTTTGTTCATAATCGATAGTACCTACAATCAAATAAGTGGCGATTTTTTTAATACTTAAGTTTAAAATTCATTTTAATTTATACGAGTGTCTGGCCTTAAAATGCCTCCATAATTAAATGCTGCCAGTCATTTACCCAAAAAAGTTCAATTGAAACGATTGCATCATAATTTAAGGGAATCTGTTTGTGTCCAATCATTTTATTGTTATTAAAATCAGGTTTCCGAGTATTTACTCATTTACAAATAATAATGTAGACGCAAATTTAAAAATGACGGTCATCTCTACCGCTTTTCATCAAACTGAAGGCCCGTATGTACTTCGGTAATAAATACAAATATGCCTTGGATCCCCATGCCCCGTACCATCAACTTTGTGATTATGTTTAGGCGGTGTCGTAACTTGACGGTCTCCAAGATTTATGGTTTAAATTCATGCTGACACGTTTGTATTTGAATAGCAATAAGACAACATGGCAGGGCACTATGCCTCACTAAAATACCTCTAAGAAAATGATACGAATACAACACAGTAGTATTTTATGTTAATAAAAATGTGTTAACATAAAACCACTAAATGTTTTAAACGATTGAAAGAAAAGATTTACAAAACATCTCAAAAAATGTCGACAAAGCTTGACAAAAAAAAAGTGTTTATTTCAATAAAATCACTAGGATCACTTTGGAACGTCTGAGCAACTAACTAACTGAAGCTAAGCCTGCTCCTCGCGAGAATGCCTAGAAGAATCAGGCAACAACCACGGCTTGATGCTTTGACATGCCAATGTTATGCAATGTAAGAAAAAATATCTGATGCCTTTCATAAATGATGAATGATGAATGGAATGGAAAATGGAATGTAGAGATTCAGTGTGGTGCCGATCGAACTTGGTGAGGCTCAAATAATAATAATAATCAGGTATTAAGTAAAAATGTGTAAATATTAAGTAAAGAAGTAGCACTTACACAAACATTTAGCCAAAATCATTTTGTAGAGCGCACTGCAAGTCCACAATTGAGAAACTTACTCCACTATTAGTAATATCCATAAAAACAGCACATGAAGGTAATCGTAACAAAGACGGCCTCTGGAGGACAGTGACCAGTGAATGATGGCCAACATTTGATTATTTATTAATTTACAACAAAAGAACCGTAGAGACTTTATTTCTATAATGGGATTTCGCAAATCCGTCTTTTGAATTATCTTTTTTTATAGTACCCTAACTTGACTCTTAAAGAGGATCAGTTCAAGAAGCATTTATGTAAGCCATAATTAATCTTCGTTGCAGAATTTAGAGGATTAAAAAAAAATTGGCAGACTTTGTTTTGAAAGCATTTTCAGTATATGGTCAGTGTGATAGAAGTCAAAACCCTTGCCATTCTTGATGGAGTTTTTTGAATTCCTCTCACAATAAAATTATTTATTTTTATCTTAATCGGTGTCAGATTATTTTAAATAAAAAAATCTAAATTCCTTTAGCCAGAATGCCAGGTTATCGAAGAATTGATAAAAAAAATCGACTCAAGGCGGGATTTGAACCCGCAACCTGCCCCTAGATACGGGGACGCCCTAACCTACTAAGCCACTTCCCATCTATTTGAAAATCTTTGGGACTTCCAATCGGCTACAACCCACAGAAGAAATAATTGGTTTCCACCTGCTCAATGAATAAAGAAAGCTAGTTTTTTTTCAATGAACTATAACTAACTATATAATAGAACAAACATCTGTGTTTATCACACAAATGTTTGTCCAGAGCGAGAATCGATCACGCGACCTTAGTTGGTAGTAACTCTGCCTTCTGCGCTAGAGCGCAGAAGGCAGAGTTACTACCAACTGAGCTGTGAGGCCAGTCTATGAGCCATTTGTGTGATAAACACAGATGTTTGTTCTGTGTCTGGGTGTTTAATATTTATCTATTATATATATATTGGTCTCTGGTACCCATAGTACAGGCTATGCCTAGTTTGGGATCAGTTGACCGTGTGTAAATGTCAGGAATATTTATTTAAAAAAAAAGTGTCGCGGCTTTTTCAAATGATTTTTTCATAAAGTGATAATGGACTACTTTACTTACTTTACTAATTCCTATAACAATCATTATATTTATATTTTATGAAACTCAGTATTCCCTCAGTGCTATAAAAATAGTAATTTGTTTCTAATGTTTATTTCAAAGCATTTAGTACAGTAGTCTCTATAGACTTTTTGCTCTCCGGAAATCGTTATCAATGCATCCGATGACTAGTACAAGAATATAAATATTTACAATACAAAGTTTATGGTGGGACTAGATAAAATAATCCTATCACATTATCCTACGTTACTTCCTACTGTCCTATCCTACTTCGTCATCATCATCATTATCAGCCTGTAGAATTCCACTGGAGTCCACACACAAGTTACTGGACATAGGCCTCCCCCAAAGTCTCCTTAGCGAAAGGTCTTGACGCTTTTCCATTCACCGACTTCCCACAACTTCACAATGTCGGCAATCAATTTTATTGTGGTCTTCCAACACTGCGTCGTCGCTCGGTTCGTGGTCGAGAACGTTTACTCCCCAACAGTTGTCGGTTTTGCGAGCTATATCGTTTGCCTATTGTCACTTCAACTTGATAGTTCTGAGACCTTGTTATCGGTGACCTTGGTTCTTCCAACACTGCGTCGCCCATTTCGTGGTAGCCATTCGAGAACCTATTCTCCCCAATGGTTGCCGGTTCTGCGAGCTATATGACTATATAGTATAAATAGTTATTTCCACCTATAAGAAAAGTTCTAAGAGCCGTGAAATTTAGTTAGTTTAGGATAAGCAACATCAGAACCGTTAACACTGTGTTTACGTTATAACAAAATAATCCATGCGATTTCAATGAATAAGTGAAATGAATACTGAATACATGGCAAACGGTTACTTTTGATCGAAGCCGAACGAAGCTCAACCAAAATTATAATTTCACCAACACTATAAAAAACTCTCCAAAATAAAGTGTTAAATGTTGGCATCACTATCCAATTGTCCACAAGGGTGGCTTCTAAACAGTCTTTTTGGCCACTTCCTCTGTTTTATGGGCAATTGCGAGCGGCTGAATTGATAAGAGGCGAGCGATGATCTTAAACCTTGTGGTACTAGGTTTTTATACTAGTGGTTCATCCCGAACGACAATCTCGTGACAATCTCACGATGTCTAGTTTGGTTCTTCGATAATTGTAAAGCACAATAATAATATAATAATAATATTTATTTATTTTCATTTCAAGCTCATCTATCACAATCAACACTCATGCAGTACAATAAAAGTTATTAATATATGTTTAATAATGGCTTGTCCACAGAATTTAGGGTTACAGCACCTACACTAAGTTTTTTAAAAATCGCATCATTAGCATATTCTATTTAATATACGCTTCCGACTGGTAGTGATCTGGATCAGTTGAGCTATCTATAGATCGTTTGTAACGGTCTTTAGATGGCTCAACTGTTTCTCGTGTATTTTGTAAATATTAACTTGTATTAGTTTTAAGTTTCTTTTTGTAAATAAAGTTTCTTATTAATATCCGAACTAAGAATACATTGAAACTTTACTAAATAGGAGCTCACGTTATATTGGTTAGTGTTTACGATGTATATCAAAAACCATATGCCTGAAATAAAATTAATCGTTTGAGAATTAATATTACACAGTCATGTTCAACGATAGCTCTAACTGCGCTCGCCAACCCGCATGCCAGCGTGGTGAGTATGGGCCAATCCCCCCACATGATAGGAATTCGCTCTGGCCATGTTCAGCAGTGGACGTCGTACGGCTGAAAGGATGTTCATATGACATGCCAAATATTCAGGCATGCCTCTAACTACCCCACTTAGACTTCTTCAAGAATCCTGAAGATGTCTAATTGGAGATCTAAGATGAAAGGGGATAAAAGTCGTGCACCTAGCTATTTTTTATTTATTTATTTAAAAAAACATTTTATTTAAATCCAAAGTGAAAAAGTTGCTCCTAGAAAAAGTATATTATAGTGTTGATGACTACTTGAATGATACATTTTAACATAACTTGACATTTAGTATTTAATTAACATTTTATTTAATTTTATATCATTAAGATTATTTTTTTTAATAATAATAATTGTGCGACTCTCCTCTACTAAATTTTGTTAATTAATATAATTTATTTCTATTGTGATTTTGTACCGAATTGTATTGCATGCTCTTAAGATGACTATATATTTATTAAATAATAATAAATAAATATTCCGGACATATCACACATGGTCAACTGATCGCAAACTAGGCATAGCCTGTACTATGGGTACCAGAGACTAATAAACATAATAGATATATGTATATTTAACACCCACTATGGCAGATCTATTTTAATTTGACGTCTTTTTGTAACCCGTTTTCGCAATAAATGACTCTGAATCTGAATCTGAATCATTTTTATAAACGAATATTGATTATAAATCATTTCTATTTCATCCTTATTAATAAACAAATACTAGCCAATTCACATTCAGTAAAGATTCAGATAGAGGTAAGAACTGAACTTAATATCAATCCAACAGCGCTACAGTTTTGTTGAACGCCGATATAAGCTATCTAGACCCGTCTTGGGACGATAAGTCGAAGCCATCACTATTTAAAAGACCTTTGGGGTTTTATTACACGTAAGCACCGTACTTTGGCGATATCTTGTTGTTGATCTAAAGGGCTTGACTATTTTTTTAGTGGCATCAATCTATTTACTTATGGGAACTATCTCAGTCAATAAACTAAAATAATCCTACTTCCTACTATAATATTATAAATGCGAAAGTTTGTGAGGGTGTGTAAATGTTTGGATGTTCGATATTCAATCAAGCCGTAACGGCTCAACCAATTTCGTTGAAATTGATTTGAAATGTTTTTTGTTACATTATTTATTGATGCAGCATCCTTTAACCGCCCTAGTTCTTCAACCAATAGCAGCTCGAGCTATAGTGGTTTTTTTTTATGTTATGCGGAGGCTTACGGCCCACTTGATGGTTAGCGGTTACCTCCGCCTATTGACATCTGTAACACCTGGAGCATTGTTAATACGTTCCCTGCCCTAGAGAAATCCTTTTGTATTTTTCCTAAAGCTCTTCATGTTGTAGGTTAGTGGGAAAACCTCTAAAAGAAGCTCATTCCACAACTTGCACGTATGGGGGAGAAAGGATATCGTAAAGCGAGTGGTTCGAGATACCCACGTGTCGATGAGGTGTGGATGAGCCTTATTCCGGTGATGCGAGGTCCGATGGTAGAACCTCGATGCGGGTATGAGGTCAAATAGTTCCTCAGAACACTCACCATTGTAAAGCCGATAGAGCATTATAGAGCGAGCCAATATCTCGGCTATAGGTACGAACCTAGTTATTCGTAGTTTAATTTTCATTTTTTCATGCTGTTACAAATAAAAACCTTTTCTTTCTTACTAGTCTTTGCCAGAGTGATAAAAAATACCCAGTAACACGTTTTATGCAAACTTGTGAATCTTGTACCAAGCACTAAGGCTGTCGGAATGAAATAATTATTCCCCCAGTGATAAATCTGCGTTCCTCTAACTACGCAACGTAGATTTCGCTGATTCTCCCCTTAAGGGCAATAACTGGAACTATGCTGGCCTTAAATAAAGCACGTTGGCTTAGATTTATCTACCTAATCTGTGTTTTCACCTTTTCTCTCCCGAGGCCTCTGGTGATTCGAAGATGTAGGTGCCTACTCTTTATTTGTTTGGTATGTTGCCCATATTAGTAATAAGGACCTTGTACGTTAGTACATGTATTAATGAGCATGTTAATGCATATTATACAAGGTGTTTCATGTATGTTTACCATCCCGAAAGGGGCTTATTCTATCAACAACATCTTTCTTTTGACATCTTTCTAATTTTGCAGAGTTTTTTCAATGAAAAGTGTTGATTTTTTCCAAAAGTCGTTGAACAAACTTTATTGTCAATTGGGTGTCGAATAAGCCCC
This sequence comes from Anticlea derivata, assembly GCA_947579855.1. Taxonomy (NCBI): domain Eukaryota; kingdom Metazoa; phylum Arthropoda; class Insecta; order Lepidoptera; family Geometridae; genus Anticlea; species Anticlea derivata. The sequence goes on along the minus strand of OX388274.1, from coordinate 9,363,957 downwards.
TTTCAGGATAGCATACATTTTATGAATCACCTTGTATATCACACAAATACTCAATTTAATCTCGGGAATCAAGACGCTTAAGACCCTTTTTTTTAAGAAGTAAATGTTCGCTAAGAATTTCCGAAATATGTCGTAAAACGGGGTTGAAAAAGTTTGCATTTAAGTCGAATATCCTTGGAAATGTACCAGGGCTGGATTGTCAGCTAATTATAATCACTCAACTAGGCTCAAGGCTTCTAGTCATACAAATACCATCTGCTCACTGAACTCTATAATAGTTTCAAGTAATTAGGTTCCGTCCGTGTCACGTACTAGCTCGTTCTTATCCGACGTGGCGACAGTGACGTCACACAATAAAGTCTTCAAGGGATCACCAGTGGTACTGACATACTGACTTATTGCACTGAGCAAATGTGTGTACCTATCATTGAGTCATAGTCATCATCATTTTAGCCGTTGGACGTCCACTGCTGAACATAGGCCGTAGATTACCAGTGCGACCGACCTAGTGCGGCCTACACCCAATCATTTGGTTGGGGGGATTTGCCCATACTCGCCACGCTGGGCATACGAGTGTAAATAAAGCTATTTTTGATAGGGAACGCTGCTGCCCATCCCTAGCTTTTTTCCCTTAGTCACCTCTTAGGACATCCAGTATGCTAATTGAAATCGTCGTTTCTGCCCTTGTTTTCGTTTTTTTTTTCAATCTTTTCTATCAGCCGTCTTCTCTTTACTCTTACAAATGTCATATGTATTTATACAATCCATCTATCTTTTTATTGGCCTTTCTAAACTTCTATTAAACATCAGTTTATATTCTTACCTGGTCTAACTAGCTGTAACCCGCGACGTTGTCTGCGTACGTAGAGGCTGTATATACAGCCGTATATACGCCATTCTTGTCGTCGTTTATAACTTAAACTGCTTTTTCGTCAAAACTTACAGCGGCTTGGAGCAAGATCATAAACTAAGTTATCCGCATTAAAACATCCTTTGCGGTGTAAATGATTATAGTGGATACCTGAATAAGGAAGTTCCGACCTCAATAACCCCGAGAGAAATAGAGTAAGTTTCAGAAACTAACTTTTATTCCTCTGACACGGGTAACTTAGCCAGTCGCTTGTGTTATAGTTAAGCATCATCGTTCCAGCCGTAAACCAGTCCACTGCTGAATATTAGCCTGCCCCACAGATTTCTGTAATTCTTTAGTACACACAAAAACATAACTTATAGATAATAAGGTTATTTCAAAAGTTTCAATATAAATTATTATTAGTCACAATGTTTCAGTGATATCTTACATTTCAAAATTCGAAGGGCTTTCGAAATTCTAGAAAATAATATGATTATTATACCTACATTTATTAGTAGTTTAATTTGCAGGTATCTACAACCTATCCTATCCTACTAATATTATAAACGCGAAAGTTTGTAAGTATGGATGAATATCCATACTTACAAACTTTCGCGTTTATAATATTAGTAGGATGGATGTTTGTTACTCTTTCACGTAAAAACTACTGAATGGATTCTAATGAAACTTCACAATAATATAGCTTATACATCAGAATAACACATAGGCTATAATTTTTAAAGATATTGTGTGAATTGTCCTAAATATGAATACTAGCTACTCGAAATACTAATCCTGCGCAGACGAAGTCGCGGGCACCAGCTAGTCATCAATAGTTTAAAAAAACTGGTTTTTGACCTTTGACTACACGAAAGTGAAACTGCGCGTGTTCAGCTATTCATTAATAGAAATAATTAAATTTAGTCAGAAACAGTTAAGAGTAGGTACCTTACTAGAAATAATAACCAATTACAATTTAAATTCTGTTTAAACCTCTATTACGATTTAATTAATTTGCTTAGCGAACAACATTTGCGAAGATCGGAACCATTTTCAACTGAACTCCGATGCTCGATTACAGCACTGTTCCTTGTACAGAAATTGGTTTAATAAAGTAGGTTGGGAGGTCTAGGTTTATTGGTCGTTGCTTGGAATGGGGGACGAAAAGTCATCAAGTGGTTTTCAAAGCGAACGTGACATGGCCAAGCTTTCGAGATCTGTAATAGCGCTTCTTTGAGTTCGCTTGACTAGTTTTGATAGATCTGGGAATGTGTTTCAGAGACCTTTTTCAAAGACTGGGTTCTTTTGGTTCAGTGGCCCGAGCACAAATAATCCACGATAGCGTTACGATTACGTTACGATAGCAAATGGCATATTAAAAGATTTCAAGGATCGCCGATGTCATTGGCTAATAATACCAAATTAAAATTGTGTTTATTTTAATAAAATCACTAGGGTCACTTTGAAACGTCTTAGAAACTAGGTGAAGCTACGCCTTTTCCTCGCGACCTAGCCTAGAAGAATCAGGCAACAAACACGGCTTGCTGCCTATAATTTTTTTACGGGGATCCTTTTTTATAAAATTAAATGTAGACCTTCAGTATGGTGCTGAACGAATAACGAGAGGCTTGTAATAAAAATAATCAGGTACCTATTATATCAATTTAATTTTATGAAAAAATTACTAATGGTGAACCTCAGCCCCTTTGACCACATTTGACTTTAACTGTCGTATCGTAAGCGTAAATTGTGCATTACTCGTGTTCGGGGCACAGTTCACATTGACTGAAGCATTACAAAATCTACAATTATACTCACAACTTTTTAAATTAAAATGCTATTATGTTATTTACTATAGATTTGGAATATAAAAGCCGTATTATAACAGTCGTGTTGGTTATCTAAAAATCGTAAATTTTATTTACTTTTTGAAATTTAGTTGTTGAAAATCTTGAATTTTCTCGATCCAGAACATAAAACTGCTACAATAGTACTTGCAGTTAAATCGTCACAGTTTAAAACAATTTTCCCTATTGAAAACTGTATCCAGTGCAAAAAATCTGCAATTCCGTAAGTTCTGCAGCTGGCTCAACAATAAGGTTACTTGCAAAGTTCGGCAAACCGGACTAACTTTATTTCCATAGCTTAGCACCGGTTACATGCGCTGTTTACTAACAGCTTCAGTTTCAGACTTTAGTTCACTGCTGGGGACGTGACTTAAAAACTGTGGATTAAGGTATACAATATAAAATGTACCTACGTCAACTATCCCGAAAGGGATTTATTCTACACCCAATTGCCAATAAAGTTTCGTAATTTTTAAGTTTATTTTATTTTTATTTTTTTAAATTTTAATAAGGTCTACAAACAATTGTTACAATAATAAATGTACCTATTATAATATTATAAGATAGAGGGTACAGTGTTAGATAGCTCCACTGTTTCTTTTGTGGTTAGTGAAATAATCGTAAATATTTACTTGTTTTTTTTTCTGTAACTTTAACTTACTTAAATAGTGCAAACGTGCATAAAACGGTCACCTACCAATAGAAGAACCCTTCCCAAAAACAGCATGTAGCTTTACCATTTTCTCTCCGTCCAAAAGAATCCATAACTTAACCGAACGATTATGCCTTTCCCCCCATTTCCTCCACAAACAGACAGATAACATCAGAACCCCAACGTAACTCTTATTTCCAAAAATAATATCCTTCTATAAACGAGCAAAACAACCGCTCGCTATTTCCTTTGTATAATTTATTTGGTTAGGGGAGAATCTATAAAATACCCCTATAGTATAAACTGTATCAATATTATGTAAATCAGTGCGCACTAGTCAACTGTCTAAACACACCGGATGTTAGTAAAAATATGGCAAGTTTGGTTATTTAGTATAATGGCATTTTGTGCCATGACATATTGGGCGTATTACACACAACATCTGTAAAGCAAAATCCCTTAAATGTACCTAGTTAGTTAGTTTTCATGCATGTAGCATGAATACTAACTAATTTGGTAGGTACTATACTGAGAGTACTTCTTTCTATGTAATTTCTGAGGTAAAATACTAAATAAAACATTTGCATGCTTGTGTAGCAAAAACATGTGCGCCCGCTTACTGCATAAGAACAGCGATTATATTCAACTACCATGCTTTAGCAAATAAACTGATTTCATTTCATTTCAAATATAGATAGGCCTGTAATTAATAAAAGTACCTATATACCCATAAATACTATGTACCAAAAATCTGCTGTTTTGAAGTCAAATCAGTATCCAACTGACTAATGTCCCATAAATAACCAATGCCAAGGCTGATCAATGAAACGCGAGCTTAAGGGCTTCGAGATCAAAGCCACTTTGGAGATATCCTGAAATCTCTAAAAGTCTAAAGTGTTTTGTATTGAAGCAATTGAGTTGAATAACCATCACCATCATCACTTCAGCCGTAGGACAACGATAACGAGAAACTACCACTACACCCAGATCCGGAACAAATATTTGCAGACAATGCAAACATTTCTCCCGTAGTGGGAATCAAACCCGCGCTCCTTTCATCTCAGACATGGAATCATCCGCTGCGCTACCGAGATCATCGCAATATTTCAAATATAGCTAAAGCTTGATTGCTGATTGCTGGTCCTCACATTCCTGTATATTTAACTGACCTTTAGGAATCCAAAAAGCATTTTAATAAAATATTCACGTGCAAATAAAAAGTGCCAATACCGGTGGATGTCGCGCAAAAGTTGCTTCTGCGAGTTACTCTTGTAACGTTGTTAGGGTCTAATGTTTGCGCCCGGTGTGTACAAAGGTTGTATTTGCTTAGGATTAGTCCAGAACTAAGCGATAATTTGGTTTTATTTGACTCTTTGCGACCCGTGCCTACAATAGGTTGCTTTGCGAACGGTACTTTGAAACGTGATTGTTCTATGATGATTGTCATGCAGTTCCTTAGATCCAGTGGAAAGCCGCGCGGCTTCGTTTGTGTGAAGTTATTCTCATTCAAACTTCAATCTCTGTCGTAGTGGGTGCAACTTGTCCCTAATTCTAATTAGTCCGTTTTAATTTTGAATAAAAAAGGCAAAACAGCTGATTTGAAAAAGAACGAGAAAAATCTAAAAAAAGGGTTTTATCGCTATTTTTTTTTATGACTAGGCAAGCCTCTTTCGGGATAGTAGGTATACTAGCTACTGATTTTTTTTACTAGGCTACTTGCTACAGAACCTAATATTGAACAATAAACCGTCAGCTCTGGAAGTCTAGAGGCTATTTCAGTCTTGAGACAGAGTTATTTTTGACATACGTATTTTTGCGGCTGTATTTTCATGTAACTATCTCAACAGGAATCAGTTTACAGAAGAAACTGTTAAAACCTATAAACTTTCCAAGAATATGTACGAAGAAAAGGTTACAACCAGATGCCTTATCTAATAACTCGCACGAAAAATTGCTCCAATTAAGAAAAAAATGGTGTCTAGGTAATCGAGGCCCTTTGTATAAGTCACAGTGAGATGAAATTTTAAAATAACTTTATTTTATAATACGTCATCTCAGAGAACAAAGAAATGTTAGGTACAAAGTTCAAAGCAGCTGTAATTTTTTTCCTTGAGTTTATAGCTGTCGGCTTCGTTTACGACTAAAGCCGGTTGCAGTCGTACACCGGTTCGTAAACACACAGTGATGAGTCCGATGGCACTTGAATACTTATAATCGTATCTTCAGAGAATTAAGAAAATTACTACTCACTCAATTACAGACTACTTTATATTATAAATAAAGACGTCCATTTGCGATGAAAATAATTTTGACAAAAAGGTCGCGGTTGCTTAATATATCCTTGTGAATGAATGAATGGCTTTTTTGATGCATGACGTATAGTATAATAGGTACATGGTCTTTTACATATAAGGTAGTGGTAGGTAAGTGTCATAAACTTCTACTGTGATTTTCTATTGTTCATATAATTCTTGTGTAATGATTCTATTGTGAGCTAGGTCAATGTCTTGGCCAGGTTGAGATCAAAGTAGACCTTCAAAGGCTCAGTAGTGGACCTGCTTTACATGGCTACGAGTGGCCTTCGTAAAGAGCTCGTAAAGTTTTTGTGGGGCTAATGAGAATGTCTTTTCCTTTATTTTATTGATGGCCGTTATTTTTTTACTATCGGCAAAGTAGGTCAGTTTGTTTTAGATTTGAAGGTTATTTCTTTATTTAAAATTAATTATTCACATTCGTTTCATTCATTCATTCTTTATAATTTAGACTTTTTTTAAGATTTGGCGCAAAACTAATGCCATGGACTCTTCAATTCAATTCAATTCATTTATTGACCATTTCGTTTTATCATGTAGCATAGGCATGTCAGGTTCACAGTAATTACAGTTCTTTACAAGTAACGTTCATATAATTTTACAAAGATTTTAGATTTTAATAGGTAATTTATAGCTTCTTCTCCACATGCAAATCAGAAAATAAAACATTTAAATATTCCGCGACATGGTAAAATGGATGATTTTCAAAAAATGATTTAATTTTTATTTTAAACTGATTAAAGGGAAGCCGGGTTACTTCTAAGGGTAGTTTGTTATACATCGCAAGCTTAAGGCAGAGACCATGGGTATAGGTTTTCACGAGTCTTTTTCTTGTGACAAACAATTTTTCATTATATCTAGTGTTGTATTTGTGTATATGTAGCTTCATAGGAAGATCTGGTTTCTTCAAATGTACTTCTAACAGGGAACTTCAGTCATCATCATCATTTCAGCCGTAGGACGTCCACTGCTGAACATAAGCCTCCCCCATAGATTACCAGAACCTTAGGGATTTGCCCATACGGGCCACGCTGGGCATGCGGGTTGGATCTTCTGAGCTCTTTATTGGGGTTCGGCTTGGATCTTCAGGGGTAAAGGGTTCGGGGTCGGCAACGCGTGCGTGATGGATTCCTCTGGTATTGCAAGCGTGCATAGGCTACGGTAACCACTTACCAACAGGTCAGCCGTAAGCTTGTTTGCCACCGTTAGTCATCATCATCATCAGCCTGTAGAAGTCCACTGCTGGACATAGGCCTCCCCTAAAGAGTTCCACGACGAACCTTCTCTATCCACCGACTTCACGCAACCTTCACAATGTCGTCGGTCCATCGGGGGGGGGGCCTTCCAACACTGCGTCGCCCGGTTCGTGGTCGTCATTCGAGAAACTTTACTCCGAGGTTCTGCGAGCTATATGGCCTGCCCACTGCCACTTCAACTTGCTAATTCTGAGAGCTATGTCGGTGACCTTGGTTCTTCTACGAATTTACTCATTTCGGATCTTATCACGTAGTGAAACTCCTAGCATAGCTCTCTCCATAGACCGTTGTGCAACTTTGAGCTTGTAGTTAGTAGTACCGTTAGTAGTAGGTATAAAAAAAATATTATTTTGTGTTTGAAAGAGGACGTACAACGCTCAACGATATCGCAAGACCTTAAAAGTCAAATTTAAAATTGACTTAATTCATTACAATAAGGATCATTCTGTAGTAAATATGTTCAAACGGTGTGCGATATGTCTTGATATCGCACGCCGTTTGAACGCGGCTTAACTGATGATATATATTTTCGCCGCCCTGGCTAGCTACTGGCAAATAATGTCAATTCAATTTAGGTTTTAATTTTAATCGCATTGAAACCAGCATTGCGTGTTTAGTGCAGTAATGTACTTTTACAATACTGCACAAAACACGCAATTGTCGCAGTTCTGTGTTCGCTGTAGATATTGCTTTAGTTTGGAATTGCAGCTGTCTGCAAAAGACCAATAACCAGCTAAGCAAACTTTGCAACTGATTCTAATGTCTTTGTACGGTTAGCAACAAAAGTTTATGTACAATCCTAGTTTTTGAGATCAGTACCGTTCGGGACGGACGGCTTCATCCACCGGCAGAAGAAAGAAACAATGCTCTGCAAAATTACGGACAGATAGACAGATAAACGAACAGCAAAGTGATCCTAGAAGGGTTCCATTTTTTCCAAATGAGGTACGGAACCCTAAAAATGAAAAAAGTGTGTTTGAATAAAGTAGCTTTATAATACTCTGTTTTGGGTAAAAATATAATAAGCCCTGTTTTAGGGTAAAAAAGTTTTTACCCTCGTGAATATGCCCGTTTTAACCCCCTGACGGAGTCCGTCACACGGCAGCCATTAAAGCTGTCAGCATTTACAACATAACTCTCCATTACCTCTACAACGTTAGCTCCATTAATATACAAAAACATCGGCCGAGGGCCACACGCCCGCCGACTTAATACAGGGTGTAGCAAATAAACTAATATAAAATAAAAGGGCATTTATACGGTGACGCAGCGGATGATTGCCTATCTGAAACGCAAGGGCTACGGATTCGATTTGTTTGTTCAAATGTTTGCATGATCAATCTGTACATGGTTTTAGGACGCTGTAGGACGCTGTCCACTTAACCATTCTATGATGAAGTTTTGGTTTTCGGGGACTGCATTTTTACACGCTGTATAAAACTCCAAACTTTCTACTTTACAAAATGGCGGTGCATACATAATTTTCTAAGCGGAAGCAAACTTTTTCTCTCATTAAAATTAATTTTAGACGAGATGGAAACATTTAAGAGTAGGATACTGGCAGGATTAAGTTTCGGAAGAGAAAAAGTACCTACAATAAACGAATTTGCAGCGAACGAGCCGACGACGTCAGAATAATCCGCGGATTTCGGTCCAGGAAGCCCGCGAGTCAGTTTATCAGTGACTACGATGCCAGTGATAATGAGGCTATATGTAAAAGACTCTATAACCACTGGCATTTAATAGTGAGGAAAGCGAGCCATACATTCAGATACGATTGTGATAGTGGTGATAAATAGGAGAGCGTAGCGGACCGAGACGAGTGCAATTGCTCCATTAGAGTTTATATAATAATGATCTTCTTCTTTCTTTCAGTGGACTGTCTCAGGCTGATGGTGTTGATGTGGATTATTAAGTTGACTATCAGGTAGTTAATTAAGTATGCCTGCTTTATTTTATGCCTGCCTTCTACTAGGGTTAGAGTGGCCCAGGCACAATAGATTCCTGACTCAATTCGGGGGTTGTTCGAAGCATAAACGAACCAAACGTTGCGCTCTTGAACCCGCTGCTTCCGTGGCTTTGTCTTAAGTCGCATTCCACCAGCAAAACGCTGTGCAAATTGGATCATTAAAAGCTTAAGCTGACAGTTCCGAGTTACTTACAAACGTGTTCAGTATTAAAGTCCACTTTACTGATAATTTTCTCGAAGCTCTTCTATTGCCGTTTTAAAATTTTATAGGAGAAATTAAGCGGAATCTGGGTAATTAAAAATAAAGATTTTTCGATCGAATCCGTATCCATAGCACTAGTTTTTAATCTTATCTAGTCGCTATTGAAACAAGCGCAAATGTCACTTACTAAAAGGTAAAATTTACGCAAATATCTTTCTGATTCTCTTTGTGGGAGGGAGGTCCAGCTGCGGACTTCTTTGAAGATAATGAAGATCATTCTTTTTCTACGTGATCAAAGTCAGCGTTGGTGTGAAACATCCCCTTTGTTTATTAAAGATTGTAGCATAAAAGTTGATGGCGCAATTAATTTATTTCCATAAGCCCTGTTAAGTCCCTTAGTTATCAGGAATCACCGAAGCGGTGATATTATAAAAATTTTACGTTCTAACAGGGCCAAAACTCGCAGGCTTGTATCTTGCTTTATATTACCTTATAAAATCGCCATCCTGTTACGCTCCGTGTCACCCAGATAGGGGAAGTACACACGGTTGATTAAAACGCAACGTGTGTTTACCAGTTTTTTATTTAATTAGCGAGAAATTTAGAGGAATGGAAGAGCAGCCAAGGGCAGCCATCAGCGAGTTTTTAGTCGTCCAACAATTGTTAATCAGTTATTTTTCATAGATATACTGGTTGCTTAGGACAAAGCAGAAATTGTAGTCGATACTCAAATTAGTTTTAAGTACCTTACTATAAAATAATTAGTCAGGTATAGTCACTTTATTGATCAAAAGCTAATTAAGGGGCTGTAAAACTGGACTTCATAATTAAAATGTAGTTATGTGTCACGCGATTGTATTAAACGAAGTTTATTTGTCCTTAATATATTATAAATGCAAAGTTTATAGAAATTTGAGGTGGTGAAGATGTTTGTTACTCTTTCACGCAGCAGCCACTGAAAAGATTTTTTTTTTTTTTTTTAATATTCCGGACATATTCCCACGGTCAACTGATCCCAAACTAGGCATAGCCTGTACTATGGGTACCAAAGACTGAAATACATAATAGATACATATTTAACACCCAGACACAGAACAAACATCTGTGTTTATCACACAAATGTCTGTTCAGTGCGGGGATCGAACCCGCGACCTCTAGCGCAGAAGGCAGAGTTACTACTAACTGAGGTATGAGGCCAGTCAAATAATACAATGATATTTGGTATGTATGTAGTAAATAGCCTGAAATAACATACAGTTTCTATTTATATAGATACCGCGCGAGTAAGCCGCGGGTTGAAACACCGTTTTAACATAAAACAAATTCATATTGAATTTGATGACCTCGCTCGGTGGTGCAACGGGCGAGTGCTCGTTTGAGACGCAAGGTGTGCGGGTTCGGTTCCCGCGGCGGGAAAAAAGTTTGCATGAAACGGGGTCTGAGTGTTGTGGTACCATCGTAGGTACTCTTAGTTTCTGATACCACTAAGGGAAGACGCAGGACTATGTATGTGATTGTTGAATGTTATTTTACTCTTATATTTTTTAACCTAACTTCCATTGTATAAGCGCCCGGACTTTTAAAATGCATAAATAAAAGAAGTAAATACTCCATCTCTGCACCTAACAAAATGATGAGAATTTCTTTCAAACTTGAAGATTTAAAAGGTTACGGCCACAATTGCGAGAAAATCGTCCATTATTCGCAAACCGCTGGTGTGCCCCGGCTTAAGTGTGGACTTGTATTTTATAGCACAGCGTTTTCTTAGTAATTTTTCGGCTGATGGATCGTCTCTTATCCTCTGACGACCCCACGGCCCAATGCTGTTTTTCTATTCATAAGAAAAGCGAGATTTTCGGAGAGTAAAATGTGTGTTTGCACACTGCCTTATGATAGCTTCAAATGAATAAAGAACGAGTAATATTTTGATTGAAAAGCCGTGTTAGCCCAGTCGGATGTTCTCCAGTAGCCGCGGGTTTGAACCCGGTATTCACCGGTGAGTTTTACTATTCAAAATATTTAGGTACTCATCAACACGTGATTTAAACGGCACGGTGAACGAAAACACCGTGAGGAAACAGTAAGTATTCTTAAAGCGGTGATGGGCTTGCCACCTATCACGTATGGAATACTGCAAAATGTGGGCTGTGTCAAATGTTCAGGCATGCCTCAGATTTATACATCTTCAAGGATAATATGATCACCCTTACTTAGATCTGAGTGGATGTCTATACCACTCTTGGGTAAAAAATATATATTTTTAAATATATATTTGTAAGTACGATTCATAATATGTATACCATCTCGAAAGGGGCTTATTCTAAAGCAAAAAGAAAGAATTACTGGGAAAAAAATTAATTACAATTTTCTTATTTTCAGATTCTTTCCCCAACTTTTTCAAATTAGCTGTTTTGGGCTTTTTGTCATCTTTATTAGTAAATATTAAACTTACCAGAAGTGTTTTTTCAGGGAAAGAATTTTTCAAAAGTCGTAAAACATTCTTTTTTGCCAATTGTGTGTAGAATCCCTTTCAGGATTGTACAGATATTATAAATAACTTAGTTTACTAACCTTGTTTCAGTTCAGCTTTACTAGCCATTTAGACCATTTTTTTTTATTAAATTCAGTAAATATTTTGACAATATCTGTTCTAAATACTCATAAAAACGTTTATGGCCAACCGAACTAATCCGAATTCCATCACAAACTTGATTAGCTCCCTCTTACCCACTTGACCCCATTTACCAATTTTGCCCCCTTTTTCCCATCTTACCACTATTATCTAAGGTTTATCGGATTCCACGTAAAGATCTGCTAGCTTTTACGGCTTGTGGAGCGACAAAGACGTGACCTATGGCCGCATCGTAAAATACTAATAAAAGTGCCAATATCACAAACAGGTTGGCTGTAAATGTCAGTCACTGCTTTCTTATTCATGATTTAATTTTTCGAACTGCCAGGCTATTGTGTAAGCAAAATGGTAATGAAGATCGCATTTTTAAAGATGATTTTATAAATTTAAGCTACATCTGAAGTTTTTCAAACATGAAAAGAAAGAAGCTAAGGTCTTGAAGTTTTCCCTTGTCAAGTTTAGAACGTTTTGAATGTTGCTAAGATTGTTAAAATTATTAGTTACGATCTTCATTGCCATTACGCTTACGCAATTGCACCACTGGTCTGCGATAAGAACGACCTCGGTGGCGCAGCGGGCGAGTCGGTCACTCGTTACTCGCACTAATTACCGAAAAATCTGTGATTCACAAGGGTTCGATTTTTCTGCGAGACAAATGTTTGCATGGCTGATGGGCAGCCCACAGGATGGGATAATAATATAATTATTTCTAAATTGAACTCTTTAGCTTGTTTAGTTAAGGTCTAGAAGGAAGTGACAGAAAGACAGACACTGGAGTAAGACTACAATACTGTTCGATTTCACTTCATCATTATCATCATTTCAGCCATAGGACGTCCACTCCTGCACATTGCCTCCCCCACAGACATCCATGTGGTGGGAATTTGCCCCTACTCACCACGCTGGGCACGCGTGTTAGTGGCGAGCGCAGTTCGAGCTATGTATCTTTGTGAGAATAGGGGACGCTGCTGCCCATCCCTAGTTTTTCCCTTAGTCGTCTCTTACGATATCCACGGGTAGGTTAGATTAGATATGGAGAGGCCTATTCTTCAGCCAGGGCCACCACGGCAATCCTTTTGACTTACTCGTAGACCACACAAAACATATGGGATCTCTAAAAATAGGCATAAAAAGTTGATGTCATTTACAACTATCTCGTTCTAAGATTATAGATACGCGCGCATAATATTTTATCAAAATTCAAATCACATTACGTAGCAATGGGATGACGGGCGGTATTGAAGCACGTACAAGATATAAATGGGTTCCGTAATTTAAATTATTCTAAAATATGGGTATTTCGATTGAATTGTTGTTTTAATATCGTTCTATGACATTGGAGTTATTTCATGAAATAAACATAGTTGTGTACTGGTTGCCGTCCGCGGCTTCGCTCGTGTGGTACTCGGTCGAAAATAAGCCTAAACTCGAAACATATATCGGAAAACGGAGACAAAAAAAAAGGTTCCAAACTGTTGCCATCGTCAAATCTGATACTCATAAAAGCATTGTTAAATATCAAAACTTATGGGTTAGTCATAATCCTACTAATATTATGAATACGAAAGTTTGTGAGGATTTTTGTGGTTCAATCACGCCGTAGGTAATGGCTGAACTATAAGCTACTTTTTTATCTAGATACCCCAAGAGCAAAGCCACTGGCGCAAGCTAGTTTAAATAATTAAGAAATGAATTGCGTCCTTTTACTTTAGCTGCAATGAAAATAAATATATCTTCATAATTGGGACCCTGAAAAATGCGTCGCAACGTATTGTTTTACGCAATTATTGTTCCCAATTGTAATCTCGACAAAATATAATACTGATGAATACCAAAAATCCATTTTGATGTAGAGATTTCCTCACACCGAACCCTGAAAGAAGATGCGGTCGTTAACATACGAGCATGACATTTTTATAATCTAACTTTTCTGTCATCAATCACCGTTGAAAAGCTACAGCGTGTGGCGCGGGGATTATTATAATACTCGCTGATCCCCAAATTGGGGCACATGAGAAATCAGAGTAGGTTATTTTATGATAAATGGAAAAGAGGAAATCTATGTAGCTCAGGACAAAAGCAAGATAGCAGCTCGGAAATAAAAATAAAAATACTTTACTGAAATACATCGGGCGATCAAACATGCTGCTGAACATAGGCCTTCCCCAAATACTGCCATGACGTACGGTCTTGGGTCTTCTCTGTCCACCGACTGCCCGCAACACAACGTCGTTGATTCATATGGTGGGGGACCTTTCAACACTGCATAGTTTGATTCGTTGTAGCCACTAGAAAACCTTTATTAGTAAAGAGAGAGACAAACGGTCTTGAGCCTATTCAATCCACCGAGTTCCCGCAACCTTCATAATCTCCATCGGGCGGGGGCGCCTTGCAAAACTGCGTAGCCCGGTTCGTGGTCGCCATTCGAGAACCTTGCTCCCCAATGGTTGTCGGTTCTGCGAGCTATATGGCCTGCCCACTGCCACTTCAACTTGCTAATTCTGAGAGCTATGTCGGTGACCTGGGTTCTTCTACGGATTTCCTCACTTCGGATCTTATCACGTCGCGTAGTGATAAATAAGAATTAAAAACAAATAAATTCCAGTACGTTTTTCACTCGGAACAAAAGCTCTGTTTTATTTTTTGATACTTACCTCATGTTTATTTAATTTTCTCATGAATTATTTAATGGCGGACCGAATAGTATGCCACTTATTTCCATAACGTATATCAAATTGATTTTATTCAAGCTATTAGATAATATTCCATAACTTTTTTTATTGGAAGAGACAAATATATTCCTAATTCAGTCCGAGGGTCGAAATTATACCCAATGAAAGCAATAATTATTGAATCGATAACATTTTTTTGTTGTATTGTAATTTAGGGTCCATTTACACGAAAGTACATTTCCTACATAAAAGTTACTATGTATATCACTACATTAATTTGGTAATGACAACGTTTTATGGCAGGAATTATTTAGGAAGCGTGCCAGGAATTCTTTATAATCGAGCAAAAGTCAATCTCTCAGAAATCTCATTCTTTGATTTCCAATACTGGTAAAAGAAATCTTTTTTTCGGGAATCAGAATGGAATAAGTAAAAAAGTAGCACATTTTTTTGTGGAAATCATTCGTATAATGTTTAATATGGGTGTAATAGTAATAATAGCCTATGTTATAAGAGCTTGGGAAAGGCGTTTCTGTAATTTTATATTAAACTAGTGTTTCCCGCGTCTTCGTCCTCATTTATATGAAAGCTAAGTACCTCATAATTTAACCCCCTACATTACGCCCTTTAAGGATGATTTTGTAAAAATGTTGAAATACTTATAATAAATAAGTATTTCAACATTTATTTCATAGTTGCCCATTAAAACTTTCAAACTCTATTTTATCCCCTTCAAGAATATTTTTGAGAGGTAACAAACGTATTTGATACATTTTTAAAAATGTCTCATCGGAATTCTCATGCCGATTAAAATTACGGACTTTATTGTTCGAGAATAGAATCTCGAGAGTAGATTTTTTGTCAATTTTCCATTGTAAAATATCATTAAACTTAAGTCACGACTCTCGCGCGAGGATTTGATCAGATTACGGGCCTAAAATTTCTATCTAATTCCATCTTCTATTCTATTCGGTCAAAGAGTTCAGCTATAAACAGAAGTACCTACATTCCAACCGGGATATAAATCTATTAATTCGAACATCTCTCCTGATACGTTCGTCCGGAATAACAGGCCTATCTGTACGTATTTGCTTTCTCAGTATCCATTTATTAAGTTCAATCAGTGGACATCGCTCGGGTATATCGGAGCGGGGGCGGAAGTTAGGAGCGGGAAGCGGGAACGAGCTTAAACGAATGTTGGGTAAGAGAAGGTTGATACGGTAGCGTGGTACACAGTGCAGGAGATGCGAGTTCGATTCACAAAAAGTTGCCATTCTAACGTTCAAAAAAATCTAAGAAAACTAAGTGTTTTTATCTCACTTTTGGCTGAAATCGGCATTTTACTTCCTAAATATCTTCTACATTAGTAACACACCTTTTTGTATTAAATCAATTGATTGCCATTTAAATCAGTTACCAACTGTGTTTGAGGTTTTGTGCATTTTAAAAATAACTCTCCGTCCATGGAAATCCGTTCTGCCATTACGGAGCTAAGAGTGCAAACAAGCATAAACACTTTTCCCCTTAAGCTCAAATCTTGAGCCACACCCACAAAGCCCCAATATTTCTTCATAAAATATTAAGGAGCCTATCTCTCCTGCTCGTGTAATCTTTGGCTCACAATCATATGGGGAACGGGAGTTAGCTCAGGCGTGCAATTTTTTAATAAAAGTACGTACACAAGCCCATGAAATAAATAGGCTAGGTACGTTTTTATCCTGTTATATTTTCTTGAAACAAAGAGATTGTGCGTGTGAAATGAAATCTGCTAAAAGACAGCAAAGAGCCGTGTTTGCCTAGTAAGAGTAACCTCGACCTTCAATCCGTAGTTCGCAAACAAGCGCTCAAAACGGTGAAGGAATACATCGCGAGGAAACCCGCGGCTTAATCAGCCCCCTACGTATTGATCATGTCTCTCTGTGAATAAGGCCGACTAAGCTATGAGGCCGTGGTGGCCCCAGCTGAAGAATAGGTCCCTCCTTATTTACTCATCCGCGGATGTCGTACGAGGAGACTTAGGGAAAAAAGCTAGGGGATGGGCAGCAGCGTCCCTCATTTTAACAACGATAGCTCTAACTGCGCTCGCCAACCCGCATGCCCAGCGTGGTGAGTATGGGCAAGTCCCCCCACATGATAAGGAATTTGCTCTGTCAGTGGGGGAGGCCATGTTCAGCAGTGGACGTCGAGCGGCTGATATGATGATTATGAAGCTGACAGGATGGTGCCTTTAGTCGCCAGACCATCTAAATATGTCCAAGGCACTACAGCGTCCTGGCACCACTCAATGCCTTTGTCCACCTACCGTTTTCACGTCTTGCTAAGTGTCCTGCCCATCCACTTCAACATATTGATCCGCATTTACCAACAACTTTAGTTCTGCGTCGGATTTTTGCGCTCCCTTATCCCTTTCGAGGCTATTCGTTTGTATATCGATAGGTAATAAAGTGCGAACCACTTCCTAAAATATAATTGTGTTAAAAGTGAAACAAAACCCAAAAAAAACTTTTAAGTTGGACCATATTAATCTATTTTTTTTTATAATATCCCAAGAAATATTTCGACTTCGACGGGATTCGAACTTGCAACGTTTTATTAATATTGGATTAAACGGTGTACAGTTAATGGATTGAAGTCCCCTTTTTTTGAAGTCGGTTTCTTAAAAATAGCTAAACCAAATAGTCACCAAAGCCTTCGTGCTTATTCCCATAACCAACCAACTGTTCCTATACAAACGGACCTGCATTACGTGGAATAGTATTAACACAGAACATTTAGTTGTTCGAACATACTACCTTCACTTCAACGGTACCTTTGTATAATTATATTGTTGATTTGTTTTCTTCAAAAAAGGCTTTTATAGGTCGCTAGTAAAAAGTGCATAGTTCTAAAACGCGCTTACGATGCGTTTTGGCTTTCCGTCGTCTTTACTGAGAGTAGACTGGCCCCATAGCTCAGTTGGTAGTAACTCTGCCTTCTGCGCTAGATGTCACGGGTTCGATTCCCGCTCAGGACAAACATTTGTGTGACGAACACTGATATTTGTTCCGTGTCTGGGTGTTAAATATATATCTATTATGTATATCAGTCTCTGGTACCCATAGTACAGGCTATGCCTGGTTTGGGAGCATTGGCGTGTGTGATATGTCCGGAATATTTATTAATTTATGTAGTATGAATAAATGTTAATTTAACAGTGGAAGCAAGTGCTTCTAGTAAAATTCGAAAGTATTTTATGCAAGTGAACACCTCTTTATCATAACCAGTCACTAACTTTATCGGCTTGATGTTGATGTTTGTCTAATTACTAAGTTAGCTATACTTTTGTGAATCAAGTTTTATTGACGACTATACTCTAATAAAAGCAAAATTTATGATTTTCCGAGAAAAAAAGAATATAAATAAAGTTAGTGCATACCTTCCCAAAATGAATCTTAATTTAACATAATACATCTCATATTTCATTGAAAGCAGATTCAGACTAACACATTCGTCATTCATTCTATTATTCGTGGTGTAGTGGTGTGATGGCGTTTACATCCAATTTGCTTGAGCAAACACTGCAGGAGCTTACTCATGTACACAAAGCACAAGTTTCCGATACTATGCATTCGCTAGGATCTGTCATCCGTTTCAAATGCACACACGCAGACGATGGCAATACTCCTGCTATCTTCTTCTTCTTGTCGTGTCACTGGTTTTTTCTTGGTCATCCTGTCTTTGATCAGTGACCAGGTTGAGGTATGGTGGCCCTGAAAAGGGCCTATGACCGTCGATGAAAGAATCAGTGTAGTGAAATGATTAAAGTGCGCCTCTTAGAGGCTCCTTTCGTGCACATGTCACATGTCTTCGAATTTTTAGGTTCTAGGACATGCCGGTTTCCTCAGGATGTTTTCCTTCACCGTTTGAGAGCACTAGTATAGCGCACATAAATTTTCCGAATGGAAAATCCATTGGTGCACGACAGGTTTCGAACTCACGACCTGTGGATCGGAAGGCGGGGCCGCTACCACCCCTCCACCAGTGCTCTCAAACTATAATTTAGTAAGAGCAATCTCATAGATGTTTTGGCAAAAGAAAATTTCTAAAAAGTATTAACGTCACAGCGATTACTCTTATCTAGGTACATGGAATCAAACTTCATACTTCAAACTTCACAAACTTCATTTATTCAATAAAATCTCATGGATTATTTGTGACGTATTATATCTAGTTGAATTTATCCTTTTACAACTTTATTAATAACGAACTTTATCTATTCCAACTTTCAACGAAGTCGGTTGAGCTGTTACGGCGTGATTGAACAACAAACATACAAACATCTAAACATCCAAACTCCCTCACAAACTTTCGCATTTATAATATTAGTAGGAAAGTAGGAGCCGGAGCATATTCATAGTTGGATAATATCCCTTTCTATTATATTATATTATCCTTGATAATATGTAATATGTTTTTTTTTATAGTTTACGTTTTAAGAATAAATAAATAAATAAATAAATATTCCGGACATATCACACACAGTCAACTGATCCCAAACTAGGCATAGCCTGTACTATGGGTACCAGAGACTGATATACATAATATATATATATATTTCACACCCAGACACAGAACAAACATCTGTGTTGCTCACAAATGTTTGTCCAGTGCGGGAATCGAACCCGCGACCTCTAGCGCAGAAGGCAGAGTTACTACCAACTGAGCTATGAGGCTATGAGAATAAAACTTCAATGACATCAACGTGGTCCGAATTATGACAGCTATGATAACCGGCTAGCGATACATGCGCCTTTTACTAGTGCTAAAGGTACTTTAACGAGTATACTGTAATACAAAAGCGTATCGGTAAGCTGTACATAACAATGTTTCTTTGTTTTCATTCGAGTGTTGCTGATGACCTTAACATGTATTTGCTTTTATATATGACTAGCTTCCGCCCGCAGCTTTGCTAGCGTGGTACGTACATAAAAAGTAACCTATATGCTATTCTAGGTAAATGACTCAAGTTTCAACGAAATCGGTTAAACCGTTACGGCGTGATTGAACAACAAACATCCAAACATCCTCACAAACTTTCGCATTTATAATATGTAGGATAAAAGATATCCATAAACGGAGGTGTCTCCATAACTCGGGAATGCAGTTACTCAAAACAGAGGTAATAACCTTGGAAGACAGAAGACCACGACTGACAGCTCGCAAGAAGGGAACTGCAAGTCTCGACCTTAAAGCGAGCGATGGAAGCACGATTTCGTGTAGCACCATGCAGAGGTCGATTTTTTTTGGGTATACTAGTAGACTGAAGATCGATTTTAGTTAGCTTGGTACCAAGCGACTATTGTAGTTTTCCTAAGCTCCAGAACCTATCATAAAGCACCTAAAAATAGATAATAATAAAACTCCTCACAAAAGCTACTGATAGGCAATCCGGGCACAAAGGTGGCAAGTCTTTGATCATCGATGCCTGAACCTACATTACATTATAACCCCTCGTAATTAAATTTTTATTGCCTCCTTGCTATGGGTAAAGGGTATTTATTACTGTAATAAAAGGGTACACGAATAATGGCGTTTTTGATGAGCCGGTGAATAGTGGTTTTACGTGAAAAGTTTATACGGAAATATCGAAAATTAACGAAACTCAAGAGGATATTAAAGTTCAAAGTTAATTTTGACGTATATTTGTTTCAATTTAATGCTTTTCAAAACCCAATGCAATTAATTTGGTGGCTACGACGTAGCACTTGCCGACTACGAATGCTACGAGCGTAGCACGAAGCTACGAATGCTTCAGAATGAAACTGCAACCTTTTGTAGAGTCCTGAGGCTTTCTGGCACTGAGATGAACGATTTACCATCCATACATTAGAAAATACGTTTATGAAACCACAGCTTAGGATTTTTTCCTCAGATGTGAATATTGTGGAAAACAGGCCAATTTGTTTCTCCTAAAACATTTTTAAAATCTTCATTTCCTTGCCGCCTATTCATCAGCACTAACCCAAACCCACTCAACTTTGTAAAGCCTCTAATCTACTTCATTTTACAACAAAATTCACGTCCTTTCTAAAGAACCTTACACTAAACGTGGCCTGAATTACAACCCTGAAATCAGTCAAGGAAAAAACTGTCCCAGAGTCAAAGAAATAAACAAGTAAAGGGTGAGCACGTAGCTTAAGGGCCCTTTCTGATAACGAAATGAGTTTTTAAGCATGCTCACCATTATGAGCTATATTAAATTCGTCCCTATGAGCTCGGGCTTTCTAGGGTGAAGTTGGTGACGCATAGCATGTTGAGTTTTCATTGTAATTTAAAACTTTTAATCAAACAAAGGGACTTTGAAACGAAAAATCTCATGAGCCAATTTAAAGGAGAGTTCGATTTCCGATCGTGCACCAATGAATTTTTCCATTCGGAAAATGTATGTACGCTATACTATGTATCTCAATCGGTGAAGGAAAACATTCTGAGGAAATATGTACCTACTAAAACCTATAAATTCGAAGACCCTCTAAAGAGGCGCACTTTAATCCGTTGACTACACTGATTCTTTCGCCGACGGACGGTCATAGGCATAGAGGATACAAAAATCATAATAAATTGTCGAATGGGCGGAGTGAAGAAAGTGACAGCGCTATGTATTGTAATTGAATGCGGAAAGAGATAGCAAGCGTTAGAAGGCGCTCGAAAGTTATCGACGTAAGCGAAATATAAGAAAATATCGATTATCTCAAAAACTATCTATTTTTTTTTAAAGTGTCTTGGATTTAGGTACCCAATGCTATTGTCTAACAAAATATTTTAAAAAAAGTTATTTTTGCTAGATAGTCTCAAAGTATTTTCGAAAAAACTGTTGCAGAGGACCCAACTTTAAAAAATAAATCTATCGAGAAAAGTTTTACCAATCGCATTTCTGTCTTGGATTTACGTAAATAAAATGCTCAAGTTATCTTTGTCATAAAAATCAAAACTGTGCGTTTTGCGGTTATTGAGAAAAAACAATTCAAAAATCATAAAATAATTAAACCCTCACCTTAAAATAATCAAGACACGACAAGCAAGCAGTGCGTTGGGGCCTCACTGGTAGTGCTCTCAAATGGTGAGTTTCCTCTTATTAATAGAGGAAAAGGATTTTACTGTACGCGGAAAATTGCATGTTTCCTTTCATTTTTTCATTTATATGCTACCCACGAGCACGGGCACGGATTGTACCAAAATTGCAAATGGAAACCGAATCTGAGAATGGAAATAATTCATTATAATTCAATAGCGTCTTGTAACTATTCCGGAATTGCAATTTTTTTCAATATTATTAGTATTTAACGTAACGTATTTTCTAACTTTATTTGTACCAGGGTCTGAAGGAATTTATGCCTTAATTCAAAGTCAAAGTCAAAGTATAATTTATTGCTTGAAATACATGTCATAAAGATGTCAATTACTATATACTATTGAATCAATGTATTCTACCTATATCTAGGCATGCAATATTTAATTTACAATCATAATAAAATTTTATAAATAAAAAAAATAACAAATAATAATAAAAAATAGAAGAAAAAGAATGTCATTATGAACTAATTAAAATATTAAAAACAATTAGGGACTAGATACACAACAACTAAAGATTATATAAGCCTTGTCAAAAAAATGAATATATTATGTCAACAATTTACACTATATTTTTATCTTTCATAAATTCGTCAATGGTATAGTAACTTTTAACTATGAGCAGCGTTATATTGTCATAGGTTTTCTTCAAGAAATTAAGAATTCTATGATTTTCGTATCATAAGTCTACGTAATAATTTGTAGCTGCTGTCTACGTAATTATTCGTAGCTATACATAGCCTCATCTACAACACATGCCTATTAGAGTTGGACTAGTAGTAATCACTCCTATGTCCCTAACTAGACAAAAAACGAAGGGCAATCGATCTAAACGGCGAAACACATTTGTTTTGTCCTTGGAGGGACGATATCAAACAGCGCGTAAGTGTACAGGCATCTTGCACTCATATTTTTAGGTACTTTCTAAAACTTTTAGACTTTCATAAGCAAACAGAAATTGCGATGGAAATAGAACCTCAGCATCATCATCATCAGCTTGTAGAAGTCTATGTCAGGCATAGCCTGTACTATGTCATAGTACAGGCTATGCCTGGTTTGGGATCAGTTGACCGTGTGTGATATGTCCGGAATATTTATTTATTATTTATTTATAGAAAATGCCGGCAAAGACTCTCTTATTTACCTCCAAAATTTCAATCACGACAATTAAAGATACTAGCCATGTGTTGCGATAACATTAGTATTTCGCCTCTGAGTTTCTGTCTTTACAGAAGATTTACGATATTTACGAATGCTACACGCAACTTTATTATTTCCAATTGGTCGTGGAAGAAATATCGAGGTTCTTTTGATTTATATATCTTTAGCAGTCTAGTCTCTATTTCTGCCTATGCGTAGACAATATTTTTAATGTAAGCTTTGCATGCGCTAACAGCATGAAGTGTTGTATAGAAGACTATGCATTCATGCCCGAGGAAATTTGGATACATACAATTTCAACCATGAAAGTATTCATTAAAGAAGGTTTTTATATGGAACGGCATATTAGGACAACTAATCTACGCTGCGTTGCCAGGATCGTGGTCGCCATTCGAGATTCGACTACCTAACGGTTGTCGGTTCAGCGAGCTATATGGCCTGCCCACTGCCACTTGAACTTGCTAATTCTGAGAGATATATCGGTACAAGTCTTTGGAATTTGCTGATAGGAATGTATATTTCCCATGAAATGATCTACAAAACAATAGGCTGGCCGCAGCAGACCCGTCCCTGAGCGAACGATTAGGCCCCTTTGATCATCCGCCTGCGGTCAGCCGTGTAATGCTCATTTATAGTACCTATTTACCTGCTTATTCCGGTGGGTTAACTCCGAGCATGGGAGTAGAGTGAAACAATTTATTTGCAGGCTGAATTTTGATACAAAATCAAATGAAATAAGTTTATTGACCGAGCAAGCGAAGCGAGATCTCTCAAACAAGTTCGACGATTCGGTGTTGTTTGTTTGTATGTTTATTTGTTAGAGCATAACTTGCGAACCATCAATCTGCATGAAATTTAGTAGGTCAACAGTTTTTACTTTCAAAATTTACTGTAATGAATTTGAGCAAAATCGGCCAAGGGTTGCTAAGATGAAGGAATTAATGAAAATGCTATAAAACAAAAAGATACAAACTTATACAGAAGCTTAGAAGCCTTCAGTGGCGTAGAGGTCGGGCGCCCTGTGATGCAAGGGATGCGAGTTCGATTCCCTCTGCGGGACAAATGTTTGCGTGATCTGCAAATATTTGTTTCGGCTCCGGGTGTTGTGGTACCATTATACTCGTAGTTTCTGATACCTGATGGGTGTTATTATTTAAGTTGTAAAACTTGTAAGCAGAAGCGATTAACCAGATCTTTACTTACCTACATAGGTTACATTTTTTAGCTCAGTGATTGTAAATAAAGCTCCGAATAAAGAACCGAATCAAACATAAATAAGAATTACTTCGCATAGATAGATAACATTGTCCACTAGAAGAAATGGGATCACTTGACCCATCGGAGGTCCAAACGACATCCAATTCAATTGAAGCACTTTACTCGTACACTTCCGACTTTGACTTGCGATCCTGAGACGCTGCTTTGTGCATTTTATATTATAACACGTAAGTATGCCTTCGTCTTGCTAAAATTGAATTTTGACTGAATTGGTTTGAGACAGGTTTCAACACCGAACTAGATAATGATTATTATGATTGTAGATTTGTTGACATTCAAAATATCGAAAAAACTACATTCTGTAGATGAGTCTGAAAATAAATCTTCTTCTTCTTGTCGTGTCATTGGTTTTTTCTTGGTCATCCTGTCTTTGATCAGTGACCAGGTTGAGGTATGGTGGCCCTGAAAAGGGCCTATGACCGTCGATGAAAGAATCAGTGTAGTGAAATGATTAAAGTGCGCCTCTTAGAGGCTCCTTTCGTGCACATGTCACATGTCTTCGAATTTTTAGGTTCTAGGACATGCCGGTTTCCTCACGATGTTTTCCTTCACCGTTTGAGAGCACTAGCATAGCGCACATAAATTTTCCGAATGGAAAATCCATTGGTGCACGACAGGTTTCGAACTCACGACCTGTGGATCGGAAGGCGGGGCCACTACCACCCCTCCACCAGTGCTCTCACACTAAAAATAAATTATTTTCTATGATAGTACCGAAGTATCCAGGAAGGAATTAGGTGAAAAGGTTTGTATGGAAAGTGCGTATTTTCATTTACCTACCGGATATTTTCGACTACATCGTCATACGGATCATGGTGTCGTGTGAATGGTGAATGGTGAATGGTGGATGCAGTTCGAATCCTACAAAAACGTAAGCTTACAAAGCCCACAGATATTGATCTTTAATATCTATTTGACTGGCCTCATAGCTCAGTTGGTAGTAACTCTGCCTTCTGCGCTAGAGGTCGCGGGTTCGATCCCCGCACTGGACAAACATTTGTGTGATGAACACAGATGTTTGTTCTGTGTCTGGGTGTTAAATATATATCTATTATGTATATCAGTCTCTGGTACTCATAGTACAGGCTATGCCTAGTTTGGGATCAGTTGACCGTGTGAATATGTCCGGAATATTTATTTATTTTTATTTTATATATCGTTCCTACGGTTACTGATCTATAATATCTATAGATCGTTTGTCGGTCTTTACTGCTCAACTGTTTCTTATGTATTTTGTAAATATTTACTTGTATTAAGTAGTTTTAATTACTTAAAATAGTTTTAAATTTGTCTCTGTATTATCAAAACAAAGCACTCATAATAATATTTATACTATTCCGACTTATTATTTATTATATTAAGAAAAATAAAACAAAATTAGACACAAAGGAAAAAACAATATCTTTTTTTATTATGCTCTAACAAATAAACATACAACGCCGATTCACCCAAGTTGCTTGAGAGATCTTCGCTCGTTTGATCAAAATGAATAAAATAAAGCAGGTACAAAAACTAGTTGAGTTATATAAATAACAGCCTTCGAAAACGAATTTATGCGATGAATAATGGCCTAGCAGGGTTAGTTAAGTTATTTAAAAGTGTGTTAATTAGAGAATAGTAACGTAATGTTTCATTATTAATGTCTGTAGTTTAGTCATAAATTACTTAGGCTTGTTCCAGTGCAGGTAATACCTTAAAAAGTGATTTAGTGAATGAGCGGTTAAACCGTTGGAATCATTGATGTAGCATATCAGTACGCAGCAAGTTCACTCAGCAAGTTTTACGTTTAATATATTTTTTCTTTGTTCCTTAATTTATACAAGGTGATTCATAAAACGTACACCATCCCGAAAATATTTTATCAAAAAAATATAGAGAATGCATAAAGTTTTTTCACTGAAAAATGTTATTTACAAAAGTCGAAGAACAAACTTTATTGCCAATTAAGTGAAGAATAAGCCCCTTTCGGGATAGCATACATATTATGAATAACCTTGTATAATTATATTATTAACTATAGTTTGAACCACCCAAGCATATTTTTCTTTTACATATTGTGAACAAAAAGACATGTTGTGCATGAAAACTTCGAATAAAGAACCACTTTATAGCAACTGTGTGAATACAACGTGATGTACTGGAATGTAATAGAACTACCCTAGCAAGTATATTATTTCCAATAAATAACTTGAAATTGAAAGTTAAGAGATTATCTAGTTGTTTAGTTTTATGGTAATATCAAGAACAATACAAATCACACTGTGTTTCTCGAAGCGCCTCGCGTGCACGGTGCACGTTACCGATTTTAGCCTAAATGTAGACAAAGCTTAATTTCAACGCTTGGCGAATCAGTTGCTTAGCTGCCACTCCTACCGTCTGGAATTACCCGTATTTGTCAAACAAGGAATTAGGAGGATTTAGAATAAATATTCGTTGACAGCCGTTGAAAATTTTATCAGTCTGATCTGATGTGAGTGAGGAACATAATATTCTTAGAATAAAGATTCTTTAACATCCGTTGAAAATTTTATCAGTCTGATTTGAGTGAGGAACAAAATATTCTCAACTAAGGGTAAGGCCAAAACAGAATGGCTTAATGCTGTATTATCTGTGGCATAGGCCATTCCAACCTATAAATTATGCGGTAAGCACCATTCCGCTGTGAAACTGAAAACCTGTAATTTATTTCTATGAATTTCTATTTTATTACCGTATTTTTAGGATTCCATCCCGCAAATGTGAATCAATTGCTAAAAGTATATATTTTGATTTGTGGAAATGAGTGGGGATCGGTGCCGCATCCTACTTCCTACTATTATTATAAACACGAAAGTTTGTGAGGATGTTTAATGTATGGATATTCTATTCTACAGCCTATTCTTCACCACTGCAATGTTTCTTACCTGTCAGTCAAATTCATGTGTCATGGCGACATAATTACTTCATTTTATTTATGTGGTTAAGCTCTGACAAAGTTCAGCAGAATTTGCCTTCATCAAAGAATTCCAAAAATAATAAATTGATTGATGTGGTTAGTATGATAAGATAAAGTAGGAATGGGCTTGTCAAGAGTTAATCACAGATATCTCCGTCTACAAACTTATATAAAATCATCTATCTCAAGAGAAAATTGAAGCCGAGAGAACAAGGGTAACTCATCAAAGTTGTGATTTTGTTCGCAGCTAAGCACAGGGTGGTATTCAGAACTTGTTATGATACTAGCTGGCAAGCCCGGCTCCGTACGGAATCACCTTCTACGGAAATACGACTGATACAATTTTTTCCCACACATTTTCACCCCATTAGAATTTCAATATGCTGGCCCCACAGACAGAGCAAATTCCTTATCATGTGGGGGGATTTGCCAATACTCACCACGCTGGGCATGCGGGTTGGCGAGCGCAGTTAGAGCTATCATTGTTAAAATGAGGGACTTCTTCAGCCGGGAGGGACCCGGCTGAAGAATAGGCCCCTCCATATCTACCTATCCGCGGATGTCGTAAGAGGCGACTAAGGGAAAAAAGTTAGGGGATGAGCAGCAGCGTCCCTCATTTTAACTACGATAGCTCTAACTGCGCTCGCCAACCCGCATGCCCAGCGTGGTGAGTATAGGCAAATCCCCCCACATGATAAGGAATTTGCTCTGTTTGTGGGGGAGGCCATGTTCAGCGGTGGACGTCGAACGGCTGAAATGATGAGGATTTCAATGTTTTTCTTAGCTGCGTCTCAGCAGAATTGCCCGTGTAATATTTCAATTAGCGTGTAGGTAATATTTCAATTAATGTGGTTCCGGAGGTTTGCACATAAATATTACAGATTGTATCATTACAGGTTGCGCACTGTAATGCTCGGTTTTCCTCCCTCCTAATGTAATGTAACGTCACATTACAGGCGAATGCTCTCGGCGAGGGAGCCTCTAAAGGCTCCTGTCGGTTCCTATAATAAGTTCGTCCCTGCGTGTATAGCAACTGATTGGCAACTACAAATGGGGCGGAAACTGATTTTGGACTTAGTTAAAGACATCACCCTCGGGACGTTTCGTTTTCGATGCTAGATCAGGAGCTCAACTACACAACAAAATTAAATGGTAGGCACAAAATAATACCACAAAAATCTACCTTGTCGAATTATAGGGTTATATTTCAGTGAATTACGGTTCTCTCCGTTTAATTCGTTGCATTTTTTGCATCCTATCCTACTTTATACCTATTATAAATGCAAAAGTTTATGAGGATGTTTGGATTTTTAATGTTCAATCACGCCGTAACGGCTCAACCGATTTTGATGAAACTTGATATAGAGTTATTTACCTAGTAAAGCATTAGGCTACTTATTATCATGGTACCACACGAGCGAAGCTGTGGGCGGAAGATAGTTTATTTATAAAAATACTGCTTAGTCCGATTTCTATGTTAGCCAGCGCGAAGCTGAGTCAGATGAGGTAAGGGTACCTTAGGAAGAAATATGAAAAGCAAATGACTGTCAACTCCTAGACTACACGACTTATCTGAGTGGGATGAAACTCTTGATTGTAACATTGTTGCTTCGTAATTTTCTTTTTCATTCGAAGTTACTTCATTGATAGTAAATCGAAAGAGCATAATATCAATAATATTCACTCATAAGTAAATTATAATATTACCATATTACATACTAGCTTCTACCCGCGGCTTCACTGGCGTGGTACCTACAAAAAAAGGAGGCTATATGCTATTCTAGGTAAAGAACTTTATCTATTCCAAGTTACAACGAAATCGGTTGAGCCGTTACGGCGTGATTGAATAACAAACATCAAACTATCTAAACATCTAAACGTCCAAACATCCTCACAAACCTTCGCATTTATAATATTTTTATTAATTATTAAAACAATTACACTTAAAAATTACATAACAAATCTTATTAGAATAGGTGGTTCTTAAAGTATAATCACACTTGTCCACAAATTAGGGTATACTTAAAAAAGGGCGTTGTGTATGTAAGAGTGTGACATATTAGTAGGTAGATATATGACTACAATGTTTGACGATAGGCTAACAAAATATAGTAAGTGATATCAGTAATATTAGTAGGATAGTAGGACAGGATAGGAGGAAGTAGGATTTTCTAGATTTTTTATACAGCGTCAGGAGGAACTTTTTTACTCACAGGACGCTGTAGTGGTTGGAACATTATTTATTATATGGAGTAGGCTTGCCCAGCACCTATACCATCCTCTTGCCTAGTCAACCTTATCCACAGGAAATACATGGTAAATTTGCTTCAATTCATTTATGGTGAGAGTTCCAACTGATCATCTATCGACCTACCTAAGCGCAGAGTTTTGGCCGAAGGGTGTCAAGTTCCGAAGATTCACTGGCCGCCTGCAAGGGGACACCGCCGTGCACCGTCGTCAGCTGAAACCCTGACTGCGACATCGACACGTCGCAGTAGTCACAATGTTTTAAATAATTAATAGGTATTTTATATATTTTAGGTTAAGGTATATATTTCTATGGGTCTTAGAATTAGTTTTTACCATCTGTACTATTCTTAAGTTACCTGAAATAAAATTTATATTATATTATTATTATTAATACGTGTGGAACCGACTAAGCCGCCGGTCTAATTCTAATTCGAAGTGGGGTTTGAAGATCTGCACGGACTTCCCGCGTTGGGGTGTATTGTGTAATTTTACAAGCTCGGTGGCGTAGCGGGTCAGCGCCTGTCTGAGACGCAAGGCATGCGGGTTCTATTCCCACTGCGGGGCGAATGTATGCATGATCTGCAAATATTTGTTCCGCGTCTGGGTGTTGTGGTACCACGGTACTCGTAGTTTCTGATACACATGACACAGGGAATCCTAGTGTGGGGTCAGGACTATGTATGTGACTGTTGGGTGTTATTTATGTTTTAATTTTATTTGTTTTCTATGTTTTGAATGCGACGTAATGATTAAAATTAGAGCCACCTGAGAGTAATTTTCTTAGAAAGCTAGTTGTCTAAAATGTTGTACCGTAATATTAAGAACCAATCCTCTAGTTTTTTTTCTCTTGTATCTTGTACGTGGCTTTGAGATGACAATGTGGGACAGAGCCATTGTTCGGGCAGACTTACAGATTGTCGGATTTGAGACGTGGCTAATGGGATGACGTGGCTCGCTCATTAGTTGATTACTTTGTACCGCGGGCTGTTTCGGAGAAAATAAGCAAACGTGACCTGCCTTAGACTTGTAGGTATCTTGCATGAAGATTAGTGCTGTGTAACTCACTGGAGCCTAATGGGAATTCAGCCTTTTAGTGCCCTAACGCGCCGGGTGAGAAAGTCCGAGCATAGCTCTCTCCATAGACTGTTACGCGACTTTGAGCTTGTGTATGAGGCCAATAGTTAGACCAAGTTTCAGTTTCATATGTCATCACTGGCAACACGCACAGACTTTCGTCTCGGCGGTATCTGCGAAGAGAAGATATGAAGACATTTCCCAAGCTCTGCCCATCCGAGTTGGATTCGTTGGTTTACCTCTAAATTTTCGGTGTCAAAGTTGTACTTACCTATTTGAAAAGTCTGACCCAAATAGACATAGTGGTCTACTACTTAAATTTTCGCCTAGTTTTATAGCACCGTATAAAATTATGAGGTAAATATAGAACCTAAATAAGGTTTAATTTTTACTCTCACTGCCGCACACGGCACGCTGCCAACTGGCATACATAGTGCCTTTTCACATGTACGCGGCAATATAATGTAGCTATGCATTACTTTCTTCAAACTGCATGAGCCAGGCAACAGTGGAGAACTAATAACTGGAGGAGGCCTTTGTGTCAGAGAACACGCTGTTGCAAGCCAACGGTAGTTATTCTAATGTTGGCTTGCAACAGCAGCGGTACGAAAGCGTTTTTTAAATGCAAAATGACGAATTTCCAAAAGACGTAGAATCAACTTTATTTGGTTTTGAATAAGCCCCCTTCAGGATAGTAAACATAATAATATTATCAATCACCTTGCATATAATTACTTAACTCCCTACATTACGAGGCTATATTGAAACCAGTGGCGGATTTGCCCTAAGGCCCGGGCCCGGGCCCGGTGTGGGCCCGGGCCTAGGGCGGCAAGATATTAGGGGCGGCAAATAGTGACCAAAAATTTGTAGAAATTTTCGTAGAAAAGCTCATCACGTCGGAATATATTTACCTACAAATTAGTAGCTATTATAGTTCATTAAATTTTTGATTTCGATTTAGATAAAGTTGGCAATAAAGTAAATTCATTATGTACCTAACCTAGTCTAATGTTGGGTGCTGAGAATGGGGCGGCACATGGCCTGGGGCGTAGAGCTGCCAAGACTGCAAATCCACCACTGATTGAAACACAGGGCAGCGCCGGTAACGGTAGCCATATGCACATAGGGCGGGATCCAGATAATTAACCGAGTTTTGGTTATCGCCAGGATAATCTAAGTTCCAGCCCCGTTCAAGCTGAATAAACTTACTTTTTGCGAATATTGTCGGAGCACGTAACATTAGGGTTCCCGTGGGGATTGTTCCATTTTCGACCTTATTTAGCAGGGCTGCATCAGCATCTGTGGAAGTTTGTTTTCCAACCGAAATCTGTGTTATGAATATCCTTACCTCACTGCTCAGAAGTTAGCTTTGAATGAAAATAACTATAAAAGCAGTGTTCAGACGTGCGATATGTCATTTGAAATTTATTTCAGAATGATCTTTACGTCTATGGATTTTTTTATTTGTTTTTTTTTACCTATTTATTCAAAAAAACAAGTATACATTTGCAAATCTACCACTACTTATAAAGGAAGGAAGGAATAAAGTCATTTTTGATTTTGAGTACGATATGGCTTAGCGATTGATTTATGCCGCGTTCATACGGCATGCGATATGTCATCTAAAATGTATTTAAAAATGATCCTAACTCTACCGGATAAAGTCAATTTTGAATTTGAAATTTGAGGACGACAATTTCGCAAGCCCCTTAAAAGTCAAACTCAATTTGACTTTATCCAGTTTTGAGAGGAGGAAGGGCACAGCGAGATTTTCTCGTTCTGAATTGGAGCAGCCCGCCTGGAGAGGTACCTCCGCCTTTCAGAAGATCGCAGCCAAATAACATTATTTGTTTTCAAATAGTGTTGTGTTCCTGCGATGAGTAAGGTTGCCAGAGCTCTTTAGGGGGAGGGGGGTTCGGGGTCGGCAACGCGTGCGTGATGCCTCTGGTATTGCAAGCGCTCATAGGCTACGGTAACCGCTTACCAACAGGTGGGCCGTATGCCTGTTTGCCACCTAAGTAGTATATAAAAAAAAAAAGATAAGGATCATTTTGAAAGACATTAAAGATGACATATCGCACGCAGAATGAACACAGCTTAAAGCTGTTGGCCTTCATCATTTCAGCCGTAGGACATCCACTGCTGAACATTCTCCCGCCACAGACTTCCAGAGCGAATTCCTATCAAGTGGGGGGAATTTACACGCTGGGCATGAAGATGCGCGATCTCTAAGCATTGGACAAACATCAATTGCTAACTTTAGCTGAAATGTAACTTCAGCTGGATCGTTATTCAGTAGCAGAATGCGAAAACACCTTAAAATTGATGAAATCTCTCGTTCAACTCCGTTTCGATGCAATCGTTGGAAAAGTTTGAGTAAAATTGACCCCAAAGTACATCCACGATAAAGCATTTGTTTGTTTGTTTCAGATGAGATGGCGACTGGTGGGCGGGATGAGCCTACCGCTGGCAGCAGCTGTCTTTTTCATGCTGCCCCTCTTCACATCGTCCACCGGCGACATACGTGAGTTCATTCACTATGAGAGCACTGGTGTAGTCTTAGTGGTAGCCTTCCGATCCACGTGGGCTCTAATCCCGGTCATGCCCAAATAAATGTTCCACTAGTGCTCTAAAGCCGTGCTCAAATGGCGTGCGATAAACCTGAAATTCGTTTCTAATCAGGCGTCATCATCATTTCAGCCGTGGGACATCCACCACTAGACATGGCTTCCTCCACAGATTTCCAGAGCGACTTCCTATCAAGTGGGGGTGTCGTGTGGGGGAATTTGCCCATACTCACCACGCTGGGCACGCGGGTATGCGAGCGCAGTTAGAGCTATTATTGTTAAAATTGGGGACACTGCTGCCCATCCCTAGCTTTTTTTCCTGAGCCGAGGCCACATCAGGCGTCATACAGACAGTTATGTTCCACAGGACATCACGGCACCTCACGAGCACGAGGGTGGCGCGCTGGCGTGCAGCCTGCCTCTGACGTCACAGCCAACAACTCCGTCAGCAACATCACGGCGCAGCTCGGCGGCACCGCCTACCTGCACTGCCTCGTCGGACATCTTAGTGAAAGAGGGGTTAGTTCTAGATTACTTGGTTGAGCGAGCAACAAAGCAACTTGGATGATTTGGTGTTGTTGACGTATTATTTTATGTATGTTCTAGCATAACATTCGAACCATTGACCCGTTCTGCATGGAATTTGGTAGTTCAAAAGATTTTGCTTTCAAGGTTTGCTGGTAATACTATTGATTTATAAGTCTATTGATTGATTAGGTACTGATTGTTAAGATAACTAGGTCCAAATGAGAATAAAATATAAGTTAAGTAATGCAAATATCTTGAGAGAAGAACATATGACGATGTAAGAACATATTGTAGTATCATGAAAATATGCATCGGTAGGTAAACGAATACTGTGCCTACTCAGCACCATAGAATAAGTTATAGTTAGTAATAAGGTAACTTTACTGTAATTTAGTACTTTAATGTTACAAATAAACTGGACTTCAACGAAGCAACTCGTTTCACTCTTTGCCGCAATAGTACCTAATTACCACCAACACTACATGGCGACCTTGCCACTGCGGACCACATAAAATAGAATGAAGATTAAAATAAACAGTAAGATGAAACATTATAGAAGAAAGAAGATTACCTTATAGAAGATCAGAAGAAAGAAAAATGAAAATTACCATATAGAAGAAAGAAGATTATTTTAGAAGATAAGAACAAAGAAGCATGAACAACACAATATAGAAGAAAGAAAAAAAAAACAGGATGGGAAAAACAGTATCGAAAGAAACAAACAAGGAAGAAGTTATCATTGCGCAGAACGCCAACGTAGAAGCAAATGCAAGTGCTAGCCAATCTATTGGTATACTAAGCACTACAGAAATTTTATTAACCCTTATACTCGTTTTGTTGAGTGGTGCTGCTGTATATTCCATTTTGAGGAAGTGCAAGAAATCAACTGTAAGAACTTTGAGAAGAGAATTAAAAGCTAATAGCTTGAGCGTCATTTTCCGTCCTGAAGCAAATAAAACAAAGAATTTAGAAGAAAGAAGAAATCTATGTTGGTGGAGCCAGGGAAAATACCCGGCTCGAAAGGTGCGGTGTCCAGGGACCATGCCCGGCCCACGGTGTCCAGGGTATAGCCCGGCCCATGCAACGAGCAACGAGCGTCTTGCTACGAGCGACCTGCGACGTGCGACCAGCGACGTGCGATAGGTGACGTGCAATCAGCGACTCGCCGCGACCGTTTAGCACAGCAGATCAGCCTGCTACAACAGGAGGTCCTTGGTATATTTTACGTATAGACAAGTAAGTCAATAGGTTTTTTTTTTTTTTTTTTTTAAATATATAAAAGAATATAGAAGAAGATAGGTTTATTTAGTAAATGTAGGTCCTGCGCGGAGACAAAAATAAGTCGCAGCGCAACAAAAAATAGAGTTAGCGCATAGGGAGTATCAGAAATTAGAGTCATCTTTGTTCGAGGTCCATAGTAAAATTGAAAAATCGGAGATAAGTGCCCAATGTCTTCAAACAATTAACTCATTAATTAATTATATACGCATAACTTTTAACAAGATCTTGAGTTTATCCTCATCGCAGTCAATCAGTCGGTTAGAAAACGCAGCAAAAATGGCTTCGGAATCTTTCGATATTAAAACCGCCTTGGCGCTATTGCCCATCATGAATGACAAGGAGGAGGTCACAAAACAGTTAATCGATGGAACACAACTTTACAGCTCAATGATAGCAGAAACTTCAAACAAACAATTAATCGATTTTGTGTTGAAAACACGACTATCCGCAAGTGCTAAACTGCGTTTAAAGTGCAGTTATAATAGTATTGAGAGTTTGATTACTGATATGCGTAAATATCTAATCCAAAAGAAATCAGCTGTAGCCATACTGACACAACTTTTTACCAGTAAGCAAGGGAACAGGTCGATAGAAAATTTTGGAAATTACATAGAAAAGCTTTTTGTGAATTTAACTCTTGCTCAGGCCGATGATGACGACACTAAGTTAAATGTATTGCGTCCTCTCAACGAAAAGCTTGCGATTAAACGTTTTTCTGATGGATTAACTGACACACGCCTGAGTACCATTTTAGCTTCTCGTCAGTTTGAATCGTTACCAGAGGCAATTAGAACAGCTGTTGATGAACAGATAATTTCACCTAACGAGGAACATGCTTACAATATAATGAGGCATGAGCAGAATTACAACCCACAAAAACGTGGCAGTTATTCAAATAGCCGAAATAATAATAATTTTCAGGTTCGAAATCAGTCTTATTATAACAGTAACTATAGGCAAGGTAATACAATACCACCTATGACGTATGGTAATAGATGCGTGCGCGGGCGCTTCGGGCGCGCGCGAGGGGCTGCGAGAGGTCGCGGGGCATATCAACAGGCACGTGCCGCGGTGCCTCAGCCTACATGGGGCCACGAAATTCAGCACGTTTCGAAAAGGGAAAGTACGGAATTTCCCGAACTCACATGGAGGGGGGAAACTGGGGTTAACCATTCGCAAGAGCATACGGTAAATGCATCCGATAATGAGTTTTTCGTTCCCCACTCGGTAAATGAATATTTTATTTCTAATTGTAATAATAGTAGCGTAGTTATGTTGAATGTAGTTTCTGCAAGTCCGGTCAATCTTTTAGTTGATAGCGGAGCAAGCTTGTGTATTTTGAGTTATGAATGGTTAAGTAGTAATCAAACTATTTTAAGTAAGCTTCAATATGATACTATAACAATAAGAGGTGTTAGTGGAAAACTAGTATCCGAGGGTTTTGTTTGGTTAGATTTAGTTTATAAAGGGGTAAATTTTAATCAGAAATTTTATGTTTTTAAGAACTTGACGTGTTCTGCCGACGGAATTTTAGGCGATAATTTCTTTAAAAAATATAGTGCTATTATAGATTATAAATCAATGACCTTGCGGTTATCAAACAATGACGAAAGAGTAAGTTTGAGCATCGAGGACCAGTATAGTCACTTGGTACCTCCACGCTGCGAAATAATAAGGTACATACCCTGTAATCATCGTGAAGAAACTGTTGTTTTAGCGAACGAAATTGAGAAAGGGGTTTTTGTAGCTGGAATGATAACAAAGCCAATAAATAGCTACATTCCATTGAGAATTTTAAATACGCAAGATCAAGAAGTAAAGATTAATTTTTCTAATTTGAGTGTTCATACTCTTAGCGAGTTTGACGTTTGCCAATTTAGCAACCAAGACAAAAATGTTAAGCGGATTAAGACTTTATTCCAGTTACTCGATTTGAACTACATGAATAAAGAAGAGAAAATCAGCATAGGAAATATTTGTGCCAAATACGCGGATGTTTTTCACTTGCCAGGGGATAAACTATCTGTCACTAACTTGATGGAGCATTCAATAACATTAAAAGATAACGTTGCTCCCGTTTACGTCAAGCCGTACAGAATCCCACATGCACTTAAGCACGAAGTAGAAAAACAGGTTAAGGAGATGTTAGATAACGATATAATTGAAGAAACAATATCGGAATGGTCTAGTCCAGTACTGTTAGTCCCAAAAAAGGCCGATAAATCGAATGAAAAAAAATGGAGACTTGTGATTGATTACCGGCACTTAAATAGTAGAATTCAAGATGATAAATTTCCATTACCTAATATAACGGAAATCTTAGACTCTCTCTCTGGTAGCATTTATTTCTCTAAATTAGATCTTTCACAAAGTTATTACCAACTTTTACTTAATGAAAATTCAAGAAAATATACTTCTTTTAGTCTAAATAAAATGTATCAATTATCTTTAGATGAGGACTCTCGTAAATGTACTGCATTTACTGCTGGAAAACAATACCAAATGAAACGTTGCCCGATGGGGCTCAAGACAAGTCCTAGCGTGTTTTCGAGGCTTATGACCATAGCCATGGCAGGACTAAACTATAAAAAGTGTTTTATTTATTTAGATGATTGTATTGTCATTGGAAAATCACTAGAAAACCATAATAAAAATCTAATTTCCGTATTAAATCGATTGAGAGAAGTGAATCTTAAATTAAATCCTATAAAATGCGAATTTTTAAGGCAGGAAATAGTGTACTTAGGACACAAAATAACATCCGATGGAATTTTTCCTGACCCGGGTAAATTAGAAACCGTGCAATGTTTCCCAACACCGACTTGCAGCGATGCCGTCAAACGTTTTGTAGCATTTGCAAATTATTACAGAAGGTTTATACCACGTTTCGCTGACATCGTACATCCAATGAATGTGTTGTGTAAAAAGAATGTAAAATTTGAATGGACGTCGGATTGCGAAATAGCATTTCAAAAGTTAAAATCTTGTCTGATAAACCCGCCGATCTTACAGTATCCTGACTTCTCAGA
The DNA here is from genome assembly GCA_947579855.1 of Anticlea derivata. Taxonomy (NCBI): domain Eukaryota; kingdom Metazoa; phylum Arthropoda; class Insecta; order Lepidoptera; family Geometridae; genus Anticlea; species Anticlea derivata. The sequence goes on along the minus strand of OX388274.1, from coordinate 9,326,349 downwards.
AGATAACGTTTTTAGATTGCAAACGGATGCATCAAAAATAGGTTTAGGCGCTATACTATCCAATAGTAATGGGAAGGTGGTCGCATTTGCCAGCCGTAATTTAAAATCTGCAGAGACTAGATACCCTGTAATTGAGTTAGAGTTACTAGCTATCGTTTGGGCGGTGAATCATTTTAAACCTTATTTATATGGGAGAAAATTCAAAATTTACACGGATCATAAACCACTTGTTTATTTATTCAGTTTAAAGGACCCTTCTAGTAGATTAACTAAATTCCGTTTATACCTAGAGGAATACGACTTTGAAGTGGAGTATGTTCCGGGTCGAAGTAATGTAGCTGCAGACGCATTGAGTCGCATCACTTTGACATGCAAAGATCTCAAACAAATGCAAGGACATGTTGTCAATGTTCTCACTAGGCATCAGACAAAAGAATTAGAACTATTACGTAATATGACCGATAAACCGGATAGTCAGACAAACAGGATTCCCTCGGTATACGGGTCTAATCAGCCTCATGCGGTAGAAATCCTCAAAAAACCGGACGATATAATAGAAGTAGTTTTTTCAGATGAAAGTAACGAGCAATGGATGTTAGACGGAGAAAATATTATTTCAGATGCAAAATATTGCACATTTGTTCCTTCGCATTCGGCGATTTATCTAAACTCCCGATCGTTATCGACCCCAGAGGTGTTAGCGAGGGATTTAGAAGAGTTTTGTAGGAAGTTAAATAAAAAGGAACTTTTAATTATAAAGCATAAAAGCAAAGATAGAGCTATCAAAATATTGCTAGCTATTATGAAAAAGTTGCAATTTGATACGCCACGTTTTCTCGTGACGAGAGACGTTGTAAGATTAATTAATAATGACGATAAAAAAGTTGTTTTGAACGATTTTCACTTATTACCTAGCAGTGGTCATGCGGGGGTGAATCGTATGTTGAATAATATAAAGAAATATTATTTTTGGCCAGGAATGAGTACCGACGTTAGAACTTTCGTTAAAAAATGCAAAAGTTGTCAACTACAAAAACATGTAAATAAAAATATTAAGGAACCTATGATTATAACATCTACTGCTAGCTCAAGTTTTGAGAGGATAAGTTTAGATTTAATGGGGCCGCTAGAGATAGATAACTATAATAATAAGTATATTTTAACTGTTCAATGTGACTTAACGAAATTTGTTGAAGCATATCCAATAGAACGGAAAGATACCATTACGGTGTCTAGGAGTTTTGTAAATAATTTTATTTTAAGGTACGGAATTCCAAAGGAAATTATAACTGATAACGGAACCGAGTTCATGTCATCTGTTTTGAAAGAAACTTGCCAGCTGTTAGGTATTAAAAAACTTAATTCAACTGCGTACCACCACGAAACTCTCGGCTCGATTGAAAACTCACACAAACATTTGGGCGCTTATCTCAGGATTCAGTGTAGTAACAATAAAGGTGATTGGAGCGATTGGATTCCATTTTGGTGTTTTTCTTATAATACTACTGTACACTCAGAGACAAAGTACACTCCGTACGAATTAGTATTTGGAAAATTATGTAGCTTACCAAGTAATTTACAAACTACATTTGACCCATTGTATAATTTCGACAGTTACCAATTAGAATTAAGATATAGGTTACAAAAAGCGCATGCTGACGCAAAAGAAAATTTATTAAAATGTAAAAGTTTGAGAAAATATAGTTATGATAAGAGTTCTCACCCTATAGAATATAAAAACGGAGACTTGATTTTAATAAAAAATCAAGCTGGTACTAAGTTCGATAATGTGTATCTTGGTCCTTATGAAGTAATCGAGGACATAGGCCCTAATGTTAAAATCAATAAGGATTGTAAAGAATACCTTATTCATAAAAATAATACAAAGCTATTTCATAGTTAGTTTGTTTAAGTTTAACTTTTAAGCATTTAATTAGGTACCTACCTTTGTCGTTAAAAAAAAAATGTTTTAATTTTAAGTTCTTTAAATAGTAGCGCACAGTGTAACTTTGCTTACCGTTGAGAGAAACAAACATTTTTTTTTTCATTTGCTGTTGGCGGGTAATGGTCCACTTTTCAGGGGAGATGTAGTATCATGAAAATATGCATCGGTAGGTAAACGAATACTGTGCCTACTCAGCACCATAGAATAAGTTATAGTTAGTAATAAGGTAACTTTACTGTAATTTAGTACTTTAATGTTACAAATAAACTGGACTTCAACGAAGCAACTCGTTTCACTCTTTGCCGCAATAGTACCTAATTACCACCAACACTACAATATGACACCTCTCAAGATATTTGCAAAATACAAATCTTTCTGGAATGTATTTAAAGCTCTTGCTTTAAATACATTCCAGAAAGATTTTTATTTTTAGTCTAGGCCGTATAGTTTTTGAGTTACAACGAAAATAGTTAAAAATGGAAATCCACTCCCACTTCAACTTACTAACTCTGAATGTTTGGTTTTCCACGTTTCGTAATTAATCACGTAGGTACCTAGTGAAACTTCAAACATAGCTCTCACCATATACGCGTTGCTTGATTTTTAGCTTGTTCTTTTTTTTTTTTTTTTTATTGATTATGGTAAGGTTATTATGTATGATTATGGTAAGGCGTTTGGCCACCAACTCACTTTTGCAAGTAAGATGTGGCCTAAGATGGAGCACGATTTCCCAGAGTGAACTTATTGACCCTACATTTGAAGACTCCTAGATTGTACTCTTTCGGGAAAACAGACGCAGGCAGATCATTCCACTCTTTGAATGAAGACAAACAATCACTATCTATTTTTTAAGAAAAACAGACTTACCAATCACAAAATGTATGAAAACTTCTTGTTTTCTTAAAATCCTCGAGCGTTTAATGTTCCTAACGACCTACATTTGTTGCAGCAAGTCTCGTGGATACGGAAGCGGGACTGGCATATCCTGAGCTCCGGCAAGTTCACGTACACAAACGATGAACGGTTCCAGGTAAGCTGGCTATTTTTAAGGCTCCATGCACTAGAATAGAGCAATCCAATCTGGAAAACTATAAGTGCCGTTTTCAGCGAACTCTGGGCCTGTATTGAAGCTTTTAGAGAAAGTATTATAGAAGTCAATTTCGAATTTGACATTTGAGCGTACGTTATCGCAAGCACCCCAAAATCGCGAGATTGAAGTTCGGGGCGAACCGCTATTTTTATCGTCAAATAAAACTACACAAAAAGAGCACTACTATCCTACTAATAGGTTCCTATTATAATGCGAAAGTTTGTGAGGATTTTTAGATGTTTGTGGTTCAATCACGCCGTACAACTAATTTCAATGAAACTTCGGAATAAATACAGTTCTTTGCCTAGAATAGCTACTTTTTATCCAGATACGTGCGCGAACCCGCGGGCGAATGATAGTGCTTTATATATTTGAGCAACCGGAGCGAAAATTCGCGTAATCAGATCAGTAACCAACTGATTTCAATACACAGCGAATCTACAAACAAGCCGTATCGATTGCCATAATGTTAATTTTGTGCCTATTCATCTAAATAAACCCATTTTGGGTTTGTTTTTAACCCGACCCGACCCATCAGCGGACATTATCAGCGAGGTGCAATCAGTATAGCTTGAATCTGAATCATCAGCATCATCATCATCAGCCTGATGAAGTCCACTGCTGAACATAGGCCTCCCCCAAAGAGTGCCACGACGAACGGTCTTGACGAACAGCCTTCTCCATCCACCGACTGCTCGCAACCCTCACAATGTCGTCGGTCCATCGGGTGGGGGGGCCTTCCAACACTGCGTCGTCCGGTTCGTGGTCGCCACTCGAGAACCTTTGTTCCCCAACGGTTATCGGTTCTGCGAGCTATATGGCCAGCCCACTGCCACTTCAACCTGCTAATTCTCCTGAATCGGAATACCTGCTTATTATTTTACTGGCTTCGGCCCGCACATCTCTCACGTGCTAAGCAGATCATGTGTTTGACAACCTTTGTGGTGCAGCGGTCGAGTGCTCGACTTAGACGCAAAAGTTCGATTACCGCTGCGGTACAAATGATTGCATGATCTGCAAATATTTGTTGCGGACCCGGGTGTTGTGGTACTATGGTACTCATCGTTTCTGATACCCACAACACAGGTGTATCCTAGTGCGGGGTCAGGACTATATGTGACTGTAGGGTATGAAATAGTAGATTAGTCGCGGGCGCTATATTGAACCCCGTGAACGAGGGATTCTATGGTTAACTCCCGAGCGGAGCGAGGGAGTTAAGGCAAGAATCCTGAGTACGAGGGGTTCAAGATCGCCCAAGACAAATACACATTTAAGCCCGCGATGCATACTCTACTTTTTATACTTTCTGCGAGGCAATTGAAAACAATGGCTGTTAAGTAGAAAGAAATGATTTTTCTGGAAGTAAGTTTACAACAATACCAGAGGCTTCAGATTGTATGCATTCTGGAGTCGAATCAAAATCACTGTCGTCGTCACTTGACATTTTTTAGAAGTTTATTCGAATCGAAACTGAATTTCGGTGTAGATAACAGCACAGCAGTTTGAGCGCTTGGCGCCTTTTTTTCTTTTTTTGTAGTCTATTCTGTAGTGGTCAGTTCGACATTCGAATAAATCCTTCTTCGTGCGCGGAAAATGAATTTCGTAAAAAGTTTTCATGTTTTTCTTTTTTTTAATTTGTAGACAGTGCAAAGAAATTGATAACATACAGCCTAATTAGAATAAAATCTCATTGCACCCAAACATTTTTGAAACCAACCTCGATCAAGCACGACTACATGGGTTGCATTCCAAATTCAAATCACATTATGTCCCATGGGAAATAATGAAATTCAGTACAACATTATTACATACTTACTTATCAACATTACTTTAGGAAAGGTTTGCATGACACATAATATGCCATTGACGAGCAGTGTACTGGAATATCCCTCTTCTTAGGTGATTCTTGGACTTTGGAAAATAAAAGATTTAATTTGCTGCCATGACGTGTGTAATTTCACTGAACCTCGGTAACACAGACAATATATAAAATAGTTCCTACAAATCACAGGTAGATTCGGCATAACACGGCTCTTGCTCGCGAAAAGTGATAGGCGTTCCCGAACATGCCCCCGGAAACTGTTCCAGTCTTTGGAATCTAGTCAAGTGGCTCGCAGGGCTATCTTGATAATCAGGAGCTGGAAGTGCAGTAAGAGGCGCTCCTATGAGGAAGTGTCCAGGCGTGAGCGGAGTCAGATCATTTGAATCGCTTGAGAGTGGAGTAATCGGACGAGAGTTTAGGATTGCTTCAATCTGCGTCAGGACAGTGATCAGCTCTTCATAGGTTAGATTACAATTTCCCAATACTCTGTACATATGATACTTGATAGATTTAACTCCCGCTTCCCAAAGGCCCCCGAAATGAGGAGAATAGGGTGGACATAAATGAAATTTAATACCTTCATTAGCCAAGCTTGCAGGCAATGAACTGCAACCAGTTTTAAGGAACTTACTAATCTCATTATAAGCCCCAACAAACGAAGTGCCATTATCCGAGTAGATATCTGTGGGTTTCCCTCTACGAGATATAAACCTGCGCAGTGCAGACATGAAACTATTACTAGTTAAGTCACCTACCAATTCAATGTGAATGGCCTTGGTTGTGAAACAAACAAATATTGCAATATAAACCTTAACAATTTTGCAACCTCGGCCTTGACGACTCGCAGATGAGATAGGACCAGCGTAATCTATTCCTACACATTCGAACGGACGGCCTGGAATAAGACGTTGCTGAGGTAAACTTCCCATAAGAGGAGTTGCAACCTTTCCTTTCATGCGAGTACATCGCACACACTGATAATAGGTAGATTTTGCTAAATTACGGCCTCCGATAGGCCAATAAACTTCTCTTATAGATGCCAGCAATAACTGTGGGCCAGCATGCATTAGCCTAATATGCTCAGCTTTAAATAAGAGTTTTGTAAAATGATGAGTGGACTGTAAAACTATTGGATGTTTTTTATCATACGAAAACATTGAGGCATTAGCCAAGCGACCGCCAACACGCATTAAATTGCTTTCATCAACAAATACATTAAATTTAGTCAACTTGCTTTTGGAAGATAAGCTTTCCTTCTTAAGCAACGATTTATATTCAGGAAACGACTCTGACTGGGAAGTTTTGATGATTAGATTTAATGCGCCTTGTAGCTCATCAGTACTGAGATGACCGGTCTCGTTGGTAAGTTTCCTACATAGATTAACAAATCTAAGCGCGTAAGCTACAGCGCGTTTCAGTCTTAAAACATTTGAAAAACGACTAAAATCAATTAATTTATCGTCACGCGTAAGTGACAAGTGCAACGATACCTCAGGTCGAACTTCGGGGAGCTTCGGTGCGCTGGCTGGATTGGGAGGCCACTGGGAGATGTCCTGTTTCAAAAATTGAGGACCTGACCACCACAGATCTAGACCCTGTAACACGCTAATGTCAACACCGCGGGAAATATGATCAGCAGGGTTTTCATCTGTGGGGACATGTCTCCAGGAACAATTCTCAGTTTTCTCTAAGATTTCAACAGCACGATTGCGAACGAAGGGCTGAAGTTTATTGGGGAGCATCTTAAGCCATCCTAACACAATTGTAGAATCCGTCCAGAAAGTGGTATGTTTGACTTCTACACGAAGTGAAGCGATTGCCTTTTCAAACAAACGTACTCCCACCAGAGCTCCACAGAGCTCAAGTCTGGGGATCGTGGTTGGCTTCAAGGGCGCAACCTTACTTTTGGCCAGAAGCAACTTCACGAAGTTCTCACCACAACCGTTAACACTTTTCACATAAAGGCAGGCGCCATAAGCACTCTGCGACGCGTCACAAAAAATATGGAATTCCAGGGAGATATAAGAATCGCAAACAACGAGGCGGGGAATACGCAAATTATTTAACACCGGGAGACTTTTAACTATATCAAGCCAAACTTTGGCAATCTCCAAAGGCAATGGCTCGTCCCATGACGATTTATAGACCCACAACTTTTGCATCAGGATCTTCATGGATATAACGCAAGGGGACACCATGCCCATGGGGTCAAATATTTGCGCGATTACTGAAAGCAATCCTCGCTTCGTTGATTCCCTGGAAATTGACGAATCAATATTTACACAGAGTTCATCTGAGTCAGTTTGCCATCCTATGCCTAATGTCTTGCTGGGTTCTATAGACCCAATATTTAAATTGAGAGACGAATTGGCTTCGGACTGACTAATGAGCTGGGGATTGTTGGATTTCCACTTACGAAGAGGCATTCCAGCTGAAGCAAGTTCAGCGGTTACCTTTCCTTTAATATCCAGTGCCTCCAGAACTGAATCTGAACCCGTTAGCAAGTCATCTACGTAAAAATCGTGGATGATAATCTCAGACACCAGCTTATCACCGCATTCAAGGCCTATTTGTTTCAAACACCTAGTTGCGAGGTAACTGGCACTGGAACAGCCGTAAGTGACGGTATTAAGCTGGTACGTCTTGAGTTTAGGTTCCGCAGGGTCACGCCAGACGATTTGCTGCAGGTGCCTGTCAGCAGGGTGCACAGTTACTTGCCTATACATTTTTTCCACATCTGCAATTATGACGTATTTATGAAATCTGAATCGGAGAAGTATTGCCAGAAGGTCGTCTTGAACCGTAGGTCCTACCATCTGAATTTCATTTAAAGATACGCCAGATGTTGTTGGACTACTGGCATTGAAGACGACTCTTAATTTAGTGGTAGTACTATTTTCATTCAATACTCCATGATGTGGAATAAAGTACGGAGTAGGATTAGAACTTAATTCGCACTCTGACATATGGCCAAGTGAAAGATACTCGGACATGAAGTTGACATACCTATCGCTAAACATAGATCGGCTCTTGAACCTGCGTTCCAATGAGAAAAGGCATTGCTTCGCTCGCTGCAATGAGTCACCTAAAGCTTCATGAGACTGTTTCAACGGTATTCTGACACAGAAGCGACCATCTTTAAGACGAGTCGTATTTTGGACGAAGTGTTCTTCACACATTCGTTCCTCTTCGGAATATGACGACTTAGGGCCTACTTCATCAAGCTGCCAAAAACGGGATAACATGTTTTGAATGTCATCATTTCCGAAGTCATTTTTAAGATAACTATCTACTTTTGTGAAGTTGCATACAAGAGGAGACGATCCATGGCCACCATTAATAGGACCGGAAACCAACCAACCCAGTCGGGTTTCCCAGAGAATCGGATTATTATCCCCTAAACTAATCTTCCGCGACCCGAGTAGTTCCCAAAATACATTACTACCGATTATCATGTCTACTTCAGACGCCTTGTAAAATTGAGGATCGGCTAGGGCAATATCATCAGGTAAGTTTAAGTGCGAAATATTAACTGAATGGCAAGGCACGTCATCGGTTATAGACGGCAGCACGTAACAGAGTAGATTTTGTGAATAATCCTCATTCAATGAGTTTATTAGAACACGGCACATTTTTGTCGTGTTTGTTTGAGTTTTATTAATTCCAAATATCGGCCTATCTATGCCTACATAGGGCAGATTTAATCTATGACACAACCTTTCCGTAATAATACAAGATGAACTTGCACAATCTAGTAAAGCGCGTACAATGCACTCGCGACCATTCGCATCGATGACTTTTACCAGGGCAGTCGACAATAAAACGTCTTGTTGCATTTCTAACGGCGCATCCAAACAGTAGGTAGTTAAGGTAACGTTAGCAGGTGTTTGTGTCTGATCAGCAGACGGGGCAGTCGAGTGCGACTTGACGCCGCTGCCGTCGCCGACGTCTGAATTCGCCGAACCAGAATTAGTAGGCTTTTTAGGGTCTGACACATGAATTAAGGTGTTGTGCCTGCGCTTACATAGTTTACAACCGTTCTTTTTGCAGCGATTCGAGTAATGACCAGTGCGAAAACAGTTGTAACACACCTTAAACAGTGGGATAAGCTCCAACCTTTGCTCGTTGCTAAGGGCGAGAAACTGCGTACAATTCATCAAATGATGGTCACCCTTACATTTAGGACACGGCTTTATGGACGAATCATTATTCTTATAATCCTCACTCACTACCTGCGATTGTGGACTGGCCACAGAGACCATAGTCTTAAGCTTGTTTATACTTTTAGGTGGCTGATTTGATACGTTACCGCGAGACAGTTCCAACGTTTCTAAGAGATCAGCACGGTCACGAATAAATTCGAGAAAAATCGCCAACGTTATAGCCTTCTCCTTGTCGAGACGGCCCTTACACTCTTCCCACTCACGGAACGTTTTATGATCAAGTTTCCTAGTGATAATGTGAATAAGTAGGGTGTCCCAGTGTTTGGTCGGTTCGCCGAGCAAATCCAGGGCACGCAGGCTTTTATTCAGCTGATCAATTAACCGCTTTAGGCTAATAGAAGACTCACTTTTGATTGAATCGACATTAAACAAGTTGGTAACATGGTTTTGCACTAATAAACGCTTATTATTATATCTGTCGCACAATAACTCCCAGGCCACCGAGTAGTTGCTTGCAGAAAACTCAATTGATTGTATTATTACAGCAGCTGAGCCTTCTAACGAGGCCCTGAGGTAATGGAACTTATTTATTTCATCCATTCCGTCGTTCGAATGTATAAGACTAGAAAATGTGTCATGAAACTCGAGCCAATTATCATAAGACCCTTGAAATTTGGGTAAATTAATGGTAGGCAACTTCACTAGCTTGTGGTTGCTTGCTCGAGGACTTTCTACCGTTTCACTTTTTGGAGACTTTGGATTGCGAAAGAGAATATCTTGTGCCTTAGCAAGTGATTTGTAATATATGGACTCAAAATCATCTCTTTCAGAGCTTTGTGACTGCGTATCATCCACAAGACATTCTATTTTTAATTGCACTTCGTCATATTGTTCATACAAAAACTCCATTTTTCCTATTCGTAATTGCAGTTCATTTACCTGTTGCGCACTCAATGTACCAGACAATTCACATAAGTACTTGCCAAAGGCAGTTAAACGGCCTTTAAAACTAGCTCGCTTCTTGATTAGGTCCTTTTCCTCTTTCTCTGTCATTTTGGGGACCTTTAGTAGCGGCTGGTTTGCCTGGAATTGAGATATTATACAATGAAACAATGCACTTTAACTTTACATAAAAATCAATCACAATTACAACGGGTGATTGATGTATGTTTACAAAGAAAATAATCTACTAATTATACACATTTATAATCATGTAAGATAACAAGTAGGGCAAATGAAAGCTATAATTTATAATTATGATGCTTAATTAATCCAAACCTTAACAATTTTAAGCTAAACGTGAAAAATAAGTTTATGATTTTTTATACCAATTTTCACAATGAAAATGACAAGTTGTGTTTTACAAATTATGGACTAAAATGGCATTTATTCTCAAAAATAACTACTTGAACAGGTACCAGATTATTATTTATTACTGTATATAACTAAACAATTGGCTAAATTGATTGATTTTTGACAAAACTTTGTGCAAACGCAATATGTGAAACTTTGGAGGTTGTAATTTATAGGTTACCGGTAATTACATCACAATGACTTTTCCTTCCAAATAAGCTAGTAAATACCATAAGTAAGCTAAGGAAACATACTCACAATGAATTAAATGGGCTGAATTGAACAGACAAACCAAACCTTGTTTCTGCTTACATGTAAAAATGTAAGTGGCATGTACTACTTGTAACCTGAGAATAAAAGGAGTATTGGGTTAAATTCCGTGAAAACGACCACTGATCACTTCCCTCTTATCCTGGGTATTTGGCTCGTAGGACCATGTACTGGAATATCCCTCTTCTTAGGTGATTCTTGGACTTTGGAAAATAAAAGATTTAATTTGCTGCCATGACGTGTGTAATTTCACTGAACCTGGGTAACACAGACAATATATAAAATAGTTCCTACAAATCACAGGTAGATTCGGCATAACACGGCTCTTGCTCGCGAAAAGTGATAGGCGTTCCCGAACAAGCAGGTAGTATAAAAAAAATATAAAAGGTTAAGCTTGGTGTTCCGGGGGATAATATTTAATCTAACCTTCTTGGAGATGAAGCTGTGTGTACCGGACGAGTACGTAGGGTGGCGGAGGCGGCCGCCTATGTTCGCAGTGCCACGCGCCAGGACTAACCTGCTGAACAAGGCACCTCTGACGCGCACCATACAAACACTAAATCTGGTAGCGGCGACCATTGTCGTATTCCACTGTTCGCAGAGCGAGTTCGTAAGGGCTCTACTATGCAGTTTGTGCTATGGTCGATAATTCTTATTATTTTTTTAAAATATTCCGGACATACAACTGATCCCAAACAAGGCATAGCCTGTACTATGGGTACCGGAGACTGATATACATAATAGATATATATTTAACACCCAGACACAGAACAAACATCTGTGTTAGTCACAAATGTTTGTCCAGTGCGGGAATCGAACCCGCGACCTCTAGCGCAGAAGGCAGAGTTACTACCAACTGAGCTATGAGGCCAGTCAAATTTTTCAAATTGTTTTGCTATTGTTTTGAATGATTTTGCAAATTGTTATTATTGAATTATGTGTTGTTATTATTATGCTGACTACTCTATTGTATTAGGTCATACCTGTAAGAATAGATGTAATGTTGTAAATAAAAAAAAAACAAACCAACCAACCAACACACTTCCGCATTTATAATTTTTGTTAGGATTACAATCATAATGATTCTTAATTTGCGTAACTACTAATTTTATATTTTTCTTGATACCTAAGCAAATTTTGAGGTATTATACTAGTTACGGAACAAATATAATACAACAAAATGTTTTTTATAGTATTAATAATCGTTGTTTACTAACAAAAATATAGATAAAAAAATCTGTGGTGTGGAATTAGGAAGGTTAGAACTACACCCAAATAATGCGAGTTTTGCGTCATTCGGACACATTCGTTAGCATTTTAGAGCCACAGTTTAATTTTGCGGGTGACCAAATTTAGAGCAATTTACAAGGCCTGGCCACTGTGTGTTTTAAGGTGAAGTTTCCGGCAATACGACACCCCGCACGACGTCGGCAATAAGATGATGGCGATGAGAGAACGCGCGACAAATAGTAGCTCTCATAATTCTCTGGAGGGCATCGAGTGGTATGGTAGTGACACCGACTTTCGATTTAAAGGTCTTGGCTTCGAATCCCGGTTGCTCACCAATGAGTTTTCTACTCGGAAGTGCTCTTAACCGGTGAAGGAAAACATCGTGAGGTAACCGGCATTTAGAAAACTCAAAAAGTCCAAGACATGTGACATTTTGTGTACGTAAGGAGCCTCTACGTCTTTAAAGCTTTCACCATACTGGTTATTACACCAACGGGCAAGGTTCACTATAAACGAATCTCACAAAAAAAAAGATGACACATTACTGAATAAATTCTTCATTCAAATCAAAACCTTTTAATTTTGATTTGCTAATAATTTATTTTGCTAGCATAAACGAATCGCTATCGTGAATTATTCATGCTCAATAATTGTGAAGATATTGACCTACACAAGGTAGGTATTATCTGGATTGACGCGCGACATAATAGTCGCGCTTCGTTGTCGCGTTCCTCGGAAATCCTCATTTAATAAGCTTACCTGTATTTATTTAACGCGACGTAAATGGGGTTAGATTCGACTGCGGCGGGTGCGATTAATGGCTTAGATGGAAATAAGCGCAGAGCTGTGAAGAATAAGTTATGAATTTCGGCAGCACACTAGTGGTAGTTTCGGTAGTATCCAGCTATGGGGCTGTACCAAAAAAAGTAACATCCTAATCATACAACGGTTTCAAAACAAAGTACTCAGGGATATTGTGAATGCACCCTGGTACGTAAGAAACGAAGACCTGCACCGGGACCTCAACATTGACTTCGTCGACACAGTTATTAAAAAATATGCAGAAGCTCACGAACGTAGACTTCATCACCATGTGAACGTCGAGGCAATCCAGCTCCTCGACAACACAGACATAGTGAGAAGACTCAAAAGGACTAAGCCTTTTGAGTTAGTGTAGTGTAAAATAAAAAATAGTGAAATGTAGTGTACGTGATAGTGACTACTTATAAAGAACACAATAACAAAGTGTCTTCCCCTTAAATAGAAACTGTAAGAAAAGTGCTATTGGACACATTCTTAGTTATAATTTACTTTATAAAACTATGTCAAAGTCAAATTACTCATTAGCCTACTTGGCTAGATTGTAATAATATGTGGAGTATAATAAATATTGTACTCTGGGAATAACAAAAAAAAAAAAAAAACACTAGTGGAATACTTAGAATGCCTAATCTATTTTATGTTGGTGCCGCGGAGGGCCGGCTGAGACGCGACTGTACCTACGTTCTGCCCGGTTGTGAAGCTTGAAGGGATTATATAAAAGACCTGATCATTTGTCTCTGTACATATTCTGTCTGTTTGTAACGTTTTCACGAATTAACGGAGGAACCGACCTTCATGAGATTTAGTATGGAGGTAACTTACTGTTACCTACTGGCTAATTTACTGTTTCGTTTTTACAAATTGAATAATAATAATATGTACATGTATTATTTAGTTGGTTATCACTTCATTTTTAATGTTAATTAACTAGTTATAATTTAGGTTAGGTACCAGAGGCTAGAATATTGTAAAACTTAGATATAATCGCTCATTATGTATCTTATTTTAAGTAAACCCTGTGTTTGTATGAGAATACAGTTCTTTAAACCTAGGTAACCTAAGCCCTGAGGAAAGGCATTACGCTTACTTTTATTCAGCTACCGCGCGAGAAAAGCCGCGGGCATCCACTAGTATAATAAAAAGATGTCGTCAGTGTGAGCGTGGGTATAGATTTTCCAGGTAGAGCTAAGTGTGTGTTTAGGGAAGTGCTCCCCAGTCGTTTGCGAAAGCCCTTACGCTCCGAAATGCGCAGTTTTAAAACCTAATATCCTTTTGTGGATATTGTAGAGGTTTAGGGCTGCCAGAACGTCCAGGCGTCCAGTAATTGCGTAAAAAGCAGGTTATTGAATTACTCTTTAGGGTAATCTTTTTCCAATATAATCAGACGTCATACTTAGCAACTTAGCAAAATCAATCACCAATCAGTGAATCACTTTTATTGGAGGTGCCCGTGTGAGGACACTTAGTAAGTTATGAGCAACGAAGCACGGACGCCTCAACTGTTAAGCCGTGTTCAAACGGCGTCCAATATGGCATATAAAATTCGTATCTAAATAATCGTTAAGTCAAATTTGAGTTTGACTTTTAGGAGCTTGCGATATCGTAGAGCTATATATCTCACGCCCTCTGCCAGATTTCAGAGACAAAAAAGACTTTAATTTAGCAGGAGGTAGGGCACAGCGAGATTTTCTCGTTCTGAATTGGATCGCAGCCAAATAACATTATTTGTTTCAAATAGTGTTGTGTTCCTGCGATGAGTAAGGTTGTCAGAGCTCTTTAGGGGGGAGGGGGTTCGGGGTCGGCAACGCGTGCGTGATGCCTCTGGTATTGCAAGCGCTCATAGGCTACGGTTACCGCTTACCAACAGGTGGGCCGTAGGCCTGTTTGCCACTTTAGTTGTATAAAAAAAAAAAAAAAAAAAAAACTATTTTGGATGACATATCGCACGCCGCGCCGTTTTGAACAAAGCTTTAGAGCTATGTCATTTTATTCACAGTTCTTTCTAGTAAGATGCAAACCATAATGGCTCTACCAAAAGTTTTTAGGACTTTTTTCTAATTTTCAGGTGTTGCACGGCGAAGGCTCAGAGGATTGGACGTTGCAGATCAAATTCGTCCAGAAAAGGGATAACGGCACGTACGAATGCCAGGTGAGGACACAACATAAAGACGAGACTCACGAGACACTAAAAACCAATTGGTAGCCATAGTCACTTCCACAGCTTTATCAGTCGCCTTGATAATGTTTTTAGGGTGCAGATCGTCGGGCACAGAGGGAGTATACTAGCCATTCTATATGACCTGTAACCAATTCGATTTATACGTTATTCACATAATTACTTCATGTACTTTTAGATTTGTGGATATGATTAATATGTAATCCACTTTTTTCCATAAGACCATGTAATTTCGTTGTCCAAAATGTCACCCAAATTTTCGTCAAGTAAAAAAACTTGTACCATTCAAGTATCTTTATTTCCAACTATTATAAAATGATTTAAGAAAATACTGGAAGTTTATTTAATGTTACAGTTCCTTTATCAAAAACTGTTAAATGACACAGACGAGCACTGACAGACAAGTAATTAATGTTTTTCAAACAAAAACAATTTAATATGTACGAGCGAGTAAAAAAGAAATTGAAATTACTTCCTTTGATCGTCTTGCGTAAAAGGTTTTTGGAAAAGTAATTGTGTTAGGTGCTTGTTGTACCTTGTACCTACTCATACATACCTGAGGTTCTAGACAGGATCTGTTTTCTATGGGCGTTGACGCTAGCGGAAAGATCTAATTGTATGAGAGCTCTTTAGGGGGGGAGGGGTTCGGCAGGCAACGCATTAGCAATGCTCCAGGTGTTGCTGATGTCAATAGGCGACGGTAACCACTTACCATCAGGAGATCCGTTGGCCGTAGCCGTAGGATCCGTAAGCCTGTTTACATCGGTATAGAAAAAAATTGGAAAGGCATTTGCTTGTGGGATGTTACGTGACTGCTGCAAAGTTGGAAGACGAAATTCTGTTGTCCGTATGACGTTAGCGTGAAAAGTTGAAGCGTGAGGATTTTGTCTAGACCCCCTGGCCTTCCATTTTGATAATATACGACAAAACGGAAAGACAAATATTATCATCATCATTTCAGCCGTAGGCCGTCCACTGCTGAACATGGCCTCGCCCACAGATTTCCAGAGCGAATTCCTATGAAGTTGGGGATTTTTTTCCCATACTCAACACGCTGGGCATGCGGGATGGCGCGCGCAGTCAGAGCTATCTTTGTGAAAATAGGGGACGCTGCTACCTATCCCCTAGCTTTTTTCCCTTAGTCCCTCTTAGACATCAACGGTAGGTATATATGGAGGGGCCTATTCTTCACCGCGGTGACAATACCAATACTAGCAAAAAAATGAACTAGGTAATTATCTGTTACAAAATTATAACCTACACTGTAATGACCAAACAAAGCATGCAAGTAGGCGAACAATGGAATTTCAGATAAATCTGCGGCAGAGCATTATTGTCTGTACAGCAATCCATTAAAAGTCCGATCCAGTGACGTCTACAGATCATTAATATATCTCACAAAGCGAGGTACGATGAATTCAACGTTAATTAAAATTTTCATATTGGATTTCGCCGGGATTACGTTTCGGCTTCGATGGCTCCAATCCCTTTCGTAAATAGAGCGAAAATACTTTTTTCGTTCCGATTCCTGTAGTATAGAAGGTGATACATTTTTTTTTTAATATTCAAAATAGGCTATTGTTTGACCACAATCTCACCTGATGTTAAGTAGGTAATGATGTGGTCTATGGTGTAGTACGTTTGCCTAGAAGTAACCTATTCATTCTGGTGTTGAAGACACCCATATTAATATAATTAATTAAAATTAAAATATATATTCCGGACAATTCACAATTATAGGTATATATATAATTATAGGTATAAATAATAGGTACTTGATCGATCGGTGATTTTTTCACCGACGCCGACGGCCATAAGCACCTTCAAGGTTACCATACCTCAACCTGGTCACTGACCTAATACAGGATGACCAAGAAAGAGTCAGTGACACGACAAGCAAGCATAATATGTATACCTACTACTCCTCATCATCATCATCATCATCATTTCAGCCGTCCGACGTCCACTGCTGAACATGGCCTCCCCCACAGACAGAGTAAATTCCTTATCATGTGAGGGATTTGCCCATACTCACCACGCTGGGCATGCGGGTTGGCGGGCGCAGTTACAGCTATCGTTGTTAAAAAAAAAAGCTTTTTTGGGGTCTAATCAGTTCTAACTCAATAATTCTGCTTGTTTTAGATAGTAATATTATTTTCTAACTTCTCGTAGGTATTTGCATAAAGATGATCTAAAGATCAAAAATGACCAATTTGAGAAAGATCGTAAATTTTTTTTTATTACTCGTAGCTAATATATATTTTTTTTATTTTAATAATAGATGTAATGGTAGATGTAGAAAGTGGTAGACTTCCGATTCGGTTCGAAACCTGTCGTGCAACATCGGATTTTCCATTCGGAAAATTATATGTGCGCTATGCTAGTGCTCTCAAACGGCAAAGGAAAACATTGTGAGGAAACCGGCATGTCCTAGAACCTAAAAAATAAATTCTATGACATGTGACATGTACACTACGCTTGCATGTGCCTCTAAGAGGCGCACTTTAATCCTTTCCAACACTGGTTCTTTCATCGAGACCCTTTTCAGGGCCAACATAATATAGGCCTTTTTTTTTTTATACGATGGAAATATGCATTACGCATCCCCTCAGTCTCGAGGAAAGCCGGAGGGGTATGTCGGGCTCTCCGCTGGCCACTAATGCTAATGAGACGCTAGTAACCAGCGGCATACCGACTAAAAAACCATCTATATTCCGTCATTCACCTTAGTGGCAATGCGTCGTCGAACCAGTCATCGTCCGACGTCGGGTTCAACGGCGCATTAGCACTTGACAAGGTCACGGGTTCCCGTTCGGATTCTACCGCGGCCTTGAAAATAATATAGGCCTAACCTAACCTAAACTCAACCTGGTCCTAATACAGGATGAACAAGAAAGAACCAGTGACACGACAAGAAGAAAAAAATAGTGATTTAACTTCTTATTAAGGCTTTTTTGGTCCTTTTGGGTTCAGGTTGTCGGGCACAGTGGGCAGAATTAGGTATATTTGGCATATTAATCGCGATTCCTTATCCCGAGTCCACATAATATACCGAAGGTTTTTTTTGTCTGACTTGCTTAATCAATCCACAGACTGCACTACCTAGAGACTAGCATTGCTCTACCTTCTTTACAACCGCAAGATCTATCGGAAAGGTTCTCAGAAAATAACTCGGCAAGAAATGCGGACTCTTTTGTTCGTATAATGAGGGCGGAAGAGTCCTATTAGAAATTCTTGAATTTGCTGATACCTGTCTCTGAAGGTATAAATAAAATAAATAGGCTCCCGACTTTTATCCCCAAACATGGTAGATAACCTCTGAGATCTCCAGGTAATCATTGAAGATGTCTAAGAGGGGTAGTCAGAGACACGTCCACACATTTTGTTACATGCCCACATTTTTTCATACGTGTCAGGTCGCAAGCCCATCGCCGCTTACAAGAATACATAATGGTTTCCTCACAATGTTTTCCTTCGCCGATTAATCGCTAAATCTCATACCGTGACATAATGACTATGTCACGGTCTGAGATTTAGCAAACAAGGTTCCCTTAAGCTCTGTTTTAGCGCCTATTCATATCAAACTTACCTACCACAAAACATGAAGCGGTATAAGCGCTAAACGTGAAAATCAACAAATACCGTTCAGATAAACATGACTACCGCTTACAGTGGCAGTTTGCCCTAAGGCCCAGTAGGCCCGGGCCTAGGGCGGCCAGATATTAGGGGTGGCAAATCGTGACCAAAAATTTGTAGAAATTGTCATAGAAAAGCTCATCATCTTGAAATATAATATTTACAAATTATACTTAATGAAATTTCTGATTTCGATTTATATAAAGTTGACAATAAAGTAAATTCATTATGTTCCTAGTCTACTGATGGTCGCTGGCGGCACATGGCCTGGGGCCTAGAGAGGCCAGGACTGTAAATCCGTCACTGACCGCTTACCCAGTCGAATACCGCGCGGTGGTCCAGTCTTCATACCATTTGGCGATGTCCGTTACATAAAGCCATAGCTCAATTCGCGGACATCTGAACAGAGCTTTATAGAGAACAATTAGTTAGGCGAGTAATGAGGCAAGACTGCAAAGTACCACGAGTCACGGATCTCGCTACTTTGCGAGACGTAATAACTTCCACGTTTTACAGGCTGTACTTCCTACAATATTCAAAATTCATGCAAAATACTCCCTCCTCGCAAGAGGCAACCTTTAGTATTTATCGGAGTAATATCACTAAAAGCAGAACCTACAGGGAAACATGAGAACGTATTTTCTTAAAAATTGTCCATTATGTGCCACCTACGTTGCCAACTCCAAGATAACTATCCCATTTCCATCCTCTGATTGAAAATGATAATGTGCCCGAAAATTGTTCACGTTCAACCTAATATCGGCTATTGACTCCGAAATTACCTTCACAATCAAGTGCCTAAACAGAGACGTAGTAAGGTTTTGACACCCTGGTATTTTTATTCATAATCAGTCGATAACTCTCGCCCCGTCCTTTTCTAAGAGTAAAGAAAAGAAAGAGACGGACGTACTCGTACTTTTATCGACACCGATAGAGTTAGTGAGTGATATTTATATTTATATATTTAATTATAAAAAAATCACCTAGAAGATCCAATTTTCGAAAAGGAGGATAAAAATGTTTATTTATTTTATTTTCTTGTAATCTATTTTTCCCCAAATTTTCTAACTCCTTTCCATATAAATGCATGAATGTATCAATAAATGCTGTTTAATATTAAATTGTATGCAAATCTTTAATATAATACTCAAAAGTGAGCCTTTTATACGGCCTAATTACTTCCTACCCCTTTTTTCAATCCCTACTACAGCCCTGCCAACATTGCTCCATTAGACGCATAAGCATGGCAACAGCCTCTCCTTCCGATACGGAAAATCATTTTTGTTATGTAAATAAGGTAATACAATCTACATACAACGTAGCTTTTGTTTTTAAAGATTCAGCGAGTGAGAGATGAGGGCCTCTTCAGCTATTTTTATTGTTTTCCGTTCGCAATTGGATTAACCGGTTTATAGGGCGGGAATCGTTTCCTGTTTTTGGGGTTGCAGGCTATTTGAAAGGGGTTTTTATTTTATGGGGATAAAATAAAAATACTGGTGACTTTCGAACGTCGCCAGTCTTAGAGGACGCGCTACGTAGCGCCACTACGCCGTAGCAGGGCATGAGATTTTTTGCGTATCTCTTACTCTTAGAAATGATTCATTACACAAGGTTCATAATATGTATACCATAATACTTTTTCAGATATTTTTCTCAAACTTCATGAAATCAGCTGTTTTAAATATTTTTATCAAATCGGGTGTTCGGGTTGTATGTATTAGTTTTATGGAGTTATTTTTATTCATTGTCAGCTCTCCAACTTTTTATCTCTACTTTCAGCTAGCACGCTGACCTTTTTCTCTTGTTACCTTTGAGGTTGGCTTTTAGAAAATGCTTGTAGCATTAAGCCCTCCTTTTGTGCAACTGTACAATGTGTGTGCAATAAAGTATTAAATAATAATAATAATAACATCAACTTTATAACTAATCATTAAACGTACAAGAAGTTCGATTTCGGTAAAGATTGCTACCTAAAACAGCTGAATAATAGAGTTTGAAATGATTTCACCCAAAAACAGCAAATCTGTGCATAGTGTTTTTTCAATGAAAAATGTCGAATTACCAAAAATCGTAGAATAAACTTTGGGTGTTAGAATAAGTCTTTTTCAAGATATTACTTTACATATAATATTGATCTCAGCTTTACCTTATGGGCTCCTAAAATAAAATGGTTACCTTAATTTTCTTCTAAAATAATACATCCATTCAAAAAGCTCCACAAAAATAATTTCACAAAATCCATGTTCACCAGTCTAGTGCTAACCTATATCTACTTACGTTTAACCTTTAAACAAACCATTCAACATTGAGTCTCATCTCCAAGGTCTAGAGTTCAAATTGATCTTTCAAAAATGTCCCCTTAAGTAAACAACGTGAAACAATACGTTGTACATGAGAGCCTACGAAACAATCAGGGCTCTACGTGAGATGATTGAAACTCATAGGATTGTAGATTTTAAGCTTTATTGCTTTGAGATAGGGAGAAATCAATCCTCTATTAGAGAAATTGAGCCTAGAATATTATTCTAGGCTCAATTTCTCTGTGAGTCAATGTATCACAAAGTTGGCTGAGTCTATAACATTGTAAAGATAAGTCATTTTTATCCCTTACGTGAATTGAAGTTTTGATTATCATTATCGAATCACATCTCGATTCAAACCTCAGCTACACCGATTCAAACCTCAACCACACGGTCCCTGGGTAGCTAGGAACTAATAATCTAGAACTTACGTGCACACACATTCTATGTACCTACATAAGTATTTTTTATTAACATGTGCATTCCACAAAAACACGTGTTAAATTTTACGAGCCTAAAAGTATAATTGCTCGCCAACTCGCGTGCCCAGCGTGGTGAGTATGGGCAAACTCCCCCCACACTATACGAAGTCACTCCGGAAATCTGTGGGGGAGGCCGAACTTCAGCAGTGGACTTCAAACGGCTGGAATGATGATGATGAAGTTTGTTTGGGCTCGTGCCCCATATATGGTTTTAGGAGGAGGTAGGGCACAGCGAGATTTTCTCGTTCTGAATTGGAGCAGCCCACCTGAGGTACCTCCGCCTTACAGAAGATCGCAGTCAAATAACATTATTTGTTTCAAATAGTGTTGTGTTCCTGTGGTGAGTAAGGTTGCCAGAGCTCTTTAGGGGGGAAGGGGGTTCGGGATCGGCAACGCGTGCGTGATGCCTCTGGTATTGCAAGCACTCATAGGCTACGGTAACCGCTTACCATCAGGTGGGCCGTAAGCTTGTTTGCGACCTCTGTTGTATATAAAAAAAAATGCACGTACCCCAAATGTCACGGTGTCGTAATCGTTCCAGGTGTCCACCCGGACGGGGATCGTGTCCCATTACGTCCGGCTGCAGATCGTGGTGCCGGAAGCCTTCATCCTCGGCTCTGGGGAGCATCACGTGGATCTCGGAAGCGTTATACACCTCATCTGTATTGTGGAGAAGGTAAATGAAGCTCTTTTGATATCCTTAATTTAGTTTCGTCCGGAATACGGGACGGGAAATAATCTGGTGGGAAAGTTATACCTATGTTTATCTATGTATATGTATTGTATAGTGTTGTGTTCCTGTGGTGAGTAGGGTTGCCAGAGCTCTTTAGGAGGGAAGGGGGTTCGGGGTCGGCAACGCGTGCGTGATGCCTCTGGTATTGCAAGCGCTCATAGGCTACGGTAACCGCTTACCATCAGGCGGGCCGTAAGCTTGTTTGCCACCTCTGTTGTATAAAAAAAAATGTATGTATATATATGTATATGTGTAAGGTATGTTGTCAAAAAAATATTCTTCTCATTTCATTTCATTTATGTTCTCCGAGGTATGAGATCCGACGGCCGTTGGAGCAGAAAGGTTCTAAAGTGGACACGCAGCGTAGGACGGCCCCCCACATAATGGAAAGACGACCTTCTTATATAAAGGTTGCTAGGAATTGTGGGTGCAAACCGCAGAAGATCTTCGCTCTAGAAATTTAATGGGGAGGCCTACGACGTATGTTCAGTAGTGGCCGTCCTACGTAAAAAATAAAATAAATAAATATTCCGGACATATCACACACGGTCAACTGATCCCAAACTAGGCATAGCCTGTACTATGGGTACCAGAGACTGATATACATAATAGATATATATTTAACACCCAGACACAGAACAAACATCTGTGTTAGTCACAAATGTTTGTCCAGTGCGGGAATCGAACCCGCGACCTCTTGCGCAGAAGGCAGAGTTACTACCACCTGAGCTATGAGGCCTGGCATGACGCCTGAAATAATGATGATCTATATCCATGGTTAGCTTAAGTATTCGTTTTAATTAAAGCCGAAAGTCAATATACAAAATATCTCCCTGCGTAAAGCAAATTGCAATTTATATCAAACGAATTCTATACTAATCATCAATTTTCGTCTCGTTCACAACATAACGTTTCAAATTTTCTCACACAATACGATCCAACTTCGCGGAACCCTTTATATGTTCATTATGTTTTAATTTCACGTTAATAACCCACTTCAGAGACGCACAATGAGCTATTTCCAAAGTAGGCACCAGTGTGTCCCTGGCCTAATTAACCATTGTCGAATTATTTCATTGCTCTTGTAATTGCGATTTGTCAAGTGAATTATTGGTGCGTGATGTCACAGAATATATAATAGAGCAGGGTGATGTTAAAATAGATAGCTAGGTACTTGCCTACGTACAAGGTATCGTAGACTTAGTGATCGAGCGAGTGTCATATTTTAAGTATTATTCAATTTTATAGAAGCATTAGGTACATATTTCATCAAGTGTAGCGTGTGCTGCCCTTAGATCATTTGTTGAAGCTCACATTTGTCTTCTTTTTTTCACATTTTTATAAGCTCTTATTTATTAGGGATTATAATTAGATTACTTTTCTTTTGAGCCTCACCTAGTTCGATCGGCACCACCCTGAAGCTTTAAATTCCATTTTGTGAAAAACGATCATCGAAAAAAATGATAGGCACCAAGCCGTGTTTGTTGCCTGATTCTTCTAGGCTTGGTCGCGAGGAACAGGCATAGCTTCACCTAGTTTCTAAGACGTTTCAAAGTGATCCTAGTGATTTTATTGAAATAAATGCCTTTTGACTTTGACTTGAGTGCAGCGAATCGTAGACTTATTTATTAATCGAGGGAAAGTAGCGAATCAGCGTACATACGCTGATTCGCCACTGTTGTTTACTAGTTAATTAGAGCATAACTTTCGAAACGTCAATCCGGGCATGGAATTTAGTAGGTCAACAGGTTTTACTATCAAGATTTGCCGCATAACCGCACCACCAACCACGACCATGACCAGCAGACGCTGGGAAGTGTTGGAAGGCCCGCACCCGATAGATAAACTAAATTTTTAAAGTTGTGGGAATTGTGGGTGGATGGAAAAGACTCAAGACAGTTCGTCATGGAACTCCTTGAGAGAGACCTGTGGTCCATTTACAAACAAATAAACAAACTAACTACACGGGATCGGATTATTTTAGGACAAAGCTTTCTTCCATCATCATTCAAGCCGTTGGAAGTCCACTGCTGAATATCGGCCTCCCCCACAGATTTACTGAGCAACTTCTAATCATGTGGGGGGAATTGGCCCATACTCACTATTCTGGGTAGGTGGGTTGACAAGCGTAGTTAGCTATAGCTTTTAAAATAGGGGAAACTGCTGCCCTAGCTTTTTCCCCTTAGTCTCCTCTTACGACATCCACGGGTAGGAGATATGGAAGGGCGTATTCTTCAGCCAGGGCCACCACGGCTTTTTTCTTACAAGTAAGATTTAACAATAGCCTTATTATCAGCATAACAATTGCATTATGAGTCCTATAAATTCACAAAATCACTAGCGTGATATGAATTCCGTCACCCGACATCCCAAAAATGTATGAAGTTTTTATCGTTGCTTTTACGATCTCGGATAATAACCGTAAAAATGAGCTTGTTTTATTAGAGGACGACAGCGGTACCGTAATTTTATCATCGACGGTTCCTGAATACTCAGTTGTTTACAGCTTTTTCCCGATTTTTGGCGAAATATATTTACGGTTGGCGTTTCCGAAAATATCTTTTACTTAAAGGATTTTACCCACTACAACGGATCATACTATGAACTTAACCGTATCGGCCGTGGTGGCCTCAGGTGAAGAATAGGTAAGAGGCAACGAAGGCAAAAATACTAAGGGATGGGCAGCAGCGTCCCCTATTTGAACAATGATAGCTCTAACTGCGCTCGCCGACCGGCGCCGGCGTGCCCAGCGTGGTGAGTAGGGAAATTTTCCTCCCATATGGTAGAAAGTCGCTCTGGAAATCTGTGGGGAAGGCCGATGTTCAGCAGTGGACTTCCAACGGCTGGAATGATGAACCATATCGGCCAATGCAAAAAAATATTGTGTATAAATTAATAATAAAACAATGCCCACGTTCCGTTATCTACCAACACCGTAGCGTGCCATGACCGGACCGACCTACAGGGAATTCACGACGAGATAATGTGCGTTCGAGTGGCCAGTTGTGTCTGGCCGAGTCCGGTACGTGTCTGATACGTTGATAGCACGGTCATGGTATGAATGGTTGCAGTGGGCAAAGGCCTTAAGTATAAAAGGACCGAGAATCAATCAACGAGATAACAATAAAACGAAATTCAATTCTGTAACAAAACAAACTCAATAAAAATAACAAAACAAACAATAATAAAAACTGAAAAATGATTTCGTTACGATAGGGCGCTGAAGCTAAATTATAATAAACAAATAGAAGGTCAACAAATTGGATTTATGATTCTTGATATTCTGTTTGAAATACCTATTCATCATCGTTATAATCCCAGTCGCAGGGCATCAAGGAAAATAGGCCCTTCCATAGATTTCCATAGCGACTGTTCTTGAGTTATTATAATAATATGATCTGTTGTGATAGTCCATAATAGTGTATCTTGTGTATCTACCTATTCTCGTCCCTATCTTCTCTTCTCGCGAGAGTTATCGAGCCGATAGCTTAATATAGCCGAAGTTAGCCTGCACCTGCACTTAACTTATTTATCAGGACGTCTTTCTATCCATTTTTCGGAAAGCGCAGCATAGTACGACTCCCAAGTTTTTACTAACGTGGCAAACAAGCTTATATTATAAACGCTTGCAATACCAAAGACATCACGCACGAATTGCCGACCCTGAACCCCCTCTGCCAACCTTACCGCAGAAACACAGCAGTATTTGAAACAAATAATGTTATTTGGCTGCGATCTTCTGTAAAGCGGAGGTACCTCCCAGCGAGCTGCTTCAATTTAGAGCGAGAGTCTGTGCTCTAACTTGCTTAAAAGTAAATAGTGATGACCATCAAGGTTGCTAAAAAATAATCTGTTCTTTCCAGAGTCCAACTCCTCCTCAGTACGTGTTCTGGTACCACAACGACCGCATGATCAATTACGATGCGACCAGGGGCGGGATTACCGTTGAGACGGAGCCGGGGGCCAGAACGCAGTCGAGGTTGACCGTCAGAGGCGCCACCCTGAAGGATTCTGGCAACTATACGTGCAGTGCTAGCAACACTGAGCCGGCATCTATACACGTCTTCGTTTCTGAAGGCAGTAAGTACCTACTAGAGTCTTCCGAAAATTTAAGTAGCATTTTAGTAAAATGTTAGGTAAACATTTCGGCTTCCTTATATAAAAGCCACATTGGAATCAAAGCATCCGTTTTAAGCCGTGTTCAAACGACGTGCTATATGTTATATATATCGCAAGCCGTTTGAACACGGCTTTAGAGTTACGAGGCCCGAGACAAACACCACACACAAGGCTCAATTATATGTGTAACACATAAGTTAAAAAGTTTTATATCTAACCCGCCATTTTGTAATTACAGGTAACAAAATGGCGGCGATTCTCCGCAGGAACACAAGCGCGATCCACGGCATCACGTCTAGCGTCACCTGCCTACTTCTGCTCGCTTCTGTCTTAGCCCACTTCGGCCTGCGATGACGGCAGCGGCGGAGAGTTAATTAATAGTGTCCAGTGAAGTTATAGTATAGACTATGCGAAGCTCATACGTAACACAATGAGCAAGCTCTACGCTCTGTGAAAAAACATCGTATTTCGAGCAAGGCTCAAGAGTATGGACGTTGGTTGCGTTCAAGTAATGTTATAACATTTCACCTAGGTATAGAATTCGTAAGTTATCATCCCACTTTTGATAGCAACGCCAAATATAATAAAGTTTTAAAGAATAATGATCAATCAAACCCAGTGCTGACCACAAAAATGAACCCCCACCTACTGTAAGTATAGTGAAAGTACCTTACTAAAATGCTCTATGTCGGTAGGTACTTACTTAAATTTTGCCGTAGTAATGCCTGAGTAATACGGTATTTTGATCAAGTTGTTAAAACCCTTTTCCCCTCAAATTTTCGAATAAGAATAAAATCCTTGCAAGCATCACTTGCTCTAAAAAATAGAGGTTTATATGGTATGGAATCTAAGCCGTTACATTTTTCTCCCTTTTCTTAACAAGTCACTGTACCAGCGTTGAAGCTCCAAACTGAGCATTCGGTCGGTGTCGCAAGCCGCTTACTCCTGTCACGACTCTACTCTCTGCGTCGCGCTGACGCTGACGGCCGACGTGACTGTAAAATTAGCTTAGAGCGTTTGGTATTTGCCTCACTGCATTATTATGTACCCAACGGTACTAACTACTGTAGCAGTCCGATATTCCACCACAATTAAGTACCTACTTACTTACATAACTTCCATTTATATAGGTATTTTATAATAACTACTTAAAAATAGCACAGAAAAAAAGACTACTTTCAATGTTGAAGTACTTAGGTATGTATTAAAAATAGGAATTTACAGTAACATTTCAAGATATTCAATAATTAATTTGTTAAATAATAACAGTGTAAGACTAGAGGTAACAGAATTATAATGACGTAATTAAAATAAGAGAGTTTGATAAGAACCATTATTTCCAAAACGACAATTTTTAATGCACTTTATTAATATAATATCAATTCTTATGTTGATAAAGGTTTTATTTAGATATGGATATTGACCCTTGCAAAACTGTTGGGCGACAATTTAAATAAATAAATAGGTACAGTCACATACTACCTACCTACATTACATAGCATAGTCCGGCCAGACGCCATTGTATCAGAAACTACGAGTACTTACTACCACGGGAGGGCTCATAGTTGCTGAAACCCTGGCATCAAGCAATAGCCAGCATCTGGTAATGGTAACTACCATGACAACAACACCCATTTACCGGAACAATTATTATAATCATTGAGTGTCCTGAAAATATTGATTACTTTTGTCTGATTGATGGTATTCAAATGTATTCAATTTTGTACAATTATTTCTATATTATATACAATTATATAAAATCGAAAGGATAATCAACCCAATTTTTTTACTAGGTATTTTAAATAATAATATCAAGGCACATTTTTTCTCAATACTCATTCACAGCTTTTTTTCTCTTGAAATTCTCAAATCGCTTGCGGATTTGATTTGTCTTTTATTTACCTACCTACATTTTTACAAATACTTTACAAATCGGAACTCCTAATCATAATATGTTATTAAATATTTTTAGTAAGTTACTTCAATAGAAAAGTTCCATGATAGCATAGTTTGCTAAAGAACTTTAACAAATGCTAATTTTCATTCATAAAGGAGTTTTGAATCTTGGCCCAATGATCTTTTACTTCTGATGTTTAGCATGATACAATTGTAGCATGATTTGATGCACAAAATTTTCATAATTAATTTATTTCAATCGCATAAATCATTTATATAACAAATGTTACTTATGTATTGTAAGATATAAATTTAACTAGAAAATAAATTAAAACATAATCTTTGTTAATAATATAAGTTGTTCAGTAAATTTTATTATAGAAAAACAAACAGTTGAATTAAATTGGTGACTGTTACCAACGACTTGATAGACAAATAGACTGTTACCTACATTTATGCCTGTACAACGATTCTCTGAAATACGAAATTGTCATTGAATGAACGTGTGGCCAGTATTCCCATAAAGAAGTGGTCCACCTTCCGTCTGCATCATCAGATCAGCTCGCTGTCACCAAAATATTGTATTGAACTTGACAGGTATGCTGTTAAGTTTCAACTTAGAAATATGACATTAAAAAAAAATGAATGTCTAACTCAAATCGTTCATCAAAAACCGTGTCCAATCGGCTTGCGAGATTTGCACGATTGCACAAGGCTAACTATAATGCTTGGGATGAGCCAGTCACCAAATCAATTTAAATGTTTACACTATCAATAAGGCCCATATCCACCTACGTTGAGCAGACGCACATACAATGCCCATAATTATTGTTCTTAGAATTGCGTGTAAAATTAACCAATAGATACAATTAAATGAAGTGACCTATTTTGACCAGTCTCTCTCCGCTCAACTTAGGTGTATTACAAGGCCTTAGCTGACCATAGTGTTTGTTTATAAATAGAACTAGTCAAAAGTACCTATACCTATCTAAACATCGTTATTTTTTTGTAAATATATCAAATAATTTATTAGATAAAGTAGATAGAATAATTAAGTTAAATTGTAAATAATTCTTCCATGTTATCCAGATTTCCATTGTAAATAAGATTTTGGTGATCATGTATGCAATAAATAATTTTCCTTGAAATTTTTTTCCTTACTGAAATCGTCCTAGTATATTTTTCTTTTAATAATATTTACTACTAGCTACCGCCAGCGGCTTCGCTCGCGTGGTACCTACATAAAAAGTAGCCTATATGCTATTCCAGACTATAATGTATATCTGTACCAAGTTTCATACAAATCCGTTCGGCCGTTTGGGCGTGATTGAATAACAAACATCTAAACATCCAAACATCCTCACAAACTTTCGCATTTGTAATATTTGTAAGATGCTTCTTATGCTAATTTTACGCCGGCCTCCTCCTTCGCTGACGTCAGTCGCGTAGGTACAGAAACTGAACAATCCCTTGAGACTCTAACCGGATTGTTCCTCTAAACGGAGAGTGTACTTACAGGACCCAATGTATATAGGTGCGCGACCGACGTCAGCGAAGAAAGAAGGCCAGGCTCTGAAGTCGTGACCACCGTCAGCGAGGACGTCGACGTGACGAACGTCAGCATTTTTATGGTATATGAATTCACTTAGCGTGACAATGCAACGCTCACTTGTATTAGTGAAACGGCTCTGAAGTCGCGACGACCGTCAGCGAGGACGTCGACGTGACAAACGTCAGCATTTTTATGGTATATCAATTCACTTAGCGTGACAATGCAACGCTCACTTGTATTAGTGAAACGACAGCAGTCAGCGAAAATCACGTTTGTTTTTTTTAACCGTTTGTAGGTTTGATCACGTGCTTACCAAATTATAACGGCGCACAACATGATATTTGCAGGTAAAAATAAGCCAAACATTATTTATGAATTAAACACAACATTGGTAATAAAACAATGATTTATTTCATCTGTAAGCACTGTACATCATAATACGTTTGTACATAAATAAATTTAACATAACAACAGTTTGTACTTATTATGTCCTTATCAAGGAATTTAATTGTTTACCATTAAGTGTCACCTTAATAAATAAATAAGAAATATATAACACCCAACAGTCACATACCTACTAGTCCTGACCCCACACTTGATTTCCCTAGGATTCCATGTGTCGTAAGTGTCAGAAACTATGAGTACCATGATACCAAAACACCCAGACCCGAAACAAATAATTGCCGATCATGCAAACATTTGTCCCGCAGCGGGAATTGAACCAGCACCCCTTGCGTTTCAGACGGGCACTCGCCCGCTACGACAAAGAGGTCGTCTTAATTTGGTAATATAGTAGGTAAACTATTATACAACCAAGTAACGGTGACACCTTAAAGGGTACACAATCTTTTCCTCGAATGTACCTACCTACATTATAAAACGGAACTGGAAGTACGCCTCACGGAGGCTTCTTTTATACGGTAACAAGAAACATATCTAATATGTGCTTTTTTGGTCACCCATAAGGATAATGACCAGGTTTAGGTATGGCAGAAAATCATTGGCAAACACCTAATTGATATTATCTCATTAAAGTACCATCACAGCCCTAATGGTCAGCGCCAGCTGAGTGGCGGCGAGGCGACAATTTTACTAAAAATTTAAAACTATGTTATTACTTTTGGATAAGGTTCAAATCACAAAATCGCGCATGTGTCGCTTCGCCGCCACTTAACCCGTCGTCGCTGACCCTACACCACCAAGCTCAAAATACAGAAAACAATAAATTATTTCTTACAAAATAATAACAAACACTAAGGAAATTAGCGATTGGTTGATCAATACTCGCTTTTATTAATCAACTAAATTTGCAGACTGCAAACATTTGTCCCGCAGCGGGAGTCGAACCCGCACCCCTTGCGTCTAAGACGGGCACTCGCCCGCTGCGCCAGCGTCACATCATTTTCTATGTCATTTGGCTATCTAATAATAGTTCTCAATAAAATCACGCCTGTTTGAAAAGACACCATTTTTAGGGGTACCTATGAGTACCTATGAGTTGTATAGTTCTATGTTTTCTCGTTAACCTCTGGAACCCTCTGGATCTTGGTCTTGTTGTTTGATTAAGTTCCAGTAGAATCCCTTTTGTTTTTTGAGTTGATCATGTGTGCCCATCTGCAAAAATATATAAAAATCTTAGAATCTTAGAATGTGTTATTCGTTACTAGCTTCCGCACGCGGCTTCGCTCGCATGGTACCAACATAAAAAGTAACCTATATGCTATTCCAGACTAATCTAATCTATCTCTGTACCAAATTTCATACAAATCCGTTCGGCCGCTATGCTTGGATCTTATCACGTAGTGAAAATCCGAGCATAGCTCTCTCCATTATTCTTATTCTTATTCTATAACTTTCCATTTTATTTTCTTAGACATAAGAGTGTTATTCGCTTACCTCAACAATCTTCCCCATATTCAGCACCACAATAAGGTCAGCGTTCATAACGGTGGACAGTCTGTGAGCGATAACCAATACAGTGCGTCCCTTTGCCGCAGTTTCTAAGGCGGTTTGAACAACTTTTTCACTTGCAGAATCTAGAGCACTGTAAAAAAACATAAATTAATTGTTGACAATAAAACGCCCAAACACACACAAATTACAAATTACAATGCTGCTTGGTTATTCAAAGTCAATATCTACGAAATTTTCCGGATCAACATAACATTACCACTAGTGAGAAGGTTGGTTACCCATAATACAGGGAATCCTAGTTTGGGGACCAAGGAACACTCTGTAATATGTAGTGAAAAATCTGTAAATCTAAATCTAGCATCTATATTTTTGTTACTCTTCTTTAATTACTGTTAGTTATTATGTATGTATTCTGCTACTCAATATTGGAAATAAACATTATATAAAAATAGTCAAAAAAAAAAAAACAACAGATTTAGCTGTTATTTGTTAAGAACTGCAAGAAAAAAAACACCCAAAGTATGATAGACAAACTCTCAGATCTCCGGGCGATCAGATCCTTGAGGAGTTCTACGGGGGGTAGTCAGAGGCACGTCCCCAGTTTTAAAGTAGTGAGACAAAATAGGCTAAGCCAGTGAAAGAACCAGTGTGGTTAAAGGATTAAAGTGTGCCTCTTAGCGGCTCCCTTCTAAAACATGTCAGATGACTACGAATTTTCAGGTTTTAGGATATGTCGGTTTACTCACGACTCTTCCTTCACGATTTAAAAGCACTATTATTAAAAACATAAATTTCCGGTATGAAAAATCCATTGGTGCACCGGGATTCGAACTTACGATCGGAAGGCGAGGTCACTACCATCACTCAACCATTATAGTTTTTAACCGACTTCAAAAAGGAGGAGGTTCTCAAGACGGCTTTTTTTTGTGTTTATTTTACTCCATATGGCTGGCCTCATAGCTCAGTTGGTAGTAACTCTGCCTTCTGCGCTAGGATTGGCGCGGGTTCGATTCCCCCACTGGACAAACATTTGTGACTAACACAGATGTTTGTTCTGTGTCTGGGTGTTAAATATATATCTATTATGTATATTAGTCTCTGGTACCCATAGTACAGGCTATGCTTAGTTTGGGATCCGTTGACCGTGTGTGATATGTCCGGAATATTTATTATTATTTATTTATTATTATTTATTATTTATGACTGGCCTCATAGCTCAGTTAGTAGTAACTCTGCCTTCTGCGCTAGAGGTCGCGGGTTCGATCCCCGCACTGGACAAACATTTGTGACTAACACAGATGTTTGTTCTGTGTCTGGGTGTTAAATATATATCTATTATGTATATCAGTCTCTGGTACCCATAGTACAGGCTATGCTTAGTTTGGGATCCGTTGACCATATGTGATATGTCCGGAATATTTATTATTATTTATTTATTATTTATATCTCTGCCAATACTAAACCGATTTGATAATTCCGAATTCGATGAAACTTGGAGTTCCTTATCTGGAAATGCATATAGGCAACTTTTTAACTAGGCACCAGGCAAGCGAAGCCGCGTGCGCGAGCTAGTAATAAATAACGTGCGGAATGGTTACCTAGTAGCCTCGTCTAGTATGAGCACGGGTGGGTTCTTAAGTACAGCTCTGGCGATGGCTATCCGTTGTTTCTGACCGCCGCTGAGCGCCATCCCGCGCTCCCCGACCAGAGTATCGTATCCATCAGGGAAGCTTTTGATAAACTCGTGAGCGTTCGCTGTCATGGCCGCTTGCATCACCTGAAATGATAAGTATGGTAAGCATGGTAGGGCACAGTGAGATTTTCTCGCTCTAAATTGGAGCAGCCCATCTGAGAGGTACCTCGGTTGAGGTTCAAGAGGCGCACTTTAATCCATTCACTATTCTTCATCAGATCACTAACCTAATATAGGATGACTAAGACAGAATCAGAGACACCACAATTAAGCAACTAGGAGCGAACGTGGGTATCAGAAACTACGAGTACCATGTGTCACAAGTCACAACACCCAGACCCGCAGCGGAAATCGAACCCGCACCCATTGCACCTCAAGACGGGCACTCGCCAACTATGTCACCGAGGTCGAAATAGAGGTCGATGTATTTATTTTATTTTATTTTGTTTTCAAAATCTTAGGAGAAACTTACAGCTAGGTTTACACAACATCAAATGAAAAATATATAAAATATAACATGCCTGGGAAGACCAGTGCATGTTTGTTGACGGCTAATTACAAGTTTCTGCAGATAGGTATACTAAAAATTACATGATAAAAAGTTAGTTGACTTATTGAAAACAATATAAACATAATTAAAAGAAGCTTGGTGGAAAAACAACAAAAATTAAATTAAAAAGGTTACATAATGAAGTTAGCTTACACTTTAAAAAATTGATCACTAAGTAAGCGTCTGAGCTTACTTGTACTGGTATGAAATAAGTCTACCTCACTGTTTACATTTACTAGATAATTAAAAGAGCAAGAAGCTCTATAAACAAATGCATTTTGCCTATAATTAGTCCTAACTATAGGAACGTAAAAGGGGTGGTGGACAATCTACAGTGCAGTTTGCTGCACTGTATACAGGGTGATTCATAATATATTAGACCCAGTCAGCAATAAAATTTGTTCTACGATTTTCGTGAAAAAACATTTATTTTCACTAAGTAGATATTCTTTTTTGTTGATAGAATAAGCCCCTTTTGGGACATTATACACATTATGTATATACCTTGGATACATAATAATCTATTCTTTAAATATTCTAAAGGGAAAAAAAGTCCAAACGCATTTCGATACAAAGAACTTCCTTAAAAAAGATGATGCCAAGACAGATATGCTGTGCAGTAGATAACATGAATGACATACCTCAGGGTCAGTGGCTTCTGGGCGGCCGTAGCGTATGTTTTCCTTAACACTGGTCGCGAAGAGAACCGGCTCCTGGCTGATGAGGCCGATGGCGCGGCCCCGCAGCCACCGGCAGTCCAGCTCCCTCACGTCTACACCGTCTATGGTGACGCTGCCCTCGTTTACGTCGTAGAACCTGCAACATAGATAGATAGATAGATAACTCTTTATTGTAAGCCACATAAAAATTTAACACATCACAACATTATGTTATTGTTTATTTATTTACTAAAGAGTACACTATTTTTACAGGGGCACCTAATGCAACAGTGTATAACATTATCATTTAAAAAAACATTAATTATATATCATATGAGAGGATGTAGGGCACAGCGAGATTTTCTCGTTCCGAATTGGAGCAGCCCGGCTGGGGTGGTACCTCCGCCTTACAGAAGATCGCAGCCAAATAACATTATTTGTTTCAGATAGAGCTGTGTTCCTGCGGTGAGTAAGGTTGCCAGAGCTCTTAAGGGGGGAGGGGGGTTCGGGGTCCGTAACAGTAACCGCTTACCAACAGGGGGGCTTGTTTGACACATCAGATGTATAAAAAAAAATCAAACATTATAAAAAGATTAATTTATTAATTGTTAATTGATTAATTTATTGTACACTAGCTTCCACCCGCGGCTTCGCTCGCATGGTACCTACCAAGATACAAAGTAGCATATGTGCTATTACAGACTATAATCTATCTCTGTACCAAAGGAGCCATTTCATTCTGGGCCTGGTCCATGTACACTACATAGAAAAAATAGGAAAAAATAGGAGATTACAAGAAAAATACAATTTCATTAATTTGAAGACAAATGCGATGGTACAAGAATAGTTCTTCTGGTAAGTTTTTTACCATGTGAACACTATTTGAAGGCCGCCATGTTGGTTTATAATTGGCGTTTGACATGACATTGACATATTTTTCATGTCATGTTGTTTGATTTGATGTTTTTGTTTTGTCAGATAAATGTAGGTTGTCAAAATGACATTCCACGCACGTCCATCCGCCATATTTTTGTAGCGCTGTGTGTTGCTCTCTTTGTCTAAGAAAATCTTAATGTACCTTAGAACGAAGTCAATTTATATAAAATAACCAAATAAATACGTTTACTTTATTGCTTAGCCATATTTTAGAGTAGTGTACGCAGTGCAGGCCCAGGCTCCATATATTGATGAAACGTCTCTTTTCATCCAGATCCGTTCAGCCGTTCTGGCGTGATTGAGTAACAAACATCCATCCAAACTTTCGCATTTATAATAATAGTAGGAAGTAGATGATTGATAATAATAATAAATAACACCCAATGATAGAATTGTTAGAATTGATAGAGATGTAAGATAGAGAAAAAAATAATAGGCACCAAGCCGTGTTTGTTGCCTGATTCTTCTAGGTTTGGTCGCGAGGAACAGGCGTAGCTTCACCTAGTTTTTAACACGTTTCAAAGTGATTCTAGTGATTTTATTGAAATAAGAGCCTTTTGGCTTTGACTTTGATAGGAACCGGGGTTTAAGGTATTCGATAGTTACCTTTCCAACAAAGCAGCTATCGTCGACTTGCCGTTGCCCGAAGTACCGACAATGGCGATCGTCTTGCCCGCTGGTATTTTCAAATTGAAGTTTTTAAGCACAATCTGAAATATCATAATACATCTTTAGTTCAGTACTAAGGCTTTTTTTTTATAAATACTGAAAATTTTGCTAGAATTCTCTATAGGCTAAGCTATTCGACTTCCAGGCCAAATATAAAAAAAAGACTTGGATAAATAATGACTTGAAACTACAAAAAATCGGGGAACATAGGTATATGGGGTTTTTTTTTCAGGGTTTGAGTAATCAAAAAATATATTGGTCGTCACTGTTTTGACTATAATACATAAATACTAATGTAATTATGTCTGTCTTTAATGTTTTCAGGACAGCCTTAACACCGACGAAGGACATAGACTACTTTTTATCCAGGCACCGCGCGAGCGAAGCCGCCGACGTCTCACAAATTCTGTCTTCAAAATAGTCAAGCAATTATGAGTGTTATAACAACAGCATAAAGTACTACGGGCGACCACTAGTAGGTACATTCCTTATCCAAAATTCTAGCTTCGACTTAGTCAAGCAAATATGAGCTTTATAACAACAACATTAAGTACTAACCGCTTCGGGTCTGGTCGGGTATGCGAATGTGACATTCTTGAACTCGATATCTCCATGGAACTGGTGGTACTTGATTACCTTCTTGCCGGATGTGTCCATTTTTGGTTCTTTATTGATGTACTGAAAACAACAAGAGGTAATTTTAAAGTAAATGCTATGTATGCCCTAAATGAATAAACCACGGGACAAATTTCAAAAATTGTATGATAACACGAAAAATTGAATGATAGTGCTTGACACAGTCGATAAATATTATCGATAGAAAGTGAGTGAATGAATGAAGGAAAATGATTATCGATAAAAAGTGAGTGAATGAATGAAGTACAATGCTATGTTTGACTTTTACGAATTACCAAAAGATTACATCAACGATAGTTTCAAGGCCTTTTGTGAAAAAACATTGCGAACGAATGAAATGAATGAAATCAAGTTAAGGGTATAATCCGACTCAATATAACATACCAAATATTTGGTTAAATTGCATTAAAAAACTATTCTTTAAAATGTCGTATTGGAAAAGGAATTGCCACGCTGGATGGCAATGCTAACCCGAATGTCATGTAATTACATTTGAAAAAAATCTGTTAGGCTACTGTAGTGTTTGTTTACATTATAATAATTACACATTCAATTCTTTTTCATCCTTAATAAAGGCTGGTTTCAACAAATAACCTCAAACACCCGTCCTCCGGCGCTAATCCCCTTCACAACAGAGCCAAAGAGTAACGAGAGTTGTGCGACTGACCGCTGCACAGTCTGCGCGTTCACTAGGAACGCCATCACGTCGCCAGCGGACATCTGATTGGTGGACATCAGGTGCCCACCAAGGAACATTGTGCTGAGAACCATCCTGGAATAGAGACAAGCTTTTGTACTGGAGTTCGGAAATACAACTAGTGTATTTGTTAGAGAATCTATTTGTAGTGTGAACAAACTAAATAAAATTATACTAGCTTCCACTCGCGGCTTCACTACCTGGTACTTACATAAAAAGTGGCCTATATGCTATTCCAGACTATAATATCTACCTCTGTACCAAATTTCATCTAAATTCGTTCGGTCGTTTGGGCGTGATTGAACAACAAACACCCAAACCGACCCCCACCCGATGGACCGACGAAATTTAGAAGGTTGCGGGAAGTCGGTGGATGGAAAAGGCTCAAGACCGTTCATCGTGGAACTCTTTGGGGGAGGCCTATGTCCAGCAGTGTACTTCAAAAGGCTGATGATGATGAAACATACATACAAAAAATCATGCCTATTTTCCAGAGGGGTAGCCAGAGAGACCACGGCTTTTCCCTCGTTACGATCCTTACATACCTCTTTTGCTTCATTCACTCTCTTCACATTCCTCATACATGCTCTTGACCTGGCCTTTTTCCAAAACGTCACCGATTTGGTCATTGAAATGATGATGAAAACCTTTTGACTTTGACTTACCCGTTTAGAAACAGGTTAGTGCCGGCCTGGAACAATCCTACTCCTAGCCCAAGCTCCATACTCAGATCTGCGGCGGCGTCGCATTCTTCAGCGAACATTCGCGCTTCGTTCTCCTCGCCAGCGAATGCGCGAACCGTTCGCATGTTCGAGATCGCCTCTTCCGCTACTAGGGTCGCTTTTTCTATCTGGAAAAAAAGGTATTTTTCAAACTTTCGCGATCCGAACAGAACCGAACAGGACCGAACAGAACCGAACAGAACTGAACAGAACAGAACCGAACGACATAGCATGGTCGCGGGCAGGCGATGATGAGAGAGATGTTTGGATGTTTGTTGTTCAATCATGCCGTAAGGGCTAAACCGATTTCGATGATACTTGGAGAAGATATAGTTCTATACCTAGAATAGCATATATGCTGCTAGCTTCCGCGGCTTCGCTCGCTATATGCTATTCTAGGTAAAGAACTCTATTATATTCCAAGTTTCAACGAAATCGGTTGTGCCGTTACAGCTTGATTGAATAACAAACATCCAAACATCCTCACAAACTTTCGCATTTATATTATTAGTAGGATTTTTTATATAGGTACCACGCGAGCGAAAGCGGAATCTTACTACTATCACAGATAACATAATACTATACTCTACTATTATATACATACTAGCGGAAGCTAGTATTTATTAGTAGTAAGATGAAATTGACAAGACAAACATACTTCCGATGTATTTACCTGCGTCTGCGCCTCTCTGGATAGCTTCCTCAGCAGCGAGCCAATGAAAGTCCCACCAATCACAACAGACGGCACGCACAGCATAGTCAGTCCGGTCAGATAAGGCGATATCACCAACAAACTGACAGCCGAGCCGACTATCTGCGTGATTGCTCGCATACCGCCCGATATGGTTTGCTTGAAGGAACTCTTGAAGTCTTGCACATCCACTGTTAACCTGGGAGGTATGGTCAGCTGGGGCCTAATTCTACTAATTCAATGGCCACTTTTGACACTTTTGGTATTCTGCTATCACAGTCGTCTACCAATGGCAGTCATTGTGAAACCAATCCACCAATGAAATTAATGAAACGAAAGTGGCGGCAATCGTAACTGAATGATAATGTTGCGATCATAATCACGAGATTATCATTTTGAAGCCATTGAAATAGTAGAATCGGGCCCCCGATTAATTGACCGAGCGAATCGGAGGTCTAAGTGTAGTTAAAAAAATCAGCGTTTGTATGCCTGTATGTGACTAATTAATTACGTTTGTCTGACCACTTTCGATCTGATTCCGATATCAATGAAACTTGGTATGTAGTGAATCATCATTTCAGCCGTACGACGTCCACTGCTGAACATGGCCTCCCCCACAGACAGAGCGAATTCCTATCATGTGGGGGGATTTGCCCATACTCACCACGCTGGGCATGCGGGTTGGCGAGCGCAGTTAGAGCTATCGTTGTTAAAATGGGCGCTGCTGCCCATTCCCTAGTTTTTTTCCCTTAGTCGCCTCATACGACATCCGCGGATAGGTAGATAGATATGGAGGGGCCTATTCTTTAGCCAGGGCCACCACGGCTTAGCCGGGGCCACCACGGCACCATGTAGTGAATAGGAATAGATATTTTAAGATTTTTTACAGAGTTTACCTTTAATTAAGTTTTTAAATACGCTTTATGATAACTATAGCATATCGTTGTTTGAGATAGAGAGATATGAGTTGAAAATTCCAAAAACTGGCGTTAAGATCATATGAGGGTGAACTGATAAGGAATTATTTTTATTGGATTCTAACTCCAAAGTGGTTTACGCACACCACTCTGAGTATGTGCTAAGGTGCAGCTCTAACTCAAACAAGATCCTCGGATCAAAAGAGGTCCAATTAATAAGAATAAAACGACAAATATAGCTCTCAGAATTAGCAAGTTGAAGTGGCAGTGGGCAGGCCATATAGCTCGCAGAACCGATAACCGTTGGGGAGTAAAGGTTCTCGAATGGCGACCACGAACCGGGCGACGCAGTGTTGGAAGGCCCCCCACCCGATGGACCGATGACATTCTAAAGGTTGCGGGAAGTCGGTGGATGGAAAGGGCTCAAGACCGTTCGTCGTGGAACTCTTTGGGGGAGGCCTATGTCCAGCAGTGGACTTCTACAGGTTGTTGATGAAAACGACAAATAAAAGTACCTATTAACAAGTTCTCCCGTCCTCTCCTGGTCAAAGAAAGCCATATCCTGCCGCAGTATTGACTGGAACAGATCCTGCTTCATATGTGACGCCACTCTTTCTCCTACTTGTGATAGTAGATGGATGTATAGAAAGGTGAATCCTGCCTGAATAATATTTTATTTTAGAATATAGATATCTTTTACCTTGCATCAAATAAATAAACAATCAAGGCAAGATAATGGCCCGGTGTTTTAAGAAAAAACATCTGACAAGCATAACTCTGCATTAAATGGAATAATATCACTTACCTGCCCAATATACAAAGAAACAAGTTTCATCGCGGGAACCTTTATTTCATCTATAAAGTCTTTAGTTGGGTTATTCTTCAAATTGGCTAGCACATTCACTATGACTCCCAGCATAGCAGGAATGTACACATTTAGAAATGCTACCGCTAGTGCTGACTGAAAAAAAAGGCATTATTTATTCATTTTGTTTTGCCTAAAATCATTATACAATTTAATTCTTATTTTAGCCTTAGTTCCCGGTTTATATGTGAAGTTTGTTACCAAAATAAATTTATCTTTATCTTATCTTTATAAGACTAGGTAGTTTGACCATAAAGGAGCCAAGGAGTCCATCCACCATATTTTTGTAGCACTGTTTGTTGCTCTCTTTGTCGTAGAAAATCTTAAAGTACCTTAGAACGAAGTCAATTTAAATAAAATGACCAATTTAATATGTTTACTTAATTGCTTAGCCATATTTTAGAGTAGTGTACACAGTGCAGGCCCAGGCTTCATATATTGATGAAACATCTCTTTTGGTCCTATAAAGACATCCATACAAGTCATACTGAAGTTTAAGAGTGAATGGTATAATTGAGTAGCAAAATACAAGTAAAAATTGAAATCAGAATGCCTACTCTGAAACCTTATCAGGACAGAGGTTTAATAAAGGTGTATCTGTGATATTTATAGTATGAAATATGGTGGGTAGCTTCCTGGTGTAGTAGTTAATTGATTCAGGTGTGACTTTGTGGAAGTCCATTCTCAGATAATAAATAGACACATAAATATGTAGTACTATTACTTGCCCTGTAAAGAGGCAAAACAGTCGAATTCTTATTAAGTTTGTTTGTTGAACTTATGAGGAATAGATTAGCGATATAGTACCTACTACATATTTATGTGTCTATTTAGTATCTTCCTGGTATAGTGTCGGGGTTGCACTAAGAAAGATATTCCTGCATGTGTTTTTGTAAAGCCTAGATGAAAATATATGTAGTATTATGGCAATTTTTACTTACAGTGATAGCAGCCACCAATAGCCACTTATGAGGCTTCAAATATTCAAACAATCTCTTCCAGTCAAACTTTGAGCTATC
Source organism: Anticlea derivata (assembly GCA_947579855.1). Taxonomy (NCBI): domain Eukaryota; kingdom Metazoa; phylum Arthropoda; class Insecta; order Lepidoptera; family Geometridae; genus Anticlea; species Anticlea derivata. The sequence goes on along the minus strand of OX388274.1, from coordinate 9,284,792 downwards.
ATCATTCACATTAGGCCTCCTTTGTATAATCCTCGAAGGAGGCTGAGCTTTACAATACGCAGGCCCGTTATATAGTAGACGCGCACCAAGCCCCAAACTGATGCCGGCACAAAGTTTCCAAGGGCTACAGACCAGCAAAAACCCGACCTTTGCACATTTTTCTGACTCGTACTTCGCTTCGGAAAAGTATCTTTTTGACACATGGTGTGGCTTATTTTTGACCAAATTTGTGAATAATACGTTCGTTTTTGAAGTCAGCAACCTGAAAATGGTATATAGCAGCTAGATTTTAGTCAGAAAATGGGTACGCAACTGGTAAGGTTGTAATGTTTACTTTTGTCGTATCACTTGGAAAGACGATGTTTGCAGTAACTGCCACATGTTACATAAATTTACGTTTGAACCTTAACACATTAAAGCGGCTTTTACAATGCTTCTTGCTGAATTTAATATAAATCATAGGTCAACAAGGGTCTATACGGGTTTAATATACATAAATATTTTTTTTAATTTTTATTTTGGCTGATGCTAAGTCCTTAGACTACTGTTTTAATTGACACACGACAGAACTGTCAAAACTGACATTCAAACGATACTGTCTAACCAACAAGACAGTTAAGTGTACAGTGTACACTTTAATCATAATCACGGTTTATTTACAGAATGTAAATTAAAACGATTACATGTATGTATGTAGGTAGGTATGCATGTATGATAATTAAATATTTATAATTTTGCTATCCCCGTTAAAATAGGTCGAAATAACAAGGACGGCGATAATTTTTAAACCTATTATATGATAAATAAAACATAATTTCCAAAAAATACAACGTACGTAACACTTAGGTACCAGACAGGTGAGCCTCATGCTTGATTGCCAACTTTGTTGTAAAAAATAATCTAATGAATTCTCTAAAAAATAAATCTCTTATCTAATAAATAAATAAGTTAATAATGAAAAATGAATATCTACCTATTTACCAATGGAAAAAAAACCATGTGTTAAAAGTTTAAAAACATTTAATCCTTAGTAGTAATGAAGTCCCCTTTGAAGGGGATTAATATTTTTCGTTTGATGTACGCACCACATTGGCGGAATTATCGGTATTTTTACTACCCAAAAGTATATTACAATTACTTACAAAACTTACAATAGATACAATATGATGTTATAATAATATTACCTACCTACCTTCTTACTTTAGAGCCGAGTTCCATTATATAGGTACGTAACTAGGTATCGATAGTAGGTAGGTACTTAGCCTATGAAGACTGTCAGAAACTAGCACCCAAGTTTCTCTAATTTCGGATGAATAGTTGAAAAAAAAAACAATTCGTAGTCAAGCACGCTCGCTATAATGATTAGTAGGTAAAGATTTTGGAGCCGAGCTACGCTCTAGCAACACACAATATGGTAGAAAAATACTCTAGTAAGATTCCAGACTTGGGGATTAATGACATTCAAATACTCTATTTTATACGAATTTGAACCATTTAAAACATTTGAACATATTTTAAAAAATGTTAACTTACGTCACCACCTACACAAAATCGCAATGTTGATTGTACAGGGCATACCTACTTAGTAGGTGTTTCGGAATCCTAACATACCAGCGTTGTTCGACACCTGTTTGGCACTAAGTATCGGTTTCTTTTTCGCACTTAATTTGCGAATATTGTACCATAGTTTGTACGGATTACTTTTAATCTCTCCATAATCAATGGAGTCGGTATCTTAGTAGCGTCCTCGCGGCATGTAGCTTTCTCGATCGGTACTCCCATTTTCTCGAGCTCTACCGCAAAATTACAAAGGCGTTCGGAAGTAGACGGAACTGCATTACCGTTGAGAAGGACCTTAAGTATATTTATCCTCGACTGTCTTTCAGTTAGGTCTTCGGGGAAGTGTACTATGCCCAACTTCTGTTGTATTCCAAAACAAATGGTTTTGTCAGTAACTTGCAGAAGGTCATCCGAACACCATTTCTCTGTAAAATGGGGCAGTAGGTTATGGAATTCCTCGTCCTTGGTCGCTTTGAGCGCGGCTACGATGACTTCTAAACGCTCAGAGGCTTGCAGCTGCACCCAGCGCTTTAGAGCTTCCTTTAACTTATCACTGCAGGTGACAGCACGCATTCGTGATAGATTGAAGACGGAGAGGGCGGAGCGGGGCGGACCGTAGAAAGAGCCATATTCGTTCACCCACACAGTGCAGGCGGGAGAGCGTAATGCTATTTCGTGGGACAGCGCCGTCTCAGCGGCCCACACGCTCAAGTAAGGCGTCTCTATCAGAGACAGCAGCTCCTTGGTGGTGCGGTAGGCATGCGTGGGTATCCCAGCCTGTCCGCTGCCGAGATATTCTATCAGGAAGGTCTTGTTCCCTGCGACTAAGTCGCTGCCCGCGGATTCGCGCGACCTCGCCGCGAGAGCTTCCTTGAAATCTTCGAATATGCTCTCCTGAACATAGATCTGCTTGAGCCGCCAGGGAGCCTGTAAAATAAATAGCACCCAACAGTCACATATATAGTCCTGACCCCACACTAGGATTCCTTGTGTTGTGGGTATCAGAAACTACGTGCACCTACCATGGTACCACAACACCCAAATGAAACATTGATGGCGATTTTATGAAGGTTGCTTGTGCCACTGATTCGTTCTTGGGCATCCTGGATTAGGTCAGTGAGCAGATTGGTATGGTGAAAATGGTGGCCATGAAAAGAGCCTATGACCGTAGCTGAACGAACCAGCCACCGTTTTCAGGTCCACCATACCTCAATCTGGTCACAGAACGAACTGCAGAATAACCAAGAAAGAATCAGTGACACGACAAGAACAAGGGTAAAAAAACTATCTATTCCAAGTTTCACCGAAATCGGTTGAGCCGTTACGGCGTGATTGAACAAGACACATCACAAACTTTCGCATTTATAATATTAGGTAGGATATACAAGGTTTTTTTTTATTACTTAAGTTTGTTTTTTTTGCCTGCGATTTTATACTGGCTTATCATTAGATTTATTTAAAAGTTATTTGAGAGAATTGGTATTACAAATATTTGTTTTATCTTTTTGGGAGATACTTTAATGTTGGTTATGTAATATTTATACATAATATATAAGTAGGTTAAGTAGGTACAAGATATTATTATGTCATTGTTCCTTACCGTTACAGATGAGTTGATGAAAACATCGATGGCAGAATCAAGGTCAGATCGCTCAGCGATTACTCCAGTGCATCCCATGTTATCGGAAGACTCTGTTAAAGATTTAGAAGCTTTTATTATCATTATCGTTTGGGCCGTACGACGTCCACTGCTGAACATGGTCTCTCCCGCAGATTTCCAGGAGCGAACTCCTATCATGTGGTGTTTTTTTTTTGATGTTTTACGGAGGCAAACAGTCTTACGGCCCACCTGATGATAAGTGGTTACCGTCGCCTATTGACATCAGCAACACCTGGAGCATTGCTAATGCGTTGCCTGCCGAACCCCTCCCTTCCTAAAGAGCTCTGGCAACCTTACTCACCGCAGGAACACAACACTATTTGAAACAAATAATGTTATTTGGCTGCGATCTTCTGTAAGGCGGAGGTACCTCCCCAGGCGGGCTGCTCCAATTTAGAGCGAGAAAATCTGGCTGTGCCCTACCTCCTCCTAGGATTTGCCCATACTCACCACGCTGGGCACGCGGGTTGGCGAGCGCAGTTAGAGCATTCTTTTTGAAAAAAGGAGACACCGCTGCCCATCCCCTAGCTTTTTTCCCTCAGTCGCCTCTTACGACATCCACGGGTAGGCAGATATGGAGGAGCCCATTCTTCTCCCGAGGCCACCGCGGCCTTTTATTAACTTGCATTTTATGCTCCTGCTATTAAAAAAGCTAGGTACATTCAAATTCATTTATTGTTCTAGCAATCGCAACTAGCTTGTAGCCCACTGCTGGACATAGGCCTCCCTCAAAGAATTATATGACGAACGGTCTTGAGCCTTTTCTATCCACCGACTTCCTGTAACATTAACAATGTTGTCGGTCCATCGGGTGGGGAACCTTCCAACACTGCGTTGCCATGTTTGTGGTCGCCATTTGTTATTCCCCAATGGTTGTCGGTTCTACGAGCTATATGGCCTGCCCACTGCCACTTTTACTTGCTAATTTTGATAGCTATGTCGGTGACATTGGTTTTTCTACGGATATCTACTTTTCAGATTTTATCGCGCAGTAAAACTCCAGGCATAGCTCTCACCATTGCCCGTTGCGTGACTTTGAGCTTAGTATGAGGCCAATAGTAAGCGACTAAGTCTCAGTGCCATAATATACTATGAATAGACTCACAAAATATATTCAAGAACAAAAAAATATATATTTATATTTACCAGTCCAAATAAATAACTTCAGCCAATCAGTGTCACTTGGGTTTGCGTAAACTAGTGGAATGTGTAAACTGAAACAAAAGATTAGGAAAGTAGGTTAGTCATCATTTCAGCCGTTGCTTGCTTGTCGTGTCACTGATTCTTTCTTGGTCATCCTGTATTCGGTCAGTGACCAGGTTGAGGTACGGTGACCCTGAAAAGGGCCTATGACCGTCGGTGAAAGAATCAGGGTGGAGAAAGGATGAAAGTGCGCCTGTTAGAGGCTCCTTTCGGGCAAATGTCACATGTGTTCTATTTTTAGGTTCTAGGATTGCAGGCAACAATACCAGTCGCTCAGAAAATCCAATAGGGAGGGCTGTATTCAGCAGCGTCTTACGACTGAGTGGGAGCACTGGTGGAGTGGCGGTAGTGGCCCCGCCAATCGACAGGACGTGGGTTCGAACCCCGGTCGATTTTCCAATGGATTTTACATTCGCAAAAATTTATGTACACTATTTCTAGTGCTCCCAAACGGTGTAGGAAAACATCGTGAGGAAGTTTGTTGCAAGTTTTCTTATAAGCGGCGATGGGCTTGCAACCCCTCACGCATGGAATACTCACTACTGCAAAATGTGGGCATGTGCCAAAATGTTTGGACGTGCCTCTAACTATCCCCCTTAGACATTATTAAGGATTAATCGACTGGAGATCTGAGAAGTTGTCTACCATTTTTAGGGTTCCGTACCTCATAACGGAAAAAACAGAAACCTAATAGGATGCTTGTTAGACCTCTGTCTGTCTGTTCATATTGTCTAAGTTAATATCGAATACTAAATTACTAAGGTAGCCTCTGTCTAATGCAGACAGCAAAATAATTTTATGGAAACAAAGTTAGTTAGTGTATTATGTGTGCAATCTGTAGGTTCAAGGAATACTATTTTTCATACAATCTTTCTAAACCCTTTTCACCCTCTTAGGAGTTGATATTTTGAAAATCCCTCCTTAGTGGATGTATTTGGCACATAAAGCAGCACTTCCCAAATTTCAGCTTTATAGCTTCAGCGGTTTGGGCTGTGCGTTGATCGCATGTTGAGGCTTTGTTCTTTTATATATACAGAAAAGCACTTATCATTCCAAATTTCAGAAATGTGAGGTAGGTAACTGGAGAGTGATCTAGAGGTTTTCATTTTTGCCATTTCCATACTAAAATTAGATCATCATCAACAACCTGTAGAAGTCCACTGCTGGACATAGGCCTCCCCCAAAGAGTTCCACGACGAACGGTCTTGAGCCCTTTCCATCCACCGACTTCCCGCAACCTTTACAATGTCATCGGTCCATCGGGTGGGGGGCCTTCCAACACTGCGTCGCCCGGTTCGTGGTCGCCATTCGAGAACCTTTACTCCCCAACGGTTATCGGTTCTGCGAGCTATATGGCCTGCCCACTGCCACTTCAACTTGCTAATTCTGAGAGCTATGTCGGTGACCTTCGTTCTTCTACGGATTTCCTCATTTCGGATCTTATCACGTAGTGAAACTCCGAGCATAGCTCTCTCCATAGCACGCTGCGCGACTTTGAGCTTGTATATGAGGCCTATAGTTAACGACCAAGTCTCAGTGCCATAAGTCATCACTGGCAACACGCACTGATTGTAGACTTTCGTCTTGAGGCTCTGCGGTATCTGCGACGAGAAGATGTGACGAAGTTTCCCAAACGCTGCCCATCCGAGTTGGATTCGTCGGTTGACCTCTTTGTCGAAGTTGGACCTACCTAGTTGAATCGTCTGACCCAAATAGACATAGTGGTCTACAAGTTGAATGGTATCGTTCCCAACTTGTACCGGTATGGGTGCAACATGAGTATTGGACATGATATTAGTCTTGCCCATGTTCATTTTAAGACCCACCTGTTGAGAAACGTTACTGAGGTCTCTGAGCATTGCGCCAAGGTCCTCCAGCGATTCTGCCATTATGACTATATCATCGGCGAATCGAAGGTGAGTGATGTATTCGCCATTGATGTTGATGCCATGTCCTTCCCAGTGCAGAAGCTTAAAAACATCCTCCAATGCAGAGGTGAACAGTTTCGGAGAAATAACGTCTCCCTGTCTCACCCCTTTTTGCAATTGGATAGGCTTTGTGCTCTGGTCCTGGAGTCGGATAGACATGGTGGCCTTGCTGTACAAACACTTCAACACTTCGATATACCGGTAGTCGATCTGGCACCGCTGTAGTGACCGTAACACTGCCCAGGTCTCGACTGAATCGAAGGCTTTCTCGTAGTCCACAAACGCTAGACATAATGGCCGATTATACTCTTCGGTCTTCTGTATAATCTGCCGAAGCGTGTGGATGTGGTCTACGGTACTAAAGCCTTTGCGGAACCCGGCTTGTTCGGGAGGCTGGAAGTCGTCAAACCTACGGGCGAGCCGGTTAGTGACAACTCTCGAAAACAGCTTATAGACATGGCTCAGCAGCGAGATGGGCCTATAATTCTTCAAGAGGGTGTTGTCACCTTTCTTGAAAAACAGTACCACCACGCTCCTGTTCCACGCCTCAGGCGTTGTACCTTCGAGGATGACGGAATTAAATAGCTTCTGAAGGACTTTAAGTATCGGTGTTCCACCCGCTTTCAGAAGCTCTGACGTTATTCCGTCCTCCCCCGGTGCCTTATTGTTCTTAAGCTGTTTGAGGGCCGTCCGGATCTCGTATAGGCTGACGTCCGGGATGTCTTCGGTATAGTGCCGGGTCAGACGGGCTCTTGCATCGCTTGCCGTGCTTGGAGCAGGACTTTGCGATGAGGTGTACAGTTGTCCATAGAACTTCTCGAGCTCTCGTAAAATCTCAGGCTTCGACGAGACGATATTGCCGCTATCGGTCTTCAATTTCGTCAACTGACTTTGTCCAATAGACAGATCTTTTGCGAACACTTTCGAGCCTTTATTGCGCTCTATGGCGCGTTTAATACAAGCTGTATTAAAAAGGCGCAAGTCGTGTCGCATGGACTTAGAGATCTGCCTATTGAGCACGCCGTATTTCGACCTGTCCACTGAAAAATGCAGTCTCATTTCGTTTCGCTCAGCCATGAGTTTTAGAGTGTGCTCAGAGAGTTTCTGGGTTCTATTTTTACGGTGGGTCTTAAAGAACTCCGACCCAACCGCTTGGACAATTTCCACTAGCCCGTTGTTCAACTCGTCCACTGTTTCGCATTCAGCCAGGCTTTGGAAGCGATTTTGGAGTTCTAACTGAAAGCTCTCGGGGTTTTGAATTTGGACAGGACTTGGGCGAAGAGTAGATTTCATCAGACGAGACCTTTCCAGCTTAATGTTGATATTCAATGAGCCTCTAACCATACGGTGATCACTGCCGGTTTTGACCCTGTTGATCACAGAGACGTCATTGAATATTTGCTTCTTGGTCGTCATGATGAAATCTATCTCGCTTTTATAACCGCCGGGGTGCAGCCACGTCCATTTTCTGGACGATCGCTTCTTGAAGAAAGAGTTCATCGCAAAGAGTCCCTCCTTCTCCATGAAGTCGACCAAACGCTGACCCCTTTGGTTTCGCTGTCCAAATCCAAATTGCCCCTCTTTCAGTTCATCGCCGTTCCTCGTGCCTAGCCGCGCGTAGAAGTCACCCATCACAACTGTAAAGTGTGTTTTCGAGGCATGCATGGCATTTGAAATGTCATCATACATGGCCTCCACTTCATCGTCTGAGCGTTTTGAGTGTGGGGCGTATACCTGTATGACCTTGTGATTCTGAGTATAAGGTATGCCACCCTGCTCGAAACGCTCACTATCTTTACAATATTGTTGACGAGGGACTTATGGACGAGAAACCCGATACCGTGTTGGGATAGCTGATCTCCCTCCCGGTAGTAGAATAAGTTGCCGGAATTCAGGATTATCGTGTCCTCCCCCTCTCTTCGGACTTCTGATAATCCTATGATATCCCAGCGCAACTTACTTACTACTTCTTCCAGCTCAATCAACTTCTCGTCGGTCCTCAACGTCCGTGCGTTGAATGTTACCAGGTCCAGGGTTCGTGGGGTTTGGTAGCTGGGCCTCTGCCGGGGATTCTTAGCACCCCCTTCTCCGCCGTTACCGTGGCTGCTACCAGTGCCAGGAATAGCGGAGCTGCCGGGGACTGGGGGCCGTCTTTTCTTTGTGCCTATCATATGGGGGGGGTTGGACCATAACCCACCACGCTGGTCCAGTGCGGGTTGGTGGGTGGGACGACAGAGCCTCGTTCGCTGAACGGCAGGGTGTACCACGAGCCGGTGAGGTTGGCTTGGGTTCCGTAAGTTGTTAATGGAACCCCTTACACCCCATTAAATTAGATATTCACTCCCATATATTTTAATGCACTGAGCAACTTGATTTTAATACGGCACTTTAAGCTCATAGACCCTAATAGTCTACCTCAAGTTGATACCTTTTGCTGTTTCTGAGAAAAATCGTTTTGACAGACAGACAAATTGATGCATAAGTATTCCGTTTTTAAATGAGGTACGGAACTCTAAAAAATGCCTCTATTATTTGTTTTTAAATTTGTGTGTAAGTCCCTTTTCGACTTGCTGATATATTAGGTAGGAAATACAATACCCAATATCATGGCAAAACTGGAGGAAGAATTTGCATAATGGCATCATGTTCTTGTTTTCAACCAAGACGGCTGGATACTTAAACAGCGAACTTGATTCACGAGCATTGCAGAGACCACCAACCACTGCTGCCAGATTGTAGAGGGGCATTGTTTCAGTAAAATGCAGCATGGACCCTGAAAATAATATTATTTATAGGGTTCTACACTAAGAAGGGCAGGCCTATGGTGTGGGACGCTACTTGTGTTGATACACTCGTGCGCTCACATCTTCCGGGGACATTGGCCCAACGGCATTAGCATTGCCATCCAGCGTGGCAATTCCGCCAGCGTCTTGGGGACGCTTGCGACTGGTGGTTGATCTGGACCAATTGATCTATCAATAGATCGTTTGTAACCAACATTGTGAAGGTTGCGGGAAGTCGGTGGATGGAAAAAGCTCAAGACAGTTCATCATGCATGGCTCTCTTTGGGGGAGTTCTATGTTCAGCAGCGGACTTCAGCAGGCTGATGAAGTAGGTAGATGAAATTTGCACTTACCGTATAACAAATTATTCCAAAGTGCAGAACTGCATTTCAAAAGTTGTGACATCAGCTTGATGTGTCCATCCCTGACGTCTCTGGGATCAGTTCCTCTCGTCAAATACTCCAATTGCACAAACATTTCTACATTTTCCTCAATTTTTATAGCCAGTTTTTTTCCAGCATTTAGCATGTCTGGCAGCTTTATCGAATCAAAAATTGGGATCTTGTGGTAATTAAAATGTACGTTGTTAACTGATTTTATTTTGTTTATTTTATTTGGCTGTTCCTCGACAAAGAACTCCCCAATATCTGGCCATTCACAGCTTTCATTAATTTTTTTTATGAATTCCTGAAACAAACTTGTAGGTCAATACTTATTTAGTGCCTAGGTAGGTAAATAATATTAAAAATAGGAACTAAAGGATTTTTTACTCTTTATTCATGAAATAACATTAAGTTAAGAAATAGGTTAGCTATAAAATAATAGGTCTTATAATTAATTACCTACCTACCTGCAGTAGGTAATTTGTCTAAGTGTCCTTTAGACAACAAACTACTGTTTTGTTCCTTAGTATTCCATGTCCACAATAGCTGAGGAACAATGTATAAACAAGTCTGAATTACATTTAAAAAATATATAATCAATGCGGTAATGCCTATTGGACCAACTAGGATAAAACTTGGAACCAAGATGAAATTTGCAATCTGGAAAAGCTTACTTTCCTATTTCTGAGTAGGACACAAAAAAAGCTATGTAGAAAGGTTCTTCAATTGTCTATTATAATAACTTACCCGTGCCATGTTGGTATCCATTTCTTTTTTAGAAGGTTTGAGAGTTTCTAGCTTCTCCATTGCCTGCCTGTAAAAGAATATAATTCTATCTTCATAGTGGTGCTGATAACATAAGTCTGCAAAAAATGCTTTTAATGTAGGTAGGTACTTAAATCTAATTGAAATATTTAAATAAAACTTTATTATTCAGCGCCTTCTGGAGTTTTAATATTGGAGTTATAATATGAAATAAACCTACATTTTTTTTATTGTCATAATCTCCACCAATTAGGATTAAAAACGTTAGTGTGGAAAACGCCAACACTTTTTCAAAATTGTCATAATCCCCACTGGTGGGGACAGCTTGGTCAGGGGATTATGACCCATGGTTAGTTTTAAGGCCACTTTTAGGCCTCAGTAGCGGCATAACAATTTTATTGCCACATTTAAATAAGTTGTCTCAGTCGTTACCGGTGAGTGGTGGAAGTGAAGAGCTTGCGGGATTATGTAGGGTGCTTTACGTTATAATAATAGCCTTTATTGCTGATAAACTGTTTGTTTCCATGTTTTTCATACATTTAATTAAATATTTTTCTATACTGCAATTATTTCTTTCATTGTAAATGATATATTTCCTATTCATCAGCGTGCTATAAGTTTCATTAAACAATAACATTAAGCTACCTATTTTAACTGTGTGGCTCTGCTAGCCTTCCTACATATCTACAAAGTAAGTAAGTACCTACTCTTTTTTATGTTTTTGTACCTACTGTTGTTTCTTTTTCTTCTTTTTTGCTTTTATTTCTGTCTGTGCTCTAGGTATTTGTGTTGATTAAATAATTTATCTATCTATCTATCATCATCATCATCAACAACCTGTAGAAGTCCACCGCTGGACATAGGCCTCCCCCAAAGAGTTCCACGATGAATGGTCTTGAGCCCTTTCCATCCACCGACTTCCCGCAACCTTTACAATGTCATCGGTCCATCGGGTGGGGGGCCTTCCAACACTGCGTCGCCCGGTTCGTGGTCGCCATTCGAGAACCTTTACTCCCCAACGGTTATCGGTTCTGCGAGCTATATGGCCTGCCCACTGCCACTTCAACTTGCTAATTCTGAGAGCTATGTCGGTGACCTTCGTTCTTCTACGGATTTCCTCATTTCGGATCTTATCACGTAGTGAAACTCCGAGCATAGCTCTCTCCATAGCACGTTGCGCGACTTTGAGCTTGTATATGAGGCCTATAGTTAACGACCAATTCTCAGTGCCATAAGTCATCACTGGCAACACGCACTGATTGTAGACTTTCGTCTTGAGGCTCTGCGGTATCTGCGACGAGAAGATATGACGAAGTTTCCCAAACGCTGCCCATCCGAGTTGGATTCGTTGGTTGACCTCTTTGTCGAAGTTGGACCTACCTAGTTGAATTGTCTGACCCAAATACACATAGTGGTCTACAACTTGAATGGTATTGTTCCCAACTTGTACCGGTATGGGTGCAACATGAGTATTGGTCATGATATTAGTCTTGCCCATGTTCATTTTAAGACCCACCTGTTGAGAAACGTTACTGAGGTTATCTATCTATCATCTGTTCACTTTTCACCATACACCGTTGGCCGGAGCTTGCAATGTCAGTGAGTTCCCACTTTTCAACCATGAAAAGTGAATAGCTTACCGTTTTTGTATGGTGTCACGAAAAGGGCGCCTACAAGAACCAGTAATCTATTCACTTTTCACGGTCTAAAAGTGAGAAGTGAGAACTCATTTACATTGTAGACAGAACTGACTTCGGCCTCCGGACAGACACCTTAAACGTCCATAACGTTACCTCCGATACAGGGGAGTGCTAAACTGTTAATGCCCCTAGGCGGTTACACATCCACTTGGCAACCGCGCTGGATCACTAGATAAGCTAAAATGAGCGCTATAATAAACTTTGCATGATAACGCACTTACTGTTATTCATACAGGTTTAATCACTTAATAATGAGAAGTATTTTCAAAGCACTGTGGGAATGTAAGCACTATGCACACGTTTTGTATGTAACCTAACAGAAATTATCATTCTTGCTTGAATGAAGTAGGTCCATAGAATTAATAGAGTATCTCTCTTTACTTCTTATCAACAAACACGAAACAACCTTGAACTATTATCGTGAAATTCGTGTTTTTTTTTAAGTTTTTCCCCTTTCGGGATGGCTTTGGCATCTAGGCCTTACCGCAAAGTCTTACGTTTATATTTCTTCGTTGTTCTTTTTATCTTTCTTCTTCATTTTACTTCTTACTATTGGTCAAGTCACCGTCAAGTCAAGTCAAGTTCAGTTTTAGTAAGATATGATGGTGGCTATCTTACTTAAACCTCGAGGGACCTCTTGGCGCCAACTCGAAAAATGACGATACACGCAATCATTTCATTTCACTTCACTTGTGCGGTTTACTCAAACAATATTACGCAAAACACCACCGTAATCACATAAAATTATTCAATGTAGCACTAGTTTTGTAAAATAAATTAAGAGCACAACAACACTTTGCAAGTTCCCGCCAAAAAGTCGAAGTTTGAAATTCGTGAATTCGGGAGGGAGACAATAAAGTACAGCCTGTTTGTGTACAGCAAAAAGAATCTATCCGATACTGCATGCACAGTTTATTGCACAGCCTGATAATACACGATCCGATAGGCTTGAGCCAAAATTGAAGGATCTGATAATCTAGTGCCAAATAAAAACGGACTGAAAATCAGCAATACTTGTGTCGTGATTTGATATTCATAATTAAAAAGTAATAGTAAAATATTTATTTCTTATAATGGTAACATAGCATTTGGAATTTAAAATATTTGTTAGCTGGCAATTCTGTTCTGTGCGTGATGTGGAAGTTGTGGGTAGCCAATCACGAACAGTCAAACCACGGCATTTGGTTCGTTTTTTATAACCGACCGGAGGTAACCTTTAAGCAAAAGTTGGAATGGACTGGCATTCTTTTTCTGGAAGCCGAGCAGTGAGCATTGTCGTGTAACCAGTGATCTAGTATAGAACTAAAAGTTGTAATCGAATCTAGAATATTCCACAAGTTCGGAATAAATAAAGTGGTGTTGTCAAGTGTTATCCTCGTTTCATTACATTTCAGAAGCGGGATCAACCAGCGGTATGTAAATTGTATTTTTTTTAACGATTATATGCCTAGCGCCCTAATGAATTTAATTTTTCTAAGAACTTATCTGTTGAATTGTACTGAACAAGATATTCGTGGGACTAACAATCCGGTCGTGCTGGCATCAATTAATTTGAGGTATAGGGCACACCTATGCTATTTTGTCATCTGCTGTTTGGATCGTTGTTCACAAACCGGTCGGTATTACACCGAGACTATCCGGTAGTGCTAGCACCTTCCAAATTAGTAGAATGGCAATATTTGTAGGTATGGGTGCCTAAATTAACTCTATTTTCAGTTTAGTAAGAATTATTTAAGGTACCTGCACATTTTGTCATATGCTATATTTAGAATCGTTGCTCACGAACCGGTCGGTATTACACCGAGACTATCCGGTAGTGCTAGCACCTTTCTATTTATAGAATGATAATATTTGTAGGTAGGTGCCTTTTAAAAATAAAAAACTAGATTATCAGTTTAGGTACCTACACATTTTATCAATTATGCTATATTGGAATCGTTGCTCACGAACCGGTCGGTATTACACCGAGACTATCCGGTAGTGCTAGTACCTTTCTATTAGTAGTGGTTGTGTATTTGTGAGTACCTGTAATGTCGGCAAAATATTTAGTTTATGAAACGTTTAGTAGATAGAAAACAAATTCAACTAATGCCAGTACGGATCGGCTGTTACGGACCAGTACACGTTAGTTTTGCTGCTAATGCAGTGTTAGAATTGAATATCGCTTGATCAGCACGAAAATATCAGAGTTCATTGGGCACTACTACCTGCCTTATTTACAATATTGTACATTAGTTATTGTGCGTTTTTCAACACCCTTGTGAAGAAAATAATACTAAAAATTCAAGATAGAAAACAAAGATAAATCAGAGTGAAATTTTTATTTATTAAACACGTAGATACAAGTTGAAATTATCTATTTAAATACGAAGTTGCATGAAATGAGCAAGCAATAAGTACATTAATTTATTTGTACTATTGAGCACGATCTTTTTGTATAGAAACTTGTGCCTAATTGCGGTGAAATTAGAGCCACATTATGAGCAGTTGTGTTGAAAATATATATATATATATATATATATATCCTAGGCTTAGTAAGCTTCAGATAGAGATAAAGATAAATTTATTTGCTTGAACATAATGTAGGTTAACAATGGTCATAAAATAAAATGAATTCGTTTCAACTATGTTCTGCCACAGCCGGCATGCAAAATTTCAAATAAAAAAATATCAAAAAAAATTATAAAACTAAAAATAAAAAATAAAAAATGTCAAAATCATAATAAAAATTGAAATTAAAAATTAAACAAGTTAAGCCATGTGTGCTAATTTTAGTGAATATAGGCTATGTATGCCTCAGTTAAGCCATGTGTGCTAATTGTAGTGAAAATAGGCTATGTATGCCTCAGTTAAGCCATGTGTGCTAATTTTAATGAATATAGGCTATGTATGCCTCAGTTAAGCCATGTGTGCTATGACCTGAGAGTGATTAGCACTACGCGTATGACGCGCAGGACCTGTACGTGACAAAGTAAGTCGCAAAATTACATGGACTGCGTGGTAGTGCTAGGCCAAGTGAGCCATAAAGCTAAATAAATATAAGACAAAATTATGAACCATGTGTTAATTGTGATATGCTAAGTAGCCATTCAAACAATATTATGAAATTTTAGGCTAAATATAATGGTATTCCAAGAAAAAGACTAGCCATGAGAGCAAAAAAAATTTAGAATAAATAATGATAATTTAAAATGATGACTTGTAACTTAAAACGAAGTATATAATAATAAATAATAATGAATTCTGCTAAATCTCAATTTACAGAAAGAAAATTAAAACTAATACGAGTTAATATTTACAAAATACACAAGAATCAGTTGAGCTAAAATAATGAAAGAAAATAATGCCACTGAGTATCTAGTATTACCATACTAGATTTTTATTGGAGGATTTGTAGTTTAAGAGGTTTGATATAATTATAATTTTCTCACACTGTTTTTATTTTTCCATGAGGTCATGAGCTGTGATGAGTCTGAGATCTAAAGACGTGTCATTCTGAGGCCAGGACGACTACGCGCTCGTAAGGAAAATTTGACACGAGTGGATCGTGAAGGCGTAAAAGAAATAGGACATGCACTGGAGGCCGATAAGTCGATTTCTCCATCACGCTGCTGACGAGGTACTGAAGATCATAATTTTTTTTGCGTAATCCGAACGATCCATGTTCTTATCGGTTAAGTAGCAATCACATAAACGATGTTATTCCTGAATTTGATCCAGTGTGTAAAAGTCTGTGTGGAAAGTTGGATCAGGAAAGTCAAAAAGAGTGTGCTAACTTTACGAATGAAACGAGAAGCAGACCATACATTTTATTTTGCAGAAGCTAACTGGGCTTCAAATAAATGGTTCGAACCACTACCTTCAGTGGTGTTTGGTTGGTCTGAATGGCAATTAGGTAAAATTACGGAAAACGTTCATAATGAGCAGAACTATGGTCAGCTTCTCGAAGAAGTTATAATTAGACAGTATTTTTATTAAAAGTTAACCCTTGTAAATAGTTTTCAAATCAGTAGCAAATATGACGTAGACTGCATTATACACAGGATTGTTGACAAATCTATTAGAAATGGGGCAACAAGCCTTCAATAGTAAAGAACCAGAAGACTTACTAAACTTTCTGAATTATAATAATAATAACATATAATAATAATATATATAATAAATAATAATAAGTAAAAAAAAAAAACTAAAATACAAAGACAGTTACTTGATACATAATAGGAAGGTACTCCTTATTTATTAACTAATTTGTTAGTAGGTGTAGTAGGTAGGTTCTAATCCTAAAGCAAATTAATTAAATTAGCCTTGATTATGCAAAGTAGTTAGTTAAACAAAATAGAATTTAAATTAATTTATAAGCATGGTTGGTAGGTATGCGATAACTTTGATCTCCACACTAGGATTCCCTATAAATGATATTAAATGAAATAAGTTTATTTTGACGAACACACAGACACAGACAGAAGAATCAAGAAGTAACAACACAAACAATAGATTAGAGATAGGGAAACAAAAGACAGGACAGCAACCTAATAGTATATACCTAGGTATGAATAATAACTCGAGTAGGGTACACCTACCTAAAAACAAATTTTAAAAAATAAGTAGGTACCTACAAAAAAAAAAAACAGAAATGTATGTACCTATTTCATAATATATTTATGTACTTATTAGTCTCTCGTGCGTGCCGAGTGTAAGCCAAAACAGGCATAGTCTCAGCTTATTGCTGCTACGCATTTTGATAATATGCAGCAGCGCTGGTTTTCAGACCAAAGCTTATGGGTGACCTCACGAACCAACCAATAAATAAGATATATACAAATAAACATTACGTGCCAGTGGTTACGGGCAATAGTTTGCAACTAGATAAAAGTCGTTTCGACAGTTTAACAAAACGCCCCGATACTAGCCCAGTGTCTACTAACAATGATAGCTGTGTCGTTTGCTTTAACAGTCATGAAAAAGTCATAATTTTAAGAAATTTAGGTATTCTCAAAAATACATACGATCACTTACATGAGAATAGTTATTTAGCATAAAGTAATAAATGATAATAGTATATTGTAGTCTAGGTGGGGAAAAGGTTAAAGTACCAGCTAAGCCGGAACGTTACACGGTTAGGTATGACTCGTCTGAAATTTGTAAATTGGAATCATTAAGTTCATGTGTTGACTGTAGGATAGATAAAACTCAAGACTTTTGTAATCTCTGCTAAAAACAATACAAATTACAATTAAATATATATATTGCTGTTGTCGATGGTCAAAGTTTTATTGAATATATTGATTTTGGAAGTGACAGCAGTCACAATACTTAAAACAAATGCTCGAAGTTTAGAACGTCAATAAAGGGTTTTGGAAACTCGACAGTTATTCCAATGATTCCAATCTGCAAGACAATGGTCACAGTAAAAATAGACTAAATCGAGACTCAAACTGAATTACTTTTTGTCAGCAAAGACTTTTTTCAAACCCCTTTACTAATAGGGCAAGATTTTAGAGTTGTCATGCGTTACTGTTCTCAAAGGTAGCAATGGGTTGTTCTTCTACAACGACCAACAGAGCAGATTAGGTAGATTCTTTAGAAAATTTAGTATCGCAATGCCGATTCAGGGCGAAGATGCGGGTTAGGACTCCCGTTGGTTCGAAAATTATAACTAGTATTTCAACTTAATTTATCAAAGGTTTCTGCAAAATGGCTGCCTTAAGAATTAGCTTGTGGATCTCATAAGATTACAGAAGTTCATTTACGTTTAATATTGACTGTCGCCATGGCTCTCGCATCGCTCATAATAGTCATAATAGACATAATAGACTCTAATTCTGAATACAAATTTTAGGATTGATAAGACTGAAGATTCGAATGTAGTTTTTGTATAATGACTTGACTCTACAAATGACAGACCCCGAAATTATTGTTAAAATTCTAAATAAACCCCGGTACAGACAAGTAGGTTACTATGTTATCAGAAGCCTAAAGTTTACCGGAAGGTTGAAGATAGGCTATGCTTTTTAGTTCCTCGTAGTGCGAGATTGCAGATATGTAAGACCGATCATGTAACAAGGTCACGTGGCTAGTACAATGGGGATAATAATAGTATTAATGACTTATTAATTTCTTTAAAGGACAGAAAAATAATTTGATATACCGTCCGAAGCAGAAGTCTTTGGCATCTGATTGCGCTTTAGTTTAACCAATAACCTAGATATTACTACAAATGCTACTCTTGTGACTCTACAAGAGGTACGAGCCGAATTACCTGCTAATATTTAAAAAAGCCAAGAAACACTGAAAACAACGCATGATGCCAATATAATTTCTGCTCCAGTTTTTGAGGAAGGAAGTTAAGATTACCGGAATAAACTTTTACAATTACTATAGTAGCATAAAACATGAAACAAAATTTTAAAATAATTTGTTTTTTACAAAATTCTAAAGATTATGATATATAATTGATTATGATAGCAAGTGACAAATTTTAAAATAATTTGTTTTTTTACAAAATTCTAAAGATTATGATAGCAAGTGTGACTAGTACTAGGAAATAGATAACTATTATTGTAACCACAATATTTGGAAGAGTTTATGTTTAGGCTTATTTTTGGATTTTTTAAGAGGTTGGTACTTAGTGCTTCTGAGTATAATTATGTTAGGCACTAAAGAAGAGTTACTTAGGTCTAAATAACAATAGCAGTCAATATGTACGGAGATGTTGGGATATTGGGATTTATGGGTAGACACACAAGAGTAGATAAATTCTTAAAAATAATGGGATATGTGGAAAAGGTATATTATTTGAGTTTGTAGGAGCAGAAGATAGATTATGAAGCGAGTGTTTGAATTGAAACCGTTGTTGCAGCATATAGAATAAGGCCTTGAATAAATATTAATTCTATAATGCATAATAATTCAGATGATAATCTTCTCGGTTCAAGCAGTAATGATGACAGTGAGGTTTCTTTTATTTATGCTACAAAAACGAAAAACAAAATAAGTTATCGGACTAGTTTATACATGATAATCTAAATAATAAACCAGAATGTCGTGAATTATGGTAGATATTACTCATAGACAATAGTATGTAAAACATAGTCAAATTAACAGTAGGTATATTAAGACAAATCCATTGGAAATATTGTAAGTGTAATTTCAAAGATTGAAACGATTGAAATAGTTGAGCTTTCATTTTGCGGCTTATAACCAAATAATTCATTTAAGTTTGATTGTAGCAATAATTTAACTGTAAGATGTTTAACTAAGCACAAAAAAAAAATGTCTGTCTTAAGTAGGTATTTTCGTATACCGGGAGGTTATACGATGTCGGACGGCCGAATGTCGTGATTTGATATTCATAATTAAAAAGTAATAGTAAAATATTTATTTCTTATAATGGTAACATAGCATTTGGAATTTAAAATATTTGTTAGCTGGCAATTCTGTTCTGTGCGTGATGTGGAAGTTGTGGGTAGCCAATCACGAACGGTCAAACCACGGCATTTGGTTCGTTTTTTATAACCGACCGGAGGTAACCTTTAAGCAAAAGTTGGAATGGACTGGCATTCTTTTTCTGGAAGCCGAGCAGTGAGCATTGTCGTGTAACCAGTGATCTAGTATAGAACTAAAAGTTGTAATCGAATCTAGAATATTCCACAAGTTCGGAATAAATAAAGTGGTGTTGTCAAGTGTTATCCTCGTTTCATTACATTTGGCAAAACTAGTATAGTATTATGTTATCCATGGAACTCTTTGTGGGAGGCCTATGTCCAGCAGTGGACTTCTACAGGCTGATGATGATGATGATTATGTTATCTGTGGCAATACTAACCAAGCAACCAACCTACAATGTTTTTCCAATAAATTATGTAGATTATTGATCAAGCGAGTGAAGCGAGTGAAGGTCTCTCAAACTTGGGTGAATCGGCGTGCGGCGGCGCCGCCGGGGCGGCGCGCGCGCCGCGCCCCAGGCGGGTTGTATTTTTGCTGTTTGTAATACTTGTTGTCTTTGTTCGAACATAACTTTCGAACCGTCATTCAATCCGATCTGCATAGATTAAAGTACCTAGGTCAACAGGGAGTAGGTACTTTAAAAAAATACTGGTTAATTAGAAAATACTTACCTACGTGACTGCTATGGTAGGTAGGTATCCAGTGCTCAATAAATAATCTTTTAACAGATTTGTATAGTAGGTACCTATAGCCCTGTAAAGCCGTACCTATCAAAACCATTTTCTTTTCCATAGGTATTCATATTTTTACCTACATTCTACAAATAAATACGATTCATCTTTTCCACAAACCACTTCTTTAGGGGTCGACATTTTATCGCGCCAAGTGGTGTCAATACAGTTGGTAATGAATGGCCACCCATGAATAATGATCACTGCTTGCACGGATGCAACCTGTGGTGGGCGCAAGTGTGCAAAGGGTTCATAAGTCAAGTTACGCGGCTACAACCTACATCTCTATTTCAACGGAATAAAGTATAGGGAGTAACCATGGTGCTGAGTAACCTTCTAAACTTCTAAAAGAACTTTATTTCTATGAATTAAGGTAGATTTTTGAATGTTGCGTGAACAAGTTTAGCGAAGTGGGTGTTCGGCCGACAGATGGCGTGAGGAAGGATAAACCGCATCAGTTCTACAGTTATTGCGTTATTAGGTTATGATTTAAATAAAATCAATAGGGATTTGGTTTATTGAAATTGTTTGGATGAATCCTAATGGCTGGGGGTTCAAAGTTCATGCATAAAATTTTTATTGTTATTAGCTGGATTTGACTGCTTTCTCAAATACGTACGTAGGTAGGTACCTAGGTAGGTAGTTCTACTTTCCTACCTATTTATGATTGCACAAGATGAATCTGCAAGTAGTTATTGCCATGAAAATAATGTCGAGTTGAGTATGAGTTGAGTGAAAATATGCACTCTACCCTGCCCTGGTAATAGAAATATAGGTCTCACGCCGCCGCGTTCATGCGGCATGCAATATTGTAATCTAAATGTGATGATCCTTATATCCTTATATGATAAAGTCAATTTTGGCTACTTTGAGTGGGTGCTAGTAGCTAGAGTCAACAAAAGGAGCCATTTCATTCTGGGCCTGGTCCATGTACAATACATAGAAAAATTTGGAAAAAATAGGAGCTTACAAGAAAAATACAATTTCATTAATTTGTAGACAAATGCGATGGTACAAGAATAGTTATTCTGGTAAGTTTTTTGCTATGTGAAGGTCGCCATGTTGGTTTATAATTGGCGTTTGACATGACATTAACATATTTTTCAGATCATGTTTGATTTGATGTTTTTTTTTTGTCAGATAAATGTAGGTTGTCAAAATGACATTTCACGCACGTCCATCCGCCATATTTTTGTAGCGCTGTGTGTTGCTCTCTTTGTCGAAGAAAATCATAGTGTACCTTAGAACGAAGTCAATTTAAATAAAATAACCAATTAAATACGTTAACTTTATTGCTTAGCCATATTTTAGAGTAGTATACACAGTGCAGGCCCAGGCTCCATATATTGATGAAACGTCTCTTTTTAATGACTACATCCAAACAAATCATCAAACACAACAGCTATTATTCTATTTGTTTAGAACAGTTGGCCACCTTCATAACTGCCAAGTTTCTCATAATAAAAATCCCATAATCCACACTAAAGAGCGAACAGCTTGCCCCACAGTAAATATTTACGATCGTCATGTGTGTGCTGTGATTTTGTTGGATTAGGTAGGTAAGTACCTACTTACTTAGCTACCTAAGTAGGTACCTAAGTAATTTAGAGTTTATAGAGCTTAGGTGCCCTCAACTTCAAAAATAAAAAAATGATGATTGGTGAGAGTTTCATACTAATATTCTTACCTATTTTCTACCCCTAGCAACCTCCTATCCTTTTTTTTTTAATTCAAAATTAATTTATTCAGAACAAAGTACACAGGGAAACAGGTTACAGATTGAACGATGAGACTGCAAAAGTTATGAAAACTGATCTTAGCAACCCATTGATCGATTTAATTCTCCTACGTTTAGATCTTGATAAAACAACATCTTGACGAACTTAATTCCATACAGATCGGATTTTCGGTTCGAAAGTTATGATAAAACCTCATACATACAACGCCAATTTGTCCAAGTTGTTTAAGATATCTCCGCTCGCTTCGTTCGCTCGATCAACTAAAAAATCTTCTAAGCCAAAGTAGGTTGAAGGTACCTACCTAGAGCTAAACACTTTACCTACCTAAGCAGCAACTCAAACAATAATTTCTTCCTTTGACTTTGTATCAAATTCATAATGATTAGAGGAACAATTAACTTTTCTTTTAATCTTACACCTTTGTGGTAGGTCCCATTGCGTTCTATTTGACTTGAGCGTATAATAGAGAGTAACCTCAAAGAAAAATGTGCTTATAGACAATTACACTACGTAGGTATGTAGATATAGGGCACTTCGTGGGGCGCTGAGTCAGGCGATAGGGAAGGGACAAGTGTTTATCGATAATATTATAATTAGGAGGGGTGCCTAAATCAGGCACTCTAAGGTTAAATTAAAAAGTGTAGATACAAGAGTAGGTACAAGGTATTCTATCAACAAATAAGTAGAAAGAATATTATTACTTTTTTATTAGCAAATAAAAAAGTAAACATTCAATTATTTCTGTTCAGATTTTTTTCCGAACTTTTACAAATCATGTCGTCTTTTATTAGCTTTATAATTAACTAGCTTCCGCTAGCAGCTTCGCCCGCGAGATACCTATGAAGATAATAAGTAGCCTATACCTACATATGCTATTCCAGACTATAAATCTATCTCTGTGACAAATTTCATCCAAATCCATTCACGCGTTTGGGCGTGATTGAACGTCTAAACATCCTCACAAACTTTCGCATCTATAATAATAGCTTCCACTTTTTTTATCCCTTAAGTTTGGATTGTGAAGTTTGTAGGAAAATGTGACTGAAACTCAAAAAGGGCTTTAATGATTTCGAAATAATTTACGTATTGGTGGTTTTTGCTGTCAAGGAATTTAAAAGTATCTTGCAGATTAATTTCAAATCTTTCTGGAATTATAACGAGACAAAGTTATAATTGCGGTCAATGATGAACTACGTGAGCGACGGAAAATATATAATAATATTATAAGTTTATCACTTCCTACACTTGGAATTTCGCTTTTCAGATCCTATGTAATGGTACGGAAGCTTCAAGGCGCAAGTTTTTTTATCTTGACCGTCTTTATTATATTAATACATTCATTTCTATATTATTATAGAAATGTATGTTGAACATATACAAACTACCGCATTTATGATTTCTCGACCAAGGCGATCTTGGTCCTTCTATTCTAACTTTTCATTAAAAAACATCGATAGTACCCATTGTATTCTCCGTGTCCCTGCACTAAAGTCTCCGCTCGTGGCCTTTGTGGAGCCTCTCCAATATTCGCTTTGTTACACTGCATCTATAATATATCGTCTGTTTTCCTTCGTATAATATACAAGGTGATTCATAATATGTATGTATCATCTATCTATATATATATAAAGGAGTACCTAGTCCACTCACTCACTGACAGACTCATCACAAAAGCTCGGAAACTACTGAGCCGAGGAGTCTGAAACTTGACACAGACATTCTTTAAAAGATGTTACCGTGCAATAAGAACGGATTTTGGAAAATTCAACTCCTAAAGGGGTTAAATAGGGGTTGAACGGTTGTATGAAAGTCCTATGTTTTTGAAGTTAGACACATTAAAATCGGTTATCTGGTAGATAGTTCAAGATAATTAAATACCTATATAAGGTTTTTTGAAAACCAACCCTCAGGGTGTGTAAATAGGGGATGAAAGTTTGTATGGGAAGTCCTATGTTTTTGAAGTTAGAGACATCAAAATTAGTTATCAGGTAAATAGTTCAAAATAATAAAATACCTATATAAGGTTTTTTTGAAAAACAACCCTCTAGGTGTGTAAATAGGGGACGAAAGTTTATATGGGTTTTTTTTTATCTATTTAGCCTATACAATTGAAATTAAGCACGCAGGTTCCTTATAGAGAGCAAACATATTATAAGTTATCATTTTACGAAAATTCACCCCCGAAGGGGATTAAATGGGGGTTGAAATGTTCTTTGAAAGTCCTTTGAAAGTTAGAGACAAAAAAATCGGTATTAATGTCACATATTAATAAAAAAATAAGATGTGACCATGACGGTGAAGGTGACGGTAACGTTAACGGGACGGTGTCGGGACGATGATGGGACGGGGAAAAAAAAACCAAACGCGGATGAAGTCGCGAGCGGGACAGCTAGTCTTGTATATTTGATCAATAATTATTGATTACTTTTTTTAAACCTCTTGAGCCTCTAGGTTCATCTTATCAACCCCTTGGTCGATTTATTTCAAATTCTTACAGAAAATCTTAATAGTAAGTACAACAGTCGACTCACTAAATTCCATGAAGCTTAGATCATATACATTATCTAAGCCATGAAGTTAATTATCAATTTTATTTTATTTACTTTATGTGGCTATGGTATCACTGTGGCCACTGGCCTATTGTGATCGCCACTTTATTTGTGGAGCCCTTTACAGGGCTTTCAAAGTTCACCGCAAAGCCCAGCAGCTGTTAAAAACTGAAGGATTTCCTTTGGGGTGAGTTGCTTTAGCTCCATTGGGCTGAGGATGTGTTTTCCCATTGCGACACATACCTACAATTTCTAATCCAACTTTCTTTCCCCAGAAAAATATTCTCCTTTCTTCCGAAGAAACATTTTTTCCGAAAGCAATCTTGCGACGCGAGTAATGAATTTAGAGGGTACCTAATGGGAGGGGTGGATATGACCACCCGATGTCCAGTCACCTTAGGGTGCGTCCACATCTGCTAATGCGCCGCTCGTGCAATGTTACTGCAACAGCTCGCGTCACTTACGAACAGATTTCATTACAATAGCAATATGATTACAGCGGCGCATTTGAGGCGCATTTGAAGATCTGGACATATTTTATAGATACTAATCCGGCTCGAAGCGCCGACAGCTTGCTTAGATAGAGCAACCCCGTGTCTAGGGAAATGCGCAGGTTCTAATCCCGCCCGAGTAGGAAACTTTTGGGATAGGACTGATTTGGATTTGCCCTAAGGCCCAGTAGGCCCGGGCCTAGGGCGGCCAGATATTAGGGGCGGCAAATCATGACAAAAAAATCACTGATGATAGCAAGAAATAAATCAAATGCAGTGTACCTAAATATACAAAAGGCTGCTCCATAGACTTATTACTACTTGCTACAGTAGACATGCAGCTTCGAACAGATTTCGTCGTTTCTGATTTCGATTTATATAAAGATGGCAATAAAGGAAATGCATTATGTACCTAGTCTAGAAGATGGGTGCTGAGAAAGGGGCGGCACATGGCCTGGGGCCTAGAGCGGCCAAGACTGCAAATCCGCCACTGCATAAAAACCTAAAAAAACTCCTGGAATAATCTGTAAAAACATATTTTCTACTGCACCCAGATTTCTATAAAAATATTTCAAATAAGAACTCAAAATAGCGATCTGGAAGATCAGTGCCTGAGCTTAACAAACATAAGGCGGAAATCCCACTTGTTCTTCTTTACACACAAATTTTGTAAAGATGTGATGTTGTGAAGATGTTTGTAGTTACTATTTCACGCCACAGCCACTGAACGGATGGAAATGAAATTTGGCATGTACGTAGTGAATAGCCTGGAATTACATATAGGAAGCCACGCGAGCGAAGCCGCTGGTGGTAGCTATTACTACCGCCTAGTTACAAGCTAGAAAAACGTTTCACCAGGCATAAAACATGGATAAACAAAGGACACCGTCAAGATTCCACACACGAACTATCAACTATCCGTGTCCATACCCCTAAGGGGGTCAAGAAGGGGGTAGGGGGCTCAGGGGGTACATTAGCGCGTGTGGGACAGCAATATAGGGATGGCCGGCGGCTCATTTAATCACGCGAAGGAATCTGCGGGGAAAGAAAGACCACTCGTGCCGGTAAGTGTGGAATAGGATTTTGGAAACGGCCATCGTCGTCATCGTCTTGTCCTTTTTGCTGTTGCTACTTACTAACTGCTAACTTGGCCGTGGTGGCCCCGGCTGAAGAATAGGCCTCTCCATATCTACCTACCCGTGGATGTCGTAAGAGGCGACTAAGGGAAAAAAGCTAGAGGGCAGTATCGTCGCCTTTTTTTTTAATTTTATTTATTCGTCGTCTTAGTTTGTATGGTTTAATCCATAAGGTGTTGGGTAATTTTAAGGTTAATGCTACGAATAAAAGTATTTTCTTTCTTTCTTTCTTTCTTTATTTTCACAAAGACAGCTCTAAGTTATTGCCTCTAACTGCGCTCGTCAATCCGCCTGCCCAGCGTGGCGAGTATGGGCAAGTTCCTCCTCTCCCACATGATAAAAAGTCGTTCTGGAATTCAGTGGGGAAAGCCTATGTTCAGCAGTGGACATCCAACGGCTTAAATGATGATGACCAACTAACTAAGGCTAAACAATTAATATTGATCAGGTATGTGTCTGTTTTGATCCACCATAGCGGAAATATAAAATATTATGTAAAACTACCTGATGGACTTGCAACCTGTCACGTATGAATTACTCACTCGTAGGTTAGGTTAGGCTCTAATAGGTAGAGCTGTAAAATGTGCTAAATTTTCAGACATGCCTCTGACTACCCCCCTTAGGCATCTTCAAGGATCTGGTCGCCTGCATGTTTGAGAATATGTCTACCATTCTTGAGGATATAAGAGAATAAGAGTTTTTTTTATGTAAAACTGTTTGGGTTTACATGAAAAAGCATAAAAAGATATTTGTGCGTTTGTAAAGGATGTTGACGAAAGCGATGTTAACTGAAATACATTTATTTACAGCAGTTTTTTTTTTTTTTTTTTTTTTAATATTCAGTACATATCACACACGGTCAACTGATCCCAAACTAGGCATAGCCTGTACTATGGGTACCAGAGACTGATATACATAATAGATATATATTTAACACCCAGACACAGAACAAACATCTGTGTTAGTCACAAATGTTTGTCCAGTGCGGGAATCGAACCCGCGACCTCTAGCGCCGAAGGCAGAGTTACTACCAACTGAGCTATGAGGCCAGTCCAATTAAAACTTATACAAGTAAATATTTACAAAATACACAAGAAATAGTTCAGCTATCTAAAGACCGTTACAAACAATCTACAATCAGGTAGCTCAATTGAAAAACCTTACCGAATGACACACTCCTTTAGAATATTTGACCCTACAGCGAATTTTTGTCCCGATTTACCGGTTTCCTCCCGATGTTTTCCATCATCGTTTGTGACTACTATAAGTAATCCAAGGGAAGCCTACCCCATCCCCTCCAGCCCCCGGCAGACAAAAGGCACGCTCGCACGCTTATTGGACAAGTCAATAATGTACCCGGGGACGGACACGACAACATATTTGTATATATATAGCGGAGTGGAGCAATAAACGATGTTAACGATAATGTTGGCTTGCGAAGTGATTTGGGTTATCTGTTAATCTACTAGGTATTGTTGAAATGCTGTAGGTAGAGGCAAAGGTAGAGGTTTGCTTCTAAGGTTAGCTCTAACCCACATAATCCCGGCTTATACCTTTTATTTATTAAGTGCGCATAAGTAATATAAGCAGTATAAGTTACTTATACTCGTATGATAGATACGTTATAATGAAATGGGTTCGTCTTCTTGTATCACTGATTCTTTCTTGGTCTGTTTTAGGTCAGTGACCAGGTGGAGGTACGAGTATGGTGGCCCTGAAAAGGTTGGCCCACACTTGGACATTTGTCCCGCAGCGGGAATCAAAACCTTGCGTCTTCTTTCGTTATACGGCAATCGGTATACGGTTAGGTACCTAGATACTGAGCTACTCACAAATCCTAATAATATAATCACCTAGCCGTTTTCGGCTACAGTGACTTAGTCCTAATAATTTAGAAGACTTAATCTTAGTAATCTTGAAAAACAGACGCAACGGTAAACAAGTCCATATCGATCGTCAAACATCCACCGCATTGTCTTCGGCTCGGTGCCACAGATCACGGAGCAGTTACTACGGAAGCCACACACGCCCAATTGCGCGCACACAATTCAATAGTGATGTCAATATTCGTACCGGATCATTGGAACGTCTTCCGGATATATCCGGAAAACACGTTCAAGTCAAAACGTTACAAGTATTTTCATAAAATTGCTGTTAAATTTGATTCTTTTTTTAAATTTCTTTCTCGTCGTATGTAGAATTTTTAGGGGTTAAAATTCCACATACCACGATTGAAGATCGATACAGTAGGACCGAGGTTGTTAATAATTTTTCACTCCACTGTAATTGAGATCAGAGGCAGGGTGTAGTGAAATATTTAACACTAAGAAAAATACGAGTAACAGTGTATTTATTTTTAAAGAAATTGCTGATAAGCCTGATTCTTTTTATTGCAAAATCCCCCCAAAATTACACTCACGACAATTAAAGATGCGAGCCTAAAAATAACGAAATAAGCAAAAATCTGTAAATAAAATTTATATATTAGGCTCTCTACTTTGATGAACTACCCAGGTAGTTATTACGCGTGTAACAATTTATCTCTCCGTCTGTTGAATTTTTTCCATGTTCGCGTCTCCGGATTGTACAATGGATATCCGAAACTTTAAAACATCCTACCCATCACTAGTAAAAGCTCAACCACAGCTCAGACAATAGTTACTTCAGCGTGGTGCAACTCGACTATTCAATTTGAGGAGAGACAAAGGGGGCAGAGGGGGCAGGGGGAGGCAAGATGCGACTGGTGACGCTGACGACGACGCCTCGCGCTGATGGCTAAGCTGTGTTCGATTTGCACCTGCATGGTTTGCACGGAATGTTGCTTTACATCGGATTTAGAAGCAGTTTAGAAGCAGTATTTATTTAATCATTTAAATCGCATAGAGATCATTTTGAAACGTCTTTCTTCGCGACCAAGCCTAGAATATGCAGGTTTACAAACTTTAATAGTAATCGAGCCGAACTATATCGGACAGTGTCTAACTTATATATAGGTATCTGTCTATTCCAGGTTATTTACTACATCATCATCATCATCATCAGCCTGATGAAGTCTACTGCTGAACATAGGCCTCCCCCAAAGAGTGCCACGACGAACGGTCTTGAGCCTTCTCCATCCACAGACTTCCCGCAACCCTCACAATGTCGTCGGTCCATCGGGTTGGGGGCCTTCCAACACTGCGTCGTCCGGTTCGTGGTCGCCACTCGTGAACCTTTATTCCCCAACAGTTATCGGTTCTGCGAGCTATATGGCCGGCCCACTGCCACTTGAACCTGCTAATTCTGAAAGCTATATCGGTGACCTTGGTTCTTCTACGGATTTCCTCATTTCGGATTCTATCACGCAGCGAAACTCCGAGCATAGCTCTCTCCATAGCCCGTTGAGCGACTTTGAGTTTGTGTATGAGGCCAATAGTTAGCGACCAAGTCTCAGTGCCATATTTACTACATACATGCCAAAAATTCCAATCCGTTCAGTGATAACGGCGTCATTGAATTACAAAAATCTTCACATCCTTACAAACTTTCGCATTTTTTAATAGTGAAAAAAACTGTACTCGAAAGTAGTCTCTAACAGGCACATTTTAATCCATTCTATCCTAATACAGAATGACCAAGAAAGAATCAGGGACACGACAAGCAAGCAATAGTATAATTTATTAGAGTAGGTAATAATTAATTAATAGGTATTTTATATACATTTCTATGGGTCTTAGAATTTAGTTTTTTACCATCTGTACTATTCTTAAGTTACCTGAAATAAAATTATATTATTATTATTAATAGGGGAAACAACATTAAACCTGTTTCTCAAAGTAGAGTACCGTGGAATTTCCAATACTTCCGACATCGACACAAGCGACCGCAGCCCGTCACTACAAACTGTAGCGAGCTTTCTACTGCGACCGCAACTTCCACTGGCTTCCCAACTTGTCAGGCGAACGAGTTCCGAACCTGGGTCGCGATTTCAGTTGGGAATAGTTCTTGATACTTTCCTAGGGAGTGTCTGACTGTAGTACTCGCGTAGTAGGCAGGTAAGTGCATAACTAATTTGCTTCTTAGTGATTTACCACCGCACTGCAGCTCTACATGCCATTTTGGTAAAAAGGATCATCGTAATTATAGGAACTAAGCCGTGTTTGTTGCCTGATTCTTATAGGCTTAGTTTCACCTAATTTCTAAGACGTTTCAAAGTGATCCTAGGTAGCGTGGTACCTACATAAAAAGCGTAAGTATATACTCTAGGTAAAGAACTTTATCCAATCCAAGTTTCAACGAAATCGTTTGAGCAGTTACGACGTTCATATTATAAGTATTATTCAATTTTATAGAAGCATTAGGAACATATTTCATCAAGTGTAGCGTGTGCTGCCCTTAGATCATTTGTTGAAGCTCACATTTGTCTTCTTTTTTTTTTCACATTTTTATAAGCTCTTATTTATTAGGGATTATAATTAGATAACTTTTCTTTTGAGCCTCACCTAGTTTGATCGGCACCACACTGAAGCTTTAAATTCCATTTTGTGAAAAAGGATCATCGAAAAAAATTATAGGCACCAAGCCGTGTTTGTTGCCTGATTCTTCTAGGCTTGGTCGCCTTTTGGCTTTGACTTTGACTTTGACGTCATTGAACAACAAACATCCTTACAAACTTTCGCATTTTGAATATTAATAGGATATCTCATAGTACAACTCAAGGACCCCTCATGAAGTGGGATAAGGGCAGGGAGATGATGATGATGATGATGATCTCATAGTAATATCAACTGCGTTAGTGACCTTGAAATATAAGTTTGTCACTTCTTATACTTGGGATCTCGATTTTCCGACCGTACGGAAGCCTCAGGGTGGGAGTCCTACTCGCACTTTACCATCTTTATTTTTATTAATATTAGAAAATTACCTACTTACGTTTAATACATAATAATACAGGATGAATTCCTTTCCTTCATTTTGTTGTCTTTTGGCGCATTCATTGAGTATGGGCATATCCCCCAAAAAGATTGTTTCTGGTAATCTTTGGGGGAGGCTTGTTCAGCAGTGGACGTCCTACTGCTGAAATGATGATGATGATGATTGGCGCATTCTATATTAGGTCAGTGACCAGGTCGAGCTATGGTGGCCCTTAAAAGGGCCTATGACCGTTAGAGAAAGAATCAGTGTAGTGAAAGGATTCTTTCGTGCACATGTCACATGTCTTCGAATTTTTAAGTTCTATTTAAAATCCTATACATTAATAAACACCTGGACACCTTTTGACTAGCCTCACAGCTCAGTTGGTAGCAACTCTGCCTTCTGCGCTAGAGGTCGCGGGTTCGATTCCCGCACTGGACAAACATTTGTGTGATGAACACAGATGTTAGTTCTGTGTCTGGGTGTTAAATATTTGTCTATTATGTATATCAGTCTCTGGTACCCATAGTACAGACTATGCCTAGTTTGGGATCGGTTGACCGTGTGTGATATGTCCAGAATAAAAAAAAACCAAATAAACTGTTGTCAGATCTGATTTTATTCAAGCCCAATTCCCAAGTAAAGATAAAATTCTCATAGAACCAAATTCTCTATCTTCCAATTATCTACCCACTCAGGTTTAACGTGGAGCGGTGCCGAATTTAAAAATATCTCGTAATTCCGTTTAGATTCTGGGTAAATTAAATTTCGTGCCATATTATTTTCTTCGCTAAATTCATTATCCATTTACGGTCTACAGGCAATTGTTTTAATCCGATACCGAGCGTGGCCCGATGTGGAATGAAATAATTTAATAGCCCCCCTCGAGTCCCCCCCGGATCCAAGATGGCGGCGGGGCGGAGCGTGGGGTGGGGCCTGCCGCCTCATTTGAATTTCGAACGCGCGCTTTCCGAACGTGTGTTCGAACGGGTTTTCGGCCAATTAATTTCGGTATAATTCGGTTTCAGCGTTCTGTCTGTTCCACGCTTTATTGTTATTTAATTGGCGGTTGGCATGATGTAGGGTTGCTATTGCGGCATGAATAATTTTACTGGATTATAAAATAATCGGATTATTTATCCATACTCATAGCACAAAGACTTCTCATTTGATATCCGTCAATTTAGATTTATTAATCCATTCCTATAAATAAATATTAGTAATGTATTTCTACCTACTCTAGTTAAGGACAAAACATACTAAAATATTACAAAAGGTAGGTTACTTTCCCGACGATTCATTACCAAAACTTCAGAGCGGAAGCCAGGCCTCAATAAACTGAACTTCATAACAAATACCTAATCCCCTCAAAGTGGTAGCAATTTTTCCTGCTACCTCATAATGGCGACGACGCGCGACGTTCAAACACAGTATTGTCAGAACTTTCACAATATTATGTAGAGTGGTGTAATACCGACACAAAGGCTGCTTCGTAAATAGCGCTTTGTTCTACGAAGCCAAATTTTGACAATCACTAGCTCACTTCTATAGCTATGTTGGCCGACAAAGAGTACACGCAGAAGAGACGTTTGGACGATTTGGAGGAGGTATGGCACAGCAAGATTTTCTCGCTCTAAATTGGAGCAGTCTACCAGGAGAGGTACCTCCGCCTTACGGAATGTGGGGATCCACTCCACATTACTATTGGGTATTTTACCTACCTAAAAATAGTTTTAATTATTTACATAAAACCTACATACTGAGTGTCGCGGTGCCAGTATTCAATGTAGTATGTAGGTTTTATATAAATAATTAAAACTATTTTTAGGTAGGTAAAATACCCAATAGTAATGTGGAGTGGATCCCCACACGGAAGATAGCAGCCAAATGTCTGGCTCTTTAGGGGAGGGAATGAAGGAAGGGGTTCGAAATCGGCAACGCGTGCGTGATGCCTTTGGTATTGCAAACGTTCATAGGCTACGGTAATCGCTTACAAACAGGTGGGCCGTATGGTTGTTTGCTACATTAGCTGTATATAAAAAAAAAGTTTTTCGCGCATTTGTTAGAATTTAGACTGCCTACGCGCTACGCCGTAGCACCTCTACGACGCAGCTACGACTTCTGATGATACAAAACACATCGCCCACCAAGCAATTTTTGAACAGACTTGGCCAAGTGGAGTACTTTCCATCCGAAGGTCGCGGGTTCAAATCCCAATCGTGCACAAATTAACTTTTTGATCGAGCGAGCGAAGCGAGCGACGATTTATGACGTGCTCAAAACGCTGAACTTATATTATTGCCTTTCAACCAACAAACAAACATACTGGACGTAAGGATAATGTTAGTATGGATTTTTTTATTAAGTACTTACTCTAGTAGTCACTAACTTACCTACTACCGCGCAAGCGAAGCCGCGCTTCCCCGTATAAAAAGGCTAACATGCTTCGATTATCCAAATAAAAAGTAGCCTATATCCTTACTCATCTTAAACTATCTTAATACTAAATTTCATCTAGATCAGTTTAGCCAGTTGTCCTGAAAACTTAACAAGCAGTCAGACAGAGTCTTACTTTCGCATTTATAATATTTGTGTGATTTAATTTGGTACGAACCCACGACTTTAGGATTAAAATTCGAGATACCGGGTATCCTAAGTACCTACTAGGCTAACACATCTCACTCTTAAAAACCTCATATCCAATTTCTACTATTCCTATTCCTACTCATATACTCATATTATAAATGTGAAAGTTTGTGAGGATATTTGTCAAAGTCAAAGTCAAAGTATAATTTATTGCTCGAAATACATGTCATAAAGATGTCAATTACTATTATTATTGAATCAATGTATTCTACCTATATCTAGGCATGCAATAATTATTTTACAATCTTAATGAAATTTAATTAATAAAAAAATAACAAATAATAATAAAAAATAGAATGTCATTATGAACTAATTAAAATATTAAAAACAATAAGAGACTAGACACACAACAACTAAAGATTATATAAGCCTTGTCAAAAAATTTGGATGTTTGTTGTTCAATCACGCCGTAACGGCTCAACCGATTTTGATGAAACATAAAATAAAAGAATTCTTTACCTTTAAATAGTTATTACCTATTTTTTATCTTGGTACCACGCCAGCGAAGCCGCTGGTGCAAGTTGGTAAGCCAGAAGGCGCAAATGACCATCTACGCAACTTTGAAATCCTCCGCTTACTCTTTGCGAGAGTCGCCTGTGTGAGTAAGGGGGTGATCCGAGGGTGGTAGAGGGACGTGCCCCTCCAACCCAATGTTGACAATTGATGGATATCTCTTGTCTTCAAAAGGCAGGATTAATGCCCTGTCTTCGGCGCTCAGGACTCCGCCAACAATGGGTTCCTGTAGGATTATGTTCTTGAAAGTGAGACTGGGTGTTTGATGGCGCACAATGGATTGAAGTGCGAGTTTTATTTAAGTGCCTGCGGGATTAACTTGGATATCCACGAAATCGTTGGGTTTTGACAGGCCTCTTAGCTCAGTTGGTAGTAAGTTTGCCTTCTGCGCTTCTTCGATTCCCGCCTTGGACAAACATTTGTGTGATGAATACAGATGTTTGTTCTGTGTCTGGGTGTTAGATATTTACCTATTATGTATATCAGTCTCTGGTACCCATAGTACAGGCTATGCCTAGTTTGGGATCAGTTGACAGTGTGTGATATGTCCGGAATATTTATTATTATTATTTTGTGGACCAAAAATGGTGGAACTGGATAAAATCTACCAGTGGTCCAAGCACGAACAATTCACGATAGCGCTACGCTGGCTTACGAAACTGTAGTAAAAGTAAATTACCCATCGGCGATGCTTATTTTGATTGATTAATTTTTAGTTCAAACGGTGGCGATATATTATCTAATATATGCGTAAAATTTATTTGAAAATGATCCGTAAACTGATGAAGTCGATTTTGAGTTTGAGTAGGTTGCTCAACGTTATCGCAAGCCCCTAAAAGTCAAAATCAAAATTATCTTTATTCAGAAGATGTAAAGGATAATTTGAAAATAAATTTTAGATGATATATCGCACGTCGTTTGAACAAGGCTTTATTCAGAAGTATGTGGGATTGAACTGGCTGCTCTATAAATTATTCATAACTTGACAAGTTGCCACCACAATTATTTAGTTGACGCGTTGAAAACTTAGAGTCAACAGTAATTTCATTATTATTTGTCTTGTGAATACCTATTGGATTTGATGTGTTTACAAGGTGATTTCATATTTATGTATACCATCCCGAAAAGGGGTTATTCAATAAACAAAACGAAAGAATATTATTAAAAAAACATATTCATATAAACATTTTTTCCCGATCTTTCTAAAATAAGCAATTATTGTATATTCTTCTTTACATTCTTTATAACAAATTATTACTGAACGTTCCTACGAGAAGTTACACCGAGAGTTTTTTCAATGAAATATGTCGAATTTCCGAAAGTTGTAGAACAAACTTTATTGCCAATTGGGTTTAGAATAAGCCCCTTTCGGGGTAGCATACATATTATGAATAACCTTGTATACCTACAGTTCCGTATAAAAAAACCATCACGGAATTGGAAAAAAATGGCCTTTGCCGTAGAAATGCCTTTAGTTTAATTTATAATGGCCTTCGATTGCACTCTAGCTATCACCACTGTCGCATAAAACTGCGTTCCCTACACTTTACCACCATTTACCAAATCCTCATTTGTAGGTAGGTATAGGTAGGTACAGTTTGCAATGGATTGGGAAACGTACCGGGTGCACATAAATAATGCAAGCAAGCGGACAAATCACTTAGCGGGTCGATGCCTATCCGTGCCTGTAGATAGATGATGCCTATCTGTGCATATGGATATATGTATTACAAACTTCAGTACAGCCTCATAAATATTACGTGGATTCAACTGCTTCAGTTAGCTTCATCATCATCAGCCTGTAGAAATCGAGCTCTACGACGAACGGTCTTGAGCCTTTTCCATCAACCGACTTCCCGCAAACTTCACGGACTCGTCGGTCCATTGAGTGGGGGGCCTTCCAATATTGCGTCACCCGGTTTGTAGTCACCATTCGAGAACCTTTACTCCCCAATGGTTGTTGGTTATGAGAGTTATATGGCCGGCCCACTGCCACTTCAACCTACGAATTTTCAGAGCTATATCTGTGACATTGGTTTTTCTACGGATTTCCTAATTTCAGATCTTATCACGTAGTGAAAGTCCGAGCATAGCTCTCTCCATAGCCTATCTACTATGCACTTAGTTTACGAAATATTTTTTTTTTTTTATTGGAGATGGTCAGGCGTTTGACCACCAGCTCGCTTTTGCAAGTGAGATGTGGCCTAAGATGGAGCACGCTTTACCAGAAGGAACTTATTCACTCTAGATTTAATTTTATTTTATTTTATTTATAGCCCGTTACCTCAAATCAGTTAGCTTAAATTTTATTAAAACGTTCTTTTAATATTTGTGCTTTGACAAAGCCAGCAGATGCTATAGTTCGTGACTGATCATAAAAAATAACGCGCATCAGGCACGTAGTTCCATATGTCGTGGGTAACGCGCACCATAATACCCATACTCGGATGAAATATGTATTTGCTAATCATGCATCTATCCCGCCATGGAATCGAACCTAGACATCTCGCACTTTAGCAAGATTTCTTAAAATATATGACGGTTTATAAACGCGAAAGTTTGTAAGTATGTATGGATGGATGGATGGATGTATGTTACTCTTTCACGTAAAAACTACTGAATAAATTTTAATGAAACTTTACAATAATATAGCTTTACATCAGAATTACACATTGGCTACAATTTATAATGATATTGTGTGAATTGTAACGCCACGCTAATATAAGCTACTCGAAATAATAATCCTGCGCAGACGAAGTCGCGGGCACTAGCTAGTTACAATATAATAGAGTAGGCCTAGGTTCAGCACAGTTCACAAAATCGTTATGTCTATTTACAACCATACAAAATAAAATAAAAAAATACTAACACACTACATTTCTATTGCACAAAAAAAAATTACTAATAGGTATTAGTAATTTAATAAATTACTACCTTTCTCTTGCCACTAGGAGGCATTAAACCGTTGAGGGGATAATTACTAATTTGATTTAATCAATTTAAAACAACAATGAAATAACGTTTCTTCTTTTATTTTCTTTCCCTATTTAAATTAAAACATTTACCAACAATAGACAGACTAGGTTTAGAACAGAGATATCGTTTCATTTGACATTATTGTCCGTAAACACATCTCTCAAAATTCAAAACACAAAAACGGCAAGAAGAAAAACACCCGCCTGAAAAAAGAAAAAGAATTTAAGACAAACGGTCTATAGAATGGACATTCTTCATTACAAAAGTCAGTTCAAGAATGTGAGGTCTTTCTTTCAGCCATTGGATAAAGCCTTAATGAAATACCGCCCTGATGAAGCTCGGACGTTTTTTTAGAGGAAAATATGTCGCCTTTTATTCTCTGCTGAACTTTTTAATTTAACTCATGAATATTTATGTGGTCGGGCTGAATAAATGTGCTGGTATTCAGCGCGATTCTCATTGGACTGTGCAAATGCAAAATGGTTTCTTTCCCGCGTTGTAGTTTTACAAACACCTACCTACATACATCATACTAATATTATAAATGCCAAAGTTTGGATGGATGGATGTTTGTTACTCAATCACGCCAGAATGAATCTCGATGAAATTTGGCATAGATATCGATTATAGTCTGGAATAGACTATAGGCATCTAGGCACATCTTATCCTCGTACCACGCGAGCGAAGCCGTGCGCGTAAGCAAGTTTTAAAATAAATTTCAAACGTATTTTAGATGACATCGCACACTGTTCGAACACGGCTTTAGACTAAAGCCGGACCATCAACAGCCACTAACACAAATAAGTGCAAAAACTTACACAAATAGATATGAATATCCACTTGAAAAGAGATCGAAATCTCATCAAATCGGTCCCCAAACATCACCCTTCAATCTTTAATGACAAACAGACAAACACAACTCAAACGGCAAATTGAACAGCAATTATCCCGACACCATTTCAATATTACGTCACTTTGTTAGCAATATATTACAAAGGAAGCACGTGGCTAAGCAATATTGCTTTTTTATTTACGCAAAGGTCCCCATAGAACTTGTCAACATGTTTCAATACTGCAAGCAAAGTTACCATATTTTCTTTCAACATTCGCCACTCAAATCTCATCTTTATATAACTATACTTAAGAGCTATAGGACCTTTTTTGAGTGCTACGTTATAAAATGTGGATAGTCCTGTTTTTAGTTTGCTCAGCGGATATTAGACTACAGTGGATGAGTATTTGAGAACGCTGTCTTTTCCCATGGAAATCGTATTAGATGTTTTTGAGTTTTCCAGCTTACGCAGACATTAAGGGGTCATCTTAAATCTCGTATTCATCATCATCATTTCAGCCGTAGGACCTCTACTGCTGAACATTGTCTTGCCATTTTATGGGCACGCTTTAGAAGCTATGTTATACAAGGGGATTCGTATTAAGTATACTATTCCAAAATATGCGTATTCTACACTCAGTTGGAAATAGTCTGTTCTACGCCTTCACAAGATCTGACATCTTTCATCAAAAAAAACATTATAAGCTGTTTTGGGGATCAATCAGTTGAAACTCAATTATTCAGCCGTTTTAGAAAATCTCATTGCACCCAAACATTTTTGAAACCAACCTCGATCAAGCACGACTATATGGGTTGCATTCCAAATTCAAATCACATTATGTCCCATGGGAAAAAATGAAATTCAGTACAACATTATGACCCGGCTAGTCCGTAGGGCTGTAATGACTTACTTTAGGAAAGGTTTGCATGACACATAATATGCCATTGACGAGCAGGTAGTATAAAAAATAATTAAATAGTAACCAAGTTCATGAAACCGAAATTATTATTTAATTGAAAGTAATGAAGTTTGAAATCACTTCTTGTTAGTATCTATTCGTTTAATAATAGAATACGCCCTTTTCAAAATACATAGTATACTAGTAACGGAACACGTTGTATAGGCTGTTCATTTTTCATGGGCGTGCTGTATTAAGCTTCCAAAGCTCCGCGCAATTATAAATATTTTAATTAAGACCAGACAGATTCTCGGCTCCCATTTAAATTGTTCGTGTTCACATTAGGAGACTTTATATTTATTTTTTTGTTCCGGACATATCACACACGGTCAACTGATCCAAAACTAGGCATAGCCTGTACTATGGGTACCAGAGACTGTTATACTTATAAGATTAATATTTAACACCCAGTTACAGAACAAACATCTGTCTTAATAAGACAATTAATGTTTGTCCAGTGCGGGGATCGAACCAGCGACCTCTAGCGCAGAGGGCAGAGTTACTACCAACTGAGCTATAAGGCCAGTCTAGTTTGTTTTGATCTACTTTGTTTGAAAACAATAAAAAAATGCCTGCAAAAAAAAATCTAAGCCTCTACGACTACACCTTCTTCTGGCTTGTTCCATTTTTATCTGTGGTCGGCTCTCCGTTCTCTATATCGATAGCCTCTGATCTTCTGGGCAGTGATTGGGTAATTTTTCCAAATTCCAGTAAAAAAACTATTTATACCTATTTATTTGATAACAAGTTACAAGTTGGTAACACCAATTTGTTTTCTTTTTGTTTGTGTACGAACGATCAATCGATCATTCATTCATGATTTACTTATATATATATATATCTATGCTGTGTATAATTTTTTTGTCTTGTCTTGTTGTGTTTACATGTTATTATTTTGTTTGTCTACATAATCACTATGTAAGTAAAAAAAAATTATATTCTGTTCTGACCTATCTAAGCACAAGTAAATATATCAAAAGATGAATAAATTGAAATTGAAATTGAATTATATGTACATAGTAGGTATATAAGTTTTAGAAATAAACATTTTTCATAGGTATTTTTAGGGCTCTACTAATTTTATTCTGTTGCAACGACCTATTGTCAGGCGTAAGCACGAATGATTCACGTTACGCTGGTAAAACTCATGTAAGCCAATGAAATCGGCGATGCTTAAAATCTTTTAATTTTGATTGGCTAACATTTGACATTTGCTAACGTGTTATTATAAAGTATTATGCTTAATAACGCTATGGTGAAATATTTTATGCCAGACGTAGACGTTATTTTAGGTCAGACGTAGATGTTATTTTTCTTTCAAGCTGTCAAAAAGCTTGGCTTCAGTAGTAGTAGTTTTTTCTGGGTAATGGGGCTACCAATGATCTACCGACTACCTCTTCAGAAAAAATCTACCAATTTTTTTGGCAGCGCCGGACCCATTATTTACTATTAAATAAAATATATTTTTTTCTGAAAAGTTGTCATACTATGAACGTTGCGCGCTAAGGAGGGAGCGAAAATATTCATTATTCAACAGTTAATACTTATCACTCAGTTAATAGTCCAAACGCGGTTGCTTAATTTAAAGAACTTAAAGGTTTTATTTATGCATATTTTTTAATAATAGCAAAGCGTTTGTGTAACAAATTATGGAAAAGTTTTTCTGCAAATGCAAATCAGCAATTGACCGGTTAGACTCTAAATAAAACTCTAGACTCTAAAAATGGGAATTCTATCAACTTTGCGATTTTGTTTAGGCTGTAACGTAAGTTGTCAGTCTCAAAGTTAAATAAAACTAAGCATACTCATTTACCTCCAAAAAAAATATAGGATTTTTCTATTTCGTATTTCCATTTAGTTAGAGCTAAATGGAAAATTCATATTCTATATATATTCTTCATCTTAAAGATTTTTTTTATACGTAGTTTTTAAACATTCCTTCCAGTTCAATTAATTAACAGCCTAGTAGAAAAAGTGTTTTTTTTTATCTTCAGATTACTGAGCATTCTTGGTATTTTATACAATACCGGGTTACACAAATTATTGACAACTTATGATACCTAGACCCTCTTATTCAAAAGTTCAGTGCAGTATTGGCGTAAGCTCAGGCACAGTTTAATTTTATTTTCCTTCATTCTCATAAGTCCGTTGCAAATACGTACGTATCATATTTTGAGCATAAGAAACGGCTTTAATTCAGGTCACGGTTAAAATTGCACGAGATTATGAACGCTAAACCGAGGCTAAACTTACACTAACGTTAGTCCGGACTTTTAAATAACGGGAGAAGGTATAAGTCTGTACAAGCTGGCGACATGATCCCTCTGAAGTATTGTGTCCACACAATATAAGCGCAAATAAACCGGATCTCAGCGGAGGATAGCCCGGGTTAAGCTCTCGTCTCGCGGTGGCCGTGATTTGACGGCAGGTATGTAACTTTCTGTGTGGATATATATCTTTAGGTAACTGGCGTTTACGCCAGCTCTGTCTTCATGGAAATTGAGATAAGACACAGCGAGGAGGTAGGAGGAGATTTTTTCGTTCTAAATTGGAGCAGCTCGCCTGGGGAGGTACCTCTGCCTTACAGAAGATCGCAGCCAAATAACATTATTTGTTTCAAATAGTGTTGTGTTCCTGCGGTGAGTAAGGTTGCCAGAGCCCTTTAGGGGGGGAGGGGATTCGGGGTCGGCAACGCGTGCGTGATACCTCTGGTATTGCAAACGCTTATAGGCTACGGTAACCGATTACCAACAGGTGGGCCGTATGCTTGTTTGCCACCTAAGTTGTATAATTAAAAAAAAAAACAAACGAGATTTTCTCGCTCTATATTGGAGCAACCTGTCTGGGGGCTGCTCCAATTGAAAAAAAAATGGCGTGAACTCCAGTTACTCAGTGGATATACTTATTATAAAGATATATATATTCAGAAAGTTATCAGAAATTTACATTTCTGCCAGCGATGATGTACCTACGCCTAAAAAAAGATCGCAGCCAAGCAGCGTACTATTAGCGTAAACGTAGGTAAACTTACTAAGGAGAACTGTACGCGCTTAAGACAAGCCCATATGGGCTTTTTAAGTGTGCATCAAACATGTTTTAAAATTTCTTAAAATAAATAAAAAAAAAAAAGCTATTTGTTTCAAATAGTGTTGTGTTCCTGCGGTGAGTTAGATAGGGGATGGGCAACGCGTGCGTGATGTATCTGGTATTGCAAGCGTTCATAGGCTACGGTAACCACTTACCAACAGGTGGGCCTTAACCTAGTATGCCAATTAGTTGTTTAAAAAAAAACTCCCTTGAAGACAGAACTGTTTTGCACAAAAGTCAAACTCAAATTGACTTTATTCAGTATTCATAAGGATCACTTTCGAATGAATTTTAATTGACATATCGCACGCATTGTGAAAGTGAACCGTTGAAGAATACAGGTTCTCGAATGGCATCCACGAACCGGAGGACGCAGTGTTGGAAGGCCCCCTACCCGATTGACTGACGACATTGTGAAGGTTGCGGTAATTCGGTGAATGGAGAAGGCTGATGAAAAGTCTTGACCTTTCGTCATGGCAGTCTTTGGGGGAGGCCTATGTCCAGAAGTGGACTTTATAAGGCTGATGATGATGACGCCGTTTGAACACGGCGTCAGTCTGATGACTGTCACATTTCAAGCCCACTTCATACTGCAGTGAGATTAAGCGAGACAGTTTGAGCAAGGGTGCTTTACAAGCATCTATTCAATGTGGGTGTCTATGAAATAGATACTAACGAGCGTTTTGACGAAACAAAACGTAAAGAGAGTTAATTTTACAGGAAAACGCAGCGTCGGAGGTCTTCATGGAAAGACGCCTTATGAAGGTAGATGGATGTCGTTGGAGTTAAATATATCGACTTTGACTTTGACTTGAATGAACTTCGCAATGAAGATCATCATGAATTAAATACGTTCTGATTGGTTGCAAACTCAATTATCATATTTATTTTCTCTTAACACTTCATAAGTAATCCTGATAACTTCTTTTTCTTTTATCATTATAAGCTTTCTCAGCATAGGATTCCCGTCATCTATTTCTTTTGTCACAGCAGTTAATAAAAATGTTTTTTTTATGACGGGCCCTCTAGCTGGACTTTTTGTTACTCTTATATACTAAGTTGTGGATAACGTTGTGGACTACATTATTAATAGTTTGTTGCATATGAAATTATGTACCTACTACTCACTGTATCTTACATATATAATGTAGTTGTTTGTTGTTCCTAAATAAATAAATTAAATAAATAAATAAAAAAAAAAAAAAAAAGACTTTGACTATCATACTAATATTATAAATGCGAAAGTTTGTGAGGATGTTTAGATGTTTGGTTGTTTGTTGTTCAATCACGGCGTACCAGCTCAACCGATTTTGTTGAAACTTGGAATACATAGAGTTCTTTACCTAGAACAGCATATAGGCTACTTTATATGTAGGAACCACATGAGCGAAGCCGCGGGCTGCAGCTAGTATGTTATATATTGTAAATGCGAAAGTAATTGTTTGTTTGCTTTGTTTGATACCTTTTCAAGACTAAACGGCTGAATCAAATTTGACAAGGAGATAGATTATATCCTGGGGAAGGACATAGGCTATCTTTTGTCTCAAAAAATGCAACAGGGGTTGAAGGTTGTATGGGCAACTTTATTTACAGATAGAAACTTAATACTAATACAAGTTAATATTTACAAAATACACAAGATGCCAGCCATCTAAAGACCGTTACAAACGATCTATAGATAGCTCAACTGATCCAGATCACGACCAGTCGGAAGCGTCCCCAAGATCAATATTTATGGGTAATACATAATTCCTCAAGGTAATCTGAAAATTCTTATTTAGGCTTTTGGTAAGAAATAAGGGGATTAAATAGGGGGTTAAAGTTATTAAAAGGCCAAGACCGTTCGTCATGGAACTCGTTGGGGGAGACCTTTGTCCAGCAGTGGATTTCTAAAGGCCGATGATGATGATGATGAGGTATCAACAAAACAATCCATCTCAAGCAGCGTACATACCAAAATCAACAAAACACTCCGGATTCAGCCAAGTGCGAGTGTAATCTCGTCACTCCTCTGATGTGCCGACACGTGCCGATGTAATCAATTGACGCCTTTTTAGACGCGCATATTGGAATAGTTTGAGGGAATTATTCTGTGACACGTAGCAGTGGTGGTGTAGCGTTGCATAGGTTACCTGCCAGCCTGCAACCGCGGGTTCGACTTCAGTCATGAAGCAGCTATTTGTCAGATATGGTATGGGGAATTCTGGAACTAATAAAAAGCCGTGTTCAAACGTGTGTTGACAATACTACAATTAATGCAAAAACCTATTGGTGCACGACCTTCGGATTTAAACTCTACGCCAACACGGCTTCATATTTTGTAGTTTTATGCAATTGTTTGTATCTCTCTCAAGGCAAGAAACTCTTTCTATGTGAACGAAGTTTAAACTAAGCTAAATTCTAAAATCTTAAACAGCCAATAAACGGCCTAAATTGTAAACTCATAAAATAATCCAATTTAAACCATAGTTTCTGTCAATTAATCATCTGTTTGGCTTAGTGGGAATGGCTTCCACAAACACAGTTTCAATTCAGAACATATTTCAACCTCGCTTTCAATTTAAATCATGGGAATTATTATATTTGTCTCCGGTCATAACATAAGGGAGGGCTTACTAATATCGCCCTGTCCATTAGAAGGGTAAGTAAGGACACGCGGCGTTCACATTAGCAGTGCGAATAGCTAACACCCCTGCGGCATTTCGTCGACTAATAACATAATATCGATGTTTGCAAGCAAATACTTGGAGACTCAACAATG
This sequence comes from Anticlea derivata, assembly GCA_947579855.1. Taxonomy (NCBI): domain Eukaryota; kingdom Metazoa; phylum Arthropoda; class Insecta; order Lepidoptera; family Geometridae; genus Anticlea; species Anticlea derivata. Next base: position 9,240,051 of record OX388274.1, on the reverse strand, counting down.
AGTGGACATAAACGATGTAACGAATGGAATACTTAGCTGCTCTACTTCTTTTTGTGATGAACATGAGAGAGTCATTTCCTTTGTCTACCTTTCGTCTTCATGACAGCTCGCTGTCACCAACACTCGATTGTCATCATCATCAACATCCTATTGAAGTCCACTGCTGAACATAGGCCTGTCCCAAAGAGTTCCACGATGAACGGTCAGGAGCCTTTTCCATCCACCGACTTCACGCAACCTTTACAATGTCATCGGTCCATTGGGTGGGGGCCTTCCAACACTGCGTCAATTGTCACTGTTCAATTGTCATAAACATTTAAATATATGCATCAACTCGATCAGAGAACTGCGTCGAAATTCCGACGTAGAAACGACCTCTAATTAAGATTTATTTCATACCAACTTTGAAATTCCTCCTTTAAGATGTGAGTTTTCAAAACTACTTTAGTTTTGTCCTGCCTTTCCAACGTCCCAAAAAAAGTGCCGAAAACCGAATTTTATTGCTTAGATACCTACCTACTACGTATGTAACGTCAAAATCATAGAAGCGTAGTTTTAGAGAGAGTCTTTCGTATGTTGTAGAGACCCTAAAATTTTCCAGTTTTCCGGAAATTTTCCTGTTTTAGGTAGGTTTAAATGAAACTGCCTGCATAATTTGCTTTGAAAAGCTTCAACAAACATAAAACCACTCAAACTATAAGTAAATTGTTTGACTATGTGATTTTAACCCCTGAGAAACCGCGCAGATGAGCGCTGACTAAGCGCAAATGCACACGATGCCCCCGACGGCGATGATGCTTTGTGTGCTGTTTCAAGACTCTAAAGTGTAGAGTGTACCGTATTAAGGACCAAAAAAATTATAAGCCTGGTATTCTTAGTACCAATTCACTATACTCCAGGCGATCCTTGAAGATGTATATGGGAGTTATTCAGAGACATGCGCAAACAATTGGTACATTCCCATATTTTGCAGTAGCGAGTATTCCATACTTGAATGGTTGCAAGCCCATAGCCGCTTTTAAAGTTAGTTCAAGAGTAGACAAGAACAATATAATTTGGGGGAATTGGTATAATAGCCAATTATTTAACAGATAAAGCTTTTATTGTTAGTAGGGAACATTGCTGCCCATCCTAGGGGATAAAAAAGCTAGGGCTTTTTGCCAATTTTTAAGTAAGTAAAGTGAAAATCTAGGATTTTACAACACAGACACCAATAAATCTAGCAGAAAAGAATGAATAATGATAAACTAAGCGCCGAATACAATAAAATTACCAAACACTTTATTAAACGCCACCCTTCTAATGCCACCCCCATATTAAATCACCCCGAGGCACTCATTCAAATCTTATTTGTACTTTTTAGTTGACAAAGTCAACAGTTTAGGCGAATCGTGAAGGATAAGCGTTGGAGCTGCAAATTGAAGCGATGGGAATAACAGTCTGAGTATTTGGACGTGTAAATATAAGATAAGGCTGTAGCTTTCAGTCACCTGACCGTCGTCAGCGCAGACATACGCGTAGTGGGCTCAATCTATGATAATCCTACTAATATTATAGATGCGAAAGTTTGTGAGGATGTTTGTGGTTCAAACACGGCTAAACGGCCGAACGGATTTAGATGAAATTTGGTACAGAGATAGATTATAGTCTGGAATAGCATATAGGCTACTTTTTATGTAGGTACCACGCGAGCAAATCCGCGGGCGGAAGCTAGTAGAACATGACAACTCAGGCACCGATGCCTATCTCTCTCTTTTCGAATAAAGCGCCCAAGAGATGCATCATCTAATCCCACGATCTTTTTACCAATGCAAGCAAACGCACGGCTCAATGCCACCCATACCTACGTCAGACGTTACCATTAGTATCATCATCATCATTTCAGCCGTACGACGTCCACTGCTGAACATGGCCTCCCCCACAGACAGAGCGAATTCCTATCATGTGGGGGGATTTGCCCATACTCACCACGCTGGGCATGCGGGTTAGCGAGCGCAGTTAGAGCTATCGTTGTTAAAATGAGGGACGCTGCTGCCCATAGTCACCTCTTACGACATCCGCGGATAGGTAGGTATGGAGGGGCCTATTCTTTAGCCGGGGCCACCACGGCAACCATTAGTATAGTATTATGTTATCTGCGCCATTACTCACTAAGCATAAAAAACTTTCCTGCAATCTAGGCCTAGGCCAAAATTTTATCGAGCCGATAAATTTCTTTATGGATTAGCTTGCGCCCGCGGCTTCGCTCACGTGAATATTCCGGACATTCCGGACATATTACACACGGTCAACTGATCCCAAACTAGGCATAGCCTGTATGATGGGTACCAGAGACTGATATAAATAATAGATATATATTTAACACCCTGACACAGAACAAACATCTGTGTTAGTCACAAATGTTTGTCCAGTGCGGGAATCGAACCCGCGCCCTCTAGCGCAGAAGGCAGAGTTACTACCAACTGAGCTATGAGGCCAGTCGTGGTAACTTGATAGAGTTATTTGCCTAAAATAGCACATATACCTATAGGCTATCTATTTCATCGAAATCAGTTGAGCCGTTACGGCGTGATTGAACAACAAACATCCAAACATTCCCACAAACTTTCGCATTTATAATATTTGTAGGATAGGATTGTCTTCTTCTTGTCGTGTCACTGATTATTTCTTGGTCATCCTGTATTAGGTCAGTGACCAAGTTGAGGTATGGTGGCCCCGAAAAGGGCCTATGACCGTCGATGAACGAATCAGTGTAGTGAAATGATTAAAGTGCGTCTCCTAGAGGCTCCTTTCATGCACAAGAGATAGGATAGTAGGAAGTAGGATGAATAAGTCTTTTGTCGCGCAATTTTTTCCGAGGATTTGAGAAACCCTCAGAAATATCTAAGGTATTGAGCGTTTGGAGATGATAGAAAAGACTGACAAGATCTACCATGCTTGGGGCTTAGTCTCGGGGTTGTCCGCGTAGCAGCTCCCTAACCTATGGGTCGTCCCAATTAGCAACTGATGCAACCATCAAGGCACAAAACCCCTCAAATCCCTATCTGCCATACAAAGCACTTACCGGTAGTTAGTTTCCACGCAATCACACACCACACAAAATAAGTTACGGTTCTTAACCGCGAATAATTCGGGCATTTTACGAAATGGCTGGGGTTAGCGCAGCCGGGCGTTATCGAATCTGCCCCACCGACAAAATATTTATTTCATTACTCCTATTCATAGGCTCTAATCTGTGTTGCGGGGCATGTTTGAAATAGGGTAAACTGTAAGTAGCTTGGGATCAGAAATGGGAAGGCAAGCCCTTGGTATCTGTGTATTTTTTTACAATTCAGGGCGTCCAAGGATAAAATCACAAATTATTTCCACACTTATGGTTTAGATTAGAATCTAGATTATAGTTATTGTGTTCCTCCAGTTATACTTTGTAATATAATTATTAGATTACTGTTGTAGCTCCAACAACTATTTTGATATCTATATCAATTTTGATAGAATTAATATCCATAATTTGTTTTTTAAATTATACCTACATTTAAATCAGTTCAATATCCAAAGTTTTTAGTATGAGAGAGAACCCTAAATAAAAAAATATTTGAGTGTAAAATATATCTTTAGTAGGTATGCATTCGTATTTTTATGAGCCTTAGGTTTTTAATTTAGGCTTCAAATAATTTGTTTTTAATTTTAACTAGGCCGTCTTAACGGTGGCTGTAGGTTCTATATTAAAACACCACCCGGTTAACAATAAATTTTAAGTTAGACGATAAAAAAATACTAGATATAGAAGAACTTCAGACAGGCATCGCTTTCCAGGAAGGTGCAAACTTTCCTACCCTTATTTTTCCTACCTCTAGTAAAAATTGCCAACTTCCTTAGTCTAGCAGCAACATTAAAATGCAGAAACAGATCATAGCTTACTACGCGGGGCGTCACTACTAAGGGATTCCGACCCCTGTGGTGATATTATCATACAACCCCTTCAACTATAAACCCTCTCTTGCTGCTAACAACGTCTAAATTTGTATAACAGCAATTTGTCAACGAGTCTTCACAGCGGAACACTATTGTAAGGATAATGCCGCGATCAAACGTAGCTTCATTGTCCTAGAAACGAGGTAAAAATAAACTTTAAAACAATGTATTAGGGATGAAATTTCTTTGGAAATTTATAGGGATGAATAAGGGCTAGTAAGATTCATTTAATTCGTATAGACAGTGGCTGCGACTCTTAATTTTGTCGGTGATATTGGGGTGTGATATTGTGAATTAAAGCCAATGACTTGACGGTCTGGCCAAGTGGTTTGTAAATTAAAATATTGTTTATTAGCATTCGGCTGTGGCTCTTGGTACCTACTGGCATAAAATATGAAATATCACATGCCGTTTGAACACGGCTTTAGTGTTATAGTCCGGTTTCGCTGGCAATGGTAATAAAATAATAATAAATATTCCGGACATATCACACACGGTCAACTGTTCCCAAACTAGGCATAGCCTGAACTATGGGTACCAGAGACTGATATACATAGGTTAAAGATTAATATTTAACATCCAGATACAGAACAAACATCTGTGTTCATCACACAAATGTTTGTCCAGAGCGGGAATCGAACCCTACGACCTCTAGCGCAGAAGCCAGAGTTACTACCAACTGAGCTATGAGGCCAGTCAAATGTATTATAGTAAGATACCAAAAGCTTAAAAAGCCATCGGAAAAAAATGGCCAATGACGGCGTTATTGACAGACAACATCCATTTAGTTTAGGTAAACGTAGGTATGTTACTGAAACTTAGCATAATCAGTTTGTTTATTGAGATAAAGTGTGTTAAAGTTTTTGATGAAAAACAGTTGTCAATATGCATCCAATCTTCACCCTTCAGCAACGGTTTACCTACTATCAACTTAAGCGCGTCACACACGGCAGTTATAATGTCATCATCATCATCATCATCAGCCTGTAGAAGTCCACTGCTGGACATAGGCCTCCCCCAAAGAGTTCCATGACGAACAGTCTTGAGCCTTCTCCATCCACCGACTTCCCGCTACCTTCACAATGTCGTCGGTCCATCGGGTGGGGGGCCTTCCACTTGCTAATTCTGAGAGCTATGTCGGTGACCTTAGTTCTTCTACGGATTTCCTCATTTCGGATCTTATCACGTAGTGAAACTCCAAGCATAGCTCTCTCCATAGCCCGTTGCGCGACTTTGAGCTTGTATATGAGGCCTATAGTTAACGACCAAGTCTCAGTGCCATAAGTCATCACTGGCAACACGCACTGATTGTAGACTTTCGTCTTGAGGCTCTGCGGTATCTGCGACGAGAAGATATGACGAAGTTTCCCAAACGCTGCCCATCCGAGTTGGATTCGTCGGTTGACCTCTTTCAGCTATAATGTAAAAATATATATTATAGCACGATACATCTCATTACATCTTTCCATAGAAACCGTCAGGAGACCACACACGGCAGCTATAATGAATCTTTTTACATCTAGAATGAATGAATGAAAGATTTATTTTCCTTAAGACTACTACACATCAAATAATAAAATAAATTACATACTAAATGATAAAGATATTGTGCGAAGCAGAGCTCGTGGAAAATATGGTCTTCGCTCTGCATTGTGTGTATCTTCGTAGGTATCTTCTGACAGTTTCTATGGAAAGATGTAATGAGATGTATCTAGCTATAATATACATTTTTACATTATAGCTGCCGTGTGTGAAAGGCTTTAGCTGTTTTGTAAGTTGAGTCTCTCGAGTCTCATAGATTTCTTTATCATCTCATAGGTTTAAATTCGTGTAAAATACTACTGAGTTGCTTCTATTTGAATGGCAATAAGACGAATGGTAGTGTCTTCATACATTCTTGAAAGAAAAAGAAAAAAAGAAACTTTAGAAAATGTTTTTATTTGTAACGGCCCATTAGAACTGGACAAAGCTAGTACACTCAAACAAATGAGCTGAAAAAAAAAAGTATCTGAGTTGGATTACAAGATTAAAATTATTGATGACCTCGGTGGCACAGCGGGCTGTCATAGTGGCCGACTGAGACGCAAGGGGTGCGGCTTCGATTCCCGAACAAATGTTTGCATGATCTGCAAATATTTATTCCTGGTCTGGATGACGGGTACCATGGTATTCGTAGTTTATGACATCCACGATACAGGTAATTCTAGTGTGGGGTCAGGATTATATATGTGACTGTTGCGTGTTATGTTATGGGTGTTATTAGGGTCCGTGAGTTTATATTGCCATAAAAAAAACAAGTTTCTAGCTCAATACATTAAAAATATATGGCAATTAATGTCTATTAATGACTATTAGAATCTATTTATTTATTTATTTGTTGAAAGTGCACAAACATTGTGTATATTACCAATTACATAAAATATCTTCATAAAAACAGGGTCTGATATACATAAAAATAAAAGTGCACTATAGCATTCTAAAAAAAACTCTTCAAATAAACATAAACTTAAATAGTGCTCAATGAAAGAAAAACAAAAAAAAACTCTTGACTCTAACTAAACAAAACTCTTGAAATTATAAACGAAAATAATCTCTTTTATTATGATAAATTTGAACTAAAAATTAAAGCTAACTTAAATAGATAGGAAGGTATAGAATCTGAACATGACCTAGGTAAAAGTTAACTTTTATTTCCATGAACAGCGTTACATTGTCATAATAGTTATCTACTGATTCTTAGGGACCAAGCCTCATAGTACATTATGTAAGGAAGGGATGAAGGGTCTCTGAGTAAATCTAATAAACATCCCCTTGTGGACATTTGCAAAACAATTCGGATCGACATGATTTGATTCCAGGGACGATGAAAATGTTTGGCTCGGAAGCCTTCGCGCCTACTTGTACGATAAATAACCAATAATAGAAGCATTCAAACTCTATCTAGTTGTCTGTTTTTAATGGATTTATTCAGCATTTTGTAACAACATTTAGCGATTAGGCCGCCCATTTTAATGCTTACCTATTTGTAACTGATGAATTTTATGTTTTTTGTTTCTTTTCTTGGTGTAGGTACAATAAAGATATAATATATCTATCTATCTAACTTTATGACACTCAAACAAATAAATAAAAGTAAAATTAATTCATCATCAGCAGCCTTTAGAAGTCCACTGCTGGACATAGGCTTCCAAAGAGTTCCATGACGAATGGTATTGAGCATTCTCCATCCACCGACTTCCTGCAACTTTCACAATGTCATCGATCCATCGGGTCCACCGTGGTCTTACTAGGGATACGCGTTTATGATTTTTACACAGTGGATTTTCAATGAATAATGTGAAATTTCTAAAATACGTAGAACAAACTTTACTGCCAATTTGATGGACTATCATACCCCACTGACCTAATACAGAATGACCAAGAACGAATCAGTGACATGACAAGAAGAAGATGTATAATAAACCTCTTTCGGAATAGCATCCATAGTGATCGTAAGAGACACACACCGTTCGAAAAAAAAACCGTACTATGAATTATCTATGTAGTATAACTTAGCGTTTTTCTTTTATATTTAGATTGAAAAGGTCACGAGAGTCTTCTCATAACAACTGCTACGCTATCAAATTCCAAATATATATTAGTAAAATGACAAACAGACATACTGCTACAAAAGAACATAACAACTACTTCACTCAACCTGCACAAAAACCCACTTGAGCCATAACCAAATAATATTCAATAACACGAAATTTACAATGCATAAAAATCTCTTACTCCCCTTACTTACATCTTTGAAAGAATCGAACCCGGACCCATGTGTTCGAGTGCCGGCAACCACTCCACATGAATGCACACGTCATAATAATGGAGATGCTACAATTTGCACAGTTGGATAATTGTTATGGAATTATAGGGGCAACGCTGGCAAAGAGTTGGCACAGATATGCTAGAGTTTTAAATTTTGCCTACAAGAGCTACGCTGGTTGATACGCCCCGCCGTTATTAGTTGCTATTAATACTTATTAACTATATTAATAAAAAATATGTAATGCGTTTAACTATGGCTGATGCAGAAAATACTTTGTATTACAAAATAGTCGATTATTCTATTTCGCATTGCTAATTATATCCAATAGCAAATGAAAAATAAACTAGCCACTTCATTTTTAGCTATTTAGCTTTCTAGCTATTTCCTTCTCTAAATCATATAAATCGACCTTAGTGTCATCGTGATTACTAACATGATAATAATTTATAAATAGTGCACAAGATTATTAATTATTTACTCTGAGTACATATTCAGGCGAGTGTGAAAGGGACCGTTGTTGGAAGGAAAAGACCTCGGCGTACGTTTAATATAAATAGCTAGGGCTATTCACTGCATTCTTGATTTCAAGTAAAACGTTTTATCAATTGAGGATTTGAGCAGTCTCATCTACACTCTCGCTATCTTTGCCCACAGCTCTCGTATTTTGAATGACAAAACATGAAATGGCATTGTTAGAATTAACCAGTGCGTGTTGCTTATTCAATTGTGCGCATGATGACATAATAGGTGCATAAATACTCTATTTGTATATGTATTTCTGGACGATAAACTATTAAGCCGTAGTTCCACGAGCAAACGGCGCCGTTCGCCGCCATCTTTTACTTTATACGGTGGCCGTCTCATCAGTTGCGATAGAAGCGATGAGTGGAGGAACTATATAAATTACTTTATTTTTGGCGACCTATGTGGCAAAGCGGGCGAGTGCCGGTCTGAGTCGCAAGGAGTGCGGGTTCGATTCCTGCTGCGAAACAAATGTTAGCAAAGTCTCCAAATAATTGTTCCGGGTCTTTGTGTTGTGTGTGTTACCTTGGTACACGTAGTTTCTGATACATTTCAAAATAATTGAAATACCTACTTATTATCCTTACGATTACGATTATTACCTACTAATTAAAGTTAATCTGGGGTCTGTATTTGAGGGCATGCGATATAGCTCAATGATATCGCAAGCCCCTAAAAGTCAAAACTGACTTTATTTATTCAGTAGATACCTATCGTAAGGATAATTATGAAATTTTGAATGATATATAGCGCACCGTTTGAACACGGCTTGTGTCGGTCAGAGCGTCCGTCACCTTTTTCGTCGGCGGCTCCGTTCGCTTAGAAAACAAGGCTTTACAAGCTCCCATTCGTACACAAAACTATTTTGTTTATATTTGCCGCTTATAAAACCACACCATCATAAAAGTTAAGAACATATAGAACCTTCATGCATCGCAGTAGGTGGTACACAAGTCTTGCGTAAATTATTTTCTTCCGGTTGTGGCTATAATAAGGTTTTTAGGGTTAAGTCTGGCATGTTCCAATGAATGTCGACGGTTTAATTCAATTGATTTTTATTAAGGAGAGATTTCATAAATTATATATGATTACTTCGCCAAAATTTAAAAAAATATTAGGTAGGTATTATGATAAAAACAACACTAACATGAAATAATAAACCAGGTTTTCTTCTGGAATGTAAGATATTTTATCTCACACTGCCTTCATAATTTCACTGAGTTCTAACAAGAATTTTTTGTTTTTTATAGATCTTATAAAGAATCTGGATCCGTTGAGCTTGCCAAAGATCTTTTGCTATGGTGTTTAGATAGCTCAAATGTTAAATAAGTACTTACTTAGCTTTTTGTAAATTACCTATTTGTATTACATACTTAGGTATCTGTTTTTATTTTCTTTATAATTGAATTTGTTAAATTCGGGGCCAGTTATGCAAAGAAATACACCGCAGAGTAACCAAGATAGGACCAGTGTGATATGTAACAATTCAAAGACCTAGCAACAAGCCCATCACATAGTTGCACTAAAGTAGGTACCTACTGAATAAACAATATCAGGATACTTGTCTATTATGTCTAAATGAAAACACACATATTTATCAGACGACTAGCTTCAAGCCGCGGCTTCGCTCGCAAAGTACTCAGGAAATATCCAAAGTCACTCTCCGGTATCCATATAAGCCGATGCTCTGGTGCCGCGTCAAAGAAGGAAAAACCAACAAACAAACACATTTTACCTATAATATTTCTAACATAGTAGGCAGTACTTAATAGGCAGAAGATTCAACTAGTTCCCACTTTGACATCGGTAGACCGACATATCCAACTCCGTAGCACCGTTTGGACCATCGTCATATCTTCTCGTCGCAGATACTAACCACAGAGCCTCAAGACGAAAGTCTACAATCAGTGCGTGTTGCCGATGATGACATGTATCTATCACTGAGACTTTGTCACTAACCACAAATGATGCCGCCTTATGGCACTAAGCTTGGTCGCTAACTATTGGCCGCATATAACGGGCTTTGGAGAGAGATCATCATCATTATCATCATTTCAGCCGTACGACGTCCACTGCTGAACATGGCTTCCCCCACAGACAGAACGAATTCCTTATCATGTGGGGGGATTTGCCCATACTCACCACGCTGAGCATGCGGGTTGGCGAGCGCAGTTAGAGCTATCGTTGTTAAAATGAGGGACACTGCTGCCCATCCCCTAGCTTTTTCCCTTAGTCGCCTCTTACGACATCCGTGGATAGGTAGATATGGAGAGGCCTATTCTTCAGCCGGGGCCACCACGGCCCCGGAGAGAGATATGCTCGGAGTTTCGGTAATCCGTAGAAGAACAAGGTCCAGGTCCAATCAACAACTCTTAGAATCAGAAAGATAAAGTGGCTGTGGGGATGCCATATGTCTCGCAGAACTGACAATCGTTGCGGAATAAAGGTTCTCGAGTTGTCGCGGCACTCTTTAGGGGCCTATGTCCACTATGTCCAGCAGTGGACTTTCACAGGCTGATGATGATGAGTATTTACCTTAGTATATAAGGATTTGCACTAGACAAGCTAGGTTGATTTGCTAATTCAATTATTATTGTTGCTACATTGTTGCGATAGCAATGTTGTCTTTGCAACTGCAAATATTTGTTGAATAAATACTTACAGTAGAAATTATCATGGTTTATATTGTGATAGCCAAGAAAGTATAGTAGATGTAGATGTTCGTTCAATGAATATTCCTATTAAAATTCACGACATATATAAAAAAATAGGCAAAAAAAATACACTTGTAAAAGGCTCTATGAATCTGAGGTAATTTTATTTTTCTGGGACACCTTGTACTACTTATGAGCTGGTATACCTTATGTACCTACCTACATGCTCGATAATTTGTTTCCTCTTACCTGATATATTTAGGAGGAGGTAGGGCACAGCGAGATTTTCTCGTTCTAAATTGGAGCAGCCCGCCTGGAAGGTACCTCCGCCTTACAGAAGATCGCAGCCAAATAACATTATTTGTTTCAAATAGTGTTGTGTTCCTGCGGTGAGTAAGGTTGCCAGGGCTCTTTAGGGGTGGGGGGGTTCGGGGTCGGCAACGCGTGCTTGATGCCTCTGGCATTGCAATCGCTCATAGGTTACGGTAACCGCTTACCAACAGGTGGGCCGTATGCTTGTTTGCCACCTTAGTTGTATAAAAAATATATATATATATAGGGTGTCCCAGTTAAAGAAGCATAGTTATCAAAGTAAGCATAGTTTTTCAGTATTATTATAACAAATGACTTGTTGTTTTCAACTAGCATGTATTAGCAATTAAACTGATTTCAATAAATGACTGAGCATAAAGAGCTTTTATTTCATTTTACCTATTTGTAGAAAGGAGTAGGCTAATGCAAAATATAAGACACTACGGACATGCGGGCTTCCGCGAACATACCGGATGCGGATTCTGAACCCTTTATAAGGCCTTCCCTACTTTTGTTTTTTCTGGATTGGTACCAATTTGTTATTGTTTAGGACCATCTTTCATCTTGCAGTCTTGATGCTCTGCGGTATATGCGACGCGAAGATATGACAAAGTTTCCCAAACGCTGCCCATCAGAGTTGTCTCGTCAGTTGACCTCTATGTCGAATTTTGTTATAAAAATACTTACTTATGAATAATATTAAACCTCATCGAAGACACGACGACGGTAATAAAGATAGGCATGTGATCTGGCCGGAAACATCATCTACAATAATTATACCATCAAGACGTATCAATTAAGTTATTACCACGGAGAAAACTGACATATTAATAATTGTGTATGTTTTACGTTGCTCCTATAGATATTAATTCCTACAAAGCAGAGGCCATTATAGAGCGGGTAAAGAAAGAAAATCAGGAGACTTTCAGGAGGAGGTAGGGCACAGCGAGATTTCCTCGTTCTGAATTGGAGCAGCCCGCCTGGGGAGGTACCTCCGCCTTACAGAAGATCGCAGCCAAATAACACTATTTGTTTCAAATAGTGTTGTGTTCCTGCGATGAGTAAGGTTGCCAGAGCTCTAGGGGGGGAGGGGGGAGGGGTCGGCAACGCGTGCGTGATGCCTCTGGTATTGCAAGCGCTCATAGGCTACGGTAACCGTTTACCAACAGGTGGGCCGTATGCTTGTTTGCCACCTCAGTTGTATAAAAAAATAAAAATGGTTTATTTATCACGCCGCCATCCAAAGTCAATAGGCGTTTATTCAATAAAATCACTAGGATCACTTTGAAACGTCTTAGGATCCGATGGATCGATGACAATTTGAAAATCATTTGTGACTAACACAGATGTTTGTTCTGTGTCTGGGTGTAAAATATATATCTATTATGTATATCAGTCTCTGGTACCCATAGTACAGGCTATGCCTAGTTTGGGATCAGTTGACCGTGTGTGATATGTCCGGAATATTTATTTATTATTAATTATAATATGAAAATCAGAAGTTGGTGGATGGAAAAGGCTCAAGACAATTCGATGTGGCACTTCTTGGAGGAGGCATCCTGCAGTTGACTGGCTGATGATGTTTATAATTACGAGCAATTAAATAAAACTTGAATAATTTGGTTGGAACTGATTTGATTCCAACACAGCAGGTTTTTGCACAGTGTTTTTTCACTGAAACAATTTCGAATTATCACAAGTTGTAGAGATCAAACTTTGTTGCCAATTGTATGTAAGTAGATAATATAACTACATTATGAATACTATCTTTTATAGGTAAGTATAAAAGATAGAAAATCTGAAATGAGGAAATCCGTAGAAGAACCAAGGTTACCGACATAGCTTTCAGAATTAGCAGGTTGAAGTGGCAGTGGGCCGGCCATATAGCTCGCAGAACCGACAACCGTTGGGGAACAAAGGTTCTCGAGTGTCGACCACGTACCGGACGACGCAGTGTTGGAAGGCCCCCCACCCGATGGACCGACGACATTGTTAAGGTTGCGGGAAGTCGGTGGATGGAAAAGGCTCAAGACCGTTCGTCATGGAACTCTTTGGATGGCCTATGTTCAGCAGTGGACTTCATCAGGCTGATGATGATGATAAAAGATAGGTATCATGTATAGTGTTGGCCAAACAAGGCCTGTTCCTCAATGGTAAGGCATTTATGCTGAGTCGAGGCCTTTTTGCTGCTGTGGCACATTAACATTTCACATTTTCTTTTATTAAGTTGTGTGTGTAAACAATTATGTTTGTAAAGACAAACATAATTGTCTTTACAAACTCCATATTTTTGCTCTTATTTATAACTGTTTCTTGCTTCTATTGTGACATCACAAAGTATTAAATCATATTACATCATAAAGTATTTATTTATTCATTTTTCTACTATATTGTCTTTGGTATTACCTAGGCTTTATGCATTTATATAGTATCTAACTCCTAGGCTCAGTGAATGCATCGTGCTCAATAATGCCATGTGTCGTGAGCACTAAGTAAATAATTACATATTTACCTATCTATTACAAACTGAAGTATGTAATTTCTGTACCTTTGTAACAAGGCCACTATACGCAAATAAGGGTTGAGCTACATTCATAGTACGCTCCAGTACAATGATTTCTGTAACCTGTAGGTACTTGCCCATAAAAGCTGTTTAATAATATGTATGCTATCTCAAAAGGGGATTATTTTATCGCCAATAGGCAATAAAGTTTTTTTCTACGACTTTTGTCGACACTTGAGATCACTAGTATGCCACCCCGTGTAATGGTATTGAAGCTTAAAACGCGAGTCCTTCTCGCACTTGACCGTTTTCAGTCGTAAGCACAAGTCGTTTTCAGTAAGTGTTCATTTCTAGGCTTATGTATTAAAAACATACTGAAAACTGTCTGAAAATTATTACCTACATAAAACTAAAAGTTCCTATTTGAGTAACTAACTATAGCTAAAAGCTAAAATTAACTCAAACTTGACTAAAACAATTTCATAATCAGACTTACCCAATCATTTTCTTTATATTTTATCTTATTTTGACACCAGAATTAACATTTGTGCAATCCATCATAAAAATAAATGGGACACCTCATGTTTATTTTCCGAAATCTTACGGCGCATTTACACTGTTATCAGATTTCTGAGTTATTCAACTTTCATACATCGCTCAACTCAAATTTATCAAATAAATCATCATTCAATCGTATTCTCATTGTATAATCGTCATTTCTCATATTTCTTAAATACTTAAAATATTAAAAATGACGAAACATGATTATATTATACTTTTGATATCAATGACATTAAAACAAAACATTACGAGTACATTTAAAGCGGGATACTGTACCATTTAAGTACTATTCAAGCAGTGTTCAAACAGATTGCTATATAAAATTGTTAAAATATATTTCTAAATGATCCATGATGGCCAATGAATCATCATTGGCCATCATGGATCATTTAGAACACACATCAGTGAATTTGACATTTTGAGGGATTGGGATGTAACATTACGATAACAGTAGACCCTAAAAGTCAGTAAAAAAAACTGACTTTAATTATTAGACGTAAAGAACATTTTGAAACGAATTTTAAATGGCATATCCCATACCGATTGAACCCGGTAAGCACCGGCAAACTGCTTTCTACGTGATTGATACCTTTCCGAAGCATCATTTTTATCAGTTGTTGCTCTTGCGCATGACAGATTGGGCAATTCGAAAAAACAATAGAGACTTGACAAAACTAACATTGGATTGAGAAAGAGGACAATTCTGATTCTATTTGCTTTTTTAAACAAACACGAAACGGTGGAATACTTTTTTTCGATAAGCATTTTGTAATGTTCACAAAATTGTGCTGATCTGACAACCAGACTTTGTCGCTTCGCGGGAGTGTGACTAGCTGAAGCGCAAGGGTTTGATTCCCGTGGTGGGACAAATGGTTGCATGGTCTACAAATATTTGTTCCAGGTTTTGTGTTGTGGTACTTTAGTTTTTAATACAGGTAAGTACTAGGAATAAAATGATCAATAAAAACGGGATATTTGCCACGATTTCTGTAACTGAGCCTTTATGCTATTCTAGGTAAAGAACTCTATCTAAGTATACAAAGTTTTATCGAAATTGCTCGAACCGCGTGATTGAACCACAAACATCCAAACATCCTCACAAACTTTCACAAGGTGATTCATAATTATGTAGGTATACTATCCCGAAAGAAGCTAATTTCATCAACAAAAGAGTATTAGCGAAAAAAATGTCTAGGTAAATGTTTGATTAAATATCTTGATTTTTGTGATCGTTATAAATTACCCTGTTTTTGGTCTTTTTGACATCTTATGAACCATACATATTATGAACCACCTTGTGTAATATTAGTATGAAGACCACCCAAACAAAACTATAATCTGTAGAGATACCCAAAAAAACGAATTCGCGCCCGTCTTGATAACGCGTGTCAATGTAATCCACGTCTCCTTGTTTGTTAGGTTACCTCACACGATGTTAGCTAATAGCTAAGAACACCTTAATCCTGGGACCTACTTAACTTAGTTTGGGGATAGTCATATTATCATCGTGTCAAATTTTAACAACATTTGACGATCAAAATGTAGTCATGTTATAATGTCTTAGCACTATCTCTTGTTGTCCTAGCCGAAGAACGGATCACTCGCGTCTAAATACAAGCATAATGCTTAGTTAGAGCGAGTAGTCATGTATCGACTTTACACAAGTTTTTTGTTAGACTCTCATGCACGTATTTTGTTTTGTCTCTATATAAGCTTATTTTATAAGTTTTTCTAAGTCACGAACGAGTCTTTGCAAATTAATACTTATTTTATTTATTTATTATTTATTTATCATCACGAGAATTTTGTGCGCGATCAAACATGTTGTCTTTATTGAATGTTCTAATCAAAGCTCGCGCGATTAGTCCACTCTGAGAAACGTTTTCGTCGCGCGATCATTTCGCATCGCAAATTGCGGGAATCGCATTCAATTTTCTAATAGAATGCGCGAAGGAGGTTTTATTTGCGAGAGTTGAGTGTAAGATTATAACACCAAAGCGTATCGATAAGTGTAGTGAAGTTACCATAGCAATGTGAAGGTACCTACTAGTTAACTATAGGTACCTAGATACTACTCTCGATACTGTTTATTTTGAAACGAATGGTTTTTTGTAACTACAAAGTGATTCATAACATGTAGGTATAGGTACCTACCATCGCGAAAAGCAAAGAAAAAGAATTGCGGGAAAAAAATCAACATTTTCATTTTTTTAGCTGGTTTTTGGTATTTTTATCATTAATGTTTTGTTCTGAATTAGTTACAGCTTATTAAAAAATAATAGTGAGGTAGTGTTCTACAATAAAATAATGTATTTTGAAAAAAGGAGGCTTTGTGAAAAGAACAAACATACAGGAATCTGTTCATAATATAGTTTTTAATGTCTTACTTATATTAGGAGTTACACAAAAATATACTACAGTTTAGTACTAGCCTTTTTAGGACTTTTTTACATTATTTTTGAATTTATACAATATTTAGCTCTTTTAGTCTAAAGCTACACTAAAATTCGCATAGCTACAGAACTAACTAGGTACCTACCTATGAATAATTAAAAAGTAAATATTTACAATAAAATGCTTATTTTACATTAAACTACTTTGTACACGAAATGACTAGAATATTTTAGCGAATATTTATAGTTTTTGGCAGTTTAACATAGGCAATCCACGATTTGTTTGAATGTCTAAATGTTAAAACAAAAATACTTCAGGTAAACTAAACAAAGCTTTTTACCCATAGCAACAAGGTAAAAATTACTAAAACCCGTAGGTGAGAAACAATTTATTTTTTTAAGCTAGGTAATATTGTCCCACTTCAGGGCAAAAGGCCTCTGTTTCTAGTTGTCTCTATCCCTTGCTGCAGTTGGCATGTCTGGTGGATGCCACTCTTCACGCCGCTATTTCTGTGGTGGTCTGCGGAAAACCTCCGCAAATCGTCCACGCGGACGTCTTGCGTTGGGCATCCATTCCAAAGAGGTTTAGACCAAAGATCGTCAGACGTACGACTGACGTCACCGGCTCACTCTTAATAGACTGCGTTCCATTCTGAGGTTCCATTACATGCTGTCAGACCTGATGCGGCTGCCTACAGGGAGAAGAAACAGTAGAGCACGTTATTTTGCACTGTGCAGCCACGGAAGAGGCCAGGACCACATCGGGTCTGCGGGTCGTGATCTGAACGCGGCTCCCAGATACCGCCGCATACAGGGATACTGAGAGAATGTTACCAACGACCCAAAGTCCTGCTTCGCTATTTTAAGGAGCTGGGCTGGCTGGGGTAGGGTTAGCATAGGGGGACAATGCACAAAACACCCCACAGCGGGAAGTCAGTGCAGGTCTAACCACCCCCGATTATAATAAGAATTAGATGCTGACAGACCTTTGCTGAAGTGTCAAATACTCGTAACAAGTCTGCGCACCATATATGAGGATTAAACAATTTGCAAATTAAATGCAAGAATTAAAACACCGTTAAACCTTAAAACAACAGTTTGGATTATGGCTTGAGTTGGCTTAGCAGCTACATAAAAAGTAGTAAAATGATTTAGTTAATAATTGAAAACATGATATTAAACGTTCAGTAAAAAAGTTCAAGTCTAAAATCACCACTGAAAGACATTGACTCAAAGTTCACGAGCACATAATACGTACGTCGCTGATCCGACGGGGCTTTAAAACGGGGGTGGAGTGGAAACACACCCGTTTAGGTACATTCACCTCGCCCAGTCATCTGGCGGGCCATTGCCTTGATGCAGAGGCGAGAACGCACTTCTTCGCGGCTCCATCGATACTGACTCCTGCGTACCGATGATTGATTCTATTGAGAATCCGTTCCGGGATCTTTTACACCGAGGCTCTGTATGTTCTGTAACTCTAGGAGGTAACGGAACTGGCCGTAGTGTTGCAGGCGGTGGGCGCGGTAGAGACATTAGCGGCGTCGGAGGCAGGTAACAAGGCATCGGAAGCAGAGGGCCGTACGCTTCCCTCGCCAGCATCGCAACGACCGCGTGAGCGTGTTGGAGCGACGGTGCCGGCCGCTTATACCTCTTTCGACGCCGCAAGAAACTCCCGTTGTCAAACATATCCTCAGCCAAAGGGTCTAAAGTCCAATAGTTCCCTTTACCCGGATTCCCCGGCTCTCTCGGTATCTTGATAAAGCAATCGTTCAAACTCAAGTTGTGTCGGATTGAGTTCTGCCATGCCGGAAACTTTTCTCTGTAATACGGGAAGCGAGTCATGATAAACTCACAGATACCGCTTAGAGTGAGCTTCTTGTGTGGAGATTGTAAAATCGCCATGGTGATCAGCGCTATGTATGAGTAAGGGGGCTTGATCAGCTGAGATGATGACTTCGATTTGGATTTTTTCGGTGAAGATGGCTTATCGGACGGGGATGACGCGTCGTATCTATCAGAATCGCTGGACGGCGGCGGCTGGTCAGGGGTATCTTCGTCAACCGATACGTAGGTATCGTCCTGAGGGAATTCAGGTTCACTTGCGTCCCGCAGGTAGTGCGGGAGGTAGAGTCTAGGCGGCGGGCGCAGATCTAGGGGCAGTTCACCGTCGATGATCATATCGCGGTATTGAGCAAGATCACAATCTTCCATTTTGCGGTCACATGACAGAGGTGCGTGGTGGCGCGTGGCGCGACGCGGACTGAGGCTGCTGGCGGCGCCCGGTGAGGGTCGGGCTGGCTGGCCCCGCCCACACCAGGCCCTGCGTTTACGTTCCAGTAAACACAACAATTGTCGTTATTATCACTGCGGGGTCGGCTCTTTGTGCATGAATTTCAGGCCGACGACTGATAATTATTAGGCCGCTTGGAACTCATCGATTCAACTTTGTTGCGGTATTTATTTTGAGTTGGATGTTTGAGGGTTTTGTTTTTTGTTGAGCCTTTATGTTGGGTTTATTTGTGCTGCGTTTTATTGGATCGTGTGAATGTGACACTGTAGTTATTAAGGGTAGTTTAACTCTACCTTTCACAATGGCACTCAAACCTAGAACCGTGTCATCTTTTGATTACATGCTAGGTATTTACAAACCATTCTTAGTGCAGGTCTGTTCGTTCAAATTATTTGTACCTATCTAGTTAGTAGGTACCTACAATTTGTTATTGTAGCCTAATCCTGGTATATTTAGTGGAGTGTAGTATTTTTTTAATATTACTTACCTACTCAATGACGTTATTTTCATAGTAATTGCCGTAATAGATGGAATTTAAAGTCTTCAAAATTCGCCTCACGACGATTTATTCTAGCCTTCCGAACGTGGGGTGAAAAAGTATTATGTTAGGTACCTACTGTAGAGTGTAGGTAGAATTGGCATTTCAATATATCATCTCTACGCAGATAAATATAAATTAACTAGGGAAAAAAGGATGAGCTCAGAATAAAATTCTAAAATCTCTTGCAAATGAGCTTTCAACCTCAAAGCGAAGAGCCTCAAACGAAAAGCAATAAAAAACCCAACACACTGTCAAAAGACACTTTTACAGTAACTCCCTAATCCCAGTCGAAGTACTTTCACATTTCTTTTCAAAAAATCTCATAGCATTCAGGTAGATATCTTCAAATAAAACTCGCGTAAAAATATTCCTGATACTGACAATGCGAAGCGTAGAAAACCCTCGTATATGTTTCCTAGCATAACATTTACCCCTCCGGCGTTAAGGAAAAAGCTATACGCGAGAGCGGGACAAAAAATAAACAGAACAAGAGGGGTGATGTCATAGCCAATGAGAGGAGAGATTGCGCCTGGGCGGAGCCTACCAAAGCTAACATGTCAGGGCGGAGCATTAGATCCTATTATTGTCTGGCAAGGCAAATAATATTTTGCACAATGTACACATTGGGGTAAAAGGGGGTAGAAGGGGGTTGCTAATTTATTCCCAACTTCGGTTACGGCTTGTTTTTCAGCTTTGCGAGCTTGTTATTTAAATTGGACTCTGGCTGCTAGCTAGGTATTTGTACGTAGGTTGTATTGTGCTCTGATGAAGGAATTTCGCTTTGTTTGTTGTTATATTGAATTCTGCGGTGATTTGTTTGAAGAGGTTTTTGTAGCGGATTTTGTATACGACGGCTTTTTTATTGAAACTACGAATGTTTCTTTTGCGAGCTTTTGTATGTTCTCATCATCAATTCTCATTTTATTACATAAGAACTAGGTTAGAGTACCCTCATGTACCTACGTAGTAGGTATTATTATATAGGTACTTACTATACTAATCGATTTCTACCAAATTTGCAGGTCTGTGTTTCCGAATACCTATAATTTGGGTGTCTTCAAGACCAGAGCGAATAGGTTTCTTCTATGCAAACGTGCTACACCGTAGACCACATCATTACTTAACATCAGGTGGAATTATGGTCAAACGTTAGCCTAATTTGTATAAAAAAAATATAGGTAGAGAACATTCCCAGAATTGCTGATCTGTTAAGCAAGGATAATATAATTAAAAAAAAGAAAAAGTAGAATTTTTCTATAACATATTCTTTGATCGAGCGAGTGAAGAATCTTTCCAGCACCTTGGACGAATCGGCGTTGTAGGTACTTACCTATGTTTGTAGGTACATAATTATATTTTTTATAGCATAACATTGCTTTCGAACCGTTAATCAGATCTGCATAGAATCTAATAGGTCCAACAGGTTAGTACTGTCAAGATTTGCTATACTTATTCAACCAACCCGCATGTCCAGCGTGGTGAGTATGGGCAAATCCCCCCACATGATGAGGAATTTGTTCTGTCTGTGGGGGAGGCCATGTTCAGCAGTGGACGTCAAACGGCTGAAATGATGATGATGACTTATTCAAAAATCATAATTAACTAGAACGTGAGCTGAAGCTCCCATATGGTAAAGTTTCAAAGACATCGTTGTTCAGGTAAGATCGGTTGTAAGTTAGAAAATTTTAAGGTGCGATTTTCAAAGTTCATCCTATTTTTGGCGTAGTTAGAAAGGATCATTTGATTTAGGAGGGTCGCGGTTCGTATCCCGCCTGAGTTTAGATTTTTGGTTCCTTATTATAAAATTGTATCTACAACATCCAGCTTGCCAAACAAAACAACAACCCACGCTCACTCAACACAAAATCGTCTCTACCTACCTAATATGACTCCGTAGGTACTTAGAGGTGTTACCTTCACCTATGCACACGATTGTAGGTATCTAGATACCTACCTACATAGTACCTAGGATCTACTTAGGTACATACCGCGAAAGCGAAGCCGCGAGCTAAAGCTAATCCAAACTAAAATATTCACAAGAAAGGTAAAGTAGAGATTCTTAGTCTAATCCGTCAACATCCATTGCGCAAACATTTCAATTGTTAAGATAAGCTACAGCTAAGCTGGATTACCGCGTCCCATGTCCTTAGGAAAGCAAACTTTGCACAGGTAGTTGTTACATATGTTACACTAGCTTCCGCCTGCGGCTTCGCTCGCGTGGTACCTAATTACGAAGATAAAATAAATATTCCGGACATATCACACATTGACAACTGATCCCAAACTAGGCATAGCCTGTACTATGGGTAACAGAGACTGATATACATAATAGATATATATTTAACACCCAGACACAGAAAAAACATCTGTGTTAGTCACAAATGTTTGTCCAGTGCGGGAATCGAACCCGCGACCTCTAGCGCAGAAGGCAGAGTTACTACCAACTGAGCTATGAGGCCAGTATGAGGCTATGAGGCCAGTATGAAAAGTAGCCTATATGCTATTCCAGACTATAATCTATCTCTGTGCCAATTTTCATCTAAATCCGTTCGACCGTTTGGGCGTTTGAACCACAAACATCCAAACATCTAAACATCCTCACAAACTTTCCAAACTTTCGCATTTATAATATTAGTAGGACGGAAGGATAGGATAGAATAGTAGGATACCTGTGTGTATGTACCTAAGCAAAGCATAGATTACCTACTAAAAGTAAAGCCACATTAAAAGGCCACATTTGATGTCTGTCAGTCTTAGCTTCATAGTGAGGTGACCTGCTTAAAATTATCGATAAACTGAATGAATCGATATGGTTTTCAAACATCAGTGAATCGAATGCTGTTATTGTGAAAAAATAAAATAACATCAATCCTTTAAAAATCACTTATGTAGAGTAACTTTATTTGATTGAATCCCATTACAATCCCTGTACCATTTTTAAATTATATCGTCATTTTTTTTTTTAAGAATTATAGGCCCATCTCGCTGCTGAGCCATGTCTATAAGCTGTTTTCGAGAGTTGTCACTAACCGGCTCGCCCGTAGGTTTGACGACTTCCAGCCTCCCGAACAAGCCGGGTTCCGCAAAGGCTTTAGTACCGTAGACCACATCCACACGCTTCGGCAGATTATACAGAAGACCGAAGAGTATAATCGGCCATTGTGTCTAGCGTTTGTGGACTACGAGAAAGCCTTCGATTCAGTCGAGACCTGGGCAGTGTTACGGTCACTACAGCGGTGCCAGATCGACTACCGGTATATCGAAGTGTTGAAGTGTTTGTACAGCAAGGCCACCATGTCTATCCGACTCCAGGACCAGAGCACAAATCCTATCCAATTGCAAAAAGGGGTGAGACAGGGAGACGTTATTTCTCCGAAACTGTTCACCTCTGCATTGGAGGATGTTTTTAAGCTTCTGCACTGGGAAGGACATGGCATCAACATCAATGGCGAATACATCACTCACCTTCGATTCGCCGATGATATAGTCATAATGGCAGAATCGCTGGAGGACCTTGGCGCAATGCTCAGAGACCTCAGTAACGTTTCTCAACAGGTGGGTCTTAAAATGAACATGGGCAAGACTAATATCATGTCCAATGCCATGATATTAGTCATTACCCATGCCGGTACAAGTTGGGAACGATACCATTCAAGTTGTAGACCACTATGTCTATTTGGGTCAGACGATTCAACTAGGTAGGTCCAACTTCGACAAAGAGGTCAACCAACGAATCCAACTCGGATGGGCAGCGTTTGGGAAACTTCGTCACATCTTCTCGTCGCAGATACCGCAGAGCCTCAAGACGAAAGTCTACAATCAGTGCGTGTTGCCAGTGATGACTTATGGCACTGAGACTTGGTCGTTAACTATAGGCCTCATATACAAGCTCAAAGTCGCGCAGCGTGCTATGGAGAGAGCTATGCTCGGAGTTTCACTACGTGATAAGATCCGAAATGAGGAAATCCGTAGAAGAACGAAGGTCACCGACATAGCTCTCAGAATTAGCAAGTTGAAGTGGCAGTGGGCAGGCCATATAGCTCGCAGAACCGATAACCGTTGGGGAGTAAAGGTTCTTGAATGGCGACCACGAACCGGGCGACGCAGTGTTGGAAGGCCCCCCACCCGATGGACCGATGACATTCTAAAGGTTGCGGGAAGTCGGTGGATGGAAAGGGCTCAAGACCGTTCGTCGTGGAACTCTTTGGGGGAGGCCTATGTCCAGCAGTGGACTTCTACAGGTTGTTGATGATGATGATGATGATCGTCATTTTAAGAAAAAAACAAGTAGGTAGGTACATAGTTGAACAAAATAAGTGCCATTTATCCAGTTCAAATAATTGTTTTGTCATCGTCATCACTCAGAGGTACTCAGAGATGAATTAATTTTTAACAATATTGTCAATTCACATCTTGTTCAAAGTAATGTAAGATTATTTTCTATGTTTTCTCGACGACTTTTCTCCAGTTTGTTGCAGTGCCAGCATTTTTCCAGTGCTGAAGGGTAGCTCAGTATTATTATGCACTGCATGAACTTTTATTTGTGCACAAATAAACTCGATAGCATAGTCAATGTACTCAACTTGTCGACCCGAACAAAAAATCGAATGAAATATTTCAATTTTTTGGGTAACATCTTTAGTGACACGATTTGACACGAGTAACTTATATCTACTAACGTAAACTTGTAACGACGTTCGGTTTATTTAGAATTTTTCTTTTTATAATTTTAAAAAGGTTTATTCGTTAAAAGAAAATCGTGAAATTAATGGATTTAGATATTCCTTCTTAATATTCTAATAAATATATATAATATCTGAGAAAATTCGTCCAATTGTGCCGTTATAATATTGAAAAAATAAATAATATTGTGTGGCCGCCGTTACAAGTTTATTTTGATGAAGTGTCAAATGCCCGTCAAAAATGGCTTTTATGCGTAGCCGCACTGTAGTCCCACCCAATGTTGTATGTTGCTTGTCCGCCCATAAGTTGGTGTACCTAATGTAAAACCTACCTAACCAGAAATTGTTTTGCTGGGAGTAGGTAGGTATATACTTATTTTTTTAAAAATTGGTATTAGTAATGGTAGAGATCAGAAACGCTGTTACTATCTGCTCATCATTTTTTGTTGAAGGATTGATCATAAAACGAAGACAAATGCAAATTATTGGTTTCAAAATAGTGTTGTTTTCTTGAGTAAGGTTCGGGGTCGGCAACGCGTGCGTGATGCTTCTGGTAACCACTTACCAAGGGGTGGGTCGTTGAGTACCTTAGCTTGGTTGCCGCCTTAGTTGTAAGTATTAAAAAAAAGTTGTAAGTAATTTACTTTTATGATTTTATATTGTTCAGAATTATTATATTTTGTTTATTTGCTGAATTCAGAAAAAAACACTGGTATTTTTAACGGTTACTGTAGCGCCATCTTTCATCTTTGAACAAAAACTTTTTTACAATCTTCCGGCCGGCCGCACCGCCATCTAGCAAAAATTGTCAAAACTATACTGTGAGTGAGCTGGCTGGCTTTTATATAATGCAAAGAGGATCGACACGCGCTGCACCGACCATGCTGTCGGTCGCGACGTCATTGTATGTTTGGTTCAGGAGATTTTTCATAGATAGCGCTAATATTGCCCGCAATGCCCGCCCGATGCCTACATTGGATGACCGCTCGACCGTAACGTCGTTTTAACTAGTACCTTATCTATACCTAATAAATATTGTCAATCTAAATGTGGCTTTTATTGACAGATAACCATGTTCCCATGGTAATTTACCTCCTTACAACCCATAAGTACGTAAAGGATAATAAAAGCACAGATAACATAATACTACTAAAGGAAACGCAATATCATCACAAAATGTGTTTCACCCGCAGGAGGTCCATGACTGACTGAAAGGCCTCCCTAGATTTCCAGTGCGTTATGTTACGAGGGAATTAGTACTTCATCCGGTTTTTTTTACCTTTGTACAAAAAACATTATACCTAGCGCAAATGGTAGGTACGCACGCAGTACCTACAGTTGAAAATGGCTAGATGCATGCTTAGTTTTTGAGTTTTTGCACCATACATAACATTTCCTACTGTGATCATCTTACTTCTTAATATCCTATCCTACTTCCTATCCTATCCTACTATCATCATATTACCTATAACATTATAAATGCGAAAGTTTGTGAGGATGTTTGTTTGTATGTTTGGATCTCAGAATACATTCTGTATTCTGAGGTTTGAATGTTGGTTGTACAATCACGCTGTAACGGCTCAATCGATTTCGTTGAATGAAACTTGGATTAGAAAAAATTGCATGCAGCCTTATCCTAAAACGTTTTTTTTTTGTTTAGGCCCTATAGATTACCGAGCCTACGCCAAAGTATATAGTTTTAGAAATAAGAATCGAGCGGACGATCAGCGATGAGTGGAAACCAAATACATACCTAGTAAGTTTTGTAATCTTTGGTTGGAGCGGAGTTTCCGAACGAACTAATCGCAGTTTGCGCGCGCATGCGTTCGAGGCTTGACGTGTTGGGTAGGAATGTCAGATTAGTCTCCGAAAATTCGTAAATCGTAGCCGGTGCCGCGGTAAATGTGATTATTTTTGGCATTTTGAATCCCTGTATTATAAAAAAATGGACAGAAACGAGCGTAAAACGAACTCCCGTGGCCACACCATCAGCATGGATCGAGAATCGAAGTACATTTTGCGAAAAATCATTGTGGATTTCGTGATACTGTTTATCAGTAAGTTAATTTGTTTATATTGTTATGCCTTGTCATTGCTAAGCTTTTATTAGGTGTATCCCTGATTTAACAGTGTATATTGAACATAATTCTTCCTGAAACATCACAGTTAAAATAACTACAACAACAGTGGTAGGTAGGTTATTTTATTTCGATGGATTTAAAAATGACATTTTAGCAGTACGTAACTACAATGGACTTCGCATTGACGTTCTATAAACGGAACGGTAAAAGTGTGCTTAGGTACGGGCCTAAGCACCCTTTTCTCGTTACATATTCATCGCTGACTTACAAGGAAGAGGAAGAGAAAAATGTATGACCAACCATTAAATTTTGTTTATGAAAGATAACCATAAATAAATTATTATTATATGAATTATGTATGTTCTGAATCAGTGAGATTCTAATAATATCCATTCAGGGCCTATATTATTTTCTTTAACACAGTCAAAAAGAGACAATGAATGAACACCTAAGAATGAATGAATAAGTTTGAATTGTTCTGATGTAAGTTTTTAAGAATTTATGGGAATTAATTATACCTACAACAAAGAACATGAACTATTACTATTTTATGTACGAATTAATGCATATTAGGAAAAAGGTACTTGTTTGCCTTGTTTTGTCTCACCATATTTTGACGAGCGTAGATAGTTACAAGCCAGTCAGCTAATACAGAATACAATAATTTATATTCCTTAGAAAAACATAGAAAAATGTTCCAATAATAAAATAATGTACCTACTATCACTATAGTATAAAGAAAAAGTAACCAGCCCATTGCTACTCCGTTGCTCCATTGCTGTTTAAACATTGAACATTTGAAGTGCAAGAGCGTGAAACAGTAATGCATTAGAAACTCATTAATAACAAACAGTCGAAGCCTTTAGTTATGGTGATTTTCTAATGTGCCATATTTTGGCATTGATTTTTATGAAATGCTAGTAAGAAGGTCAAATGGATTCTCAGAATCAAGCTAATGAACAAAAATTAAGTACTTTCATGTCTACTTACAAATTGAAGGGGCGATGGACATCTTCAAAGGTCTGATTGCCTGGGGATTTGAGAGAATGTCTGACTCGGTGGCATAGGGGTCAAGTGCGTGTCTGAGACGCAAGGGGTGCAGGTTCAATTGCTGCTGTGGGCCGAATGTTTGCACGATCTGCAAATATTTGTTTTGGGTGTTGTGGTACCATGGTACTTTTAGTTTCTGACATCCTCTACACAGGGAATCCTTGTGTGGGGTCAGGACTATGTATGTGACTGTTGGGTATTGGTTATTTTGGGTATTCATAGGGATCAAAGTCGTGAGCCTATAATCATAATAACCTCACAAACAGGACCTACATACAACATCAAACCGCAAAACACTCAACCAAAAAAATATTTGGCTTGCTTGCTTTAGTGCGGTCCAAAACTAAATTCAATATTCCCATACATTTTCATGCAACTGTTCTGCAGTATCTTTACACATCCACATTAGCACATGTCCAGCTTGTGTTCTCACGAGACAGAGGAGCCATTGTCCAATGTGGTTGACGGCCTTTCAGACTGTAATTGAAGCACACTTGTAATCATTTTTATTCTTGTTACGCAGTACACTATGGTGGGGATATTGTTAAGAGATGCTTTGGAGATGCCTCTTAATAATATTAAGTGTAGATATACTGTATACTGACTGCTTTGGACATGATGCCTTTTAACATTAAGTAAAATATAGAGTTATACTGACTGATTTGATTAGCTATTTGGTACTAAGTTATTATTATTTTTATAGTATGTATTGCAGTGTTAACTGCTGTCTTATTTGATTTGTCCATCCAAAGATTGTCTGGAAGAGATCGCTTTTAGCGTAAGGCCGCCCATTGTACGTAACATTTATTGTTTCTTCCTATGTTTTTTTTATTTGTGTACACACTCTTTCAAAGAGTGCCACGATGAACGGTCTTGAGCCACCCACTGTCTTCCCGAAACCTTCACAGTGTCGTCCGGTTCGTGACCGCCATTTGAACCTTAATTCGTCGGCTGCCAACGGTTGTCGGTTCTGCGAGCTTTATGGCCTGCCACTTCAACTTATTCTGAGAGCTATGTCGATGACATTTGTTCTTCTACGGATATCCTTATTTCAGATTTTATCATGTACTGAAACTCCGAGCGTGGTTCTCCTCATAGCTGGTAGGTAGGTACTAACTTCCGTAGGTAGGTAACTATGTCGGTACTGAAGAGTACTTTTAGGTACCTAATAGTTAAAAGTAATGTTGTAAAATTAGCTGCAATTATGTGTTATCAACTTCCTTGCCACTACTTATCAATTAGACCAAGGTTGAATTGAAATCATGCTAGTTTCAGTTCATATGCATAATAGGTAGGTACAATTATGAACTTGGGGATATGATAAGAGAGATTTGGCAACGTCTGTTTGTTTATCTCGGCTCCTGTACATTGAGCTACGTCAAGGAGTGTAAGAACACTTAGTGGTGTTATATCTATACAGTCGGTTCAGAGAGCACTGGTAGAGTGGTGGTACCTGCCTTCCGATCCTAACGCCTACTTATAGGTACATTGGGTACTAGTGCTCTGAAACAGTGAAGGAAAAAATCGTGAGCTAACAAGCATATCATATCCTAGAACCTAAAAACACGAAGGCATGTGCATGAAAGTATGCATACATTCATCCTTTCACCACACGGGTTTTACCGCGGTCATTGGCCCTGCTCAACCACCACACTTAAATCTGGGCACGTATCAAATGCAGAATGACCTAAAATGCCATGTCAAAATTTTGATTTGAAACGCATTAGAAACTAGGTGAAGCCACTGTTGTTTTGCGACCATCATCATCATCATCATCATCATGAGCCTTTATTTGACAATTTTAGGACATAGGCCTCTCCCAGCCTTTTCCATGCCTGGCGGTTTGATGCCTTCCCTCATCCAGTCACGGCCCCTATGTGCCTTTTTGCGATCAAGCTTATAAGAAACAGGCAAAAAACACAGCGCGCGTGCCTATAATATTTGACCTTTTTCACAAATGGAATGTGGAGCTTAGTATGACCACGTCGAATGTACGAACTGTCGAGTGAGTAAATTGTGAGACGGGTCTAGTCCTCCAGGTCACACCTGTGGACCCCAGGATGTGAACGGGGCACTCGCGGCAGGCAATTGGCTGTCAAAACATCCGACACGCAAGCCCGCTGTCGGATTACCCGTATCCGCTAAAGACTGCTGTCATTTTTGAACTTCTGAGAGGCGGTAAAAGTGCACAGTCGAGTCGGCAAGCGTCTTTAAGGTTCCGTGGAAAGTTATCTACTAATCGTTTCGTTTTTAATTACATGAGTTATGCTACACTCTCATGCTACTATCTCTCTACGCGCTAGAATTCTCTTGTTAAAATTTTGACAACTTTTATTTACTACTACTAGGGTAGTTTTGAAAAATGTATGATGCAGTATTTCACAACTTCATTAACATATTATTTTTGTTTAGTTTCAAGTTTGTAAGTTCAAGGAATACAATTTTTCATATAAACATTTTTATCCATTTTCACCCCATAATGGGTGAAACCCCTATGGGGTGAAAATGGAACTACCAAAATTCCTTTCTTAGTGCACCCCTACACTATAAAATAAAGAAACCGTCCACGTTTCATTCTTCTAGGACTTATTCTATTGATTATCACTTATCAGTTAGTAACGTAAGAGTATTATTATAATTAGAAATATTATGACTATTAGGCCTTTACTTTAAAGTTTACGCGTTTGCGAACGCGCACTAAAGTCACACCGTTATAATTTCCTTGTGGAACCCTAAAAATAAGAACTAAAGACCGTTCTTAAAAATATTCTTTCATTTTCCATTTACGTCGCACGCAACTCATAATTAAATGTCCAAGTTGATATTTTGACGTGGATCTCGTTTTGGTCTGGTCTGCATTTAAAAGCCAGTCACTCGTCATTTGTGATGTTTAACCAGGGACTGAAAGCGGTGGTACCAGTACAGTAAAAACTTAAGTGTACCGCTATCCCATAAAGGTATGGCCATAGCGTTATTTATATCCGATTTTTTATGACTGCAGGTACAATGATACAAATGTTTGCATGATCTGCAAATATTTGTTCCGGGTCTGTTTGTGGTACCGTGCTACTTGCAGTTTCAGATACCCACCACACAGGGAATCCTAGTGTGGGGTCAGTACTATGT
Source organism: Anticlea derivata (assembly GCA_947579855.1). Classification (NCBI taxonomy): domain Eukaryota; kingdom Metazoa; phylum Arthropoda; class Insecta; order Lepidoptera; family Geometridae; genus Anticlea; species Anticlea derivata. Next base: position 9,209,550 of record OX388274.1, on the reverse strand, counting down.
ATGTGACTGTTGGGTGTTTTTTATTTCATCATCGTCATCATCAACAACCTGTATAAGTCCACTGCTGGACATAGGCCTCCCCCAAAGAGTTCCATAACGAACGGTCTTGAGCCTTCTCCAGCCACCGACTTCCCGCAACCTTCGTCGTTATTTATTTATTTTTCTTTAACTCCAATCCAAAATGAACTGCTAAGCACCTTGACACCTGCGTGTAATTACCAAAAGTTATCAGAATATCAAGGCATTCTTGGCAATTATCAGTTAAGTACTACTTAAGTTACTTAAAGTCACCTAAGTGGATGCTAAAGTTATCTCTACGAGGCGAACATGTTGCGTTCACAAATTATGCAGCTGAATATTTCTAGTGTGCGAAGGCGATGCACGCCAAAGAATATAAAAAGCTGTTAGTACAGACAACCCGTTTTTTAATGTCTCCAAAGTGGTGGGATGTCCAGTATTGTCCAGTAATCATCAGACGATGAATTTCCGAATTTAGAAATTATTTGTTGCAGATGCTATGATTTTGTATTGGTTTTAGTAATATTCTACAAGATATATACAAATTTATGATTGGTAAAAAAAATCGTTGGTCTATATAAAGTTTGAAATAAGTTATAAAAAAAATTTTGTAAACATTGTACCAAACAATATGGTGCATGAAGAGAGGCTTCATGCACCATATTGTTTGGTACAATCTAAAAAGTCTTAATTCTATCTGCTGTGTTGGTAATTTAGTAGGTAGTTACGAGTACATGCTTAATAAATTACAATTGTAACGTAACCACAATTAAAACCATTATCGCTTAGCTAATTAAGCTAATGTCTAAGTACTTTGGTTATAAATGAATGAACGTATTAGCATTAGCAACGCTAATTCGTAATAGATCAAACTAAATTATTAGTGAATCATCTACTGACGTTACTTAATATTATGATTGTAGCGAATCAATTTATTATATAACCCACATTTGAGTTTGTAACTAGGTAATTGTTACGTAATCTTGACCATAAGGTAGGTAAAGTTTTTCCACCTCACGATGACTTCTCTGGTAACCTTAATATCATTGATATAAGATTCAAACTGGAATGATTCATGAGCCTTCGTGAAATATAATAATTGTACTTGTATGCTTGCTTCATTATTACGTACGAAAGGAGCCTCTAAGAGGCGCACTTTAATCTACACTAAACTGATTCGTTCAACGATGGTCATAGGCTCTTTCCAGGGCCATCATATGACCAAGAAATATTCAGTGACACGGCAAGCAAGCATTATTATGTATGAGTTTGCAACTCCCTCATCTGTGCCTTCATTTCTCATACTCTTTGCCGTTAATATTATTCTTGGAGAGTATTATTAGTATCTGTATTCTTGAGTGGCGGCTTCTTCAATGCCGTTCACAGAGTTCCCACGTGCATATCTGTATTGATACTCACTACCTGCGTTATCAGATGTATCCTTTTGATTGTAGGTACATCTGGCCGGTGTTGCTACCTGTGTCTGTTGGCTTATCTTTGACACGCGCTCGATTCAATTTTGTCTGCCAAGTTGTCTGACAAATTCACAACTCGCAACTAGAGTATCTTTATTGATTGATCTTTTAAATCTAGAAATCGATCCTATAATTTGGAAGTAATTGACCCTCTGACGGGGTTCGGGGTCGTCAACGCGTGCGTGATGCCTCTCGGTTTGCAAGCTTTCATGGGCTACGGTAACCACACCAACAGGTGGCCTGTAAGCTTGTTTTCCACCTTAGTTGTATAAAAAAAACTCACCTTGACAATAAATTACCAAATGCCGTTTGGCGTTTCATGTTTTATTCACTTTATCAATACGTGCAATTTATATTCCAGGTAAAAACTAACTCTTTATCGATGTCGCCTTATGATTTATCGAATACTACTCATACTCATGTATAGCTGTAAAGTCAGGTGTTTATGTTCCAGGTTATTTGTATTTATAGTAACGTGGGTACTTACAGTTTTATCAGGACGGTAAGAGCTTCTATTTTAGGAACGATAGTATTGCTACTACGGTTAGTGAGATGTCTGTTGGGTTTATTGGTCGTTACGTTGTAATCTATACAGTGTGTATAGATTTATAATCTGTATAGTTTAGTAGGTAGGTATATTATTTTCCTATTAGTACCTATCTTACTTTACTGGAATACATTCGTTCTTTGTGCTACTGATGAACAGATGAAAGAATATCTCAATATTCGTTCTTTTTTCAGTATTTTCTATCCATTCTATTAAAATCAGCCTTTTTTTGGTATTTGTATTACTAATTATCAAACGTACGAGATGTTATGCATCAAGGTTGCTACCTAAAACAGCTGAATGAGTTTGAACTAATTAGGTAGATGATTTTTCAGTGTTTTGTCAACGAGAAATTACGAATTTTCTTGATTGCCAATTGAGCGTAGAATAAGTTCTTTTCGGGATAGTATACAATATATTATAAATCACATTGTGTTAACACTATTTTACAAGGAAAAGATTGTATCAATGAAAGGGGTCACTGTTGCCGTCAATTTATCGGAAACAATTTTACGAGCTTACACTAGTAAACTTGCAACAAGGTATGTACTCATTCCATTAACTGGTTTCGATACAATTGTATCGAGGTTTATCGGCGTATTGTTTTGAATAATCGACCTTTAGTTTCCGTGTTGCCTGGAATTCAATGGCCATGTAATTTTGCCTACCACAGAAAGGGCGAATCGATTTTCTGTGACCCATCTAAATAGATGGGTCACAGAAAATCGATTCGCTAATATTTGTTAGTCGATTCGATTAATAAATATTAGCTATCGACACTTGTGTGGAATACATATTCAATCCACGTTTTCCCTTTGTAATTGTGAGTTTTGTCAGGATGTCCGATCTCTTCATAATAATTAAAGTAGGCATCATGTAGGAACATTATCTAGTTAGGTAAACTCAGATTACATACCTACCATTTTAGCTAACTATGTCACTTTCATCAAGCTCTTTCCAAAGGATATGCAATATCCTATCATTTAATTCCTAAATTAGATATTGTCACTATAAACTCTAGGAACACAATACAGGAACAACATTCCTTGTTTAATTTCAGGATGCAATAATTTTTCGTCTTTCCAATTGGGAGCACTCGTCGTGCAACAGGATTGCAAATTGCAGGATTGAAAAATGATTGTCGTGACTGGATCAAAAACGATTGGCATTTTGAAGTCAGTTGATGAGGAATGGAAGGACGCCTGATTAAGTTGTCAGCTTTCATGAAGGGTTTTAATTGTAGTGACGTGTGAGATGAAGACAGGAGATAAAGATCTTACCGGTTTTAGTTTTACCTCAAATTTTGTCCGACATTGAAGATAAAATAAGACTTCGTTCGAACAGTTTCGAAGCCTCAGCGCCTATTTAAAATATTAATAAGACGATTATGAACAATTTCGGTAGTGCTAAGACTATAATATGATGAATTTGACTTGAGGTTGAGCGGCAGGCTAAGTATTTCATAAGCTGACCCTTTTCTAACACAAGCATGGGCTTCTATACTCTGAAATTACAAGAAATGTAAGGACTAACAAATATTTGAACACTTTTAGTAACGACCTCACACTTGCAGCAAACAAATTTATTAATGGTCAAACAAAAGGCGTTAGACTGCAAACAGTAGACCCCGCAGGTGTGAACGTAGAAATTCTCGAACAACTGGAAAGAAGAAAAGCATTGTCGGTAAATAGATCAGTAGGTAATAGTTACAACGGTAACCAGTTCACCAGTGATACAAAGCCCGCAAAAGGTTCCTAATAGTAACTTAAGAAAGAAGTAGGAACATTATTCAATCTCTTGTTTATTTATTAAATAGGATCGCCAACAGCACATGTATCAAACATTCATTATGAACTAGACTAGATGTAGACTAAGACTGATACATTAGATAATCTAGATAATAGGCGAACACAGCACTGGTCTTTTAATTCTAAATGACATCAATTTTCTTCTTCACTATATGGATAATGGGTCTCCTGCCCCTAACTAACAGTGACCAGCATGTGATTCATGATAGCTTGTAGCTGAATGTTAAAAGTTTTTATCTAAGTAACAACTTATCAGTAGACAACCTCTACTAGTATTTGCGTGCCTCTTAGAACCTTGAATTAATTGCAAATGAATAGGCCATAAGGAGAGTTTAACCTAGTTAGCAAGGTTAGCTAGCACAGCATTTGCAGGTGATCACTTGCAACGTGATTATGCAAGCCATTCTATTCGAATTGCTAGGCTCGATTCTTATCGAGTAAGACGGGCACCCGCTAATCCTTTCACAGGCTTCACACTATATTTTCATGGTTTCTGAATTCGCGATCATCCCTTTATTTTCCGTCTAGTCATTCTAATAATGCAGCATCCCACTCCATCCTTTCCGTAACAAGCGATACCCTCCTACTTACTGCAAATCAGGCACTTACTTCAATAAGTATGGTTCTGTTGCTTGCACTTTTCACAATGGTTCGAGCGCTAGATTGCTCTTAATATGCTCCCACTTTGCTCGGAGGAAGTTACAAAATTACTGCATCCGTACGCGCCTTCTAATTGTGTTCAATATAATAAACGCTGGGGATCCCAGTTGGCTACCTATAATATTCGATTATAATTGCACATTTAGCAAGCAAGTTCGTGTCCTCCTTCCTGATCTAGGCTATTTTGCCTTTCATCCAAGAACTTGAGATACTAATACAAAAGGTACCTACCGAATTTTGTTTTGCTTTGTGTGCATTATAATTGATTCTAAATTTTCGGTCATTTCGCTAATGACTTTGCAGTTAAATTGCTGATCGAGGTGATTGACTTTTAAATGAGTTCAAACCGAAATATCGTTTCAGGTCATCAATTTAAAATGTCTCCTGTACAGATTCGATAAAGAGGTTTTATCGACAGTTAAACTGAATTGCTCAATAAATAATATCGTAATGTTCTTTTGGAAAAAATACAGACATCAAATATTTAAGAAATAAATAAAGGAAATAACCTTACATCTCTACTCTAATAAGGGACGTTGGGAACTGTACATAGTTTACAAAGAATCTTTTATCCGTTTCAAGCAGGAAGTCTCTGCTTTAATTGTCATAAGACCCTCGCATGCCCGAGGGTAGATCAAGCACCATAAATCAACCTCAACGTTATCTCTGTCTAATGAAATAAAACTCTCACACCCTCCCCGCCTCTACAAAGGAATAATTAATGCTGGCTAAGGATTTATGACTCCTTAATGCTACACCCACGCGATTTGTACTTAGTTCACGACTCGTACAAAACGACAGGTTATCTTAGACCTAAACGCTTGCTGAAGATTCTGTCCCAGTTGCAACTTTAACAGAGAGGAATAAGGATGTAATTATGAATGGTTTTGAAGATTCGAATCTCGAAGGCGCTGAATGAAATATAGCTTTGGAGGATGCGAAATGAATGAGCATTAATACAGATTTGCAATACTTTATAAGTGTCAGAGAAAGATTAATTTTCTTATTAAAATTATGCATACAATTTATCAACATAGCAACACTTAAAGAGCAGGAAGAAGGTGTCCAAAGAAATACCTTATTAACCATGAGTAACTGATCTATTGAAATATCCGCAAATGAAGGTTTACGAAGTATAATAAAAATCGCCATTGGACACACTTTCTTCCTTTTAAGGATCTTTTCCTCAAAGAACCAAATATGATGGTGTCAGGTTTTGTCTCCAATGAAACATCAATGCTTCTGGTAGAAGCTTACCTTGTGATTCCATAATGGTATCTATTACAGCTATTCTGATGGTAATACGAAAGGTGACCTTAGATGGAAAGACCAACTGTCTTAAGAGCTAGAGATTCTTCAGATTATAGAAAATCTTCCTGTTAAATTAATAGATAAAGATATTGAATATAAACAATTGTTTGAAGCTGCGATGGTATCTTTTATTAATGCTTGGAGCCGGAGTGGGTCCGCTGCCTGACTCGTACATAAATCTCACACAGTGTATAGTGTTAGTAAGACGAAACTCAGAGATACAATAAATATTAACAAGAAAGCTTTCTAGCAAGGCAAAGACAATAAATAAAGCATCGTTACATTAGTAACACATTAATTAACACAATATTACAATGAATCCGAAATTTTTCATTTCAGCACTGTGCAAAATCCGCTGTTTTGGGTTCAAATCAGTTCAGACTCAATTATTCAGCTGTTTTAGGTAGCAATATTGATGTCAGACTTCTCATATGTTTATTTATTAGTTACTAGCTGTTCCCCGCGGCTTCGCACGCGTGATTTTTCATACAAACGTTTTAACCCCTTTTCACCCTCTTAGGGGTTGATATTTTAAAATTCCTCCTTAGTGGATGTGATTGTCATATAGGGCAGCTACTGTCCGAATTTAAGCTTTATAGCTTCATTGGTTTGGGCTGTGGGTTGATTCCACGTTGAGGCCTTGTATATACAGCGGACTATCATGGTAAATAGTCCAAAAACAGTAGATTTGTAATAGTTCGGAAAAAATATTAGCCATTTAGTTTTAAAAATAGGATTATTTTCTTTTAGTTAATAAAATAGCCCCATTCAGGATAGAAACACCTTTTATATTTAACAAGACGACACTGATAAGTTTTTCAATCACTCATGTCTCTCTTTCAATTTATCATCTCCAAGAAGAATATTTTCTCTATAATCTGAGCGGCTGTCAAATCCGATATTAAAGTAGACTCAAACGAGTCGCTTATCGGTCGAACACCGGCGCGGGCGCATAATAAATGACTCATTAGTTCATTAATGCGTTGACCAATGTCAAATTTGTTCACACACGTGGCAATACCGGCAATTAAAATTGTGTATACTATAGATTAAAAAGCTATAATGGAGTCTATCAACATCACGACAAACCTTTCTCTCGGTTTCTTTGATGTCGTGCCGTTTAGTTTGATGTTGTGGTATTATAAAATTGTAATTATGTTTATTTACGTAGGACTAGCGACCCCACTCCGGCATCGCATGTTGTCAGATTTTATGTTAATCGTGAAGTTTTCTAAATGGTAGTGAATATGGCTTTTTAATCCACTCAGAAGTTATTTATAAGTTACACAGAATACACCCAATAAGAAATAGCGTTTCTTCTACGACTTTTGGAAATACGACATTTTCATTGACGATATGCGAAAATCAGCTGTTTTGGGGTTAAATCAGTTCAAATTCAGTTATTCGAGCCGATAAAGTTACTGAATGTTTATGAAAACCCCTTATCGGAATCGTATATGAGTTACGGAACACTATAATACATTATTCCTTCTGGTTTTCTATTTCATCATAATCATCAGCCAGATAAAATCCACTGCTGAACATAGACCTCCCCAAAGAGTGCCATGACGAACGGTCTTCAGCCTTCCATCACTGCGTCTCGTGGCCGCCATTCGAAAACCTTTGTTCCTTTTAACCTGGTTTTATTTTTACGTAATTACAATAATTATTTCTCTCTGTTGAACATCGCTAAGCACATTATATTCTATCTGCAGTCAAATGTTTGGATGTAGTGGTATGAAACAAGGAACACTCTTACTTTAATGGTGTCTTTTAACAACTACCCATACCTAAGCTGTATAAAGTCGGTTGGGATTTACGATAGTTTTATTATAGTGTGAATGGAAATGTTGAATTGGATCTTCGTGTCTTAATAGGCCCTCAGTCCACTGAAGTCTCAACTTCTTTACAGGGTTCCGTACCTCAACAGGATGAAATGGAACGCTAATAGGATCAGTTTGTTATCCGTCTATCTGTCAAGACACTTTTGCTCGTGAAGGGCTAAAGATATTCACTTAAAATATACCAAATATAAAGGTCTGTGAGCTTGCAGCGTCCTAAAAAAAATGAAGCTTCTAACTCATCATTTCAGCCGTACGACGTCCACTGCTGAACATGGCCTCCCCCACAGACAGAGCAAATTCCTTATCATGTGGGGGGATTTGCCCATACTCACCACGCTGGGCATGCGAGTTGGCGAGCGCAGTTAGAGCTATCGTTGTTAAAATTAGGGACGCTGCTGCCCATCCCCTAGCTTTTTTCCCGTAGTCGCCTCTTACGACATCCGCGGATAGGTAGATATAGAGGGCCTATTCTTTAGCCGGGGCCACCACGGCCTAAATTCAATGAGATCAAAATGTGACTGAATTTTTATGTGGAATTGGCAAAAATGAAAAACCTACCTAGCCTATAATGCTAGTCTAGGTAAAGAACTCGCTTTATTCCATGTTTCATCGAAATCGGTTGAACCTTTACGGCGTGATTGAACCTCAAACGTTCACATATTTTATAAAATTGGTAGGAAGTATGATGAGTAGGGTTGGTAAAATAGTAACGTAGTTGGATCCTTGCCGGTATGTTTAAGTTGACAGTGGGCCTTATTTAGTTTGTATGTGGTGTGGTATGGATAGTTTGTCTGCTTTTACGCCTTTGTTTACATAGGATCTTAATACGAAGATGCAGTAAACGAAGTGCTTTCCCATTGATTTTGTAATGCAACGAAATTAGATTATTTTATGTGATTCTCTAAGAGTTTACTTGAATGCAACCATTGCATCCTTTGAACTTTGGATAAAACTGTGAAAAAAAACCGAAACTAAGTATTGAAGGAATCAAAAATTTAGGACATATGATGTGCCCTAAAAAGCATATATTTAGAAATTCGTGGACGCTGCCTATCTCTACACGCAAAACAATAAGTTTGTGACTAACCCATTACCTAATTAAGAGTCTTCTTGAGGACGCTTTCTACTAGTAGAGATCAGGATAAATTGAGCTATCTATAGATCGTTTGCAAAAGTCATCAGATAGCTCAACTATTTCTTGTGTATTTACAAAATCGTTAGTTGTTAGTATTTGTACTAGTTTAGATTTTCATATTAAATGAACGATTAGTTTTGATAAGGAATAATAAATAAATAATAAATAAATATTCCGGACATATTACACACGGTCAACTGATCCCAAACTAGGCATAGCCTGTATGATGGGTACCAGAGACTGATATAAATAATAGAGATATATTAAACACCCAGACACATAACAAACATCTGTGTTAGTCACAAATGTTTGTCCAGTGCGGGAATCGAACCCGCGCCCTCTAGCGCAGAAGGCAGAGTTACTACCAACTGAGCTATGAGGCCAGTCTGCTTTTTATTTTCATTTATTACACTAACGAAGGGACATAGCATGTTTATGATGACAAATACATTAAACGTCGGTCCTTTGCAGTTGCTTGATTAATAGCAATTTTAATAGAGCAATTATGGCGGCGAATGCAAGCAAGAGCCTTGCTTTTTGCCGCCTATTTGACCGCGCCGTAATCATTTCTCGTTTACTCCAAGGAGCAAGATTGTTGAAGAACTCTTTTTATGTTTGTATTCATCTGCTTCGATTTCGATCTATAATCAACATTAAACAGCATAATTTGCACTATGAATAGTCCGTAGATATTTATAGGAATTTATAGGTAGGGTTGTTTACCTAGAATAGCATACAGGATACTTTATTTTCATTTTCATTTCATTTCATTTCAAGCACACACATAAAGTATACTTTATATCTAGCTACCACGCGCGCAAAGCCGGGTTTAAGCTAGATCCATACTAAAGTGTGTTAACTGGACCGTGGACCAGAGGCATGTTGCCCACTAGGCAAAGGATCCATCCAACATAGCTGTTGGATGGATCCTATAGTTTTATTTTTTGGCAGCAACTAGACTTATAATCATTTATTTTATCTTTTAATCTCTTTCATTTTTTCATAAACGTGGTTTTAGTCATAAACATTGTCAGACTTTTTAGTACGAAGAACTCTACATATTCCAAAGTTTCATCGAAATCGGATGAACCGTTACGGCGTGATTGTTGAACACAACATCCTCATAAATTTTCATCTCTATAATATAAGCAGGATTGAAGTGTTATAACAAGAAAATCTAAGCAATAAATCACTGTCTTGTATAAGATATAATACATAATTGCTGTAGAAATATGGTAGCAATATTAACAATCAGAATGACTATAAACAACTCGAGCTGTTGAATTAAAATTATTTCATTTTCTTGTTTAGGAAATTGAGCCATAAAGTATGCATTACAGATGACATTTCTATGCATTTATTTCCATTATATGGAACGGTTTATATTCATAGAAAACTGCGTCTATCGCTCAACTGTATTGTTATGCTAATGTATGTTAAGTCGTATTTTCATATTGTAGGTAACAAACAAGCTCGTTCTTCGTACGCATTTGCAAGTACTTCAGTGTTTAGTGTAAGGACGCTTGGCATTTCCACATTCACGACATTGATATTGCTTTTGACTTCCAAGTGTTGTGCAGACTCTTCTCTTCCAAATGCTTTCACTGTACCTTAGTTTCACTTTCACTTTGATGTAATATTACTCAGTTAAATATTTCAGTAGCAACAATCCTTTGACTTTTTTTTATTTCCCATTCTCTCTCATCTCCCATTGTTTGTATGAGTGACGTTTAAGACTGCTGTTTATGCATTTCTTCTGACCTTAAGCCGTGTTGGCCTAGTGGGAGGTACCCAACTTTCAATCCGAAGGCGAACCCGGTCGCGCACCATTGGGTTTTTTTATTCGAAAGTGCGCATTAATTTAACACTTACTTAAAACTGTCCAGGAAAACACCGTGAGGAAACCAGTAAGTATTCTTATAAGCTTACAAACTGTCACGTATGGAATACGTTATAATGTTAAGACGTAAGTACCTCTGACTACCCCACTTAAACATCTTAAAGGATCGCCTGGGGATCTGGGAGGAGTCTGCCTTGCTTAGGGATAAAAGTTGTGAGAATATTTCTATATTTTTTTCCTACCCTTAACTTTCTTGATCTACCTTTCTTTTCTTGTGTGATGCTGAGTGTTTTTGTCTTTCTCCAACCACAATACTTAAGGTGAAATCTAGGTAGTCGAAAACAGTTCTAAGGCCAAACAATTGAGTGAAATTTCTGAATGGTGCCAATTGTGCTGTGTCGCATGTTTTAGATCCGTCTATTCTGAGACGCTTTTGATGTCTAGATTCTTAATTAATCTGAGTTAGAAATCCGCTACATATCAGTACGAAATGCAGCTCTAGGTCAGCCCTTGGGTGAGACAAACCGTGGATTCAAAAGTTAAGCGATTCAAACGCTTGCAGTACATAGATGACTTTTTATCGATGGCCAATGTCATCGCTTTGTCTGATGTCTACGTGCGCTGATTCAATAAGGTCATTCAACAGTCTTATGTCTATAGAATCGTTTGTTTTCCTTCTTTATTGTGGTTGTCCAAATCTGATACCGAGAGAGTTGCGTTTTCCTTCCCTGTGTTTTTATTAGCATTAGCGGTAAGTGCATTTTGTTGATAAGATAGAATCGTAAATACCGGGCCTCTGCGTTATCGGAACACATTAAAGTGAAACTTTGAAGCTTTCTCACAAAATAATCTTAATTACAGACAGCCAAAATCACTAACAAGTTTTAAAATTAATACATAGTAACTATTGATACAGTTTTGAGAAAACATTCCCTGTTATATTCTGTATAGAGGACTTTCTAAAATAAGCATTTCGATTAATCCTTTATCAAAGCTCACATTATATTTCCGAAAACATACCACCGCCTTCCATCTCTCAGATGGGGTCATTGAGCGATCGACTCCATTAAATGACCAACACAAGTGTGTATTACGTGTACTAATGGTGATGGTAATGTTTTGATTGTAGATGACTTTGAGAAAATGCAATGACCTTCTACAGAGACCTTTCATTATACAAGATGATTCATGATACTATCCCGAAAAGGCTTAAAGAAGGGCTTTCTCTCATTCTAGTCATAATCCTTTCTATTGTCTTACACGTATTTATAATCTTTCAGAAAATCCATCTATATGTTCGCCTTCAACATAGATTGTTCTGAGTGATTACAACTCGTGTATTTTACATTTCTTATAATAATAGCAACACGTAATTACTCTGTCGAAGTATACAGTGCCGCCATTCATGCAGCAATGTTTTTATTCGAACTCTACACACGTAACATATTAAATAGAATTACTCACATCGGGACTCGGGTTCGGTAATGGGAGTGCATTGTGGTTGTTTTGACTGGGCTTTGTGTGTACTTTGAAATCTAAATGAAAGGGGTTGTCAACTGGATTACCAGCTTGTAATAGGCAAGCCGTGTTGGCTTAGTGGGATGCCAAAGACAAAAGGCGTTTATTTCAATAAAATCACTAAGATCACTTTGAAACGTCTTAGAAACTAACGTGATCTTAACCGTGAAGCAAAACAGCATAAGGAAACCCGGGGTTTAGTCAGCTACGCGCGTAATGACGATGCTTACTCTATCTAATCAAAAGTTCCACCTGACGCTATATTGATTTAGAATAGATCTAATAAAGCCTTTTTCAAATAAGTTTTTCAATGTGGTCAAATAATACATACGTGTATTTTATTTATTAATTTTAAATCTGATGTGGGTACTAGTTTTTCTTTTACAACACATTTTAGAGATTTCTTAAGTACGTACCAAAGTGTTCTTTTAATAAACGAATTACTTTTGACATCTGCGTTTAAAGAAAGAGTATGTAATTGTAGTCAAGACGTAGTCTTTAAAATACAATTCGGTCCTGAGCTTAAATAAAACCTATAAATTTTCGAGGCATAAAGAACAACAACGACATACAATAAAGTTATTAAGTTGCGAATGAGTCAACTTGGAATATAGCACTGCGAGGTACTTAACTATATTTTGAAAAGACATGTTAATTCCCTCCGTAATAAATCGTAAATATGTGGAAGCATTGCAAAATCGAATGGAGAGCAGATAAATTAAATAAAATTTACATTATCAGCGGGTGTGCCGAATGAGGCTTTAGCAGCGGTTGTAAATATTCACATACGTCGTATATGGATGATATACCTAATTCATTCAAAATCGAATTCATGTATGAATTACTAGCTACCGCCCGCGGCTTCGCTCGCGTGGTACCTTCATAAAAAGTAGCCTATATGCTATTCTAGGAAAAGAACTCTTTATATTCCAAGTTTTAACTTAATCGGTTGAGCCATCACGGCGTGATTGAATATCAAACTTTCGCGAGAGATACCTCGACTTACTTTCGATCTGAAGGTCGTGGGTTCGAATTCCAGGCGTGCACCAATGATTTTTCTATTCATAAAATATATATGCGCATCAACACGTGCCCAAAACGGTGAAAGAAAACATCGTGAGGAAATCCGAGGCTTAGTCAGCTCCGCCCACCCGTATTGACTATATCTTTCCGGTGGATAAGGCTGAGAAGATGGCATAGGTGCTGGGTAAGCTTACTCCATCTAAACATGTCCCAGGCACTACAACGTCCATTTAGTGAGTAAAAAGTTCCACCTGATGCTGTATAAATCATCTAGAATAGAAGTAATAAGGCTTTACTTAGTAACGAAAACTTCGAATCAAATAAGATGAAGGAGAGGAATACTATTGAAGCGACGAGAAGCGTCAATGCCATTGCCAAGCATGAAGATAAAAATTCAATGAACGTTATTGTAGCAGAATACCATAAAGCAACTATGAATCACCGAATAGTTGAACCCGTCTCGTCTATTTGGGCCAACAACCCGTCACTTGCATTATGTGGTCTAGCATCAGATTACTGCGTGTATCACACATCGTAATTTACGCCTCAAGTAACATACACTCTTCATCCACTGAAGCATCAGTAACATTATAGGTACGCTTGATGTATGCATGGTTGCTGCAGTCATCTTAGAATAATACCCGAGCGTCGCATTATAAGAAGTCGCTCTGGTAATCTGTTGGGGTATTTGGCCATACTCACCACGATAGGCACGTGGGATGCAGAGCGCAGTTAGAGCTATCGTTGTTAAAATAAGGAACGCTAAAGCATTAGATGCCCTACGGCTGAACCTATTCTGCAGAGGGTGCTTCCGACTGATAAGATATATAGAAACATATATATTGGGGACGCTTCAGTAGATAGAAGAATATAGATCAGATAGAAGAACGACGATACTCGTAAAGGTATGGTCGCAAGAAGCCTCTACAACGAGCTCTTAAAATAAGTACAATGAATGTTAAATACCATGATATTTCTAACGAGGTCCAGTATGGGAGTCACCTCGAAGCAAAGGCTAAATTAACTTCCAAAAAACTTGGAGTTCTTAACCGTGCCAAACAGTATTTCACACCGACTCAACGCCTATTGCTTTATAAAGCACAAGTTCGGCCACATGTGGAATACTGTTCTCATCTCTGGCACGGCGCCCCCAAGTATCAGCTCCTCCGCTTCGACTCCCTTCAGAGAAGAGCCGTCAGAATTGTCGACGAACCTAAGCTCACTAGTAAGCTGGAGCCCTTGAGCCAGCGCTGTGATATTGGCTCGCTCTGTGTGCTCTATCGGCTTTACAATGGTGAGTGTTCTGAGGAACTATTTGACCTCATACCCGCATCGAGGTTCTACCATCGGACCTCGCGTCACCGGAATAAGGCTCATCCACATCTCATCGACACGTGGGTATCTCGAACCACTCGTTTTATGAGATCCTTTCTCCCCCATACGTGCAAATTGTGGAATGAGCTTCCTTCCGAGGTTTTTCCGCTAACCTACAACATGAAGAGCTTTAAGAAAAATACAAAAAGATTTCTCCAGGGCAGGCAACGCATTAGCAATGCTCCAGGTGTTGCAGATGTCAATAGGCGACGGTAACCGCTTACCATCAGGTGGGCCGTAAGCCTGTTTGCCTCCGTATAACATAAAAAAAAAAAAAAAAAAAAATAAGAGACGGATGGGGTATAGAATTGGACACAGGTGTTGTCAAGATAGATGAGCCATTTAAAACGCAGAATACGGTTGAAATAAGTTACGAAGTTCTAATAAAGATATAATGAGAAAACATTCAGCTATTATAAATATACACTACACAAAACATATAGTTCTTGCTCGATACGAGTAGTAACTAGCGAAACAAAAAAATGTTTATAAACTTATTTTTGGTTATTTTTATATGACTTAAGATGGATAGATTGTGTGAAAGATGTCATGAGTAAGAAAGGAGTAAATACTGATATGACGGCTGATAGAGGAGATGAGAAAAACATGTTATGTTGTGCCGACCCCATATGAAGTGGGATATGGGCAGGGAGATGATGATTTTTATATGACTCATTTTTAAAACACACATAAATTACGAAGACTTTTAAAGAGTCTCATTTAGAAGATGGAAAGAAAATCTAAATCATAGAAAAGCCCCAAATTCATCAACGTTAAATAACACTTTCCAATGATGAAAGAAAGTTTAAATTAAACAGGAAACCACTAAAAGTAACATCAAAGAGGTTCTTTACTTGTCCATTGATAATGTAAACTAGTCGAGCATAAAATTTTAGAGTATCGATCTTTAATAGATAATGGGGTTATGGGAATTGAATAAGCAGCGTTCATGGTAGACTAATGAATAATGCAAGAGTTTGTTCAATACACCTCGGCTCTTGAGCCTAAGATACCGACACCACCATTTCGTAAACCGTTATTGACAATCAATTTTCTTCTCGAGTGATAATGTTCCCAGTGCAACCAAACCTTTATTTGTGTTAACTTAACATCAATTGTAATTCTAGCCAGGCAGAACTTGTTGGAACTGACTATATAATAAGTCACTCTGCGATTAATGTACCCAGAAATACTTTGCTGACTTGGAACAAGAGTCCCAAAACATTTATCTTCTTGCTTTATGTACCGGAAGACTTTTAGGAGTTACGAAATATGGTTGTATAACGGTAAGGTCCTGATCAAGAGTAATCTGATAAGAGCATACCTACATAAAGACCACATCAAACAGGTAAACTGTGCCATGGAGCAATGACATCACCACAACAGATGCTAAGCTTTCTAAGACTAATCCGTAAAACAACGGAACAAAGTTTAGTTTCGTGTAAGAAACCTTTATCGACAAAGTAAAGTTTGAGGTAATCTAAAAATGTAGGTGTTGCCAAACCGGGGTCGTTGACTTTGGTACGATGAAAAAAATGAGCCTATTGAAAAGCAACCGGCTCACAAAGAATGGACGACCGGTTCGCAGGATGTCCCTGTAACGTATCCGCGAGATTTATTATCCCACATCTATACCTCATATTACAGAGGTTGAAAATTTGTTTGTTTGTTTTTATGTAGGGGATAATATCTAGAACTACTGAACCGATTCTTCAAATTCTTTAACTAATGAAAAGCTGCACTATCCTTATGTAACACAGACTATATTTTATTTTAATTAAAATAACTTCATTCATTGCACTTGGGTTAGGTCCTATGAATTATTTCAAATCTGTGACAAGTGTGCGCTAATTTAGTCCGTCGCTTTTTCACAGAATATTTAATTTAAGTTCGAGGTTTAAGAGTTAATTTTTAGGAGATTTTTTTATCTAGAATAGATGCGTAACTTTGTAAAGATGTGAGGAAGTGAGGATATGAGGATGTTTGTTACTCTTTCACGTCGCAACCACTGAAAGGATTTGAACCTATGGTAGTAAATAGACTAGAATACAATACAGGCCACTTTTTGTTCGTTTGCCACGTGAGCGAAGCCGCGTGTAAACTTGTGTTCTATACGATTCGAATAAAAAACAAGATGCCCTTGGCAAATAAATCACGGTCGTAACGTTTCTTTTAAGTCATTGAGTGGACATTGACGATTCAATTTACTTAGTTAAGATATTTGTAGTTCGATCGCATATATAATGAAACGGTCAACTGTTCGTGGATTGTATGTAGAATATAAATTTATGCAGATATTGCAAAAATACGAGTACGTAGTAGTAAACATGGATATAAACGATGTACAGAGTTGGAATAACAATACTACGATTATAATTGCGTAAGTTTGAATGGATGGATGGTTGTTTGTTACTAAATCCATCCAGAACAGCTGAATGGATCTTGATTAAATTTGGCAGACATAGATTATTAGTCTGGAAAAACAATTAGGCTACTTTTTGTCCCGGAAAAATGTCCCGTGGGATATATTTGTTTTTGCGCCTCCGCTTCAACGACGACGTCGCTGCGAGTATGACATAAAGCAATACGCTTGAGTGGTTAATATGTAAAAGTTCAGATTTACCGCGACTCCATTCTAGTTTGTTAAGGGACTGCTCCCAATAATGATCTACCCATATTCACACCCATGTCGTACTGAATAAAGTTTAACTGGAACGGTCACATTTCAAATCGAACCGACGGCCGACGCCTTCAGAGATATTACATTTATGTTTTCTGTGTTTATTTAATTCATTGCTTTTTCTCGCATCAGCCTGCCCATTTGTAGTAAAATTTGAGTTTATTTCAACAGATTAAACAGACAAAAGTTAAACAAAACTATTGCTATCCCTTAATTTTACATAATGAGAAACAATGACGGATATGTTTTAACAATGCATTATAAAAAAAAAACTAGTGTTTATAGGTAAGGGTTTTAATGTTTTGTCCTGATATAGCGTTCCATTATTTGACATGGAAGTCCTATCGAAAATCAGTCTCAAATATGTTTTTATAAATGTGCAATCCTTCCCCTCCATTCTATTATTTATCTTTTCCTACAAAGTGTTATTTATTTATAAAACATCAGGGTATATCGATCCCAACAACAGTAGAAGTGTTACCCCTAACCAATTAACACTTGTCATATTAAAACCGTACAATTTATCGATGCTTTACTCTTCCACGTCGTGGCGCATCCATCGATCTATATCTTCGTACCCTTCTCTAAAGTACCTGATGTTTTTTGTCTTGCCCTCGAAGTGTTTGGACAAGAAACAATCCGTAAAACAATAGTTAATTCTGTTTAAAATGGGGTTCCGTGTTCTGTTTGGATTGGGGTTATGTCGGAACAATTTAAATTCCATTTTGACAAGTTGCTATTTTATCGTTTTATTTTTTATGCATTTGTGGAACGTTAATTGCGGTTCCTGATTTATTGTGTGATGCTGCAGTAATTTATACTGCATTTAAGTTTAGCTTTTTTGTTGTTCCAAAATGCACCTGCTCCTCGAATTGTGGTTAAAATGTAATTAGTGACGTTGATGCTATTGATTATTATGATCAAACGATCAGAGTATAATTTACTTTTAAATCTAATTATAGTCATACATTTGAAGTGTTATTCCATATACCATGATTTTTCTTTCAATAGGTTTCATTCTAAAAATGTACCTATAGTTTTTTACTTCGACGTGATACTAGTGATTTTATTAAAGTATCACTTTTTGACTTTATCGTTTAGGTACTATCTGTCATCTTCTCATTTTCTTCTCGCCTCGTCGCTATTTGTTATTTAATCATTAATTACTTGTTACAGTTGGCTTCCTGATCCTGGTGTTCTATCTCTGGGGCTCCCCTTACGAGCGTGGCTTTTTCTGCGATGATGAGTCACTCAAGCATCCGTACAAGGAATCCACTGTCACCAATATCATGCTGTATATCGTCGGCCTTGGACTTCCTGTGTTGACGGTGAGGATTTTCATTACTGATGATAATTATTTAATATGCTATTCAACAATTTTTACGATTCGCAAATGTACATGTTCTACTAACCACCTTGGCAATGAATACTATACCGAAAGGGGCTTATTCTACAACCTATTGGCAATAAAGTTCGTTCTAAGACTATCGGAAGTACGACATTTTTTATTGAATAAAAAATAAAAAATGTGTAAAAATATGCTACTTTGCGAATAAATCAGTTCAAACTCAGTCAATACGTACGTCTAATAATTAGTTAAAGAGATGATAAAAAGACTAAAATTTAGGAAATGTTCAGGAAAAAAACTGTTATTTTTTTAATTGAAAATATATTTGTTTTTTTATTGAATAAGCCTCTTATTCGGATAGTCATGCGGAAGAGATTTTCCCCATAATTATAGAGGTAGGGCACAGCGAGATTTTCTCGTTCTAAATTGGAGCAGCCCGCCTGGGAGGTACCTCCGCCTTACAGAAGATCGCAGCCAAATAACATTATTTGTTTCAAATAGTGTTGTGTTCCTGCGGTGAGTAAGGTTGCCAGAGCTCTTTAGGGAGGGAGGGGATTCGGGGTCGGCAACGCGTGCGTGATGCCTCTGGTATTGCAAACGCTTATAGGCTACGGTAACCGCTTACCAACAGGTGGGCTGTAAGCTTGTTTGACAACTTAGTAGTATAAAAAAAAAAAAAAACCCTCCACAAAGCACAATGCCATATTCATTTGCCCCACTTTCACACCCATGTCGATGACCCACGAAAATGCACAAAATTCTAGTAATTTCTCCAGTCTACTATCGTTGGTAAATATTAGTCTCTTTCTGGCCATCGATTACGTGTTTACCGATGCCTTATTATTTCCATACACCTTATCACTGTTTGTTTAAGCTCACCTTAACAATCTCCGTCCACTTAGATTAGGTCTAAAAGGTCTGAGAGTGTTTGAGTTAGCAGTGTGATTATTGACCGCATAATGGGTGGGCTTACTATGGGCATAGTGGGTCTTGTTTGATATATATTTTTTGAACCAACCCATTGATTTTTAGGGTTCCGTACCTCTTGAAAAATGCACGGAACCTCTGTATCTGTATGTCTGACTGTGTGTCTGTCAAGAATCTTTTTCTAAGAAACGGCTTAAGACATCAACTTGAATCTATATACTATACCAAATAATAAGGTATGTGAGCTTATAGTGCTGTAAAAAATCCAGCTTCTAACTCAATGTAAAATAAATATAATTATCTAACTGATTAATTTGAAATCTGGTGTGGATTTTTTAGGAGACAAACTTATATTTGCGGTTAATATCATACAGTGCTACGTGCTTGAGTGACTGAAAATAAAATAAGACTCTTTCTACTCTTGGGGATCTCACGGTTTCCAATCCCCGTGGCACGGAAGCCTCAGTGCGTGAGTTCTCGCACTTGACCGTCTTTATTATCTAATCTTCTACAACCCTTGCGGCAAATGTTGGTTTCCTTGATAAAATATCTTCAGGCTCGAATATTTTATATTACTATAGTATAGATATACTGTGTATTCCTATCAAATTTTCTTAGTACCTGTTTTATAAATTGCAAAAATAAACCAAGATAAATAATGGTAAATACAATATATAGTTTTTATATCCCAAAAACTTCAACTCAAGCGGGATTTAAACCACTGAGCTACAGAATCCACATCACGTCTCAAGAAAATGTTAGGAATTATCTTCGGCTCAAAGACTATTAAAAAAATAACCACAATAGTTATCGATTTCAGTAAACAATCGCGATGCGTCACATCCGCTTTTTACTAGCTACTACGTAACATTCGTTTTTATATCGGCCCACGTCAAACCGTCACTACTATTTCTATCCATAAATCGATATTTTATTAGACAAGCCACTGGCGAGATTCGATCTTTTCATGGGACCAGTAGCCTGTTAATGTCAACAAAAAATTCTACTGGTTACTGCCACTTGATCCAGTTTGAAACGAGTTCCGAATAACTCTATCGCTTCCATCTGAATGGGCCTGGAATGGGCAATTTTGAAACAGATCGTGATAATTGGAACGACCGCGTTCATGGGATCATGATTATAATCACATACTTTGTACTTATTTGCTTTTTACATATCGAAAATTGCTCTGACCTTGATTATAGCGTATATTTGTCTAACATCTCTAATTTCTTTTGCTTTCTCTTTAACCGTACTTTTACTTTAATTGTTCTTAATAAGATGGATAACATGACATTCTGGTGTTAGTAATTTGTAGTGAAATCATTGATACGCTTTCTTGGCTGCCGTTTCTTTAAGAACCTTGTCAACGTCGGCTGTTTATCTAATTGGTTACGAATGCTTTGATGAATGTCAGGATGAAGATAAGCGTTGACACTACTTCCTTGGTGGCCTAAAAAAACAGCCTTAAAACATTCTAATAAATACCAACTGCACTCAAGTCTTTTCTGTTAAGCTTGGAAATGACAGTCGTAAGCCTAGCTCTTTTTAGAGTTCCGTATATCATTTCAAAATGCAACCCTTATAGGATCACATTGTTGTCCGTCCGTCTCATTGTCTGTATGATTGTCTGTCAAGGCCCTTTTTCTGATTCCAATACAATAAATAAAGATCCGTTAATAGTGCCTTAAAAAAATCAAGCTTCTAATCCAAGCAATGAAATGGAACGGTATTGCGGGTAGTGAATGTCTAATCTAGGGCATTTCCACTATCACTACAATTTCGAAATTTGAAATGCTAAGACAGGCCTCATAGCTCAGTTAGTAGTAACTCTGCCTTCTGCGCTAGAGGTCGTGGGTTCGATTCCCGCACTGGACAAACATTTGTGACTAACACAAATGTTTGTTCTGTGTCTGGGTGTTAAATATATATCTATTATGTATATCAGTCTCTGGTACCCATAGTACAGGCTATGCCTAGTTTGGGATCAGTTGACCGTGTGAATATGTCCGGAATATTTTTTATTTTTTTTTTATTTAAGAGCATTTGTGACACAAATAAAGAAAAAGTCTAAAATTGAGGATTTATAGAGGCCTAACCGATTTCCATGAAACTTGGAATAGATACGAGCTATTTACGTAGAATAAAGGCTACTTTTTACCTAGGTATCACATGAGTGAGCCGCAGGCGCAAGCTACTTACTCTGGATTCTGTTTTCCTTGTGTTTCATTGACCTTGACCGCTAAGATGCTAAATTTTCTTGGCTTGCCGCCAGTTAAAGTTTCTTCTGTTTTGTATAGGTACTGTCGTTTACGACGTTATTGAACAAACATTTTTATCTCCGGCTTACATCAAAATGTAAATGTTTTGGCAGATTCAACGGATTTTATCTATTTTGCGTGCTGCGTTAATTGGACTATCGATTTACGCCGAAACCATCAATATTTTAACTTTTCAATAATACTAGTTATAACAGTCGCTAAGTTATTAAATGGATAAGGAAGTTATTAAATTAACTTGGTGGGGATTTCATATCCTACTGCTACATCGTAGCAGTCTACGTCATGACCCGTGGGGATTTATTGAAAAATAATGAATTATCAAATGAAGCAAAAAAGAATCAATATGATTTCCCCTATTTTTTCCGTCGCTTGGTATCGACCTTTTTAGTTCTTCGATACAATCAATTTCCTGTACATTTTTCCCAAATTAGGCTGCCGAAAGTTTCAGTTATATTTAGCACCCGTATCGCCGTGACCTTTGAATACTATGATAGTATCATTGACGCAATGTTTGCTTTGTTGTCTGTCTGTATATCCACATTGTTTAGGCTCTGTTGTATTTGGTATTAAGAATATTAACTTGTTTACTGAGTGTGATTTGAATGTGTTTAACATAATATACAGAGGCCTTTAAGGGTCTAAGCCTAATTTTGCAGGCTCCATCATCATTACATTCTTACATTTGATTTTTTTCATTATCGTATTCGCATTTCTGTGACTTACCTACAGCAAAACAGGCCTATCAGAATATTTTATCGAGCAGATCTCTCAAACAACGTGGACAAATCAGCGTTGTATTATTATTATTATTAAGTCATTTATTTCAGGCAACACAGCAAAGTACATGTACAAATACAGGGCCCATAGATATATATGTTTATATATATGTATGTTTGTATGTATATTTGTGTGAGTATAAAGTGAGAACCGTCAGTCCGATCTGCATATAATTTTATAGGTCAATAGGTTGTACTATCAGGATTTGCTAGTCAGAATATGAGTTAAATTGGCCAAGGGGTTGTTAAGATACAAGTCTCCAAAATGGGGTCTAAAAGGAGCTCCCATTTGGTAAAGTTTCAATGACTTCGTAGTTCAGGTAAGAAAGGATATTCGTTAGAACATGCTACAACAACAAAGATGTGATTTTCACAGTGTATTTCATCGAAGCACCAACTTTTATCAGACATCGAAAGATCTCCGGGCGAACCACTAGTTATACTGGAATTTTTGCACCGTAGTTTTTCCAATCAGATTAACATTGCTAACATTTAGGAAACTTTATCGTGTCGACATTGGATTCTAAATATAGCATGCGGGTTTTGGTGCGTCTGGCTTTTTAGACTCCTTGAACTTAGTAGTAAGTAAATTATATCTATTTTATTTAGATGATTTATGAAGCGTTTGGCGGAACTTTTTATTCCATTACAGGACGCTGTAGTGACTTGTAAACGGATACCAATAAAGAATAAAGAATATGAATACCTAGTGAATTTAATCATCCTTTACTTTGACAGATATCTATGAGCCATGCTGGCCAAGTAAGTAGAAGATTGTAGGTTTGTAATCATTCATTAGCCACTACTCTGTTTTGAACATGGATACAATTATGAATATTTTTATTAATATACAAAACATTCTTGTCAAACTGCTGGGCTTCCCCAGTCCTCATTGTCCGATAATCTTACTCGTACTTCGGATCTTTTGTGTCATGTGTTTTCCATTTGTATTAGCCAGTCAGTCGTGTCTATTTCTGTACATCGTAGGTGGCATTTCCACGACCTAGTAACCGTTCTCTATCAAAACCGTGACGTCGACGTCAAGGGCTTGACATTTTCATTTTTATAGCTCCAAAAATACCAATGCGATCACTGTCACACCCATAAACTCATACATTATTAATGGGCAAGGGACATCTTAACTAAATGTTCCTCTACGATACAGCAATGTGCCTTAAAACCCCGAACTAAATACTCCTTCCTTATGTCGGAGTGCTATTACGGAAATAGTTCAATAAGACTGAGGTATGTTAGTTGGACGGACAGTAATCCCCATTGGTTCTGACTTCTGGTGAGCTTAAGGTATTTGTTAGGTGCGACCGTGCTCGTAAAGATGGCAATTACCGTAGATGTCTTTGGAACAGCATTCATCAGGGTATTGGTATTTCGAGCTAGAGGAATTTTGTTGTCTTAAGTATTTTAGAGTGAGAGGTGTCTAATTATTGTAACTACCTACTTAATCGACATTTTCAGAGGCTTGATGATTTTTTGCTTGTGGATTATTATTAGATACTTTTTTGGTATATTTCTTTACTAGTAAGTACCTTCATTCTAAGTGCCTAGTTATTTCTACTATCACGAAAAGTCAATATTTTTTCACCGAACTTTTCTAAAATGGTCTGTTTTTTTAATCATCATAATATTAAACGTTCGAGAGGTGTGTCGTCATTTCTATCTAAAAAAGCTGAATAGCTGAGTTTGAACTGATTGACCCCAAAGTATCAGATTTTTGCATAGTGCATTTTCAATGAAAAAGTCGTGGCACAAACATTTTTAGGTGTAGAATAAGTCCCTTTCGGGATAGTAAATTATTATGAATTATTATGTTAATAATAAGGTATTTATTTATTTGTTGAAAGTGCACAAACATTATGAGTATTACCAATTACATAAAATATCTTCATAAAAACAGGGTCTGATATACATAAAAATAAAAGTGCACTATAGCACTCTCAAATTTTTTTTTTTAAATTTACAAAACTTAAATAGTGCTCAATGAAAGAAAAACAAAAAAATAAAACTCTTGACTCTCCTCATAGCTCAGTTGGTAGTAACTCTGCCTTCTGCGCTAGAGGACGCGGGTTCGATTCCCGCACTGGACAAACATTTGTGACTAACATAGATGTTTGTTCTGTGTCTGGGTGTTAAATATATATCTATTATGTATATCAGTCTCTGGTACCCATAGTACAGGCTATGCCTAATTTGGGATCAGTGTATATAAAAAAAAAAAAAAAAAAAAAAACTAAGCTAAACCCTTGAAATATAAACGAAAATAATCTCTTTTATTATGATAAATTTGAACTAAAAATTAGAGTAACTTAAATAGATAGGAAGGTATAATACCTTTATAACCTTATATCACTGTTGTCAACATTTGTACCTATTCTATGTTAGATTCTTTATACTTTACAACTCCTTATTGTGATACCATGTGCTTGGCACACTGCCTACTTAAACGTTCTTTGAATTGTCCTACTGCTCTTGATGATTCATACATCATTCACTGCTTCATCAAAATCACCATCAATCATCCCAAAACCATTTGTTATGACAGTTTTACTTCCATAATCTGTAAATGTTTGTATTAAACGCGTGCCTTTTATTTAATCTTCATATCCATTCTCTTTTTTTGTATGTTTGTGTGTTTATGAATATTAATGTATACCTATTGAATCGCTCGTAGTGGAGCCTGCTCGTTCGCAATAGGTTAGCTAAGTTAACCAACCTTTAGCACGGTCACCAAATAGATGGGTGACCACTAGTGGCATTAACAGCTAAGCGGTTCTGTTCTTCGGAGATGTTAATATATCGGTCCCGATTGTAAAAGTCGCTAAGCCACTACGAAGGCCTTATTCCCCGGTAGCGGACTTGTTAAGCCTAGGCGGCTTACAAGTCCGCCACCGGAGTGGCCACTGACTCATATGTATTAACTTTTTAATGTAAATATACAACGTGATCTGTAACGGACATGCTATCCCGAAAGGCGTTTATTCTATCCACAAAAATAAAAGTTTTACATGTCGTAGAACAAATTTAATTGCTAATTGTGTGTAGAGTAGGTAAGTTCCTTTCGATATGTTATACATTTTATATTATGTATGAATCGCCTTGTAAATGTGTAAATATATCATGAATGATTGTAATAACCGTGTTGTATAGAAAGCGTGTCTTATCTGTGTATGGTTGCTCCATTGATCGCTAGGTATTTGTTGCAAAAACTATCGAGTGCTGGACTTGATAAGATCCTATTTGCATTTGACTAATTAATCACCCATTCTACTTGTATCATTAGGATTAGTTTCGAAATAAGTTTCAATAGGTATCCTATTTATACCTACTGTGAACATAATCCACCATGCTGTGGTGCAATTGTGTAAGCGTAATGGCAATGAAGATCGTAACTTTGAGGGTAATTTTAACAATCTTAGCAACATTCAAAACGTTCCAAACTTAACCAGGGAAAACTTCAAGACCTTAGCTTCTTCCTTTTCATGTTTGAGAAACTTTAGATGTCGTTAAGATTGATAAAATCATCCTTATAATTGCGATCTTCATTACCATTTTGCTTACACAATAGCCTGGTTGGTCCGGAGCGGTTTGGTGGGTGAAGTGCCAAAGAATTAACACCTTTTGCCGGATTCTTGCCGTGGTGGCCATAGCTGAAGAATAGGCCTTCTATTTCTACCAGTGGATGTAAGGACTAGGGAAAAAAGTTAGGGCCGCAGCATTCCTTATTAAAACAATAGCTTTATCTGCGCTCGCCAACCCGCATGCCCAACATGGTGACTATGGGCAAATCCCCCTATGATTGTTTCTGGAAATCTATTGGGGAGGCTTATGTTTAGCAGTGGACGTCTTACGGCTGAAATGATGAATGGCCAGACACTAATTATATTATCATTATAATCTTCTCTTTATTTCTTTGGTTTTTTGAAGCTTCTTGTTCTAAAAGCTTTCGGCGTCAACATTGAAAACACTCGTAAAATATTCTCTACATTCTCGAAACTAGCTAGAACAAGAACTTGCTAATGGGCTTTAATAAGGTGCTAATGGTGTCCATGATAGCGATAAGTTCCTCCCTGACCGTTTACCATGCAACAGTGCACACAGTATAAACAAACATTTAAGATGAAAGTACGTCTGTTTGTATAACTACTTTTCCTTCAAATTCATAGTATAACTTCACCAATCACATCATCTTCATAGTATTGAGCAACCACAACAGACAGCTTACCTTAGGCTGATAGGATAAGAAGACCGCGACGTATAAAGGTCGATGGCAGCCGTTGGGTTCAGGCCGCAAGTTCAAGATCGGTCGCTCTGGAAATCTATGAGGGAAGCCTGTGCTCAGCAGTGGACGTCCTACGGCTGAAGTAATGATGATGATGATTGATAGGATATGTTGTTGACTCAGCATATAATCATATAATTCGTCTAAAAATCAAGGCGCCACTTTTACTTTTATTTATTCTATGAGCGACCCCACCTTGCGCCGTATTCCTGCAAGGTCATCGTATATTGCGGCATTTTTAATGTCATTATCCTACCATATCATTATCATACCATCCTAGTGTGGAGTTTAGAGATCCTACCTATCCCTTGATTTGTATAATTTGATAAGGAATGTTTAACATAATTTGCTCATTACAAAATATTGCGGTAAGGTAAGTGCCTATGTAGTTTCGACACCCACGACACAGGGGTTCCCTAGTGTGGGGTTAAAGCTATGTTCGTACTTACCTTTGCCTACAAATAACTGCAGATAAACCTTCAGACCTAAATGTGTTAAATCCTACCTACCTACTAAGAAATTTTGTAGAAATTGTATATTTCAATAAACGTTATCTTATCTTATATAAATGCGAAAGGTTGTGAGGATGTTTGGTTGTTTGGGATTAAATCTCGCCAATACGAATCAACTGATTTCGATGAATCTTGGAATAGATATGTTATAGGATCTTTATCTAGGTACCTACCGCAAGAAAAGCCGCGGGCACAAGCTTGTTTGCAATACGTATCTCGTACGAGATTCTATTTGCTGTTATCTCTTGCCGCGGAACCTCCAATTTAACTGTCTTGGGTACACAAGTATATTTTGAAAGACGTTGCCTTCTGAAGTATTCACCATCTTCCAGCTTTTATCCCACTTTAGTGGGGTTACGAAGCCGTCAGAAATGATGCATTCTATCTCAAATATTGTAAAAAAATATAGTAATGCAACTAATGCACAAGTAATATACCTTGCAGTCGAGACTGTATGGCGCTTTGTGATCATAATACCACCTACTCAAAACGGCTAGACTACAAAGCTAGTAAAATAAATGTGACGTAAGTACACGGGTTATGGGTTTGTATAAGCTATATCCAAAGTTATCAGCTTGTAAAATATGTCGGGTGTCTATCAATATGATCCCTCTAATATGTCTATCAATCTAAACCAATTCACGATAATAAACTTAAATCTTAATTTGTTTACGTTGATTGCTTGTCGTGTCACTGATTCGTTCTTGGTCACCCTTATTAGATCACTGACCAGTTTGAAATATGGAGTGAGGTATGCAAAATCCATTAGTGCACGACCGGGATTCGAACTCAAGGCCTGCGGGTCAGAAGAAGGGGCCACCACCACTCCACCAGTGCTCTCTGCTCTCTCTTGTTTACGCATTGGCCACCTGGTCAAATCTAGTTCAAAAAAAAAATCAAAGTGTAGTTCTGTTAAATCTATCTTTTCAGTACCTACAGTTCGGTATTATTATTTGAGTTACTGCTCCGAACATTCACTGACACCATTCTCAAGTAACTTTAACTGACAGACATTGCGAAATAACCGCACTCCTAAAGAATACTTCGGTTACTGGTTAGGCAGCTCATTACTGCAAAATTCGTTGCTAGATTTCGTCAGCGGCCTGTACTCCACAGATTTATTACTTGAAATTTGCAGAAGCTCCTTTCTTGTCAAATTATCTTTCGTATGCTTCTCTGATGCCATTTATTAGGGATGAGATTTTGACAATCAAAAAAGCTCAACTAATAAGTCGCACTTAAACTGATCTCCACACAAAAGCCAAATAACAGTAACAAATAATGTTATTTGGCTGCTATCTTCTGTAAGGCTAATTCTTCTCCCCAGGTGGGCTGCGCCAATTTAGATCGAGAGAATCTCGCTGTGCCTTACCTCCTCCTAAACTATACGATACCACTACAGCCATACAGGAACAAATGTTTGCTGATCATGCAAACATTTATCCCGTAGCGGGAATCAAATACGGTACTCTTTCAGTAAGCTACTCTTTTTACTTCACCCTCGTGCTTACGTCAGAGAAGGCATATGGACAATTTGCTGCGCGTCGCATGAGCAAATTCAGAGCTAAGGTCACCGACACAGGTCGGTAGGTTAATAAGTTGAATGACATTGGGTCACAGTCACGTACGAACAGCTTTGAGAAGTTACATAGATTGCAATATACGACCTAGAGGTAATCCAGACTTCATACTTCAAATTGTCTTTATTCATTGAAATGACACGGATATTTTTGAATCGTCTGTAGTCTAGGTGCGTTAGATTATGTCTTAAAGTCCAAAGATTCATCTGTCTAAATCAGAGCTGCAGCGATAGTATAACAGAGTTTAAAAAAAAATCTTGAGCGCGACACCAAAACGCAACCTAACCTGTGCATGAAAGGAATTCCTCGTTCACGAAAGGATCTTCCGTGTGGGACTTCAACATCGGTCACAAGGCTTTTTTTCTGCTGCTTCCCTCAGGGTACACAAGAAACTAGAGTTACGAATTCCGTTCTGATTATTTGTTCACACTGTTGCTTAAAAAAATACGTTTCAGCTAACACAACACCTTAATAAATGCCAAAATTGTCTGCACCATCTGAAGTTTAAATTCTAAAGCTACAATTTTTATCCCCAGATGTGTCTCACCGAATGGCTAAGACTCCGCGACTACAAGGGCGGTCGTTCCCGCCTTGTCCTCGGCAAGGAGATCCCTGCTTGGGTCTGGGAGGCGTACCGGATGGTCGGCGTGTTCCTGTTCGGTTGCGCCTGTCAGCAGCTTACCACGGACATCGCGAAGTACACTATAGGAAGGCTGAGACCGCATTTCTTTGATGTGAGTTCCATTACATTACTTTCTAGGATTCCGTGGATCTATAGGTAGGTGATCAATTACCTGGGAGATCTTGCCTTACTCTTAGAAATCGGCGTATTGCGGCGCTAGCTTCCAATTAACGTTGTTTCGCGTAATTAGGTGATGAAATAAGCATCCATGTAATTAGATAATCATCTCTTTAATTTATACTACTAGGTACCAGGCGCTGTTTTACTTCCATAGCCCTTTCCATCTATTCTAAGCATGCTTTCTGAGAGCTTTATCGGCGACCTTGGTTCTTCTACGGAATTCCTCACTCCGAATTATATCACGCAGTGAAACTCCGAGCATAGCTCTTTCCATCATCTATTAAGTTGAGCCCTGCGAAACCTGTATAATAAAAATAAACTTTAAAATTTAAGATAAGAAGGTACTAATAGAGGATATGAATATGGATGACATTGAATTTGATCATAGCGTGGAATCTCAGTATGTATCAGTCGGAATGTACTTTCATATCAGGGTCGTTTACATGCAATCAAGAGCACTACACGGCATTCACATAGTTACCTTATCTTGTTTTTGCATAATTATCTACATACTTATTTAATAGTCAACAGATGTCACGCAAACCTTTTTAAAAGAGATTTTCATTGTTAACTCATTTTCATTGTCAACTAAGTGCTAAGCAAACACGTATAATAGGACGTGCCAATTTCCACGTTCAGCTTCCAGCAGTACCTACATAAGATATGCGTGATTACATTTATCAAGATGTCTCCGTGACTAATATTGGTATTACCTACAATACATACTTTGTAAACTAGATATGCACAAGATAGAACAGGTGTTATTGATGGAATCGTAAATGTGTACATTCTGTAATGAGCAATTGTTTTATGCAAGAATACCTCTGTCATTATGATTTAAGCATCTAGAAAACTAGACAATACGGCCACTTCATTACAACTTACCAGAGTTAGGAATCGGCAACGTATCAATACCTATTCTATTTGGCCTTAGAAAATTCCCATTTAACAGTTCTGCTGTGTTAAGTTGTGAAAGTAGAGTTTTTTTTTTTCATATTCATGTAGTCATATATATTATGATCTTGAGAACTTTGCAGTAGGAACGTTAGCGACTTTAAGCCATGTTCAGACGGCCGTTAGTCATCCAAAATATATGTTTAAAATTTATTTCAAAATGATCCTTACGTGCATTGATTAAAGTCAATTATGAGTATGATATTTGAGGGCGTACGATATACAAGTAGCTCAACCATACGGCAAGCCTCTAAAAGTCAAACTCAAAGTTGACTTTATTCATCTGAAGGATCATTCTGAAGCAAATTTTAGACGCATATCGCAAGTTTTAACATGACTTCCGTTTGGAAAGCTAACTGTTTACTCGGCAATTCGGCATTTACAGTTTATCGTATCGATATCCATTCTTCACGTCTTTCACAAGTAAAATATTGAGCAAGAGAAGAAAGCAAACAGTTCATAAATCAGATAGCGATCGAATCTCCATTGTCTTGTCAGAAGTGCATTATCGTTACCGCAGTGAGATGTTTAATGCTGCTTACTTTAGCAGTGGCTACGTAAGGTTGGTACTTGATACTCAATTTATACCTACTTGGCAGAACTGTCTTTATATCTTTTTATAGGACAGCTCATTCTTTTAATCAAAAAGACTTCAGTGTTCTGTGATAATAACCATTTTACTTACTAATTATATTAACTACCCAATTACACACCTAGTACCACATTATTCACCTACCCGATTGGAGTCTCCGTTATAGTTTCTATTTCTTCAAATACCATTTATATTAATGCATTGTTCCAGTCTGCATAATTAAATTGACCTGGCAACTTATCTTAAGTGGAGTCGATCTATGACATTCTACAAGGATCAGGTTTCAAACGGTATAATGTCCGCAACCTTTAATCTTATCATGCTATTTGTCATGTTTACTTTATCATTGTTGTAGTTTATATGATTGTCTGAATGAATGAATATCTTTTATGCACAGCCTAAACCATAAGTGCTAGAAGAATGAAACTTGGAAGTATCTTCCTTTTATAATGCGTCTACATTATAAAATTAACATTTAATGAATTTTGGAAACTCTACCTAAATGAGGTAAAAACTTTTTATACCATCTGCGACAAATAACGAGGATATTTCCCAAACTACCGGTCAAAACGGGTTCAATGCAATTATAGAGGTAACTGTGGACGTGGACATAGTTGCGGGCGTCTGCTAGTTATTTATATAAATCATCATTCATTACAATTGTTATTCTGTGGGATTGTCTCTCTTTAGTACATAAAAATTCTTTAAGTCCATAAAGTTGCGTGCAACTATTTTGAAATTGCAATTCCTCTCTTTGATCTAATCTAAGTGAATCCTCGCAATCTAATGTTAGAGAAACAGTGATAAATCCTTTACCCACTATTATTCTGCGGCTGAAGTGTCTGCACTGGAAATCTTGATCTAATTAAAGCAATTTGCTTATAAGTGACGTTTTGGTGTCTGGGTGGTTCGTTTGGCTGTCAGAATGAATGTGAAAACATACGGCATACTTTTGTTTATAAATCCTACGCTGTCTCATTAGCTGTCGAGTTATGGTCGCATGTTGACAGCAACGGTAATTCCTATTGATAAGCGACCCTGTTTGCAGCTGCTTGTTTTAAACTGTACCTGCCGTTATTGTTTATTACCAAATCAACAAAAATTAATTGTACATCATTAAAAGTTCAAAGAGGAGACAAATCTTTCTCATTTATGTCATTTGGTTTGAAATATATAAATTTAATTCTTTGTTCTGTTATTAGCGTGTTCTTTTCTTGTGTTTAGTTTGAGAACATTAAGGTGCTTATGGTTTTATTATAGCGCGGCTCCTACGTTCTTATTATTTATACAGATTATAATACCCATATTCATATTTACACCCCGTATGTTTATATGTTTAAATAGGTGCAGTCTACTGTTATTTATTCAATGTCGCGTATGAATAATGCAGGACGGGCGATGCGCTCCACCGCCCACACTTGTAATTTTGACTTATTAGGATCAACGGTAGTGTGCTTGTCTCTTTATTCCTGTTCGTTGTTTTTTTCTTTGTGTTCTTGAGGATAAAATGTATGCGGAATATCAAATTTGCGGTTGAAATATGTATTTTAGAATATAGATTAAACGTACGCGATTTTTTTTTAAGTGAAGGAAGTACAGGCAACTCCTCCAATGGAACTGCATTTGCCGAACGAAGGGATAAATTGTATTTGAGAACATTTTTTAAAAATATCTCTAAGTATATTCAAAAAGCAATTTAGCAGTAGTAATTACACAGTGTGTTTTCATTCGAAGGGGTTTTCGCTTGACCAACGAAGCGATACGATGCAATGCCATTATGCAAAATCACACGATTGTTGTCAAAGATTGACTTTGTATTGTACGTTTAATATATGCATATATTTTTTTATAGCTCTCAGAATTAGCAAGTTGAAGTGGCAGTGGGCAGGCCATATAGCTCGCAGAACCGATAACCGTTGGGGAGTAAAGGTTCTCGAATGGCGACCACGAAACGGGCGACGCAGTGTTGGAAGGCCCCCCGATGGACCGACGACATTGTGAAGGTTGCGGGAAGTCGGTGGAAGGAGAAGGCTCAAGACCGTTCGTCGTGGAACTCTTTAGGGGAGGCCTATGTCCAGCAGTGGACTTCTACAGGCTGATGATGATGATATTTTTTTATATGACCAAAACGTTTGCTTTATTCACTCACACATAGTACAAACATTTTCAAATTTGAATTTGGTATTAAAACTGCAGTGGTGAGAAAATGCGTCCCTAAATAATATTGATTTCAATTACAACAGCGATTACTCACGCGTGCGTTCCTTTATACGTTTTGCATTTAAAATATTGTCAACGTGATCGGAAACTGGTTTAATTCCATTGTTATTAAATTCCTCTTTGATATAACTTTTAATATTCCGTCACGTACCGCCGCCGTTGTTCCCTGCTTGTGGCATTCCATGCGTAAATGAGCGAAGGGCTTATTCCGATACTGTCGCATCATCCACTTCAGTTATTGGGTCGACACGACCTATACATAGAACTATGTACAATTTATCTTGCACATATTTTTTGTCAGCGGTTTTGTATTTTCTTTCTGTATCGACTCTACTCTCGTCACCGCTCTGAATGAGTTTATTCACGCGTATTTAGGAAGCGCTTTGAAGTGCGTTCGTGACGTTTCGTGTTTGAATTGAAAATGTTGTGTCATTCGTCGCATGTGTTTGGTATTTTTTATTTTGTTTATACTCAAACAAGACTGATTCGCTAAAACGTTTATTGTGTTTAGTCGGACAGCTGTCACTGCAGATGCTTAGGATTTTAAAAAACACAATTTCGTATGGTTTTATTCTGATTATTTAGTTTAGGTGTCTCATCAATGTCATTCTTATCTTTTCAGAAAATGTTTGTATGAGTACTTTGCTAATTCTGATAAACTTCTTATTTTATCTTGATTAGGTACTTAGTAAATACAATTCTTAAAGGTAATTTACCTGTTACAGTCGCTAGTAGACGATAGATAGTAGACTTCGATTTCGTGGATTATTTATATACCTATCTCGCTAAGAAAAACTAAACCCAGACCAGACTAAACCGTCTCTTTATACTATAGCGTTTATTTTAGAACACCCACACTCGCCAATTTCATTTAAATAACCCAACGGATACAAGAGCCGCGTCTTCTCAGGATAAAAGTCATTTTATTTTGACCGACTCCTTACTGCTTGACAAATGATATGCGTTTCATACGTCTGGCAACAGGCACTGCGTCCTGTTAAAGATTAGATACATTTGGTACCACTTTGGTTTTATTTAGTACCTATTCTTGATCAGCTTATGTCTTTTTATTTTCATTTAATTAGAAACATATTTCAAGTTGATTCATAATATGTAAACTATCACGGCTTATCAATTGCATACTGTTAATTGAATGAAAAATTTCGAATTTCCAATAGCCGTAGAACAAATGTTATTGACGATTGGGTATAGAATAAGCCCCCTTTCGGGATAGTATACGAATTATAAAACACCTTGTATAACTTTGTTTTGATTATATCTTTGATTAATATCTTCATTCATGATCTAATTTTAATAAATGTGATTTCTCGGTATCGCTATTATCTAAGATGATTCACTCAATCGCTTCCTAAAAATGACTGCTTTAATTGCAATCTTTACAAACTTACATGTTTGTAAAACATTTATGTCGTCTTTAAACTGAAGTATCAATGTGTTGATGCTGATCATGATTCTCGAATCGTTTCCAATAATCTATTGTTTTGGCAAAAGATCTTGACCCCGGTTCAAGCTACACCAATAAAAATTATAACGAACAAGCAACATGTCACGTATTTCGCGCCTACTTTGGCGTTGTTTATGAATTCCGATCTAGGTATTGAACTGTTGACACCTAACTGTTTTGTGTGATAAGCAAAATTAAAAACGAAATATCACATCTACGTGAGAGGTTGATGATGAAATTAAAGTAAATGATATTTTTTACATTGTGATTCATAATTTCTATCCCGAAAGGGGCCTATTCTTCAACCAATTGGCAATTAATTTTTTTCTACGACTTTGGAATGGCATTATTCACTATGCAAAAATCAGCTCAGTCATACTATACGTTTTTAAAAATTAGTCATAAGTATAAAAAGACTAAAAACAGCAGATTTCAATAAGTTCGGGAAAAATTACTTATAAATTAATATTGTTGTTTTCGCTAATATTCATTCTTTTTATTGATAGAATAAGCCCCTTTCGGGATAGACTAGTACGGAACACAGTTTATTAACCTTTTGGTCAGTTTGTAACCTATAAATGTCTGTCTGGACAACCAGCGATAAATTGGATAAATTTCAAGAAATAGAATACTACTGATAGCAAATAAATTCTACTGACAGGCAACATACATCTAGCTTTTAATATACACTAAATAAAAATAGTTTTTCAGAGATCATCGTACACGGCAAACCGTAGGCTCATAAACACGATCGGTCAAAGTCGAATATTTATTTCTACCAATCATTCACCACCTACGAGCTAATTTCTTACGATTTATCTGATTTCTGATCCTCAACGTGTAGGCCAATTTTAGGCCGAAACCGAACGAAGCTCATCACAAACTTGACGAATATTTTACTTTATAGCTGCATTTTTAATATTATGACTATTTAGATTTACATCTTTGTATGTACTTCTCACCTATTGGTAAGTGGTTATCGTAGCCTATGAACGCTCTCCTGCTCTTAATTATCCATGTCAATCACGTGGATCCGTGTTGCTCCGTTGCTGCGTGAAAGATGGAAAAACTATTACCAACAAACACCCTTCTGCGTAATATTAGTTAGGTTCCATCACGCGGGCCCATTGTCTTCGCAATATTTTGGTCAAAGCCCTGTCATATTTTCGGCATAACAACTGAGGCCGAAGTTCCAAGGCCCAACCCTACACCTCTGAACTTGAACGTGTGATCGTCACTATCTCGCGGCGGGTCATCGATCTATCGAATTTATTGCGCGCGCGCATTAGCGGCGCGTTTCAAACTACCAATTAGTGGTATCTGTACGGTGACGATTGAAACGCCATCTGAGCATCATGTGCGGTGCAATACTAAAGGCTTAAGCAGATATTGGGAAATCCTATCTTATTTACATAGCCATAAGGATGAGCAAATTTAAGCAGTGGGTGGGGAGGACATAGCCCAGAGAAGACAGCCGGCCGTTGTTGTAGAAAGATTCTGGAGGAGACCTATGCACCGGAAAGCGTAGCGAACGATGGCCCCCCACTAGATGAAAAGGCCACTTTATAATGATCGCTAGGACCCGTTGGGTGTAACTATGCCGCGTAAAATTTCACCCAAGTCGGTAGTTTTCGATGATTACTTATAACTGTTAGGCCCTATAAACGTAACCCTGCAAACCAGATAAATTAATGGAATAATATTAATTTTCAATGGCACTGCACGGTACGGAACATCGTCACGTGCAGTTTATATGTGCGGATCCGACCTTAATGTTCAACCTCAGCACGCCTATAACTTACACCAGCCAGTCATTTCAGTTAATTGGATTTGTTTTCTAACATGAGTTTGTAATTGAATCGAATCGGGAACGAATTGTGGATGCGGCACTTCAGCGTGAACGTTTCCAGATTTAGAAGACGGCGATAAGCGAGATTTCAGCGATGTATAACTAAAAATCTAGAGAAAAATACTACTAAAGTATAGATAAAAAGTATATGGCTTTACGCAAACATCTACGCTAAGTATATATAAGTATGGTTTGGTTGTACACAGTTTGATTAGCATTTTCATCTTTATACAACGTGATTCATAATATTTATGTATATTACCATAATCAGACATTTTTCTTTGAAAAAAACACTAAGCAATAAGCAACTGTTTATGTGTCCAATTATTCAGATTGTTTAGGTAACAATCTTGATGTTAAACTTTTTGTACGTTTATGAATTAATTATAAAGATGATGAATAGACCAAAAACAGCATCATTAGAAAAGTTCGGAAAAAACTGATATATTCTTTGATTTACTCTTATTTCATTTTTATGTTAGCCAGTTTAATAACGAGGAACGGGATAAACATTTATTTATTTTATATGTAGGTAATCGCAATAAATGTAATAAAATTGGTAGTTGGCAGACTAGCTATATCAACACACAAAATACATAAATATACCCATAGCTTCTAATGCCAGTACCATAAAGACTAAAATCCCAACAGTGGACTCCAAAAACAGCTATGCCTACAAAATGAGTTGTTAAAGACCGTTTACTCCCACGCCTAGCTATAATCTAGCTTTG
Source organism: Anticlea derivata (assembly GCA_947579855.1). NCBI lineage: Eukaryota > Metazoa > Arthropoda > Insecta > Lepidoptera > Geometridae > Anticlea > Anticlea derivata. Next base: position 9,171,985 of record OX388274.1, on the reverse strand, counting down.
GTATAGTCGCATAAAAAGATAAATTTACATTACATGCTACAGTTATAGCATCACACGTCATTTGAGAACTCTAATGGCTACCGATACAGCTATAGAGTATTTGTGTAACTTATAATGTCAGTATTAACATCGATAAACTGTACCAAATGCCACTGACTCATTGATAATTTTATAAGGTTTCTCCATAAGATAATTCAAATTCATTCGAATGGACTTGATAAGCCATAATCGCCTATATCATCCACACCGGGTTCAAGGAATTATTTTTCACACAAACCGCGTCATCCTCAAATTATTTCGAATGGACTTGCATTGGACATAAATACAAGATATAGAGTGCTAGTAGGCCTGCTATGTCCTATCCTAACTGAACTAAAAAGAATTGTGTCAAATTTCAAAATAATAGGTCTTGAGATTTTTGTGAAACATTCCCTTCTCCTTTATACAAGGTGATTCGTAATTGTATACTATCCCGAAAAGGGATTTTTTTTAAGCTGTCTTATTTCCAAAACTCGTATAACAAACTTTATTGTCAATTGGTTGTAGAATAAGCCTCTTTCGGGATAGTAAACATATTACGAATTACCTATAAATTCATTTGGTCCGATTTCTTGCCGGACTTTTATGCTTTTTATAAATTAGAACAACATTGTCTCTCGTAGTTTCTCGTGCTTTCCCTATGTCCCCATAAACTTGATATATTATACTGTAGTTTTAACATCTTCCGTGTCAACGATCTCATTTGGTGCAACTAACTCGTAAAGATCTTTATTGTCGTTAATGCTAAAGCGATTCCCACTTTTATATACGTTTGCAGCCGCTTCCTGGTTTTATAACTTACAATTTTCTATCTATGTATTTTTTATCCATGGAGAATATTAAACGTTTTTAAGAGGTGCTCCATGTGCAACTACTAAATGATTTAGATACTAATTAATTGTTAAATACCTAGCTACACTATATAAACATGAGTGAGTGTCACGCCCGACTTAAAAAAGGTACTTTAATATTTGCATGCTCATGAAGCAAAAGTGTGAGGACTCTAAACCTAAGAACATTGTATACTCTGTACTGTACATAATCTACCATACTTTGCAAATAAAACATTTCATTTTAATTCGTTTTATGATGATGTTGAAATGGAACTATTTGAGTAAAATATTATTTTAAGAGTTGAGTGTGAAATGTACCGCGTTTTCCGTAACTAGTAAACTACGCCGAAAGGGCTTATTAAATTTTAATAATACCTACTATGATTCTGAACTTTATCTATCTGTGTTTAGTCTTTTTATTATCTTTATAACTAATTATTAAACGTACTGTAAGTTTGACATCAAGATTGCAGTACAACTGAATAATTGAGCTTGAACTGATCTGACACTAGAACAGTTTATTTTTGCATAGTGTTTTCACAATGATAATTGTCTGATATCCAAAATTAGTAGAATCAACTTTACTGCCGATTGGGTGTAGAATAAGCCTCTTTCGGGATAGGACCTGTAGGTGCATAAATAATGAGTCACCTATACTATTAGTCAATTACTTTTCTGCTTAACATTTTTAACCAGTACAACTCTGTTACAGCTGTTTTTGACTACACCTATAGTTTTTCATTGACTGTAACAAGGTCACACACAACAATTGTGGTACAAACACATTGTGTTTTCAAATGTTCAATTCATTATGAATAACATAACAAGCATTTCTGGCTCTAAGCTGATCGTTATTCCAATTTAAGTACATTTATATTGCCGTGACATTTTAACTTTTATGCGACCGTAATTTCCTCGAAGCATTTTGGGGACGGTTTTATTTCTTTAATGCACTTTTTTAATACTTATTACAGCTACAATATTGGGAGTTTTTCGTTCTTAATTGTCAGTCGTCGCCTGTGTCTTGCTGAGACTAATGGAATCGCTGTGTTGAATTTGCCAAGTTTACACTGATCTTTCAGTTTGGAAATATTACTAATATTTTTTATGGGTTTCAGATAAATACATAAAATCACGCCTGTTTTCCATAGGGGTAGGCAGAGCCCACGGCCTTCCACTTGCTCCGATCTCTCGGATACCTCTTTTGCTTCATTCACACTCTCATCACATTCCTCATACATGCTAGTCGATTAAGTGTACTCTTGACCTGGCCTTTTTCCAAAACGTCGCCGATTTATCACTAAACGTACGCCTAGGTCTGCCCCTGACAACGGTCCCATTCACACTCGCCTTATATTATACACTTATTTCGTTAATCTTCTTTCGTTATCCTATCTACATGACCAAACCATCCCAGCATACCTCTCTCAATCCTCATCACTACGTCTCGTTTCAGATACATGTCCTTCATAAAAAATATCTATGCAGTAAAGCTAGGCTCAGTTGCATAGATCGTGTATAGAGTTGTATCCTATTAGTGGCTTACCAACCTAAGCCCTCTAGTGCAGTGTTACGTTAAATAGGATTATTTCACGCGATGTGAGGCTTATATATACGAAGAATACGTATATAGGAGTTAATAAAGGGTTCAATGTGTATTCAATATGTATTATATTGCAGTTTTTAGTATATGTACTGAATTACCCGCCATCCGCTGCACTGCCTACTTGACTACTTGAATACCTATGACTTATTGAGAATACTTTTCATAGTGCAGCCTTAGACTAAATGGGAGCTATTCTCCAAGCTGTGTAGTAGGTAACGAAATATTACTAGTGGTACAACTTGTGGTTCGCCCCGAACTGAGATATCGCAACGTCTAGTAAAAGTTGGTTTGAAAGTGATGCAACGCCGATTCCTCCAATTCTTTGAGAGATTTTCACTAGCTTCGCTCTCTCGATGAATAATAAGTTATGAAGACTTACAAACATGACATGACTACATGCCATTTGATTTACAACACCAAACACAATGCGCGACAGCCGCCTTCCTATTCAAAGTCGCGCGGCAATGTCATTATCATCATTATTTATTATCGTCCAATACATACAAGCTCACAGTTTCCAGACAATCAATTACACGCCTATAACTATTGTCACCGAATTCACTCGTATTTTCTCACAATTCGACACCAGCCTTCCATTAATGTTCCATTTTAATTAAAAGTTATGACGCGTCATCATCGCCCCTATATATTTGAAGTTCTATTGAATGGTTTAATACGTTGATTTGTTGGCATACGTCCCTTGTCTGACTACGTAGTCCAAAATACCAAGATCTCCTGTATCGTTTGCTGAGTTCGTTTCTAAGGGGTCTACAAGCTTTGGATTATTGTGAACAATGCGGCTGTCTGCATGAATGGATGTAAAGCTTCTCCCTTGCACCTTTTGTGTTGTAGTGTCACGGTCATGGTTAGCCGTGGAATTAGCGAGATCGTTTCAAATTGTCCTTTACTATGAAAATCTCCGCATTTTTTCATAGTTACATTCACCTGTTTGATTTTTGAAATGTCTCTACACAATGTGTATCGTGTTTCTTGTTTGATAAAGCAACATCCGTCTTAAGGATTGAAATGACAACTTGATCCTTGCGTTATCCTATGTGATGTCTAATTAAAATTACTCCCGTGACCGAAAATGCTTAGAGATATACGGGACTTATTGATATGTTAATGCTATTCCTATAATTATTCAGCTTTTCCAGCATCATTATTCATAACCCCTGACACTAAGTAAGTATTGCTTTCCTACAACGGTCTTTCAGTGGCCTTAATAAGCATCTTACTTTTACAATTAGTTCTGAAACTTTTATAAATAATCCAACACACACGATTACAACATACGACTTAATCTGAGCGAAACTAATATTATCGCAAACGTTTAATATTATGCTAATCGTATTTTACACCCGCTCGTTGCTAGTTACATAATTTCCTGATTAGAAATAGATGCATATGAACTGCACGTTCTAATCAACGATATAATCCTTACTTTTGCTTCTAAATAGGTCGCAATTTTTAGAAATATTCGTTCGGAGACGCAGCCTTCTGTACACAAGTTTATTTAAAACAATATGTACCCCGAAAGGGGCTTATTCTACACCCGATTGGTAAAAGAGTTTGTTTTCTACGTTCTATAACACTATACAAAAAAAAAATCTTTGGCGTCAATCAGTTTGAACTCAATTATTCAGCTGTTTTAGGTTGCAATATTGATGGTGAATTTTTCGTACCTACGTTTAATAATTGGTTAGAAAGTTGATTAGATAGATAAAGAGGTTTTGTTTGTCAATGTTCTTTCTTTTTGTTGATATGTTTATAGAACAAGCCCCTTTCGGGGCAGTATACATATCATGAATCACCTTTATATCCTTTTGTCATTGCAATGGTCTTAAAATTTTCGGTTTCAGTGATAAATTTGAAAGTAGACCACTGCAGCTCAGGCTATCTTTGCTCTTCTCTGAACTGTCCGCTCACACGCTCAAACTACATCTCTGAGTAGGTAATGTTATCACTTTTTTTACATCACCCAAAATAGCGTTAGTAGGTTAATTGATGCAAAAAATTCGCGTGCTTTGCAAACGCTTACGCTCAAACATACAGCGTATTCTTATCATTCGTTAGCTCATACTTTGATTCATTCATTTGTTATTTATTATTTTAACCCTGATTAGGTTTCTTCTGTGCTGGAGGGATGAGACAAAACTAAGCTCTAAAATCTGAACTTGATGTTTGCCTAACTGTTAATAATAACCAAGTTCTAATCACATGTTAAAAACAATACAATATAATAGTTGAAATGTAAAATCGTCTTGACATAAAGGGTTATGTATAAAAGGGAAAATATCATTGTGAAATATTTATATGATTCTAAATCATATTTCAAAAGGACAGGCTTGAATTTGCAGCATGATGAAGGTGAGATGTGAGTTGATAGTAATTTCCTGGTTCATTGGAGAAACTCGTCAAACGACAAGCAAATGAAATGCTCGACAAATATTAGCAGTCAATGTTTGAAGAATGTTCATTATTGGTTTATTGCGGTATATGTGAATCTCTGTTTGAGTTTGGACTAAGCAATGAGAAGCCTTTACTTCTGTACCATAGACTCCATAGACTCAGATATTTTTAGAAACCGTGTTGTATCTGACTTCGATAACATACACAAGGATATTGTATCTGAGGACTGACGTCGAAATTTCAAATCGCATATCGCAAACCACCATTAATTCATTACTAACTGAAAGCTCTCGTTTAAAAACTAACATTATTTCATATCCAAAAACTGCAGGTATCTCTTTAACTAAAAGGTTAACATCTTTACTAAACTCCATTAGCTTTTAAAGAATAATCTAAACAACAAACCAAAATTTATTATCCAAATAAGATTTATAGTGTCCATCATCATTTCCTTATTCCCACTGCCTTACTCTGCAATTTTGTTTATAACTTCCTGTCAGTTATTAATTGGATATATTTAAACTAGCGTGCTATTTCCAGAACTCATATCTAGGACATCCGTGTTGACAAGAGTCCATACATTGACATACATTCTAGGCATTATGTTACACATTTTTTTCATTAAGTTGTTGAAGTTTGTGTTGCGATCATGGCTCATTTTGTCAGCTCACCTTTTATATTACTCACGATGCTATAGTTTATACTGTAAATAATTAGGATATCTATTTCATATCTGGATCACCTATTTCATATTATCACCTTATAATGCACCCTATAGTGGAATGTCTATCATGTTTTGTATGCTCTCTGTAAACTTTCGTTCGAAATACTACAAAGCGTAAACAAATATAATTTATGAATATTTTCACGTGCTTTTCGATCTAGTTTGCAAACACCAAATCACCATTTTCAAACATTACCACAAACTAATCCTAATATTTGCGTTATGAGAAGTACAAACGAAGAAGAAAGCTCGCTTAGATATAATTAGTGAAGTTTGTTGCACAAGCTTATCAAAAAGTGAGATCAGAATTAATTCCCTGGGACTATGGAAGATGCTACTTTTAAAAGTAGGATTTTCCTATTTTTTATAAGGTAGTACCCTACCTACTTACTAGAAGGGAGACACGCTTTTGCTTGCGCTTTTGCAAAAGCGTGCTTCCCTTCCGAAATGTATTTAAAATATTTAACACTGACTTCAATCCGATAGGTTCCTAGTAGGTAGGTACTACCTACCATAATAATCGATTCCACTCTATATTATTATTTTTTGTAAGTTCCCCACCAGTACCATTGTGAAGGGGGGCTGTCATACTCAATTAGTGAGCTAGTGTGGACCGAAGGCACTTAACATAAATAGAACGACAACTGTTTATAATCACTCGGAGGACGGTAACTAAATACTGCGGTTAGCCGGTTACAGAAAATTACCGTGGTGTTAAATTGTTGGTTAAATCTAGTGGTTCGCCTCGAACTGAGATCTTGCGATGTCTGTTAAAAGTTGGATATGAACTAGAGTAAAAATAAAAATCTTTAGCGCTTAGGTAGTGACTAAAGATTTTATTTATATGCAGTTCGAATTTATGCTCTTAACTATGCATACGAACATATAAAGCAAGAGGTGCGGTTTCGATTCCAAATATTTGTTCCGGGTCTGGGTATTGTGGTACCATGGTACTCGTAGTTTATGATACCTACGACACAGGGAATCCTAGTGCGGGGTCAGGGTTATCTTATGTGATTGTTGGGTATTATTATTTTATTTAAATCGTTGGAATTTTATTTCAGGCGCCCAACAGATATGTTCCCAATATAATTAAAACAAAACCCAGTGAACCGTGCCACACTCCCCATTCAGTAATCACGCCTAATTGCCTCAATGAAAATGCAGCATCAACAATCATTCAATCACAGTTCAGCTGTTGTATTTCTGACTGCGTTGGATTTCATGATCTTCCTTATGTCGATTTAAACGATGTTGATCAAGTTGTTCGCTGGTTTATTAAAGTTCATTTAAGTGTATTTCAATCTTTCTGTATCACTTATACTAAGAAACATGTTATTAAGTTAGATCGTTCAATTGAGTAACGACTATTGCATTGCATTCTCCATTCATAGACTTTCCGCAACATTCATAATGTCTTCGGTACTGACCTAATACAGGATGACCAAGAAAGAATCAGTGACACGAAAAACAACAACATCGGGTTCAACTGCCACTTCAACTTGATTATTTTGTACGTTATGTTGTTTCTCTATGGTAAATATAGAAAATCATTATTTTGTCATGCCTCTATAATTTCTTTCTTAAAGCGGAATTAACAAATTGTCGTCATGTAGCTAGTAATAGCAGACCACGATCGTCAACCTATATTGTTGTCCACTGCTGGATCACAAACAATAGGAAGTACCAAACAGCATGAATGCACGTAGGCCGATCGAAATACATTCACTGATTTTCACTCCCACATTCGACAACAATTCGTCGAATGAAAGCTTTTCTATTGAACTCACGATTTGTGGGCTCACGAAGTATTCGTATGCGAGGTATGCATGTTCGTAATTATTGAGTTACATCGTGTCACACTTGATAGATAGGACAAGCAAGTTTTCATGTTTCCGTCAAGAGTCAGTATACAATACGAGTACTAAGATTTATAAAGCTCTGAAGATTAGGTATAGGGTTGTAATAAATATAAGTATAAAGAAAAACATATGGGGATTCATAATATGTATGCTATCCCGCTAGGAGCTTTTTCTGCACCCATAAAAGAATGAATGAATGAATGAATGAAAATGCTTTATTGTACACCTTACAAATTTAAAAATATAAAATAAAACAGAAACTAAAACTAAAGACCATAAATGTACAATGGTCGGTCTTATCTGGTATTAAGAATGTTCTACGTTTTTTTAAGGAAAAAGCTATATGCTGCTTCAAATCAGTTCAAACTCAGTTTTTGAACTTCTCGTACGTTTTAACTTCTAACAATCACATGATAAAACGACAGATTATACGAAAAATATTGGAGATTTTTTTCACCTTGTAATATGCTGAATGCAATACAACTATTATACCCCTGGGTCTTCTATTATTTTTATAGCTGCCGGTTACGGTTGTGGTCAGTACAGCGGTTACAGTTTTAGATATTAACCTATAAGAAAACATAGCGTTGTTATCAAACACACGTTATTGATGATATCGATTTCAACTTCGTGATTGGGAATAGAACGTGCATGTGTAACTGTAATATTATGTTGATTAACAAGAATAATGAAGCACGTGGTTCTGAGAATGCTTTTTATTGTAGAAAGTACATTGATCTGGTTTAAATATTTCTACCGTAGGCATAGTTTGTAGTCGTGCGTCATTTACTAATATGTGGTGCTTGTATATCGTGATCCCACTTATATGCGTGGATAATTAGTAAAAGAATTGGGTAAGTATTGATGTTCCGTACCGAATTCATAATCAATAAAGTAGTATGAGATTACACTCACGAACGTCACTGATGATCATTCATGGAACTTGTTTTTACTTTTATACATATACAAAGTAATTCATATTATGGATGCTACCCGAAAGGGGCTTACTCTACACTCAATTTGCAATAAAGTGTGTTTGTGTACGTCCTTTTGGACATTCGTCAATTCAATTCAATTCATTTATTATTTCAATTGGGTACATTTTCAAACATTATTAAATAATAGATTGTAGTACACTTATGAACGTCAAACATCAAACACAATAATATAACAAAAATAAAATAACACGGCATTAATTAAAAGAAAATTAAATAAATCATGTCATAAATGTCAATAAAATTAAATAATAAATGTCACACAATAACTAAACATAACAAAGGCTACCTACATAAACTACAAATTCAAATTCCTCCCGCCATTTTGTCTTTTATAAAATCACTTCACGTCACTTTTCATTGAAAGAACACTACGCAAAAAGCTGTTTTGGGTTCAAATCAGTTAGTTCAAACTCAGTTTTAGTTAGCAATCTTGAACTTTTCCCAAAAACAGCTAATTTTAAAAGGTTCGGGATAATAGCGTGGAAATCTTGATTTTATTTCTGCTAATTTATTATTATTTTTGTTGGTAGAATAATGCCCTATCAGGATAGTACTACTAGTAACTGAACACGTAGGTATATATTGAGCCATTGATGTACGAATAATCTATAATATCAATAATTAGTCTAGCTCCTTCGAAATGCCCTAGGGCAGATTTTTGTTGTCAGTATTCATGCAAACTTAATAATCTCATTATTTATTTACGATCTTTTAAGACTCTCCTTTCGCAGTGCTAATCGTCTATTGAATTCGTATCAATCATAGCACTATTGTTTTCATCTGCGTCAATCATTTTCAGTAAGGATCCATTGACGTCGATTCGATCGATGAGATCGGTTAATTAAATTTTTTTTTTTCATTGTGTGTATTATTTATTAGAAAGCAATGTTTTTTTTCTTGAATTATATATTGCGAGCTTGGTTGAGGAAAAATTATACAACTTTAGAACTGATGACCTTTTTTACATTTTACGACTGATTTGCTCATATTATGTTTCGGCAATCAAAAGAATTTACGATCATATTTGAGTAATTTTGAATATTATAAATCGTTTGAACCTTAAAGGTCAAGGTCAAGGCTTTACACATTATAGGTTAAAAGCCGTAAATTTTTCCAATAATATGAAGTTATTTTAGTTAGTTATTTTTAATGTAAACATGTCAGAGTTATATCATCACTAGCCTGCGCCAACAGTTTTGCTCGCGTCGGTACCTAAATAAAAAGTAGCCTATGTAAATAGCACTAACTATTCCAAGTTACATCGAAATCGGTTGAGCCTTTATGGCGTGATTGAACCACAAACATACAAAGATCCACACAAACTCTCGCATTTATGAATTAGTAGGATGGAATTAAAAAAATTACTCCTCCTTGATACCCCTGAGCATAGCACTTGTTTTCGTGGCAACTCCTTCTCTGTTGTAGCAGTAAGACTTTGGAATAAACTTCCGTATAATATCAAAAAAGTTGACTCCAAAGATTCATTTAAACGATTAACTCGTGAACATTTCCTTAAGAACATCTAGCATCTATAACTACATCATGTAGTGTACATGTTAATAAAACACTTTTTTGTACTATCTGTTAATCTATTGCAGTGTATTTAAATATAGTGTAAGGTTATATATAGTATAGTTTTTAGTTAAGTTAAACAATCTGTCGCACGCCAACCTCCTGTTTCTACCCAATCAGGCTGGCTGGTAGATAATGCCTTGGCATTAAGCCCACCTTTTGTACATTGTTTTTTGTGTGCATTAAAGATTAAATAAATAAATAAATGAAACGCAACGTCATCAACAATTTTTTTGTTATTTCTTTGATTCTTATATTATTGACTAGTAAGTTAGTATTGTTGAGTCTAAGTAAAAGTGTTTATTTCATATACTAGGACCACTTTGAAATGTCTTAAAAACTAGGTGAACCTACGAATCTTCACGTCAGCCTTTCTTTATAGTCTGTGGGTTTCCTTATAAACTGACACTCTCAAAAGAGAAGTTTTCTAATGTGTTTTATGGGGGAACCCAAAATGCATCGGGCACACCCTAGCATTTCGTAAACTGTGTAACAAGCCTTTCGAGAGAAATTTCCATAGTAAATGTCTGTAATTTACATTCTTGTCTGCATTGTCTTTGTCGTATTGTGCGGTCTCTGATGTTCTGTATGAATGTTTATGGCCTAAACATTTGTGAATGGTAAGTGGACATACCCACCTTAAGTGGGTATTTATTTATGAATAGGCATGTAATAAGCCTCTTCTTGGTAAACGTGATTTAAATTCATCCTTATAGTTGCTTCTCCATTCCCGTCTGGTTGGATTCTGACAAAGGTTGCTCTAAAAAACATTTCATCATCATTTACAGTATGGATTTGTAGTTATGTAGCATTGACAACATTTGACATTCAAAAATGCCTGAAGCATAGAAGATTTTTATCATATTACATCTCATATCTAATCTTCTATTACTTGTAGTCATCATCATCAGCCTGTAGTAGTTAACCATAGTCCATCTCCCAAACAGTTCCATGACGAGAGTTCCGTCTTTAGCCTTTTCCATCCGCCGACTTCCCGCAGCTGTAACAATGTTGTCGGTCTATCGGGTGGGGGGCCGGCCATTTAAAAACCTTTATGCCCCAGTACTTATGCTATATTTCTTCAATTCATATGTTCTTATTTTAAATATAGTGATTGAACATTCTGCAATATCTCATGTCTATACGTGGCATTTCTTTGCATATCTTTACTAATTATTATTTGTAAGTGTCGAATTTATCTCAGACCATATCAGTAGACCATGCCAGTTAGACGGAATTCTTAGCTGGCAAGTATTTTACATTATTCTAGAACCCTGAACAACAAACCGATAATAACTTCATGACACTGAATAATGCAGTTGAGTAAATAATGGTCTGTGTTATCATTCCCACAGTTACAGCAGAATATAGCAAAACCTGTTATTTTAATATAATATTTAGTATGCATAGGTATCAGAAGTATTAACAGAAGCACAACATTAACTCTGGAAGTAATTCTTGAGATTTATTTCTCGAGAACTCATATAACTTTTGTTAATCGTATTGTTCGATTTTCGTGTTCAGTATACATTTTTTGTGATATTTTGTAAAAATGAACGTGTGAAACATTTAAATGAAAGCAAGGCAAATTCCTTGAGTGTTTTTTTTTGGCATATTTTCAATTTATATAACGTTTCTGAAATTTAAAGCTTCTTGAAATGCGTTTCATCATTTCAGCCGTTCGACTGTCCACTGCTGAACATGGCCTCCCCCACAGACAGATCAAACTGCTTATCATGTGGGGGGATTTGCCCATACTCACCACGCTGGGCATGCGGGTTGGCGAGCGCAGATAGAGCTATCGTTGTTAAAATGAGGGACGCTGCTGCCCATCCCCTAGCTTTTTTCCCTTAGTCGCCTCTTACGACATCCGCGGATAGGTAGATATGGAGGGGCCTATTCTTCAGCCGGGGCCACCACGGCCAAAAAATGCGAAATGAAATGCGTTTAATCCATTTGTAGTGTCAATTTTAAATTATCGTCTTAAATCAGCACAGGTTTATGTCGATTGAGAAACAAGATCTTAAGTATATGTACCATGTCTTTCAATTTTCCATTTAGCACCAGTATATGATAAGTTATTGCTAACGTTATCTTACTTTGTAGTTTCATTCAAGCTAGATTCACATTTGCAAGATTGTGTATCCTATCAATGGTCTGAGCTATAATTCCTTTTCTTACTTTAAATAACCAGTTTCAAATCCCATTGCTGGTAAGTCCCAATAGCATTACGGATATTACCTGTCTGAGCGCCCTGCCAGAGCCTGCCACAATATTTCCACAAGCACAAGTAGAGTTGCCAGTAAGTGGTAAAAAGCCGGTAAATTACACTAATATTATAAATGCGAAAATAACTCTATATTTATGTCTCTCTGTCTCGCTGTCTCTTTGTATCTCTGCCTTTCTTCTGTCTGCAATGTTTTCCTAAACGGCGAAACCGATGAAATTTGGTATGTACATAGCTAAACCCTTCAGGCTACTTTCAATCCGCCGGTACCGCGCGAACAAAACCGCTCGCAGTCAAAAGTCAGGATTATTTATAAAAATAAAGCTTATTCAAAAGCACTTATAGATAAATACAAATAAACAAAAAACTTAAGTGACGTACAAGTGACGATTACAGAAGTGTGTAAATCGAGCCGGACAAAAAGTGGGCATGCAAATGTAATGTTTGGACGTGCCTCTGGCTACATCCAAAGAATTTTGGGTATAAGGAGATCTGAGGGGATTTCTACCATGCTAGAGATGTCATGAGGTGAGATGTGTACCTATTTAGTCGTGAGCATAATTTTTGCTTCTGTTTTTAAGTATCAAAACCTTGTACGTTGAAATAACCGGCTTTAGTTTGTATTCTATCCGCCCCTTAACTGCGTGCGCTTGTCCGCGAATAATATGTGTAGTCGTTTTATTTTAATGCTGTTCTCGTGGTTGGCTCGTAGTTTATTCTACGCGTTGAGCTGGTCTTATTTGAGCGACTAAGATGGATGGGATCCTTTGAAATTGTGGTTTTGCTCTTAGAAATGTTACTTGCTTCTTTACTGTTCAATACACTGCAGTTATTGTTAAAGCTCACAGCGTGCATTAGCCCTCATAATTATAAGCTTGTAATGTTCATCCAAATCCTCTCATGGAACTGAGTTGTTTATCATTTCTGAAGGAATTCGTTCTTTTATAACCTATGGAGTTTAAGTACCCAGTTGAAACGCGTACTTTTATTTTGCTGTCTCATCTTCATTAACATCATCATGAACCTATATCAGTCCACTACTCAGCCCGATATTACGATCTTCTGATCCAGTTTGCCAGCTAGATGCTGCAGATCGTCGCCCCCACCTTGCTGGAGGGTTTCCTACACTACGCTTACCTAAACGCGGTCTCCACTCAAGTATTCGTTTGTAACATGGCCGGCGCACTGCCATTTGGCTTGCCAATCCTCTGAGCTATGTCAACCACCTCGGTTCTCTGTCGGATAACGTCGTTTCGAATTTTATCATTCAAAGAAAATTGCTTTCTCCAGACTTATATTTACATTTTAATCAGCTCTTGTCGCTATTCATGGATATACATGAATATAATTTAAACCGATATCTAATATTGATTTGATAAAATTGATCGTCTAACAGATTTAACCACGGTCTAGCACGCGTCAAGTACCATGATCCGATTGGACATTTATCTGTTGCGATGTCATGCGCAATCTTAGATCTTGGATTTACTTTGGCCTGCCTGGCTAATTTTGATACAGATCGTTAGATTTTGTTCTCAATCAGATTCTTTAATTTTAATGACAGAAAAAAAATTAAAACTATTAATTACAAGTATGTATTATAACTATTTTACAAAATTAAGCTATCTAAGGACAGTTGTAAATGATCTATTGATAGCTCAATTGAGCCAGATCACTACCAGTCGGAAGCGTCCCCAAGACGCTGGCGGAGTTGCCAATGCTTATCCGTTGGGCCAATTAGCAGCCATCTTTCGGGTAACTCGTCGTTTCCCCATTCAGACTGATCTTCCTTGATGGATTCTGTAGAATAGTAGAAGACCATGCATGGTCTGCACGAAGCTTGTTCTAGAAAGATTGTATTTCAAAAATCACGGTGAATTGTCTAGGCCTAGGTAGGTACAAGTCTAGCTACACTCTCTGGTAAATGTATCATCTGCCTTCGGCAAATTCACCATCCCGCAAAATTGGCCTGAAGCAATAAAACATTCTAATACAATTCGATGGCCGATTGAAGCTTTCTTCTGCCAATATTTGAGTAATCACCGTGCTACGTGGTGCAGAAAATTGCGGTCTATGCTTTCAAATGACCACTTACCTAATTTCCTGGTATCATCACGTGCAATTGCCATAAAACTACCTCGCAAAGAAAGTTATCCATAGACATAATTATGATAATTTTGATGCGTTTTACCCACGACACCGACGGATTTTAGTCCCTACTTGTACCCACGGCATCGCTCGCGAGGTACCAAAATAAAAAGTTGCCTATTTGTTAATCTAGGTACACTATAACTAGAATACCATAAGGCTACGTTTGAAAAGGAGTCCATAGTTCCAAGTTTCATCGAAATCGGTTGATTCGTTAGGGCTTGATTGAAGCACAAACATCCTCATAAATTTCCGCATTTATAATATTATTAGAATACATGCCATATGTATTTTATTTCTTGGTTATGATAATTTCATACGAATTTGAAGCAGGAAGGCACTGACCTCGTGAGAATCACTAATTGCACTACGCATCTACTTAATATTCAATGCACTTGCACTAATGCATCATTCAGCAAGTCCTTGACAAGCTCTTTAGAAGCGACAGTTCTAGATACAATCGAGTTATGTACAAATGAAACAATGATTTTATCAATTTCTTCATCAGTGATCTGATAGGACGTGCTTACAATGAAGAAATTTCACCCAACTTTGAAAGACTGAAGGATATTTTATCTTGCCAATAGGCATACTTACGACAGTGAACTTTGTATACTTACTGACGGTTGGGTAAAGTAATAATAATATTGCTGTGGTTTCATAATGCTCATTTGGGAGCTATCACTAAAATTTCATCGTCATCAGGCGAAAGACACCTCTGCTGAACACCAACTTAAACGTTATACAAGCTGGTTCATGACATTATCAATCCTGAAAGGGGATTACTCTATCAACAAATTTATATTTTTTTTCCTTTTTTTTTTAATTAACTTTATCTAATTACCTGTTTTTGTAATTTTATTGTCTTTATAACTGACTAGCTTCCGCCCGCGGCTTCGCTCGCGTGGTTTATACATAATAATTGGCCTATACGCTTTTCATTTTTCACTTATATACATTCCAAGTTTCAACGACATCGGTTGAGCCGTTGCTAATTAAATTAAAACAGCTAATTTATTGAGTTTGTACTGATTTGACCCCAAAACAGTTGATTCTTCATAGAGATTTTTCAATTAAAAATGACGAATTTACAAATGGCGTGCAACAAAATTAATTGCCGATTGGGTGTAGAATAAGCCCCTCCGCGAAAGCATACATAAATTATTAATCATCACAATCCTTTAAGAAAGCTCTGCATAAATTTATAAGTTGTAAATTGTTATTGGGTTCCGTTTAAAGCCAGTACATTTGCATAAGTACCACGCAACTCGACGAGCCTTTGTATCGCCCACACCACTGTCAGGTCTTGTTGAATGGTATACCTATGCTATGCCAACTTGTTGATCATCATAATCATCAGCCTGATGAGCTTGCATAAGCCTCCCCCAAAGAGTGCTACGTCGAACGGTCTTGAGCTTTAATGAATTTGAAACCGCAATAGCTCGTTTTGTAGTGCTTTTCTTTAAACTCCTCTTCCTCCTTCGATTTTCTCAACTTCTCAACTTCTCTAGCTGCCTTTCGCAGATAATTCCTATATCGAGCCACTCGCTCCACTCAACAAAAAGACAGTCCACCATGCTGCAACTGCCACGTTATCGTCAATTCGTATAGTAGTATCAGTATACCATACCTTACTGTCCCGTATTTACAAATTATAATCAGTCCTCGTCATAACCAACTCGGCTTGCGTGATTGCATTCAAGATGCATCGGTTCTGATAAACTGTGGCCGTTGTGGATTTGACGTGCCTAAGATAAATACATAAATAACACCCAACAGTCACATACAAAGTCCTAAACCCACACTAGGATTCCCTGCGTCGTGGGTATCAGAAACTACGAGTACAATGGTACCACAACAACCAGACCCGGAACAAATATTTGCAACTCACTGACTCTGCAGGCTCTGTTTACGACAAGTTGCGATCGCCTACGATTTCCGAGACCAATAAATTCACAACCTTTCAATTAATTTAACTAAATGAGCTTATTCTCAGCATATAAATAAACCAGCGTACATAAATAGAACAACTAGTCTAGCAGACTGTAATTTGAGGGACCTATGTACTCAATTGGCCTCCCGGCGAGTCACGATTTAGTTGCGCCCCCACAAGTGATTTTAAACTGCAATGAATATTAAACGGTCTTTTAAATTGATTTTTTTTTTGTAATGAGCCTTACTGGTTTTACTTGTTCTCGTTTTCTTGCCCTTTTTAAGACTCTTCAAACACCTGCTCCAAGTGCTTGCTCGCTTGTCGTGTCATTGATTGTTTCTTTGTCATTATTTATTGGGTCAGTGACCAGGTTGAGGTATGGTGGCCCTGAAAAGGGCCTACCGTCGCTGAAAGAATCAGTGTAGTGAAAAAAAATTCTTTATCTTCTATCTTTCTTTTTCTTAATAAAATAAGCCCCTCTCCGGATAGACTAGTAAATCTCTACATAATCGATGAATACATTTTAAAATGTCACTTTATGTGCGTACCTCTTTGTATACAAATTTGTATTTTTATCTTGTTGTTTTAACGAGCTCTCTTTCAATATTGGAACTACTTATTAGCATACCCGTTACGATAATTGATTGAAAGAAAGGCAATAATTTCTCGATAATACCTTTTCGATAAAGCCATTAACCGAACTCGGTTATAACCTACATGATAAATTGATTTGAAGTCGATTAAACTACTTCGAGAACAACTTTGGTGAAATCATATCCTATCCTCCCATAACAGTAACTGTTCGTTCGTATTTTTGTCTAGTAAATTTATTTAATCGTATCGTTAATTTTAATGAATATGATATTAACACTTTTTAGCGGAAGTCTATAAAACCGATAAATTGATTCTACAAAGCAGTCTTCTGTACGTGGATCGACGTTGAAAAGTTCAGAAATCTTTGAAGTATGTGAACTAAAATCCACATTCGAAAAAAACTGAATTTCTATTATGAATCATCTTATTTAATTCCCAAAAAATACTTAGTCGGTAGGTTACAGATAACATAATTAAAAAAATGTCTTAGATTGACGTGATTTGAAACTAAACCACAAATTTAAAATTAAAAAATCAACCAAATTCCAAAATAATTTGTGTAAAACATCGATATAGAAATGTATCCTATATCCAAATATAGGATGATAATATAGAAATGTATGAAACCATAAATTTACCCACCGACAAGTGGACAGGTACTGATAAAACTGTTTAGTTAGGCGTAACCGCTCGCGGGCAGTCAGCGTGGAAATCGAAAGCAGTGGTAACGATCGGTTTCGCATAAAGTATCGATAATATTGCCGCATTAACATCTTCACAACTCTATCGTACACCTGAGATTGTAGATGTTGTTTTGTGTCAGGAATTTTGGGTGATGATAGGTAGGACTCGTCTGGTATCATTAGTCGGTAATGTTTTTTGACTCCACTCATACTGTCATCAGATCAGACTGGCGATATTTCCATAGAAAATGCTGTGATATTGGTTCTTTTTTTGAAGTTTACTCAAAATTCCCCACAATATCATTAAAGAAGCCTTTGTTTTGTTGTACTATATATAGTTAGCATTCTGATATTAGGTAGTGTAAGCTTAGCAAATTCGTCGTGTCACTCTAGTCTCGAGTTCTGGTCTTGAGTTCAAACGAAAGTGCCATAGAATAGAGTATTTAAAAATTTTCCCAAATTTTCCAATTTTACGGGCAAATTTTCGATTTTTTCTTTCCTGAAAATTCTATTTCAGACTTATACGAACATTGGAAAATTGGTCCAGCCGTTCTTAAGTGATGCGGTTACCAACGAACAGCATTTTATTTTTATTTATAAGTATAGAAGATCGAAAGTCGACCTGAAATTTGTGATCTGATTAGATCGAATCTAAAAAAAAAATTAAAAAGTCGTTAGACAAACTTTATTGCCAATCGGTTGTATCTGAATAAGTCCTTTTCGGGATATAAACATATTAGGTATCACCTTGTATAATAGAAGATTATTGTACCGTTATTTTACAAGCTTTTATATAAGGTGGCGTAGTTATTCGATCGCTTGACTACCGCCCTACGGCATTACTTCGTTGGCATAATCACTAAATTACCGGACCTTCGAAACAGGAAAAATAAATAATTTGCCCCGTTTGCGTACGAGACGCGAATTCGCGATTATGTTTATAAACGTAAATGGAGAGTGTTCCGTATCTTGCTACTATTATAAATGCAAAAGTTTGGATGGTGGATTGGTGAAATTTTGCACAGATATAGATAATAGTCTGGAATAGCACATAGGCTACTTTTTAACCTCGTAGGTACGAGTACCACGCGAGCGAAGCCTTGGGCAGAAGTGAAATTTAGTTTCTAAGTAGGTAATAAGGAATCAACATTTTCAGAGCTACGATACCTCAAGTAAGTTATTGAACTTGCTACCTATCTATAAAAGAGGCTAGAAAATAAGATGCACAAAGAATAAGTCAAAAGTATGTGGCATTTTTCAAGAGTTTTTTTGAGATTTCACCCGGGAAAGTACCTACTACCACCATAACTTCAACTTAATTCTTTTCGGAATTCATCAAGTAGTGAAACTCGGGAGCATAGCTCTCTCCCGTTGCCCAACTTTGAGCTTGTGTATGAAGCCTATAGTTTGCGACCAAGTCTCAATGCCAACGTATTATTTCATACAAAATCACGCATTGATTAGAGCATCCGCTCTGGAGATATTTTATCTTAGAAAAAGTAGAGACCAGTAGGTATGCGGTAACGGAAAAAAATCAAGTAATCAGTAAAATCCTTCCGACAACTGTTCTGTTCACTTTATTGTCAAGCTCTTTAGTAGCAACAAAACATTATTTCATTTACTTATGCTGTCAGGCCCGGGTATACACATCCCTGCAGGTAGCATACCAGACTCAAGCCGACATGCCAGGTGCTGGCATTTTGTGTCAAACAAAATTATATAGCTTTGAGAAGGGATATGGCAGGCATGCGAGCCACCCTGATCGCTTCTACGGCTAATTGCTAAAATAATTGCAATCTCTTAGCACACAAGCAGAAGTCACTAGGATCACTTTGAGACGTCTTAGAAACTATGTCAAACTAGATGAAGCTGCGCCTGTTTTTTGGGAAGAACCTAACATGCTAGTAGATAGCTCTTGTCTCTAGTATGTTTTTGTGCAAGCTTCAGCTACCCATAACATGAACTGGTTAGCAAATACGTAGCATATCCAAAAATCAAAATTATTTTAATACCTACACTAAAGGATTTTCCATCAGTTCCTCATCCTGTTTTATAGATTTTTGTACCACGCAACCATATAAAGCTAAAGTAGCCTTCTCACTTTCATACTGGTCCCTAAAAAGGTAAAACTCGTTACATAAAGAGGGCGCTACAGGTTGATTGGTTGATTGACGTACCATGAAGTTGCTAATTTATTCCCACCACGTCCATAACGATATGTTATCGAGACTGTAAACAAAATTATAATTTCCCTCGTAAATTCATATCGGCTTGAATGTAAATAGCTTCGTGTCGTTGCATTTATGGTGAATAAGGAGCAGTGTTAGCTGAAGCGTTCATCATAAAGATTGGGCTTGTCCTACTCATTCACATGCTGTTTATAAATTCCTCGTACATCTTTTTATATATTTTTTTCGCAAATTCATCATCATCACTCCTGAAATCACTACTAGGCATAGGCCTCCATTCTTTTCTTACAGCTTCTCGGTCTTGTGCGTCACGCGTCCAGGTTTTTCCAACTACCGATACGATATCGTCGACCGATCCAATGATCGGATCGGTTGCGGTCAAACAGTTAAAAATTATTTGTTAGGCACAATATTTTTTTAAGCTTTTTTTTTTATTGAGAACATTGATATTTTTTTCCGCTCGTATAATATTAACACACCCAACAGTTACATAGCCATATTTTCAGATCATGCAAAAAAATGTCATTAGACGGGCACTCCACGCTGTGCCACCGAGGTCAAGTATTTTTACTTACTTTACGTACTTTTTGTTGATTGAATAAGCCCCTTTCGGGAATGTATAATGTTAAGGATCACCTTGTCTACTACATTAAATTGTAAAGATCAGTTGCAAAAAGTAAATTAAGTATCTCGCGATCCGTAAATGTCAAGCCCCGAGGCGACCCGGCCATCACTCGAGAGATTGTTTTAAAGCGAAAAATATTAATTGCAAGATGATTTACTACCTTTCGTGATAGGATAAATGGAACCTCGAGACATGTTTGTAATCGATATTCATACTGAGAACTAGTTTAGTAAACAAGGATTCAATAAGCGATTTCATCGTATAAACTAGGATACGTTGCAAGCCTATCATCGCTTATATAAATTCCAAATGGTTTTATGTCTAAGCTTTTCTTCACCGGTTTACAAGATACAAGATTTTATTGGTTAAAGTAAGTTTTACAAGTCACATGCTATGCTAGATAGGTACACCTTATCCATAGGTACCATGTACAACAATTTTACCACAATTGTAATAATATATTCCATTTTATACAATATAAACGTAAAAAAGGTAATTATTATTACTCTCGATTAGGTATATTTATTATATACGTTTACGGTTTAGGCACGGGTTAAATTTTATAGCCAGGATCTCCGGACGCTCCAGGCTGACTAGGCTTAATTGTGGAGTCGATGTAAAATACCACTTACCTAGTAACTGGGATCCAGTATCTACGATGCGTGTTAGTTCCAACCGAGAACCAATTATACAATCAAAAAGTCAAACTCAAAATAGTATTTCAATATAACCTAGTGATAACATAGATAGACACAGTTCAAGCGAGAACTTTTATTTATAAGAACTTTAGCTAGCTTTCTTTCTAACGCTATACAATCTATCTCCTGCTGCTTTTTTTATCAAAAATTCTTTCTCTAACATCCTGCTTCAGGTCAGGGACCTGTAAGGTTTAATGAAAGATGTTAAAAGGTTTTTAAAAACTGTAACGACTTTCACCAGCTATTTGTATTTTACGATAGACCTTTATTTAAATCGACTGCAAGCTGATAAAACTGACATTGGCAGTCTGAAGGCTATTTTTAAATGTACTTCACCTTATACCTACTTTGTTTTTTGTCCAATTTATGAGCTGTTTCTTGAGCAAAAACATCGTAGATGTGTATGGTTCGGTGACGTTATTGTGGTTTGGTTCTTATATGTAACTAGCTTCGCTATTCGGATAAAAAGTAGAAGAGCGTTGAATCAATATTGAAAATTGTAAAAAATCGGGAAAAACACTTTCTTACGTTTTGTATCAATGCTTATGGTCTTTTGTCATCTTTATATATAACTAATAATTAAACGTTTGAGAAGTTCGAAATCAATATTGCTACCTATAACAGCTGAATAATTGAGCTATAACTTATAACTAATTTGATCCCAGCTGAGTTTTGCATATTGTTTTTAAATGAAAAATTGCGAATTTCCAAAAGTCGTTTAACCAACTCTATTGCCTAGTGGGGGTAGCATAAGCCACTTTTTTTTTTTTTTTTTTTTTTCTCGAACGGATTTATATGCTGTGGGTCTCTTACGACCACTGCCAGCTACACCGGGCTAGGCGAGCGCAGAGGGCGCTACTGCCGAAAAAAGGTTAGGTTTTGGCAACGAGCGCAAGGGCACCACTTAGGTACGAACCTCGGCTTGGGCTGTTGCCAGAGAGAGGTTTTTTGAGGAGGCCATCACCCTGACGGGGTGGAAACGCAGGGACGGGACGTCGTCGTCGACCCCGCCGGCGGGGTCGGTGTGATGTATTGAGTGTTTTTATGTGTCGGAGTTCGATGAGGGGATCGCCTCCGCGTTAGCGGAGGTGATCCCGATCTGGATCTGGATCTGATCTGGATCTTCAAGAACATGTCATGGCCTACGGAGGAATTTCTCACCGTTAAGTACGATGGGGTAGTCTGGGACGTTTGAAACGAGCGGGTTCGGATGGTGAGGGGCCGAGTCATAATACCGCCTTGAGGCACGTTTCATGAACTGGGCTATGGTTTCGAGGTTGAGGTCTCGATGTAGGTCAACGTTACGAACGTACCATGGTGAACCAGTGGCTTTCCGCAAGAATTTATTTTGGATAATTTGAAGGGACTATACGTGTTTGGAGTGAGCAAAAGCTACTGAGGCGTAAGTCATGACTGGTCTTATGCAAGCTTTGTAAAGCGTCAACTTATTTCTAAGAGACATTTTACTCTTCTTGCACAAGAGGGCATGGAGCCGGCTAAGATAAAACTTGGCGTTGTTGCCAACTTTCTTAGTGTGCTCGCGGAAGGATAGACGACTGTCTAGGATGACCCCGAGGTAACGGGTAGACGGTACCCAAGGGATGGGTTCGCCGAAGAGGGTGATAGTCCTGAGGGGACTTTTGCTATTGGGCCTGGTTATGCCTTGGTGAAAGTACACTGCTGCACTTTTAGTCGGGTTGACCTCGATGCGCCATTTGCGAAACCACTCGCCAAGATCGGATTGTATAGGGCTGTATCGTCCGCGAATAGGGCGATTTCCACCTTATGGGTGCGAGGTATGTCGCTGGTATACAGCGTGAACAGCAATGGGGAGAGGGCAGAGCCCTGGGGGACGCCGGCCCTGATGGGGCGGGGGTTGGAGAGCGTGCCTTCGACGCGGTATCGGAAGCTTCGATTTTGGAGGAAGTCTCGCAAGATGAGTACGAGTCTGACTGGCACTCCGATTTTGGAAAGCTTGTACAGCAAGCCGTTGTGCCAGACTTTATCGAAAGCTTTCGCTACATCGAGGAAGATCGCGCCTGTATCAGCCGGCCAGGTGCCGGAGCACTTGCTGCGGGCACGAGTGTCTGGCTCGGAAGCCAAACTGTTCGTCCGGGAGGAGATTATGTTCGAGAACATGGGACCAGAGACGATTCAGAAGGAGTCGCTCATATATTTTCCCCAGGGAGCTGAGGAGACTGATAGGGCGGTAGCTAGTAGGCTCCGACATTTTCTTGCCCGGTTTGGGAATGCCGATGACAGTGGCTTCCTTCCAGGCATCGGGGAAAGAGCAGGTCGCCATAGCCGCATTGAAGATGCTGACGAGGAGATAGATAAGGGCAGTGGGAAATTGCTTTAGGACCCCATTGCTGATGCCGTCAGCGCCAGGGGCCTTTCGCGTGCGGAGATTTTTAATAATCGCCTGAACCTCTGAGGCCCTAACATGGTTAAGGGGACAGTCGGTTGGATCTGAAGAAGCTAGACGTTCGACTTCACTGTCCACCGTATGGAGGTGCACAGGGTCGACCGGGTTGAGGCTAGGGGAGCATTGGGACTCGAGGCTTTCAGCTAAGCATTCAGCATTTTCGTCGTCATCGAACGCACAAGTTTGATCAGAGGGGGCATGCCTGAAACAGTATCCGCTTTCATGGATCGAGCCAAGTCCCAGTAGGCCAGGTGGCTTGGCTTGAGCCCGGAGAGCGTGCTGTCCCACTCGTTATTACGGTGGTCGCGGACCCGGCTCTTGACTAGGCGCTCGAGAGCGCGCAGTCGGCGTCGGTTAATGTCGGTGGGCCATGAGCTATAGCGTCGGATCGCTGCGTTCTTCTCCGTGATAAGCCGTTTCACATCATCTGGCAAGGCCCAGCGGCGGTCGGCCACCACTGGGACCTGCTTCGATGACCCGCTTATGGCGGTGGTGACATGGCTAGTCAGGGAGTCAACCGCAATTGTGATGTCATCCGGGGAGATAATGTCGTCGGGGATTTTGTCCAAGGCGGGCGAATGTATATCCTCGAGAGCTTTCTCGAGTTTATTCCATTGCACCACAGTCTTGGTCAAAGGGGTCGTTACAGTGGGGGAACCCAAATGCATGAGCACAGGGCGGTGGTCTGAGATCAGTTCGAATAAGCCACTTTCGAGATAGTAAAAATATATATCATCTTGTATAGCAATTTTATTATACTAGTATTATTGAGTACTTACAGACAGACAATTGTTCTTGTAAATTCTAATTGAATCAAGTTCCGAGGCTGGAATATATATTTCTAATATTTTCTTTTGAACCTTCAAAGATGCATTATTACGTGTGCTAATGTATTTGTTTCCCTCACCAACAGGTATGCAAACCGGACATCGACTGTACACTACAAGAGAACAAATGGAGGTACATTGAGAAGTTTCAGTGTCTCAATGCTGATGACAAATTACTGAAGGAGATGAGGCTTTCATTCCCCAGTGGACATTCGTCTTTCTCCGCTTACACTATGGTCTATTTCGCTGTGAGTATCATTTAAAGTTCACTTACAAACTTTTCAATCAATTACTAATAACGATCCAGCTGCAGCTACGTTTCAACTAAAGCTAACGATCGATCGAATGTTTTACGAAAGTTTTAAGTTTTACTAATTCAATGGAAAGCCAAAAGTCAGCCAATTCTTATCCCCTATAATTTTGACACATGCATGAATAATAATGTTCCTAAACACTAAATAATGTTAGCGGCTGCATTTCAGCAGCGGATCAACTTTGTTTTGGCTTTAGCTACGATGCAGTTCGGTCATATATATCAGTCTCTGGTACCCATAGTACAGGCTATGCCTAGTTTGGGATCAGTTAATCGTGTGTGATATGTCCGGAATATTTTATTATTTATCTGTTGTATGAAAATGGCTTATTGGGTAATATTTGAACCGTCAGGATCGTAGCAAGTGGAAAACCGTGGTCTCTGCCTACCCCTCTGGGAAACAGGCGTGATTTTATGTATGTATGTATGTATGTATTTGAACTGTAATCGGAACTGAAGTATAGGTTGGCAAGGTGACACGATAAAAGATGTAAGTTCAAGTCTAATCGAATATTTTTTCAATTCCAGCTTTACTTGCACAAGCGTTTCTCCTGGCGCGGTTCGAAGCTGCTCCGCCACGGGATCCAGTTTGTTCTCATCATGATGGCGTGGTACACGGTCATGACAAGGGTATCGGATTACAAGCATCACTGGAGCGATGTGCTGGCTGGATTCAGCATTGGACTTCTATATGCTATAGTTGTGGTGAGTTATGTGAACTCTGAAAAGAAACGCTCATCACCACATAGTATAAAATCGTTGTACCTAATCCCATACATACAAACACTAAATCCCGCCTGTTTCCCAGAGTTGTTTAATCACCTTGTATATGATAAGACCGAAATGAGGAAATCCGTAGAAGAACCAAGGTCACCGACATAGCTTTCAGAATTAGCAGGTTGAAGTGGCAGTGGGCCGGCCATATAGCTCGCAGAACCGATAACCGTTGGGCAATAAAGGTTCTCAAGTGGCGACCACGAACCGGACGACGCAATGTTGGAAGGCCCCCCACCCGATGGACCGACGACATTGTGAAGGTTGCGGGAACTCGGTGGATGGAGAAGGCTCAAGACCGTTCGTCATGGCACTCTTTGGGGGCGGCCTATGTTCAGCAGTGGACTGCATCAGGCTGATGATGATGATGATATGCTAAGAGTTCATTGATAACTACTAAAAATAACGTATAGTAAATTGTCAAGCAAACGTTTGTTACTTTCAAATTATTTTAGCCTTTATTTATGACTGTGACTTAGCTTCTTTGCATTTTTTTTTGCCCGTAATTTACCTTTGTTTAACAAAGAAATCTTCACGTTTCCAGTTCTCATTCATCTCCGACCTGCGCAAATCTCCTCGCCGGCAAGGCCTGAACCACGACGCGGAACTCCACGCGACCAATGGTAACCACGCGACGCGAGTGCAGGTTTGACACTCGGACCCGCCCTCGGACGAAGACACCTGATACAATCCGAACATATCCTGGATCTCGCACGAATATATGGACGGTGACAGCAGTCTGATGTGCGAAGTCCGGGGTGAGTTTTTGAGTGCGTGACTTTAAGTGGCCAGGGTAGTGACGCTTAGTAGACAGGGTTGTGACGTTTAGTAATCAGGGAAGTGACGTGAATTGGGTAGAAACGTCATGGTCAGGGTATTGACGTCAGGGGTCAGGCTTAAGTGTTCGAGACGTCAAGTGGTTTGGGTAGAAACGTCAATGGGTGGAGTATTGACGTCAAGGGTCAGGATAGTGACGCTTAAGTGGTCGAGAAAGTGACCAGGGTAGTCAATACGTGTCCGAAATGTGACCAGAATTAATTGCAAGGTAATTTATATATTTTTCCATGAAAAAATAGAAAATGTAATTGTAACATCATTGGATATACGTACAATGCAATTGTAATGCACTACATTTGTGTATAATGTGGGATAAGGGCAGGAAGATTGTGACTACAAGTGTACATAGTTGAAAAAAAAAAAAAAAAAACGTTTCTTTTGTAAAATAATAATAATGTAAGTTTTTTTGCTTTAAATTGAAAGGTTTATACAGATATGCATTTTTGTGTCGAAACTGTTTTGTAGTACAGACAATTGATCTTCTTGAAAATTGTTTTATGATATTTAGTTGAAACAACATTTATGAGAGGCCCATACCCAACAGTGGTATGAAGTAGGCAGATGATGATGATGAAATAGTTGAGGTACTTTAAAGGATGCACTTTTCAGAAAATTCTACAATTTTTACAAAGTAATATATCTCGAATTTTAAGTTAAGACCAGGATTTTTTTTCGATGGCTTAAATGATTTGTCCATTTAATAAATAGTGACTTTGTTTGCTAACTATTGGCCTCATACACAAGCTCAAAGTCGTGCAACTGGGTATGTAGAGAGCTATGCTCGCAGTGTTGGAAGGCCGATGGACCGACGACATTGTCCACTGCGAAAGTTGCAGGGAGTCGGATGGAAAAGGCTCGAGAAAGTTCGTCATGGCTTTCTTTGGGGGAGGCCTATGCCCAGCAGTGGGCTTGTACAGGCTGTTAATGATGATTTTAGAATAAGTGATGTTCTTCTTTATTTCTACGCTTAATATTCTACTTAATTAACTGTCATTTATATTTTTAAACTATTTATTGAATATTTATTTCGACGTTCTGCTACTTTAATTAGTAAGTAATTTGTATAGTACAATTTTATTGCTATAAGGTACGGTTAAATGTACTAGGTGATTCATGATACGTAGCATACGTAATGGGGCTAATTCTACACCCATTTGGCAGTAAAGTTTGTTCTGCGGCTTTTGGAAATTTTTCTTTGAAATAGCTCATGGACAAATTTCCTCATCTGTTTTCGAAAAAAATCTGTTTATCAAAATCATCTGTTTTCGGTTAAAATTTGTTCCAACTCAACATTCTGCTGTTTTAGGTACTTATCTTGATGTCCTAGGTACTAATAAAGATGATAAAAAGACCAAAAAAAGGGTTATATGAAAAGTTCGAAAAAATCTTTTTTTTTCCGATAATCTTATTTATTTTTGTTGATAGAATAAGCCCCTTTCGGAACAGTAAACTTATTATGAATCACCTTGTAGTTAATTTTGTAGGATCTTCAAGATAATTATAGTGTTTGTAAGTGTTTAAGGTAAGAACTTTGCTTAGTGCAATCCTTCCGTGTAATATCTAGTTTATATTATTTTATTTATCCACATAGGTATTATGTTATACCTTATGTTTATATTTTACGAAGTTTCAAAAAACTATCATAGTATAATTTTTTTTTGAATTTGCTGAAACAAATAAAAAAACTATAACATTGTTAGTACTCTTAGGGCCTTCACAAAGTACTTATAGACCTCGGTGGCGTAGCTAGAGAGTGCCTATTTGAGTCGCAAGGGGTTCGATTCCCGCTGCGTGACATATTTTTGCATGATCTGCAAATATTTGTTCCGGGTCTGGGTGTTGTGGAAACATAGTACTCGTAGTTTGTGATACCCACTATGATAGATCATACAAACATTTGTCCCGCAGCGTGAATCTAACCCGAACCGGGAATCTAACCCGCACCCCTTGCGTCTCAGACGAGCACTATCCCGCTACGCCACCGAGGTCGTTAATTTATTTGCACTTTGTGAAAAAGCCCTTGAAAATTGATATTTTCTAGATGTAATAGGTGCCTCTCGCCTGGCAAGAGGTCATGTATTTAACTCTGTGATATAGTGTTGTTGTATTACTGCAGATTTTACTATATACCAACCCTAGATAAGTTACTTAGGTGCTAGTTAATTTAACTGTATATTAAAGATGTTGAAATTTTAAATTTTGTGAGAAATATCTGTCTATTTTGTAAAAATTTCGGTAATTACCAATACGTTTTGCCCGAAATGCGTTAAAGCTATGAATTTCCTACTCAACAAGGCAATAGATAGCCAGGCCGCTCATTTTTAGTAACTAAACGCCCTGTACTCATTACGCTCCGTATTTGCTACGGACGGTTCCGAAAATCTCAACTTTTGCGATTAAGGCAGCGTATCGGGAGGGCTTGACTTTAATGAACATGATAGTTTTAAAAATGTAATCTGTAATACTAAGTATAAACGTCTACCAATTACCGGTCTGACTGCACTGAAGGTACTGCGGTGTATTTGTGCTCCTAACTTCAGGAGAAACAAGCCATTTGAGTAGAAGTCGCCAGACGCACTTTGAGTAAGTATCGAAATTTTGTACAAATTCTAAACAAATCGTTGTATAGAATAACTAGAATAAAGCTCTTAAATGCACTGCCTATAGTGTTAGATTATATTTAAGGCTTGAGGCAGATAGATATTATTTATTCACTGTAATAGTTAGCATTTTTAAAGCATAATAAAAGTAATATAGTTATTTATTTATTGTTTAATTTGAATACCCTCTACCTTATAAAACCTACTTTTTATGCATTATTTAAAATTATACCAGTATCTGTTTCTCATTATGTAGGTAATACTAGTTTCCGCCAGCGGTTTCGCTCGCGTGGTACCTACAAGGATAAAAATGCTATGTGATATACCAGACTATGTTTGTGCCAAATTTCATCCAGATCCGTTCCGATCCGTTTACCTTATAAAACCTACTTTTTAGGCATTATGCTTATTTCGTCTTTTGACAGATTTTAACGTTATGTTAGATTTATTTACTATATTTCGAAATTCCCGCTATCGAATAATATTTTAGATCTGTAACAGATGTCGCTCACTCAGAAAATGTTACAAAAACAGCCAAATGCGTGTAGATCTATGTTATGTGTACGGTTCCGTAGGAATTCACTTAGTTCCTATATTTTCACCGATATGTTACAAGTATACTACTTCAATTTAGGTATTGAGGGATTAGGAAGCAATCTTTTCATTCATTTATTCCTTTATCATTGGCTCAAGATTCCCGCCAAATGACGAGACATTTGAAGCTACACTGATGGACGACAGACGAAGTGACAACTTGTTTAGATTTATCTTACATATTATCTTTTAATTTATCTCGCAGATCTAGTGGCAGATCCAGCGATGACGCGCTATGTCGTAGATTAGTGAGAAAAGGCCTCTACAGTGGCCTACAAAACAAGCTGGTTACCTGTACATCCGTAGCCGATGCTGGTCCATTTTATAGGATGTTGGAAGTAAACCTTGATGTTAGATAGGTTGAACCCTGGGCGTAAGCAATTGTAAGTTACATGCTTCAAGCCACGTTTTATAGATGGCGCTGTAGTAAAAAACAACTGACCCAATTTTTTCGCTATTAAATTGCCGTGATTTACCTCAATCACATAGTCTTGCCGACATAACTCGCTTTAAGACTTCTCAAGATGGCTATAGTTTAATTCAAATACGGACTTATGCAGTTTTTTTATTGCCGTGAGCAAAAAAGTGCAAGGACTAGCCCAACGGTACTTTTGCAAAGGTTGACAATGAATCACCTACCCACAGATTAGTTTTATCAGTGTCGAGTAGGCTTTATCGCGAAATGTTGTGTGCTAGAACGGAAAGCTAAGTTTAATTAGGTCTAGTTTAGTGAAAATATTTGATAATGGCTGTGGATCGAATAGTTTGGAAAATAGTGTTGGATTTTCTTGTTTTGGGATGTGGTGAGTTTTCTTTTTTTTTAATTGATGCAGTCATTCGGATCGGCCTTGAATGGACAGCTGGTTTCGTGATGCCTTTTCCTTGTAGGTTATAAACAAGGTACTAAAGGTAAAGACTAATGCCGACGGATGTTGACAATTATTGTGAAGTTGCCTAGCCGTTTGCAAGAGCAGGGCTCCCCACATAAATAAAAAAAAATGGCTCACGACTTTGATCCCCAAGCATGGTAAACAAACTCACAGATCTTTGAAGTCCAAGGGGGTAGTCAGAGACATGTCCGACTATTTGGCACATGCCCATATTTAGCAGTAGTTATTTGAAACATTACTTTGGTTTACCTACAAACAACACTAAGATCGTTGTTGAAATAGGGGACGCTGCTGCCCATCCCTTAGCTTTTTTTCCTTAGTGAACTGTTACGACATCCACGATTAACGATATTAAGGGACCTATTCTTCAGCCAAGGGCCACCATAGCCAGTGAAGTCAGTAAAGATCAACTAGAAACTGAAAGGCCTAAGAAGCCTAACTAGAAGTTGATAAGTAGGTACAATTCAAAATCTGTGACAATCTATGCTAGGTAGGTACTTAATTAATTTGACGCGGGTCGAATTATGTTACAGAACATTCCAAGGCCTTGATTGTGTGCGTGTTTCGACATTTTATTTAAGATACAGGAGGGCTCTTTAAGGTCTTTGCCTACTACAACGTATCATACCATGCCGTGCTATGAACGTATCAGACACCTAACGGACTCGGCCAGACACTACTACGCCCACTAGAACATCATTATATTCTCGTCGTGAATTCGCTGTCGGTCCGGTTATGGCAGACTACGGTGTTGGTCGGTGACAAAACGTTAAAGTGGACATTGTTTCATATTAATTTATACAAAGAATATGCGCCGATACGGTTAGGTACGTTCATAGTGTGATCCGTTTTAGTCAGTAAAATCATTTATACATCTGTCAGAGAGAAGTAGATTAGACCTGGTATATACAAAATTACTCTATGGATTAGACTTACTAACGTCTCAGGGTGACAACCCCTTACCCATCAACTTAACGATATTGTTTAGGCGATGACCTAAGTTGGCACGCTCAAAGTCGTGTGAAAACGCTCTGACACGCTCTCATTTGAATTGCCAATAAGACGTAATGCTAGGACCCACGGACCCAATACCACATGAACCCCTGGTATTCAGCTTTATTAGGCAGTGGGTAGGTACCCCTAACCATAAGATAGTCAACCTGCCAGTCTGCTTCTTAACAACGCATGCTTTTTTGTGTTCTAGGTACTTCAACACAAAAAAGTATGCGTTGAATGTCTTTTGTGAATAAATATGTAAGTAAAAAAGCATTCTGGTACACACTATAGGTAGAACCATGATTATCCACAGAAGGTAGGTACATAAGTAGGTGATAGATAAACAAATCACAGATAAGGATTGTAATATTGTAGATCGGACAATATCAAAACGAAGTACCTACGATAAATACACCTATGATAACCTATGATAAAATAGTAATTCCCGTTAAAAAAATGATCTAATTACGAATTGAACAAACGCTTTATAGGTAAGCTAATTGCATTAGATAAAATATTAGGTCATCATCATTAATATCATTCGTACGGTCATCATTGAAAATCGCGAATTCCATGGTGGCGAATGCTACCAAGAATATAATGAGTCATCCATCACCATCATAATTTTAGCAGGACGTCCACTTGCTTGTCATGTCACTGATTCTATCTTGGTCATCCTGTATTAGGTCAGTCACCCTCGATGAAAGAATCAGTTTACTGAAAGGATTAAGGCTTTCGTGCACATTTCACATGTCTTCGAATTTTTAGGTTCTAGGACGGTGCCGGTTTCCTCAAAATGTTATCCTTCACAGTTTGAGAGCACCCCACTACTACCACACCACTAGTACTCTACTCCTACTGCTGAACATAGGCCTCCTCGATTACAACGATTACTGCGTTGGCGAGTGCAGTTAAAGTCATTGTTGATACAGAACATTGCTGCCCATGCCCTACCTTTTTTCCCCATAATCGCCTTTTACGATATCCACGGGTAGTAATGGAGGGGCCTATTCAGCCAACCACGGCGATGATGAGTACTGAGATACAATTTTCATGATTTCAGTGGGATTTCCTCTCCTCGCGTTGCTTTTATGGGCTGAGCCGTACCAAAGAGGTTTCTTCGAGAGCGACCTGAGCATCAAGCTGCCTTTTAAACCACAAAGCATATCTGAGGGTTTGCTGGCTGGAGTAGGCTTCGC
Organism: Anticlea derivata; assembly: GCA_947579855.1. Classification (NCBI taxonomy): domain Eukaryota; kingdom Metazoa; phylum Arthropoda; class Insecta; order Lepidoptera; family Geometridae; genus Anticlea; species Anticlea derivata. The sequence continues at coordinate 9,139,387 of OX388274.1, read as the reverse complement.
GCTCATTGTACTCACGGTAAGTTGCCAATATAATGTAGCCCTCTTAAGCCCTGTTCAAATGGCGTGCGATATGTCATCTTAAATTCATTTGAAAATAATCCTTACGTCTTTTAAAGTTAACTTAAGTTAATTTTGAGTTTGACAAGTTATAGGAGCTTGCGATATCGTTGAGCTATATCGCACACAGGCAAATTTCAAACTCAAAATTGGCTTTATTCAGTAGAGGTAAGGCTCAAATTTAAAAGATATATTAAGGATATATTGCATGCCGTTTGAATACGGCTTTAAAGGTTTTTCCCACTCCAACGTTCCATAATATGATTTATTAAATATTATTTTATTAATAGTATTCGTATCATATAAAACGTCCAACGTCCACTAGACCGTTCCGTCGCCGACTAATACCTAAGCTACCATAACCGGACCGACGACAGCGAATTCACACATACATTCTAGTGGGTGTAGTAGTGTCTGTCGTGTTTCTTTCATGCATATCTCATGATACGTTCATAGCACCGTCTTATTATGGTACGGGGTAGTAAGCAAAAGCCTTTATTCATAATCACTCATTAAATTTATCGGCTCGATAACTCTCGACCTGTCCATTTCTCACAGTAAACAATAAAAAAATGCGGACATATTTTTATCGAGTCGATAATGTTAGTGCATTATTAAGAAAAAGAGGGTAAGATTACATTCATCATTATCATGATAATTTCAGCCGTAGAACGTCCACTGGTGAACATAGACCGACTTTGTACGCCCTGCACCCAAACAATCATTTGAGGGATTTGCCCACGCTGGGCATGCGGGTTGGCGAGCGCAGATAAAGCTATTGTTGATAGGGATTGCTATTGGATAGCTATTGCTTCTGCACATCCCCTAGCTTTTTTCCCTTAGCCGCTTCTTACGACATACACGGGTAGTAATGGAGGGGTCTTCTGTAGCCGAGGCCACCGTTTATAGCTAGTATTTAATAATCTTATATAACTTACGAGTAGTACAGTCTTCTTGTCGTGTCACTGATCCTTTCTTGATCATACTGTATTAGGTCAGTGACCAGGTTGAGGTATGGTGGCCCTGAAAAGGGCCTATGACCGTAGATAAAAGCATCAGTGTAGTGAAAGGATTAGTGCGCTTCTTAGAGGCTCTTTTCGTGCTCAAGTAGTAGTACAGTGATTCGTTATTGATTTGGTAAAAATTCCAGGTACTATTAACGGAAATAGTTCGTGACAAGCAAGGGAATGGAGTAGGAGAGAAGTTCCTCTCAGGCTCCCTGGTGCCCGGCTGGATCTGGGAGAGCTACACAACTATAGGAGTGTTCACCTTCGGAGCCGCCTGCCAGCAATTGACGTCCAACTTGACTAAATACGTGATTGGCCGCCTCAGGCCGCACTTCTATGATGTAAGTTTCTCTCAGGCTTCTTTATACAAGGTCGAAAGTTATCAATTGGTAATAAAGTTTGTTCTACGACTTTTTGAAATTCGGAATTTTTCATTCAAAAAACTCTGTGCGAAAATCAGCTGTTTTGGGGTAAAATCGGCTCAAACTCAATCAGCTGTTTTATGTAGCAGTCTTGATTCAGAACTTCTTCTACGTTTAGTTATTAGTTCACAAGATGATAAAAATACCAAAAACAGCTTATTTGAGAAAGTTTGTGAAAAAAAGGTAAAAAAAAAAAAAAAATTGATGTTCTTTTTCGCTAATAGTTTCTTTTCGTTGACAGAATATCCCCCTTTCGGGGTGGTATACATGTTATGAATCACCTTGTATAGCTACATTTATGTGTATCATTCATCAGCCTGAGGAAGTCCACCGCTGGACATAGGCCATGTTTTTTTTTTATACTACTGAGGTAGCAAACAAGCATACGGCCCACCTGTTGGTAAGCGGTTACCGTAGCCTATGAGCGCTTGCAATACCAGAGGCATCACGCACGCGTTGCCGACCCCTCCCCCCTTCCTAAAGCTCTGGCAACCTTACTTATCGCAGGAAAACAACACTATTTGAAACAAATAGTGTTAGTGGCTGCGATCTTCTGTAAGGCGGAGGTCCCTCCCAGGCGGGCTGCTCCAATGTTTCACACATGTCACACAAACGGTTTTGAGCCTTCTCCATTCACTTACTTCCCGTAACCATTACAATGTCGTCGGTTTATCGGGTGGGCCTTCCAACGTTGTCGTCCGGTTTGTGGTTGCCATTCGAGAACCTTTACTCCTTACGGTTGTCGGTTCTGCGATCTATATAGCCTGCCCACTGCCACTTCAACTTGCAAATTCTGAGAGCGATGTCGGTGACCTTGGTTCTTCTACTGATTTCCGTATTCGGAGTCCCGTTTCAGATTTCCGTTCTATGTGTTCTATAGGTATTATTCCGTTATGTGTCGAGGGCAACGGTAACCAATACTTTGGTTTGAATATACTACTAAAGCTCGCTTGTATTGTTCAACGATACTGACTGCTACGTGCGTAGAGGTTCGTAGCGAAACAAATTGAACTCAACAATTATAACACTCATGTGTCACATCCTAATATAAGGCGTTAAAGACACCTCCACTTTTTTAGACTTCTTATTCGAATGTTGAAGTTAACTTCTTATTTGGTCGCTGGAATGTTGAATACTTCTTTCTCTTCTAACTTCGGTTACAAGGCTACAGTACTAAGGTATGGTGTCATGTGGATTAAAACATAATCTACCTCTATACACAAGGCTTTATTTGACTTGGATTATTTCTTATCCGATTGGGTGGCACAGATCCGATGACATCACATTATATTTTTTGCGACATGGACCTAAACTACACGAAATATGGACGGAATTACTTTTCGATATTTTTTTATGTAAAATTGTAAAGAAAATGGTCTTTAGGTGAAAACTATTTGTGAATGCGGACGAAGCCCACTTTCGAAGCCCTCAACGTAACCGTATTTCTTTATTTTTTACCAAAAACCTAAATATGAATATATGTTATATTTATAACATATATATAACATATATATATATGTTATAAATATGTTATATTTTTATTTTGTTTCTCCCTTTCGTTAATATCTATCTCTGTGTACAATAAAGAGTTTATCTATCTATCTATGAATTTTCAGATCCCTAACTTGAGTAATTATAGTTTGCCCATCAAACTTTCGACCCCTATTTCTCCCCCTTCAAGATAATTTATTGAGACAAAAGATAGCCTATGTCCTTCCTCAAAATATAATCTATCTCCTTGCCAAATTTAATTACAATCCGTTCAGCCGTTAAGTCGTGATGAGGTAACAAACAAACAGAGTCTGGCGACCACGAACCGGGTGACGCAGTGTTGGAAGGCTCCCCAACCGATGGACCGATGACATTGTAAAGGTTGCGGGAAGTCGGTGGATGGAAAAGGCTCAAGACCATTCGTCGTGGAACTCTTTGGGGGAGGCCTATGTCCAGCAGTGGACTTCTACAGGTTGTTGATGATGATGAACTTGTACCATACACCACGAACAAACATCAAACACAATAACTCTTTGTCCTACCCTAAATTAATTTTATTTTTAGTATCTTTTACCATGTTGTATATAAAATGTTACGCTTCAAATTTTTTTAATTAAAGATGTTGAAGAGCGGAAATGCCTAACACAAGTATAACTTATATACTTAAAAGGTGTTTCCAACTATGGTTAAAACTATTGTAACTTTTATAATTGAATAAAACATTTTGTATTTGTATTTTGTATGAACTTACGCATTTATAATGGATACGTACCTTTATGCAATCTCACTTATTTCAGGTTTGCATACCAAGCTACAACGCAACAGCACCTCTCAACATCATGGGCTACGTTCAGGACTTCTCCTGCCAGCAGCCCAATGAGGCACTGCTGACAGACATCCGACTTTCATTCCCCAGTGCCCACTCCAGCTTCTCTATGTACTGCGCTGTGTTTTTTATTGTAAGTAACTACCAATTTACCTATGGTTCCATTACCGAAGTGTAAAACGGCGTGACGTCATCTAAAACGTATTATAAAATAATCTTTATATCTACTGAGTCAATTTTAATTATGCGATATGATGCCATATCTCAGTCAAACTCAGAAATGATTAAATAAATAAATATTTCGGACATATCACACATGGTCAACTGATCCCAAACTAGGCATAGCCTGTACTATGGGACTGATATATATAATAGATAAATATTTAACACCCAGACACAGAACAAACATCCGTGTTTATCACACAAATAGTTGTCCAGTGCGGGAATCGAACCCGCTACCTCTAGCGCAGAGGGCAGAGTTGAGGTTTAACTGAAATTTGAGGCCTGAATGATTATATATATAATAGTTTCGCTTCATGGGTCGTAAGAAAGCAACAGATTAAAAAACCCTACGAAAAAAAAAACAAAATTGATTTGTTCATGAGACAATAACGCATGTCTCATGGGTCGGCAAATGCGTGCGTGATGCCTCTGGTATTATAAGCAAACGCACAATACGACTCGTTATCGGTAAGAAAATGTATTGTTGTACGTAGTAGTAACGTAATGCAAGGTTGTAAACGATTGGTATCTTCCTACCAATACCGATAGTGAACAATTAGGAACAGCCAGGCTATTGCGTAAGAAAATTGACAATGAAGATCGCAATTATCAGGATGATTTTATCAATTTTAGCGACATCTGAAGCTAAGGTCTTGAAGTTTTCCCTTGTCAAGTTTGGAACGTTTTGAATGTTGCTAAGATTGTTAAAATTAAAGTTACGAACTTCATTGCCATTACGCTTAGACAATTGCACTACACTGGTCCTAAATAAATCTAAGCACTAGCCAAATCTTGGAAATTTTCTACAACATACAATACATCGCTGTTTCAGTTCTACGTCCAAGTGAAAGGCAAATGGCGCGGCTCCAAGCTCCTCCGGCATGGATTCCAGTTCGCTGCAGTGATGGGTGCGTGGTACGTTGGTCTAACCAGGGTTCAGGAGCATTACCACCATTGGAGCGACGTCGCTGTCGGGTACCTTATCGGAGCCGCGTACGGAGCGCTAGTGGTAAGCATAAAGCCATGATCAAACGGCTTGCGATATGTCATTTAAAATTTACTTCAAAATAAATCCCTACGTCTACTGAATGAAGGTAATTTTAAGTTTGACTTTTAGGGGCTTGCGATATCGTTGAGCTATATAGCTATACGCTCTCAAAATTCAAACTTAAAATTGACTTTAATCAGTCGTAAAAATCGTTTTGAAATAGATGTAAAACATATTTTAGATCACATATCACACGCCGTTTGAACACGGCTTAACTAAAATATTAAATAGACAAAACTAATATATAGTAGGTAATTTATTTCAATCTATCATCGTCGGAAAAAATATTTTGGATTCCTTTTTTGATAGAATAAGCTCCTTTTAGTATAATATTCTATATAACTTACGGAACACATCTTAGTAATACATCGTCTCAAAACTTATTTCAGTTCATCTTCGTCCTGAAACCAACGAAGTACGGAGCACCAATACCTACCTCCTGGGAGGAACCAGGCACCCAGAACGTGCTACCCCGACCTGTTCTAGCACGATGACTGTGAATACTGAGGACGTAGTGCAGAGTAAATAAATATAAATATAAATAAATAAATATTCCGGACATATTCACACGGTCAACTGATCCCAAACTAGGCATAGCCTGTACTATGGGTACCAGAGACTGATATATATAATAGATAAATATTTAACATCCAGACACAGAACAAACATCTGTGTTTATCACACAAATGTTTGTCCAATGCAGGGATCGAACCCGCGACCTCTAGCGCAGAAGGCAGAGTTACTACTAACTGAGCTATGAGGTCAGTCAAAGTGTACCCATGGTGTAGAGACATAAATAAGAATAAGATTTTATTTATTTGACACACATATACAGTAGAAAAATATTAAATGTACAAACAATAAATTTAACTTCTATTTTATTTATAGTGATAACCCACTCTAAGGGCTCGGACGGGAAGTAACTCCGTACTTAGTTGGTGAGAGTAACAAACAGAAAAAAACAATCTATTTATTCAGAACTTTTCATATCAATAGTTTTTGGTCAAGACAAGCTGTTTTTGTTCCTTAATTATTAAACGTAAGTTCGATATCAAGATTGGTATATAAAACAGCTAAATAATTAAGTTTGAACAGATTTGACCTCATATCATCATAGGGTTTTAATAAAAAATTACAAATTTCCAAAAGTCGTAGAACAAACTTTATTGCCAATTGGGTATAAAATAAGACAATATTTGTATGAATTTTTATTTTGGAAATCCTTGGGAAAAAAGGAAATAAAATTGATGTATTTTTTATAGGTATAGTAAATATATTTAAGCTAGACCACTAAGGAGGGGCATAGGCTACTTAATCCGGGTACCTCGCGAGCGAAGACGCGGTAAGCCGCTTGTATCAAATAAAAATGACATCAATTTTGCTAAGACACAAGCTACAAGCAAACGTGCAGACCACGAGCTCTGGACTTAAAATAATTTTATTGTATACTTCGTATGGACGACCTGACGTATATTAAAACATCGGATATATTTCCTATCGGACACGTCAGCTTTTCTCAGCCCAGCTCTAAAACAATTTCGGAATGAACATCACCGATGTTTAGTTCTGTTTTAGAGCTGGGTTGAAAAAAGGTGACGTTTCCGATGTTTAAAAATAGCCCTGCTGTTTAATGTACACTTTCGAGTTACTATATATTAGAGAATTATTAGGTACAATAAAGTTATTATTTTGTTTACTATTTCATTATTTTTATTGACTTTGACACCTTGAATTAACCCAATAAGAAACCCATCAATTGATTGTATTTTTATGTGTGTATATAATTTATATATATACACTGCGTATTTGTCAACAAAGATGTAACTATGTCTACATAATATTTATATTAGTCTTCAAGTCCAGTAGGAAATGATGCAATATTACTTTGAGCTAAATATAGATAGAGGAAACTACCACCCAGTACGCTGATAACGGAACTAACTTGCACATAAATCTAGTAGGTATACCAAACATTATAATTTCCTAGGACATTAAAGGTCATCACTTCCTTTAAAGCTATCTCTGTGAAAATAAGGGACGCTGATGCCCGTCCTCTAGTAGTCAGATATGGAGGGCCTATTCTTCAGCCGGGGCCTATCAAGACCTACTGTCGACTTTTATGCAAAAAAAAACCACAAAGTGGATGGTACGGGGTATTTTCTTGATGGTCACACTAGCCAATCGCATGTGGTACTCACATGACCCTAGATTTCCATCACCCCTGACCCTGACTTATCTATTTAGGTACTTGCTATCAAAGTCATGTACCTACTTTCTCCAAGTCAATTCTATTTACAAAGCGCACTTTGGTCTTACTTAAATGTCTAGAAGAATGGACTTTCATCATCGACATAATTTCAGCTGTACGACGTCCACTGCTGAACATGGCCTCCCCCACAGACAGAGCGAATTCCTTATCATGTGGGGGGATTTGCCCATACTCACCACGCTGGGCATGCGGGTTGGAGAGCTATCGTTGTTAAAATGAGGGACGCTGCTGCCCATCCCCAAGCTTTTTTTCCCTTAGTCGCCTCTTACGACATCCACGGATAGGTAGATATGGAGGGGCCTTTTCTTCAACCTGGGCCACCACGGCCAATGGACTTTATCGTGGCTTATTTCTCCTTAAAATCAAATAAACTATGTAAAAGAAAACTGCTTTTCATAATTTCAGCCGTAGGACGTCCACTGCTGAACATAGGCCTCCTCAATCCTATCCTGCATTAGATACCTACATGGAAAAGCATTAGCCTTTTCAGGGCGTGACATAGAAAAAGGATCCTTACGTTGTCAAAAAATTTGAGTTTAAGAGACTTGCGATATCGTTGAGCTATATCGTACATACTCAAATGTCAAACACTAAATTGACATAAGTTAGTAGACCTAAGGATCATTTTTGATATTTTAGGTGACATATCGCACGCTTATTGAACACGACTATAAAGTTCGTGTAAGTAATGTAAAATTGCGCTAACACGGTCGCATTTGAATGGCAATAAGACGTCACAGTAGGGTGCTTGATCTTAACTGGAATTTAATCGGCCTTCAGTTCAGCTACCTAACTGTTCTTTAAGATAAATTTTACGAGTTGAATGATCAAAGAGTGCGATGAACAGAAGTCAATATGTTTTTACAATCATAAAAATATTTACGTCTACGATTTTTTAGTAAACAACACAAAATTAGCAACAGAGTAGATAAGAAGCAACACTTCGTTGGTTCGTTTTCCAATTTGTGCTATTACTAGATCTTTCAAACGGTGAAGGAAACCTTGCAACTTGTTACGTATCGAATAGGTACTCACTACTTAATAACGTGTGCATATACCAAATGTTAGGACATGCCTCTGACAACCCCTTTAGACACCAAGGATCTGATCACCTGGAGATTGGAGAGGATACCTATACGGGATTACTACTATTCTTGGGAATAAAAGACATGAGCCTATTTCATTTATTTTCAACTAATGATTATTGCGTCAAATGAAATCTAAACAATCCGTAAAAATAAAACTGCTACAGCATAAACAAGGAATCGTCCGATTGACCTGAATAAATACGTCAACGACTTGTTATTAAGAGTCTAAACCACGCTGGTGGTGGTAACCTTATCGCGTTATTTTCAAAACATTATCTACACGCATGGACTGTTCTTTTAAACTATTCATCTTATAGTAGTTATTTTTCATCATCATCATTTTTGGAGGAGGTGGGGCACAGCGAGATTTTCTCGCTCTAAAATGGAGCAGCCCGCCTGGGGTGGTACCTCCGCCTTACAGAAGATCGCAGCCAAATAACATTATTTGTTTCAAATAGTGTTGTGTTCCTGCGGTGAGTAAGGTTGCCAGAGCTCTTTAGGGGGGGGAGGGGTTCGGCAGGCAACGCATTAGCAATGCTCCAGGTGTTGCTAATGTTAATAGGCGACGGTAACCACTTACCATCAGGAGGGCCGTAAGCCTGTTTGCCTCCGTATAACATAAAAAAAAAAAAAAAAAAACAACATCCTGTACAAGTCCACTGCTGGACATAGGTCTCTAACCTTTACAATGTCATCGGTCCATTGGGTGGGTGGCCTTCCAACACTGTGTCACCCGGTTCGGTAGTTATTTTTATATTTAATAATTTTTTATTGTTTACAGATTTCTGTAAAAATGTAAAATGCCGCTACGCCGTAGATGCTCTACGCCATTGGCTACGTCATCGCTGAAAATTACTCTGAGGTTTTCCTTTGGCTAGAGCCGGCCTTTCGAATCCATGGTCCATATCATCATTAGCAACCTGTAGAAGTCCACTGCTGGACATAGGCCTCCCCCAAAGAGTTCCACGACGAACAGTCTTGAGCCCTTTCCATCCACCGACTTCCCGCAACCTTTACAATGTCATCGGTCCATCGGGTGGGGGGCTTTCCAACACTGCGTCGCCCGGTTCGTGGTCGCCATTCGAGAACCTTTACTCCTCAACGGTTATCGGTTCATATCAATATATAGGTAACCTCATTCGTCCATACTTATACATAAATCCTACGGAAATACAAAGTAGAGACGATGCTAAAGGTGGGTCCACGTTTGTGACCTTTCAACGTGCCGTAGCTCCGTAACATGTTACGGTACTTGCTACGCTAAGTGTGGACCGGTCACGGCGAAATGTTCTTGTTTTCGTTGGTGGGCCTCTGAGTGGATCGCTGCGTGGCAATAGCTCGTCCGCGTGTCAAAATCCGTCCACACTATGTTTTTGTCACGCCTAACTGCTACGGTCAAGGAGCCACGGCGCGTTGAAATGACACAAATTTGGACACACATTTATGTACTCGAATTTTTATGTAGTATGTATTTAAAAATTATTTTTTCGGCTTGTGGATTGAATAAGCCCCTTTCTAGATAGTAAGTGGTTACGGGACACAATGTACATAAAGTTACCATACTTATATATTTTTTTAAATACTCTTTGCTTCGTATGTGAGTGTATGACGAGCTTGGGTGCTATTGTTACCGTAAAAACGGGATGGACTGATTTCCTCATTTCGTAAGATAGCTAGCACAAATAACACGCCGATAAGGAATTGATAAAATATCAATGAGTTACTTTTTTTTGTCTATGTGGATATCCTTCTAATACACTTTTGGGTGTTATTCTCAACTTTAAAATAAGAATAAGAAGAATAAGAATAAGAATAATTTATTTACCAAAAAAGAAATTTTACAAGGCTTAATATAAATACGACTATACTAGAGGGTACTACCTATATACATTTTAGCATAAATACCGGCGAAGACCAAACTAAGCGCGAGGCTTGTATCTTGGGCTTCTAGAGTGCAGTTACCAAGAGGGGAGTAGGTACCTATGTCTGACGAAAGAAAAACGTATGGCTTACTATGTAATATAAAAACAAAAGTAAATAAAAATAAATGGAAAGTTAAGCAGTTAATAAATAGGCTGACTACAGAAGGAAATCAAACAGTGAATAATAGTAGACAGCCTGCAAAAGAGTTGGCGTTGTGAGTTGTTTGTGTTTGTAGGTATGTTAGTATACGAGTGTGTAATTGTAAGGGTGTGTGTGAATGAGTATGCGATTGTGCGTGAGCCTCACACTGTGAGGTGGATTTCATGCAAATACTAGATTAAAAGTTTAAAAACTAAAGACCGACTACACAAAAGTTATTTTAGACTGATTATAGCTTAGTCATTTTTTGATTGATTTGAATTAGTTCACAATATTATTAACATTAATATTAAATGTACTTGCTTACTGTGACAATGGTTCCAATTTTCGGCCCAATTGGGCCGAATAAAATTGTTGTTGTAAGGAAGTTTCCACTTTTTTTGCCTCTGTTCTTGAACTTTAGGTATTTTAGCTCCCATAATTCCGATCTCTGGTCATAATACAAGGTTTGATTTTTTTATGTTTTTTATTAGAAATTAAGATTTTTGTTTTGTCCTAATGAATTATGACGTAAGCGTTAGTATAGCCTAAACAGCTTATGACATGAAGACACACCATTTGACTCTCATCTACGGTGGAACATACGTAAATAGATATATCGACTGCTAATACCACAACACGGTCATAGATACAACACGAGGCACGCGCACCGGCTGAAAGCTCTTCCACAACGACTAGCGAAGGCATCCAAGTTGCAACACGTGATGGGGACGGCTGTTTACAACCGCATTCCAACTTCTATCATCAGCGCACAATGCGATCAGTCTTTTAAAGTTAAGTTGAGATCGTGGCTTATCATCATCATCATATCAGCCGTTCGACGTCCACTGCTGAACATGACCAAATCAGACAGAGCAAATTCCTTATCATGTGGGGGGATTTGCCCATACTCACCACGCTGGGCATGCGGGTTGGCGAGTTATACTACCTGCTCGTCAATGGCATATTATGTGTCATGCAAACCACGCTCCGCTCGGGTGTTAACCATAGAATCCCTCGTTCTCGGGGTTCAGTATAGCGCCCTTGACATAATACACTACTTTAAGCCCTTGTTGCATAATTTACTATTATTAACCTCAAATGTGTGTGATTATGATGTTATTTAATTTTAGTTTTGACTTAGACATTAATTTAATTTTAATAATTTGTTTTTTTTTAATTAATTTTGTATTGTTTTGTCATAGTTATAATTATTTATTTATTAATTACATAACTCATGCTACCTATTGACCTGTAACTCGTATCATCATCATCATTTCAGCCGTTCGACGTCCACTGCTGAACATGGCCTCCCCCACAGACAGAGCAAATTCCTTATCATGTGGGGGGATTTGCCCATACTCACCACGCTGGGCATGTGGGTTGGCGAGCGCAGTTAGAGCTATCGTTGTTAAAATGAGGGACGCTGCTGGCCATCCCCTAGCTTTTTTCCCTTAGTCGCCTCTTTCGACATCCGCGGATAGGTAGATATGGAGGGGCCTATTCTTCAGCCGGGGCCACCACGGACCCTCGTAATGTAACTCGTATATGTTATTAATAAAAAACTACGAACTATGAACTTAAACATAGCCCTTTCTTTCAGTAAGTAGTTGTCCGGTAAAAATGGCGTTTCCTCATGTCGTAAGAGAGCTAACACAAATAGCATGTCGATAAGGAATACGTACGTCAAGTGTGTGTGATTGACGCGTGTGGGAGGCGTGGTTCCTATCGATTAGGGTATTGTAATCTATTTGCGTTGTGTTATAAAGCATGTTGCGAAATAATAAATAATATGCAATACTACGGCTCGTATCTTTAATCGTCGTGAGTGGAATTGCAATGGGAAATTTCAAGAAAATAATCTTTAACAGCATTTTCTAAGAAATATATGTCAGATTGCTGTGAAAACATGAGAGCGGCGAAAACATAAAACTACTACGAATACCGTGGTATGTCATGTCTACTATCTTCGTATGTTCAAGAAGGTTGATCAGAAAACTAATTAGTAGTCAGGATAGAATCAAAGAAAAGTCTCTTTTTCTAAATATACTTTACAAAGTATTCTTTTCAGGGGCTATGACACAACTCATGATCTCTCCACTTATGCTACGACCAACTTTATCTACAAATAAATTACTATGGGTACCTAATACTACTAACTACAGCTTATTATTTGCAAATTGACGACCTCGGTGGCACAGATGTTCCCGCTGCGGGACAAATGTTTGCATGATCTGCAAATATTTGTCACGGGTCAGGGTGTTGTGGTACCATGGTACTTGTAGTTTCTGATACCCACGACACAGGGAATCCTAGTGTGGGGTCAGGACTATGTACGAGTATGTGACTGATGGTGTTATTGATATAAAATATTTTTATTTTCAATATATTTTAACCGAAGCTCTTGCTACATGTTATAAAGATGTCACACTGACAAAAAGTCTCGAAAAAGACTTTGTTTTTTTTTTTACTTTTGACTTTTCTGCGATTTTCGGCCCATATCGAATGTCTAAGTATATTATCCTAATTCTACCTTCCACGTCTGACTGTTGCTCAGAGGTTATCGGACACGCGGTCGCCAAGTGAGGCTAATCGGACACACCCACCGAAAAACAGTTCGAGAGATGGATTTTAAAAATAACACAGTTGTGATAAAGAATAAAAATAGCGCTTGGCAACTTTATGACTGAGTTACACAGAGAGAGTTACTCGCACGCTTGTTATTGGTGTGAATCACCTGGAGATTATCGTAAGAAACGATTCGAACCGATTATTTTTTTTACATTTACTCTCTAAATTCCTCTCTCACCTCTGGTATTGCAAGTGTTCATAGGCTACGGTAGCTACTTACCAACAGTTGAGCTGTAAGCTTGTTAGCCACCAAAGTTGTATGAAAAAAAAATAGAACCGAATCTAATAATACGGGGTTTAAGTCTTGTTAATGATTTCAAAGTGATCCTAGTGATTTTATTGAAATAAACGCCTTTTGACTTTATTCAATCGGCGTGTGAAATGCTTAAAATGTATTGCAAAATGATCCTTATATGCATCTTTTTTTTTTTTTTTTATACAACAGAAGTGGCAAACAAGCTTACGGCCCACCTGATGGTAAGCGGTTACCGTAGCCTATGAGCGCTTGCAATACCAGAGGCATCACGCACGCGTTGCCGACCCCGAACCCCCTTCCCCCCTAAAGAGCTCTGGCAACCCTACTCACCACAGGAACACAACACTATTTGAAACAAATAATGTTATTTGGCTGCGATCTTCTGTAAGGCGGAGGTACCTCCCAGGCGGGCTGCTCCAATTCAGAACGAGAAAATCTCGATGTGCCCTACCTCCTCTCAAAATCTACTTAAAAATCTACTCAACGATATCGCAAGCTACTAATAGTCAAACTGAAAATTGACTTTAATTGGTAGTTGTAAAGATCATTTTAAAACGAATTTTAGATGTCATATCGCTTGCCGTTTGAACCCAGTTTTAGTCATTGAGGCATAGTTGTGCCGTAATGGGTGAATATGGGATCCTACGCTATCCTTCCGACACAAACTTTGTAGGTTTATTCGAGGGCAATTGCCTGCCCACTTAACTCAATTTCTTTGTTTATTTGTATCATGTGGCGTAGATTAAGAAAACTGTTTTGCTGGCTTCTTTTGCTTTATCAGTCACTCCTTACCCACGACGATGTGTCATGACATATATATACATGTAGTTACAAATTACCAAGCTACATAATTATCTGTTGGTATCCATGGGCGATTCGTTAATTCGACTGGCCTCATAGCTCAGTTGGTAGTAACTCTGCCTTCTGCGCTAGAGGTCGCGGGTTCGATCCCCGCACTGGACAAACATTTGTGTGATGAACACAGATGTTTGTTCTGTGTCTGGGTGTTAAATATATATATATATTATGTATATCAGTCTCTGGTACTCATAGTACAGGCTATGCCTAGTTTGGGATCAGTTGACCGTGTGAATATGTCCGGAATATTTATATATATATTTTTTTTTTGTTAAAGAAGTTCACTGCTGGACATAGGCCTGCAAGATTTCATGGGGAAAATAGTCCTCCAAAGAGTTGCAAGGGGGGTAGACCATAACCGACCACGCTGTGTCCAGTGCGGGTTGCTGGATGGAGCACCAGGGCCTCGTTGATTGATACCTGGTTGTTTTTTTTTGAGCCTCACATTGCTTTTGTGGCACCACACTGAAGCTCTACATTCCATTCATTCATTCTTTTAGGAGGTAGGGCACAGCGAGATTTTCTCGTTCTGAATTGGAGCAGCCTGCCCGGGGAGGTACCTCCGCCTTACAGAAGATCGCAGCCAAATAACATTATTTGTTTCAAATAGTGTTGTGTTCCTGCGGTGAGTAAGGTTGCCAGAGCTCTTTAGGGGGGAAGGGGGTTCGGGGTCGGCAACGCGTGCGTGATGCCTCTGGTATTGCAAGCGCTCATAGGCTACGGTAACCGCTTACTATAAGGTGGGCCGTAAGCTTGTTTGCCACCTCTGTTGTATAAAAACAAAACCATTTTGTGAAAAAGGATCAAAATTAAAAGCACCAAGCCGTGTTTCTTGCCTGATTCTTCTAGGCTTGGTCGCGAGGAACAGGCGTAGCTTCACCTTGTTCTAGTGATCCTAGTGATTTTATTGAAGTAACACCTGTTGTCTTGTTGTCTATCTTCGATGTAAATGAAATAAAAATCCGTTCGACCGGGACTCGATCTCACTACCTCCGGATCGGAAGTTGATTATGGCTCTGAGTAGTGAAGTAGATCAATTATAACTCGGTCATTCAATACAATACCTACACGTGTAACTAATAGTTCTAATAGCGAATTCTTAGTTCTAATAACTCTATTATCAAACCATCCATATTTATCCAAGTGCTTTAGACTAATTTTTACTTTACTAAGAATTTCGCTGAATAAATTAATATTTTCCTATGAGATGTAATTAAACAAAAGACATGATTATTGGTAAATGGAAGTAGAGTAGGTACGTGCATGTTTTGCCGTCCCGGCTTAAATAGGATAAGGGCAAGAAGAGAAAGATGATGTAGATTTTACCTACAATCAAAGAAATAGGTAAATAAATATAAGGGAACTCAGTAGGTACATGCGAAAAACCATGCTTAGTAAAAATATAAAAATTGAATGCTACCGGGATTTTAACCCACATCTTCGCCTAGATTTGGCAAGGTAATATATACTGAAAAATTCTAGGCTCTTTTTTATTTTATTTTTGTTTTTCGGTTCTACCCGTTTCAAAATACGTCTATTCAAATCGGTTCAACATAAACTCTATTCCTAGGGAATAGGGAATAGGGCTCTAGGAGCAGATAGAGTCCAAAAATTTGACATCATTGTCGATGCTTGAATTTTCACTTGCGACTTTCCTTACGCTTCGTGGAATTTAATTCTCTTCCTCCTGCGTTCGACTTGTAAGCAAATTCACACTACATAGGTAAACACAAATAAAAATATCACCACTTACGGCACATTAAACTACTTAAACCAATCCCTGTATCATCGACAAATCATACCCACATGTTATCATGCCCAACATAAAGTACCTACAATCCAATATCATCGATAGGACGCATAAAAAGCCGTCGACAGCGCGCAACTGTTCAGAACTCACTCGACTTTCGAAGTGGTCACACGTACTCGTCTAGTCGACAATCAGCAAAGATGTCGAGAGACGAGGTATCAATACATATCCTGAGAAAGGTGGTCGTGGATGGATTTTTACTTGGAGGCTGTGAGTAGTATTTTTTATCATAATTTAGCAGAAAAAAAATATAAATTAAAAGTTGTTTAAATGCCAATGTGTGCTTGTTTGTTGGTTGGCTGGTTTTGTCCTTTTACGCAGCAATGGATCGATGTAATTTTTGCGTATAATAGGTAGGAGGAGGTAGGGCACAGCGAGATTTTCTAGGAGGAGGTAGGGCACAGCGAGATTTTCTCGTTCTGAATTGGAGCAGCCCGCCTGGTGAGGTACCTCCACCTTACAGAAGATCGCAGCCAAATAACATTATTTGTTTCAAATAGTGTTGTGTTCCTGCGATGAGTAAGGTTGCCAGAGCTCTTTAGGGGGGGGAGGGGGTTCGGGGTCGGCAACGCGTGCGTGATGCCTCTGGTATTGCAAGCGCTCATAGGCTACGGTAACTGCTTACCAACAGGTGGGCCGTATGCTTGTTTGCCATCTCAGTTGTATAAAAAAAACAAAAGCCTGAGTGGCATAATTTTATCTTATCTAATTTTGAACTAAATACCACGCGAGCTAAGCCGCGTGCGGTAACTGACTTATAATATTATCCTCTCTTGTCTATCCCTTCATCTTCATCTTGTCGTATCATTCATTTTTTCTTGGTCATTAGGTCTGTAACCTGGTTCAGGTATGGTGGCCCTGAGAAGGGCCTATGCCCGTTGGGGTGAATCAGTGTGGTGAAAGCCGGTGTCATGCCGGTTCCTCACGTCGATAAAGAGTCTCATGCGTGTTAAAAATGTAATGTGTTGTGATTTGGAGTTGATATTTTTCACGGTATTTTATATAATTTCTTTGTGATAGAAATTTAATAATTTTTTAGGTAAATCGCAATCTTTTCTAATCTTTAACTATTTCTTATAACTAGGTACTAATTTATTTTTTACAGCAGTGTTTGAACACATGCTATGTACATACTTAATGCGTTATATTTTTGCCTAGGTTCTATCTTTATTTGGAATTCGTAAGGACTTCATTTACCTTCTGAATCTTAGTAAATTGGCTGGAATTTGCATAATCACTAATATGATGCATCTCGGGAATTTTAAATACTTAGGCACCAAGCCATGTTTGAACCCCCCAACCCCTAAAGAGCTCAAAGTGATACTAGTGATTTTTTGAAATAAACCCCTTTTAATTTCACTTTGACTTTATTACATAGATAATAATGGGGTTCATCATCATCATCATCATTTCAGCCGTACGACGTCCACTGCTGAACATGGCCTCCCCCACAGATAGAGCGAATTCCTTATCATGTGGGGGGATTTGCCCATACTCACCACGCTGGGCATGCGGCTTGGCGAGCGCAGTTAGAGCTATCGTTGTTAAAATGAGGGACGCTTCTGCCCATCCCCTAGCTTTTTTCCCTTAGTCGCCTCTTACGACATCCGCGGATAGGTAGATATGGAGAGGCCTATTCTACAGCCGGGGCCACCACGGCCTATAATATAATAATGGGGTTAAATGTCGTCAAACCTTACATTATTACCAATTTACGACTGAATACACGAATCTGCCGAATCTGCCCTTCCTCAACGACTATTTTTTGTTATAAACTAACGCACTGGCAGATGGCCAACCTGATGATGAGCAGAAAACACTGCCCAATACAGGTTTAATCCACCAAGGATCCAACTCACGCGCTCAGAATTCCGAAAAAAAAATAGACTCACGATTTTTATTCCCATGAATGGTAGACATCCCCTCAGCTCTCCAGGCAATCAGATCCTTGAAGATGTCTAATGGGGGTAGTCAGAGGCGTGTCCGATCATTTGGCACATGCCCACATTTTGCAGTAGTGAGTATTCCATACGTGACAGGTTGCAAGCTCATCGCCGCATTAAGAATACTGGTTTCCTCACGGTTTTAATTTTTTTTTTATAATTTTGTTTCAGTGGTCGTTTGCCTAGTGGCTGTAGACTTGCTATGGAAACCGTTCCAGCGAGGGTTCTTCTGTGGGGATGAAAGCCTCATGTTTCCTTACAAAGATGACACAGTTACCGTTACGATGCTGAGGGTGGTGGGTGTCGTACTTCCTGGTTTAGCTGTAAGTACTTTTGGCCGTGGTTTTTTTTTCTTATACTACTTAGGTGGCAAACAGGCATACGGCCCACCTGTTGGTAAGCGGTTACCGTAGCCTATGAGCGCTTGCAATACCAGAGGCATCACGCACGCGTTGCCGACCCCGAACCCCCCTCCCCCTAAAGAGCTCTGGCAACCTTACTCATCGCAGGAACACAACACTATTTGAAAACAAATAATGTTATTTGGCTGCGATCTTCTGTAAGGCGGAGGTACCTCCCCAGGCGGGCTGCTCCAATTCAGAATGAGAAAATCTCGCTATGCCCTTCCTCCTCTCAAGTGGTGGCCCCGGCTGAAGAATCGGTCCCTCCATATCAACCTACCTGTGGATGTCGAGATAGCGATATCTTTAACTGCGCTCGGCAACCCGAGAGCGCCCGCACCACGCTTCTTCTTCTTGTCGTGTCACTGATTCTTTCTTGGTCATCGTGTATTAGGTCAGTGACCAGGTTGAGGTATGGAGGCCCTGAAAAGGGCAAATGACCATGATGAAAGAATGGCCTCATAGCTCAGTTGGCCTTTTAGCCTTCAACTTCAACTGGCCAAATAACTCAGTTCGTAGTAACTCTGCCTTCTGCGCTAGAGGTCGCGGGTTCGGGGTCGGCAACGCGTGCGTGATGCCTCTGGTTTAGCAAGCGTTCACAGGCTACGGTAATCACTTAGTTACCAACAGCTGGGCCGTATGATTGTTTGCCACCTTAGTAGAGATGCTATGAATATCTAACATTTATAAGTTAACTGTTATATTATGCCTGACCTACAAGCATTTGAAACAAAAGCATTACCTGCGATCATCATCATCATCATCATCATCAGCCTATAGAAGTCCACTGCTGGACATAGGCCTCCCCCAAAGAGTTCCATGACAAACGGTCTTGAGCCTTCTCCATCCACCGACTTCCCGCAACCTTCACAATGTCGTCGGTCCATCGGGTGGGGGGCCTTCCAACACTGCGTCGCCCGGCAGCAGCAGCGTCACTCATTTTAAAAACGATAGCTCTAACTGCGCTCGCCAACCCGCATGCTCAGCATGGTGAGTATGGGCAAAACCCCCCACATGATAAGGAATTTGCTCTGTCTGTGGGGGAGGCCATGTTCAGCAGTGAACGTCATACGGCTGATATGATGATGATTATAACAATTCAATCTGTTACTTTTCGCATGCAACATGTTTATGTATGCAACATAAGCAACATACACGCATGCCTCTTGTATGGAACGATGTGCGTTTGTTTTTAAATAGACGGAACAGATGAGATAGATACATAATTATGACGGTAATTAGCTGTAGATATAATAAGATTGTTTTTGTACCTTAGTAGTAATCCGACATCAAATAAAATGTATGTCCTTGTATTGAACAGAATAATACGTCAGAAGGTCCCTCCCTAAGAAGGTACCGATATAACGATCGTCGTAAGAAGGTATAGGTAGTACCTACTTTAGCAATGAAAGTAACATACCTAATGGACAATGGTTTTTTTTTAAAGTGTTAACTCACACTAAGGGAAATGCTAAGAATTTTATTGATTCCTAAAATTTTCAACTCGGCTTCGAGCCGAGGAACATCATAGAGAGTTTTCACTAGGACGAGAAATTGATTTTTTTTTGATGTTTTTTCCCTTAAATAAATAAATAAATAAATATTCCGGACATATCACACATGGTCAACTGATCCCAAACTAGCCTGTACTATGGGTACCAGAGACTGATATACATAATAGATAATGGCCTGGTCTTAAGGGATGGCTATGGCATCTAGGCCTTACCGCCAAGTCTTACGTTTATTTTTCCTTGTTATTTTTATTCTTTCGTCTTTATTTTTCATCTTATTCATGGTCAAGTCATCGTCAAGTGAAGTCAAGTTCAGTTTTAGTAAGATATGATGGTGGCTATTTTACTAAAACCTCGAGGGACCTCTTGGCGCCAACTCGAAAAATGACGATACACGCAATCATTCTATTTCACTTCACTTGTGCGGTTTACTCAAACAATATTACGCAAAACACCACCATAATTACACAATATTTATCAATCTGACACAAGTTTTGTAAAATAAATTGAGAGCACAACATCACTTCGCAAGTTCCCGCCAAAAAGTCCGAGAAATTGACTATACTTTCTATCATTTTTTTTTTATTTGTAAATTATTTTGACTTTGACTTCCTAAAACATCTTCATGTAACACGCATAGAGCAAACCCTCAGATATGACGCTCAAACTTTCTCATAGAACTGTATCAATCAGCGAGTAAGTGCACTGAACTAGCATTGAACTTCATCTAATAAACGGATACAAAGATCTCCGGAAGATGTACTTGTGCAGCGTCCTGTCTGACGATTGTCACTTCAATTCTATCAATTAGACCTACATTATAGGTCTAGATCTGTCTGGTTAGAATACTATGAAGCGCTTCTTGCACAGGTGGTGGAGACATCGACCAAGTTAAGCAACCTTCAGCGCGGTCACCAAATTGATGGGTGGCCGTTAGCAGCATTAACAACTTGCTGAACAGCAAATTTCAACCTTTCTGACGCAAAGAAAGTTTCTTCTTGTTTATGTTTAATCTTGAAATAATATCCAATTGTTCAAAGGAATCTTTGGCATCAGCAACATTTTGGCTTGTTCTACTAGCAAATTTCAAAAAAGGAGGTTTTCAATCTGCTTTTGTTACGCGATTCATATTTATCTGAGACCAACAACCGTGGGGAATAAGAATAAGATTTTCTTTATTTGACGCACACATACACAGTACAAAAATATTAAAAACACATAACAATAATAACATACATAACAAATAAGGTTCGCAACTTTGAAAGCCCAAATGCACCGACGACATTCTGAAGGTTGCGGGAAGTCGGTGGATGTCATGGCACTCTTTGGGGGAGGCCTATGTTCAACAGTCGACTTCTACAGGCTGATGATGATTTAATGATGTAGGTGAACCATTTAACTGAGACCTTAATCATCATTATATACGTAGCCTCCACCACAGACTTCCAGAGCGAATTCCTATCATGTGAGGGTTATTTGCGCATACTCACCACGCTGGACACGCGGGTTGGCGAGCACAGTTAAAGCTATCTTTTGAAAATGAGGGACGCTGCTTCCCATCCCCTGGTTTTTTTTCCTTAGTCGCCCCTTACAACTTCCATGGGTATGAGGGGCCTATTTTTCAGCCGAGGCTACCACTGCCCGCTTTAGCAGTATGGGCTGTGATACCCAAGTTTGGACTTATTTTAATATGTAGATGAGGCTAATAAGAGGAATCCGACACAGTACCATCAGGAAAGGCACAAAAGTACAAGATGTAACGTTGAAAATAAAACAACTTAAATGGAGGTGGGCTGGCCACACTATTCGCGGATAAGAAAAATGGAGCAAAACCATAACCACATGGTACCCACGAACTGGGAAGAGAAAGCAAGGAAGGCCATTCCGAAGATGGGATGATGAGATAGTGCTAACTGCTGAGCGAGCATGGACGAGAACAGCACAAAATAGAGATATTTGGAAAAAGTTGTAGGAGGCCTTTGCCAGAGGGCACACAGATTGCGAAACATAGAAAACCAAACATAATATATATTATAAATCTTAACTGAAAGAATCTGAAAAGAGGCTAAAATGAAAAGAAATAAGAGGAACTGTTTGCTACGCGGACCCTCGTATTACATTTTACAGTGATTTCAATATCTTTAAGTGCCTTCCTACCGATATGTTATCAATTCATTGGAATTTAACTGCTCATAAATGTAGAACCATGCAGAATGCTTATGTAAACTCTTCTAACTGAAGATAAGGAACATTGAAATATCGTAAAACTACGAATAATTAATCTAGTAACAATATCAAAGATCGTAAAACATCTCAGGGTAAATTAAATTGAAATCAAACAATGTTGCAGTAGTTGAGGCCATAATGCAACTATTATAAACGATTTATACAACGTCAGGTGGAACTTTTTACTTATTGGGATACGAATATAATTATAATGTTCACTTTGTGAGTTTGAAATATCGAGGAACAAATAAACTCATAAATGGTAAATAACACCACTTTTAGTGAAAATTGTGTTCATAACCTAATATGGTTATCGTATGAGTAAAACAAAACGGCTTATTCAAGGTGATTCATAATATGTTTGCTTTCCCTAAAGAGGCTTATTCAACACCCAATTGGCAATAAAGTTTGTTCTACGACTTTAAAGTCAAAGTCAAAGTATAATTTATTGCTTGAAATACATGTCATAAAGATGTCAATTACTATATACTATTGAATCAATGTATTCTACCTATATGTAAAGTAAAAAATTAAATACACAACCTTACACTTAAAATTAGTGCAAGGGTCCTCCTTAATGCTTTAGCATTAAGTCCTCCTTACACTAATTTTAAGTGTGAAAGTATAAATAAATAAATCTAGGCATGCAATAATTAATTTACAATCATAATAAAATTTAATTAATAAAAAAAAATAACAAATCATAATAAAAAATAGAAGAAAAATAATGTCATTATGAACTAATTAAAATATTAAAAACAATTAGAGACTATACACACAACAATTAAACATTTAGTATTAGGAAGTAGCAAGGATAAAAAACTCTATGCTTATATCAGCTTTGGTCAAATCAGTTTAATCACAACGAATCAATAGTTTTAGGTAGTAATCTTGATGCCAAACTTCTCGTAGTATAAAAATACCAAAAACAAGTAATTTAAGAATCTATTCGCTAATTTTATTTTATTTTGTTGATATAATAACCTATTACACCCCTTTTGGGACTACCGTTCTGGTATACATGTTATGAAAACATTGTATATTGATTGATTTTCTTGTTTCAGTTTCTGATCTGCGAATGGGCGCTTCTGCGCAAAGAGAAAAATGATCAGCGCGTCTTCAAAGTGCGTATACCGGCATGGGTCCGCGGCTTCTACTGCGTCGCCATGACCTTCGCCATTGGGGAATGTTTCTGCGAGCTGGCCAGCGAGATCGCTAAGAACACCATCGGCAGGCCTAGACCGCACTTTTTCGACGTAAGTGTATTGTGTATAAGATTGTAAGCAGCGTAGGACGACCCCCGCTAGATGGTAAGAAATCTTATATGGAGATGCATGGGATGCGGGTTGATTTCCGCTGCGGGACAAATGTTTGCATCATCTGCAAATATATCTACCGGTTCTGGGTGTTGTGGATAGAGCTATTGTTTACCTAAGCAAAATAACTTTCACAAATTAAATGGTGATTTTAAAGATCTTAGCAGCATGTGAAAGGTTTCAAACATAAAGGGTAGGGCGCTGAGGTTAAGAAGATTTATCTTGTACATTTTAAGCGTTTTTGACATTGCTTAGATTGTTAAAATCATCCGTCATTCCCATCCTGCATAGCCTTACAATCACGTAAAAAAGTAGGTAAACGAAACGTTGTTACTCTGCCAACTGCTCCAAGAACAATCTGCATCACAAAAAATAATAATCTGCATGGTAGTAAATGGTAGTTGACGCTGTCACGAAACGGTGACCTTCACTTTTTTTAATCAAAGACTGTGACCAGCGAACTGATAAATTACACAGCTTAAATAATCATCATCATCATCTTCACACAGCTCATAAGTGCTAGCAAAGACAATATAGAAGAAAAAATTGCTAGGTATGTGGATTAATAATCAAATAATCATTTACTTCGTACCTACATTTAATGAATATATGTTTGGTGTTTTAAATAGCCCTGCTGATCGCCTGGAGATCTGTCTCTAATTATTGGGGATAAAAAAAGTCGCGAGCCTATTTTCTTTCATGTTGAAGAGTTCAAAATACAGTGAGGTTTATGTAATTTATAGGTATCTACTTTAAAGTAGATAAAACATCGTCCAGTTTGCTCAAGCATTCACGGAATCGAAGAAAAGCTCTTCGTAACTGAATAATAAACCCAAGTTCTTCTCTTTTCCAGCTCTGCAAGCCCTCAGTGAACTGCAGCCTCCCTGAATGGCAGGGCCGGTACATCGAAGCTGGGGAGTACACGTGCACTGGCGACCAGAGCAGCCTGTTCACAAACATGAGGAAGTCTTTCCTGAGCGGGCATTCGTCTTGGGCATCCTATACTATGATTTATTTGGCTGTGAGTACCTACATATTCATTACTACTTAGAGAGAGAAAAATATTAGTTAACATCACAAGCCTAGTAACCACAAAAAAAAACAACCTCTTTATAACAACTTACTTATTATAAATTTAAAAAAAGTTGTACATATTATGTAACTGTACAATCTTGACGGAATTTGAAAATGGAATTATTATTTAATTGAGGCTTTTTATTTCGATTTTTGAAGAGTAAAGCGCGTCACACACGGCAGTTATAATGTTAAAATGTATATTATAGCACGATACATCTCATTACATCTTTCCATAGAAACCGTCAGGAGACCACACACGGCAGCTATAATGTATCTTTTTACATCTTTGTATCTTCTTTCAGTTTCTATGGAAAGATGTAATGAGATGTATTGTGCTATAATATACATTTTTACATTATAGCTGCCGTGTGTGAAAGGCTAAAGGTCGATTCCGCACACCTCAATGCCGGCATGTGACAGGGCTAGACAAGATCCTCACGCTTCGTTTTCCTTTTACGCTAACGTCATACAGACAACGGAATTTAGTCATCTTTGCAGTCACGTGACATCTCACAAGCTAATATGCATTTCCATACAATTCGATCTTTCGACACATTCGAACCGCGATCGGAACGTATCGGCTCTGATATCTGCAGAAACCTTAAAGCAAATGAAAACCGCTTTTTTTTTTACTATTTTTCAGCTCTATCTACAAAAGCGCATGACATGGCAAGGAACGCGTCTCCTCCGCCACACAATCCAGTTCGTGGTACTGATGCTGAGCTGGTACTGCGCCCTGTCCAGGGCGCAGTACCAGCTCAGTAGCAGTATCAGACTACAAGCACCACTGGAGCGACGTGCTGGCTGGCTACGCGCTGGGCTCTACCATCGCTGTTCTCATGGTAATACTCTTTATGTGAAGTTTTGTTCTCGGTTATTTGATTCACTAAGATTTTCGACTTGATTTTTAACTAAAAATTCTCAGAAAATCGGGAAAGCACCGAAATTACTGGAAATCAAGGAGAGTCTAGCTCAGTAGTGGACCACAGAAGGCAAATAAATCTATAATATGCGAAAGGGACTTAGATCAGATACTTGTTGAGTTGTATCTTACTTATGAAGAGTCTCATTATCCGTGAATGTCGTAAGAGACGACTTAGGGAGAAAAGCTAGGGTATGAGCAGCAGCGTCCCCTATTTTAACAACGATAGCTCTAAATGCGCTTGCCAACCCGCGTGCCCAGCGTGGTGAGTATGGGCAATTTCCTCCCACATGATTGTTTGGGTGCAGGACGTACAAAGATGGTCGCGCTGGAAATCTATGGGGGAGGCCTTTGTTTAGTAATGGATGTCTTGGTACTTGGTGAGTGGACTGGTTTCCGCAACTAGGCCGCTTGTGGGCCCTTTTTGCATGATGGGTGGAGGCTGCTAGTCCAGCCATCAGTTAATTCACCCGTAATGGACGTCCTACGGCTGAATTTATGATGACGATGATTAAACTCGCAGAGCGCTAAGACGTTTCTCTATAATTAATGTTATTTTGTTTATTTCAGTGGACATATTGCACAGACTTGGTTCAGAAGAAGGACCACGCACCACTTCCGCAGTTCGAAGTGAATCACAACGCGAACCAAATGGCAATGACGTGAGCTGAAGAGTGAATTTTATTGTAAACTAATAGGTCTTACTAGTCTTTCCTACGATGCATCAACTCCACTTCTAGGCCAACCGGGCAATTGAAAGATGAATTGAAGGAATTTTAAGTCACCCAATTAGGCTGGCTGGTATATAATGCCTTGGCATTAAGCCCAACTCATTGTCTTCTTACTATAATATAGATAAATGCTAAAGTTTGGATGGATGTATAGAGAACAAGGATATTTTGCAAAAACACATAAAAAATAAGCTCTCTAACCATATGGACAATTAATTGTGTAAAAAACATGAGAAAGTTTGTGAAGATATTTGTATTTTTGTGATTCAATCACGCCGTAACAGCTGAACCGATTTCGATTAAACTTGTATAATTTTGACCTGGATTAGCAAATACTATTTTTTGTCCATATAGCACGCGGGCGAAGCCGCCAACGGAAGCTAGTGACAAACTACCGGCCTACTACCATAGTGCCTGAAATATATATCATAGCATGATTCTTATAACTTTGCTTGGATTAAGGCCGCCCACAATAACACGTAAAAATAACTTTAAGTAAAGTTTTTCTATGAAAAATTATCGAATTAAGTCTTAGAAGAATATTAATTTAAATTTATTTATAAATAAGTTGATATTTGTAAGTATTTTAAATAAATAATTTATTTTTGTAAACGAAGCAGTTTTATTTATTTCTGTACTAATGTCCACCACTTGATTAGTTATTTTTTTTTTGTCAGAGGCACGTCCAAACATTTTAGCACATGCCCATAATGTTCAGTAGTGAGTATTCCATACGTGACAGGTTGCAAGCCCATCGCCGCTTATGGTAAGAATACTACTGGTTTCCTCACGATGTTTTCCTTCACCGTTTTAAGCACGTGTATGAGCACCGTAATGAGCACTTAAATTTTTAGAATAAAAAAAACTCAATGGTGCATGATCGGCTTCGAACCCACGACCATCGGATCGAAAGTCAGGGTACCCCCCACTAGTTCAATGCGGCTTAACTTTGTATTAAGTAGGTACATCTTAAATAGAAAAGTAATTTTATAAGTTCTCAAGTATTTACGGTGAAACTAAACCAAACTGAACAAACACTCAATTAGCATACAATCAATACCGCGATTCCCTAGACTTCTTTCCAGTGCTCACATTCACTACCCCACCGCGCCACTTTCAACTTTATAACTATACACTCAGATCTTATATTGACCTGACAGTGAAAATAAGGTCCTACTCACATTCACAATATTTCTTGAAATTCATGCACTGAAATATGAACCGTAAAATTGAGCTGCATAGAGGTTATAATAGCTAGGTTGTGAATTAAGGTTCGCGCTAAAGTTTACTTTCCCTAGTGGACAATTTCGTTCGGAATGCCCCGATGTGCCGTCTGGTCGCGCTGCCGAGTCTACCGAAGCGTCAAAGAGTTGGAATGAACAGATAGGTCAGCCTTTGACTTTTTTGTGAATTGTTTTGTGAACCGCTTGTGCCTTAATTAAATAAAATAAAATAAATGACATAAGTTGATTACGAACTCTTCTATTTTTTTTTAGTTCAAATGTTTTAAAGAAACCCACACATAGAAAAATAGTAGGTAAGATGTGTATCGCAAAAAAAAAACATTCTGATGAGTGATTCGGGCTTAGCGGGCCTGAGTCGAAAATTGAAGTTTAGGTTTTTTTTCGGATGTCTTATAAATCTTCGGTAACGCGCTCATGATGCCTCTGGTATTGTAAGCGTCCCTCAGCTACGATAATATAGGTATATTAAAAACATTATGTATAATATAATTATAAATTAAGCTTTTCCCAATACAATATTTTGCCAAAAAAATAGTATAGTCTACAAAAACTAACCCCAAAAAAGTCCTCTAAGTACCATGCTCAAACTACACAGTCTTCACTGAGCCTCACAGGTAGTATCCAACATCAAACTCCTTGCATTTCTCCACTCGCTTCTTTGCCATCAAGCACCGTAAACAATCATGGGCAGTGTACGCCTGGCCCCCGCGAGCGCCAGCCGTCGAACCAAACCACCGTCTGACAGGTGTTCAAATAAAGAAAAAACTACCTATTCGAATTTCGAACAAGATTCGTACGTGTTTGAATTATTTTTAAAAAGTTTTGTTTTTTCTTCTATTTCTCATGTGCCAGTGTTGTGTCGGGTTTTACAGTTACAGTCTACGTACATACCTAATGTAACTTTGTAGTGTACATTTATATGAACAGGTAGGGGAACTATTCTTGAATAAACTGGCTGATGGCGTTTTTGTTGTTGTATTGTGTTAGTGAGTTCTGTAAGAGTTCAACCTTAAGTTTAGTTTAAAAACTTTACTTATCTGGATTTTAGAAATCGCTAAATGAACTCTAGATTTTCTGCCAATCTCTAATTTACTTACTGTTCTTATACCAATTTAGTTAAGTTGCTTAGTAATTTTTGAAGAGAGTACCTAAAAAATTTTAAATAGAAATTAGCCTTTACTAAATAAAAAGAAGTAAGTTCTTATAAGATTCTCACAAGTAAGCGGTGCCAATTTAAAAATGTATCATCATCGGCCTGTAGAAGCTCGCTGCCGGACATAGACCAAAGAGTTCCACGACGAAAAGTCCTGAGCTTTTTCCATCCGCCTACTTTCCGCAACTTTAACAATGTCGTCGGTCCATCGGGTGGGGGGAATGCCAACACTGCGTCGCCCGGTTCGTGGTAGCAATTCGCGAACCATTATTCTCCAATATACTTTGTCGGTTCTGGGAGCTATATGGCCTGCCCACTGCCATTTCAACTTGCTAATTCAGAGAGCTATGTCGGTGACCTTGGTTCTTCTACGGATTTAAATTTACGTCATGATAAGTATTCGACATTTATAATAGCGTCTATAATCCATTATGTAATGCCGTAATTTTGACACCTTTTCTAAAAAACCTAAGTTTATATCAGCTCTAACTTGACAATCAGGATGACATTAACATAGAAACACGCATATTTGAGCCAAACTAACAAGTGGCTCAAATAAATATTTATAAGAATTAAGAACACGTTACAAACGTTACATTAATATCGTAAAATGATGTAAGAACAATCTTTTTGGAATTTCTGACCGAATTGAAATGTCAGGGCTACACTATTTGTCATTTTTATAAGCCGGAACTGTCAAAATATTTCGTACCAGTATCACGAAACTGTAAATTGTGGCTTTGTTTTGTGAATAGTTAACCAATAATTTGTAATTTATAGGTCTGAAATGAAACTAAGTTAATTTTGGAGCTCAGATAGGTACCTATGTATTTTTTTTCAATATGATTCATCATAATAAATAAATAAATAAATATTCCGGACATATCACACATTGTCAACTGATCCCAAACTAGGCATAGCCTGTACTATGGGTACCAGAGACTGATATACATAATAGATATATATATATATATTTATAATCTGCTGATGAAATCCGCTGCTGGACATAGGCCTCCCCCAAGGAGTGCCACGACGAAGTCTTAAGCCTCTTCATCCACTGACTTCCCACTGTGAGCGTAGGTATGTGTATATCTATCGCAGTTAAAATAGGGGATGATGCTGCCCACCCCCCCTTTTTCCCTTAGTCGCCTCTTACGACATCCACGAATACGTAGAGGCAAAAAAGCTTAGAAAAGCAAAGACAATTTCTATCAAAATAACGTGTCGTGAAACGTAACGTAACGTGAAGTGAAATGAAAAATGTTTAACGATTAAGAATACTGTGGTTTGTCTCTGGTTTGCCTTCGTCCGTTGGCTGTGGGCAAACCGCATACCACTTCAATGCCTATGCAAATGTTTAACTTGAACAATTTGTTGATAAGATTTAAGGAATTGTTCCGTGTCTTCTAAATCAAGATTGAGTTCTTGGGAAGAGATTTCGTTGCGAGATAATCTTAAAAACATAGCCTCTTTTAAATATCTGATTTTCGTATACCAAACTATATAAAAAAATCAAGTGCTCATTAACACGTGCTTAGACGGTGACGGAAACCAACGTGCGGTAAAAAAAATTAGGTATTCTTAAAAAAAAAAGAGGCGGCCTGTCAAGTATGGAATACTCAATACTGCTAAATATGGGCTATTAACAAATATTCGGCAAGCCTCTGACTACCCTTTTTGGACATCTCCAAGGTACTGATTGCCTGGAGATCTGAGATGTCTACCATTCTTGGGAATAAAAGACGCGAGCCCATTTTTTTTTCATGTTTGGATGATACTTTATTAAATAACACCCAACAGTCACATACATAGTCCTGACTCCACACTCCGATTCCCTGTGTCGTGAGTATCAGAAACGACGAGTACCTACTACAGTACCAGACCCAGACCCGGAACAAATATTTGTAGATCATGTAAACATTTCTCCCGCAGAACCCTTGCGTCTCAGATGGGCACTCAGGGTCGTCAAGATAATGTAATAGTCAAGCGGATTAGTTTAACCTACGAGTTTTTTTTACCTACGCAAATCCGTATTTTGCACAATTAAGGGTGGATTCGACCAAACGCTATGTTAGGTCAAAGTAACAATCCCTGGGATAACCCCCTGGAAAACAGGCCTACTCTAGAGTAATTGGTCATTTTATTCTATGGATAAGACTTATACTAGTTTGGTCGAATTCACCCTAAAACTAGATACCATTTAAAATAACTTCTAACGCAGTTTTTTAACTATTATTTTTTTTAGCTTCAACTAGTTTGTAAGACGTTTCAAAGTGATCCTAGTGATTTTATTGAAATAAATGCCTTTTGACTTTTTCTTTTTGACTATTCTAAAAATACTAATCTGTTATCGATACAATTTATAGGGGACCCCTTCGAGACTGTGGTTACGGAGTAATCGGGGTACAAACATTAAAAAAATAGAGTCACCGAATTGATAATAACCTCCTTTTTTGGCATCCATTTAAAAACAAATAATTTAGCGATTAAGTTAAGAAATAAGTAAAAGTAGTTTGTGGATTAGCCCTCAGCATCCCACACTTGTGCCCACACTAGCCCACGCTCCATATATCAATCCATTGTCCAGCACTGGCCAAAACGATCACCTACCGCATTAAAAAGAAAACTTTACGAACGAAATTCAACCTTATACACACTTAAGATAATTTTTAAATGGTAAAACAGGGAGCTTTTAAGGTGTCATCTCAATATTGTCACCGTCATTCTCTCCAATCTATACAATGAAATATTTATAATTAGGCAATATTTATTATGGTCTTTTATTCAACATTATAACAGTTTTATGAGTTGTCTAGCTGTAAATTTACTTTTAAGGATAGTTTGATTGCTTGAATGATGTCATTTTTCGAAATACTCGTGATATATGAGATGAAATAATGTGATAGAAAAAATCATTTAAGAGTTGATTAGACTGAGTTATTCAATTTCGATATGAAATTTCGAATGGAAAAAAATAAATTTTGCTTTGGGATTAAAACCCGAATTTTTACCTAGAATCGGTGATGCGATACCAACTATGTCATAGAACGAATGAGGCTGGTGCCGAAAATATTGGGCACATGAAATATTTATATCGGTTCGGCATCGCTAGTTCACCTACAGGAGTTTCAACTGAATTATTCATCAACCTCTTAATGTCTACAAGACCGTATTGCCGATTCTAGGCACAGATGCGGGTTCGAATAACGCGGGTATGAAATTTTGTGTATCATTAAAATAATGATATCTATAAATGTTGCTTTCACTTTAAAATATAGAAAAAAAAATTACACGTAAATTAAAAATAATATTTGAAAAGAATTGCTAGGAAGCCTAGAAATCTGTGAAGGAGGCCTATGTTCAGCAGCGAACATCCTACGGCTGAAATGATGATGGTGATCACGAAGTATCTGTAGTGACTAGTATTTAAGGAATCCTGCTGTTCCTTATCTTAAGCTGTTTCCGGGGGACAACTGACAGTGACAGATAACAGATGACACCTGAGATGGAGTGATGGATACATACTCTCTAGGAGTCAGTCAGTCTGTGGTCAAGCCGGCACGAGCGGGCGCACGGGAAGTCACTGAGATATGGTTGTGTGGAGTTGTCCTGCTAGGAACCAGCGTGGTGTAAGGCATACACTACAGTATCAAAGAGTAGTTTTTCTAAAACAGGTGACCTACATTCTAAGCTGCTCGCTTCAGTAAATAACACATCATAACATTAGCCATCATTATATCGACACGTTCCAATAGGCACGTCTTTAAAGCTCAGGTCCAAGTTACAAGCCGATTGTGGATTACCTACCTAATATAGCTAATTGTGCCTTATTACCGTGGTGGCCCGTGGTCCGGTGAAGAATAGGTCCCTCCATTTCTACACGAAAGTTCTAAGGGAAATAACTAGGGCATGGGCAGGGCATCCCTTATTAACAACAATAGCTTTATCTGCGCTCGCTAACCGGCATAACTAGCGTGGCGAGTATGGGCAAATCCCAAACGATTGTTTCTGTAAATCTATGGGAGACTTGGGTTCAGCAGTGAACGACCTACGGCTGCTGAAAGGGGTTTGTTTCCGAGTAGTATCCACCTATGGCAATTTTTCGATGGCGATAGTGTATGAACGTGTACATGCCATGGCAATTCATAAACATCTTTAACACGAAGACTTCCATTGATAGGCATAGGCCGCTCTCCAAGTGTGGCACTGCGAAATGTCTCGAGCTTTTTTCCAATGGTTCTCTTCTCACCGCTAGTTCTCTGTGCTTCAAAAAATTTACATGTCGAGTCCAACATTGATTCAATCATATTGTAACCATTGTCAAAATGCACAGAATTGGAAAAAATCTTACTTATTTTGTTCTGTGTTCAATTGCAAGGAATTGTCTCGGAGCACCGGTCTTGAGCTGCCCTGATACGTCAATCGACTTCGTTACCACGATAATACCATCAGTCCATCAAGTAGGGGTCTGCAAAACTCGCTTTCTCCTACATTTTCGACCACACACACCCCAGGCAAGCAAAACGCATGTCTTCTAGGAGAGTTGCGTTAACTGTTGCGCTGGAACGGCACCAACGCATGCTATACGAGAATTAGCACAGATAATGTTACAGTAACGTAGATTACATTGTTACAAATGTTACAAAAATATAGATACCTACTAGAAATGTACCTGCATAATATCACGTGTGTTTCAATTATGGGGTCCGATATTGAACGGGTCTTGTGAGAGCCATCAAAATTAGCAACTCAGACAGTACATTATCAAATTTAGGTGATTTTAGATGATGTAGGAAGGAAGGCTATGCTAAAGTACTTTTCGACAGACACTGGCCATGTTCGAAATAACGAAATAACATTTTATTTCTCTACATTCAATTTTGGTTTTTTATCGACTTCAAAAAGTGGGAGCTTATCAATTTTGATGCTATGTGTTCTTTTTCTGTAACAGCTGGTCCGATTTCAATAGTTTTCATTATCGTTAAGTTTTTATTTCGTAATTAATAACGATCGAATCTTGTTCATAAGTGCAGTGCATCCATTTCAGGCGCCAATGAGTGAAAGTGCATTTGACAGTGACAAGTGACGTAAAACTTCAAATATGGCTTGAATTTGGAACATAGCAAAAATGTACCGTCCGAACTTCTACGAGAGCACGTGCTTCCGGTGCAATGAAATTGTGTACCAAGTGGACCGCGTGGGTCCGCTCAAGGACTTCACTTTCTTCCACAGTGGGTGCTTTAAGTGCGCTAACTGTGGGACCAAGCTGACTTTGAAGGTGAGTTTTTTTTTCAGTTTTTCTCGGCGTGACAGTTGTTTGCATCTGCAAAAAGTTTGTTCCGGGTATGGGTTGCGGGACCATGGTACTCAGCTTCTGATTCCACGATAGAGGGAATACTATTATGGGGTCAGGACTGTAGCTCGACTGTTGGGTGTTTAATAATACACTTTAGAAAATAGAAAAATAATTGTCCTCTTTACAAAAATGTAGGTACACTTTCATACTTGGGTTTTGTACAAAACCTTGCACATCCAGATGTGTTAATAATAAACTAACTAAACTAACCTACCTAGTAGTTTTTTTTAAAGATCAACTACAAGCTTAAAATGTCACAAAGCTTTACAAAATGGCTGAGTTCGGCTAATTTGGTAACAAAGATAATATTTTACAACTTTGTTAATAAAAATAAGATAGGTCTTTATTTACAGAAAGAAACTTAAAACTAATACATAGCCTCTTAGCAAAATAAAAATAACGTTTTAACAACAATGGTAAAACCTGGTATTTCCTTTACAAGTGGTCGACCTTGGGATCAATCTTCACCTAAAAGCTGACAATCTTGTTTTTGCGGTCGCTAAAATTAGGAAACCTTTGAACAATTTAACAAAATAATGGATTCAAGATTAAAGGGAAATTGAAGATTGGGGTTTGCATAAAGATGGTGGATGGCATAATGATGGATGAAAAGTCAAAGTCAAAGTCAAAAGGCATTTATTTCAATAAAATCACTAGGATCACTTTGAAACGTCTTAGAAACTAGGTGAAGCTATGCCTGTTCCTCGCGACCAAGCCTAGAAGAATCAGGCATAGAGGCAGCAGTTAATGCAGCTATTAACTTTGCTGGTTCTTTTTAAACAACTAAAGAAGCAAACAAGCTTATGTGTTAATGATTCTTAGGCTCGTATCTTCAACCGTTGTGAGGGGAATTCAAAGAGAAATTTTCAAATAATGAAAATTGACAGCAATAACTGTGACTAAGTACTTGCTAAAAATACTTCGGCTTGAAAGTATAGAGTAAGTGAAAGACAGACAAACCTACCATGACTAGGAGAAAAGCAATATGTATGCTATGCGAAAAGGGCTAAAAGTTTATTCTACAGTCAGTTGGCTTTTGAAAATACTAGGTACATTTTTCATAAAAAAAATACAGTAAACAATAATCGGATGTTTTGGTGCCGAATAAAACTCAATAACTCAGCTTTTAGATAGCAATATTGATGTCGGACTTCTCATATTTTTGATAATTATTTTTAAGGATGATAAAAAGTGTTAAATAAAATATTGAAAAATGGGGAAGAAAAAAGAAAAAAATTGTTTGCGCTAATATTCTTAGGCTTTATTGAAATAAGCCCCTTTTGGGATAGTATTAGTTATATGAATAACCTTGTATGGATAGTGACAGAACTAAATTATTATAATTTTGATAAAATGAAAAGCAATATGTTGATTTGTATAAGATGTTGCAGAAAAGTCAGTGTGCCGCCCGCATTGCTAAGTTTGTCAGGTCTGGCATTTCAACAACCT
Organism: Anticlea derivata; assembly: GCA_947579855.1. NCBI lineage: Eukaryota > Metazoa > Arthropoda > Insecta > Lepidoptera > Geometridae > Anticlea > Anticlea derivata. The sequence continues at coordinate 9,104,012 of OX388274.1, read as the reverse complement.
TGCTTATTCTTATCGGGTTTGGAACTGCGACAATTTTATTGTGATGTAATTTTTCAAGCAACATTTATTTTTGTGTCTCACGAACTGAAAGAAAGCTTTAGAATGCTACCTCCTTCTTCCTGACCTTGTCCCACATTATGTTTCTTCTTCCACTCTCTTCTGTTAGCCGTCATCTCCGCACTCACTTCTTTCTTACTCATGTCATCTTTAATACAATCCATCCATCTTTTATTCGGCCTTCCTCTAGTCTTATATATCTTATATATCCATAAAATAGTTGCTACCAGCTGAAATAAAAACTTGTTGTTCGTCCTAAACATACGATATTTTGTGAGTGGTGTAGCCGATTAATGATAAAAAAATGGACGGCCAAGACATCTTCATGCAGAACAAACATTTACACATTAAAAACTGAATGAAAGTGCAATGTCAACTTTTGCGATTTTGTTTACGCGGTGACTTAAGTTGACAGTCTCATTGATTTATGGTTCAAATTCGTGTAAAATTGCGCTGAAATGCTCGCATTTGAATGGCAATAAGACATCTTGGAGTCCATTGGCAGAGATTTAGTCAATATTCATACAGTGCACATTGTGAATTATCAAGGCAAAATTTAATAATAATAAATATTCCGGACATATTCACACGGTCAACTGATCCCAAACTAGGCATAGCCTGTACTATGGGTACCAGAGACAGATATACATAATAGATAAATATTTAACACCCAGACACAGAACAAACATCTGTGTTTATCACACAAATGTTTGTCCAGTGCGGGGATCGCACCCGCGACCTCTAGCGCAGAAGGCAGAGTTACTACTAACTGAGCTATGAGGCCAATAAAATGACTCCAATAAACACGTTACAATTCCCATGAATTTAATTATAGTAATGAAACATGTGTTTTACAGGTAGGTAGGTACTTAAGTTCATTGTTGTCATTTTACACGGCAAGTCAACAAAGGTGATTCATATAACTGATCATATTGTTATGATAGGTATGTGAGTCACACTTTTATTTTTAGTGGGCAAAATTTAATTGTACTTAGCTATAAAAATAAATTTGCCAAGTGTGAAATTTGAATACTACAAACTACATTCTACATCATATCCCCGCCATGCTGGAGGTACCCAGCTGTAGGACCATCCTACTTAAGTTTTCTACCTTGTCACTCGCTATCTATTTACTCAATATTCTGTCCCAAAACAGTGTAGATGTGTTTTACCAAAACCTGCCGAAAGCCATGGAAATGGGACAGCTTGTCATTGAGACAAAATATATTAATTAGTATTGTTAATAAATTAAGTTAAGTAGGTACCTAGATATAACATCGCCTTAGGGCTTAGTAAAAAAACCAGTTATGATGTTGTTATCTAAATAAATAAATAAATAAATAGATATATTCTACATCCTACTATCCAAAATTATACTAGGTAAGTCTAAGCGGCCCCTATTGCGAAAGGTTGCTGAAATCGAATATTTCCTTACAGACTTATTACAACAACCAGCACTGGACAGAAGACAAGGAGGTGTATTGCTCAAGCCACGTACCCAAGATAGGGCCGGGGCACCTCGACAACTCATCCGTGGGCATCCGCAGCGCGCTGAACGTGCCCAAGAGCAACAACTACGTCAACGAGCAGATACGGGGACTGGCACGCAACAGCCATGACACTGAACGTGAGTACACACTGGTTTATTGCTGAACACCCAGACCAGGAATTTAAGAAACTAGTTGTTGCCCGCGACCGTCCAAATTTATATCAAAGCTAGTATCTCATAATTTTAAACCCCTAATTTTCCCTGTTTAGGGATGATTTTGCAAATTTCTTACCAAAAGCCTAAACATGAATTGTCTGATCACTAACTTGAGAAATTATGGATTGCCCATACAAACTATCAACCCCTATTTCACCCCTTCAATATTATTTTTGATAACTGTCGGTATTATGTTCCTAAGAGCACCATGGCTAGCACCAAAACGGCCTAGTTAGTACAAATTTAGGTACAAAAATCCTTTAACCGTTAATTACATTGATACAATCAGAAGCTAACGGAATCACCACAACGCAGGTACTTGTATGCAAATCCGTTATAACGAGAATGTACCTATAATAAAACCGTCATAAACAGTCGTAAATTATTGTAAACCTGCAAGAATCCAGTTGAAGGTCCGAAGGCTCTGTGGGCTAGCTTCGGAGAGCTTCGGAAGCGTTCGGCTGTTGTCGGAAAATTCTAGCTTGGCCAATAATTTCGGAGTCCAGTTTAGTCACAGAAGTAATAACAGTTGTAGGAAGTATGTTCGTATTTTATTAGCCATAAGGGCAAATAAAAAATAAAGTAATCAAAATTCAAAATTTCACAAATCATTAGCCATACAACATAATCTTGAATTAAAAAAAAAATCTTGAACCACCACGCTGACGTAATACTTTTCATAATTATACTTAGGCCAGAGCGATAAAGCTCATTCTTCCTTGCAAGTTAGTTTGAAGTAATACTTCGTCTTGAGTGAAAGGGATGCAAGAACTTGTTGCAAAACAACTGCTTACATTCCAATCTTTGCAGCCCAGTGACCTAATGGTAGGTTAGGTACTTACATGGGACCTGTGAACCTCATATTATTATATTTTCCTTCGGTATTAATTCTTTGCTTGGTCAATGATGAATTTCTTGTACTAGAAAGTTAGCTTTTTAATAAACTGTAGCCGCTAATTTAAGCCCCCTTTATAAGTCAAACTCAAAATTGACTTTATCCAGTAGAGTTTTTTTTTTTTTATGTTATACGGAGGCAAACAGGCTTACGGCCCTCCTGATGGTAAGTGGTTACCGTCGCCTATTGACATCAGCAACACCTGGAGCATTGCTAATGCGTTGCCTGCCGAACCCCTCCCCCCCAAAGAGCTCTGGTAACCTTACTCACCGCAGGAACACAACACTATTTGAAACAAATAACGTTATTTGGCTGCGATCTTCTGTAAGGCGGATAGGGATCATTTTGAAATACAGTTAGATGACATATCGTGTATAAACTTCCTATGACGTACTCATTCTGTAGATCATATTACTCAAACATAAAAGAAAAATAAAACCTAGACTTTATTGGCACAATTAGACGGTCATAAAAAAATCCGTTACATAAATAAAAGTTATGATTATTTATGTAACCTCCTTCAAAATAATTTATTTCCTCGTTATTCCACCTCATACTACTTATGGAGAACCGGTATTTACTAATAGATACTAGGTATTAACAGGTACTGTCCATGTATTGAAACACACTATTCCAGAAAACTCTCTATTTATTCGATGCTCTTGAACTGGCGACTAATTAAAACAAAAACGCAACGATAGCGCGATCTACTTTTTCTAGTGGCGCCATCTAGTTTTGCCAACTATAACAATTTTTGCTTATAATCTAAACATTCCGCCCTCTCAAAGTGTGCCAGCACTTTAAACAAAATATAACAAACAAAACTATGTATATTATTAAACAATAATATTGTGAACAACAACTGCTTGTTCGTAGAAAATGAAATTATTTATTAACAATAATAAAGCTACTAAAAGAGGACTAAGTTTAGGAATGTACTAGGTTTTTATAAGTGGACTGTAACACTGATAACTAATTATACTAACTAACATTTTAAATCTAATTAACATTGGGTTCATTTTCAGTGGGAAGTAAACACAATTTATGAACTGGTCGTTTCAAAATTGAATTTTTACATTGTAAACTGACCACCCGAACTAAGCCATCTGAACCGGGATGAACTTCTATTATTTTTCCCATTAACCATTTGGTGGGTGGCAATCTATTGTCTTTTATTAAAACTATATTACCTACTTTAAGATTGTGTTCAATACTAGTCCATTTTTGACGTTTCTGTAAATCAACTAGGTATTCTTGACTCCACTGTCTCCAAAATGATTGCAATTTCTTTTGTAAATAGATCCATCGTTTACTATAAGGTATGTAAGTTTCTTCAAGATTTTCATCCGGAACTACTGTTGGATTTTCTCCAATAAGGAAGTGACCCGGGGTCAAAGCTACGGTGGTACCTTCTTTATCGTTATCTAGAGAAGTCAATGGACGAGAATTGAGACAGCTTTCTATTTGACATAACAATGTTGAATATTCTTCATAAGTTAATTTGTCATCTCCTATGACACGGTTTAAGTGTCGTTTTATTGATTTTATATTAGCTTCCCATAAGCCACCCATATGAGGCGCTCCAGCAGGGTTAAATTGCCATTCTGTACCATCTTGTGCTACTAATTCTACTATTTCAGTTGGTATGTTTATCTTACTTTTGTTAGCCATTATTTCTAGTTCTTTGGAGGCCCCTACAAAATTAGTTCCGCAGTCACTGAGTAATTTTAAGCAATGTCCTCTACGTGCCGTGAAGCGGCGAAATGCAGCTATAAAACATTCTGTACTTAAACTAGTTACTAACTCAATATGTACAGCTTTGGTAACTGCACAAATGAATAACGCAATGTACGCCTTTTGGGTTTTGTTACATCTGCGTCCATTGAATAGTTTCAGGGTTATTGGGCCAGCAAAGTCAATCCCACTTATCAGAAATGGCCTTTGCGGTGTGACTCTACATTTGGGTAAGTTTCCCATTAACTGACTAACAGGTTTGCTTGAGTGTCTACAGCAAGGTATACATTGTCGTATCACCTTTTTTATGATGTGTTTTACACCTATAATGTGAAATTTGTTTCTAACATGATTTAACATCAATTGAACTCCACCATGTAGAGTTTTGAGGTGCGCTTCCCTTACAATCAGGTAAGCCAATTTACTATTTTTAGCTAATATTACAGGATGTTTTGTTTCTACATTGCATTGAGCGTTTTGAAGACGACCTCCTACTTTAAGAATTTTGTCATCATCAATAAATGGATTTAGATTTTTTATATTATTTTTCTCTATGCTTTCAGAATCTTGAGATAATCGCACCAAATGGCTCATTGCAAAGTTCAGTTCCCTAGAGTTTAGGTATGGAGTGTAGACAGGTGAGGTTTCTTTCTTTACTTTACATTTGCATTTGTTATAGAACCTTAAACAGTAGCTTACTACTCTTACTAGTTTGTTTAGGGTTGAAAATCTGTCCATAATGTCTATTTCACTATTTGAGTCTTTTTCTGTAACTAAACTACACTGCACTTTCACTTTAGAACGCTTTTCATCCTCAGTAGGATTCACTATTTCACTTATGTCTTTCACAGTTATTTCACGGAGCTCACGCAGCCAAGGCGGACCGTTCCACCACAGCTCGTGCGACTGTAGCTCGAGTGGGCAGATGCCACGGGAAGCCACATCTGCCGGGTTGTCCTGCGACGCGACGTGATGCCATCTGCTTGGGTCTACTATGTTGGTGATTTCAGTTACTCTATTTGCCACGAAGGTGTTCCAGTAGCTTGAAGGTCGTTGTAACCAAGCCAAAACTATGGTTGCGTCTGTCCACGCGTAGATGTCTATGGCTGGAATGTTGAGCGCACTTTTGATTCTGTCGATTAGTTTTGCTAGTAGTACCGCTCCACAAAGTTCTAGTCTGGGTGTAGATATTTTCTTGATTGGTGCTACTTTCGTTTTAGCTTCTATCATCGTGACTTTGACTGCATCAGGTAAGATAGTACGACAATAAACAACTGCCGAATATGCTGTATCTGAGGCGTCTGAGAATCCGTGGATTTCGACATTAACTATGTTGTCTGTAATGCCTATCCATCTATCTAGTTCTATTGTGGGCATGTTGCACAAGTTTTGTCTAAATGTAATCCATTCAGTTTCTATTGTTTCAGGAATTGGTTTGTCCCAATCGAGACTCTCTGCTATGCTAATTTGTCTATCTATTTGGCGAATATCTCCCACTAGAACCGTCGCGTGTCTTCTCCATCTAAGTGTTGTATCTCTCAAGTCACTCTGAAGTGTAGGTCCAATTAGGATGTTGTCATTAAGAGATTTTCTATTACTAGTTTTGACCGATGCGTCAAAGAAAACACGGAGCTTCGTAGTGAGATGCTGCTCATTGATCACGGCGTGATGAGGTAAGTAACAGATGCTATTGCTAGGTTTGTTTTCTGCTAAAACAGGTTCCATGTGATTTTGATCTATGTAGTCTTGCATGAATTCTATGTATCTATTGTGTAGGTCTGGGTTTGTTTTAAACTTTCGTTCAACAGCAGCTAGTCTTTTCCTTGCTATGGATGTCGATTCACCAAGATCAGGAGGATTCACATCAAAAGGTATTTGTACTTCATACCTTCCTTCTGTTGTTTTTCTAAGTGTTGTTTTGTAATGCTTTTCACATTTCTTCTCATCATTTGTCATTATTTTGTGTTCTGTTGCAGGTTCTTCTAGTTCCCAGAATCTACGGAGTGCTATGTCTATTTCTATTTTTGCATGATGAGCAAGAACTGTTGTTTGTTGGCTCTCAGTTTTGTTGCTATTTCCGGAGATGAGCCAACCTAGTGATGTTTCTTGTGCCACAAGTGAGTTTTTCTCATTTCGTTGTACCAATACACCCTGTTGTATGATGTCTGCAAAGATTTCAGCTCCCAAAAGAAGATCTATGCGACCTGGTTGTGTGAATGTATGGTCAGCTAGTTGTAGACTATGAAGTTGTGGCCAATCTACTATATTTGCTTGTTGTGGAATGTACGAGGTTAATGTTCTCAGTACATATGCATTGACCTTGATTTTTGCTTTTCTATTGTGTCTTGACATTATTTCAAACTCCACAAGTGCTTTGGTGACTGTGTTGTTTGCACTAACGCCTACTATGTTTCCTTGAATAGGAGATTTCTTCAAACCCAATTCTTGGCATGCACCTTCGGTAATCAATGATGCTTGTGATCCTTGATCGACAAGGGCACGCAGAATGTGGATGCTATTGTTTCTATGTGATTTTACTGCGACGAGAGCAGTTGCTAGTATTACCGGTGAGGTATCTATGGATGCTTTCATTGCGATCCTATCTATGTTTTCTATGCTATCTATGTTTTCTTTGCTATTTTTGATATCTTGTTCTACGGAGGTTTTCTGGTTGACTTCGTTTCTCTTTGTGTGTTCCAATGTTGCCATGTTTACTATCTGGTTGGGTTGCGAGCTTTGTGATGTTGAAGTGGTTGCACTGGGACCAGCGGGTATGTTGTATCCATGGAGAAGAGTATGGTGTTTGCGACCACATTTTCTACAGCTTGATTGTGTATTACATGCCTTGACTGAGTGACCTTTTTTCAAGCAATTGAAGCACATGTTGTTTTTCTGAATGTACTGTTGTTTATCATTGGCTTCCAGCTGATTGAACTTCTGGCATGAATAGATTCTATGATCTTCACTACAGTATACACATTTAGTAGGTGAAGTTGCAGAAGTGCTTGTTGCGAAGCTTTTGATTGTTGTTGCATTCTTGGAGTGTGGTTGGTTGTCTTTGCATTTGACTGCTTCTAGTGTTCTAAATCGTAACTCCAAGAACTCTGACAAGTCTTTCCATGTTGGAAGTCTATCTAGTGTTTCTATGCGTTGCTCAAATTGTCGGTGTGATTCAGTGTCAAGTTTCTGTATGACTATGTAGACTATGATATCATCCCATTGGTCTGTGGGAATATTTATGGCTTTCAGTGAGGTTATGCACTCGGATGTGATGTCTAATACTTCTCTAATGGCTTTAGGCGTTTCGTTGGCTATTTTCCGTTGATTAAGTACTCTTCCTATGTATGAATTCACTATGTGTCTGCGGTTGTTGTATCTTTTGTTCAGCGTCTCCCACATTATTTCATAGCTTGCGTCGGTGACTGGAATTTGTCTGACTAGGCTTTCAGCTTCACCTTGCAAACTAGACTTTAGGTATTGGCATTTGTTGACATTGCTAAGCATCTCGTTGTCGTTGATCAGAGATTTGAACAGGTCGTGAAAGGAAATCCAGTCTTTGTATTCTCCCGAAAACTTTGGGATTTGAATTGAAGGAAGTTTCACTTTGCACGCTGGGCTATGTGTACGGTTGTTACTCGGCATTTCTATTGAGACTGGTTTTACATCTAGCGCATTTAATTTTTCTTTGATGCTTGTTTTCAGGTCTAGGTAGGTATCTAAGCAGTTGTCGCTAATATTGTCCGTGAAGTAGCATAATTGCAGTTTTTTCTCAACAGAAGCCGCCGCCAACTCGTCATGTCTGGTTTGGAATTTCAGCCAATAAGTTTCTAATAAATCTAGTCTTGTTTCTAAATGTGCTTTTGTTAGACGTTCTTTTGGAGACTTTTTGAAGTTTTCTAATAGTTTTCTAATGAGGTTGCATGTTTCTAGTTGTCTATTTTGAAGTTCTTCCATTTTGAAGTCTAACGGCACTTTGTTTGATCACTGGTTTGAATTTTACTAAATTTGAATAGGTTATGAGATTTTAGTTCTATTTTTTGCTAAGTCTAAATGTTCACTAATTTTTCAAAGTATCTGACACTATTTGCAATTTTCAAAGTCTTTGGCACTAATTAAGCATAGTTTAAATTCTTTGACACTATTTGGAATTTTTATAAGTATTTGACACTAAATTTGCAATTTTTACAAGTCTTTAGCACTAATTGGAATTTTTATTAAGTATTTGGCACTATTTATGCAAATTTTACAAGTCTTTAGCACTATTTTTAATTTTTTGCAAGTTTTTGACACTAATTTCACTTCACTTTTACTATGTCTATTACTCACGGTACCGCCAAGTCCAACACTGTAATCCGTTTGAGGCACAACACTAGCACTATTTTTGGCACAACACTAGGCACTAAACACTTTCCTATTTACGCACTATTAAACACTCGCGAAACTATTTTATCCGACCGAATGGACCAATGTCCATGTATTGAAACACACTATTCCAGAAAACTCTCTATTTATTCGATGCTCTTGAACTGGCGACTAATTAAAACAAAAACGCAACGATAGCGCGATCTACTTTTTCTAGTGGCGCCATCTAGTTTTGCCAACTATAACAATTTTTGCTTATAATCTAAACAGGTACCAATGCTAGGACCTATAACAGATACGGTCAGCAACATAGGTTGATTAACTAGTTATTACCTTAAATAATACCTACCACTAACCAACCTGCATAGATCCTATTCACACTGTGTCTCGAGTTATTATTTTTTTTATATTTTTTTCCGTATCTTCCTTATTTTGGAAAAACGGAATCCTTATAGGATCATTTTGTAGTCCGTCTGCCTGACAATGCCCTTTCTCTCAGAAACGACTAAAAATACCAACGTTTTTGAGCTCAGTACTGTAAAATAATCAAAAAGTAAAAAGCTTCTAACTCAATTCAATAAAAAGATATGGTAATGAATATTTAAAAAGTCAACTAACTTATCTCGCTCGCTGTACCTACTAGATTGCGCTAATAGATTCGAATACCTTATCAGGTATTAGCTTTAATTAATAGTGGCACCAAGTTACCTAAATCTACCTCATCATCATCATCAGGCTGAGAAGGTCCACTGCTGGACATAGGCCTGCCACAAAGAGTGCCATCGCCACGACCATCAGTCTTGAGCCTTCTCAAACCACCGACTATCCGCAGCCTTCACGATGCCGGTCCATCAGTAGCCTTCCACGAATACGTCGGCCGGTTCGTGGTCGCCATTCGAGAACCTTTATTCCTCAACGGTTGTCGGTTCTGCGAGGTTCATGGTGATTCATAATATGTATTTACCGAAAGGGTATTATTCTACACCCAATCGGCATAAAGTTCGTTGTACGAGTTTTGTTATAGACATGTTTCATAAAAAAACCTCTATCCAAAAATTTGGTGTTTTGTCGTCTAATCATTTCAAAAACAATTAATTATTTAGTGGTTTTAGATAGCACTTTTGATGTCAAGACCAACAACAGCGGATTTGAAAAAGTTTATTTAGAAAGAAAGAAAGAAAGAAAAAATATTTATTTTGGACACACAAGCACAGCACAACCTAATAAAATAAAATAAATAAGACACAAGGTACAGGTTACAATACAAAAGGTAGGGAGGAAACAAAACAAAAGTACGTAGGAGGTAACAAAACTAGGGTATTCATTAGTCCGTGCCGATGCATGCGTGAGCCAAAAAAGGTTCCATCTCAGCATTGATGCCGCACACAAAGTGTAGCGGCGCTGGTATTTGTTTTTTTTTCGGATCTGTAAAAATAAAATCGCTTATATGTTTTTCTTTTTGTTGCAAAATATGCCCCTTTCGTGATAGTAGTTACGGAACACGTTGTATGGCCTGCGCACTGCCACTTCAACTTGCTAATTCAGAACTACATCGGTGACCTAAACAAGGATATTAGGTCCTATTTCCTTATCGGACCAAAGCCTTAGGCAATACACACACCATATTTAGATACAAACTTGACGCTCTAGTTAAGCAACTCTAGAGGTGTGTGTACCTACATATAGCGGGGAAATCGCAGCAAAATGAAGATATTGCCACTGCATACCATATGTCGTTATAGCTTTATGTAAGCTTGATTTTCTGGAATTTATCCTTGAATTACACCAGGTAGTTTATAAAAAACGATAAATCACTTAAAGGGTAGATTGGACCAAACTAGTATAAGCCTTATCCATAGAATAAAATGACTAATTACTCTAGAGTAAGCCTGTTTTCCAGGGTGTTATACTAGGGATTGTTACTCTGGCATATCATAGCGTTTGGTCGAATCCACCCGTAGTAAATAATATAATAATTAGGTACGTAATTCTAGAGAAAAACTGAAAATTTAAGTAGTCAAAACTGAGCCGCAGACTTTAATGCCCGACCTAAGGAACGACAGGGAACAGATACCTACCATCTTAGTAACAAAATGTTAATAGAATAATAGCTAAAAGCTAAAAATGAAGTTTAGTAAAGTTCTTTTTTGGATTTTAATAAACCTGTGTAGTTTATATTAGGCAAATATTTCACATCGAGTTTTGTAATGTATCTATAATCATTTAATGTACTTACACCACAAAATATGATAAAGAATATATGATCAAATATAAATAAACGTGTTTAAATAAAACAAATGTCAAAGGCGTTGCGTGCTATTGCTTCCCCGATCTTCTTAACTTTTACATGGTACTGTACCATAGACTTTGCGATTTTGTTAGGCGGTGACGTAAGTTGACAGTCTCAAAGATTTATGGCTAAAATAGCGCTGACACGCTCGCATTTGAATGGCAGACATCAAGGTAGAGACCAGATACTTGAGAAAATTAGGAGGAGGTAGGGCACAGCGAGATTTTCTCGTTCTGAATTGGAGCAGCCCGCCTGGGGAGGTACCTCCGCCTTACAGAAGATCGCAGCCAAATAACATTATTTGTTTCAAATAGTGTTGTGTTCCTGCGATGAGTAAGGTTGCCAGAGCTCTTTAGGGGGGGGAGGGGGTTCGGGGTCGGCAACGCGTGCGTGATGCCTCTGGTATTGCAAGCGCTCATAGGCTACGGTAACCGCTTACCAACAGGTGGGCTGAAAGCTTGTTTGCCACCTCAGTGGTATAAAAAAAAAAATTAGTAGCCGTGTGAAACTCGTCTGCAATTTTTTCGTCAAGTGTGCATAAGTCCTTAGTGTAACTTTATACGGTACTCAGTTACGCAATGAAAACTAAGGAATTTGGGTGTGAACACAGATGTTATTTGATTTTATTTACTTGGTTATTTTATTCGCTTGGTAAGTGATATCTTGCTTGATACCGTGTTATTTTTAAACTTGAAAGATGACACTACGTGTGATAAAATACTCGTACCTACCTAAGAACTGTGAGATCCGCAAAGTGGGTGAAACCCAGTAACTTTGGTTTTCAACGACGGCTGTAATCTGTAAATCTATCTACACTACATACACAAATAAAAAAAATAAAAAAAACTTTTATACGAACTTTTTCTTTTTATATTTTCTGTTTTGGATTCAAAGTTCGAACTCAATTATTCAGCTGTTTAAGGTAGTAATCTTGGTGTTATATTTCTTTTTAATTTTAATAATTAGTTATAAAGGCGATTTGAAAAAAACAGGGCCAAAACGCTTCGTTTTACGCAAATGCTCTTTTTGTTCATAAAATTAGTCTTTTTCGGGATGTACATATCATGTATTTTTTTTTGGGAAACTTCGTCATATCTTCTCGTCGGAGATACCGCAGAGCCTCAAGACGAAAGTCTACAATCAGTGCGTGTTGCCAGTGATGACATATGGCACTGAGACTTGGTCGTTAACTATTGGCCTCATACACAAGCTCAAAGTTGCACAACGGGCTATGGAGAGAGCTATGCTAGGAGTTTCACTACGTGATAAGATCCGAAATGAGGAAATTCGTAGAAGAACCAAGGTTACCGACATAGCTCTCAGAATTAGCAAGTTGAAGTGGCAGTGGGCAGGCCATATAGCTCGCAGAACCGATAACCGTTGGGGAGTAAAGGTTCTCGAATGGCGACCACGAACCGGGCGACGCAGTGTTGGAAGGCCCCCCACCCGATGGACCGACGACATTGTGAAGGTTGCGGGAAGTCGGTGGATGGAGAAGGCTCAAGACCGTTCGTCGTGGAACTCTTTAGGGGAGGCCTATGTCCAGCAGTGGACTTCTACAGGCTGATGATGATGATGATGATGATATCATGTATCTTCTTCTTACGTATACATAATATCATATTATTCTAGGGTTGTAGTCTTGGTGTACTTTTGTTGTTTAGCATTCTTGGTATTGTGCGCTAGCTACCAAGTGAAACAGCGTGTAACTTATGGTAGTTATGGTGGGCACTGGGTCGTTGACACCATTCCTACCTGTCCATGTGAAATTAACATTCAACTTTAATTCTTTGGAATTAAGTTTCGATTTTGTATGGGTTCGTGGGTGAAGGTGCACACTGCGTGAATAAATCTTTCTAATACCTCTGACAATTTGGCCAATTAATATTTATTTTTAAATATAATAAATATTTACTGTTTGGTTGACATCGCCGCTTGATATATGCGACATAATAAATAAGTATCTTTACCTGGTACAAATACTGTCTTTAATTACTACCCTACTGTGTTATCTGTGTTACGTCTACCTATCTTCTTATCGTTAACCTTTATTCTATTTTTTTTTGTGTCTTCTGTATGTGTTTGTCAAAATAAATTTATTTCATTTCATTTCATTACTGATAAATGACTCTATATTTTCATGGTGGTAGAGGTAGAGAATAACCCTTTTTATATACGTATATTTATAATACTCTTTTTATCTAAACGTATTTGTATATTATATTTATAGATAAGGGGATTAATTTAATAGACATAAAGACCCTACATACCTACTATGTACATTATATGATAAAATCAAATAAAATACAAAAAATGTCGCCCCCTTGTTACGTAGTAGGTATATAACTTTTATTTTTTGCGCCATTTTTTTTTATACAACAGAGGTGGCAAACAAGCATACGGCCCACCTATTGGTAAGCGGTAACCGTAGCCTATGAGTGCTTGCAATACCAGAGGAATCACGCACGCGTTGCCGACCCCGAACCCCCTCCCCCCCTAAAGAGCTCTGGAAACCTTACTCATCGCAGGAACACAACACTATTTGAAACAAATAATGTTATTTGGCTGCGATTTCTTCTGTAAGGCGGAGGTACCTCCCCAGGCGGGCTGTTCCAATTCAGAACGAGAAAATCTCGCTGTGCCCTACCTTCTCCTAGGAATCCTTAGTTAGGTAAAGTATCATTATCACATAAGATTCATACAGTTTCTTCTTAATCTGTTTACTCAGATTGTAAATATCTAGTTGGCCTTGATACTACATAGTAATAAATCGTAAAGTTAATTGTGAATGAACTGAGGGATATACACGCAATTAGCATTAATTGAGTTGTTTGAGTGAGATCATTCCGTATTACAGTAGGTGTCACCACCAAACGTCGACAGAGCTTCCAAGCTGTGCAGTTTTTTTTAAATCATATTCAAAGGTGTAGGCCGTCATCCCCGGCTGAAGAATAGGCCCCTCCATATCTACCTATCCGCGGATGTTGTAAGAGACGACTAAGGGGAAAAAGCTAGGGGATGGGCAGCAGTGTCCCTCATTCTAACAACGATAGCTCTAACTGCGCTCGCCAACCCGCATGCCCAGCGTGGCGAGTATGGGCAAATCCCCCCCACATGATAAGGAATTCGCTCTGTCTGTGGGGGAGTCCATGTTGAGCAGTGGACGACGTACGGCTGAAATGATGATGATGATGATGAAAAGGTGTTTATTTCAATAAAATCACTAGCATCACTTAAAACGTCTGAGAAACAAGGTGCAGCTACGCCTGTTCCTCGCGACCAAGCCTAGAAATGCAAAGTGTGAGCATGTGCCAAGTGTTAGGACGTGCCTCTGATTACTCCTCTAATTCATCTTCCATGATCTGATCGCCTGGGGATCTGAGAGGATGCCTACCATGCTTGGAGATAAAAGTCGTGAGCTTACTTTTTTTCTTAACATCATTTATTCTAAATAGCCCATTACCACAATATTAAACGTCAATGATGACTTATAAATTATGAATAGTAATGTTTATTCATAGATAATAGCATAATTTACAATGAACCTGCACTATTAAGGCGTGGACATACACGGTTTAATTTATAACGATGGATTTCCGGCTCGCTCCCCACCGGTGCGTGCGGTGCCTAATCATTTGATTGTATACGATTTTCCGTTAGTTCGGTCCGATTGTGGTTCTAATAGCCGATTGAATCGACTGTCATTTAGTCATCATTTCAGCCGTACGACGTCCACTGCTGAACATGGCCTCCCCCACAGACGGAGCGAATTCCTTATCATGTGGGGGGATTTGCCCATACTCACCAAGCTGGGCATGCGGGTTGGCGAGCGCAGTTAGAGCTATCGTTGTTAGAATGAGGGACGCTGCTGCCCATCCCCTAGCTTTTTCCCCTTAGTCGCCTCTTACGACATCCGTGGATATGGAGGGTCCTATTCTTCAGCCGGGGCCACCACGGCGTCATTTGTCATTTAGTAATGCTAGCGAATTAATGGTGATTGGAGTATACGATTTTGGAACTGCTGTCTGATGACGGAGTTCGACATCGAACTCCTCCATTCTACTAATATTATAAAATGCGAAAAAGATTGGATGGATGGATAGATGTTTGTTACTAAACCAGGCCAAAACGGCACAACGGATCTGGATGAAATTTGGCACAGAGATAGATTATAGTCTGAAAAAGTACATAGGCTACTTATGAACAACAGGTGGGTTAAGAGCTTATTTGCCACCCTAGTTGTATAAAAAGGATCATCGAAAAAAATTAAAGGCACCAAGCCATGTTTGTTGTTTGTCCATACATCGCCTCTTCTAAGAATACTTATGCGCAGCTGAAAAATAATCACCTACTTTACATTTACATTATAATTTTGTCGCACTTTCTCTCGAGATTGAACTAAAGGTGGTGTTTCAGTGTCCCCGACCCGCGCGACAAATGGCAGCGTGCACGCGTCGCCCGCGCGTGAAATGTCGCGCGACATGCCGGACTACCAGTACGGCAGGTTCGACGCGAGCGCACTGCACATAGCACACGCGCTCAAGCAGACGGAGCTGCAGAAGGCATACCACAGGCCGAGGGAGAAGCCGATTGACTGTTATTTGGTGAGTTTTATCGTAAGGCTTAAACCAGGGTCTGCCTGCTACGATTTACAATTATAAGCTAAGTTGCTTTTCATCCTCAACATCAGCATGAGGTAGTCCACTAGTGAACTTAGGCCTCCCCGAAAGAGTGCCACGATGGTCTTCTCAATCCACCAACTTCCCGCGACAACATCGTCGGTCTATGGGATCGGCCTTCCAATGCGTCGTCCGGTTCGTGGTCTCCATTTATAAACCTTTATTACCTAAAGGTTTTCTGTTTTGTGAGCTATATCAACTGACTCTTCAACATGCTAAAGAGCTGCGTCTTGGTTCGTCTTCGGATTTCCTTGTTCCGGATTTAATCACGTAGTGCAATTCAATTAGCTATTCTCGGGAATAGCTCTCTCCATAGCCAGTTGCGCGACTTTTAGCTTGTTTGTGAGGCCATAGTCAGCAACCAACTCTCCATAATGTCATTACTAGTTACTTTTATAAACCGATTTAGAACGTCATCTAAATGTATGACATAAAAATTATGTTGATGGCACACCCTCTGCCATTGGTAGGAATAAATAAACTAGTCACGAACAGAGGATGGAAATTTAAGACTGTTATAGCCCTCTAAAGACCAAAACTGCTCAGCTGGTAATGTCACTAGCGTTTATCCATTCGGTGACCATGCTGAACGTAGCTTATCTTATAGCTACGCAATCTATACGACGGGCGCTTCAAAGATGGGAGAAGTGTTAGATCAATTTAAAAAAGTAGGGGAAAAATTTAAAGTTATTTTTGTTGATTATTGAAACCCTTTTCGTGATAGTAGATAAATTGAATTTGGTGGATAATGAGTTTAAATTAACATTATTATGTAGACTATTCTCACAAAGCACATGGGCACGATTTATGACTATTTATACTTGCCGTGGTGGCCCCGGCTAAAGAATAGGCCCCTCCATACCTACCTATCCGCGGATGTCGTAAGAGGCGACTAAGGGAAAAAAGCTAGGGGATGGGCAGCAGCGTCCCTCATTTTAACAACGATAGCTCTAACTGCGCTCGCCAACCCGCATGCCCAGTGTGGTGAGTATGGGCAAATCCCCCCACATGATAGGAATTCGCTCTGTCTGTGGGGGAGGCCATGTTCAGCAGTGGACGTCGTACGGCTGAAATGATGATACTTGTGAAACACGTGATTACTTCCAATTCCCCAGAAATTTGCGTGATCGAGACAGAGTTTCATCACTGCTACAAAATCGTTATATTCGCAATTGTTCGATTGCAGCCCATTTGTGGTTTTCTAGACATTTTTTTCTGATTTGATGAAATTATTGTAAACTTGCTGTACCCACGCGGTTCCACTCGCATGGAGTCACACACAGTATAGAGAATAGTATAGTAGTATAGTATAATAGTATAGTGGTACACACACGCTTTTAAGTTTTGTTCTATCTCAATCTTCAATCATTTTTTTCACATCTTTAAACGTTTATTTATTAATTTATTTATACTTTCACACTTAAACTTAGTGTAAGGAGGACTTAATGCTAAAGCCAGCCAGCCATTTTCTACCAGTCATCCTGGGCGTGCAAAAAAGATGGTGAGGCGTGACAATTAAACTAAACTTAGAAATAACTTACCTACTTAAATAGTTTACATAGTTATAGTGATATATATATACCTACGTACGCACAAGTACCCACGTAGGTATCTAAAAGTGGGAGAAAAAAAAAAGAAAACAATAATACCTACAAAAATGATAACTTTAAAGAAAAAGAAAAAAAACACTTATACCCACAACTTGGTACCTACATTATGTTACGTTGATATTTAGAAATTGCTGACACCCGTATCATATTAATTGTTATTAAAAATATTGATAAGTTTGCAACTTCGAACCCCTCTTTCACATGAACGCAGTCGCGGGTTTTCACTAGTTCTGTATAAACAGCCACATTGTCCTTGTCAGCTTGAGAGACATTTAGATACCGAGGATACTTGAACTCCATGATTCTATAGGCAAAGCTCTGTTTAAGCACGCGTTATCTCTTTGCCTATAGGTATAATAAGCAAAGAGTAACTTGTCACATGCACACATCCCTCTAGATTTACCCACAAAGACTTCAGTTTACTTCGTGATCATGGCGCATGAAACTGCGCCGTAATATCGTGGTAATAATAAACAAACAGATTCTAAACAGATCTCAGAGCAACAACACACAAATCTTGAAAATCTACGAACTAGCTCATACATAAAGCGGTATTTTGGTCACACATTGTACCGTACCGTGCGTATAATATCATATAAATTACTCTAGAGGACGTATCAAAGTTTGCGATAAATTATACCATTAGCAGCTCTGCGTCGTTTGGCACCAGTCCGCCTCATAGACTTGCAAATAAACATTTCACGTGTTCTTTTTAATAAGTTTTTGTGTGTTACCTCTCTGTTTTTGTTTCATATTTTCGCTCTCTGTGTCTTGTTTTTATTGTGATGTGTATTGTGTGCCAAGTTTGTGAATAAATGTTTGTCTATGTCTATGTCTAAATAATCTATCAGCGCAGCGCGCGCACATCACAAGCGTCGTTATTGCAGCCCCAGAATATAGTAATCGTTTTGAGCAACCATGAGCATGTGCAAAGACACATAATGGCAGTGCAGTGCTGTATCGGCTCGTCAATCGCATTCCTTAGCCGCGGAGTAGAACCGATCGCGTGTGTTTGCGGAATGTACAGCGGAAGATATCAGATGAGGGAGAAAACACTGAATAGATTAAGCTCTGCATATCGATATTAAAAATCTGTGGAAACATTAAACGAGTCTTCAGACTCAGAACAATATCTCTGGTGAGCAATAATAGAAGTAACTAGTAGAAGTCCGTACTCCACTGCCCTCCTCTCACACTGACTGACATTATTTTCATCAAAACTTTAACCCCTCAAATCGAAATTTCCATACAGCGATCGAGAATACGAGCCCTATAGATAGACAAGAACTTAAAGTTTAGTACAAATGCGTGAATAATGCAATGCATATCTATTGTGCATAGCAATTACAAGAATAAATAATCTAGTCACGGATAGAGGATGGACATTTTAGGCTTTTATAGCCCTCCAAAGAACAAAATTGCTCAGCTCTCTCCATAGCCGTTTGCAAGACTCTAAGCCTGTGTATCCAATTGTTGTGTGTAATGAAGTAAATTAAGTAAAACTAAAGAATGGCAACCTCCTCTAACTTAAGCCCACGATAAACTCTTCGATCGGTAGCTATAGTTTAACGGCGAGAAATCTGGCGTGACTCGCCGATCACGGGTTGCCTGATGATCAGCAACTGATAATACATTGCCGACGTAACTGGTTCAAAAACCCTTTGTAGGAACCGCAGTTCTGCGAACTGGACATTATCTAAGGGCTTTATTTCTCCTACTCAAACTATTGAAATTGTTCCATAAAGGCATTTAATACAGAGTTAAGGTGAGATCAATAGCTAGATTAGTCGTATACTTCGACATTTTTTTTTTTTTATGTTATACGGAGGCAAACAGGCTTACGGCCCACCTGATGATAAGTGGTTACCGTCGCCTATTGACATCAGCAACACCTGGAGCATTGCTAATGCGTTGCCTGCCGAACCCCTCCCCCCTAAAGAGCTCTGACAACCTTACTCACAGCAGGAACACAACACTTTTTGAAACAAATAATGTTATTTGGCTGCGATCTTCTGTAAGGCGGAGGTACCTCCCCAGGCGGGCTGCTCCAATTTAGAGCGAGAAAATCTCGCTGAGCCCTACCTCTCGTAAAAATATGAGCCATAACACCGTTGAAATAAATCTGAAATTCACGCACACGCACGGTACACGCTCCAACGTGACGCCTATAATGGCAATACGGTTTTAAATATGAAAACAACAAGTATTTTAATCACAGAAAGGCTTAGAAAGAAAGAAAGAAAACCTCGAATAATAAGTATCCTATCAATAATCAGTAGGTGGACTGTGGAAACTAAATATTTCCCAAGGATCACCCAGATGGACAAAGGTGAGCCGTTGTAAAAAAAAATGTCTACGGTACTCCCAGGTGGTCTCAGGGAGGTAGACGGTGGGTAAGGACCGGGATATTAGTGGGATACAGCAATTTCATCGCCTATGTGTCACTTAAAAACCATCATCATCATCATCATCATCATCATCAGCCTGTAGAAGTCCACTGCTGGACATAGGCCTCCCCCAAAGAGTTCCATGACGAACGGTCTTGAGCCTTCTCCATCCACCGACTTCCCGCAACCTTCACAATGTCGTCGGTCCATCGGGTGGTGGGCCTACTTAAAAACCAAAGCCGGTATATCGTAAGTCGCTAGGGGCCCCATTTAAAAGAACATTACTTAACTCGTTGAATATGTAAAATTCATCAAAATTAGCCCTAATCTTTTTAAGTGTATCTATAAAAATATAAATCCCAGCGATTAGTTGCATAATTTATCAAACTGGATAGATGAGGAATTCTAATAGTGTGATGAATAAATCACTAAAACACGGTATACAACATCTAAATCTCCACTGAATAAAAATGTCCAAGAAGTCCAAACACCACCACTTCAGTTTACAACCAGTTAGCTAATTAGCATGATGCGTGTTCATTTAGAAGCCAAAAGATTTACGCTGGTGATAGACCCACATTGAAGCAGGCCCACCCAGTTTTATGGTCACAGGCAGAAGAACGCTAAGTCAGAGTTTTGAAGAGGTCAAGCAGTGTTATGTCCTACCGCTAGGTGTAGCATGGATTTTGTTTTAGCAAAATTAGATGGCAATACGGCCCGCTAGATGTCGTGTTTAGATTTACACAGGAATACCCATCGAGCGTGTGCCCAGAAAAACTTAGACTAGTGAATGAATATAATTATGATGAAACAGGTCATTTAGTAGTACCAACGCCTTATTCCTTTTATTCTAGACTAGTTTCCGCCCGCGGCTTTGCTCGCGTGGCTTTGCACCTACATAAAAAAGTAGCCTATATGCTATTCTAGGTAAAGAACTCTATATATATTCTAAGTTTCAAGAAAATCGGTTGAGCCGTTACGGCGTGATTGAATAACAAACATCCAAACATCTAAACATCCTCACAAACTTTCGCATTAATAATATTAGTTCATTCATTCTTCATTAGTTCATATTAGTTCATTTTGTTCAGTGTTCGTAAATATTTAACCACGGTTCATACCTTACCAGTTGAAAACTTTTCGCAGAACTTCACAAAAACTTAAAATAACGGGCAAGGTAAACCAACAAAACATTAAAGTACAGACAGGCAATTGATCATGTCACCGCAACGCTGAGTGAGTATGGGATTTTCGAATTAAGTCGGCTGTCCAAATATGGGTGCGCGGACGTGCTGATAGCATTCGAACAAATTTACCTTTGGAATTCTGGTTTTGGAGTCTTTACAGTAAAGTCATTTCGACGGTCCAAAAAAAAATAAGGCCTTATTTTACATCGGATTTATAGAGCGTCAGGTGGAACTTTTTAGTCACTTACGCTGTAATGCCTAGGACATATTAAGATGGAGTAGGCTTGCCTGGGCAATTGATGGCAATTGATGGGCTTGATGGTATAGATGCTGGCATCTATACCATCTTCTTAGCCTAGTTGGCCTTATCCACAGAAAATAAACGGTCAATTAGTGCGAAGCTGACTAAGCCGCGGGTTTCCTCATAAGTTTTTCCTTCACCATTTTTAATACGTGTTGTGCACATCGTTTCTAATCTAATTCTAATTCTAAATGGGGGAATAAGATCTGCACTGACATCCCGCGTTGGGGTGTATTGTGCATTGTCCCCCTGATGACCTCACCCCAGCCAGCCTAACTCCTTAAAGTAACGAAGAAGGATCCTGGGTTGGTGGCAATATTGATCGATAATCCCCGTTGATGTTGTGGATGAAGAGGAGCAGGATCCGATCACCTCCTGCATTCCTGTTTTGAGCCTAGCTTCATTTGTGGCAGGTGCACATAGATTTACGAACAGAAAAATCAATGGATATTTCTGCTACATCCGGATTCAAAACCACGATCTTCGGATCGAAAGCCGAGATACCTTCTATTAAGCCGACACGGCTTCCAAGCATAAATACTTTTTCTAAACGTACAAACGACGCGGCTACGCGGCATATTCGCTGCATCAACGTGAGGTATTTATCTGAACACGCGTTTGACGGCGTTCGTTGGGTCGTAGGCATGTCACCAGGTTAACATCACGAAGGAAAAATACTTGAAAACAGATTAATTTCAACCTCCGTGAGCTTACACGGACCATAAAATCGATCCACTTAGAAACATCTCTACGACATTTTGTGTTCAAAATTCACCATCACTTCATCAAAAGTTCATTCATTTCTCATTTGTCGTCTGTGGGAAGTTTCCTGAGTGATGTAACCATTGTTACATCCATGGTGGGAGCGGTTCTTATGGCAACAGTATTGTTTTGCTCTAATTGTTGGTACAGTTAGCTCTCGTCATCCTGTGAACACATTTTGATCCACTCCTTACCAACATACTGTGTAATCAACACCCAGAGTAATCAGAGTGAAAAGTTTTTCAAAATAATTGGTGACAACAATCTATTTTTATTTCTGTTACTTTTTTTTTATAATGTATGGTATGACTTTTCCTAGTGTACAGACTGTATCAAAATGGAATAAAATCTTTTGAGTTTGAGTTTTACTTACCTACTTAACTAGATATAATACGCATGCATCTACTTCAAAATGCTTGGTTGTAACTTCAATGTACAGGTGGAAAAATAAATAAATTATAGTTAATAATAAATAAAAATTATTACAAACATCCATTGTGACTTCTGTAGGTTAGAATTACCCCGGTATCTTTAGAGCAGCGTATCGCATTTTTCACTCCTCTCACATGGACTATAATTTCATAGAAGATGACAAAAACTTTTTATTTTTAATTTCCTTTCAAAATTGTGAAAATAACACTTGCGACGGCTGAGTTCTGTGATATTACGCAAAAAAGTGTAGAAAAGTTTGGTGGCCAGACTCAGGCCTCAGCAATGATTGAAATGAAAAATGAAATGAAATACATTTATTTGACAGACACGGACAGAAGACACATATAAACCAAATAACATAAAGATAAACACGAGTTACAGTAGTAGGCACAATCAAACAACTCAGGGCGTCTGATCGAAGCGACGCGTGACCCGAGAGCTGGCTCTTTTTTGGCCCAGCGAATTAGCATTGCCATCCAGCGTGGCAATTCCGCCAGCGTCTTGGGGACGCTTCCGACTAGTAGTAATCTGGATCAGTTGAGCTATCTATAGATTGTTTGTAACGGTCTTTAGATGGCTCAACTGTTTCTTGTGTATTTTGTAAATATTAACTGGTATTAGTTTTAAGTTTATTTCTGTAAATAAAGATTTAATCAAACAACAATATGATATGATTCGTCAGTCTTGTTGAAACATTAGCTACATTGCAATCTCACTAGAAATCTTAAGCATGCAAATAGCTTGCTATTTTAAGATAGGATCGTAGAATAAATAATCACATTTCCTGTTTCCCATACAAAAGACTTCAACGCGCTCGCAGTTTGTGAAGAAACTTGCATAATCGTATGCGCACAAAGAAATCGATTGTCACACACACACTTTAACACGTAATTGTATCTACGTAGCAACTCAATATTTATTTTTATCTTATATCTATCATTATTGTGTACCCTGTAAAGTCCTTGATATGTCACATTAAAGTCGTTTGAAAATGAGCCTTACTGCTACTGAACAAAGACAATTTGAGTTTGACATTTGGTGGTGTGCAAGCTCCTAAAATTCAAACTGAAAATTAACTTTATTGAGGAGATTTAAGGATCATTTTAAATAGGTTTTTGTTGACATATCGCACGCCGTTTCAACACTGCTTTACAGTTAAATTGTAAATTAAATTCTCGCAAATAAAACATTAATTCCCGCTTTCAAACTCTTTATTTATTTGAATCAATCTCAGCATCAACAAGTACCAACAAGCAAAGAACTTATTATACCTACATTTCGGAATCTCGCAAGCGGTCGGCGCAGGCGCATGAGTTGAATTAAACATGATTATGACCTAGTATGGTAGATGAGCATTGCATGGACTACGGTGTGGTCATATTGTTAGTCAAAAGCGTTTAATTGTTGTCTTCCAACGTTACATAGTTCCATTTTATGTTACATAGTTTAATATTCATGGATTCATTTGCTTGTATATCTTGAATAATAAAAAGATCTGTCTGGCGGAAGGTATAGGTCATCATACAGGTTTATTCCTAGTTTGGGTACCTCTGTCTCTCCAACTTTGAAATGAAAATTATAAAGTAAAACCAATGTTTACCTAATCTGTACTTTATGACGTTTGTGGAGAAATAAATATCTTATCTTAACGTCGATATTTATCGTTGTTGTAGAACCATAATGTTAGTTTTTTCTCCGCAATCCCGTTGTCAAAAAACGCAATATTTATGACAAATACGTTTAAAAAGCCGTATTGGCCTAGTGGGAGGTTCCCCGACTTACGATTCGAAGGTCGTAGGTTTCGTGAACCAATGAGTTCTTCTATTCGAAAAATTTAAAAGTAATAATACGTGCTTAAAACGGTGAAGGAAAACATTGTAAGTATTTTTAAAAGTGGCAATAAGCTTACAACCTTACCTGACACGTGGAATACTCAGTGCTTCAAAATGTAGGCGTGTGACAAAGTATGTTCGCACCTGTCTCTCCCTCGAAGGGGGATACCCTTAGACAACTTCAAGGATCTGATCACCTGGAGATCTCCACCATTCTTGGGTAGTTCTTATTTAAGACTTTTAATGCCAGGAACACTTTCCACTTCCGCCCGTCACACTTGTTCAGTTCCGTAGCGGAAAAAATCCTACCCGCCTACACTACGGCCACACCCGTTCATCCTTTCCTCAGTAAGTTGCCAGTGAAAACCGGACTTGGCGTCCTATTGATATGGGAGTTACATTCATCGCTAGAAAGAGACGAATGCATTCTGGAGCGAGAACAGATTTCTGAATAATTTTATCAAGTATACAACATTTATAGGTAGTAGGTAGGTAGGTATTTATTATACAAGGTGATTCATAACATGTATACTATCCTGAAAAGGATGGTATACATGAAAGATTAGTAGCAAAAAGCAACATCATTATATACTTTTTAATATTTTTTCTCTAATTCCCTGTTTTTGGTATTTTTATCATCATTATAACAAATTAATAAACGTGTTGCCAGTGATAACATATGGCATTGAGACTTGGTCGCTAACTATTGGCCTTATACACAAGCTCAAAGTCGCCCAACGGGCTATGGAGAGAGCTATGCTCGGAGTTTCGCTGCGTGATAAAATCCGAAATGAGGAAATCCGTAGAAGAACCAAGGTTACCGACATAGCTTTCAGAATTAGCAGGTTGAAGTGGCAGTGGGCCGGCCATATAGCTCGCAGAACCGACAACCGTTGGGGAACAAAGGTTCTCGAGTGGCGACCACGAACCGGACGACGCAGTGTTGGAAGGCCCCCCACCCGATGGACCGACGACATTGTTAAGGTTGCGGGAAGTCGGTGGATGGAAAAGGCTCAAGACCGTTCGTCATGGAACTCTTTGGGGGAGGCCTATGTTCAGCAGTGGACTTCATCAGGCTGATGATGATGATGATGAATAAACGTACGAGAAGTTCGGTTTCAATATTGCTAACTAAAACAGCTGCTACATCCGATAACCGACCCCAAAAGATCAGATTTTTGCAGAGATTTCAATGAAAAATGTCGCATTTAGTAAAGCACCTTTTGGTATAGCATATATATTATGAATCACCTTGTATGCACTGTTCACAGTGCAGACTCATGCTCCATACATTTATGAAACACAAGCTTGCGCCCGTGGCCTCGCTCCCGTAGTACCTAGTTAAAATGTAGCCTATATCCTTTTCTAGGTAAAGAACTCTATCTATTCCAATTTTGATCAAAATCGTTTGAGCTTGATTGAACCACAAACATCCAAACATCCTCACAAGCTTTCGCATATAGTATATCAGTAGAATAGTAGAATTGCTATGCTATAATAACCCATTTTTTTTTAATAATCATAAGAGAATCTAGTTCTATTCCAGGAAATCTGAACACTCAAAAAATTTAAGACTGCATTGATCAATGAGTATTTTTTTAAACAAACCCTTACTTCAAGAACAAAAGGGAGTATTTGACGTTAAATAAATACGTAATTGAAAGGAGAATTAGTAAATCGGTATTCTATTTAGACCCGACAACAAATACAAAAACTTGCGCAATTGATTGCTATTATTGTCTACTCACTCGCATGTACAACTCATATTACAACTCTATTTCATGTGATTGCATTGATGAATGAAAATATTCGTGATCCCGATCGAAATGGACATGCTTATTAGCACGCTACGAAATTGCGTGTCGGTTGGACTTGTTGCGTGTTTTGCTAAATATCTAGGTGAAAAATATAGTCACAAAAAATAAAAATAAACTTATACGTAGATAGCAGCAAATTCTCGAACATTGAACTTCTGCGCTAGAGGTCGCGGGTTCGATTCCCGCTCTGGACAAACATTTGTGTGATGAACACAGATGTTTGTTCTGTGTCTGGGTGTTAAATATTAATCTTTTATGTATATCAGTCTCTAGTACCCATAGTACAGGCTATGCCTAGTTTGGGATCAGTTGACCGTGTGTGATATGTCCGGAATATTTATTTTTTATTTTATTTTATTGACTAACTGACCCCATTTTTACTTAGTGCCCTAATCTTCGTCCTCTTTTATTAAGTATGTCCTGTCCATCCAAAGGTACCGTACCAAAGGTACGTACCCATTGCGTCTCAGACGGGCTGTCACCCGCTACGCCACCGAGGTCGTCAGGAGGTTTCAGAAACTTGTTATTCTAAATACTAAGTAAGGTACTCATCATCATCATCAGCCTGATGAAGTCCACTGCTGAACATAGGCCTCCCCCAAAGAGTTCCATGACGAACGGTCTTGAGCCTTTTCCATCCACCGACTTCCCGCAACCTTAACAATGTCGTCGGTCCATCGGGTGGGGGGCCTTCCAACCTTCAACCAACCACGGCCTTCTGGTTCGTGGTCGCCACTCGAGAACCTTTGTTCCCCAACGGTTGTCGGTTCTGCGAACTATATGGCCGGTCCACTGCCACTTCAACCTGCTAATTCTGAAAGCTATGTCGGTAACCTTGGTTCTTCTACGGATTTCCTCATTTCGGATTTTATCACGCAGCGAAACTCCGAAGGTACTCATAGTCAAGCGCAAATGCAGTTGGTATCAGGTTGCAAGCACTACACTAGATGCGTGGGCGCAAGGCCGCCCCGCAGGTTTGACGGCTCATTCATAACGCGACTATTGTGTCGGCGCGTTCTATCATATACACTTGTTATAGTTATAAATCTTACGAAAATGAAATTGGACATTATTTAAACACGATTATTTGATTTGTGTGATTGCCAATAAACTAAGAAAAAAAATTGGGCTGTGAAAAATTTGATTCCCAAAAACGTTTTGTAGATTTTTTTAAAGCCGTATCTCAAAGCGGCATTATGGCATACTATTACAATGGTTTTGAAAAACCAGAGTATTAGACATAATTACCTACACGAAACAATAAAATTTACAGCTCAAAAAGATTGACCAAATTCCTATAGGCATTGGGCTAAACTTTCATAAAGACTATTTGAATTATATTTGTCTTTATGATATTATGTGATGACTAAAGACTGATATTTGTAATAGGAAGGAAATGTACATATTATTTTATTTAAAAAAAACTATTCGATGTGAGGTTTTTAGGTACGGATTCATAACTCAGACATGAATGGTGAAGACTCATTTACTTTTTGGTCATTGTGTTATTGTAAAACACACTTGCGCGTTACTAGTACCGGAGTGACACCCTTCTCACTCTAGTGAGAGTCTAGGGTAGGTAATGTCCCTGCGATCGTGAGGTCTTACTCCACAGGTCCTATCTGAAAACCAGCGCTGCTACGCCTTGGCGGAGCAGCAATAAGCTGAGATAGGACCTTTTTGACCCATGCCACTGCAGCGTAGACATTTCTCGCCATAAGTAGGTATCACCAGTTGGCACCCACTTTATAGGTGGGTTAGGCGCCTGCTTTTCTTTTCTGTTAATGTGTAGTTTATTAATGTTTTTTCTTTTTGTTTTTAAGCTCACTGTTAGCCTACCTACCTACTAAGTGCCTAAGCTGTTTGTATATAGTGATTGTAACCTACTGTTGTTTCTTCCGATTGTTTTTATCTCTGTCTGTGCTGTATTTGTGTGTGTCGAATAAATGATTTATCTATCTATCTATCTTATTATTTATTCTGTGACATAGCCTGGTTTTGGGCATAATTATGAATTGTATGTACATATACACTTATTGTATGTAAATATTGTTTCGTAAAATGTTTTATCACTACAAGATACACAAAAATGGAGCTTGGCTACAAATTAGCTTGTAAAACAGCATCGTTACACAAATTGTCGCCAAAACTCTCGCGTAATATGTATTGAGGCTGAAGTAGAGGTCAGTAGATGACGTCATCTTGACCTTATAGACCGTGAGTAAACGCCTACGTTAAATGTCGCTACATTATTGGCAAAATATATCAACGAAACGAGTACTAAGCTTACTTGTAAATAATTGAAGCTTTACATTTGGCTAATTATAAAATAACAAGTTACACGAAAGTATTGAGAAAAAATATACTTAGAGAGTATTGAAAGTATTTAGGCCGTGGTGGTCCTTGCTGAATAATAGGCCCCTCCATATCTACGTACCCTGGATGTCGTAGGAGGCAAATAAGGGGATATGGGTAGCAGCGTTCCCAACCAACTGCGAAAAAAGCTATATTTTTGTTTTATCTGTGGTTTGTCGCTTTCGATCACAATAGGCCAGTTGTGGCCGCAGTCATACCATAGCCACATAAGGTAAAAAAAAACTA
Source organism: Anticlea derivata (assembly GCA_947579855.1). Taxonomy (NCBI): domain Eukaryota; kingdom Metazoa; phylum Arthropoda; class Insecta; order Lepidoptera; family Geometridae; genus Anticlea; species Anticlea derivata. The sequence continues at coordinate 9,075,361 of OX388274.1, read as the reverse complement.
GCTGCGCACGCCACCCCGCGTGTCCAGCATGGTGACTATGGGCAAATCCCCCCCACATGATAGGAAGTCGCTCTAAAAATATGTGGACGAAGCTTATGTTCAAGAACTGGACATCCTACGACTGAAATTATACAAAGATTGAGAGAAAGGGACTATAGATTTTGAACGGAGAGAAGTTTCCTTTTAACATATTACCTACGCCATTTCGCATGTCGTTTGCGTCTACAGAAGTGTCCATTTTCCTTTACAAATGACTATACCCAGGTAGTGTTTATCTCAGTTGTCATTTATTTTAAGAGCTAAGACCGCGACCTGACACGATTGCGGTAGTCTGCGCCACAAACCGCTACACAACGTATTTAGACTAAGGAGAGTAAGTAACATACTCCAACTTTTACTTTCTGAACGTTTTGCATCGTCATAATAACATTTCTGTCTCATTCCCTCTAATTATAATACGCGATTGCGGAGTAGAGATAGCGAGTCACGGAAGAAATTTAATCTAAAGAAAGATGAGAACAATGGCTTGCGGTACTCTTCATGACATGACTAAATTAATGTTGTTTAGCTACCTAAATATCGACGAAAAATACATTTACAGTAGGTACCTGAGCTAATCAATTATAACAAAAATTAATAGGTGCTCCTAAGGTTAGAGACAAGACATGTGAAATGGTCGAGGGCTCAGCTACGCTGCTTTTCAGCCTCGCCTTAAAATGTCCGCTGTCGTCACAGCAGGTTCATCAGCCTCCTCGGAAGTCATCAGCTGCTCTCAGGCGATGAAGAGAAGGGCAAACTGGGCAAAGATCATTATTATAACCTATTTACCTAGGTAGGTTCGTATAGTGCCGATGGTAATGTTGAGGATAAATACAAAAAAAATCTGTCTTATTTAATTGCATGGCGGGTGAAAAAATATACCCACTAAAGCCGTGTCGAAGCAGCATGCGATATATCATCTGAAATTTACTTCAAAATGATCCTTATCTCTACTGAATAAAGTATATTTTGAGTTTTACTTATGGAGCTTGCGATATCGTTGAGCTATATCGTGCGCTCAAATGTCAAACTCAAAATTCATTTTCATCAGAAGATGAAAAGATCATTTTGAAATGCATTTTAAACATAATATTAGATGATATATCGCAAGCCGTTTGAATACGGCTTAAAAATGTGGGGATAATCTAATGCCTCACAAGTAGTAAGTCAACAAGAGCGCATCTAAATTTGGACAAAATTTTTAGTTACAGTACGACCGGCGGATCTAGACCGGCGTTAAGTTCGTTCGCAACGCTGCGCAGGGATAATATTTTACATTGTATGTTTTATTCGGCATTTAATAAATCATTTTTCTAATAATCATCATTTTGGATTTGAAGCTGCCGCATGATACTATTTTTGTCTCGCCTGTACCTGCGCACAATTTCCGAAAGCGCAACTTCAGACCGGTCTAGATCCGCCGGCCGTACTGTACCTGTTTTAATATTTTGTGCCCGCACGTAGCAAGTCGTCAAGTTCATAAGTTAGATTAAATAGCATTTTGAATCGTCCAAGTGAAGCTCTAGTAGCCAACAATAAAAAATCTGATAAATATATGTGATTAATCATGTTGAGAAAAACGCCAATAAATTAGAAATCATCAAGTGCATACACCACGCAGAGTCAGTAATGACAAATGGACAAGCGAAAGTGCTCAGTAAAAGCGAGATTACCAATTGAAGACACAATAACGATCATACATAATTCATAAATAACATTAACGCTCATATTACGTTCGTAAATCAGAGGTCCGATTCTGAGATGTCAGTGGTGTCTACTATAAGGCCAATTTTACATTTTACAATGGCAACACTTTAGAGGTTTTGACATTCCCTAAACGGAGCTACTAGCATCATGTGTACCGAGGTGATGCAGTCGCTCGTATGCTAATACTTACCATGCTAGGATCCCGAGTCGTGTTTTTTTTACACCTTGCGGATTCGCATGTCTGTAATGGTAGTTCCGGAAGAGTTGCTAGAAACTATCATGCCAGTTACCTGAATCGCGGTTTAATTACTCAGTGATTCTAATAAAGAATCAATGAGTAATTAAAGTCCAATTTGGACGAACGGTCCATTCATTGGCCTAATTTGCCCAGAGTCCTTTTTATTAAACGTTAATACCGCGACGAAAGTAAAATCACCGTCAAATTACTGGCAATATCAAAATTAAAAGAACTGTTGGTATATTTTTATTGTGACCGCGTGACCCTTGAAACAATTCTCTCACGTCTGTAAAGTGTACGGTTATTCAACACAATATGCACATTTCTGAACGAAAGATATGAGCTAAAAGCTTTTCTATTCCGGCGTCATTGTTGCGACTTTTTTTTTTTTTTTTTATACTACTGAAGTGGCAAACAAGCCTACGGCCCACCTGTTGGTAAGCGGTTACCGTAGCCTATGAGCGCTTGCAATACCAGAGGCATCACGCACGCGTTGCCGACCCCGAACCCCCTCCCCCCCTAAAGAGCTCTGGCAACCTTGCTCATCGCAGGAACACAACACTATTTGAACAAATAATGTTATTTGGCTGCGATCTTTTGTAAAGCGGAGGTACCTCCCCAAGCGGGCTGCTCCAATTCAGAACGAGAAAATCTCGCTGTGCCCTACCTCCTCCTAACTTGAACGATAACTTTGGTGCTAGAGGCGATACTGCGTCTAAGACCAACATTTTGTTTAGTACCTTTTTAAACTATGTTGTAACCCATTTTACGTCGTATAATCTTTTCCCGAAATAATTGAATTCATTTAATTAAGATATTCGTATTATTCTAGTTGTTCCTATGAATGAGGATACGGACATGGCGACAACGGGTATACACAATTACGATGACTCTATGATCGATAAAGCCCCTATCAAGGTACCCTCAGAACGACTTTGCTAGCATAATGTGTATCGAGTAATTTTTCAGACCTTTTGTCTATCCAACATGACATTTTTTTTTAAAGTTACCTCTCGAAGTTTTTATCGAAAATATTGCGTTTGGTAGTCTAGAAACCAGTCAATGGTTTATGCCGAAAAATATAGTCACTTATGTACTCTTACGGAATCTTAGAAACTTCGTCTGAACAATAATCGTAGAACTAACTTAGTACGTCTCATCTTCGCAGTTAAATAAACAAAAAGCTTAAACGTCATTTACCTGTTGAATGAACAGTGATCCCGTTATTCTCACGGCCGAGTATGCGCATGCGCAGGCTCTAGGCAGATTTATGGTCCGCCAGCCCATTGTTGACTTATAATATTGCTGGGCAAATTATGTTACATTTAATGAAGATTAACTTCATCATCATAATTATGAGCTGCAAAATCCACTGCTGGAAATATAATGCCGAATCAAACGGTCTTGAATGTTCCAACTACCAGCAACCTTTTACATTTTATTATTTTAGATTTTCGTCTTGAGGCTCTGCTGTGGTATTTACGACGAGAAAATAATAAAATGTGAAGTTTCGCAAACGCTGCCCACCCGAGTTGGATTCGTCGGTTGACCTCTTTGTCGAAGTTATACCTACCTATTTGAATCGTCCGACTCAAATAGACATAGTGGTCTACACCTTTAATATCGTTCCCAATATGTACCGGCATGGGTGAGATGGGCATTAAACAAAAAAACTGCTTTCGCTGCGAAAGAATGTGTTCGTAGGTATTCGGATCATCATCATCATCATCATCAGCCCACATTAGTCCACTGCTTTACAAAGGCCTCTCCCAATACACGTCACTGAGCCCGGTGTTCGGCCCTTCTCATCTAGACGTGGTCTCCACTCAATAACTCGTATATGACCAGCCCACTGCCACTTCAGCTTGCTTATTCTCTGGGCTATGTCGATGACTTTAGTTCTCTGTCGGATAATCTCGTTACGGATTTTATCCTTGAGAGAAACTCCGAGCATAGCCCGATCCATTAGAATTAGAATTATTTATTTCAGTTAAAACAGCAAGCTTACAGTATATACCAAAGTGCCTACTGTCTAAAATAAAAACTTAAATATACTCTTATCGAATTAAATATTATACAAATGTTATCATTAAAGATGTCGACATGTTGGACCTCGTGTACAAAGGCATTTAAAAGAGTCAGAGCTCTTAGCGTTGGCGCATTATGAGCGTGACAAGCTCGCTGTGCGACCTTAAACTGATAAATCAGCCCCACTGTGAGTGTCGGTATTCGGATGACATCAGCAAATGGCTTACATTGATTCATAAGGCATAATCAGGCGATTACTCCACAAGATTATTTGCCTATCCGGCGCCATAAGTTTTCCCAAGACATCCTACGTGATTCCCACACAAGCGTTTGTACTAAACATCTAAAAACGATGGGTTCTGAATAAATAATTCTCATTGAATATTAATTAGCCCGCATTATTGCAATCTTGTGGATGTAGGAAGGTGTAAAATGTGGGTAATTTGCATTTTATAATTTTTTACTTCATATTCATCATCAGCCTGAGGAAGTTCAGGGGCCAAATTCTACTAATTCAACGGCTTCAAAATGACAATGGTTCAATGGTAAAATGGCCACTTTTGACACTTTTCGTGTTCTGCTATCGTATATCAATGGCAGTCATTGTGAAACCAATGAACCAATGAAATCAAAGAAACGAAGGTAGCGATAATCTTAACTGAATGGTAATGGTGCGTTCATTATCATGCGATCATTTTCAAGTCATTTTCAGTCACACAACAGAGGCCTGCCCATTCTTCCCTAAAGAGTGCGACGAAAAACGGTCTTCAGCCTGTTTTTTAATGAGACAACCAGGCATCAATGTGCTGTGTTGGCCTAGTGACTGAAACGTGCCTAACTATCTACACATTTTTATTTTTTCAAATAAAACTTTTCATTTCTTTCTGAAGTTTTCCCTCGTATGCTAGTACCTATCTAAATCCTTATGCATACGTACATAAAATAACGCCTATTTCTCAGAGGGATAGGCAGAGACCACGGCTTTTCACTTGCTACGATCCTGACATACCTCTTTTGCTTCATTCACTCTCATCACATTCCTCTTACATGCTCGTCGGTTTAGGGCACTCTTGACCAAGCCTTTTTCCAAATTATAATACTTATAATCATTTAGAAAATGACCTCGATAACACGTCCAAGCATAATGGGGTCCCGATGGCCTAGCAATACGCAAATGCGGTAGGAAACGCAATCGAACCATGTCGGGCCCGTTTGTCTACGGTAAACTGTCTGTAAGTCATTAGCTGCAATAACAGGGTAAGGTATTCCTGCGGCAAGTGTTTGTTTGGGAATTGTCTTAGATACGTTCTGTGCTCCAAGCAGGAATAATTATGTAAGTGCTACGCTTACGATATGATAGTCATCATCATCTTCCTGCCCTTATCCCACATCATGTGGGGTCGGCACAACATATATTCTTTTTCCATTTCCCGCTATAATTTTTGACCCCGTATATTTAGACCCTAAACCTTTTATTCATAATCAGTCACTAACTTTATCGGGTCGTTGAGTCTCGCCCAGTCCTTTTTTAAAAATAAACAAAAGAAATGAACTGACAATACTTTACTATAATGAAGTCGATAAAGTGATTAATAAAGAGGTGAGTTTTCAATCTCATCATACTGACCTAATACTGACATTATCTTCATTGTAGTTCGCTTCTTATAGGCCTAAGCTCAAAAACAAAACATGAATATTCATAGCTCAGCCTTGAAACTACCTTGTAACAATCCGAACTACTTCTAATAATCCGTAACATGCCACTTGTAGTTCGTGCACCAAATCGTGCTCTCTAAAATTCGTCGCTTGTATTACCAAGTAACGTTTTCAATGCCAAACGCCAGATGTACTTAATTTAGGAGTGTTCCTACACGGGTGATAATATTACTCAATTTAGGGCAACCTCTACTTAAGACATTTTGAGGTCAGATCGAGGTTTCAATGATATTTTAGGTTGTAAATTCCTTGGACAGCTTGCTTACGTCAAATTGTCATAAGATTTGTGTGACACTAGCCTGCGCCCGCGGATTCTCGCTCTAGTTAAAAAGGAATCTATAATTGATTCTAGGTGTAGGTACTTTTAATTATTCTAAGCGTAAGGTGAGTGTAATATTAATATAACTCTGTCTTTTCCAAGTTTTATCGAAATTGGTTGATCCGTTATGGCGTTATTGAAACACAAACATCCAAAGATCCAAACTTTCTCATAAACTTTCGCATTATAGCATTAGTAGGATTTAAGGGTAGTAAATTACCTACTTGGACATCTTGTCTTGTCATCTTGACTGCATCTTCAATGAATCGCCATTATAATACCTCATCATCATTTCAGCCGTTCGATTCCACTGCTGAACATGGCCTCCCCTACAGACCCTATAATACCTATCTCATTATAATCTAGTCTTTCCATCATAATATTCAACACCCATAAACCTGTAAATAATCATTTTCTATGCTCCTGGCGCGTTGTTAAACAGGTGTTCGTTCGGGGCGAACCACTAGTTGAAAAAGTGACGTAATCTCACCAACTTTGCCAAACGCAGCGGCTTTAAAGACTGCCTTACATGTTCATTTTCATGAGGAAATGGGTCGGGTTACTCATCGAGCTTATTTTGGCGTTTCTGTGGAAGTGAATTTGTTATCATTATGATGTCATGGTTTACTCACTTGGTAACTAAGAAGGTATTCATGTGGAGGCTATATTTGTCTATAAAACCCTTTCTTAAATATATTACAGCAAGTAAGTTTCTAGTATGAAAACAATGTAGATTTCAAATACAAGGTATACTTACTATAACAAAAGATAAAAAATATTTTTGAATTTTTATAATCAAAAACTAGCTTTTTCCCGACATTTATAAAACTATCTATAATTGGTCTTTTACTATGTTTATATTATAACTAATTATGAATCACCTTGTATATTTTCTGATTTTCACATATTTGATTACGAATCTAGATCTAAGAATATTATGCTTTTATTTTTAATAGTTAATTGATTGTAATCTGTTTTGAGAATTTAATAAATAAATAAATAAAAAGTTTTAATTCAACTCGCACTTGGCTAATTTAATTTTTTTTATATTTCGGGCATATCACACACGGTCAACTGATCCCAAACTAGGCATAGCCAGTACTATGGGTACCAGAAACTGATAGACATAATATATATATATTTAACACCCAGACCCAGAACAAACATCGGGAATCGAACCCGCGACCGCTAGCGCAGAAGGCAGAGTTACTACCAACTGAGCTATGAGGCCAGCTATGAGTAATTCGTTATGAAAAGCCCTTTCAAGACATGTAAAATTTACATTATTAATATCTGTCTCGGCATTTTGCTTTAAGCTATTCCCTTGGTAATATAAATATACGCTTTTCTCAATTATGAAACAGGTCGATGGATGAGTCACAGAAGTTTCAATTGAAAGTTGTGAAAAACCATTGACGCCAACCTGTCGTCTACTAGTCTCACCATATTTATAGCGTTATGAAATTTCACTTATCAGAACCAGTTTTGTTGCAAAAATACTAGCTAAAGGTATGGTTCTATCTTAATCTTCTATCTATATACCCGCCTGCCCGTTTGAGACGCAATAGGTGCGAGTTCGATTCCCGCCGAAAAATGTTTGCATGATCTGCAAATATTTGGTCCTGGTCTGGGTGTTGTGGTACCATGGTACTCGTAGTTTCTGATACCCATGATTCAGGAAATCCTACGTGTCAGGACTATGTACCTATGTGACTGGTCGGTGTTATTTATATTTATTATAAATGCAAAAGTTTGTATAGATGTGAAGAGTAGTATGTAAGAAGTATTTGAAGATGTTTGTTACTCTATCACGAATTGATGCGATTTTATCACTTCTGGATTGTTTATAATGCTAAAATTTATGTCTAAGGATACGTCCACATTGGCAAATGCGCAGCTACTGCCGAACAGCGCGCGCTCATTTTTAACGCAAGCAATCTTTAAAGGGGCCCGTTCGTGGACGACGAGTACTACCCAAATTAGAGTTTTTACACTATTAACTCTCACTGAAAACTCATTCAACAAACAAAAGAAACCTCAAATAACCGAGGCCACCAAAACAAAATCATTCCACGAACAATGCGTTCCCGTAACCAACTTTTAATTATTTCTTTTTAATGGCAAAGATCTTCGCACGTTAGTCCAACAGCGGGAGATATTTAGTCTGTGGCTCGTTCGTTGACTCGATAGAAAGTTGTTAATTAAGATCGCAGTGGGATTGTGTAACTGAACGCAACAGAGCGACCATGTGGCTGGTGAACTGGGGAAATACATTGGCTTTATAGTAATCGTCGCATTCGTAACCGCATTTTTTGCGGTTCATCGGGTTTTATCTCGTAATAATGTTATGCATGTTTTATAAACTTTATCGCCCATTTGCATTGGATTTCTTTGAGCAAATGATGCAAGTTGGTAAATGTAGGTACCACAGTTTAGCTCATATTACCTACGAGCTTTGCTCGCGTGGTACCTAAAAGTAGCCTATAAATGCTAATTTAGTTAAAGAACTCTATATACTCTATGACTCGAATCGGATAAAAAATGTGATCAGTGGTAAAATTACATAAGTTTTTGAATTTTATCTTTATATTGGCAAGGAAAATGTAACACTGTAGGTAGCCTAAAGAAACGATACAGTATAATAGAACCCGCAATTCAAGAGACGGAACTGTCTCAAAGTGAATTAATGAGGGACTTTTTGGCGGGAACTTGCGAAGTGATGTTGTGCTCTCAATTTATTTTACAAAACTAGTGTTAAATTGAATAATATTGTGTAATTATGGTGGTGTTTTGCGTAATATTGCTTGAGTAAACCACACAAGTGAAGTGAAATAGAATGATTGCGTGTATCGTCATTTTTCGAGTTGGCACCAAGAGGTCCCTCGAGGTTTTAGTAAATATAGCCACCATCATATCTTACTAAAACAGAACTTGACTTGAATTGACGATGACTTGACCATGAATAAGATGTAAAATAAAGACGAAAGAATAAAAAGAACAAGGAAAAATAAACGTAAGACTTGGCGGTAAGGCCTAGACGCCATAGCCAAGGAGAAAAACTTCAAAATAAAAATGAAGTTAATGAAGCTGATCTTAGGTTTCTTTGAATTGAATTTATCACTTCTGGATTGTTTATAATGCTAAAATTTATGTCTAAGGATACGTCCACATTGGCAAATGCGCAGCTACTGCCGAACAGCGCGCGCTCAATTTTTAACGCAAGCAATGTTTAAAGGGGCCCGTTCGTGGACGACGCGTACTACCCAAATTAGTAAGTAGTATCCTCGTTAACTGAACATTTTATTAAGAAGCCCCTGAACCTGTGTTAACCAATACTACTAAGGAATTAGATGCAATTGAGCAACATCACATAAATTTCAATCAGGTAATCTACACCTCTAGTTAGTCCAGGTACTTTATATCCACTGTTCCACGTGTCTCGCCTCGATAAGTAGGTTTGTCTTGAGAAACGGACGGTCATTTTCTTCTTATTATCAGTATCCAGAATACGTAACACACGCGGCTTACAAATATCGAAGAATAAATAATTACACAATCCTGCTTCTCAAAACTCGACTCTGAGAACTGGTTTTAGGGTCTAATCAATTTTCGCCATTATTAGCACCAAGTGGTTCAAAATATTCCAACTCCAACAGAGTTCTGGCAGGAGATTGTCAATTACCACGAAAAAACCATAACAAAGTACCTAGGTACCTATTGTGCCTGCCTATAGGCACCTACAATGATTGTATAAAGCCGTTCGGTATATTCTTTATCAAACAGAATGATTGATACCTCAACTTTCTCTGAAGGTGTATGCTATCAAGCACACAATAGCCATTATACTAGGTACTTGTTATTCGTTACATAACACTATTTTCTGGTCAATAAAAGTTAGTTCGTTATTTTTGCAAGCTTTTATGATGATAGAGCATAATTAAATGCCTTTCCGGTGCGAAATGATGATTCGTATGATTGCAGTAAATTGTTCTTCAAGTTCTTTCTTAGTAAATAACCATTACCTACTATACGAATCATCGTAGCCTGTTCAGTGCACACACTGATAATTCTTCAGAACTGCGCAAATGTACTGTCATTGCATCCCGTGGTAAGGTTGCCAGAGCTTTTTAGGGGGGAGGGTTCGGCAGGCAACCCATTAGCAATGCTCCAGGTGTTGCTGATTTCAATAGGCGACGGTAACCACTTACCGTCAGGAGGGCCGAAAGCATGTTTCCTACGTATAACATTTAAAAAAAATGTATGGCCCCGTTGAGTTTCCGGAATTACTTTCTTAGTGCACCCCAATAATACCTACAGGAGAGGTAGATACCCTCTTAATTTAATTCTTCTGTCTTCTGGTTTTTATCGTTTTAATCGTAGTTCCTCCATCAGACTTATAAACAACATTACTTTTCTGACTCTACCGAACATCATCATGCTAAACATGGCCACAGACAGAGCAAATTCCTTATCATGTGGGGGAATTTGCCCATACTCACCACGCTGGGCATGCGGGTTGGCGAACACAGTTAGAGCTATCGTTGTTAAAATATGGGACGCTGCTGCCCATCCCCTAGCTTTTATCCCTCAGTCGCCTCTTACGACATCCGCGGAAATGGAGGGACCTATTCTTCAGCCGGGGCCACCACAGCTACTACCTATCGAACATAATTCAGATTAATTATGTTACGATTGCCATCATAATTACCAATAATAAGGTACCACAACAAAAACCGTTTGAAAAGCGGGCCACCGACCACCGTACCATATACATCGGTAATTAACTCCGCTAATAGTATCGGCTCGCTCCGACAATGAATTTTCTTGTGTGGAATGTGAGAAAAAACTGCGCGTACACAACTCGCGTGGAAAGCGTAACACGGAGTAAATAGATGCTGAGCAATCAACATGTAGATTTTCTATTTTATACTGAACTAGCTTCCGCGCGCAGCTTCTACTAAGTTCTACTTTGTTTAAATTGTTAGACTATTGTTCTAGAAACCTAATTCTTTACTTACAAGTTACAACTGACCTTGCCTCGACCAGATTATAAGTGAGTAGAACTGATCCTTATAAACTTGAACTTTAGTGGGGTCGATGACTCTTGCATATTCATAGTAGCGCAACTGTTTGTACCGCTATTGTTTTAATTCAAATGATGGTGGAAACACCACCCAGTCTTTCTACAGCACTGTGTTTAACGATGAATAAAACTTTGGACAAATTTGTAATTCTGTTTAAAGGAAAGGCCGGAAAACGGCACCCGAATATAAAAATACTTTCCAAAATAAAATTAATCAATCTGTTCTAAATACGTCTATAAAAGGTTATATTTTAATGACTATGTATCCCTCGATAAGTACTTTGCTAAGACGCGATCAAAGATAGCACTATCACAAATCTTAAAATTATTTTCCACATTATACCATTCCTTATCTGATACCAATTGAAGTCACTAGGGGCCAATCATGGACATAATTCATATTGGCAACAGCGTATCATTCATTGATAAGATAAACAAATTACCAACAAAATCTGAAACACTCATCATTAACTCACGATAACAGTTCAAAAACAACCTTATCACTTCACTTAAGTATCACATTCTGAACACACCAAATTTACTGTCTCTGAACGGGGCATTCAAAGCAGCGGATAAACTTAGTCCTATTACCTTTCTCGTGTCTTTAGGAGCCACTATACCATCATCCCAAAGCCTTGCTGTACTGTAGTAAGGCCGTCCTTCTCTTTCAAACTGCTCCTCCAATGGTGCTCTCACTTTCTTCTCGTCTTCAGCAGTCCAAGGCCTGCCTTCTCTCTTAGCCTTCTCTTGTGCAACCATGGAGAGAACCGTAGCAGCTTGAGGCCCGCCCATCACTGATATCCTAGAGTTAGGCCACATATATAAGAAACTTGGCGAGTACGCGCGACCACACATACCGTAGTTGCCAGCCCCGAAACTGCCTCCGACCAAAACGGTGATCTTCGGACCCTTGAAACAGCTGACCGCTGTTACCATTTTGGCTCCGTTCTTGGCGATACCACCAGCTTCTGCCTCTCTTCCCACCATGAAACCACTAATATTCTGCAGGAATATTAACGGGATCTTCCTCGCTGCGCAGAGTTGGATGAAATGAGCACCTTTTAGAGCACCTTCAGATTGCAACACTCCATTATTGCCGATGATTCCGACTGAATGGCCGTAGAGAGTGGCAAATCCACACACTAGTGACTCTCCGTAGAGTTGTTTGAATTCGTGGAACCTACTTCCATCCACAATCCTGGCCACGACTTCTCTGATATCAAAAGGTCTTTGTAAATTCGCACCAACGATACCGTGCAGATCATCAACATTGTGTACAGGCTCATCCACTTTCGCTGCATAAACCCTCGCTCTTTGTTCATTGTTCCAGTTCAGATTTGCGACAACGTTTCTTGCTAAATGCAATGCATGTTCATCATCTAGTGCGTAATGATCAGTCACTCCGGATTGACGGCAATGCAAGTCTGCTCCTCCTAAATCTTCCGCTGAAACAGTTTCACCGGTAGCCGCTTTCAGTAGAGGTGGCCCAGCCAAGAATATCGTTCCTTGGTTCTTGATTATGATACTCTCGTCCGACATACTAGGGATGTATGCTCCACCAGCTGTGCAGGAGCCCATGACGACCGATACCTGTGGAATGGCCTCTGCTGACATGTTGGCTTGGTTGAAAAATATTCTGCCGAAATGTTCTCTATCAGGGAACACATCAGCCTGGTCCGGAAGATGCGCGCCACCTGAGTCGACGAGGTAAATACACGGCAGTCTGCATTCTTGCGCAATCGCCTGCGCCCGCAAATGCTTCTTCACGGTGATGGGAAAGTAAGTTCCGCCTTTGACGGTGGAGTCGTTCGCGACGATCATGCAGTCGCGGCCGTGAACTTTGCCGACGGCGGTGACGATGCCCGCGCTGGGGACCTGACCCTTGTACAGCTCGTTGGCGGCTAACGTGCTCAATTCCAAAACGTCGCTGCCTTCGTCCACCAACCGGTTAATCCTGTCCCTCACGAGCAGTTTTCCTCTCGCCGTATGCCTCTTTACGGCGTCCTCCGGGCCGCCTTTGATCGCTTCGCTGGTTTTTAGTCGGAGTTCGTTGACTAGCTCGTCCATTTTAGTCTTATTCTCTTGGAAATAAGGGTCAGCGCGGTTGATTTCGGTGCCGATGATCGTAGCGTGGCTGTTATGCCGGCACTGGGCGAGCCGGCGCGCTCCTCTGACCAATTTTAGCATTTTGATAGGTTTATTGTGTGAGCGATACACGACCGGTCGGCGGGCCGCAGGCGCGCTACTGACGATAATGCTATACCGTTATCTGTACGATTAAATTTTACAAAACAAATTCCTCGCCTGTCGACCCTCACGATGATAAAAACTCGCATTAGGTAGGTATGTATGTAATGATTGTGTAGTTTTATTGTAATAATGAACGACTATTTACGTCATAAGTCACTTAGCTTGGTGTCGAGCGAGAATTTATTCATTCAATTGACTTTTATCTTGATAATGTTCTCAGAACATTTTGCCGAACAAGTCGCCTCCAATACGATGCACCTATACTTTTCTTAATTTCAAAATGATACTCAAAAAAGATTTGAACAACGCTACGCGCACTATAGATTCATTTTGTGTTAGTTCGTTTTATTAGATAAACTAGAAAATATAAACAAGTTTTGTAAAATAAAATAAATTGCAAGACATGTTCTAGGTATCATTTGTTAATTTAAATTTATCACCTGTTAGTTCGCCTTTGAAAAGACCTTGTTACTTTAACAAAGCATATTAATTACGGCCTAGACACTGTTTTAAGATTACATATTCTAAGTACATGTCTTATACTATTCCATTTTGTGGAAAAGGATCATCGAAAAAATGATAGGCACCAAGCCGTGTTTGTTGCCTGATCTTCTAGGCTTGGTTGCGAGGAACAGGCTAAGCTTCACCTGGTTTCTAAGACGTTTCAAAGTGATCCTAGTGATTGTTATTGAAATAAATGCCTTTGACTTTATAAAATTCTAGCCAATATCCCACTTCAGCAGGGCTATTTTAAAAACATCGGACGAATTCCGATCGGATACCTACGTAAGCCTTTCTCGGAAACGCTTTCAATTCAGCTGGATCTACAAGATGATTCATAATATGTCTACTATCCCGAAAGAAGCTTATTCTACAACCAGATGGCAATAAAGTTTTTTCTACAAAATCTGGAAATTTGTCATTTTTTATTGAAAAAACTCTATACAAAAATCTGTCTTCACAAATAAGTTCAAACTCAAAGAATCAGCTGTTTTTGGTAGCAATCTTGGTGGCAAACTTCTCGTAAGTTTAGTAATTACTTAGTTATAAAGATTATAAAAATACCAAAAACAGCTAGAATTTGCGAAGGGCGGTAGATTTTTTTTTTAATATTGATGTTTTATTACACCATATTAAACGCTATTTTGGAATTAATATTCGTTTGGGAAAAGCTGACATTCCCGTTTTTTTTTTTTGTTATACGGAGACAAACATGCTTACGGCCCACTTGATGGTAAGCGGTTACCGTCGCCTATTGACATCTGCAACACCTGGAGCATTGCTAATGCGTTGCCTGCCCTGGAGAAATCTTTTTGTATTTTTCTTAAAGCTCTTCATGTTGTAGGTTAGCGGGAAAACCTCGGAAGGAAGCTCATTCCACAATTTGCTCGTATGGGGGAGAAAGGATCTCGTAAAGCGAGTGGTTCGAGATACCCACCAAACCAAACCAAAATTGGAAACCAAAGCCATGTTTCAGTTACAAATTAAATCACCTTATTCCTTCTATTCGTTCACTCAACAAAAACCAATCAATTCGAGCAAAAACCGCAACATAAGACAATGGACAACTCGATCCGTCTTTATTACAGTGTTGTAAAAAATTCAAAGCCTGCCGGACCGGTTGAACGTACGTTTCACTTTCATCTACCTTCGACAGGTGGCGACACTGCAATGATTCACTGATGGATAAAAGGTGGCTGCATACATATCGCCCCGGCTCTAGATAAACATCGCCTCAACTCGAACTGTTCGTAGCTTTTGTATGAAACTCCAAACTTGCTTGCATTTATATCGTATCTCTAGTTAATCTTGCATCAGGTTGGAGTAATGACCGTTTGGGAAAGAACCAGTGCGGTGAAAGGATTAAAGGCCCTTAGATGCTACTTTGCATTAGCATTGCGCACATAAACCGAGTGGACACTTAATTAGTGCACGACCGGGATTCAAGTCCATGACCTTTTGATTTTGATCTAAAGGCGGGGTCAATATCGCACCACCAGTGCTACACACTGCAACACACACTAATCAGCATGTGCCACCACCTTAGGAGAAGCAAGTGCATTTGTTTCGGGCAAGCCGCAAATCAGATGCCTAGCTGATATGTCTGCGATGACCATAAGTAGCTAGCTTAATGGGAAGTCTGATGGGTGATTGGCACCCATGAGACATGATAGCAGCTACTATTAGAAACCATGTTGGGTTGATGCGTTTCACATTAGCGCTATTAAAACGTGAACGATTTCTACCATAAAACTTTGCACTTTTAGGTGATAGTTTAGTGCATGTTGTGGCGACTCTGCTTGTATCGAGAAAGCTCATGCAGAGCGTAAAATTTGTCATGCAGTGGAGGCAGAGCCTAAACTTTGAAGACATTTTAAAAGCTGCTGGGCATAGGCCTCCCCCAAAGAATGCCACGACGAAACAATTTGACCCATCTCCATCCACCAAATTTCCACAACCTGGAAATACTTTAATCTACCTTATTAAAATTTGATTTAAATGAAAGTTTATTCAGTGGAGTGATAATATTAAATAAACCAAAATTATTTTTATAGTCATTATCCCCACCAACCAGGATTCAAAATTATAGTGGAGAAAACGCCAATGCCGTCAAAAATGCAATACAAAGCCGCGGGTGCAAACTAGTTCTAATTAAATCTTGGAATTTGAGTTACTACCAGAAGGGGCCGCGTTCGGGCCCTCGTCGCACTTGTAAAATAGGGGCTTTCAATAATTGGACCCGGGCCAGGCCCTACTTGATCTTATTTCCGGATTTCACCGTAGTAGGAACAGCTTGTTGAAAATCCAATTATTAGTAACCGTTACCCTTGTTTCAGGACCGAGATGAGCAAACAAATTTAGAAATGAAACATCGACAGGAAGAAGACGATTTGTACAGAAAATTCTCCAAACATCGAGAAGAGGAAAACAGAAGAATACGAGAGGAAATACAAGTGAGTAAGAAACAATCAAACCGTCACCATTGCTGTCCTAAGCAAGCCAGAGACGAAATATTTGTAAACTAACCCTTAACCTGAGCCCATATCTTGCTTGCGTTGATGTTTTGACAGAATTGAAGTAAATTTTTATTGAAGGATCGATCAAACGACAACAAGTGAAAATTCTGTCCAAAAATAAACAACAAAATTTTAGGTTAAGTATGGGCGGTTTGTTTACAATCATTCGCATTCGCTAAAGTAAAGTATAATGACTATCATAAACGTAATCCTTTTAGGATGAATGGGAACGCGAACTGGAGAGGCTCACGAACAGATTCCAGCAAGAGATGCAAGTCAAGAAGCGGAGACCAGACTCTGAGATCGGTGCCCTTACGTTGCGGCATCAGCAAGAGCGGGCGGACTTGGAGAAGAACATGACGCTACGACGGGACAAGAAAAAGGAGAGTCTGACACGGAAGATGTTAGAGCATGAAAGGTAAAAATTCAACTAAGTGTTGGACAAGAGCGAGACAAATCATTCATAAAGTCAGGCATAAAATCATCAATGAATTTCTCAGGGAAAACTCCTCTTACCTACTACCTCAATTTGAAGCGTCTCAGTTTCCGTCATTCATTTCGTTATTTCAGTGATTAACTACCCAAACCTAGTCATCGACTGCCAGCAGCAGAGACACCTATGAGTGGATCTTTAATATTTCTATCTTCTTTCTATTCTATCTAGCACTATCGCACCGTGATGATCCTTGGTAGCTAGATAATCAATTTCAACTTTCCTTTCCAGAGCGGCAACAGCAGCGTTAGTCGAGAAGCAAAGCCACGAGATGATGGAGCTGATCCAAGAGCGTCGGTCGGAGTACATGGTTGGCTCTTCCCTCTATCTGGACGGGGAGGATGCCCCCCCTTACCCGGCCAGGGCGCCGCAGCCGCAGCCGCCTCTGGTGTCCAAGTTCCACATCTATACCGACCCCGCGGAATTCACTGAAGTTGATAAGATTGCTATTTCGGTCAGTATTGCATCAACAAACCGAATATTTCAGTTTGTTTCCTTTGTCTGTCCTCGATTTTCTCTGCGAGATCCCTGTTTCATTTATTAGATGTCGGATACAAAGATAATTTAAAAAAAATCCTTAACTTTGGTCGTTCGAGCCTGATTCGCATTGTATGGTGGACGAAAGAGGTTAAGCCGAACCCTTTCGCCGCACTTTTTTATGTACCATCGAAAAGGACTAAGTATCATAACGGGTAAGCAAAACAAGAACCTGGTCTCATGTATTTTCCAGTTGTTCCGTTGCATTTCGTTCCATGGAACAAGTGCTATTATTTTACCAACTGTACGGTTTAGCGTCACTGAATGCATTGTTAGGGGACTCTACAATGAGCCCCAATACATTAAAAACCTCAGAAGCTTCTCATCTAAAACGACGTCTGTGTTCCAGGTAGCGCAAGAAGACCAAAAAACTTTTACCGACCTAGTGCGGCAACTCGTAGGCCGCTGTGCAAGTGACGTCGAAAAGGCTCGAACCATATTCAGATGGATCACCGTGAAGAACCTTAACAACATACAGTTTGATGACAACCTGAGGGGAGACTCTCCGCTGGGTCTGTTAAGGGGAATCAAGCACGGAACGGAGAGCTACCATGTACTGTTCAAGAGATTATGCAGGTAAGATGAGGTAGGGGATGTACAGAATTTAGGGCACAGCGAGATTTTCTTGCTCCAAATTAAGGTAGCCTGGAGATTTACCTCCGCCATAAAGAAGATCGCAGCCAAATAACATTATTTGTTTTGAATAGTGTTGTGTTTCGGTGAGTTAGGTTGCCAGCGCTCGGTGTTGGCAATGCGTGCATTAGGGTTTCATACAAAATATACCTATGTTCAAATTATAATACCTATTATAAATGCGAAGTTTGACTGTTTGTTACCTTTTATCGACTATACAACTGAACCGATTTTGATGAATTATATTATTATGATTTTGATGTTTAAGTACTGAGAAAGTAGCCTTTTTCAGTACTTAAACTATCTCCGTAATCTGGGCTTTTTATCTGGGAAACGCGCGAGCAAAGCCGCGGGCAGCCGCTAGATCCCAATAAAAAAATCTTCTTTCCTCTTCCAGCTACGCCGGTCTCCACTGCGTAGTAATAAAAGGCTACAGCAAATCCGCCGGCTACCAGCCAGGGGTTCGGTTCGAAGACAACAGGTTCCGGAACTCTTGGAACGCGGTATACGTGGCGGGCGCGTGGCGGTTCGTTCAGTGCAACTGGGGCGCCAGGCATCTGGTGAATGCTAAGGACGCCCCCAAGCCTGGGAACCGGGGGAAGAGTGATAGTTTGAGGTGGGTTACTAAGTACGAGTAGAATATGATAGCTTGAGTAATAAGTAAAAAATTTTGTTAGATAAGCAGAAAAGTGGGTTGTCTGGTGCCAATAGCTACAGTGCGCCCTTCACTTGCTGACATTTTAGGGTACATCATGCACAAACATATTTAATTTAATTACATTATTATCATTATGCATTTTTAACGACATTTATTTTTATCTTTAGGTACACTATGCACTTTCAACTATGACATTATTATTATTTTATTTTATTAATTACAATATTTATAAATTTTTTCCCTGATTGTTCTAACATTTACTTTTATTACCTTTTTAATTATAAGACTGTTCTCACAGGGTGTAATGACTGAGAAATGGTTTCGACAGAATACCAGCGTCTGCTGCTAACACAGTAGGCATAATGCTGAGCCGAGGCTATTTTGCTGCTGCAGCACACATCACACCATTTTATTTACCTGCTCATGTTTTCTGTTATGTAATTGTTTAGTTTTAAAATGTTGTGCAAATGTGTGTGTTTTAGTAACAAATAAATGAATGTCTATATCTATAAGTGTCAAAAGTTCTAGCTAAACTTTCTGAGACACTAAGCATGTGCCTAGGTAGTTCTTTTTGTAAGTACCTATCTTACTAGGAAATCTAGGAATATACCAATTGCAATAGATTTTATGTGAATTGCGCACTAAAATAGCCTTTCCTAGTGAAGTCAGTCATGAGTCAGTCATTTCCTAGTCAGCTAGTCATGTGATATCTTTCCAAAAGCTTTCAGAATAAGCAAGGGTCCCGTAATAACTTTCAGACGTAGCGTTCAGAGTAACAAGTTGAAGTGGCTGTAGGCCAGACATATAGCTCGCAGAACGGACAACCGTTGGGGAAAAAATCTCCGATGGACCAACGACATGTGAAGGTTTTGAGAAGTCGGTGGATGGAAAAGGCTCAAAGTGTCTTAGTGACTACATTAATTATACAATCTTCTTTCATTCTTTATTGTACACAGAAAACATACAGAAATAAAACATAAAAATACAGGCATGTACAAAGGCGACCTTTGTACATGCATGTTTTTGAGGCAAACCTTTGAGGCTAGAGAGAGCTGATAAACGTAGTGGGTACATGTGCACAACAATGATAGGTATGGGAAATATACAATAAAAGATACTGTTTACGAAATAAATAAAAGAAACCAAAACATGCAATACTATAAAATACATATAATATTATTTAAAATATGTATGACTTAATAAATAAATACATACAGGACATATATATAACAAACTTATAAGGACAGATAGTGTTCTTTCACTTTACGCTTGAAATAGTCCGATGAAGGACTGGCGCGAATTGAATGAGGAAGGGTATTCCACAGTTTGACAGCATGGACAGAAAAAGAGCCGCTATAGCGTCTTGTTCGTTTTGATTGATATTTCAAAAGCCTTCCTCTAAATTGCAGATATGAATACGACGACCACTACTTCCTGACCGACCCTCGCGAGTTCATCTACGAGTTCTTCCCTCTCCAGCCCGACTGGCAACTCCTGAAGACGCCGATAACTCTCCACGACTTCGAGGAACTGCCCTTCGTGAGGTCTCTCTTCTTCAGATACGGGCTGTACTTCAGCGATCCGAATACCAAAGCTGTTATGTTCACTGACTCCACTGGTAAGGATTGACTCATTTAATCGTATGACTCAGGTCTGAAGGCTGATTCGGCAAATTGTTTATGATCATTGTCATATGAGTGGAGCCCAGATCCTCCTATCCTACTAATTCTACTCTTCTTCTTTTGTCGTGTCACTGATTCTTTCTTGGTCATCCTGTCTTTGGTCAGTGACCAGGTTGAGGTATGGTGTCCCTGAAAAGGGCCTATGACCGTTGATGAAAGAATCAGAGTAGTGAAAGGATATATCCTACTAATATCCTACCAATTTAATAATGCGAAAAATTTAGTGTATTTTTGGATGTTTCTTGGAGACAACAAACATGCAAACGGCGTTACGGCGTGATTGGAGAATCACGCCGTAATACCTCAACCGATTTCGTTGAAATAGATAAGTTATTTTCCTACAATAGCATATAGGCTAATTTTTAAGGTATCACGCAAGCAAATCCGCGGCCGATAGCAGTCAGCGGTAGTACTCAGCAAGCTAGTATCCTATAAAGCATAATATTTCGTCGTCATCACGATGGACCCAGGCGCCATCTAGTTCACAATCAGTACTAAAATACCTTTCAACCATTAATTTGCAGGTGCGGCGACTATGCGCATAGCCATGCCGGCACACATGCAGAGCTCGCTGATCTTCCACTACAACCTGAAGTTCTATGATACAGAGGGAGATGGCTTCGACGGCGTCAGCCTAAAACGATTTGTCATGCAGGTTTGTCAATCAAATTGATCCAATCTTGTCGCATACGAGTGACCGGTGTATAAACGTACCGGGCAATACAGCTCCTCGTAAGTAGGGGCGTAAGTTGAAAGTTGCCACCAAATGCTGTAGAACCTTATGAGCTAGGTCTGAGGTAACTAGAAATGGAATGAGAATGTACGGCATAGGCCCAGAGTGAGATAGTTTTATTCAAGTGATAAAATGGCGTGTTTTATGAAATGCCTTGAATCATACACAGCATAGTTATGTAAAAAATGAGATTGTGCACGAAATGAGCCTATAAATGCGCACTTTAATTCTTTCAGTACACTGTCATTGAAAAGTGTAATCTCAAAAAAAACTGAAAAGCGAATTAGTTAAGTTGTAGATGGCTTAAGACCCGCCTCTTTAATGTGTACTGCCTACCATGACTTACGGTGCCGAGACATGGACGCTCACGCAGGAGGGTGTGTACAGGATGAGAGTTGCACAGAGAGCCATGGAGCCAACGTCGAGATCCGAAGTCGTACGAAGGTCAAAGACCTTGGCTACCGCATAGCGGAACTCAAATGGAGTTGGGCAGGACACTTGGCAAGGCGTGGTGAGGACAGGTGGAGTAAGGCGTTAACTGAATGGCGTCCAAGAACTGGATATCGGAACGTTGGTCGTCCAGCAGTGAGATGGGCAGACGATATCGCAAGCATCGCGGGCCGCAATTGGATGAGGCTTGCACAGGATAGAGGAGAATGGCACATACAAAGGGAGGCCTATACCCTGCAGTGGGTGAAGTCAGGCTGTGGATGATGATGATGATGATGATGATGAAGATGGCTTAAACCTAAGAGTAGTGGATTTTTCTTAATTAATAGGTAAAATAAAAATAAAATAAATTGTTCTTTCCAGTCAGTGGTAGGCAACGTGGTATCGTTCCGTGTTCACGCGCCGTGCAGTGGCGCGTTCTTGCTAGATATATTCGCCAACGCGGTGACCCCGAGGGAGTACCTCACCGGAGAGCCCATGAAGTTCAAGAGTGTTTGCAAATTCAAGGTGAGTTTTAATCCCCATTATTTCCCAAACCGTTCGAGCCTGGTTCTTTCTTGGCCGTCATCAGCCTGAGGAAGTCTGCTGGACATAGGCCTCCCCCAAAGTATGCCACGGCGAACGGTTTTGAGCCTTCTCCATCCATTGACTTCCCGCAACCTTTACAATGTCGTCGGTCCATCGGGGCGGTCAACCTTACCTATAAACTATGGAAACCCATGAAGACCCAAAGAGCGTAGTACCGATTTCCAAGGAGTCAATATTGTTTTCATCCGATCTATTCGAAAAGGACGACTTGGTTCGCCTTTAAGTGCACCCAAAGGTGGTGTTTTCTTTAAGAAACTTTTAGCGGGCGGGAATGAGTTTTCCAGCCCGCTCCTCTTTATAAGTGCGCCGGAAATTTCTTTGCCGCGCACTTTTTGAATTTGGAACATCTTAGTTTTCTGCGGCACAGAAATCGAACGCAAATATTGTTTGAATAAAGACTGGCTGGTACGACGGCCGATAGTCGCGCCGCGCCGGCGCCGCCAGCTGAATAAAAAAAAAGAATAAAATATGAGGCGCCTTTTATTTTCTCATAGTGGGTGATGAAAAGTAGAGTGTATCACTCGGGCGCAAAATATATTTTTGGTTCGGGCGACGTACTTTGAATCCCTCGCTACGTTCAGGATTCTATTAAAGAATCCCTTGCGAAGCTCGGGATTCTACTCTAAAATTCCTCACTTCGTTCTGGATTCAAAAAAGCGCAAAAATATTATTTTGCACCCTTATGATACAATCTACTATTGCCGTCTAGAATTAGACTAATTTCCTGAAGAAGTTCTAGGAGACTCCAAATAAAAATATAAAATCATATTCAAATGTAACTATTTTAACCGTTTTTCTTTCAGATTTGCTGCGCGGAACTACAAACTGTGATGGTGCCGCTGCCTGACTGCGCGAGCGGGGAATGGGGACCCACCAAAGCCACGAGGCTCTTCGGCCTCGTACCGATTACACACCAGGTTTGTCCATTTTACACCCTTTTTCAACCGCAAGATAGGCATCCTCTTAACTCTACGGCCTACCCCTATAAAGATACTTTGTGTCGAGGGAAGTTTAATTTAGTTTTCTGTCATCTTTTTTGTCAAAATTTCTTTTTCCTAAGTCTGCGTCTGCGACTGACTGCGTTTATATACTTAGTAGACACTTATGTATATAGGGCACATTTTATGACAAAACATAGCCTAATGTCCTTCTAGAGGATATAATCTATCTCCTTGCCAAATTTCATTACGATCCGTTCAGCCGATTAGTCGTGACAAGGTATTATTACCAGACAGACAAAGTTACTTTAGCATTTTTTATCCTACTAATATTATAAATGCGAAAGTTTGTGAGGATCTTTGTTGTTCAATCACGCCGCTCAATCGATTTCGTTGAAACTTGGAATATAAAGAGTTCTTTACCTAGAATAGCATAGGCTACTTATTATGTAGGTACCACGCAAGCGAAGCCGCGGGCAGAAGCTAGTATATTATAAATGGATTTATTCGTTACAGGAAGCGCTAGTATTCGCAGGCCGCGAGCTAGAAATCCAGTTCAGGATGTCGCGCGCTCTAGCGGACTTCATGGCAACCCTGCATAAGAATGGAGTGGACGAGAAACGACTGTCTAAATACGTTCAGCAAAACGTGACGGACGATATCGTGTCTTTCTACATCACGTTCCCTGAAGAAGGTATACCTATAAATAGTCCTGACTTACCTCACACTAGGGCTCCTAGTATTGGGTATCAGGAACTACCATGGTACTTGGAAGTTTTCTTTAAATACAAAAGCGGTAAAAAATACAGCTTAGCTCATTGGACATAAATTCTTTATTTGCCTCAATGTGGTTACTACAAGATATTTAAAAAAATTGTAGCACACATTGCCTCTGAGATGAACATATTAGGTTTTTAAACCAATTTGCTATATTTCATTCAAATTAAATACCTATCTACAAGTATTAATCATCGTATTATAAGTAGTGACAGTGGGCAAATAATCATGGGAACTCCAACAAATAACCAGCCTAGTGAGTACAGGCGTACTAAAGGAAGTCGCTCTGGAAATCTGTAGGGGTGGCCTTTGTTCAGCAGTGGACGTCCTACGGCTGAAATGATTGCATGGGTAACTCAGGTGTGAGACTGTAACCTAAAAAAAAACATTTCCAGGTCAATATGGACTAGATATCTACACGAGAGAGCGCGGCGGCCCCACAGCTATCCACCAAAACGGATCCACCGAGAAAGAAAAGCATCTTCTTACACACTGCTGTAAATACCTCATCAACAGCAGCAAACGAAATTAGATCGTAAGCTCGCAGTGTTAGGTCTATAATCGCAAAGCCAGTTTTCAGTTTACTGAGAGACTTCCTATGTAAACGGAATTCGGCCCTAACTTTTGAGGCGTTAAGTTGAATATCAAAAAGCGAAGTGTAAAATTCAAGAAGTTCTAAGAATTTAAAGATGTTGAGATAATTTTTGTCTCTTTTGTTAGACACACTTTCTAGAGGCAACCGAATCTCAGAGAAAAATCGAATTGTCAAACATTCCATGATTCTAGGATCAACGACGATATTTAAGAAATAAATCTCATTTTTACACATTTCATTATTCATGAGAATAACGATAAAATCAAATTTTTTAACACTTTATGATTTGTATGAAAGAATTGAAAAGATATATTTTTAGCCCGTACTTTACGGCAACCTAACCCAAATGTATAGTTTAATTTAGTTTGCCTTAGCTAGGTAATAATAAAACACCGTCCAATTATTTCTAAAAGATTTATTAGTGTAAGCTAGAATTTTAACTTTTTATACATTTCATATTTTTTGTAAATTAAAAAATCATAATAATAAAATTCTATAGGATTTTTATCTATTTAGTTATAATTATAAGTACAGGTTGTGTCAAGGCAATCTAATTGCTTTTTAAGTCTCTGAATATTTTTGTATAAACTTTGCACTTATTTTATATTAACGGCTACACTGCCAAATGACAGTAATCAATGCAATATCATCACACAATTATTATTGTAGAAGAGGATAAGCGTCAAAATAGTTGTAAATTCTCCACGCACCAGAAGACACTGTTTAATAGGGGCATTTGTAACGATTTTATATAGACGGTGTTTATTAAACAGATTTTGTCTCTTTTGAAATTCATTTAAAAGCCAAATAGAGAATCCTGAATAAAAATGCTACTTTTTTTGTAATAATAAATGTTCAAAACTTGTAACATTTTACATTGATCAATATAATCAATGACGATTTTAAAACCACTGATTTTTTATTATAATTACAGCAAGAAAAAGAACAAAATGGTAAGAATGAAAAAGTGTTGCAATGTTAGTGTTTTAATAGCATCTTCAAAGATTTTATAGCTTTGGAAGAACCAATTCAAAACTACGTTGTTCTCGCATTAGGGAACGTGCAGCAGTTGTTGGCTCAGCGTTCTGATTTCACTTAAATTTTACGACACTAAGGCAGAAATTCGAAAATACACTCGTCGAGACTGTAGGGTCGACCCTTTAAGCTTGATGGTCATCATTTTATTATGATTTTGCAAACATGCCCCTATTGACAACATATTTGGTTACTACATAAACATTGTCTAATGGCAGCGTCCATTATAATTTTATAAATACGCTTATTTTTATAATTATACATACTTTATAGATCTGTATTTAATATTATCACTATTAAACTATTAAACAAGTTACACGCACAAAAAATGTAGCAATTTATAACTAAGTAGTACCCGCGCGGTGTAGTCACTCGCGTGGATGACATAGGTACTACGCAGGTGTATCTATAGGTGTTTAAAGTTTTTCTGAAACTTATAACTACCAAATTAGCTTTTAGTCTATTGATGCTTTACAACCCCCCCCCCCCCCCCCCCCCCCTCCCTTTGTTTTAAACATTTAATGTAGCACGATCTAACGATACCATAATAATAAATAAATATGTAAATTTCCATGAAGATCCTTCCAGGAGTTCTTGTGATAACCCGAACAAATATACTGACTGACAGACAAAGTCTTCCGATCCAAGTTTTTAGCATCATTGTATTTATGAGGATTTTTGTACAGAATATTTCGATTTACTTTTTTATTACATTGTAGAGATTAATTAACAATATTAATTATCATAATTACGCTACTTTTTATAATGTAAATGTTTATAAAATATATGGCATGTTATTTTTCTAACATTTATTTTATTTAAGTCAGATCTTAGCATTTGAGCACCTTTGGACGGCAAAAGTTACTTATCTCTATAAAATACACAACAAAAAAATTAAAGATAGTCACAAAATTTAAATCTTACAGTCAATAAAAATCACAAAAGAAAATAGAAATGAACTAAACAGATAGATAATAGGGTAGACTACTTTGTCAAAGATAACACACACAAATACAGAATATGCACCGCACATAATAATTCACACAACACACAATAATCTTCTACACAAAAATTCGTAATGGTACACTCTAATATAAGATTAATCATAATATGCATATTATCAATAATGTTTGTTCTACGACTTTTGGAAAATTGTTCTCTTTAATGGAAAAACACTACGCAAAAGTCAGCTGTTTTTGGGTCAATTACTTATAAATATGGTCTAACTAAATAGTCTGCCGTGGTGGCCTCGGCTGAAGAATAGGCCCCTCCATATCTACCTATCCGCGGATGTCGTAAGAGGCGACTAAGGGAAAAAAGCTAGGGGATGGGCAGCAGCGTCCCTCATTTTAACAACGATAGCTCTAACTGCGCTCGCCAACCCGCATGCCCAGCGTGGTGAGTATGGACAAATCCCCCCACATGATAAGGAATTCGCTCTGTCTATGGGGGAGGCCATGTTCAGCAGTGGACTTCCTACGGCTGGAATGATGATGATGGTCAAAATACCAAGAACAGCCAATATTTAGAGTTAGAGGTATTAAATCTAACCTATACATGTCCTTTCGTCGCGTTGAACGTGGCCCTTTGTTCCACTCCGCGGATGAGTGTTCCCAGCAATCCCTCCATCTCATTGGCCGTTTCACGAAGCTGCGTGTTGTCGAAGCAGGAGTCTGAAATAAATGGTTTGTAAAAAAACTTGACGCCAATTCTTTTCTACCCGTGATAAGAACGGCATTCAAACTGGGTTTGAAGTTTGTAAGAAAATAACTGTACTGTAGCCGCGATACACAAGTATCGTACTAATATTGTAAATGCGAAAATTTGTGTGTTTGTTATTCAATCACGCTGTAACGGCTCAACCGATTTCGTTGAAACTTGGAATAGATAAAGTTCTTTACGAGAATAGCATAAAGGCTACTTTTTAAGTAGGTACCACGCGAGCAAAGCCGCTTGCGGAAGCTAGTATTTTATACAAATAGAATGGTAGACATGCTCTCAGATTTCCAGGCGATGGCACTAGCGGTCATCCATATGGCGACTGCACTGAAAGTTGCATAACATAGCTGATCACACTAATATTATAAATGCGAAAGTAGCTCTGTCTGTCTGTTTGTTACCTTTTCACAACTAAACCCCTGAACTGATTTTGATGAAATGGTCTATAGACTCAGGGTACCGAGCGAGCGAAGCTGTAGACAGTTGCTAAATATGAATATAGTAACTAACCATCCATAGCGAAGTTATTAGCCAGTATCTGATGCAGCCTGTCTAATACGGTATCCAGATCAGCGTTCAGTTCCTTCATCTTATCATTGCTGTCCTCCATACTGCGTATATCTTCGGCAAACTTCTGCTCAGCGGCGATGCTGTCTGGTGGGGGCTTTATCGTTATGGTCGGCATGTTTAGATGTGGCTTTAGTTTGGTTTCAGTCTTTGATGATGCTTGGATTTTTTTGTCGGGTGCTGAGGAGTCTCGTTCTGTGAATCAAACAAATAAGTAATTTATGTAAGAGTTTACTAGAACGTGCTTTTATGTCCTAAATCGCTACGCATAACTTACACTAACTAATCAAATTAAGACAGGCAGGACAGGCTATGCCTAATTTGGGATCAGCTGACCGTGTGTGATAAAAAAAAGAAGACGGTCATGTGCTAGTAGCACCAGTCCCCTGTGTCTTCCGTGTTAATTTAGGTGAGCTATTACTAGTCATACGGTTATCGTGAGGTAACCGACATGTCCTAGAACCTAAAAATTCGATGATATGTGACATTTGCACGAAGGGTGCCTCTAGAGGCTCGCTTTAAACCTTTCACTGATGTTTTCACCGACAATCATAGGCCCTTTTCAGTGCCACCATACCTCAACCTCTGACCTACTACAGGTCCAAGAAAGTATCAGTAACACGACAAGCAAGCGACGGCAATTATAAGTATGTCTCTTAATAACTCCACACTGGATTATAAATAATTCATCATCATCAGCCAGATGAAGTCCACTGCTAAACATAGGCCTGCTCCAAAGAGTGCCATGACGAACGGTCTTGAGCCTTCTCCATCCACCGACTTCCCGCAACCTTCGCAGCAATATGAGACCATAGACTTTAGTATTGGATTTCAATTTGATACTTCAAGCCGTTTTTGAGAAAAAGGGCCTAGACGCCTGACAACAAAATGATCATATTAGAGTTCCGTTTTTTCATGCGGTACCGAACCCTAAAAATGCATAAAACGCATTGATCTCACTGTAAGTCATCATCATCATCTCCCTGACCTTATCCCACTTCATGTGGGGTCGGCACAACATGTTTTTCTCTTCCACTCCCCTCTATCAGCCGTCGAATCAGTATTCACTCTTCTTACTCATGTCGTCTTTCACACAATCTATCCATCTTTTCTTTGGTCTACCTCTCCCCTTATATCCTTCCACATTCATATTTTACACTCTTCTAGTCACATGGCATTCTTCCCTCCGCATGACATGCCCATACCACGCTAACCTTTTGCTCTTCAACTTCTCAGTCACTGGCGCTACTTTCAAACTTCCTCTGATGTACTCACTCCGTATCTTGTCCATTCTAGTCACTCCACACATGCATCTCAAAATTCTCATTTCCGCAGCATGCACTCTTCTTTCATCCGTCCCTTCGGTTGCCCAACACTCAGATCCATACAGTACGACAGGTCTTATGATCGTTTTGATTGATCTCACTGTAAGTACTTGTCATAATTCCTTACCATTGTACCAGCAGCTAATATCATTCATAGACACGGTAGATATGCTGTCGGAGGTCGTATGAACGACAACTGGCTTCAACGCGTCCCCGGACAGCGTGAGCAGATTCTGACTGTCAGCGTTCTTGGATACAACGGAGAAGTTACCAGAATCCAAACTCAGTACTCGAGGCTGGGTCTTCAGGGTGTCCGTAACTGGTGAAAAAAAAAATTCAAGATTAAAAAAATAAAAAAAGTGGCAGTACTTTTTTATTTTTTTATACGACTACTCTTAATACTTTTTACCAAACAAATCAAATTGTTATGGTGAGCTTAAGATACCTTTTTCTACAACTGGTTCAATGGTTTTCAATGTGACTTAGAATATAGATAAGAAATTGTTACCTTTAGATTGTTTCTCATCGGTTAAAATGGGGCTGAATAGGTCAAAGGCTTGCGGCCGGTCGCCTTTGTCGGGCTTGGTCGACTCTGTCGATAGATCCGCTTGGTTTGATAGGTTATCCTGAACAAAAGATAGTGAACGTTAAGGCGATACAGAAATCAAAATAAACTGTCGAGTGGGCGGAGTGAAGAAAGTGACAGCGCTATGTACTATAATTGAATGCGGAAAGAGATAGCAAGCGTTAGAAGGCGCTCGAAAGTAATCGACGTAAGCGACATATAAGTAAGTACCTGAAATAAAATTTATATTATTATTATAAGAAAATATCGATTATCTTAAAAACTAAGTAATTTTTTTTTTTAAAGTGTCTTGTCTTTAGCTCCCCAATGCTATTGTCTAACACAATATTTTAAAAAAGTTATTTATGATTGATAGTTTTTGCGTATTTTCGAAAAAACTGTTGCAGAGGACCAAACTTTAAAAAATAAATCTATCGAGAAAAATTTTACCAATCGCGTTTCTGTCTTGGATTTAGGTAAATGAAGTGCTAAAGTTATCTTTGTCATATAAATCAAAACTGTGCGTTTTGCGGTTATTGAGAAAAAACAGTTCAAAAATCATAGAACAATTTTACCCTCACCTTAAGAAGTGTTATTCTATGGTTCAAATGGTAAAAGAGCACTGGGCTTCCGATCCACATATCGTGAGTTCGAAACCTGTCGTGCACCAATGGATTTTCCATTCGGAGAATTTGTGCGCTATGCTAGTGCTCTCAAACGGTGAAGGAAAACATCGTGAGGAAACCAGCATGTCCTAGAACCTAAAAATTCGAAGACATGTGACATGTGCACGAAAGGAGCCTCTAAAAAGGCGCACTTTAATCCTTTCATCGACGGTCACAGACCACTGACAGGATGACCAAGAAAGAATCAGTGACACGACAAGAAGAATGGTTCAAATTTGCATGGAGGCGGACGAAACGCCTATTCACCTGCTTGGTGAGTGCGGACCACTGATGCTCTAACGTAGCCTCCATGCTTACGGCTTACAGTAAGTGGTTACCGTAACCTATGAACGCTTGCAATACCAGAGGCATCACGCACGCATTGCCAATTGGAAGGATTGTAATAATAAAA
Organism: Anticlea derivata; assembly: GCA_947579855.1. Taxonomy (NCBI): domain Eukaryota; kingdom Metazoa; phylum Arthropoda; class Insecta; order Lepidoptera; family Geometridae; genus Anticlea; species Anticlea derivata. Next base: position 9,044,592 of record OX388274.1, on the reverse strand, counting down.
GTTATAAGATTTATTTGATCTTCGATTGCTTCACTCGCTCGATCAATTAACTAGTACCTTCAAAGTCTTGAGCCGGTTGATTTGCGTAGAGATATGACTCCAGTGTGCATCTACTTTAGCTTTAAGTTGTTCGTCATTAGTCGTCGTCGTTGCATCTTTTAGTTGGGTTGAGAGATCTTGTAGCGCTCTGAAAATACAAACTCATTTTAGTTTGTTCGTCGGATCACTGGTTCTTTTTTGGTCACCCAGAATAGGAGGAGGAGGTAGGGCACAGCGAGATTTTCTCGTTCTGAATTGGAGCAGCCCGCCTGGGGAGGTACCTCCGCCTTACAGAAGATCGCAGCCAAATAACATTATTTGTTTCAAATAGTGTTGTGTTCCTGCGGTGAGTAAGGTTGCCAGAGCTCTTTAGGGGGGAAGGGGGTTCGGGGTCGGCAACGCGTGCGTGATGCCTCTGGTATTGCAAGCGCTCATAGGCTACGGTAACCGCTTACCATCAGGTGGGCCGTAAGCTTGTTTGCCAACTCTGTTGTATAAAAAAAAAACAGTCCACTGGTCTTCATGGCTACACTGGTTGCATATAATTATATATTTTAATCTTACTAATATTATAAATCCGAAAGTTTGTGAGGGTGTTAAGGTGTTTGTGGTTCAATAGCGCGGTAACGGCTCAACCTATTTCAATGAAACTTGGAAAAGATAGAGTTCTTTACCTAGAATAACATATATGCTATTTTTTATCTAGGTACCACGCGAGCGAAGAGGCGGGCGGAAACTAGTATATTATAAATGCGTCAGTTTGTGCGGATGTTTGGATGTTTGTGGTTCCATCACGCGGTAACGGCTCAACCGATTTCGATGAAAGTTGGAATAGATAGAGTTATAGGCGACTTTTTATGCGTACCACGCGAGCGAAGCCGCATGCGAGTAATATATATATAGCTATAAATAGGTTATAAGAACATAGAAGCATCACTTACTTATTCTGTATCTCCAATTGGTTGATAATATCTTGCAGCACCGAAGTAGGCTTACTTTCCTTGTTCCCCGAAGCCTTGCCCACAGTGGACGTGAATATAGCCGGCTTGCCATCTTTCCTGCGCCGCACTGGTTCCTTGCCGGCCATCGTTGGTTTAACTGTTTTACGCTTTTTCGTTTTCGTACAGAAGAAGAATCGTTTCATGCCTTTTATAAAGCTGATACACTGGGGTGGTCTTGTCTGTAAATTATTAAGAATTAAGTTCGTAGGCGTCGTTGCCGTGGCAGCCCCCCGGCAGAAGAATAAGCCCCTCCATATCTACCTACCCGCGGATATCGCAAGAGGCAACTAAGGGAAAAATGCTAGGGTGCAGTGCAGGGATGGGCAGCAGCGTCCCCTATTTTCACTAGGATAGCTCTAACTGCGCTCGCCAACCCGCATGCCCAGCGTGGCGAGTATGGGCAAATTCCCCCCACATGATGCATACATGAACAGTGCACGAAAGGATCCTCTAAAATGCGCACTTTAATCCTTTCACTACACTTATTCTTTCACTGATGGTCATAGACCCTTTTCAGGCCAACAATACCTAACCGTGGTGCAATTGCGTAAGCGTAATGGTAATGGAGTTCGTAACTTTGAGGGTAATTTTAACAATCTTAGCAACATTCAATACGTTCCAAACTTGACAAGGGAAAACTTCAAGACCTTAGCTTCTTCCTTTTCATGTTTGAAAACCTTCAGATGTCGCTAAAATTGATAAAATCATCCTTAAAATTGCGATCTTCATTACCATTTCGCTTACGCAATAGCCTGGCTGGTCACTGAGTTAATATAGGATGACCAAGACGCGTGCGTGATGCCTACACAAGGTCCATAGACAATTGCCAGTTAGGTTAGTTGTAAAAACGATGTTACCTGTCCATCAATAATTTCTTGAATTAAATGACTTTTCTTGTGCCCGCTGACTGTCAGGTCTTTGTCGTACAAGTAGCAATTCTCGCAGAAATACACTTCACTACATTTTGTGCATTGGAATTTCAGCATCTGGAACCAAGGTTTCAAATTCATGAAAAGCTTTACACCAGCATCTCACTACATGGGCTAATTATCTATGGGCCCTGTAAATAACTTCATTGATCACACAGCATAAAAAATATGCAACTGTGAAGGCGATACAATGGGCGGCCTTATCGCTAAAAACAAACTCTAACAGACCTTCGGATGGACCTTTAGCAAGGTCAATAAACTGAGGACGTACCTGTATTAAATGTTTGTCACAATTAGCGCAAGCAACAGTGGCGGTACTCGTTCGCCTGCTATCCAGAACTCTTTGTGCAACTTGTAACCATCTAGTGCTACTGCAGTTGTGAGTGCCCCATTCAGCCACTGCCCGGGACGTAAGGCCTAGCATGCCAGCACTCTAAAATTAGAAAAAAAAGAATTAATTAATTTTAAAAAATATATATTCCACACATATCACACATGGTCAACTGATCCCAAACTAGGCATAGCCTGTACTATGGGTACCAGAGACTGGTATACATAATAGATATATATTTAACACAGAACAAACATCTGTGTTAATCACACAAATGTTTGTCCAGTGCGGGAATCGAACCCGCAACCTCTAGCTCAGAAGGCAGAGTTACTAGCAACTGAGCTATGAGGCCAGTCATAAGACCTTACCTTACCTTACCCTTTAGAACACTCAAAAAATCTGCTTAATGCTGACTGGCAGATGGTAGATAAACAAAAAAAAAATGTTACCTAGTTAGTTAAGTGATAAGGCTGAAATTATGAAGATGATTACCTTCTCAAAACAAGCATCCACATCATTCTGTAGATGACTGCAACTGCCCCCTAAGAAATTTGACAGAGCAGTGACGTGCGTCAATAATGAGGCAAGCCGCTTCGGAGAGACGCAGCCGTTGTGGTCCGCACTGCAGTTGGCTAGGGCGGCCCACTTGTCTGATGCTGGCTCCTCGCTCAAAACTATCAGGAGGGTCTTGGCTGCTAGAACTCTTATTGGCTCTTTTCTATGCCTGTAATACAAAATGGTAGAAAACTAAGCTAGGATATTAAAAAAAAGTGGATGGAAAAATTTAAATTACTAAGGTTCTGGAGTATGGTGTTTTCTAATTGGCCGCAAAAAGGAGATTAACCAAAATCCTAAAGGTGTTGTGTCTTACCGGTAAACTTGCGCCTGGACTAAATTGTCGGGAAAAGGTAGGAAATGAATTTAACATAACACCCAACAGTCACATACATAGTCCTGACTCCCCACTAGGATTACCTGTGTCGTGGGTATCAGAAACTTTGAGTACCATATTTGCAGAACATGCAAACATTTGTTCTGCAGCGGGAATCGAACCCGCATCCCCTGCGTCTCAGTCGGGCACTCGCCCGCTGCACCACCGAGGTCGTAGAGAATTTAAGATTTCAATAAATTCATTTCATTACATATTTTGTGAAGAGATTTATAATTTGGACCAAAATTGCAAATGAAATTTATGGCGAAGATGCATCTACTTTTTGGACCTTGCACTACTTTTTTTTTTTTAATATTAGGTATTATCTGCAATCGGCTCCATAATCAGATGTTGTGTATAGAGTGTGATTCCATTTAATCTAACACCGTATAGTTCAAGAAGTTATTCAGTTTCTCTGGTCTAGGTTTAGGATTTGCCATCTTTTTAGTCTCCTGACATTTTACCTATCTCCTGAATATTTGCGACTTTGTAAAAAAACTCTCATCAAACTTACTCATCATAAACATTCAGCAGCAAATTGATCATTAAATCAACAGCCAAGTCCACGTCCCCGGTAAAATGACCCTCCTTCTCCGCAGCAAAGTAAATATCAGCTAGCACAGCCTCTAACTCAGCCGTGTCAAGAGACAGGCTGCTTTCTGACAGGCTTAATTGGTGCCGGGCGAAGACACCTGAACTGAGACGGAGAGGTGGTACTGAAATGTAAAAAAAAACAATATTTGGAAGTGCCTTTGACTAAAACAATTAGACATCTATCTTGGAGGTCTGAGAGGATGTCTACCTTTATTATTATTATTATTAGCCGTATTTCCCTATTGTACTTTATTTTTTTTTTTCTATTTATTTAAGGGCTATCCATTGCTGGATAAAGGCCTCCTCCATCTCATGCCATCCTCCTCTGTCTCTTGCCCTTTGTGTCCATATTTTTCCAGCCACTGATTCAATGTCGTCTCTCCAGCGACGGACTGGCCGACCGCCTACCTTTAATAAAAAGAAATAGGCTCGAACCAAGTCTAAGCATACTTGAGTTGAGCCACTTTCTTTTAATTTCTAGAAGATATACATTTTTGTATAGGGACTCAAATAAATAAATAGCACCCAACAGTCACATGTATAGCCCTGATCCCACAAAAGGATGCTGTGTAGTGGGTATCCGAAACTGTGTACCATGATACCGCAACACCCAGACCGGGATCATTTAATTAAATAAAAAAGTTTTTATGGAGAGACTTGGAGTAATGAGAGAATACTATTTAAATAAATAAATAAATATTTCGGACATATTCACACGGTCAACTGATCCCAAACTAGGCATAGCCTGTATTATGGGTACCAGAGACTGATATATATAATAGATAAATATTTAACACCCAGACACAGAACAAACATCTGTGTTTATCACACAAATGTTTGTCCAGTGCGGGGATCGAACCCGCGACCTCTAGCGCAGAAGGCAGAGTTACTACCAACTGAGCTATGAGGCCAGTCAATTTATTTATTTATTGATTATAGATGTGTCTACATCTCACAGTGTCGAAATTGAAAGTCTATTGTCATTTCTGGTTCACTTTTTTGAGCACTGATTTATTAATTCGTAGCCAGTTGTCGAACTTGTTTTTTAATGCATTGACAGATGTAGCAGAAACAACATCTTCCGGTAACATGTTCCAGTTGTGGACTACTCTGTTGCTAAAGATATGGTATTAGATATGGGTGATGGGTGTTATTTATTTTTTTATGTTCCTGCCTTATTCCCTCACTACTGCCCACGCCACTCGCCAAGTGTGTGGCTGCAGGTTTAGATATCTAAATGGTTCAGATGCTACTTTCCGAGTAGATAAAGTTTAATACAACTTACCTTTCAGTTGTTTTTGTAAGGAAAAACTTTTAAACGCAACACGGTAAGCGCTGTACTTTATACCGTCGTAAGCTTTTAGAGATTCTATGATTTTAATAAACTCAGGGTGGTCATACTGCTCATCTCCAGTTGTTTCACTGTAAATAAAAAGTTTAAATTTTATTTCTGCTAAAACAAACTGTGCGGTTACGAACGGTGAAAGTTTTAACTCACTCAATATAGCACGGGTAACCAGCCTCATTTTCTATTTTTTTCCAAAGTTTTGATCCCATATTGTATTATTTATAATTGTTCATAGTTTCAATGTTGAGTTTAAAATCTGCATGTACTTTATTAAATCCAAAGTAGAAAGAAGTACAGTACACTACACACACACAGTTCATACAACCGTCACACAACAATTTTATTCAAAAAAAAGTGAAGTTTCTCGCGGTTGTCTGTCTCCACAGACTACTTGCCCAGTGCCACTCCACAGACACCACAGACACACATGTACAGTAGTCCGTCTCGAACGACGCTGCTCGTTCGTAGTTTCCTAGCCTAAGATTTTCGCTCTAACGTTACACGGTACACTGTTTCAACAATGGAAATTACAATTTTTCACGCTTTTCAATATCGTTGTATATACACACTATAATTATATTATTTTAATTTTTAATAATTCATCCCTAGATGAATAAATAAAATTAAAATAATCAAAACGTGTTGATGTCTAGAGACACCAACACAATCTTTTGATTTCCGAACGAAAATATCAGCATGTTTCAATAACAGCATCAGAAATAAAAAATATAAATATATGACCAATCCTGTTGCAGAACACTTTGTTTATTATCCATATCAGCCAATCAAGTGCTTCCGACCGAATAATACTTTTCCTGCCATTTTCTCTTTGTAAAGGAGACGCCATTTTGCAAGCGTCACTTGGCGGCGTGTTGGTATCCGCAATTTAAGCCGAAATACACTGAAAAACCGGACTATTGTATTGTTTTCGTGTACTATGTCGTATCAGTCTAGTGTAGCGCAGGACTCTTTAGCCGCGGCTCAACTGGAAATGTCGGGTAACCCCAATGCTTTGGCGCTGCGTCGGCCGTTCGACCCGGTGGCTCACGATTTGGAAGCAAGTTTTCGTTTGACGCGCTTCGCCGATCTCAAAGGAAGGAGTTGTAAGGTTCCTCAAGATGTTCTGGGAAAGCTCGTCGAGTCCCTTCAGCAGGACTACTCCCAGCAAGATGATCAGTTCATGCATGTGGCGATCCCGCGCATAGGGATCGGCTTGGATTGCTCGGTGACGCCACTCCGCCACGGAGGCCTCTGTTTAGTGCAAACTACCGACTTCTTCTATCCTCTCGTCGACGACCCTTACATGATGGGCAAGATCGCTTGCGCCAACGTACTCAGCGACCTATACGCAATGGGTGTAACGGAATGCGACAACATGCTGATGCTGCTGGGCGTCTCGACCAAAATGACTGAAAAAGAACGCGATGTCGTAATCCCCCTCATCATGAGAGGATTCAAGGACTCTGCTTTGGAAGCCGGTACGTCTGTCACCGGCGGTCAGACCGTCATCAACCCCTGGTGCACTATCGGAGGGGTCGCCACCACCATATGCCAGCCTAATGAATACATCGTACCGGACAATGCAGTGATGGGTGATGTGCTTGTCCTGACCAAACCCTTGGGCACTCAGGTGGCAGTGAACGCTCACCAGTGGCTGGACCAGCCTGAGCGCTGGAGCCGCATCAAGCTAGTGGTCTCTGAAGAGGATGTCCGTAAAGCTTACCATCGGGCAATGGACTCCATGAGCAGACTAAACCGGATTGCTGCTCGTCTGATGCACAAATATAATGCTCATGGCTCCACTGATGTCACTGGATTTGGACTTCTTGGGCATGCTCAGAACCTGGCTTCACATCAGAAGAATGAAGTGTCATTTGTAATCCACAACCTTCCGGTTATAGCTAAGATGGCTGCAGTGGCCAAGGCTTGTGGAAACATGTTCCAACTGCTTCAAGGTCATGCTCCTGAAACATCCGGTGGACTTCTGATTTGCTTGCCTCGTGAGCAGGCTGCTGCTTACTGCAAGGACATTGAGAAGCAGGAGGGCTACCAGGCCTGGATCATCGGGATTGTGGAGAAGGGTAACCGCACCGCTCGCATTATTGACAAGCCCCGAGTCATTGAAGTTCCAGCCAAGGATTAAATCAATTTATATTTTTGACACATTTAAAAATTATATTTGACATTTAAGAGCTGGATAAATCTTAGGAATATTTCATTTGGTTTTAAGTTTTCAAGACTTAATATAAAACAACAAAAGTTTGTCTTGATCTTTTTTACACATCTTTGATGCAATATTGTTGTAATTTAAGATAACGGTACTTGCATGGAAGTTGACTACAATGTAAGTAGATCAATTATGAAAGCCTCGTCCTCACAATATAAAAAAATATAGGTACTTAGTTCTGTACAAGTGAAGCGATCAAAATCTATGCCAGTACCTATGTAATTTTAAGACTATTATTGTATATGAAAGCTTCTAGGTAACTGGATTCTAGTGACTTGGTGTTTATAGTAGTTAAGTTAACCCTTCTGAAACATAAGGATAATTCCATTAGGTATTGAACCTAACATTATCTGCAGCTTCAAAGTTTCTGCATATTGTGAACTAAGTATAATTAATATTAGAATAAAGTTATTTTTCAGTCAATATATTGTAGTTTTATTTTACTAATAATAATCTCTTATATCATTGTCACCTCAAGTTAACTAGTGTTCGAAGCTAGAAAGCAAAGATTCTTAATACAGATTCAATCTAAGTTAGCTAGGTATCAAATCTCTAGGTAGAATGGTTTTTTTTTATACAACTAAGGTAGCAAACAAGCATATGGCCCACCTGTTGGTAAGTGGGTACCGTAGCCTATGTACGCTTGCAATACCAGAGGCATCACGCACGCGTTGCCGACCCCTTAAAAAGTTCAAAACGCCCTTTTTAAAGAACCCCGTACTGTAGTCCTTAGGAATAGAATAGAATAATCGTTTAGTCATGATTGTACAAGATAGGTTTTGTAAACTTTGCCCACACTTCCTACTGCCTATGTTCCTAGAAGCTAGAGTTCTAATTCTAATTAGAAATTGGCTTTATCCCCGACTGTAATCCTATGGTATTCTCATATCCCTGAAGGTGCTTAGGTAATGTCCAAACATTAAACTTGGTACATCCCACATTTTGCAGTACCAAGAGCAAGCATTCCAGTTAATCACAATGAAACAACCATATTAATTATTCTTACTGTAAATAACTTTTATTCACCAGTGATCCTAGAGAAGACATGACACAACACCACCATCATTCTATAAGCATACAATTACAAGTACATTTATCTACTGATGATTTAGTCTTGTTTTTGCTTGTGTAGCAAAAACATGTGCGCCCACTTACTGCATAAGAACAGCGATTATATTCAACTACCATGTTTTAGCAAATAAACTGATTTCATTTCATTTCAAGAATATGTATTGATTTGACCCCTCTATTTGTATGAAAATAAAACATCAAATTACCTACAAAGTCAGATGAAACTCTTTCAAATAGTTCTATTGCAGTTAGTATTGTTAATGAAATGCAAATAGTAGGTAAGTACAGAATTTAAGAGTTCAGTAAGGCATTGTGCATTTGAACCATTTCAACTAATCAAATTTTATTATGAAAAAAATGCTCTCATAAATAATAGATTTGTAAGGTTTCTGACAGTGCTTAGACAGCAACTTTAGAATAATATGTTTATCGGATCAGAAAGCCATTGTTAATGATTCATTACTACTAACTACTGAGCAGTGAGTAAATTATCTTATTTGTTTAAAGGGTCATATAATAAATTCTATATGTATTCACGACAATCTACTTTTTGACAAATACTAATCAACTGAACACAAGTTAGTGATGAAATGCAACAAAAAACGATTGGACATGCATTATGAAATAAATTAGTGCTTCAGTAGACTTAATGTGCTTGGATTTAGGTGTGTAACTTAGTGTATACACTTACACTTCTTTCCTAAACTTACCTATTTTTGGAGTTTATCATCACGATAACGATAAGTTATACTTTCAATAGTCTACCAATAATGTGGTGATGCAAATTAGTTAAACTTACATATATTACATATAACCATTCAGAAGAAATCGGATTATTCTGAATGAATCTTAACAAAATGGAATGAATACAAATCAAATAAAAAGAAATCTAAAATCATTACATATAAAGTTCAACATTATACAAGTTCCATTTCAAAGATCTCAGCGGCATGGCACTTTTGCTTTCCCAATAATTATTATGAAACTAAAGTGTTTCGATTTGATCTATACATTATGTATACTGTGAGATGCAGGAGCAAAACCATTCACTTTGCCATTCCATTTTATTTATACTATCGGCCTCACAAATAAATGGAATAACAGCTCTGTGACTTGTACAATTTACCACAACTAAAACCATCTTTAGCTTTCATTGCAAAAGGCAAAGTCCTACTCCACGGCTGTTCACCATTTTATTTGTAAGTGCCAATAACTCAAGCGTATATTATTTATTCATATTATCCTATGACTGAATTGTTTTAATTAAGTGGGGTAATAATGCAAGGCCTCTTGCGGGGCCGTTCCTCTCCGTTCTGTTCCAAATGGCTCTGGTCACGCTTCTTTGGTGAGTTGTTCTGGAAATTAAAATAATTCTATACTATTATCTATATTAATACTTAACATAAGCTGGTGAGCATTTATCATAGAGAATGTGGTGAGAGGGTAAGAAGAGGTGTGTTAGGTTCTTAGCTATTTGAAATCTGCAGTTTGGTGAACCTAATGGGTATCATTTAATCTTTGTACAAGAGAGAAAGAAACTCACACTAATATTTTAAATGCAAAAGTAGCTCTTCCTGTTCATAACCTTTTCGTGACTGAACCTATTTTTTAAACCCTGAGAACATAGGCTACTATTTTACCAAATCTCAATTAATTCTTCTTTTAAATACTAAAATTATACTATCATTCCAGTAAATAATGTTTAAAATGGTAGATACCTTTTTCTCCCACTGCTGGTGTAGATATCGGAGTAATATGTTTGTTTTTTCTGTGACTATTACTGTAAACAAAAACATTATTTATTAGGAACACATCTAAGATCAAACTTGCAAGAACCTACGAGAGATTTTCGATAACAACATACAACTACACAATTTGAAGTTCAACAAGTCAGAAACAACAACAGAAGACAACTTGATGACTGGAAAGATCACAACCTACAAATGTAATAGTAATTAAACCTTGTTATGTATACTCAACTCTGCTCCGAAGGTATGTCTTCAGTGGGTAAGTATATCGACGGTCTTTTCGAACAGTTTCGGATCCCATGGTCTGTGTTGAACAGTGAGAAGTTGTGCTCGTCGTACGACGGCAAATCCTTCATAAACTCTACCACCGACTGCAAGAAACCGACTATATCATTATCGAGCCTTCAGCAACGAAGGACTCCGAACCGTCTTTGTAGATCAGTAGAACGCATTTTTATTTAGTGTAATAAAAATTTATAACCATTTCAACACTAAAATTACATACCATTGTTACTGCTAGGCAGGAATACCGAGTAGGATCAACTTAGTAAACCGTCTTAGAGAAAACGTACAAAAATAAACCTCGAACGTAGATAGATCCACGGATTCCACGGGTCGCAAAAAGCAACCAACTAAACCATTTTTTCTTTACCAGAAGACACCATTCACCATTCCCAATTCCCAACACGGAGCTGAGTTTGATTGATTGATAAACATGACAGTGACAACTAATAGAAGATGACACGATTTAGTTTTTACTATTGTAGCACCATGTCTTTTGGCATAATTTTGAGGGTATAAATTGCTGTCAATCAGTCAACCGGATGTGGCTTTTATCTTTGACAGGATGGCGGGAAATTACCTTTGAATTAGAAAATCATGTTACGAGGAGGGTGTGTAAGTTGCACATTGCACAATATTGTGAACATTGTGAAAATCTGGTTTTTTTTTCAACTTTTCAAGTAAAAAAATATGTCTAGCTTAGTAAATTCTAATTATAATCGGACTTACAATCCCAGTGGAAGGCAAAACGCCCTTTCAGATATAAAAAGATTACTTACATCTCGAGACACTGCGGCTCAAAGCAAAGCTTGTGGGTATCTAATCGAAGTTGTAAGCCGTTACAAAAATAACTCGGAGGAAAGAGCGCGCATGGTTGAATATTTACTGGACAATGATATCACTGTGTTTCTTTGCGAGGCCACCTCCAATTTGGACTTTTCACTTTTTAGGTAAGTCATTTTACTGATTTATTACACCTTACTACCTACTATCGTTGGTACAGCAATTAACGGGTTAGTACGGATATACCTTCTTATAAGTAGATTACCAACATGTCTCACAGATCGATTACCTACAGTATTAGGTATGAATTTATATGTACCTATAGGTATTTATGCTCATGACTTCTATACATCTCAGACCCCCACGCGATCAGCATCAACATTATTCAGAGGCATGTCCGATCATTTGGCACATGCGCAAATTTTGCAGTAGTGAGTATTACTTATGTGACGTTTTGCGACCATTGTACAAAGTGCGCTTCGGAAATCGCGTCTACCAAATTGTATCCCCCTAAGGGGGTGCAGCGGCCCTTATAAATATAACTTCACGCGAAAAGTCGCGTGGGATACCACTAGCCATAATCCTTTTTTAGGTAATTTATGACTGTACTTAAAAATAAACCTGCCCCTATGGGGGTGTAGGGACGTCTATGAATACCTATAAATTTACGCAAGAAGGTTTATTACTTCTCAGGTCAATAATAAACTCCCTACGCCTGCTATGGCGCTCGCGACGATTCTTCTCAGAGGAACACGCGGCACATTCTATGACAGCCGTGCTCAGAGCCTTGTCACACTACGCGGCCAGCGGGCCTGTCGCTGCCGTTGACGCTTGCATGCATTTCCTATGCGATCTGCTAAACGGGTGAGACCTTTTTATCGTCGTTACCATTTCTTGGACCCTGGGGAGCTTCTAACTGAACTGCACCCATAGCCATGTAATATTTTCGTAGGCATCAATTCCATCGACAGTTTCGAACCATAGAATCATTTTCACGAAATAAGTCTCTCAGGTTACCTAGGTTAGGGCGTGTAGTCTTTGTCAGTTCTTACCACCGTCTACCTCCGCGAGACAACCTTGGTGTAGTGTAGGTTATCGGAATTTCGTCATAGGTACTTACTATGTATACTTAGTACCTACTACAATTTTTATGAGATGCCTCGGCACTTCTATCCGATAGTGATATTTATCTAGAGCTGTTACAATAATTCATCATCATCATCAACAACCTATGGAAGTCCACTGCTGGACATAGGCCTCACCCAAAGAGTTCCACGACGAACGGTCTTGTGCCCTTTTCATCCATTGACTTCCCGCAACCTTTACAAAGTCATCGGTCCATCGGTTGGGGGGCCTTCCAACACTGCGTCGCCCGGTTCGGTGTCGCCATTCGAGAACCTTTACTCCCCAACGGTTATCGGTTCTGCGAGCTATATGGCCTGCCCACTGCCACTTCAACTTGCTAATTAGAGCTATGTCGGTGATCTTGGTTCTTCTACGGATTTCCTGATTTTGGATCTTATCAAGGAGTGAAACTCCGAGCATAGCTCTCTCCATAGCCCGTTGCGCGACATTGAGCTTGTGTATGAGGCTTATTGTTAACGACCAAGTCTCAGTGCCATAAGTCATCACTGGCAACACGCACTGATTGTAGACTTTCGTCTTGAGGCTCTGCAACAAAAGGCTTACAACAATTACTTATGTATAATTTTTGTTATATTGTGGTATCTTGTACCTATATATATATAATAGTTTGGAAAATAACTAAAAGTGATAGGTAACTAGTAAAATAAAACCCGATAGTACAAATAGAGAAGTTTTGGCAACCAAACCTAGAAATAGACAAGAAAACACAACTTTGTTATTTTTTGACGATCTTTTACAACTATATTAATAATCGCTTTGCTTGAGTATCTTTTCAGGATTTCTTTCGTGAAAAGAACTAAATCTTCGATTACAATAGACCACGTATCATCATCATCACTTCAGCCTTAGTAATTCCACTGCTAAACAATATAGGTATCCCTTAAAGATTGCCAGAGCGACCGATCTAGTGGGCCTGCTCCCAACAACCCCCGGCAAACTTTACTAGGTCGTCTTTCAATTCCAGGATAAACGTCCACAATACAACTCCGCCTCTGTCCCACCAAAGCGCTTACAGCGCTGTCCAGCTGCTCGCCTGTCTCAGCTCGCTAGCTGTGCAGATCCACACCAACCATAACAGCATTCTCTCAAGCGCTTTAGTGCTGGATGCCCTGATCTCTTATCAGCCGGAGAGTTTGACTGTAAAAGGTAAGTGTCACTTTGAACTTTTTGGACTTGCCTCTGTCTAGGTACTCCCTCAGTTCTACATACCTACCTATCTGCGTTTTTCTAGAGATAACAATCATACCTAATCCCCTCTGACTTTTCATACTAATTAACTGTTGCGATTGATTTTTTCAACTTTTATTTCTTTCTCTTCACCATCAATTGTTTCCTCGTGGTCAATATGGTTCAATAGTACCGGAAATGGATTGATCCAGTGGTATCATTTGTTCCTTATCAAAGACAAAATTGAATGACTCGAAAAAAAAGGATATTTACAAAGAGGTAGGTATAGTTATAGTTTCTGACGCTTAGTACCCTAGCCTCGGTTTACTCCTTATAAACTTGTTCCCTAGAACATCGGGCGGACAAAAATTACGGGAAAATGTCCAGTTATCTCAATCTAAAATTTTCAAACGCTGTAGCGAATATCTCTAAATAATTTAGTAGCTGTTCTTGTAGTGCCTCAAACCACATCTCTAATTTAGGTGTAACGGCCACCGCCTTGGTGGAAGTTGTGAAGAAATGGTTTGAATTACTGATGGGTGCGCTAAACCACTCCATGCTGGTCGGTGATAGCGGGGCTTCGGGAATGCTCTACATCGTGATGTGTCAACTTGGCATAAGTTCATTGAGGTGGGTTCCCTGTATTTCGAATCTATGTAGGTAGGTAAATCTAACACCCCTTTTCAAATCCTTAGCATATAATAGAAGCAGGAGGACTGATGGAGTGATGGTTGTCCCCACCTACCGATCCACAGGTCGTGGGCTCGAATCCCGGTCGTGCACCAATGGATTTTCCATTCGGAAAATGTATGTGCGCTATACTAGTACTTTCAAACGGTGAAGGAAAACATCGCGAGGATGTCCTAGAATCTTAATTCGAAGACTGTGATATGTGCACAAAAGGAGCCTCTTTGGTGCGCTTTAATGCTTTCACTACACTGATTTTGTGACCGACGGTCATAGGCCCTTACAGGGTCATCATACCTCAACCTGGTGACTGATAACTTTTTTATAATTAAGAAGATAGCGTTCTCGTTTTTAGAATTTTTTATTCCCTTTTAGCTTCACAAAATTATTGTACCAAGGCGAACAAAAGGTTGACTTCGTCCAATCGATCCTATCAGACGAGCAAGAGATGAATGCGCTCAAACAATGCGCAGGCGTCATGGCCAGTGCTATACAAATAGTGATCTCTGATCTTGTTGCGTTCACAAAGGTAGGTACTAGACGGGTACCTAACATCACAATCTTTTTTTTTTTTTTTTTTTTTTTTTTATTGATAATGGTAAGGCGTTTGGCCACCAACTCACTTTTGCAAGTGAGATGTGGCCTAAGATGGAGCACGCTTTCCCAGAGTGAACTTATTGACCCTAGATTTAAAGACTCCTAGATTGAGATAATCCTTATGTAATTGTAAGAAACATTCGTTAATTCATTTCATTTATTCAATCACATTTTTTTTCACAAAATCATTGGTATATGAATGTTACTTAGAGTAAAATAAAAATATATTAAAAACATAGTAAATCAATCAAACACATCCCAACATCATAAGATAGATTGCATGCAGACTGATTAAAATTAGATTAAAATTTGGTGGTTAAAATTTCACGCTATCATTTTGTTCTTTTAGATAGTTTTATTGTATGGGATATTAAATACGTAATCAAATAACTCCCTGACTATTAACATTATGAATAATGTATAATTATAAAATGTTTGTTAAACTGTATAAAATATAATTGTATTATATATAAGTTCATTACTTTATTAGGGCTGCATTAGGAATAATTACATACACATTCGAATTGTCAATGTATCGCGTTGCGGTTGTAGCACCTCGTAGCCCATCCAAAAGACATCAACGCGACTGCGCCCTTAGTATTTTTATGTGAATTTCCAAAATTCAGGAATAGGGCAAGACATTTCTACACTTGGTATGTAATTAGCACCTTGGTACCAGGCTTCGTTACTGTTCTACGCATTACCTTTTCGTAGCCGTGTTGGGATAGGGCGAGGTGTTCCGAATTTCGATCCCAACTCGTGCGTTTGAACAAATAACATCCTACAAATATAAATGCGAACGCTTGTAAGGAATTTTGGATGATAAAGATTCATGGATGTTATATTTGGATATATAGAGTTCTTTACCTTTTTATCAAAGTACCACATGAAGCCGCGGGCGCAAGCTGATCAATAAAAATTCTCGAATTTTCAGGAACACCAAAACCAAATAGCCACTGATGAATATGGACTATTTCTAAAACTCCTTCTTAACTTCTTCTACGAGAGAAGCAGTGCAGGGGTGTTGCCAGATTTCTGTGACATGCTGTTCCATAGTGGCTACCTGATCATGCTGCCGCAATCTCAGATCATGAGGTAACCACCTGTCGTGTACTGGGAGTACCCTGACTTCCTTAGGTCGGGGATTCGAATTCAAAAATAGGTTTAAAATATAGTGCTTGACGACGGCGAGTACGTATTGTATTGTGTTGCATTGCGCTGCGATGCGTTACGTTGCCTTGCGATGCGTTCGTTGCGTTGCTTGGCATTGCGTTGCGTTGCGTTGCGTGGCGTTACGTTGCATTGACAGCGGACTTGATGATGGAGTTGGAAGGTGGAAAACGAAATTATGAGTTTCGAATAATTATAGTAGGTATAGTATGATTAAATTTCATTTTGGTCAAATCGTTCATAATATGTGTGTTTGTAAATAACTGTACATAAAGATATTTTCAGGAATGATACTTCAATTCGTAAAGCAAGCACTTTAGTACTCGGCGAAGTCCTGAAAGTGCTAGCTGATAAATACCTCAATGTGGATAACACTTTCTCGCAAGGTACTTGCGCTAACGATATTCATGTAAGTACTAATTCCTTAGCTACTCCATCATTATCAGCCTGTAGAAATCCACTGCTGGACATGTCCAGCCTCCCCTTTCTGATCATTTTTAATTATTGATCCAAAAATGTCCGCTACGCCACGAGTTCGTCACTTATTTCAGATGGGATTGGTCGAGTTGCAATACGGCATAGAGGAGCCGCAGTCCATCGGGGCACAGTTGCAGAAAGGACAGCCTTACAGTCTACTCATCTACATATACTTCTACTGTCAGTCTTCAGAAAAGTACGAACTACCTCGATATTTGGAAACTTTTGACAGATTTTTATATGTAGTTAGTGCTTTTTATATAACATGATATGTAAACTATCCCGAAAGGGACTATTATGAATCACCCTGTAGTGATAACAATACTAAAATTTTATAATATCCCACAAATTTTCTACACCGGTGGGACTTGTACCCGCTAAGCACTAACCGCTGCGCCACCGAGTCATTACGAGTCTGGCCGAAATTTTTTGGGATGATCACTAGGCTCAATTCAAGGGAAACAATGACAAAAGTTAGTTTAGATCATTTGTCAAAAATGAGTGACGAGAGGTATTGCATTCCTTATTAAAATGGTTATTGGTTACGAGTTGCTGACGAGAGAAAAAGTTTAAGTTCAAGTCTCATTATGGGTTCGATTTTTTTTAGAGGTATTGATTTATCCTACTTATATTAAAAATGAAAAAGTTTGTGAGGATGTTTAGATGTTTGTTGTTCAATCACACCGTAACAGCTCATCCGGTTGCGTTGAAAGGAGCCATTTCATTCTGGGCCTGGTCCATGTACACTACATAGAAAAATTAGGAAAAAATAGGAGATTACAAGAAAAATACAATTTCATTAATTTGAAGACAAATGCAATGGTACAAGAATAGTTCTTCTGGTAAGTTTTTTACTATGTGAACACTATTTGAAGGCCGCCATGTTGGTTTATAATTGGCGTTTGACATGATATTGACATATTTTTCATGTCATGTTGTTTGATTCGATGTTTTTGTTTTGTCAGATAAATGTAGGTTGTC
Organism: Anticlea derivata; assembly: GCA_947579855.1. Lineage (NCBI taxonomy): Eukaryota > Metazoa > Arthropoda > Insecta > Lepidoptera > Geometridae > Anticlea > Anticlea derivata. The sequence continues at coordinate 9,027,083 of OX388274.1, read as the reverse complement.
AAAATGACATTTCACGCACGTCCATCCGCCATATATTTGTAGCGCAGTGTGTTGCTCTTTGTTGAAGAAAATCTTAATGTACCTTAGAACGAAGTCAATTTAAATAAAATAACCAATTAAATACGTTTACTTTATTGCTTAGCCATATTTTAGAATAGTGTACATAGTGCAGGCCCAGGCTCCATATATTGATGAAATCTCTCTCTCTTTTGGAATAGATAAAGTTCTATAAATAGAATACCATAAAGACTACTTTTTATGTAGGTACTACGCGAACGAAGCCGCGGACAGAAGCTAGTATTATAATTTTTTTTTCTTTGGAAACTTCTTGTACCCGTAGAGCCAGTAGTTCTAATAGGCAAAGGAACAAGCGTGGTGAAAGGATTGAAGTGAGTAATTTTTTAGCCCTGCTGAAACTACCGCCCCGCTACTGCCCTTCTTGGTGGAACATATCCTGAAGCTTCCACGCTCCTTCAAGCCTCCGCCCTACATCATCAAAGCTTTGTGGCTTGTGTTTGCGGTAATTAGTTTTATATTAATTACTCGTATCATAGATAATTATTTAGCTGGCTCTCAAAAGGTCCAAAGGCGCGTTTGTTGCATGATTCTTCTAGGCTTGGGAGCGAGGAACAGGCGTAGCTGCATCTAGCTTTTAAGCCGTTCCATAGTGATCCTAGTGATTTTATTGAAATAAACTCTCAAAATGTGTCAAAATTTTCATCAGGCAAGCAAATAATGGTCATTCTATCCCCACTCTATCAAATTCTTTTAGTGTGAACAGACGTATAGAATTCTTTCGTAGTTTTTTCTGCGTTCACAAAGAAAGAAAGAATGAAAACGCATGAGAATGAATGCTCTTGTTCTAAGCTTTAACTCTATGTTCGTTTGATTTAAACCGACCTTGAGAGATCTCGCTCCGCTCGCTCGATCAATCATTGACGATGTGTTTCTAGATGTCAACAATATCGAACGGCTCACTAAAGTCCCTAGACGAGAGAGTTTACTTAGAAAAGTCGACGGACCGACTGGTGGGTATGCTGCATCCGGAACCCGCTGTCTACTACACCCACAACCCGGCCATACTGCTGTGGGCTTTTACTTCGCAGAGGATCTCTAATCATGTCAGGTTCCATGTGGTGAGTTTTGTATACATTTTTGAGCAAATTTGACCTGAGTCTACATTCGTAGTAACTTGGCTAGAAAACGATGTCTTTGTGTAGGTAGTAAAGGGTATATTAGACTGGAACAGATAGCTGTGAATTTCATAATGATCCAGTTTGTGAAAAAAAATATTGTAAATGGTTTTTTGCGACGAAGCGGAGGTTTGACATGAAAATGATATGTGATCTGGATAACAAAAAGGCATGTTTTTTATGTACGACGCGTGTTTAGCTGCATGATTCAGCTAGTCTTATCCCATTAGACTGGCCTCATAGCTCAGTTGGTAGTAACTCTGCCTTCTGCGCTAGAGGTCACGGGTTCGATTCCCGCACAGGACAAACATTTGTGACTAACACAGATGTTTGTTCTGTGTCTGGTTGTTAAATATAGATCTTTTATATGTATATCGGTCTCTGGTACCCATAGTACAGGCTATGCCTAGTTTGGGATCAGTTGACCGGGTATGATATGTCCGGAGTATATAAAAAAAAATCCTACAACCCTACTTCCTCCTACTAATATTATAAATGCGAGAGTCACCTAGTTTATAAGACTTTTCAAAGTGATCCTGGTGATTCAGATCATAGTTACCACTTAGCTGCGTAACGGCTGTACGGATTTTCATGGGAACCGCATGGTATTAACTCCAGGAACATAGGCTATCTTCTCGATTTTAACAAGACAACTCTAAGTTTTTATGAGACACATAAAAACTTAGACTTGAAGTCTTGTTAAAATCGAGAGGCATCTTTAGTTGTTGCATAAACGTACTTTAGCGTTAAAGTGTGCTCCAACCTTACACTATCTCGATGCTAAGTTAGAGAAGACAGGACCCTACTATAGCGGTGCTCTATCTGTGACAACAGTCACAAAACGCCAGTTTTTTTTCGTATTTAGCTGTTACGGTGGTTTGGCCTTGCATTATTTATTTATTTGCAAACCACTTATTACAGGAACAAATACAAATACAAATCATTTATTGGTAACTCCATAGTTAGAAGTCGTGTTTATAGTGAACATAGGCTATTAACTTTATACTCCAGGCACATAGACTAATTCTTTTTCAAAGTGAATCCACGGGTTTGCTAGTCTGAAAACATACAACATTTCAGATATCTCAATGGCTCAGCTTCGAAGACTCTCTACCAACAGAGCTTACAACCGAGCCAACAGTATGGCAGATACTTCTAAACATTCTAGTGCATTCCCCCGTCAAAACTATCGTTCTGAACTGTTTGGAGGCGCTCCACATGTGTTTGGAAGGAGCTGATGAGGAGGTGAAAGAGGAATTTACGATGCTAGTTTGGGGGATGCTTCCTAATGTTCTTTCTAAAGCACTCATTGACGATTCCGATACTCAAATGGGTTAGTGCTTGCTTGCCGTGTCACTGATTCTTTCTTGGTCACTGCAGTAACTAGAATTTATGGATGTACCTGTATTCAATATCAGCATCATGATAAGCCTGTAGAAGTCCACTGCTGGACACAGGCCTCCCAAAGAGTTCCACGACGAACGGTCTTCGGCCTGTTCCATCCATCGACTTTCCGCAACCTTCACAATGTCATCGGTCCATCGGGTGGGGGGCTTTCCAACACTGCATCCGTCGCCCGGTTTGTTGTCGCCATTCGAGAAGCTTTCCACTACAGATTAGAAGTGGCTCTTTAGCTTAGTAGGTTAGAGCATAAAGGGGAAGGTTGCATATTCGAATCCCGTCTGAGTCGAAAACTTTTGAGATATTATAAAAATCCAATGCATAATTTTCAGATTCTAACATCTGCTATCTCCTAGAGCTAGCCACAACGCTCCTGCCCCTATCATTGGACCCAAGTTTATGTTCTAAAACAGCTGTACTAATAGCAGTGATATTCTCAAAGAAGGAAGCAGAAGAAGCGAAAGAGAATAGGAGTCATTTCGAATACGTGTGCCTGAAACTCAGCTTGTATCTACTGGGGCTTGCTAACAGTCAGAATGATAACAGGGGTGAGAATTTTTCTGTCATAAGGACCTCTGTACCATCAAGCCGTGTTCATGCGTTTTGGCCGGTTTGGCCACACTCGCACAGTCGCACTGAAAAGGATAGTTGCCTACCTACTTTATCTCTTTCTTTTTGCTTGTGTATTTGTTTTGTTCTTTATGTAATTTTTGTTTGTTCTTATACTATTTTTCTACTGTGTGTGTGTGTGTGTCAAATAAATAAACTCTTATTCTTATAAGACGTGCGATATTTCATCTAAATGTATTTCAAAATTTTGAGTTTGATATATTTTAAGGGCGTACGATATCGTAAGCTCCTTACAAGCCAAACTAAAAATTGACTTTTATCCAGTAGAGATAAGGATCATTTTGAAATACAGTAAGATGACATATCGCACCTCGTATACACGGCGGCGGCGTCAAGGTGATTCTTATTATGTATACTATCCCGGAAGGGGCTTATTCTACACCCAATCCGTCTTCCTACTATTATAAATGCGAAAGTTTGTGAGGATGTCTGGATGTTTGTTGTTCAATCACGGCTAAACGGCCGAACCTATTTGGATGAAATTTGGTACAGAGATAGATTATAGTCTGGAATAGCATATAGGCGAAGCCGTGGGCGGAAGCTAGTTAGCAATAAACTTCTCGTACGTTTAAAAGTGCGAAAGTTTGTGAGGATGTTTGAATGTTTGGATGTTGTTTAATCACGCCGTTACGGCTCCACTGATTTAGATGAAACTTGGAATAGATAGAGTTCTTTTAGTATATAGGCATTTTATGCAAGTACCACACAAGCTGAAAGCAGAAGCTGTGAGCAGAAGCTATTTAGTTATAATAAAGACGGTAAAAAGATCAAAAACAGTTGATTTAAAAAGTTCCGGAATGAAATTTGGTTTTGTTTTAGAATAAGAAGTTTTTATCAAAGATATCGGGATAGTATACTATTTAGTTACGGAACACGTTGTCTGAGCTCATATCTTCGGCTCGTAGTAGAGTGTGAGTGGAGTGAACGAAGTTACTTTCGTATTATGAGTGTAAAGTCGACATTCATTTATTTTCAACTAAAACACACATATTTGCACAACATTTTACAATAAACATTGAAAAGAACGAAAAAACGAGTAAAAGTAACTTAAAGCAAAAATTTTGTGATGTGTGCTGCAACAGCAAAATGGCCTCGGCTCAGCATTATGACTACTGTTTTTGCAGCAGACGCCTCATCATCAACATCATTTCAGCCGTACGACGTCCACTGCTGAACATGGCCTCCCCCACAGACAGAGCAAATTCCTTATCATGTGGGGGGATTTGCCCATACTCACAACGCAGGGCATGCGGCTTGGTGAGCGCAGTTAGAGCTATCGTTGTTAAAATGAGGGACGCTGCTGCCCATCCCCTAGATTTTTTCCCTTAGTCACCTCTTACGACATCCGCGCATAGGTAGATATGGAGGGGTCTATTCTTCAGCCGGGGCCACCACGGCCAGACGCAGACGCCTACGCAGTCATTAAACCCTATGAAGTGAAGGTGAAGTGTGAAGTGTTATTTCAGTTCTGCTTACGTACATAAATCGGCCGATGTTTCTGCCAAGCGTGCTGTCAGCCACCAACAGTGTGGACGAAAGAGTCGCGTGCGCAGCATTGCAACTACTCTCCTACGTGGTGCATTACTTCACGAGATATGGCTATCAGGTACCGACCTAGAATACTAAGCGATAATTATCCCTTGTCAATTCTATTTCAAAACAATTCTATTACAAAACAAACCAACATTCAGGGCTGATCTTTTTTCCATGTATAGGTTGTCGAGGCACTGGTTCTTTCTTGGTCTTCCATCGAGGGACTAATCACTGTCAGTGAAAGAACTAGTGTGGTGAAAGGATTAAAGTGCGCCCCATTGAGTCTCTTTTTGTGCATGTCAAAATGTGTTCGTATTTTTAGGTTCTAGGATATGTCGAATTTCGTTTCGGAATGTATGAACATAGCTCTTTCATATGACACCCCACTTATGTACATATTTGTATTACTCTGTTTATAAACCCCCTTTTCGACCCCTATATCTTAGCGAACCCTCGGCCGATTTTACTTATATTATAACCAGTAAATTTTGATAGTACAACCTGTTGACATACTAAGGCTCGTATTCAGAGACACGACTCAAGTATAGATTTAATCACAGATCATCTGAACTCTATTTAAGTATTGAATCTCTTCTCAAACATAGCTTTTATTCAAGAACGGTACTTAAACTACTTTTAGCTGAATCGAGTTTCAAATCTGTACTCAAATGTTCTCGTTTACATTTTGATTTATTTTTAATTTTCGATTCGTTTTACGCAGATATTCAAACAGCCAGGGTGGAAATAGAACAGACCTATAAAGTGAAGTATAAATATGCATCAAAGTACGTGTAACGGAACGAAAATGTCATTTGATTAATGTCAAATCAAATCTAAACTCAAACACCGATTTTGTCTGATTGACGTTTCAGAATAAGCATTTACTCAGGTAAACTGTGATCATTGAATCTATACATAAGTACTGTTCAAGAATTAGAATCTCGCCTCAAATCGACATTTAAGTACAGATCAATGCTTGAGTCTTGTCTCTGAATACGAGCCTTAGTTACATGCAGGTCGGATTGACGGTTCGAAAGTTATGCTCTAACAAACAAACATACAAATATAAATGCCGATTCGTCTAAGTTGATTGAAGACCTTCGCTCGCTCAATCAAAAGGCCTCCTTTTGTTGTCTCAGCTTGAGCTGAAATTTGCTTTCATTGCAGCCCAAATCAATTCTCCAAATACAGACCCACCCTATAATCCAATCCCTCCGTCGAGACAGTCACAGTGAACGAGGCGCGTCTCTTCTACAACTGGTGTATATGGTTCTAAGCTCTGGGGTCAAAACACCACTGGCTTTGGCTTATGATATGGGGGAAACGCCGGCGGTTGAGCGGCAATGTAACGCGCTGCGGGCGTTGATGTTCAGAATTCAAATTATGCTGTGTTGTAGGGTAAGTTTATACAACGCGTTCCGTAACCAGTATGCTATCCCGAAAGGGGCTTATTCTGTCAACAAAAAGAAAAATTGTAGAGATTTTTTTTTATTTTTTTTTTATCATCTTTATAAGTAATTACTAAACATACGAGAAGTTTCGCATCAAGATCGCTACCTAAAACGGCTGATTCAATCCGGTTTATTATGAAACTGAGTTCACTGGGTTTAGACGAAGACTAACAAAACCCTGGTTTTTCGACGTGTCATTTTATACATTTGACATTATGATGATATAGCAACTGTATGGAATAATACGTCACAAAACCAGAGTTTAGTTAGTCCTCGTCTAAACCCAGTTTCTTAATAAGAGGGATTGAGTTTGAACTGATTTGTTCCCAAAACAACTGATTTTTACATGGAGTTTTTATAATGAAAAATGTCGAATTTCCAATAAATTTAAAAGAACAAACTTTATTACCAATTAGATAGATAGATAGAAAATTCTTTATTGCACATAAAATATAGCACAAACGCGAGCTTAATGCCAACAGAATAAGCCCCTTTCGGGATAGCATACATTTTATGAATCACCTTGTATATTCACCATCCAATGATACGAACTTTTCTGAAACCAGGAATCGAAAAACCAATCATCAGCGGGCTGGAAAACCCTCAGCTCAGTATTCAAACACGCGATTGTCTCCAAAAACGACACCCGGCTCGTCGCCACCTTGACCTCCCAACCCTGGACGCACACACTCATACAATTCCAGTTCACACAACACATCACACCTGAATTCCTTACCTTCTTACACTACTGGCTAACTCTCCTAAGAATCACTGTAAAGAAGTGTCAAGAAGAGAGGAAGATGAATATGTGTAGGCACAGTCTCGTGATCAAAACTATGAACTTCTTGAAGAAGAATCTGAAATTGGAGGGGTTGGATGATCTGAAAGATACTGGCGTCAAGATTCATGAAATTGTAAATGATATTCTTCGGGATTCTGGGTTGGTTGAAGTTATTCATGATTCCGGGGTTGTCATCTAATTTTGATTCATATTATTTATAAACACAGTTTTAAGATTAAATTTTGATTAAGCTACGTATGAATGCAGCCTAAGAAGAGACGCAGTGCGTTGGATTTCAATATATATATATTTGATGTCTACGTTTTGTGCGCTGCGTGTATGCGCTGCGTTCATTCGTTCGTTCATTTATTGAAGGTTCAATAAATGCATTATTATAAACTCTACCGACTGTGACCGATGTCCACATTTTCAAAACCGTTACATACATATGTAGTTTTATATAAAATGTTTGATTTTTATATTTATTGCAGAATTTCATTGTTACCGGTTACAAATTTGTAGGGTTCCAAAGTCCAACGAAGGACCTTTACCCTGTTATTATGAAACTTGGCTTAGACCAGGACTAACTAAACCTTGCTTTTGTGTCGTGTCATTTGACAACGTGATCAATGACACGTCACAAAACCAAGGTTTGGTTAGTCCTCGTCTAAACCCAGTTTCATAATCAGGGTTATAGTTTCGCCGTATCCGTCCGTCGGTCGTCTCTGCGATTTTGTCAGCCGTTCTTTTCACAGACAATTACTACTATCATGCTAAAATCTTGCTCGGAAATACATATGGGTATCGCCTATTAAGTTATGAAATAAAAACTTTGAGAATAGGTTTTTGGGGGATCATCTCTCTTTGAAGTATGGGATCGTCTCGTATGACGCTGATTTTCAGGAGATGCCTCTCTTGCACATCCCTATACGCCTCTGGCGTATTATCAATTACTACAAATAATTGCTTTAGTTTCTTGAATTATGTTGTAACAATACATGCAAACATTTACTTTCCCTTATCGATCGTCCAAAAATATACCGGAGCCACTTTCCATACTTTCCATAGGACGAGTGAAATGATATCGCCCAAGCCCATAAGTGCAACTCACGCCTTGAATAGGAATGAATAGGAAAGTACACAATAGATATTAATTTATTCATCGATGCAAATATCGCACCTTTTCTCATTTATATGCTCGATATGACGTAAATGGTGTTTTGTTGAAATGGTAGGGCGGGCTGACCTTTTTAAGGACAACAGTCACATACATCGTCCTGACACCAACACTAGAATTCCCTGTGTCGTGGGTATCAGAAAAGACGATTACCATGGTACCACAACACCAGACCCGATATAAATATTTGCAGATCATGCAAACATTTGTCCCGCAGCGGGAATCGAGCCGCTTGCATCTCAGACGGGCAATCGCCCGCTTCGCTACCGAGGTCATCAAAATAACTGAAAAAAATTGTCATACACGTAAACGGTTCAAATAGTTTTGTGTTCAACGCATTAGCAATGCTCCAGGTTTTGCTGATGTCATTAGGGGGCGGTAACCACTTACCATCAGGAGGGCCGTCAGCCTGTTTGCCTCCGTATAATATTTAAAAAAAAAACGAAATTGCGTATTTTTTAAGTATATCCAACCATGTTATCACTATTAGAGAGCAAGAAGCATCCCTAATAATTGATAAGGCTTTTACAAACAAGAAAAGTTTTACTTTCTCAAACTATAAGTCGGTTTTGTTTGTTTTTAAAACAACAATTTTTTAGTCGGTTTAAAGCCTGCACTCACTAGTTTTTAGTACCTAGTAAAAATCTAACAAAACATTACGAACATGTTCCCAACACCGCTTGAACCGAAGCTTTAACCGCGTAATTTCTTTTTAAAATATTAAATAGGCTAACATCTAACCATAATCTCACTTGATGTTAAGTGACGATGCGGTCTACGGTGTAGCACGTACAGCGCGCAGCGTGTAGCGTGTAGGTACAATTACATCTTACGGTCTAACCCCAACGCTATCTTTATAGGATGTATCAGAAAGCTGCGAGCCAATGACCCTTTGCGGTTCCGTAAGACCTGTTATGGATAATCCGAGGGTTTACATAACTGGAAGGTTAAGGGCACGGTTCAATGTCCTGTGCTGTAAGGGACCGGTTAAATGCAGCGGTTTTTTGAAGGATCTTTGCGCGTCTTTTTATCGCGTAGGTAAAGTTCAGTTTGTATTTTTTGTAGGACTTTCATATGTAAAATTTTCCGTGAGATTTTCTGATGCCTGGGCAGCAAGCTGGAAAACAGATCCCAAAAAATCAACTAATAAATAATAAGAGTTTTTTATTAATACCTACTTCAGAGTTCTCTTGTCTCTACCTCACTAATCATACTTTCAACGAGTATGTGAATCAATAGCAAAACTTTCGCTGCCATAACTTTAAACCATAGCCAGCAATGATTATGACACCCCTTACCACTGTTGGACCCGCGTCGCGGCGGCCAGTCGACCGGCGACCAGCGATCGTGCGACTGCTTCTAGCATTGCTGTGTTATATTGCAACTTTCGTACCGAGGATTATAGTGATGAGACCGTGATTTGTGATGATATCGAGGAATTTTTGTGCTGTTAAAATGAATGGTAAGGGATTTCAGTCAATACAAACTTTTTTTATGAATAAAAAAGTAAAGATTCTTCTTCTGTTCTGGATGATTTATACAGCGCCAGGTTGGCTTAGCATGAGGTACCGTGACTTTTGATCCATAGCTCGCAGGTTCAAACGAATTCTATGAGCGCATTAACACTTGCTCAGAAAAAGGTGAGGAAACCCAAAAAAAATAATCTGACGCTGTATAAAGTAAGAATAAGAAAATTTTTATTTTAAGCATTTAGCTACAAGAATTGCACTAAGCTAGTTAGGCCTCATTACATCTATATTGGCCGTGGTGGCCCCGGCTGAAGAATAGGCCCCTCCATATCTACCTATCCGCAGATGTCGTAAGAGGCGACTAAGGGAAAAAGCTAGGGGATGGGCAGCAGCGTCCCTCATTTTAACAATGATAGCTCTTACTGCGCTGGCCAATCCGCATGCCCGGCGTGGTGATTATGGGCAAATCCCCTCACATGATAAGGAGTTTGCTGTCTGTGGGGGAGGCCATGTTCAGCAGTGGACATCGAATGGCTGAAATGATGATGATGACATCTATATTACAAGCAATAATATCAATATAGTTGTTCCAAAACATAAACTACCTAAGGTGGACAAAAGCATTCTAGCCTCCTAACATTTTCAAAAAAAATTTTTTGGTCCTAAGAAAATTTAGATATCAAAGCATTTAGCATTATGTTAATGTTTATATTTTATTATAATAAGAAAATTTCAATGTATTATGTTAAGTTTTCGTTAGAATTATGTTTAATGACAAAGCCCTAGTTGATGATTTTAGTATGTAATCATACTGTGTACCTACGTATTTTAAACAAGACTTTCGTGCTACTATAAAAATCTTTGATTTCAAAGATGCAAAAGGCATACTAAACTGTAAAATAAACTATAAAATAGGTCCTAGATTTTAACCTCTTTCCGTTGGATTATACTGCTTAATTCACTTGAGCTGCACTTGAGGCGCAGTTTGGTGTGAGCAGGGTACCGTTGTTGGTCTGTTGAGTTTCGTTCCGGAAGCTGCCTTGTTCGACTTGTTCTCTCAAACGAGATCAGACTCATAAGTAGGGCTCTTTACTAGGTCTTTAGGAGTGTTTAGACGACGGTTGCGATCCGATTTTATAGGTACGGTGATCAAAATTGTATCGTAAGTAATCGCAACTGCTTTGCAACTGGATCGCGTTTGGCGTGGAGATATCTCTCGTAGGGTCGCCAAATAGTTACAAACATCATTCTTTACATTATCAGTAAGAGGATGAATTATTTGCAGTGGGCAGGCCATATAGCTCGCAGAACCGACAATCGTTGGGAGTAAAGTTTCTCGAATGGCGACCACGAATCAGGTGACGCAGTGTTGGAAGGCCCCCCACCCGATGTAACGTGTCCGCCGCGCCGCCCGCTTTGAGTCCCGCTGACGCCGAGTGTGAAGAATTTTATAAATGTACAACAATCCGCGATCCCACAAGTGGCAGATACACTGGTATATATACAAAAGTACTCTGTGATACACTGTTGGCCTTGCATTTAGTGAGGATGTTTTGACATTGTAAAAGATGCGGGAAGTCTGTGGATGGAGTGGACTGAAGACCATTTTTTTATTTTTTTTTTATTTTACTAGTACGGCAAAACCAATTACACTAATTAAAACCATTGGTTATGGAACTCTTTGGGGGAGGCCTATGTCTAGCAGTGGACTTTTACAGACTGATGATGATGACGAATTCGATAATACATAATATTGTGATTTGTCGTCGTGAGCACAGCGCCAGCGATGTTTGTATCCACGTGAAGTTGCATTTGCAACTCTGCCTTTTCCTAATAATACCAAGCCAAAAAGTCATAATGCTTAAATAACAAAAATGCATGCTATAGCAGTGCCGTTTGATGTGGCGAAGCCTGTTGATTTATTGAATCGGCTGAGAGCGTACAACTGAAATGCACACGGTGAATCGCAAATTGCTGTTTGCGTTCGGCATAAGCAAGTAACGGACTAGACTTGTGCAGAATTATAGAGCTCAATGAAGCTTCAACTTGTTTACTGTAAGCTCATTATCATATTGAAGCTGTTTATCATTATATCCATGTTAATGCCAGGCCTATTTTCACCCCTAACGGGGATTTTCTGGTAACTTGTCAATTCGAAAGTCATGCATTGGTTTATGAAAATGGCGATATCTCATACGTCCATATAAACGCTCTCCTTTAGGTACACAGCGTCGCCTGAGAATCTCTCTGAGAATTTGGCACTAGTGCCAATTTTTATAAATCTTACTAGAAAACTATAGGAAAACATGTCCGTACTGATTTTAATACAACATGCTCCGTAGCTGGTATACTATTCCCAAAAGGGGTATTTTCTGTCAACAAATCGAAAATTGTCGAACATTGAAGAATATAAATCAAATTTTTCAGTAGGTATATTTTTTTCAGATTTTTCCCGTAAGAACTGTTTTTGATCAGTTGTCATTGGTCAGAAGTTTGACATCAAAAGCTGAATAATTGAGTTTGAACAGATTTTCCCCGAAACAACTGAGTGTTTTTTCATTAAAAAAATATATTTTGAAATATTCGTAGAGTACGCTTTATTGCCTATTAGGTGTAGAATAAGCCCGGGAATTCGGGATAGTATACATATTATGAATCACTTTGATCAATATAGACTACATTATGCGCTAACATTATTGTTGTCATTTAACATTTAATTTTAATTTTATTGTGTACTTAGTTCGCAAGGAAAATAAAAACTTTCATTCATTCATTCATTCATTCATTCTAACGCTTGGTAACTAATGCTAGGATCTTTCTTGGATTCCGCGCTATCCTACACGCTTCAGTTGCGCGGTGTAGCGCGCGATGCAGGTTATGTAGCGCTCTTTGAGCGCGCAATCTTTTACATGTTCTTTCCTACGCGATAGCGTGCGCAATCAATCGCGCATTATAGCGGCTATAGTTCTTACGTTACTACGGGTTTTGACGACATCACTCAAAATACAGAGGTCTTTTCATCATTTTGTTAGAAAAGTAGAAAGCAAGTCGTGATCGATTATCCAGTTTCACTTTTATTGTTCTGCATAATTCTCCTGCTCATTATATTCAATCCATTGAAAACCGTAAATAAAATACGAAAATTAGTAGGTATACATTATACAAGGGTAGGTATTCATAATGTGAATACTCTTAACTGGCGTATACTAATTGAGCTTCAACGAGCTCTACATTACAAGGCAAACATTATTTACACTTCCTTTCAAAAATAGGAACTTCCAATGTCATTATTACTACCTACATAAAACCTGCTTCAGTTTCCGTCATTTTAATAATCTGTTTTCTATTAGGTACCTACCGAGAAAGCAAATGTTTCCGTAGTTATCATCCGCAGTTAAAAAGCTCTTATTTACCTAGTTACCTTAGTTATAGGTAAATTAGAGCTTTTTAACTGCGGATTACACTGGTTAGTAGCAAATAGCCAGTCTAATTCTAGCTCGAAATAGTAGGTACATATTCAGCAACGTGCTCCAAGTGTTTCACTTTCTTACAATGATAGTAATCTTTGCAGAAATATCTACAACACCATTTATGAGCGAATAATAATGAGTGAGATTTAAATCTTTAATTACTTGCCTACAACTTACTAGGTAGGTACCTTACTAGGTGTAGGTATTATTTCACTACTTTCTAGTAAAGTTTGACTAACGGCAATTTACGACTAGCTTTTTAACCGACTGATATGAGAGAAAAGTAAAGATTTCCCTCGAAAAAATACTGAAATTGATATGCAAATATTAATCTCTCGTAGAGCTTGGATGGGCCCGACTTAACCTCTTATTCACAATCAGTCAATCTTTTATCATCATCATCATTTTAGCCGTAAGACGTACACTGCTGAAAATAATCCTCCCATAGATTTCTAAAGATACCGATACAATCATTTTGAGGGATTTGCCGTCATTTGCCATACTCGTCACGCTGGGCATGCGGTGGCAAGCGCAGATAAAGCATTTTTTTAAATACGGAACTCTAACTTTATCGGCTAAATAAATATAGCCCTGTTCATTTCTAACACAAAACAAAAGATAGACGCGAGTTGAGGGTTATTTTATAACAAACGTCAAAAATAATTATCTTGATTGATTGCCTAACAAAAGTATTACTTATATACTTAAAAGGTGTTTCCAACTATGGTTAAAACTATTGTAACTTTTATAATTGAATAAAACATTTTGTATATGTATTTGTATTGATGTCAATGACACAGCCATTAAGATACATATAATTAGTCGTCCAATAATTTAAAATAATGATTTAAAATGTTACAAAACACGCTCAAGATCATCGCACCTTCTTGAAAAACATTCGCGTGTATAGTCTGTTTATTACAAAGATGCTAATCATAATGAATGAACATACACAGTTCTTTTATGTAAACTTTCTCTATGGAAAGTGTAGGGCTAATTTTGGCGTTGTTCGGTAACTTTATGGCTGACCGTTTGCAGAATAATGATTATGGTGCAACTCTAAATGGTGTAACTCATATGGGAACTGTGCGCTAACTTGTATGAAAATTGTGCGTTATGCATGCGCGTGACATGACATAATGATTTTATGACCCGTAATTATGTTTGACCGTAAACGCATGGGATTGCGTAGCATTGTATCAACTACATTAACAAACAACCAATAACAGCCAACAGTCACATACATAGTTCTAGCCCCACACTAGGATTCCCTGTATATCATCATCATCGTCAGCCTGGAGAAGTCCACTGCTGGACGTAGGCCTCCCCTAAAGAGTTCCACGACAAACGGTCTTGAGCCTTCTCCATCGACCGACTTCCCGCAACCTTCACAATGTCGTCGGTCCATCGGGTGGGGGGCCTTCCAACACTGCGTCGCCCGGTTCGTGGTCGCCATTCGAGAACCTTAACTCCCCAACGGTTATCGGTTCTGCGAGCTATATGGCCTGCCCACTGCCACTTCAACTTGCTAATTCTGAGAGCTATGTCGGTGACCTTGGTTCTTCTACGAATTTCCTCATTTCGGATCTTATCACGTAGTGAAACTCCTAGCATAGCTCTCTCCATAGCCCGTTGTGCAACTTTGAGCTTGTGTATGAGGCCAATAGTTAACGACCAAGTCTCAGTCCAAGTCCCTGTATATGGGTACCAGAAACTACGAGTACCATGGTCCGCAACACCCAGACCCGGAACAAATATTTGCAGATTAAGCAAACATTGCCGTGGTGGCCCCGGTTAAAGAATAGGCCCCTCCATATCTACGTATCCGCGGATGTCGTAAGAGGCGACTAAGGGAAAAAGCTAGGGGATGGGCAGCAGCGTCCCTCATTTTAACAACGATAGCTCTAACTGCGCTCGCCAACCCGCATGCCCAGCGTGGTGAGTATGGACAAATCCCCCCACATGATAGGAATTCGCTCTGTCTGTGGGGGAGGCCATGTTCAGCAGTGGACGTCGTACGGCTGAAATGATGATGATGATGATGATGCAAACATTTGTCCTGCAGCAGGAATCGATCGTGCACCCCTTGCGTCTCAGGCGGGCACTCTCCCACTGCGCCACCGAGGTCCTCAACAGTACATTATGTGGTACTCGCTTGTGCCCACTGCTTTGCTCGAGTGATAACTAGATAAAAAGTAGCCTATAATGATATTATGGTAAAGAACTGTATCTTTTTTTTTTTTTTTATACGAAATAGGCTAACGTTTGACCACAATCTCACCTGATGTTAAGTAAAGATGTGGTCTACGGTGTAGCACGTTTGCCTAGAGGAAACCTATTCACTCTGGTCTTGAAGACACCCAAATTATAGGTATTCGGAAACACAGACGCCGGCAACGAGTATCTATCTAATCAAATATATAATATGTATGAGATCGTTTATTTATCGTTTATCATCTATAGATCGTTTGTAACGGTCATTAGATGGCTCAACTGTTTCTTGTGTATTTTGTTAATATTAACTTGTATTAGTTTTAAGTTTCTTTCTGTAAATAAAGTCCTATCAAATATATACATCCAAACATACAAACGTCCTCAAAAGCTTTTGCATTTATAATACTAGAGGTTCGCCCTGAACTGAAATCCAGCGATGTCTGGTAGAAGTTGGAGCTTCGATGATTTTTGATGAAACTAATATATAAATAGCCTATCAAACGTACACGATACGCCAAATCGTTTGAGCGATATGAGAAAAAATAAAGACGGTCAAGTGCGAGAACTCGCGCCCTGAGGGTTCCGTACCATTGCTCGTGGGTTCGGATCCCGGTCATGCACTAGTGATCATCGTCACAAAACAAAAATTCTAAGTGTAGGAATTGACAAACTTATATTTGCGGTACGTAGTCATTGTATGACATTTACCGCAAATATAACTTTGTTTCCTAAAAAACTTCGAAATTCCTCAGACTTTTCCCTTTAATTGTGTTACAAAAGCTCATAGCATTCCAAATTTCAGAATTGTGAGGTAACTGGAAGTACCCTAGAGGTTTTACATTTCAGCCATTTCCATACAAAAATTATACATTCATTATACACCATAAGCTGGCACCTTAATAGGTGGTATGAATTTCAAGTTCAAAAAATTTCAAAATTCATTTATTCAGAACAAAGTACACAGGGAAACAGGTTACAGATTAAACGATGAGACTGCAAAAGCTATGAAAACTGAGTAGCAGCCTCAACGCCCTCCTCATTGACACAACATAGTTCTGTATGTTTAAGAGATAAAGTAAACTTAAAATGATAAAGTAAACTTAAGTTGATACCTTTAGCCGTTTCTGAGAAAAAGGGTCTTGACAGACGGACAGACAGACAGCAGACAGACGGACAACAAAGTGATCCTATAAGGGTTCCGTTTTTCCAAATGAGGTACGGAACCCTTCGAAAAAGTTCTGGGAAAATATCCGATTTAAAAATCGGATATTTTCCCAGAACTTTTTCGAACTAGCTTTTTGGTCTTGTCACCAAGTTACGAGAATCTTTATAACTAATTACTAAGCAAAGTTCGGCATCAAGATTGAAGCCTAACTTCTCCGATTAATTGATTCATTTTGAACTAATTTTACCCGAAAACAGCATATTTTGGATAGAGTTTTTTCAATGGAAAATTTAGATTTTACTGAAGTACTAAAACAAAATACCTACTAAAAGAGTGGAATTCATTGCCGGCGTCTGTGTTTCCGGATGGCTCTAACTTAGATGTCTTCAAGACCAGAGTGCTTATGTGTCTTCTAGGCAAAGTGCTACACCGAAGACCTCATCGTCACCTACTATTAGGTGAGATTGTAGCCATTTTAAACATTTTGTTTAAAATAAAAATGCATCCCTATACAACGTAAAAACAAGTGATTTCTTTATTCGAGGCACTGGCTACACAACATAAACAAAAGAAAGTGTCCGTCATATCCGCCTCGTAGTTACTCCGACCACGTAGCCGTGGAAAGTGATACCCTGGGCGAAGTTCACGGTCAGTGTGGAATATAGAATAGGTTGCAACACAGGTGTGAGTAACAACACGTTACGTTGTGAGTTTGGTTTGGGTTAGTTGTGCAATATCATTGATTATCAAGAAGTAAGATCGAAACGGCGTCAATTGTGTGGCATCCATATGAGAGTTCTGACGTCTTGAGTCTAGAGAAGACTTGTGCGAACCACACACTTATTTGCTGGATTGGAAGGCGAGGATTCCTGTTTTCTAAGAGTTCTGAATGAAAGGCTCTTGGGAGTTTTCTTCCTTTATTTTCGTACTTGCTCGTAGGACAGGTATTGCTAAACTGAATTGCGAATGACAATTTGGCTCTGTTTATATACTAAATTTCCAGGAACTTTCTAGACCTATGTTTCTCGAATGTACTACTATTTCTAAGAACATTCTAGATTAATCTATCTCGAAACTACAAAATTACTAGAACATTCCAGAAAGTTCCATAGAGAAAGACTAACCTTCTCGAAGCTTCTACTTAGTCAACGATGTTTCTCGAAAGTTCTATGTACTTTTTAGGGTACCGCAAGGGGTTTTCGAACAGAAGGCGGTTTCATACGATTTTCAACTAACACTAAAAAGTAGAAACATCGTTAACTTATACAGTTCCTAGGCAAATTAAAACTATCTTAATATCTATTTAACGTCGTCCTGCACAAGACTCAAAAGGCATTTTTGAGGTTTTTTTACAAGAAATTGTAAGGATATTATCCTTATCCCTCAATCTTTATCCCACAATATTTTTACTTGGGGCACTCGGCTTTAACTCTCTAGAGGCAAGGCGTAACTACAATCTACTTATAACAGCTGGTCGAATATTACGCGATGAATCAGACTGCCCAGAATTGGTTGGAATTGGCACAAGTTGTAAGATTTTCTGTTCCTCAAGTGCCAAAGTACTTTTTAGGCCTTATAATCACTCTTTGCTTGCGGTGCCCCGCGCACTGTCATCATCATCATAAGCCTGTAGAATTCCACTGCTGGACATAGTCCTCCCCCAAAGAGTTCCATGACGAACGGTCATGAGCCCTCTCCATCCACCGACTTCCCGCAACCTTCACGATGTCGTCGGTCCAACGGGTGGGGGGCCTTCCAACACTGCGTCGCCCGGTTCGTGGTCGCCATTCGAGAACCTTTACACCCCAACGGTTGTCGGTTCTGCGAGCTATATGGCCTGCCCACTGCCACTTCAACTTGCTAATTCTGAGAGCTATGTCGGTGACCTTAGTTCTGCTACGGATTTCCTCATTTCGGATCTTATCACGCAGTGAAACTCCAATCATAGCTATCTCCATAGCCCGTTGCGCGACTTTGAGCTTGTATATGAGGCCTTTAGTTAACGACCAAGTCTCAATGCCATAAGTCATCACTGGCAACACGCACTGATTGTAGACTTTCGTCTTGAGCGCGTCTTGCGCGCACTGTAGCGCACACTAATTCACCCCTTGTACGAGCTTTAAAATTATTAAATGAGCTCCTGAGTGTGATTTGTTCGCTGATAGATGGAAGGAAGTGTGTAGAGCATGCCTGAGTTACGCTGATATGATTGATAGGTTAAGGATTAGTTCAATTATTTAATGTTTTGTAAATTATTATCATTGTCTGTTTTTATTTTTGTTAATTTACCCCAAACCCAATTTTGATGTCTGTAACTTCAAAAACATGGGACTTACATACAACCTTTCAACCCCTATTTCACCCCTTTAGGAGTAGAATTCTGCAAAATCCGTTGCGCGCCTTCACCCCTTATAGAATGCCTGTGCCAAATTTCAGACTCCTCGGCCCAGTAGTTTCCGAGCTTTCGTGATGAATCAATAAGTGAGTGAGTGGACTACTCCTCTATATATATAGATTTCGATTAATTAAGCTTTTATATTTAATAATTGATCGATAAAATTGATTGATTGAATAGATCAGTACAACCTTTAGGTAAAGAAACAAGGAGTTTCTGAGTAAAACCGAGCTCAATCAAACGCAAAAACAATTAGGTAGTAGGTAATAGATGATGCAACTTGGTTATGCAGCCAACTTTGCATGTAACAATCAATGATCCCATACAACGAGGGCAATAGCTTTCCCATGATAAAGCCTTGTACATAGCGCTAGAAGAAAATAACGTAATTGAGAATTAATAAAATAAAAATTCCCCCGGTATTTTATAGGAATGTTTTACATATTTGGGCACCTATAGGTATGGAACCTACCTCATTTGTCAGAGCTTTTATTTATGACAAATTCAGGTAACGCCAACGGAAGAAAATTTTGAAAGCGGGAACAAAATTAAAGGCCATTACGGATTGTGTGTAGTTACAGGGCGTATAAGCTAGTATTTTAACGCGTGTATGATGCGTGTACTTAACAAAAGAACGTGCACGAGCGTTTTCGAGCATGTTCGCGCAATATTCGGCGATGTGCCAAGCAAAGTATTTTTAGTGTAGCGACACATCTGCGGAACGTACGGCGCCGATCGTTCGGTTCAATACGCTCGCAGTGTTTTTCAAGTTCGCTAATGCGTTTTGGCTGAAATAATCAGTGTAAAGTGGGTTTCAGGTTTTCAAACAAGGTTTTTATTTCACCATAATTCTATTTCTAACTGAAAGAAAGACCTCTGTAAGAGAGAAATAAATAAATCATTATGAACGACAGTGCGTCTTTAAATTTGCTTGATCGAAGCTAACAATCTGTTAACAATGGTATGTATAGAGCTTAGTGCCGTCGCAAAGATTCCATTCTCACCACGTCGTACCGTAGTTTTTCTATGAGGTAATGAAAGCGATTTTGCCATTAATCGTCGAGAATCATTGTGACAATGTGAATCCAATTTATCGACAATAAGCTCACCGTGAGAAACTGCCCGCGTAATTGCGGTCATTGTACTGTTTTTAACTGACTTCAAAAATGGAGAAGGTTTTCAATACGGCGGCCATTTTTTTTCTACGTATGTACCTACACCGATTGCTTTGTAACGGACGGTCCGATTTTTTTTTTAGTGTTTGGAAAATAACTCTGAAATCCCATAATAATTTAATTCCAGAACGAATTATACGATCGGAAGGCGGAGTCACTACCACCACTCCACCAGTGCTCTGGTCGTAATTAATAATTATATCTCAAATAGGCCTCATAGCTCAGTAGGTAGTAACTCTGCCTTCTGCGCTAGAGGTCGCGGCGTCGATTCCCGCACTGGACAAACATTTGTGATTAACACAGATGTTTGTTCTGTGTCTGGGTGTTCAATATTTATCTATTATGTATATCAGTATCTGGTACCCATAGTACACGCTATGCCTAGTTTGGGATCAGTTGACATTGTGTGATATGTCCGAAATATTTATTTATTATGTATTTCATTGTTTCTTCACCTTTGGGGTTTCTAGGACAATCTATTTCGGAAAATAATAATGACTACTGTTTGTTGAAAACCGTAATAATAGTTTAATGTCTTCATCTCACGTGATCAGTTACTACATAAAACTGGGTAAAAGCTATAAAACGTTCACACTTTGTCATTTCATTTTTGTATTTATCTGGGGCAATTAACCAACTTTTTGCATAGTTGCAAGAAAATAGGTACAGTATCCTACTTATATTATAAATGCGGAAGTTTGTGAGGATGTTTGTTGTTCAATCAAGCCCTAACGGCTCAACCAATTTCGTTGAAACTTTGAATACTTATATAGAGTTCTTTACCTAGAATATAGGCAAATTTTTTGTAGGTACTACGCGAGCGAAGCCGCGGGCGGAGGCTTATATTATTAATTTAAGAGCTTAGATCTTGTCAGTGCTCCTCCATTTTTTTACACTAAATATAATTTTAGAGAATGGAAAAAAACCGGCTGGGGCGCGTTGATGTCTTTTGTGGGAAATAGTAACTAAGCATTTTAGTCAGAATATTTTCATCCATCTAATTAAAACATCGATTAATTACCTTTTTCATAGCACACTTTCAATGTTAACTTTTGATTTCTATGAGAACTACTGTAGAATATTTAAGCATAGCCAATAGGTACCTACAGTGTGGGTTAGTAAGGTGTGCTATTTCACAAGTAAGCTATGTTTTATTCAAATAAAACACATCACATGAATGATGAATGTGCTTAAAGATTGTGAAAATGTAACGTGTTAAGTCAAAATGAACCAGACATAGGTTGAAATAAGGGTTGAAATGAGTTCCTGCCCATTGAAATAATTGAAACTCAACCTTATTCACTTTTGATACGGTTTAAATCACACTGTGAGGCTCAAGGTTCCTAGTGCGCACTGTGGTGGCTAGCGATTTTGTGGTTTCAGCAGTATATTCAATAAAATTGGTTGAATTTCTACGAATTAGGAAAAAAATAGCTTCTTTGCCACTCCATCCATCTGCCTTTGACCCTGAGAGTTCAATTGCATTCGGACGCATGCATCTGTTGAAATAACATTCTTATAAGGTACCTACCTTAAACCACGATTTTACAGATTTACACTTTCAACAAATAAATAAATTTGTGTTCACAAAACAAGATTGTCTAGTTAAGAATTCCATAAGAAATTGACCAATTTTACGCCTTAAGTTCACGCAAATAGATAGTAGGATAAAGCTTACCGGAACTAATTGATGGTCAGTCTATGCAAAAATGTCTACTTAACTCAGCAAATAGAAGTGAAACTGCCGCATGGACATAAACAATACACGTGACTTCAGCAGGCCTAGCGCCGTCTCTACATGCCGATTCTTTGGAGCGGATTGGCTCTTTTGTGTCGGAGTGATACTGCTTTATATATAAATACTTTTATAAAGCAGTTACGCTTCTATTCCCTGTGCTATTTAGTTATTTACTATTTTATGGTCTACGGTCAGTAACCAAATAATGACAAGGCTACTTTATTATTTAATTTTCTCACCCAAAAGAAAGTTGCGCTTGTTTTGTGCTGTTTGCAGTGAAATTTACAATAAAAATAATTCAGAGCCTCAAAATTAAACGCTAAACGCTAACGCTGCTGCCCATCCCCTAGCTTTTCCCTTTGTCTCATCTTACGATATCCACGGGTAGTAATCATCATCATCACCATCAGCCCACATTAGTCCACTGCTGGACATAGGCCTCCCCCAATGCAAGCCACTGAGCCCGGTGTTCAGCCCTTCTCATCCACTTACTGCCTGCCGCCTTTCGTAGGTCATCGCTCCACCTAGCCGGGGGGCGCCCCACACTACGTTTGCCTAGACGTAGTCTCCACTCAAGAACTCGTTTACCCCAGCGGTTGTCGGTTCTTCGGCATAAATGACCAGCCCACTGCCACTTCAGTTTGCTAATTCTCTGGGCTATGTCGATAACTTTAGTTCTCTGTCGGATAATCTCGTTACGGATTTTATCCTTGAGAGAAACTCCGAGCATAGCCCGTTCCATAGCTCGCTGTGCGACTTTAAACTGGTGAATCAGCCCACTGTGAGTGTCCACGTCACAATCAGCCCCACGGGTAGTAATGGAGGGGCCTATTCTTCAACCGGAGCCGTAGATAAATAATATTTGTATTCAAAACAGTTTAACGATCTCATGCGTGAATTAATGTCGTTAGCATCAACAAACAACAATTTACAGCAAAATCCAATCAACGAACATTTTACATACGAAAACCGTTTACGTATCAAACCGATAACCAACGGAAAATTACTTTTATTTTCAGCTACTTTGAGTTTATACTTGCAGCTCGGAGTATGTGGTGTGCTCTCTCGAGCGAGATAGTGTAAAAATGTGGTGTGTTTTCTCGGCGAATAGCTGTAGTGAAACCTGCCACGGTTGGAGGCGCAGCACGATAGGTCCCCGGGACCGTTCAACCACCAGACTCAGATGTGATTAAAAAATGCATGATATTGAATATGACGAGTAGGTAACTCTGCTTTTTGTGCGGTGCTGTCATACAGCAGCGCACCAACAATAGCTTTATCTCCGCTCGCCAACCCGTATGCCCAGCGTGGCGAGTATGGGCAAATCCCTCAAAATATTGTTTGGATTCAGGTCGTACAAGGTCGGTAGCGCTGGAAATTTGTGGGGGAGGCAATAATATGTTTAGCAGTGGACACCCCACGGCTAATCTGATGACTATTTATATTTTTACTTTAAAAACCTGTTTAGTTCACGCAGCCTTATTAATGATAAATAATAAATATTCCAGACATATTCACACGGTCAACTGATCACAAACTAGGCATAGCCTGTACTATGGTGACCAGAGACTGATATATATAATAGATACACCTATTGGAGATGGGATAGATATACCTAGAGGACGCATTGTAATCATTGTTAATTTTTAATTTGTTATTTTTTTTTTCTTTTTAATACGATTTTGACATTCTTCTATTTTAAATTTTAGTTATACGATTTTTGACATTCATTTATTTGTAATTTTGCATGCCGACTATGGTAGAACATAATTGAAACACTGTTAACCTACATTATGTTCAAGCAAATACATTTATCTTTATACATATTTAACACCCAGACACAACTTCTGTGTTTATCACACAAATGTTTATCCAGTGCGGGGATCGAACCCGCGACCTCTAGCGCAGAAGGCAGAGTTACTACTAACTGAGCTATGAGGCCAGTCAAGTATTATCGATCTAGATGAAACTATTTGCATTCAACTGATCGGACTCCGCTCCACTGCCATTCCTCTGTAACTTCGATTACTTACCAGTTGAGTTAGAGCATAAGGCTGCGGGCAGATGATGATCCACAAATAATGAAACAAATCAAAGATTAGAACCGTATCTCCCGGTGCGCGCGCGCAGCCGTGACGTCACGCACGGTGCTCAGACATGATTCGCCATTGTGTACGATTGTTCGATAGCGATTACATCTATACGGAAAACTATTGTCACAAGCTTATAAAAAGAACGCTTTGTCATCAGAAAATGGTAGAACTATTTGGTAAGGGTAAACATCCACCAAAGCGGGGTGAAAAGAATAAGTGGATAGAAGACTATACAGAACTACGATGAGAGTTATGCCCCTCTAATATCTCGTCTTTCGTGTCGGCATTTCGTTCTCGCAAGTTCATGAAGACGAAGTTAAGGGATAAACGAATGTTGCCTAGGCCCATACATAACTTTAACGTACCTATTACTTGTAAGTGTCTATAAGGTACCAACAACGCACAAAAAAAAGAAATAAAAATAGAGAACCCCGACCTTTTTTTGAAATTGGAGATTGAAAGATTTTTTTTTGCATTCAACCTCTTTGGTCTAAACTGATTTACGTTTATAGTTTTTTAAATAAAAAAAATCGAACTTCGTAATGTCGTTGAACAAACCTTGTGTGAGTACTTATACTCACATGCATAATCATTTTCGCTTTCTAAAGGCTCTCTAATGTTAATCCAATCTATTACACGATGTAATTTATTGCAAGTCTTACAAAAAGTGTCTAGATAGCTGGGCAAGTAGGTAGGTACTTACCTACTCAATGTAAGTTTGTACGAGCTGGTGGCATGACACACAAACAAAAGCAACTACTTGGTGTACAAAACTTGGTGTACTCCAACTGGTGTATAAAACACGGACTCCAATCTATTTCATCTACCGTCTTGCGTAGTACATGAACGATGTAGGTACCTACTAGTATGACTGTATTTATTCATTTCAGTAATCTAGGATTCACAATTTTCTGTGAAAATTTATATACCTACTCTATAGGTGCGGCGGCAGATTCGGCCGAGGACCTCAAAAGGCGCAAATATCTTAGTTTCATCAGATAGGGCTTACATATTTGAGCCTTTTGGGGTTGAGACCCTGGGTCCGCGGGGAAGCGAGGCCAGATTTTCAAAACAATATCACGGCGTCTGATCGAAGCCACGCGTGAGCCGATTGGCCCAACGGATGAGCATTGCCATCCACCGTGGCAATTCCGCCAGAGTCTTGGAGACGCTTCCGCCCGATAGTAATATGGATCAATTGAGCTATCTATAGATCGTTTGTAACGGTTTTCATATAGCTCAACTGATTCTTGTATTTTGTAAATATTCACTTGTATTCGTTTTAATTTTCTTTATCTGTATTAAAATTATTAATATATTCTATAGGCTGTGATAAATTATTTAAAATATATGTCATAAGGCCCTTACTTATGTGAGAGTTATTAAGAATAAATTATACTTAAACTATCATCAATTAAAGGTGTAAGCTGCCATTTATCAGCATCTTTTATGCAACAATGCGATTGACTTTCGTTTTCATTGCCTATAAAATAGATAGGTATACAAGGTAGTCACATAATATATGTGCCCATAAAACCAACATTTATTAGAATGGCTACTACATTTATGTACGAAAGTACAATTCAATAGAAGATTGATGATTTTATTTATATTTCAACTACATAACGATCAATGCTCAAACACAGAGACAAACAGCAGAGGATGCTTATGTAGCTTTGATGTAAGTTTTTAATATAATAATAAAAAGAGGATTACACCTTTCACTCAAAAGTATTCCCCTAATTCGTACCTGGATAATCCTACTAATATTGTAAATGCGAAAGTTTGAGAGGATAAATAAATAAATAAATAAATATTCCGGACATATTACACACGGTCAACTGATCCCAAACTAGGCATAGCCTGTACTATGGGTACCAGACACTGATATACATAATAGATATATATTTAACACCCAGACATAGAACAAACATCTGTGTTAGTCACAAATGTTTGTGCAGTGCGGGAATCGCAACCGCGACCTCTAGCGCAGAAGCCAGAGTTACTACCAACTGAGCTATGAGGCCCGTCAAGGATGTTTATATGTTTGAATTTTTGTGGTTCAATCACGCTGTAACGGCTCAACCGATTTGTGTGAGACTGAAAAAGTATCATAACATATAATATATCCTATGTTACACATGGATAGTTGATGTATATGCAATGCGCTCGCGGTATTACTGCAGGCAAAGACTGCAGGTGACACCGCGAGCGCATTGCATATACATCAATAGTACAGCTTCCTATTAGTGAAAGAATGTTTAGAATCGGTTCAGTAGTTCCAGAATTACCCCCAACATACAAACAAGCAAATTTTAATAATATTATACATATAGGGCTTACATATTTGAGCCTGTTGGGGTTGAGACCCTGGGTCCGTGGGGAAGCGAGGCCGGATTTTCAAAACAATATCATGGTGTCTGAGGATTTTTATATTTTTATTTTTATATGATCGAATCGACGCGTGACCCGAGAGCTGGATCTTATTTAGCCCATCGAATGAGCATTGCCATCCAGCGTGGCAATTCCGCCAGCGTCTTGGGGACGCTTCCGACTGGTAGTGATCTGGATCAGTTGAGCTATCTATAGATTGTTTGTAACGGTCTTTAGATGGCTCAACTGTTTCTTGTGTATTTTGTAAATATTAACTTGTATTAGTTTTAAATTTCTTTCTGTAAATAAAGTATAACAGTTTTATATTATAGTGTGGTAATAAAAGTTTTGTAAATCGCATTTTCTCCTAAGGACACATCCACCGGTATCAGCTAACATACTCGTAATTCTCACACACGGGAATTCGTATGAGTAACGTAACTTTCTTTCATTACCTACGCTTATATTATAAATGTAACACTTACAAAATAAATACTTTACATAACAATTCACAACATATCACGTTTATATGTTATTTATATTTCACAACATGTCAACTGGACACGTTTATTGTACGAGTTTCGAGTCCGCGGACAATCAACTTCGTGCGTGCAATGTACGTGTTCAATTTTATTTTAAAACTAGCTTTCGCTCGCGGCTTCGTTCACGTTTTCCCTACAAGGATAACAAGTATCTGCTATTCTAGACTATAATCTATCTCTGTGCCAATTTTTATTCAGATCCGTTCAGCCGTTTGGGCGTGATTGAGTTACAAACATACATCCAAACTTTTGCATTTATAATATTAGTAGGATAGTAGGATGAACTTACGTCTGCCTGTTAAAGTCAATTTTGACTAGTTTGACTTAAATGGTTTAGCAATATCGATGGGAAGCCTTCGTCCAGAAGTTAACTTCAGGCTGTAACATGATGATGATTAGTGGTTATCAACAGATGTAATAGTGAGTAGAAAAATCTTAATTACATCGGCAGTAACATTACACGCAACTCCGCTACCTGGAAAGTGATACCAAACTACAATTACCTACTGTGCGTTTCTAGCATTTTCCTCAGCAATTGACGCAATGCATGTCTTGGTATTAAAATATACTGTTTTCAACGTAATTAAGCTGAAATAATACTAAGAGTTGTAACAAATTATTCAGAAGACGTAATTATGTACTTTTTAAGACTCATTATAAAATAATTTTAAGAAGACATATCGCACGGCGTTTGACCACGGCTTGATTCTGAAAAAGACGAAGTAGACTAGCTTGAATATCTACGTACAAAAACGTTCTTGAAACCATTTGAAGCAACGCCATACAAAAGACTTCAACGCGTTACTCAACGTTTTATTTTTCGTTCTATTGTAAATACATTTTAGAGCTATTTATAAGTTCTTGCCAAGTTATCCAAAGGTACACACACACGGTTACAATAACATTAAGATCAGTTATCAAATCATCACAATAATATTTTAAATGCGAGAGTAACTCTGTCTCTGTGTGTATGTCTATATGTTTGTTAATTTTTCACGATATAAGGCTTATCCGATTCTGATGTGGTATGGAATTTCCATACCAGATCAGAATTGGTCAGTTGAAAGGTGGCTACTTTTTATGCGGGTATTGGACAAAGCGAAGCTGCGGGCAGTCGCTAGTTTTTATTAAGTAAGTTTTTGTGAGCCTGTTATCAATTCCGGTGACAGAGTTTTTAGGTCGCATGAAGGCCCATATGGACTTTTATTTTTTATATACCTTTATTTACAGAAAGAAACTAAAAACGAATACAAGCTAATATTTATTGAGAACCTCCTCCTTTTTGAAGTCGGTTAAAAAGACGAAGTAGACTAGCTTGAATATCTACGTACAAAAACGCTCTTGTAACCATTTGAAGCAACGCCATACAAAAGACTTCAACGCGTTACTCAACGTTTTATTTTTCGTTCTATAACCAAGACCATATTTTTTGTCGTAAGAGGCGACTAAGGGAAAAAAGCTAGGGGATGGGCAGTAGCGTCCCTCATTTTAACAACGATAGCTCTAACTGCGCTCGCCAACCCGCATGCCCAGCGTGGTGAGTATGGGCAAATCCCCCCACATGATAAGGAACTCTGTCTGTGGGGGAGGCCATGTTCAGCAGTGGACGTCGAACGGCTGAAATGATGATGATGATAAACCAGGACCGACTTCTTAAAGTGCATAAACACGGAAGTTATTGCTTATTCTGGACTAGAGTGTTTCAGTCGTTAATTATTATTAAATTATATAATTTTCCCTTCATGATGTAAGACTAGGTAACTCTATTATTATAATTAGTATACTTTACATTTACATAAAAACACTAATTGCTAATTGTAAGTGGTAGCAGTGAATCACAATTTTAGAACTATAACGTGTTCCTAAACACCGCATATATTCATTTATCACACATACTAATAGATCTATAGAAACAACTAGGTATTGGTGAGTTATATGAAAGAATTTTTTGGCCGTGGTGGCCCCGGCTGGAGAATACGCCCCTCCTACCCGTCGATGTCGTAAGAGACTAAGGGGAAAATAGCTGGGGGATGGGCAGCAGCATCCCCTATTTTGACAAAGATCTAAATGCGCTCGCCAACCCGGGTGGCCAGCGTGGTGAGTATGGGCAAATTCTCCCCACATGATAGGAACTCACTCCGGAAATCTGTGGGGTAGGCCGATGTTCAGCAGTGGACTTCAAACGGCTGGAATGATAATATAGAAGGACAGTTTTCTTAACTTTTTCGCGTCACCGAAGTTAGACCGAATGCCCAAGGCGTGGGAAAAGTCGCGGTGGCTGGCGGTTCTGCTCTACAAACTTGATGTTTGCAGCGATTTGTATGCTCTTTACGACTCTCGAAAAAGAAACCTTGTGAGTACTAGTAAAATATAGTGTTATTTTTATCAAAGGAGCGCAGCGTATCATAAACACAAAAGAAGGAATCAATTGTAATGTATATTCTTTGTGTGATCATCATGTATGATAGAGTGACGATTGAAGATAAAATGAAAGTAGATAGGTATTACTGTTTTGTATACTTTTACACGTAATGCTATGCTGCTAAACACGAGAACTGTAGGTACTTATTGCGAGAACTGAAACATTTTGCCCGAACTTTGCCGTTTTTTCGTCTCAGAAATCCGCCATGTTACTTCTCGGCTTGAACTTTCTGCCACTTCCGTTTCCGATCATTCCTTTCGACGCCAGTGTCAAACTATACTTCATCATCATCATCAGCCTATAGAAGTCCACTGCTGGACATAGGCCTCCCCCAAAGAGTTCCACGACGAACGGTCTTGAGACTTCCCACAACCTTCACAATGTCGTCGGTCCATCGGGTGGGGGGTCTTCCAACACTGCGTCGACCGGTTCGTGGTCGCCATTCGAGAACCTTTACTCCCCAACGGTTGTCGGCTCTGCGAGCTATATGGCCTGCCCACTGCCACTTCAACTTGCTAATTCTGAGAGCTATGTCGGTGACCTTAGTTCTTCTACGGATTTCCACGTAGTGAAACTCCAAGCATAGCTCGCTCCATAGCCCGTTGCGCGACTTTGAGCTTGTATATGAGGCCTATAGTTAAAGACCAAGTCTCAGTGCCATAAGTCATCACTGGCAACACGCACTGATTGTAGACTTTCGTCTTGAGGCTCTGCGGTATCTGCGACGAGAAGACAAACTATACTTGTGTTACATTAATCCTACTACTAATATTATAAATGCGAAAGATTGTGAGGGTGTTTGGATGTTTGTTATTCAATCACGCCGAAACGGCTCAACCGATTTCGTTGCAACTTGGAATATATAGAGTTCTTAACCTAGAATAGCATATAGGCTACTTTTTATAAAGGTACCACGCGATCGAAGCCGTGGGCGGAATCTAGTCTGCTATAAAACACAATAAAAAAAACACATAGGTAAGACATGGCGGCAAGAACTAAGACACCACAGACAGCCCGAAACGGGGGAAAAAACTTAATAAAAATTGCCGCAAGTTGAGCATCTGCCAGTTCCTTACACATAACACTAATATTCTCGTTCCTTAGCATCAAAAATCCACTTGTGACACAGTAACTTTCCCAGACCAATATCAAACAGTAATAAGCATGTAATCCAAGTTGATTGCAGTTGATGAAACGACAAATTTTGAGGCATCCATTGTAAGTAACTGATAATCAGGGGCCCGTAGAAAGTGTGACCCTGTGTGTAATGTCTAGCATTATGCTAGGCAGTTTCGTAAGTGTGGGCAGGTATAATATTGTTTTCAAAGAATTTCTAAAATTGACCCACCTCCAAGTAGGTACCTAAATAATTGCGTCATTATTGTCAATTTTAGCCCCACCAAGAATGACACGATTGTGAAATGAAAATGATTAAAAAATCACTAAGTGGAATGACTCAAAAACTCACGCGGAAAAACGTGTGACGATGACGCTCATGAATAGTTTTTTTTATGAATTCCAAAGTAGGTACATACAAAGGAGATTCATAATATTTACCTAAAGTATCCCGAATAGGGCACATTCTTTTAACAAAAAGAAATAAATTAGCGGAAAAAAACATTTTTTTCATATTTTTCCGTGAACTTTTCCAAAATAGTTTTTATTATTTATTTATTTTATTTATTACAAAACATGCTCACAAAACTTACAGCTATGGGCCAAAACGTTGTGTGAGATAAGAGCAAGGAAAAGTTACACAATCAAAACATAAAATAATAAAATACAAATTAAGAAAGAAAACGAATACACATTCCGAAGCAACATGAAATAGTGGGTCATAAAAGCAGATTTACGTCTAAGTTCGAGTATATGTAGCCCAACCATACCGCCAACAAAGAGTGACGGGTAAAGATAGGGGTAATATCCGTATATATTGAGGTACAAAAATCTAGAAAATTTCCTTTGAACTCTTTCTAACATAAGCTTATACTTTCCTTCGTGGGGATAGACCAAGGATTTTCCGAGGAGGAAGGGCACAGCGAGATTTTCTCGTTCTGAATTGGAGCAGCCCGCCTGGGGAGGTACCTCCGCCTTACAGAAGATCGCAGCCAAATAACATTATTTGTTTTCAAATAGTGTTGTGTTCCTGCGATGAGTAAGGTTGCCAGAGCTCTTTAGGGGGAGGGGGGTTCGGGGTCGGCAACGCGTGCGTGATACCTCTGGTATTGCAAGCGCTCATAGGCTACGGTAACCGCTTACCAACAGGTGGGCCGTATGCCTGTTTGCCACCTCAGTAGTATAAAAAAAAAAAAAAAAAAAAAAAAAAAGGCGTTATATTCGAGTTTAGATCTTACAAAAGCATAGAATAAAGAAATTACTGTTCGTCTGTCTTTGAATCGAGCAGATTGTCTCATTACGAATCCTAATGACTTGTAGGCTTTATTACATGTATCAACTATATGCGTGTTAAAGGATAGTTCGCTGTCCAAGGTCAGGCCTAAATCGCGAATTTGGGTAACTCGCTCAAGTTTAGTTTTAGTATTTTTATCATGTATTTTAGAACCGATAACCGTTGGGTAGTAAAGGTTCTCGAATGGCGACCACGAACTGGGCGACGCAGTGTTGGAAGGCCCCCCACCCGATGGACCGATGATATTATAAAGGTTGCGGGAAGTCGGTGGATGGAAAGGGCTCAAGACCGTTCGTCGTGGAACTCTTTGGGGGAGGCATATGTCCAGCAGTGGACTTCTACAGGTTGATGATGATGATGATTTTTATCATCTTTATAACTAATTATAAATCACCTTGTATATCACGTTTTCTTTTAAACCACAAGGAAATCATAATACATAAAATTAACGAGCATAGCATGAATGGTGACTTGCGTTTACTATTGAATGAAACCTATCTAGATAGATAAATGTAACGCTAATGAGATGTAACACGTAACAACTCCACACCAATCGATTTTATTGGAGACCAGACAGACTTCCTATTGAAGAAGTGTTTAAAAGGCGTGCAATTTCATCAAAAAATAAAAGATTATCGTAGTTACTAAAATTTATTTTAAAACTAGCCCGCCCAGCAATTATAGAATTATAAGATGTGATGACCCCATGTTACGTGTACGGAAGCCCCAAGGCGCGAGCCCTACTTAAACTTGACAGTCTTTATTTCAAAATTAAAACAAACTAGTGTAGTCTATCTAATTATATGCTGGTAACGTACCTATTACCAAATATTATATAATATTAATACCTATTTGTTCGTTTCAGGAACGCGGCTATGGCTGGCTGCGGTATTCCTCCAGACGCTGCTTCTGGCGGCTCACTGCGGTCACCACCGACGAATCATGGCTACACAAGCGGTACGTTCCTCTCCTTCGCTGTATTCAGGGAGCATGTTAAGCTTTAAGTCGTTCCCTTTAAAATGTCAGAACGCCCTTGGTTCTAATCTCTACCACGGTTGCCATTAGCTTTTGAAGTTACCATCTAACCTGTTATTTGTCACCCAACAGTACCTTTAGGCCAGGTTTGGTGCTATCCTGACGGTCAGGGCGTACCAGTCCACTATGATTCGCACATCGTTCCGTCAGGATAACACTGAACGCACAAGTGAATTTTTATGAAAGCTACGGGCGACTGGTGTCAGGACAGACCGTCACAGTACAGCACCAAATCTAAAATTAATAGGGGATGTTCTGAGCCCTTCAATAGGCCTCATTATGTAAACAATCTGTTTCAGACAATGCCTGTATCAAAAGGCGGCTGGCGGCCTGTGGTCGGATCAGGCGGTTTACTCTACGGATCTTACGGCACCGCGCCTCTGCACGCACCACAATACAAGATCCCCGTACCCGTGCTCGACCATTACCAGTCCTCGGCACGTCCACTTGCGTCCAGAGACGCGGCGAAACTGACCTCCATCGCGCAATCCTATCACCCGACCACCCATAGAACAGTGACGTCACAAGCGCCGATTCACCAACCAATCAACAGTTACCACAATCCGTTCGCTATTCAAAACCACGGTCTTCTTCAAACCGGTGGACTGAATTTCCAAAACGGCTTGAACTACTACAAACACATACAAAGCTACCCAATGGACAGCGTCTTGATCCGAAACCCTCATAACCCTTACGCGGCGAGACCTGTCTTTCCAAAATATCCCCAATTCAAATTCAAGCAACAGCAACAGCTACAACAGCAACATCAACCGCAACAACAACAGCAGCAACAGCAACATCAGCAGCAACAACAGCAACAGCAACAACAGCAGAAACAGCAACAACAGCAACTGCAGAATAACGTGTTGCAACAGCTGACAAGCATACAACCCTTGCAATTCGGACAGTACCAAACTAGCAAACCGTTGGACATCTTCGGAAAACCTGTTGAAAGATACGCAAAGCCAACAGAAAACAAGAACCCGTCAGGGGGAACTGAGATTTACAAGCAAGAGGTGTACAAACTCCCTGATAGTGACACGGCATCGCAATCTGTCAGTCAGCAAGTGAAGACGGCTCAGCAGCAAAGTTTGGGAGTACACCAGAACTTGGGACTGCAGAGTCAAATCTACAATCCTTACGGGCAATACGCTTTCCAGGATGCTGCATTGCATCCCAGTATCTTAGGTAAGAACGTTACTACTACCAAAAACAATATTTTTCTATTAGGTATATTGTCTTTGCTATTACACAGACGCTATACATGATGTTTTTTTGGTTCTGGCCATAAAGCCGGCGCCCATGCGTTCAAACCATGTCAAATCAATTAATTTTAAATCAATATAGGTAGGTTCTTTTTATGTTTGTAGACCATGGTCAAAGGTAATATTACACACTAACCATGGCATTATCAAGTGGGTGCAGGCTTGAAAAAGACCAAAAAAAAACTCCGTGCATGTTTTAAAATGTAATCTTCAAATGTTTCGATAACCAATCTACCTAGAAATATTATTTACTCAGTACTCAATTTATTTACAGGTTCATTTGGAAATTTCGGGCTGCAGACAGTGAAAGGGGGAAACCAATTCCAATTCCCATCAACGAAGCCCACGTTCTTCCCACAACACCCCACGAAGCAGACCATCTTCAATTCCTTCAGCTACTCACCCAACTACAAGACGACCCCGTTCATCTACAGCACCACAACTCCGCGACTCCAAACAACACCAAACCAGTTCCAATACAGTTCTACATACAGCGACTTCAAGATCACCCCGGTTCCTAACACTAAGGTGTCTCCGCCGCCAAAGATAGACCCCAACGAAGGAGCCAAGAACTCTTTCAAACCGAGCCCGCAGGACCCCTTCTCAAAGTACCACAGCAACGACATCAATAAGATAATTGCCACAACGTACAACCCGCTGCAGACAACAGCAAATAATGTCTACGAATACAGCTTCCAAGCGCAAAACATTGGACAGAATCAGAATTATTACGGCCAGAAGAATATAAACTACAATTTCGATGAGAAACGTATCCATGACAACGTCCCAGCTGGAGGCAATCAGCAGGTTACCAAGCAGTACGCCAACCCGCCCAGTAGACCTGAATTGGAAGGCACGGTACGACCAACTTATGAAGTAACTGAAGCTACGGATTCAGACGTCATCACGCATTCGTCACCCGCACCTTGGTCGTTGACATCACAGCCGTACGACACAAAGTCTACTGAAGAAGCACCACAAAAACAAGAGTATACAGACTATGGTTTACAAAATCCGACACCGCTATCAGCCCTTCCCGAAGAGTACGCCATCGTCACCGAAGCTGAGAAGGTATACGATAACTCTTTGAGCTACGACGGACAAGTCGAATCTCAAAGCAGGCGGCCTCTCGGCGACGACTTCGAACCGATCGGCAAGCACAAGCTCAAAGACTACTACACGTACAAGGTGTCGACGCCATCGTACGACGATATTCATGTTCCGAGACGAACGAAGAAGCCGACCACAGAGAGTTCCAGACTCGGCACTCAGGAGACGACAACGGCCAGCACTGTAGCCAGCGACGAACCAGTCGAGGCCCTACCCACTCTACCACCGTACAAACATTTCAAGCGCCCTAGCACTCCGGAACCATCAACCTTTGAAAAGGATAGGATCCGCAAGAGGACAAAGGTGCGCAGACGACGACCGACGCTAGCTCAGCTGAACCGAAATAAAGAAGAACCTAGCACTCGCGCTCCGCTGTCTACCCAACCAACAGAGAGTCCGACGGAAGCTGACGAAATTCACACTATCAAACCGAGAATCAGGCCGACGACGAACGGAAAACTACAATCCGCTTCGACCACTATAAGTGTTTCCACAGATCTAACTACTAGCGCTTTGCCAACAATCACGGCTACTTCACCGCCTATTATAAAAAAGAAGCTAGCTCATCGTCGTCTCATCACCACAACTCCAGCAGAGCGATACGAAACTACTACAACCCCGAGTTTCAAAATCTACGAAGGAAATAAGGAGTCGCAGATTATGAAGATTGCAAACCGACAACAGTACAAGTCAACCTCGGCTTCGTATGAAATTCCTGACTATACCCACAAGCAAGACGAAAAAGACACTCCAACAAGCGATGTTGCCGTAAGTTTGAATGATGGTCTTAAAACTACAGCGGGGACGGAGTTAGATCTAGAATTTGCATTCCACAAAGATGTGAAACCCATAGAAGCTAAGCTAGAACCAGTGACAAACCATTACAGGGAACCGACAACAGACAGCGACGCGAGTAACGAAGTTACAACCTTCGCACCTCGGCCCGAAGATACATCAAGCATTGGCAGAGTTCCGAGGCCCAGACTCCGCAATAAATACAACAGACCCAAATTCAGCGTCAAGGACTACAAGAGCAGATTAGGTTCAACCACCACCACGGAGAAACCATTTGAAAACACACCTAAAATAAGATATCCTCAGAGAAGGATTCCGTACACCGAAAGTGACAGCGAAACCACTACAGAAAGAAAAAAGTTTACCCCAAAAGATCCCCGTCACAAACAGAACTCAGAAGCAAGCGAGAATGAGAGGGAATACTACGTGAGACCAAATATCAGACAAAGACAGACAACATTAACAGAAGTAGAAAGCACGACAAGGTTATCCGCTCGCATACGCAACGGTAATCGGCGAACAAAGCCCATGGATGAAACAACAGAGACATTGCCTACGACAGTTCACGTTAAACGTCCTCTCAGGAAGAAGATCAAGGATTCTGAAATCGGAGAATCAGTTCAAGACATTTCCGTAACAGATACAACAATTTACGACCCAAAAGATATCACATCTGAAAGAACAAGATCAGAAAGTGCTATAATGAAGATAGCTGATAAAAAACATCATGACCACATAGATCATTTATTGGAGCATTCCAAACGGGTGTCAGAATTAACATTGGCCGCCAGCAAGGATTACAACAAGCCTGGCATGTTCAAGTCCGTCTCATCGAATAGTAGACGAATACCGAATTACTTCACGATAGCAACTGATGACCCGATCCTCCCTATAGAAGCCTTCTTCCCTCAGTTGAACCAGAAGAAGGATACGTAATGTTCCTGATAGTTTTAAAAACAAAACCAAATCTTTACTACTGCCAAAGCAACTTCTCTAGGTCTTTCGTGTCAATTTTAAAGAGGCTATCGAGTATTATTATAACCGCGGGCATCTTTCAAGCCCTGCGATGTGTCTTTAATCTATAGCCTGAGCACAAATAATTCACGATAGAGTTGAAATATCGTTGTTATATGAGGGGTAGGAGCTAATGAGAACACAGTTACATCTCGGTAAGAACAATCCTTTATTCTAAATAATTGTCATCTTATATACTAGGTCATACGTGATCTCGTGTCTTTATTAGTATCATTTATCAATACATTAGTTATCGCAGTAACTATCGTCAGCTAGATCACCAATCTAATCCAATCTAATCACGTATCTATTTCCATATCTCAGAGTTACTCTTACTTACTTACTTATGGCAAATGTCAAATATTTTATGAGAATTAGTTAAGAGCTGTTTAAAAGAGCCGAAAATTAAAAGGGAATTATAAAGAGCCGTGTTATCCTAGTGGGAGAGAGTTAGAGGATGTCTGCCATTCTTGGGGATGAAAGTCGGAGGTCTATTTCATTTTTTTTATTGAATTTAATATTTTAAGCATCGCCGATGTCATTGGCCAATATTTAACTTTTACTATCGTATGGTAAGCCTAACGAAATCGTGAATTATTTGTGCTTGGGGCACTGAAGATGTTTTTATGTTTTAACTGAATTCTAGCTGGTTATTGACAGGACTTGGTAAGAAAGCCCTATAGGATGCAAAAACAGAATGACTTGCATCCTTTAATAATGTAAAGGATTCGTCTATATTGTGTGAGTAACACAAGCAATTCAGTTGATTGATTCAGGCGTGACTGCGGAAGTCCGTTCTAAGATATTAAAAAATATATAGTATTAAATAGACAAACAAATATCTTTCTTTTCATTCAACGCTCGACGAGGCGATAAGGCAATAAGTATGTTACATTGCTTGTTATGAGTAATGGTATCCACTGTGTGCTTGTCTCGAATTCTTATTAATTATGCTTGTGTGGAATGTGGTTGTGCCTACACTTCCTTACTGCACTTCCATTTAAAGCGTACTTGCCGCTTTAAATGGCTTTTTATTACGGGCGGTGTGGGAGGTGCACGCGACTGCATTTTGTTGAGCTTATGAGGAATAGTGCCTACTGCACGTAAGTACGCTCTGCGCGGCTTTTTATTGCGGTCTGTGTGGGAGGTGCACGCGTCTGCATTTTGTTGTGCATATGAGGAATAGACCAGCGATTTGGTACGAGAAATTTCTTTGTCTATTTAATATCTTAAACAAGCAATTCAAATAGTATAATATAATAGACCACTCAAGTGGTATTTGTGACTGTTTCTCTTACTTTAATATTGGTGCTCATTTAGCTTTTAAGTCTATAGACATAAGGACTAATTTATAACATTTTGTATAACTTGTGTGAATGAGTGGATGCATGGAAGCAAAACTTGATGTATTTACATTTAAGTAAATAAATTATTTATTTTTATAACAGTATGTTTATTATACCCTTAGAATAATGACAAAAATAATTAAGTTGACGCACTTTACGCAGCGTGAGCCTGTTGCGCCTGGATTTTCGCCATTTGTTGAATAGATTTTTGGGCCGCGAAGTGTATAGGTTTCTCCAAGGAATCTGAAAAAAATATATATTGAAATTGATATTAAAATATAAAAATATTGATATCCAATTAATCATTATAGGTAAGTAAGTATCCTACTAATATTATAACTGCGAAAGTTTGTGAGGATGTTTGGGTGCTTGTGGTTCAATCACGCTGATTTCGATGAAACTTGCTTGCTTGCTCTCTGCCAATAGTAATATTTGGTCGTGCCTCTGATTACCTCTCAGAGACATCATAATAGGCATAATAGTAATTTATTGATAATAATAATTATAAGTCAATTTGTACATAGGTAATTAATTTTCTACTAATACATATATGCACAAATAATCAAAAATGACAAATATAATATTATTAAAGTTTCATAATCATCTTCAAGTATCTAATCGCCTAGAGATCTGAGTAAATGGCTGCTACGCTAGGGGATAAAAGTCGTGAGACTTCTTTTGTTTTCATTAGAAATAAAGATATTATTATTATTTAAGTATTATTAGAAAGAACAAGATTCTAATTATAGAAAGAAGAAGCCATGAAATACTTACAAATCTTATGTTGCCCTTTGACCGGAAACCGCAGCCTCAAACTTACAGGGTTCGAGCAAATGAAGACATAGGGGCTGTCGCTTTCACCCCCCGGATACCTGAAGAGCGTTTCATCATTAGTTGACGACCTCGGTGGCGCAGCGGCCGAGTGCCCGACTGAGACGCAAGGAGTGCGGGTTCGATTCCCGCTGCGGGGCAAATGTATGCATGCTCTGCAAATACTTGCTCTAGGTCTGGGTGTTGTGTTACCATGGTACTTGTAGTTTCTGATACCCACGACACAGGGAATCCTAGTGTGGGGTCAGGACTATATATGTGACTGTTGGGTGTTATTTAATAGCATAATGTTCCTGCAGGTAGGACGCAGTAGGCATTATAAAGCTTGCTAAATTAATTCATCATCATCATCAGCCTGTAGAAGTCCACTGCTGGACATAGGCCTCCCCCAAAGAGTTCCATGACGAACGGTCTTGAGCCTTCTCAATCCACCGAATTCCCGCAACCTTCACAATGTCGTCGGTCCATCGGGTGGGGGGCCTTCCAACACTGCGTCGCCCGGTTCGTGGTCGCCATTCGAGAACCTTTACTCCCCAACGGTTGTCGGTTCTGCGAGCTATATGGCCTGCCCACTGCCACTTCAACTTGCTAATTCTGAGAGCTATGTCGGTGACCTTAGTTCTTCTACGGATGTCCTCATTACTATGTCCTATCATAAGGGGGGGATTGGACCATAACCCACCACGCTGGTCCAGTGCGGATTGGTGGGTGGCTAAATTAATTAAGATCTTACTAATGTTACAAATACGAATATTTTGTAAAGATATTTGTTTGTTACTCAATCACAACGGAGCCACTGAACAGATTGAAGTTAAACTTGTGAAAGATATACAAGGTGATTAGTAACATGTATACCATCCCGAAAGGGTCCTATTCTACCAACAAAAAAAAAGAATCTTTAGACATATGATATGTAAAAAAAAGTGTAAAAGAGATGTTGTTTTTGTGCAAACTTACTTTTTCTCATATTCCTCTTGCGGTAGACATTCGTCCACACTGACGCAGCCCAGGAGACAGCCGGTCGGGTAGAACGTGGGGAACTTAAAATTCTTATCTAGAAGCAAATAAAAATTATGTAACGTGTAATGTTTGTGCGATCATTCAAACTTCAATGGTCATTGAAATACCACGGATCATTTTGATACGTGCACGAAAGAAGCCTCTAAGAGGCGCACTTGAAAGAAAGAAAGAAAATTTGTTTATTTGACCCACAACGCAGGTAGGTACAGTAGGTAGGTGGGTACATAGAAAAATACTTTATAGGTAGGTAATACACAACGCAGTAAGAAAACATAAAAAAGTAGGTAGGTGTCTAAGTGGTAGGCTAAGTAGTATGCGTTGTGTGAGGCAAATGGGTCCCGTCTCAGCATAAAGCTGCACCGAACATAGTATTATGTACGGTGCGGCGCTGGTTTTCTGACGGGGCCTAGGCGACGCGACGTGACGAACATCAATAAACATATTATTTATAGTAGGTATGGATAGGTACTTATATAAAAAGAGAGTAAGTAGTAGTAGATAGATTTAGGTGAGTTATATATTACATAATAATTACAGATATTGTATTGCGGGCTATGTTGGTAGGTACATGTGGTGGTGCTATACAACACGCAGTGCGTTTGGTAATTTAGCCGGACCGCGCCCGATAACTTGAATCCTTTCACTACATTTTCGATTCTTTCACCGACGGGCTTCCTTTTTTTTCGGGGCCCTTTTCAAGGATGACCAAGAAAGAATCAGTGACACGACATGCAAGCAAAATGTAAACTTACATTATCTTAGATTAAGTTTCTCTTATAAGCGAAATTCCTGTTATTTCTTAAGAGAAAATAAATATTCTTCAAACCGAAGCAAGCATTTTGAATCTTAAATCTAGTTGAATTTAGGTACGCCTGTTCTTCGCTACCAAGCCTAGGAGATACAGGCAAGAAACCACGACTTGGTTATTTAATGATCCTTTACAACATTAATTATTTAAGCGAGTTGAAGCATATTCAGTCCCAAGCTTTTTTTTTCATCTATTAGTCGGATATTTTGAAATAAGATTTTTTTTCGAACAGCCACTATTAGCGTTACTTGTAAAGAACTGTAATTACTGTAAACCTGACATGCCTGTGTTATAATATGTTATAACGAAATGGTCAATAAATGAATTAAAATTGAATTCAATTCAATTGACAGCGAGTTAATTTTTATTTATCACTATTTTTTTTTGAACAAATTCATATTTAAACGAACATACAACAAATTTTCAATATACTGGCAAGGTTCAATTGTCGGGATCTGGCAAATAGTTTGAGTACTAACATCCAATACTTCTCTAGGAAGGTTCTTTCTCCTAGTGTCGGAGCTTACCTATTAAGATTCTTTGATCATTAAGTGCAACAACTGAACACTGTATCTGACATGCTTTAATATAATTACCCGGATAGAGCACTCTGTACTGGTTCTCTAACGCTCTGACGACATCCTGGTCCGGAGGCTTCACGGTAGACGCGATCCAGAGTCGACCACGGTGGCTAGTGTACCATGTACGACCTTCGTGCCTGCAATTTCATATTTATTTTTTTATTAGAAACATAACGTCATTTACATATAATTAGGTATCTTATGTAATTAATTTTCGTAATAACTTACGTAATTAATAAACTTAATTCCCACCCTTATTTATACCTTACTTATACCCGAAATTTTTTCAGCTAAGTAATTGTACTTTAAGTGCCTATCGCAATCTATACCAAAAATGTCTTATTTGAATAATAAGTCGTATTTTTCACTATAGATTAATGTTAAGGAAAGAAGAAAGTAGATTTACAAAATGTATTATTTGCATAGTACGAGTACATTGAGGATTTTAAAACAAATAAAAATCGAACAATCACAAAATACAATAAACGTTTATTGGTGAACTTTTGATTGAATTTCCTACAAACCTAAGTTTAGATCAAATGCTATACGCAGTCAAACGCCGCTTCCTCCACATCACCCGATTAGACTTGAACATCAAAAAGCAAACATTGATAATGAAAGTCTGTACGAAAGGCAGCGCAACCGACATCCAGAATGTGAATGCGTATTTGTTTACGACCGGCAAAGAGATTATCAGTGTTGCAATCAACACAGGACCACCACTCAGCATGAAGGTAAACGTAGCAACTTGAATCTTCTGCCAAGATCGAGATGAGCCATTCATTCCAGCCCTCAGCAAACAGCACAATGCTCTGATGTACAGACAAAAATTGATTAGCAAAAGTAATACAGCAAACAGAAATTCGTCCTTCAAAAGAAACACAATAAACTTCAAATCAGTCGCTTCACCCAAGACCTGCAATATCGACAGCAGCAACGGAACACCCCAAGAGAAAACGTTACATTTCAACATCTTTCGCGTTACAGTAGCGTTGAAAACTACAACGATATCCATGTAGATCAATACAGAAGCGATGAGTAACCAACAAGAAGAGGCGTTGATGAAATAAAATATCACCAATTGTGTAACCGTATCATCTTCAACAAAAATGGCTACGTTTATTATCCAGTTTGACATGGTGTAGCAGAATACAATGTTAACATAGACGTAGTTCTTGAAGGAACGCCATTTTGAAACCCGTATCCATGTTATAACACTGAATAGAAGAGTGAAGAGAGATAAAAGGGAAGCAAAGACTATGAATATAATTAACATTGATATCATAACAAAAAATCTATCATCATCGTATTCTTCCCAATCAGTTGAGTTTGTAGGATCCTCTGTGGTGTTCCAATAACTTGTATTCGTTGAAGCCGGTGTTGTATTCATTGTTGGATAGGTATCGTGGAACAAATAAACAGAGAGATTTCTTTAAAACCCA
Source organism: Anticlea derivata (assembly GCA_947579855.1). NCBI lineage: Eukaryota > Metazoa > Arthropoda > Insecta > Lepidoptera > Geometridae > Anticlea > Anticlea derivata. The sequence goes on along the minus strand of OX388274.1, from coordinate 8,984,204 downwards.
GCCTTCTGATTTAGTTGAGGTTCCTATTATGAGTTCAAGTACGTTACTAATAGATTAAATTAATTACAAGATTTTAAGTGCACTAAATGTAATTTGCAATGCGCATGCTTAGGTACACTAAACTTCAATAACTAAAAGCTTGTTGCACGTAAATGTTAGGCTTATCAAAAATAATGAGCCCTTATCTACCTGTTTATATAGCAATAACAATATTTAGGAGTTCATAAATTAATTGAACTGATTTGGAGATAAGTATTGAAATAATATTTATGTTTTTTTAATCTAAAAATAATAAGAACGCACCTAACCTACATATGTATATGCTAAATAATAGCATAATCTTGAAAGTATAGAGTAGACGGCTTCAAACTAAAGGTTGATTTTAAGAGTTCGAAATGATTTAAAAGCAGTACAGCTGATTATTGCAAAAAAACATGGTAATAAGACGAATTTCCAAACATCTTAAAATTGATTGCTTGTGTCTACAATAAGTCACTTTCTGCTTACTGTACAATGTACAAAATGTAAAGTGACTTATTGTATATTACGGAAGAATAAGATATCAGTGAAGCTCAGTCTTCGAGAAACCATCAATGATTTTGCTTATAACCTTTAAGCTACCTACCTATCGCAATCTATTCAAGAACTAACTTATAAGACCCAACAGCCACATACATAGTTCTGACCCCACATAGGAATAACTATGTCGTGGGTATCAGAAAACTAAGAGTACCATGGTACCACAACACAGACCCGGAACAAATATTTGCAGATCATGCAAACATTTATCCCGGGTGCGGGGACACAAGCCAACACGGCCACTCACCCGCTGCGCCACCGAGGTACCAAGAAATGTCTACACACAATCATCAACTATGAATTTGAAAATGCATTTATTTTTAAACCCTTCGTGAAATGGTGATTATACCTACTGGTGGTCATACAGTTTAAATTTTCATGAGTTGGAAGTAAATAGCGAGTTTAAAATCCAAATAAAACGCAACTGATAACAGCACTACTAATATATTTTACTATTAATACATTTTTGAATGATTGTGTACATAAATGACTGGGGGACATTCTGTGAAATTGCAATTGAAATGCAGCTGAACGATAGCTTTTCGGCACTTGGCCGATTGAACTCATATTCTAACCAGAAAATCTTGATAGTACAACCTTCTGACCTATTAAATCCCATGCATATCGGATTGACGGTTCGAAGGTTATGCTCCAACAAATATACAATGCCAAATTGTTCTAATTACTTGAGAAATCTTAGCTCGCTCGATTAATTAATTAAATTGGGCTCCTGTGATTGTGTTACACGCTACGCGCACTTTAGCACCGCTCACTCCATATCACCCGATTGGATTTGAACAACAAAAAGCAAACATTAATAATGACAGTCTGTAAGAAAGGCAGCACAGCCGATATCAAAAAAGCGAAGGTGTATTTATCTACGACCGGCAAAGAGATCAGTGTTGCAATCAATACGGGACCACCACTCAGCATGAAGGTAAACGTAGCAACTTGAATCTTCTGGCAAGACCGAGACGAGCCATTCATTCCAGCGCTCAGCAAACAGCACAATGCTCTCACGTATAGACAGAAATTGATTACCAAAAGCAATACGGCAAACAGAAATCGATTCTTCAAAATAAACACTAGACACTTAAAATCAGTCACTTCACCCAAGACTTGCCAGATCGACAGCGGCAACGGAACACCCCAAGAGAAAACGTTACATTTCAACATCTTTCGCGTCACAGTAGCGTTAAAAACTACAACGATATCCATATAGATCAATACAGAAGCGATGAGTAACCAACAAGAAGAGGCGTTGATGAAATAAAATATTAGAAGTTTGAAAAGCACATCGTTGTCACAAAAATAGAATGCACCAAATAACCAACTTGACATGGTGTAGCAGAATACAACGTTAACATAGACGTAGTTCTTGAAGGAACGCCACTTTGAAACCCTTATCCATGTTATCACACCGAACAGAAGAGTGAAGAGAGATAAAAGGGAAGCAAGGACTATGAATATGAAGAACATTGATAATATAATAATAATTCCCAATTCATCATCGTATTCTTCCCAATCAGTTGAGTTTGTAGGATCCTCCGATGTGTTCCAATAACTTGTTGTATTCGTTGATGCGAACGTGGTATTCATTGTTGAAATTGCTGGGATTGTTATTGTTAATTTTCTAGTGGGTCTGATAGATACTTTTCTTTCAGGATGAGTTTTGTTTTCAGGAATAAATCGCCAAAGTCTTCCTCTGAACGTAACAATTAAAAAAGTTTTGTATGCATATTTGTTAAAGAATGCAGTGCAATGCGTACACTAAACTTCAACAACGAATAACAAGCTGTAAATGAGGTTTATCCCACTAATAATATAAATGCTAAAGTTTTTAGGTATGTGATGATGTGAAGATGTTTGTTACTCTGTCACGCCGCAACCTCTGAACGGATTGGAATGAAAATTGGCATGTATGTAGTAAATAGCCTGGAATAATACATAGGCTACTTTTTATCCACGCAAGCGAAGCCGCGGACGGAAGCTAGCCTATAAATAATGAGGCCTTATTAGTATTGCGATAAAAGTATATAATCAATTATTTTAACTGATACGAAGATATTATATCATTACCTTCATTTGAAATAAGGGTTTATTTCAAATGAAGGTAATGATATAAAAATTAGCAGATTTTTTATAAATCAACATGAGCGAAAGTTTATACCCAACTTCAGAGAATATTTATTTATTTAGAATACAGTATAACAGGTTTTTTTTTATCCCTAAGGCAATGCCATATGTTATTAGTAGGTACATTATAATAAGTAGATACAATTAGATAGGTAATAATCTAAATATTTCATTTCTATTACTACCTGTGCAAGTTGTACGAGTTTCGGTAGGTAATTGAAAAAAATATCCACGCTGTTTGCAGACAAGATATTGAGCAGATAGATAGCGAGTGTGAGTGACATGGGGGCAAACTTAACATAATTGATGTGATCTACACGGACTTCGTAAAAGCTATCGATCGTGTTGACTGATAATGATTTAGGCTAAGTGATCACTGATCATCAGCTAGGTCAGGTGGAAACTTTACACCTGCTTATTTCACTTCCAGAATATGATACAAATAAAAAGGCATTTCGATTATGGAACCAAATATGTCACAATCTCATTAGGCTTTACTCAGGGATCGCATCTAGGCCCTATCTTCTATGTCAACTGTTGAAAGTGTGAGGATATTATACCCACCATGTTGGTGGTTTTGTAGCAGGGTTGGTGCATGGACAGACAGTGCCGTATAGCCCGTCTCTAAAAAATATATCTTGAACTACAGCCTGTGATATAGACCTTAGTAACATTGAATTAAGACTTACATCTTGATGCCTTCGACCAGCAGGGACGCCCAGGGTTGGTGCATGGACAGACAGCGGCCCGTGTCGCTCATCTCTTGTAACTCCGCGTCTTGAACGCGCGGGTTGTGTGACAGCCCTACTGTCTGCACTGCTGAGACGTAGCTGTGGCTTTCTACTGATGGGTCGAACTACGAAAAATAATTATTCAGCTGTTTTAGGTAGCACTTGATTACGTTTATAATTGGATGTTTATAATGAATTACTATAAAGACCACAAACACCAAAAACAGCAAATTTGAAAAGTTTGGGAACAAATCTGAAAAAAGAGTTTTTTTCGCTAATATTCTTTCTTTTGATCGGAGTCGACAACGCGTGCGTGCTGCCTCTGGATGCCTACTCCAAGCGTTCATAGGCCAGGGTAACCACTTGCCAACGGGTGGGCCAGCATGTTTCCACATTAGTTGTATGAAAAAACAAAAATTACCTGTAATAATGGGGCATTGACCCCCGGCGCCACATCCCGGTCACTCGGCACCCCGACGTAGAAATCAGGTTGGTGCTGTGAACCGCCACCGCTCGACGCAGTAGTCATTACCCGGATCTTTTCCTCGTCCACTTCGTAGTCAATCGTCTTGTCCTCTACTATTTGACGACCTGCAATGAGACAGTCATGTCTTTCATCATCATCATCATTTCACCCGCTGGACGTCGACGCAACTTCGATGATAATTTAATAATATTTGCTGTTCTGACGATGGATTTTTGTAAGAAACCCATTTGTTGTCATTTTGTCTTTGTAGGATTGATAAGCTCCTACAAAGTAAATTGATATCAATTCTGTCAAAAAATCAACGCCAAGCATGACAATACAGTCAAAATGAAATTTATTCAGAAGATGTAAGGTACATTTTCAAATAATTGTTCGCCGTTGCAACACGGCTTATCCTCAACTCCAGAATTCTCATTATCATTGAAATATATATGCCTTGTAAACTATACAGACCCCGTCGATAGATAGCAAACAGGGATAGGATTGCCTATCTTTTTAGTTTTTCGGGACGGTAAAAAAGATAGACTTTTCTATCTCTATTAGGGCAAAACCAGGGACAGAATATAAGTATACTAGATTCGCTCGCGTGGTACCTATGAAGATAAAAAACATATATGCTATTCCAGACTATAATCTCTCTCTCTAAATCTCTATAAACTCTGTGACAAATTTCATTAAAATCCGTTCGGCCGTTAGGGCGTGATTGAACCACCACAAACATCCAAACATCTTCACAAACTTTCGCATTTATAATATTAGTGGGATGGGATATTAGTTACGACGTTACGAACCGAGCGACGCATTGGAAGGCCCCCCACCCGATGGACCGATGACATTGTAAAGGTTGCGGGAAGTCGGTGCATGGAAAAGGCTCAAAACCGTTCGTCGTGAAACTCTTTGGGTGAGACCTATGTCTTACAGACTTACAGGTTGTTGATAATGATGATGTGATAGTAGGAAGTAGGATTGGGTATCACCGTTAATGGATTTATACCCGCAAAATCGAAAGTCATCTTCTTGCTTAGCCGCGAAGCATGCTTCTTCTCGTGCAGGGACTTCTGGTACTTGTCCAGTTTCTCCTTCTCGCTCGCGTTCAGCCAGACGCTGTTCGCGTTGAAGTAATCGCTGTCGTCATCTGTCACTTTTGTGCGCCGCTCACTGTGAATACCATGTTGTGGTGAAGTTACACAACTTTTTGGAGGAGGTAGGGCACAGCGAGAGCAGCCCGCCTGGGGAGGTACCTCCACCTTACAGAAGATCGCAGCCAATTAACATTTTTTTTTCCAAATAGTGTTATGTTCCTGCGGTAAGGTTGCCAGAGCTCTTTAGGGGTGGGGGGGTTCAGGGTCAGATACGCGTGCGTGATGCCTCTGGTATTGCAAGCAATCGCTCATAGGCTACGGTAACCGCTTACTAGCAGGTGGGCCGTATGATTGTTTGCCACCTTAGTAGTATAAAAAAAAACTCATCAAAAAAAATTAATGAAAATTTTAATTTAATTTTTTTATATCAGTAACGTAGAAAACATTTCTACTATATTATCTTTGGTAGCAGCAACTAGATACTCTATTATACGAATTAATATTTAGAAATACATTGAAAATCACACCTTTAGCATGTTCTAACAAATAACCATTCTTACATTTCACTTATACTGGTTATCTAATAGGAATGTTTTTGTTGTACATCACCAAAAAATATAGCCAAAAATAAAATAAAACGTTTTGGAATGTACTAACAAAACTCTTTTATATGACTGTATTAATATATATATATATAATATATATATATAAATTATATAACGTTTTTTTTTAAACCCCTTTTGGACTCATTCGATTTAACTCATATTCTTACCTGCAAATTGAGGGATAAAATATTTTGGTCGATGTTAACCTCTTCAAATTACGTTAAGTACCGATATCGAGACGGATTTTGCATGATCAATGGCGATAAGACTTTAAAGTTATATTACCTAGTCCTGTCATACTCCAACAGCCTATTTCTGTGCAGCACAGCATTCTCCCAGCCCACGGGGCGGTTCCTCTCCAGTAAGGACTCCATTAACTTGGCACTCGCCTTTGTCTTGGCATTGAGTTCCCTTTGCTCTTGTGGAGTACACACCTGCAAAAAAGTTTGTATGAGCGAGTGACTATATCGCTTTACATACATCATCGGTATATAGAATAACACTACGGGCATGGAAGCATGGAGCACCGGTGAAGTGGTGATAGTGGCCCCGCCTTTCAATCCGCGGGTCGTGCACCAATCGATTTTCCATTCCATTTATGTGGGCTCTATTAGTGCTCTCAAACGATGAGGTGAAACATCGTGAGGAAACCGGCATGTCCTAGAACCTAAAAATCGAAGATATGGGACATGTGCACAAAAGGAGCCTCTAAGAGGCGCCCTTAGACCCTTTTCAGGGCCACTATACCTCTACCTGGTCACTGAGGGTTTTTAGAGGAGAAAGGGCACAGCGAGATTTTCTCGTTCTGAATTGGAGCAGCCCGCCTGGGAGGTACCTCCGCCTTACAGAAGATCGCAGCCAAATAACATTATTTGTTTTCAAATAGTGTTGTGTTCCTGCGATGAGTAAGGTTGCCAGAGCTCTTTAGGGGGAGGGGGGTTCGGGGTCGGCAACGCGTGCGTGATGCCTCTGGTATTGCAAGCGCTCATAGGCTACGGTAACCGCTTACCAACAGGTGGGCCGTATGCCTGTTTGCCAACTCAGTAGAATAAAAAAAAAAAAAAAAAAAAAAAAAAAAACTGACCTAATACAAGATGACCAAGAAAGAATCAGTGACACGACATGCAGTGCAGTATGAAATGTATCGCATCGCATGTCATGTGACACTGTGTCAATATTTCATTGTGACATTGGTTCTGTACCAAATAAATGCAGCAGGCCATTCTAACTACTTTTTCCTCTGTGGCCATGGTTCAGTGACTTTTATAGCAAAAATTGTGAATAGATTCTTACTAAATTGCCACAAAAGAGACAAGGCCCGGATCCCTCTTGGCTGCAAATGATGCGGCCGCACTGCACACAATTGTTCACCAGGTCGTGTTTGGCAGCCTGGCAGTCACAGCGATGTCGCCCTTAAACCATACAACATATAAATTTAATCAAAAATGTTCTTTTACAATTATTATTATGCACCAAAGCAAACACCAAACTCTAGCTCAATGTCCATTTTGCCAGATTGCAAGAAACTAAGGAGATCTTTAAAAAAAAAAACAATTTGGAGTATTCTGTAATGTAAGCTGTGTTGCCCAAGTGGGAGGAGGGAATCTTGGCCATAGAGTTTTGCACCAATGGATGTTTCTATTCAGAAAAATTAGGTTTAAAAATAATTTACTTATTCTTTTCAGAACTGTCTCTGTGCCCATAACCAGTTGTAAATCATGGACTAATAATTTGTAATAGCTTATTTAGAATACAAACTTTTTCTGAATAAATGGTTAAATATGAGTAACAAATTACCTTTTAACAGGACAACTTGGGCATTCTTCCCCTCTTGTGAGTACAAGTTGACATATTTTGTTTTCTTCTTATTCTTCTCGGACTCATTGCTGGATTCTGAGGGTGGAATTGGCTGTACATCAGCACTCGCTTCTTGCTGGACTTTATTCTTGGATATCTTCTTCTTTTGCTGCTTAGGCAAGCTACTTCCTGAATAATTGAAATAACTAAGTTGAAACATGGGAATACCTTGGTGCATGTTTATTGACCAAATCTTTGATGTATCTTGCGCCTCGTAGAGGCTCCTTTCGTGCACAAACATATGTGGTATGTCAGGATCATAGCAAGTGTAATGCCATGGTCTCTAATTACCCCCTCTACAGGGGTGATCTTATGTATAATTTAATTTATGAGGATAGTATAATTATATCTTAGTCAAGTTTCTATGTACCTATATTAATTTTATTTTACATACCCTTGCTGGGAAACTTTCTTTTAGCTAGTTCCAGAAAGAAATTCTTGTGCTGGTTGTTCTCAAAGTCCAGTAATGTTTTCATGTACTCGTTGAGCTCTGCCTCATTGTGAATGGACATAATGTACCTGGATAAGATATTCTATTAATGGCACAGACAATAAGTGGCTAATCACAAGCACATCTGCCTGGAGTAGAATGAAAGGTCAGTGTGTACATAACGGGACACTATGGAATTAGGACTTAGTAAAATTTCCAAAGTTCCACCCATACCCCCTACGGGTAGTAGGTGCGTTCCGTCAGAAGTCTCGCTCGTCGCCCCTTCATTTCACTCTCACACTCGGCCTTCACGCCACCTCGCCCCGTTCGCTTTGCTGTGGCCTAGTTTGCTAGTTACTCTCAGGAGCTCCTACGTGAGCTTCTGGCTCCACGTTATATAAAAAACACACCCGGGGTAGGACCGAGTCGGACCACGTGGGGTAGGGGTGCTCCGAGTCGGAATAATAACTATTATTATTAGTACTCAACTGATCCTTTTATACGAAGGTCACATCACATTTTTCTAAGTCCTTATTCCATAGTGTCCCATTATGTAGACCCCAACCGGATATAAGGTCACTATAGTACCTAGGGAGGGACTAGGTAGGTAGGTACTTAGTAGGTAGAGTAATCAGTAGGTACTTACTGAATAAGATCGTCTGGAACTTCAAAGTCCAGTATCCTAGACAGTCCTTCCTGAATCCACTGGTCCATTTTCCGAAAATCCTACAAAAAGATTTCACACAGTGCTAGTAAATCATTTTAGATTTTGGTTAGGTTCGATTCGAGAGAGGTAAGAGAATTATATCTACCTGTGTGTGCTGTGATTACTGTGAAAATTATAATAAACTTGGCGGTCTTGAAGGCTGACTTGAAAACAGAACAGAACACAACGTTAACTCTATCGGCTTGAGCCGATGAAAACCAAAAAGAATAAAATTAAAACCACTGATGAAAACAAACAGCCCAAGGAAGGAAATCTTCTTTCGAAGTTTCGACAAAATAAATCAGCTGTTTTTGACGTAAATGTGACACGTAGTCGTAAATAAAGCACGAATATTGGTAAAATGGAGCGTTTTCATGAAATTTTCCTTCACGAAACTCTGTTATCTGCGTGGATTGTAACATTTTTTTATTTTCAGCTGACAGTCAAATAAAATAAACTGTCAGTGTTTGTGATATTGTTATTTCAAAAGTCAAAAAAAGTTGATTGAAGTCGAAAGTGGACAACTAGCTCGATTGTTTTTATTTGTAAATCGCAATTAGAATTTCAAATCCAGCCATCAAAAGCAGGTATTTCATCCCCTGCATTAGCTCTAATCACAACTTTTTTATTATATATAGATCGTCATAAACCAATCCAATCAATAGAATTACGCTCATAATCGTAGTTATTTTGTTTACGTAATTACGTAACCTCAAAACTTTACTTTTCAGGAAATAAACAATGTCCCTTTCTCCTTTTCTTCGATCCCCGTTCACCGACATCACCGGTGGTATGATCTCCCACCAGTTGTTGGGCGAGTGTCAGAAGCAAGAAGCCCGCTACATGGACTGCCTGGAGGCCTACGGTCTTGACCGCGGACTTAGGAAGTGCACTCATCTTCTTCACGACTTCAAGGAATGCCAAACATCGCTTTTACAGTTCAAACGATTTGTGGTAAGTGGGTTGATATCTTGGAATCAGCTGGAGCACTAGCGAGATGGGCAGACATAGTCCAGATTGTGGGCCAGATAGACAAGCCTTAGCCAGGATAGAACAAAGGGAGGCCTACGCCCAGCAGTGGGTGAAGTTGCTGACAATCAATCACAGTGCCCTGACTGGCCTGAATAGGGTACTTACTTGGTACTTGGTGAGCGGACTGCTTTCCTGAATAGGGTATTAAATTAATTAACAAGCTAGCAGTTTAAAGACTGGAGCTAACCAAATGAACACAACCGCTGCATGCACAGTCACATTACTTGCATGCATCTGATTGGCTCAGGCCTTTAAAACATTTTTTTCACTGTAAAATGACCACAAAACGAAAACTATTGGTGTAATTTCTTTTAACAAAAAAAAACATCTAAAAATACCAAAATTTTACTAAAACAAACATTTAAAATTGTGTATATCTGTTGTTTTGAATTATGGCTAGGAGATGGATCTGTAACCAATTACATACAATAAATATTAATGCTTTGAGAAATAATTGAAAATAAAAAAAAGTTTGTGAATACATTTTATCAGAAGAACATTACAAAGTTATTCAACTAGATTAAACTACCATTGACTAATTATTTCATTTTTATTGATTTGATTTTTTCCTTTACAGGCAATGAGAGCCGAGAGAGAGAAGCAGATTGCCGAAGGAAAACTTACTGGAGACAAGAAATATGTGACCCCAAGAATTGATGCATATTAATTATGTATGTATAAATAAATAATTATTAAATTATAATTTACTGTAAATTAGTTGTACTTACAAAAATATCGAGAGGTCTGCAACATTCTTTTGTTTTACTTAGAATCAACCTAATTAAACCTTTTTGGTGTAAATTCGGTTTTATTTACCAAACACCATTGTAGGGTTTTTAAATGTTGCATGCATTAAAAGTTAAAAGAGATATCGGAGCTTTTTTTTCTAAGTTAGTTAGTAGTATCTGCGATCAGGCCTTACACTATCTGCTGGTTTGGAGTGGGTATTCGGGCTTCTTGGAGTTCTTGCGCCAGCGAACAATTCTCCCTTTCTTGATGCTTTATGATCCCTCCAGTTTCATGATATGCTGTCTGAGTAGCCTTTTATGGAAGCTGATAGTTGTAAGCTGTGTAGCCAGGTGATTCGGATGTACGTTCAGACAGTTTTTGTATTTTGCAGAGTACAGTTTTAAACGATTTTACTTTAACTCTTTGCTGTCAACATTAATGTCGCATTTATGTGGCTGTCACAAATATACTGTCAAATGTCCATATTATTTTGTTGGGAATTCGTTTTGATTTGAAGAAAGGGGAAAAAAATATTATTTTTCTGCAATGCCCTACTCAATCTCGCCATTTTTCCGTTCGCCATTTACTGACATCACTGGAGGATTGATATCACATCAGCTGCTCGGTAAATGTGCCACTGAAGAGATGGATATGATGGATTGTATGGAAGCCTATGGACTAGATAGAGGAATCAGGAAATGCCAAGCGCTTATAAAAGACTGATGAGTGTCAGAAGACAATACTACAGTTCAAGCGATTTATGGTGAGCCTTTTGTAGTTAATGAATACAGGGTACATATCTCTTAACCCCTATTAGTATTTAGGTAGGTAGGTATTATCTCACCTTGTCATTAGCCAACAGGGCATAAATAATGGTACCTTGGTACTCGTACTTTCTGATACCCGCGACACAGAGAATCCTATACTATGTATGTGACTGTTGGATGTTATTACTAATAATTATTATTTTTAATAGTGCCTGATAGGAATCGCGTTCATTTTGAAGACTTGCTATTCCAAAACCACAGGCGCTACCTACGTATTTAATTTAAATGATACCCAACATTTTCGAAACAGCGGGGATACGAATCTTCTTTTTTTTTTATTGATATTCGTAAAGCGTTTGGCCACCATCTATCTCACTTTTGGAAGTGAGATGTGGCCTAAGATGGAGCACGCTTGTTGGGTTTTATAGGGAAACAAATACAAAACTTTTATATTATTGTCGTGACATTTTTATTCAAACCATCCGCCATCACGAGAGAACACATTCTATTCGTTTTTTTTACATCAACACAGATACAAAATATTAACACCTTCTCCTATTTTTTAAAAATTATCTTATTTAGACATTTTTAAATAAATAATAAATTACATTTTGTATCATATTCTCCTATGAACCCTTTTTAACATTTTAAAAATAATCATCTATTAATAGCTTCTATACATTGCATTACAAACATAACTCAAATTTTATATTACTAGATCTTGCTAAAGTAAATATCATTTGTAACATCAATGTAAGTTTTATAACTTCAATAATGTAATTAAACATTTTTTAATAAACCTAAATTATAAGTTTCTTTTACTTACCTACCACATTCATACCTGTAGATAATCTACTTATTGGTTCAACAACTTTTTACAATGAAGCTCAAATTTGTTTTTTAACAATGGTTTTGTTAATATGTCAGCTACTTGCTGATCAGTAGGACAATATTTAACAATAATATTTCCCTTCTCAAAATGTTCATGAATAAAATGATATCGTACATCAATATGTTTTGAACGTTTATTAAATGAACCTGTTTTAATCAACTGAATAGCACTCTGGTTGTCTATATTCAGTACTGTTTTTACTTTAAATGATATCAGTTCATTCAGTAACGATTTTACATACAATATTTCTTTACAGCAATCTGCTGCTGCTATAAATTCAGCTTCAGTAGAAGATAATGCCACTATTGGCTGTCTTCTTGAACACCAAGCGATTGGTCCATCAGATAAGAATATAACATAACCTGATGTGCTACGTCTTGTCTCAGTATCATTCGCATAATTTGCATCAAGGTATGCATTTATAATTACATCTTTACATCCCTTTATAAAATTAATACCTTTATCTATAGATCCCGCTAAATACCTTAATATTTTCTTAGCAGCTAAAATATCAGACTTATTTGGCGTTTCTATTTTCTACTAGCTTCAGGAGTGTGACAAGTATAAGCCTTTTTTTTTTTTTTTCACATCAAAGATTATTATTTCAGAATTATTGTGAGCAGCTATAGCAAATAGTGATTTCAATGTTGATTGACTTACTATTGGACTGTAAATCTCATCAAACTCTAAACCCCGTTGCTCAAAACCTCTGACTACTAATCTAGCTTTATAGGTTCCATCATCTTTTACTCGAAATACCCATTTATTAGATAATATTTTCTTACCTTGTGCTTCTTGCACATCAACAACTTCCCAAGTTTTATTAGCTAGAAGAGATTTTTTTTCAGAATCAATTGCCTTCTCCCAATTGTCCTTTTCTGTACCTGAAATAGCTTCGTTATAAGTTAGTAAAGCATAATCATTAAACCTAGCTGGTAATCTTCTGACTCTTTGTGATGTTCTTTGTTCTTCAATTTCACTGACTTCTGGTATGTTTGCATTGTCATCATGACTTTCTATTTGGTTAGTTTCAGTATTTTCCTGTTCTTCTTCACTGTAAAACCTTTCATCTTCTTCACTGTCTTCTGATGATAATATTATGTTTTCTTCTATGTCATTTGTTAGTATCTCATCTGTTGTTATTCTTACTCTTTGTTCATCCTTTTCAATTTTATCATCATTCTTGACAATCACTACGTCTCTTGCTATTTCAATCTTTCTTTCTTCAGGATTCCACAACCTGTAGCCATTATTTGTGTATCCTATCATTATTAACTTTTTACTTCTTGGTTGTAGCTTTTTAAGATGTCCTAGGTGTTTTGAATACATAAGTGTTCCAAATTCTTGTATATTCGAGATGTTTGGTCGTTTATCATGCCATAATTCATAAGGTGTTCTTTTCAGCAGTGCATCACTGGGTAGTCTGTTTATCAGGTAAACTGCGCTCAGTACAGCTTCACCCCACATCTCATTTTTCATGTTTTTATTGAACAACATTGCTCTAGTTTTCTCTAGGATAGTTCTATTGAATCTTTCTGCTCTTCCATTTAATTCTGGTGTGTATGGAACTGTAAAGTCCATTTTTATACCTTTCTTTATACACCAATTCTTTAAATCATTATTTGAGTACTCACCTCCGTTATCATTATCACACCTGATACATGATACTTTCTCATTCTTTTCTCGTTCTGTTTCTTCCACATAGTTTTTAATTATTCCTGAAACTTCATTTTTTTGTTTTATTATGTATACTTTTGTGAAATGACTGTAGTCATCAATCATTGTGACATAATAACGTTTTCCATCATGTGTTTCAGTTTCAAATGGTCCGCATACATCTGTGTTTATTATTTCCAGTTTTCTTTCACCTCTTTTTCTTATTGTATTATGTGGTAGTTTTGTCTGCTTTGCTTTTATGCATATCTCACAATTCTCTTCTATTATCTCACTACCATCTATTTTAATCCCATCTGCGACTTTTGTCAGAGAATGTAAAACTTCTTTTCCAGGATGACCAAGCCTCTTGTGCCATTCCAGAGCAGTTCCTTTTTCCTTTGTAAGTAAAGTTATTTCCTCATTTACTTCTGTATTCTTATTTTTATTGATGTCTATGTAATACAATCCATTTTCTTTAATACCTTTTAGAACAAGTTCCTTATCTTTGAATATTTCAACTTTATTTGCAGTAAACAGCACTGATCCATTTTTATTTGTTATCGAACTTACAGACATTAAGTTTTGTGCCAAACTGGGAACAAACAAGGTTTTTTCCAAACTACAACTAGTACCTTTTACATGTCCAAAGCCCTCTGATGTCACGGTGTTGTTGTCGGCAACTGATATGTCTGTTTTATTTTCATGGTAGTTTGTTATTAGTTTTAAATTATTTGTCATATGGACTGTACTTCCAGAGTCTACTACAAACTTTGTTTCATTAATGTCATTTTTACTTGTCAGAAATGCTGCTTCCTTTTTTTGTGTTCCTTTGTTTTTCCTGAAAAACCAATTTTCGTCCGTATGGTTTGTTTTCTTACAAATGGAACATTGTTTTTCTTTAAATCTGCAGCTATTTTCTTCATGACCATACTTTTTACAGATGTTGCACATCTTGCAATCTATTTTGAGGTGACCAGGCTTTCCACATTTGAAGCATTTTTTACTTTGAGATGCTTTATATGCTACTGGTTCTTCTTTTGTTTCATTTCTAGTCTCTTCCAAGAGAAGTCGGTTTGTTAGGTTTGTTAATGTTTTATTTTCAACTGATGTTGATTCCCAAGCCGTTACGAAGAACTTGTATGTAGTCGGTAAACACGTTAGCAGTTTCGACATTATTAATTCATCGTCAACCTTTTGTCCAAGACTGTTCAGTCTCATTGCCAGATTTTTAATTCCTGTTATAAGTTCACTCATTGACTGGTTATTATATTTAAAATTAAAAAACTCCTGTAATAGTGAACATTTGTTTCTCTCTTCATTACCCTCAAATATGCTGCACATTTTTGTAAACATCTGGGCAGCCGTTTTGCAGCCGAGTAGATGAGGTTTGAGTTTCCTATCTATGGAACTCATTATTATTTTTTGTGCTTTTGCATCCTTGAGATCATCCAGTTTTTCTGCGGATGTTGTTTTTATCACGTCTTCTAGTGAATTTGCTTTCATGAAAATCCCCAATTCGAATTTCCATAAATGAAAATTTTTCGATGACGTTAATTTTTCCATTTCGTCTTCTGTTTTACACGACATTTTTTACTGGTTTTTATTTTTACTTTTATCACTGTTTTTACTGGTTTTTAATTGTATTTGCGCCCTAGCCCACTGGGCCCATAACCTGTTGGGTTTTATAGGGAAACAAATACAAAACTTTTATATTATTGTCGTGACATTTTTATTCAAACCATCCGCCATCACGAGAGAACACATTCTATTCGTTTTTTTACATCAACACAGATACAAAATATTAACAACGCTTTCCCCGCTTTTCCCTTTCAACGAATCGACGCGTACTAGAGCCACATCCTGATATTCATAAAGCAAGTAAAAAAAGTTGTTTATTGAATAATTTGCTATAATAAAAACAAATTGCGATGCATGGTTTTTTAACGAAGTCCTTGCCGCGATCTACGACCTTTACTGAAAGGCAACATGATCACTCTTTAAGCCGTGTTCAAACAGCGTGCGATATGTCATCTAAATTTTAAAATGATCCGTACGACTTCTGAATAAAGTTAATTTAGAATTTTAGGCTGGCAGCACACCATCAATTAAATCAACAAAAATAAATCAACCAATCAAGAGGACGTAGGTCCTTCCTTACTGATTGGTTGATTTAATTTTTCTTACAGAAAATTTTGAAGGTTTGCGTCCAGCCTTAGAGCTTGCGATTTCGTTAACGAAAGAATCGTCAAACTCAAAATTGACGTTGTTCAGTTGAGGTACAGATCATTTTGAAACGAATTTTATATACCTACCTCCGCCTTACAGAAGATCGCAGCCAAATAACATTATTTGTTTCAAATAGTATTGTGTTCCTGCGGTGAGAAAGGTTGCCAGAGCTTGAGGAGGGGGAGTTCGGAGTCCACAACGCGTGCGTGATACTTCTGGGCAAGCGTTCACAGGCTACGGTAACCACTTACCAAAAGGTGGGCCGTATGCTTGTTTACCTAAAAAAATGACATATCGCAATGCCGTCTGAACGCGGCTTTATACGTCGAACATTGTAGGTATTCATTATAGGTAGGTATCATCGCGCGTCGTTCGTAGATGGATACATATCGGGGTAGGTAGGTACCTACTTAATCCATGAGTTCAATAATATCTTATTAACACAGCGGTTTTTTGTGAGTCCGAGTCACGGTCGTTCGGACGATTTTCTTGCCGTTTTTTGCGCGGAATTTTGGCGCCAAACTATCATGTGATCAATCATAGTGTGTAGAGTTCTCTCGACTATGTAATTACATAGGTACATGATATTTATGCGACTTTTGCTATACAGAGTGATTCATAATATTCATGTATGCTATCCCGAAAGGGGCCCAATTAACAATTAAGTTAAATTTTCTGAAATTCAACATATTTCATTGAAATAATCTACGCAAAATCTGCTGTTTTGAGGTCAGTTCAAGATTTGACCCCAAAACAGCGTGCGTAGCTTTTTTCAATGGACGATGTTAATTCCAAAAGCCGTAAAAAGAGAAGGCAAAGACTCAATTATTCAGCTGTTTTTTGTTAATGTCGCACTTCTCGTACCTACGTTTAATAATTACTTAGAAAGTATTAGAGATTAGATAAAAAGACCAAAAACATATAAAATTAAAAATTTCGGGAAAATATCCGGAATATAGATTAAAAAAATTGAATATTTGTTTCCCTGCTAATATTCTTTCTTTTCGTTGATAGAATAAGCCCCTTTGGGAATGGTATACATATGATGAATCACCTTGTATTCAACATGGCGTGTTTTGATCGATTCGACTCCTTGTTGGTCACCTAAGTATTCTTGAATTTAGTATTTATTTATGAGGGGCCTGAATAGGTGGTATGAAACTGAAATGACTTAGATGGTGTCGACTATTTTTTAACTTTGATGTTGAAATCAAAGCTGGAAGCAATTTACTTACGAAGCTTAAAACTTGGGCGGAAAAAGCACGGCACTTCTCCCCTGTTGCGTAAACGTAGCATCTCTCGCCCCAAAGAAAATCCTTCAGTTCCTAATAGCTGCTGGGCTTTGCGGTGAACTCTAAAGGTGCTACGCAGGAACAAGTGGCGATCACAATAGGCCAGTTACGGCCGCAGTGA
Source organism: Anticlea derivata (assembly GCA_947579855.1). NCBI lineage: Eukaryota > Metazoa > Arthropoda > Insecta > Lepidoptera > Geometridae > Anticlea > Anticlea derivata. The sequence continues at coordinate 8,966,876 of OX388274.1, read as the reverse complement.
CACCATAGCCACATTTAGGAAATAAAAAAAATTAGTAGGAATGCTATTTAAATAGCAGGAGACTTTTTTTGACGGGAACTTGAGAAAGTGATGTTGTTCTCTCAATTTATTTTACTTAACTAGTGTAAAATTGAATAATATTATGTGATTATGGTGGTGTTTTGCGTAATATTGTTTGAGTAAACCGCACAAGTGAAGTGAAATGAAATGATTGCGTGTATCGTCATGTTTCGAGTTGGCGCCAAGAGGTCCCTTGAGGTTTTAGTAAAATAGCCACTATCATATCTTACTAACTTAACGATGACTTGACTTGACTTGAAAAAAAAATTTAATAGTAGGAATTTTTACCCAGTAAAACCATTGCGATGACAGTGTCACCCGATTGCTCGAGGATGAAATAGCATTCTTCAGTTAGCGGGTACTAACGAAATTTTAAAGCTTATTGTTTCTGCTATTAAGCAGAAAAGTTAGGCGCATATGGTTTAAAAATATCCATCAACCGTTTCCTGATTACCTAGACTGTACTATTTGTAGACAAGACCTAAGCGCATAACTGAAGTAAAATCTGAGCTAATTACCTTGGTAATGAAATTAGGCACTGACATTTGCCTTTTAAATTAGGAGCATTTTTGTATGGGATTGATGATATCCTGAATGCAAGAATGCGTGCCGAGTTGAGAATGTTATCGTATATATTATGAATTTTTGACCCTTTCTCATTAGTCCGCGTACTCACATGCTTTAGCTTTTAGTAGGTAATACCTGAGCGTGGTAGGTAGGTACTCTAGTTTTTTGCTACAAAATATTCGTAGCGCCTAATTAATTCAAAAACATATTATCACCGATCATTGGAGTTCAACGACCGATCCTAGTGATGAAATAACTCCGAAGGTTGTAGCAGTGTAGGTACGTACCAATAACCAAGATAGCAAGAGCACTGCCCTCGTATTAAAAAAAATCTACCTACCTTGCGGAAATCTTTATCAGGTCCTCGACCGGTTAAAAAAACATCAAAACCATTTTGTTGGACCTCGTGACAGCCCGCTTAGGTACATCGGATCAGGCACTAAATTATTGAAAATGATTAAAAACAGGGTAAGGTACCTAGATGCCCAACCTTACCTTGGTATTGAACTCTGAAGAATGTGATATTGTAGGTACCTGATCTCGTTTATTCATTAAGAAATAAAATAACTGACGCAGGTAGGAAGATACTAAAGCGGCGAGTTCGGTGCCATATTAATTGACCTTTAAAAATATAGGCAGGTAGGTACTTTATAGATTACACAGCATCCGGCCCTGTCTTCGCGTGAAAATTGTAGATATACTTTTCCTTTCAGCCGTAGGGTGGTCTTAGGCCTTAAGCTGCTGAACTTAGGCCTCCATCAAAGATTTCTGAGAGCGACTTCCTATCATGTGGAAGGAACATGCCCATACTCGCCACGCTGAGCACGCGGATTGGTGAGCAATGACGCTTCTGCCTATCCCCTAGCTTTGTTTTCGCTAGATTTTCTGATCGCTCGGGCCTCCTTACGTATTTATTACCACACATCCATCTCTACATTTTTTCCTAACTGCGTTAAGCGAGAATCCAAAAATTTCGAACAAAACGAAACGGAGTTTTCGGCCGTAGAACTTATGGCTTAGCCGTGGTGGGGCGAGGGTGGGCAATAGCCACCTCCTGGAAACGAAACAAAAAAATCAATATCTATTTTTACGAAATTCTTACTTAGGCTCGGCGAAAATGGAACGGGACACTAGAAGCCAAGACTGTACTTTTTTAGCTTGCCTTGCATACGTACAATACGAAATCCGTCTGACTCTTAGCAATTAGATGTAAAAAATAAAGGCAGGACCCGTTACAATATTCAAGTCAGACAATTCAAATTCGAAGCGATCTTTCAGCAGTTATCAGGGACAAACACTGATGTATTATGCATGCTGGCCGAGCCCGACTCGCCGATGTATCGGGCCTGTGTCTGTGTTGCTCAACCATTTACCTCTGTTTACTGAGGTTTTCTCATCTGCTATCATTCCGTAGTTATCTGCCTACATTGTGTTTTCTTGAAGCGAGCGGGAATCGAACCCGGACCCGTTGCATCTCAGATGGACACTCGCCCAGTATGCCACCCGTGGTCATCAATAATCGAGTTGGATTAACTTGGTCTACTTGTAAAACTACAAATCCAAATTGAGACTTGTGCTAGAAAACTTTATAAGGTTCGTGGTGGCAATTAAGAATTACAAAAGGGGTCTTTATCGAAACGCCTAGATCGTGAAATGTCCTATTATACAAGTCGTCCTTAAAGCAAAATACCCTAGTAGCAAAACGTCTTTATCATTAGATACAGTTAAACTTGTTTGGTAAAAGTTGGTCCTTCGATGATCGTTGAGGCACAAATAGGATGATAAACTTTGAAAATCGCATCTACTAAATTCACGTTATATTGGTTTTCAAATGCTACTATTTTCGTTGTACCTCAAAAAACATATGGCCATAACCTGATGATGAGCACAGGGTATGACAGCCCACTTCAGTATTTAATAATAATAAATATTCCGGACATATCACACAAGGTCAACTGATCCCAAACTAGGCATAGCCTGTACTATGGGTACCAGAGACTGATATACATTATAGATATATATTTAACACCCAGACACAGAACAAATTGAATACTAATATTTGAATACTTTTATTGAATTTTCGTAGCAATACCTTTACGGTAATATTTTTACCAGTAAATCTTGATAGTACGACCCGTTGAATTACTATATTCCATGCAGATACGGATTGATGATAATATTGAGAAAGTTCTGGAGAATATGGGTACTTATATTTTTTAAATCATGCTTTTTTTTCGCTAATATAATTATTTTTGTCGATACAATTACCCCCTTGCGGGATGGTCATCATCTCCCTGTCCTTATCCCACTTCATGTGGGGTCGGCACAACGGTTTTTTCTCTTCAACTCCCCTCTATCAGCCGTCATGTCAGTATTCACTCCTTTCTTACTCATGTCGTCTTGCAGGTTGGTACCTACCTATACTTGTTATATCACTTGTATATTAAATAGTCCAATATTAAGGCGATGTATGTAAATCTCTACATAAATAAAACGGGTAGTCAAGCTTCACCTTTATTTATTCTATCTCGCGTCCAGCATTCTGGCATTACAATTTCAAAACGCTAAAGTTTTTGTTACCATTCGGCGTCGATCGGTCAAACATTTAGTAGGTTTGTACATAAAAGGTTATATAAGAATACCAAATTAGTATATAAGATATTTGAGTTCATGATAGATCATGATCTTAGTTGAAAATGTAGAGGTCGTTCCCCAGACAACGCAATTTCAACATTTAAATTTTGTTTTTGAAACATTAATTTATTAAATTATGCACTTACCTACCTATTACTTTCAAATTCGCTGTTTTTTTGGGTTGCCTCGTTTTGTTATTCTAAATAAATCTATTTTGAATTCTACGCGTTAAACTGACACATTTTAAATCTAATATTGCGCTAAAATACGCCTCTTTCTAAAGATAACTTTATCTTGTGTTTAACTATCCCGAAAGGTGCTATCTATCAACAAAAAGAAAGAGCTTTCGCTTTTTTTTTTCATACCTGCACTTTTGCTTGCTGGTTTTGCTATTTTTATAATGATTAAACATATAAACAGTTCAACCCTAAACAGCTGAACAATTTGAACTGATTTGACCAGCAGATTTTTGCATAGTGTTTTTTCAATGAAAAATGGCGAATTTCCTTAAAACCAAAACTTAAACCCAAAAAATAACTGATTTAAAAAAAAAGAGTTTTTTCGCTAGTACATATTCTTTCTTTCTTTTCTTCTTTCTTTTTGTTGGTAGAATAAGCCCCTTTGGGGATAGTTACGGAACACGTATGTTTTGCTTGATCATAACTCAAAAACCTCGACACACATCCTGACAACTGCGTTCAAGTTTACGGTTAGGGCGGTTATCTCCAGCGCGTTAATGAACCTGTACAATCGAGGTTACAATTCGTGGTGCGCTTGAGCTTTTGTACGCGAGTGTCCGGATTGGGACACCGCAAGGTGACCTTTCTTCTCAACTCCAAGTCGCCCAGGTGTGAAGGGGACCCGTCTGCGAATTCTTAAGAACAATGACCTTTTGCCGGTGCCGCTCTAGACTTGATAAGATTAGCGTTTTTGCTATGATGAAAAACTCCGATAAACACACATAGGTCATTTTATTTACTTACCTATTTTAAATTCCTCGAAACTAGATACCTACTTCTATTTTATCACTTGAGCAATGGGCATAATACCTACGTACATTAATTTGGATGAACGCAGCTCAAGGCGTCAAGATCGAAGCGTTTCATCTCCAACTGGAACACAAAGTCATGGACAACAGTGGCGGATCCAGGATTTCGGTCTGGAAGTGGCCTTGAACCAGCTGTAAGCTTTATCATAGTAAACACTAAAGTAGCACAATATTTTATATAAAAAAAAACATATCCTATTTCCTACTAATGTTATAAATGCGAAAGTTTTCGTGGATTTTGGATGTTTGTTGTTCAATCACGGCGATTCACGCCGTAACGGCTCAACCGATTTCATTGAAACTTGGAATAGATAAAGATCTTTACCTATTAGGATAACCTATAGGCTACTTTTTATGTAGGTACCACGTGAGCGAAGCCACGGGCGGATCCTAGTAATTTTATAAATCTCATTGAACGCATAGCCAGTGTATATAACTTATTGCAAATTCTTCAATGACTTCGACAGGTTGTCAGGAGATGGTTTTCGCCAGATACTTTTATCTCGCTGAATTTTGACGTACCCCCTTAGGCATCTTCTAGGAGCTGAACGGCTGTAGAGCTGATAGGTGGTCTACTATTCCTGGGGATCCCCAGCCATAGTAGACAACCTATCAGCCTATATTTTTTTTTAAATGTTTTTAGGTATTTTTTATATTCGCCGTCGTTTTCATCTGCTGTCAGCCAATAATGACTACACTGATTAAAAACTGTCTCCTATTATGAGATAAAGCGGCCCACATGGTCACTGGGTTCAGTAGAGTATTGACCGCAGCGGTTACTCACGTAATACCAACTAACCTACGCGAAAGTTTGTTTTATTTGTTTTTGAATTCCGTACTTCATTTGGAAAAAACGGAACCCTTATATGATCACTTTGTTGCCCGTCTGTCTGTCTGTAAAGACCCTTTTTCTCATAAACGACTGAAGATATCAACTTAAAATTCATACAATTTATTCATATTATGTTATCTAATAAGTAGTGTTGCTTAGTCATACCTATATGTACCTTTCCTAATGCAGATCTTATTTTTTTCAAAATCGTGTCCGTAACTCCTAACTTCACTTTTCGATTACTCATACGGTTTCCGATTTCGCCTAAGTGGCCCTGAAAAAAAACTTAACCTGTATAGAAAGTGTAACTGTTTGTTGCTCCTTGAAATAAAATAAAATAACAACTATTAAGGTCTGTGAGCTTAAAGTATCGTTTATACATCAAGTTACTAGCTCAATGGATTAAAAAGATATGGCAATGAATATCTAATTTTTGTTACGAAATAGCAAGGAAATGGCAAAAATGGCAATCCTGTTACCGCTAAATTCTGAAATTTGGAATGCTAAGAGCTTTTGTGACATAAATAAAGGAAACAGTCAAAAATTCAGGAATTTCGACGTTTTTACCCTTAGAATTGAATTGAGAAGTTTGTTGTAAAATGTGGCTGAAACTCTTTGGGACTTCCAATCGGCGGAAGCCAGTTTTTAACCGAGGGTTTTTTTTTTTTTTTGTATGTATGTCACTCGATATCTCCGCCAATACTTAACCGATTTTGATAATTCTTGCGCTGGTGTATAAAATATGATCCCGAGGTGGTCCCATATTAATTTAATTTCTGAGGGATTGCTACTTGTCCCTTAAAACTTAAAAAAAACGTCATCATCTCTTGAAATCACGACTTGCCGAAATATTTTTTGTCGACAGTGGTATGGTATGGTTATCCCCGCGACTTCGTTCGGTTGCTGCTATTTTTCATAAACTTGTGTGCACCCATACGTTACAACAGGAAGCTACCCTGCTAATTTCATACTCTTAGGATTTTGGTTAGGCCTTGCGTTGATTTTCAAAGAGAATAAAACCACTACGTTTTATTGTCAGTCAGTGCCGTAAGAGATTTAATGATGATGAATGGATGTCATACTTACTTTTGTTTTTATTCGTAAGTCTAGGTGGCCAGTGTCATCCTCAGAAGGTAAGCAAAACGCATAGAGGTTGATATTAATCTTGTAAATATTCAGGAAATAGAAGTCGGTTTTTAGTTTTTGTAAAAAATATCTTATTCGTAAATGCCATCGCACTCGTATTTCATAGGAATCATTCTACAGATTGCTTTCAATAGTTCTAAGTTTATACCTAGTTGCAAATCGTGTATGACTACATAACTATTGATAAGTAAATTCGTGACAGGTTCGTAAATGACTGGAAACATACTTGGTACCTACCTTCCTACTACAGATAAGAATTTATGCAGGCCATCCCATTGAACTTAGTTTATACAAGATGATTGTATACCCAATTTGCACAAAAGTTTATTCTACGATTTTTGTAAATTCGCCATTTTTCATTGTAAAACACTATGCCAAAATCTGCTTTTGTTATTCAGCTGTTTTAGGTATAGCAATACTAGCATACGATCTAGGTACTAGCAGAACCTCGCTACGCGGCACACGTTCTAGTAGCTCGCACTTTCCCTTATCACAGTTATCTATCACACACACACACATCCATCCACACATACTCATAAAGATGCACAAGTACCTATGTTTCTACAATTAATATAAAATGAGTGAACCTCTTTTAAACCTTAAAAAAGGAAATAAATTCACTTCAATTCAATTAAATTTATTTTTTTAGCATGTTATTTTAGCACCTTGTCAGTATGATCAATTTTATATATTTTTTTTATTCTTAATTTATAGTTTTTTCTATCCTACTATGTAATGTCTGTACAAAATATAAAATGAAGGGCAGGCACTAGGTACTTGCCAAAATACAAGTTTATAGGTACTTAGTTTGGTAATTAGGGCTACTTTGGAAGTGTAATGTACATAACTGAAATGAATAATTATCTTATCTTATCTGGCATGCTTTTTATAAGTTATAAGCACATCTGCCGGTTAAGAACAGGTCGGTACTTGTAAAGGTAGGGGTTTAATTTATTCTATAGGGTGACATTCTTATGTTTTTAGACGGTCTTTAATGCTTCCGGTAGTCTGCTACAAATAGGTATTTTGAACTACAATTTACATAGTTCACTAACATGTGTGTATTAATCAGTATTCGGAAGGACGTCTCGAGGCGATATTTCATAAGCTTTACTACGAAATCGCAATAAAATGAATCACCGCCGTACGAGTTTGATAACATTCGTTTTTAGGAATTAAGAACAGACTATGAACTTAAAAAGTCTGCCTTCATAACATGGTTTTAAGTATTTGTTCCTTATTTAATGAATAGTTTGTTTTTTTATACAAATGGAATATTTTTCTAAAATAGCACACTTATCCAGACTGACAGGAAAATTTAAATTTCAACCGTTTATGTTCCAATAACATCCTCCTCCGCCTCTTCCTCACCAGCCTGAAGAAAAGGGTACAGCTGGAAATAGGCCCATATAGAGATCCATGACGAGCGGTCTTGAGCCTTTCCCGACCGACTTCCCGCAACTTAATCTGCCGTCGCGTCGATCCATCAGATGGGGGCAAACATTTTCCGAAAGGATTTTGAAAATGCACTGAAAATCTACAAAAAAAACTTTGTCTTTGTATGTCTGTTACTACCTGCCTTGACCTGAGGTGCTATTGTGTAAAAGCGAAATTACAATGGAATTCGTAACTCTTGAGGATCAATTTAACAATCTTAGCAATATCAAAAACGTTGCAACTTGACAAGGAAAGATTTCAGAATTTTCAAGTTGAAAACCTTTCCAATGTCAGCAGGCGAGTGCTCATCAGGTCTCTCACCCAAGGGGTGCGGGTTCGATTCCCGCTGCGAGATAAATGTTTGCAGGATATGCAAATATTTTTCCGGGTCTGGGTGTTGTGGTACCATGGTCCTCGTTGTTTCTGATACCCACAGCACAGGGGATCAGGACTACGTATGTGAATGCTGGGTGCTACAAAAAAGAAGACTAGTTTCCTTGTACTACAGTAGATTGATTAAATCATCCTATTAGTTGTGAACTTCATTCCCATTTTTCTTGCGCAATAGCACTGCTAGAACGATTTCAAGGTACCTAGATCATGCATAGTCCCGCAGAAAGCACAGATTGCGCACCCGAGCTTGCTGATGACGTCGCCGTGGCCGCCGCGCCATTGTTACTTATATAAACTTAGCCCCCTTCAGAATGTTGCAAAAAAATCATCAATGAATAAAATAAATGTGACCAGCGCAGACCCACTCCATTATGAAAGAAGCTTCACTGCACCCTGGTCGTGCCAAAGCTTGGGCGGCGACGCACGGCGCTTCACAACCGCTCCAGTTATAAGCGAAAGGGCACTCTGCGCGGAACGCTCACGGAATTTTCCGGCAGGAAAACTGTTCGAAGATTTTTTTTTAATTGAGATATATTGCAAATTTTAGCACTAACAACCCAATCTACTTTTATAAAGTAAAACGCCACTGAGTATTTATTAGGGTTAAATAACAAAAACGCAGGTTTTTATCTGTGTTAGAATAAAATCAAATGGGCTAAAATATTGGGAAGTTTTGATCAAAATGTTCCCTTTAGTAAAGCTCTCAATAATTCTAAGTTTAGTAAACGCGGGAACGGTTTTAGAAAATGTGAAAACGCAATTGCCCGGCGATCGAAAACAAGTTGAATTTCTTGCGGCCAGTGTCTGCAACGTATTGGTGTTTATATTGGAAAATAAGGTGAGTCTCTTTTACATATTTTTAATTACTAATTATTATTAGTTAGGTTATGGCACTAACTAGGGCAAGCAAAGTTAAACAAACTGACCCGGTCAAATCCTTCACTTTAGACTTTGTTTTCATGGTGGGCAAAACCCTTTGGTTTTTTAACAATCTCATATAAATATATATAATAAGTACTTAGGTTTTAAAGACGTAGGTAGGTATATACGCTCGAAATAACTACATAAGTTCACAATACATCATTGAAAAATATGTAATGGATGAAATATACAGTTCATTTGATTTGTGTTTATAAAGTTTCAATTTGAAAATATGTACCTACATAAAGTTTAAATCGAATAACGGTTACAAACCATAACATAACTATTATGTTATAAATTCGAAATATGTAACGGTTAAACTATGTTTAAAATGTATGATTTATTTCTAATATTGTCTTTGATAATGGTTACCAATGAAAATATCATTCATAGGTAAAATTCTTGTTATTAAAATAATCTGCTCAGATCGATATGTCAGGTTATGTTGGAGTAATGATAACAACGCGCGAGGCGAGCAAGCGCAGGGAGCGGAGCTAGGATGCTGTGGCAGCGGCCGCTGATGCGCCACAAATGTGTTATTCATGTTTAGTGAGGGAGCGAAGCACTTATCTGCCCAGATCTAAATCGATCGGTTAGCTTATGTACCTAAGAGTATTGATAAACATGAGGGAAGCGAGCAGAACGAGTAGAAGCGGCCGCCGAAGTGCCATAAATGTGTTAGTCATGTATAATAAGTGGAGCACAGTGTTATCTGCCCAGGTGGAAATCAGTCTGTTTGGCTAGGATAGAGTAGTGATAAACAACGGGTGTGGAGTGAGCAGAGTGAGTAGTATCCATTACAATGACTTCATAAGCCTTCTAAATTAACGCCTTTCGCTTTTGGCGAGCAAGTGTTATCTAGAAACTTTTATAAACAACACATTTTATCAATATATAACGCTATGAATTTTGGATTTATGCATTTCAGCCATATGAATTTTGAATTTATGCTATAGGTATTAACTTATTCCATTATAATTCAGCCTTTATAGAATAAAAGAACCAATAGGTACATTTCAAAATTTTTTTTTTTTTTAAATGATGTTTTATAAATTTATTTCTTTTAGGCGTATACATTTTAAACTTATATATTTTGTAGTTTTGTTTATTTTATTATACTGTAAAAATGAGTGAAGAGGATGGATTCCGATCCCGCCTGTGGTGGAATTATTTGGCGTATTATAAAATTGTCGTAATTCCCTAAGCATAAATGTTTTATCCGCTATCAGAGATGGTACCAAAACATGAAAAGCCTCGACCGATATCACACAATCAATAAACCGAAATATTGTCCACCATAAGTGGCAGCTCATTACTTTAACAAAGATAAAAATAACTAAGTACCCAATGATAATGTAAAACAGTGAAAGCGATTCCGTTATTTTTTTGGGAAAACCGAGTGGAACCGAAATATCGAATTGTTTTGACGACTTTACTTTTAACGACCTTCCTCGGGAACGCATAACATTTGCAAGGAAACCGGTTAACCGATAGTGAAAACAGGAAATACTAATATTAATTGCATGCTTTTTTTTAGGAATTATTAATTACTAGGAACATAATCGTATGGTCGGTATTAGTTTCAATTTGATTTGGCCGTGGTGGTCCCGGCTATAAATAGGCCCCACCATATCTACCCATGGATGTCGTAAGAGGCGACTAGGGGAAAAAGCTAGGGGATGGGCAGCGGCGTCTCCTATTTTAACAACGATAGCTCAAACTGCGCTCGCCAACCCGCGTGCCGAGCGTGGTGATAATGGGCAAGTTACCACATGATAGAAAGTCGCTTTCGAAATCTGTGGGGAAAGCCGATTCCCAGCCGTGGACTTCAACGGCTGGAATGATGATAACTTATTCTAAAACGCACATCATTCGGAAGATTTGAGATTTGGGCGATGACTGCATCTACAAATCACTTCGGCTTTTCATTGCTTTGGAGAGATTTCGGCTGCATTCGTGTTATAGCTTTGTGGAGTTAGCATAGGAGTTAGTTGCACTCACGCGAAATTGCAAAGCCTATTTTCATTGTTGCATGACCGTGGCTTCGATCCCACGACATTCGGATCTGAAGTCGGGGAACTACCCATTAGGCCAACGTGGCCGAATGACAAAATCTTTTTATAGCCACGAATTTAATTTAATGTCGGTTGTATGCACATTTATCGACTTTCCTATCTCTACCATTTTCTCGTGGACTACGCGATCGTAGCAATTTCTGAATCATCATCATCATCATCATCAGCCTGTAGAAGTCCTCTGCTGGATATCCAGCCTATATAGGCCTCAACCAAAGAGTTCCACGACGAACGGTCTTGAGCCTTTTCCATCCACCGACTTCCCGCAACCTTCACAACGTCATCAGTCCATCTTCCAACACTGCGTCGTCCGGTTCGTAGTCTCCATTCGAGAACCTTTACTCCCCAACGGTAGTCGATTCTGCGAGCTATATGGCCTGCCCACTGCAACTTCAACTTCATAATTCTAAGAGTAATTTGGAAAGTGTCGATTTAATAATACTGTACCGTAAAAATTACAATGATTTTCTCAAAATAGAGGATTTTTGGATAAGTGGTACAATAGCAAATCTGATGCTTCTTCATCTCCTGGTGTCTGGTAATATTCTGACCTGTTGATGAGCTGTAGATGAATGTGGTAGACTTTGACCCATCATCATACATCACTCCAGGAACTAGTCACAGCCATTTCTGTACGCATGTTGACAAACAAGCATGCAATGCCAATGATTCTATCGCATGGCGGCTGCCTTGTCGTTCGTAAACAAATGAAGAACGACGTAGATTTAAGCCTAGCGTCCACATGTCCGCATCGTAATTAACGGACGCATCGTATCAAACAGATCGTATTCTTTGTATAGAAAGTCACACAAGTGCGTCGTCTGATCCGCACCGTACGGATCGCTCGAATCTGCTCATCGGCAATGCCGACGCCCGCTTATCGGCAAGTCGATGGCTGGTAGTTGCGTTGGTAAATCCGATAGCTGCCGATACAGTGGACGCCTTGTGAAAAACTAATCCGTTTCATGCGATCCTTTCGATGCTTACGATGCGGACATGTTAGTAGGGGAGCCCACGATGCTAAATGGGGATTTAGTCGAGCGTCATAGAGACGTATTGGGTTGCAAAGCTTAGATGATAAGAAGAAAATAATTTTAGTTGTCAGATTCGTGGAATATACACTTTTTAGCATGAAATTAACTCACCCTACCTTAATCTGACGCGCTCGAGAATTTCTGATGATCAATTTTTTTTACTAATCTGATTCTTTATCCTTCACGGGTGGCCCTATATACGGGGCTCATATTTGGTGGAGGTACTTAACCGGGTACAAGGTATCCCCCTGTTTATCGCACTTTAGTAAATCCCGAAACCCTTGGGCTCCCCTACTATGGGGACGCTAGGATTTAATGAAAAGCCGAACCTGCGCCTTTAAAAATTTGCAGCAATTTGAAATGATAGGTAAGGCGATTTTATTGAAAATAAGAAAAACCAGAAAATAGATTAGGTATACTTTGCCCGACGCTATCTTGTTAACTTTGAACTTATCTACTCTCATACTTTTGGGATCTTGTAGGTTTTTTTACTATCTAAGTATGACAAGGTACCTAGTTTCTTTCCTAGGTACAAGGTGATTCATAATATGTATTTTATCCCGAAAGCGGCTTATTTTTTCACCTAATTGGCAATAACTTTTGTTCGAGGAGTTTCACAAAATCGATATTTATCATTGAAAAAACGCTTATAAATAAATAAATATATAAATATCATAATTAGTTAAATGGTAAATTGTTTCAGACATCACAACCCGCATGTCAAGAGAACTTCTGGAGTAAGTTCAATCAAAAGCTATTTTTTACTTTATCTCAAAATATTTTATTATATCTCATGGTATTCTGCTTTAAACCCTCCAGTCTTGGTTGAGATATGTTTGTCCTGAAAAGACTCTTATTTCATTAGGGCATCAAGCCCTGTGAATGTTTGTGTCAAGATTTTTTTTTTTCTAAGTGCACCTCTACATTACTACATCTAGGTACACTCGCAATTTCATACGCCTAGGACTTATGTTTTATGTTGTGCGTTGATTGCTAGTCAGTCAGTCAGTAACATAAGAGTTGTATATACCTTCATTGATGATAATTGATTTACACCGTTTCTCCCACAGGACCAGTTATAGACTCTACATACCAAACCGAAGTGTCAGTAAGATGTAGATCTGAAAGGACCCTGCAAATCCAGGTGACGCCTTCGAACAGCTGGCAGCTAGTGGTCCTCATACCAGAGACTCCGGAGGAAAATCACACTGTTAGTATTTATATTTTCACTGGCAGCCCTCTCGGTAAATACCAATTTGGCAATTGAAAGCTTGTGTCGGAAAAGTTTCATCGGGGGGGGTCGTGGGGGTCATGACCCCCCCCCCCCTGAGCTGGGTATACCTAAGTCGCCACTGATATGTCAAGTGTGGGTTGGTCCGGCCCGTCCTGACTGGACCTCGACTATGTGACCCCCCCCTGACTCAAAGGCTGGATCCGCTCTTGATTGCTAGGTCTGTCGACATTGCTAATCAACCTTTATTTTATCCTCATGTTTTTGTGGTAAGATTTCTACGTTCTATTATAATTTATTCTATGGTCGAGTGCGTGGTTTGATGCGGGTTTTTAACACAGACGATAAGCAAAATAACGGAAAGAGAAATCGTTTGTTATCACTTCATCTTTCTTTCAAAAAAAAATATAAAAAATTGGCCAAGCGCGTGACCACTGAAAGCTTCCGAAGCACAATACTAAAACTGTCTACCAAAGAGGATATAAGACACTGCTGTCTACTTACCTATATAAGTTATTGAAAGTAAGACCCTGTTATCAAACATCTATTCAAGACTATATAATACCAAATGCAGTTCTCAATTTCTCATACAGTTTCCACACATTACAACGCCATTGCATTGTAATATATGTATGTGCACGTAACGTGCCCGTAGCGTGCACGTGCATGTCTACGCATTCGCATTGGGTGTGTTTTGGCGTTTAAACAGCGTCTGGTGGAACTTTTTACTCACTGGAATACTTTTAGATAGAGTACGCTCACAGCACCTACTTAGTCATTCCAGTACATCCCAGCTTAGTCATCCTTATATCCACTATTCAATCATACCTACACTAGGTAAATAATTATAGTCTCCTGTAGGTAGGTACTTTATTCAATTGAAATCACACTAATATTAAAAGTGCGAAAGTAACTCTGTATGTTTGTAACCTATTCACGTCTTATGGGCTGAACCGATTTTGATGTGGACATAGCAGATTTTATATTGTGTTAGAAGCGGTCTAGAGGTCAAGAGGCCTATAGTCCTACAAATATTATACATGCGAAAGTTTGTGAGGATGGAATAAATAGAGCTCTTTACCTAGAATATAATAAAGGCTTTATCAAAGTACCACGTGAGCGAAGCCTTTCATAACTGTAACAATGATTGATTAACACAAGTTTTAATTTTCAGATAAATTACAGAATAATCCAGCCTAAAACGAATTCCACCGATATATCCGTTCCGACACCATCCCGTGACTACGTCATCTACTCTACCGTGCTAAACAAAGATGGCCGCCCGAGCCTGTGGCACAGACAGGCGAAAGTACCTGCGTTGAGTGAACATAGGAAATATGATGTGCAAATTCAGTTTGGGAACTATAGTTATAATAGTACTAAAATTTATGGGATGGTCACTTGGAACAATACTGGTGGTAAGTATTCATTATCTTTACCGTGAAAAACAAGATGGCCGACCGGGGGCCTTTGCTCGAAAACTTGACAAATCTCATGGAAGAGATAATGTCACATAGCAGACGTGTGTATTTGTCACAAATTTAGCCCGACATGTGACGTCATCACCAGGCGAAAACTCGTGATTGTGTGTGGTTGTCACTAGGTTTGGTCCAAGATGTGACGTCATCACCACCATCAGATTTCGTCGAACGTTACCGGTAATGTCGCAGGACACAGCACATTTGTCTGGAAGGCCTATGTACGGTAGTGGACTTCTTAGGAACTTTAATATAATTTACAATTACGGCATAGTTAGGCCTTTTTATAATTATAATTATTTGTGCTCAGCTCACATTACCAAACCAGACACATCCGATCCTATTGTGTCTAAAAAAAAAGCAGTGAGAGCTGAATTTCCCCTTGAAATTCCCCTCACGTGACTCTGTCTACCTTCCGTTGTGATTTGATAGAGAAAAGATTCACTCTACATTGACCTGTTTGATTGCCAAGCAATATGCTTTCACTGACTGGCCTCATAGCTCAGTTGGTAGTAACTCTGCCTTCTGCGCTAGAGGTCGCGGGTTCGATCCCCGCACTGGACAAACATTTGTGTGATGAACACAGATGTTTGTTCTGTGTCTGGGTGTTAAATATTTATCTATTATGTTTATGTATATCAGTCACTGGTACCCATAGTACAGGCTAGCTATGCCTAGTTTGGGATCAGTTGACCGTGTGCTATGTCCGCAATATTTATTTATTTATTTACTGACTGTATTATTCGATTATTTCAGATTCAGACTTATGCTTTGAAATCAATAACTACTGTAGCAAGGGAGGGAACGCAGCTAAAAAGATATGGGTAAGCCTTTAGAAAGTTATGTTTTCAGTATTATTTTTCCAAGTATACTACACACAGAAATTAACTTGGCACTGCGTGGAATGTGCTTCCCGCTGCCACCACAACCCACCGCCTACCTACGTTTAATAATTAAAAACAAAGATCAGAACAAAAACAGTTAATTTGAAAAATAAATTTTAATAATCTTTCTTTTTGTTGATAGAATATTCATAACATGTATTCCATCCCGAAAGGGGGTTATTTCGGGATGGAATACATGTTATAAATCACCTTGTATTGTACGGTTTACGGTCTAAGAAATGTTTAAGAAATTGCATCAAAATATTTACAAAAATCAGATATAGAGAAAATAATGAAACATAAGGTAATTTTGTGTAATAATTCACAGCCTGGCGACGAACGATGGGTGAAGATCGATAAGCTCTATCTGGACGACCAATGCGAGGTCCGAGTGAAGGGAATGTACGGAACCACAAAATTGAAATACAGTACGCCTGAACGAGACTCTCCCGAAAACGATGATTGTGAAGCACAAGGTTGGTTGATGACCTCGGCGGAGTGGGCGAGTGCCCGTCGGAGTGGGGTGCGGGTTCGGTAAATGTTTATGTGATCTGCAAATATTTTTCTACTACCTACCATGTGTTTAAATAAATATATTTTATTTAAACACATGGTCACAAACATATATTTTAAATACTAGCTTACGCGCGTGGCTTCGCTCGTGTGGTACTTAGATAAAAAGTAGCCTATAGGTATGTTATTCTAGGTAAAGAACCCTATCTATTCCAAGTTTCATCGAAATCGGCTATGCCGTTACGGCGTGATTGAACTACAAACATCCAAACATCCTTAAAAACTTTCGCATTCATAATATTAGTAGGATAGTATGATATATGTGTGTAAAGTAAGCTAAAAAGGCTGTGTAGCCACAATATAGTAGCCTCATATGCAATATTTTTTTTTTAGATTCATCAAAATTAGAGGTACCTCGAGTAACTTTGCTTAAAGCAATAGAAGATAGCGAAACATGGAAAGTCCGTGTTGGATGGGCCGAACCTCGGCATCCTCCGGAGAGATACAACGTGACCCTAGGAGCTGAAGAGTATACAACCCTGGTGGTTCCTGGTGTAAGTACTATACTTCAACAAATTCAATGTGGAATTTTTGTAAACAAACCCATATCAGCCATAGGGCTGTTCAAACGGAACACATCGAGTAAAGCCGTGTTTAAACGGCGTGCGATAGTTTTGCCGTCGATATCGTCACGAGTTTGTAATTAACCTTTACGCCTGTGATATGTTTTAAAATCCATTTGTGAGAAAACAGGTGAATAAATGGAACACTAAAACAAAAGCAAACGTTTATGACAAAACTCAGTGCAAATTGTATTAAAAACAATTTCACACGCCTTTAGCTTATCGAGATAAAAAAATTCGGTTTTTAATTTTTCCATCTGTAATTTTATTCCGATTCACAACTAGGTGACGCGCCAGCAAAATTTGGTCAAATCTTGGACCAAATTTATTTATGTAGGCAACTTATTTGTTACGGAATCCTCAGCACGTGTGTTAGCTCTCACTTGGCGTATCCATTTGTTCCAGAATGCAACAGAAGCGATCTTCATGAATGTGAAGGGTGAAGGTATTTTCAACGCGTCCATATTGGCACTCAGGGGTCTTTGTAAAGCGCAGAAATTTGCAAGAGCTATGTTCCCTGGTAGGTAATATCATTTAGAATAAATGTATGATAACTATGTGTCTAAAACATGTTGTGCCGACCCCACATGAAGTGGGATAAGGGCAGGGAGATGATGATGATGATGATGATGAACTATGTGTCTAAAGTTGTTGGAACACCTTCAAAATTATAAGTTTATAAATTCAACAATATTTATTTACCGAAGGTTATTTTTTTTTACTAATTAATAACTTTATTACTAAATTGCTTTGCTTGCACATAGTCCGACCGAAATAAATATTTATGAAATAAATATTGTACTTTTGAAGGTGTTCCAACAACTTTATACACATTGTTATCATACATTTATTTATCAAAAAATCATCAAAAAAAATATTATTTGTGAAAAACTAAAAAAAAATTAAAACTGTTTTTAAGGCATATCTTATTTTTTTCTAAATCGAGCCCGTAACTCCTAACATCACTTTTCGATTACTCTCACGGTTTCCGATTTCGCCAAAGTGGCTCTGAAAAAAACTCACCCTGTTTATTCGGCATATCATTTAGGAATTATTTTTAGCTTTAAAGCTTTATTATTAACTTTTTTTTTTTTTAAGTTAATTTTAAACGAGTAATCTTCAAAATTATTTATAAAGAAATATTATTCCTCTTTAAGCCTTAATAAATAATTATTTTATACCTTAAAATTTTCAATTTTAAATCATTCTTGAATATAAGACCTAATAAAAGAGAAAAAAAATCGCGTTGTATAGGTAGGATAAATGCAATGGAAATGAGAGCTTTACGAAGTATGTGTGGAGTAACTTTGAAAGATAGAGTGAGGAACAGTGTGATAAGAGAGCGTTGTGGAGTGAAAGAAGATGTAGTGAAGAGGATTAAGAAAGGTATGCTGAGATGGTTTGGTCATGTAGAGAGGATGAATGAAAGAAGATTGAAGAACCAGGTGTATAAGGGGAGTGTGAATGAGACCGTTGAAAGGGGAAGACCTAGGCGTACGTTTAGTGACCAAATCAATGACGTTTTGGAAAAAGGCCAGAGAGTAGGTACCTACCCTAAACCGACGAGCATGTATGAGGAATGTGATGAGAGTGAAGAAAGCAAAAGAGGTATGTCGGGATCGTAGCAAGTGGAAAGCCGTGGTCTCTGCCTACCCCTCTAGGAAACAGGCGTGATTTTATGTATGTATGTAGTCATCATCATTTCATCCGTACGACGTTCACTGCTGAACATGGCCTCCCCCACAGACAGAGCAAATTCCTTATCATGTGAGGGGGTTTTGCCCATACTCACCACGCTGGGCATGCGGGTTGGCGAGCGCAGTTAGAGCTATCGTTGTTAAAATGAGGGACGCTGCTGCCCATCGCCTAGCTTTTTTCCCTTAGTCGCCTCTACGACATCCGCGGATTGAGATATGGAGGGGCCTATTCATTAGCCGGGGCCACCACGGCCTATATATTTTATATATAGGTACTACTTATTTGTACTGTCAGATCGTCGCGAGGCGGAGTGGCGCTGGGCGGGCGCGTGGGGCGCGGCGGCGCTGGGCCTGCTCGCGGCCGCGCTCTGCTGGCTCAGGCTGCGCACGCGGATCTTTGATAACAAGAAACCTCAGGTACCTATTACCAAAAACAATATAGGTAGAATGTTCTACTGTATTGTCTTTGCTATCACGGTAAACCAGCGCCGCACCATACTTAGGTTCGCTGCGGCGCTATTGCAGTGATTTGTGGAACCACAATATCGCTAAATGCTTGTATTGTTGGATATTCATCACTACTATAATAATAATAAATAAATAATAAATAATAATAATAATAAATATTCCGGACATATCACACACGGTCAACTGATCCCAAACTAGGCATAGCCTGTACTATGGGTACCAGAGACTGATATACATATAATAGATATATATTTAACACCCAGACACAGAACAAACATCTGTGTTCATCACGCAAATGTTTGTCCAGTGCGGGAATCGAACCCGCGACCTCTAGCGCAGAAGGCAGAGTTACTACCAACTGAGCTATGAGGCCTGACAAATAATAATACAATATATATAACGGTAATCAGGGAAACCTTATAGAGCAAACCTATGTTCTATTTTCTTTATTATATATTTATATACACTCTTATGTATTCCATCCCGAAAGGGGCTTATTCTACAAGCAATTAGCAATAAAGATTGTTCTACGACTTTTGGAAATTCGAAATTTTTCATTGAAAAAACTCTATGCGAAAATCAGCTGTTTTGGGGTCAAATCAGGTCAAACTCAATAAATCTGCTGTTTTAGGTAGCAATCTTGATTACGAACTTCTTGTGCGTTTAGGTATTCGTTTTAAATATGATAAAAATACCAAAAACAGCTAATATTATTGACAGAATAACCCCCTTTCGGGATGGTATACATGTTATGAATCACCTTGTAGAGTAATATTGCTCTGTACTGGCTATATTTGAAGCTTTTATAACACTTGTCTATAATGGCTCTATAAAATGGTGAAGTAAACCTTTACATCGACAGGTAATAGGAAAATTTGGCTCTATAGCTTACACAGCAAAAACGTTTTACCAAACGCTTCTATAGAACCCGTAGGTCGCCAAAAACATTTATACGACGTTTACTCAACCTTTTTGTGATATAAAGTTATAGGTCCAAAATGTTACTTGGATTGTTCTTCCATTGCCAGGGTAGAGAAGGCAAGCCGCTGGAGGAAGGCCTAGAATCCCTCGAGGCAGAGTGTTGCGAGGACCAGTGGGAGGTGAAGTCTGAACGACTGCTCCTCCACGAGGTTATAGGAGAAGGGGCATTCGGAGTCGTGAGGAGGGGCAGCCTGGCTCCGACTGGGAAACAAGTTGCTGTGAAGATGTTGAAAGGTAAGCTTGCTTTTCGTATCACTGGTTTTTTCTTGTCATCCTGAGATCCATCTATTAAGATCAGTTACCAGGTTAAGGTATGGTGGCCCCGTGACTGTTGGTTAAAAAACCAGAGTGGTGGAAGGAATAGTACCACGGTCTTCGAATTGTTTAGATTCTCGTTTACGCGCTACCACTAAACCACCAGTGCTCTGAAGTAAGATAAGTTTCGGTACTCAGGGCATAAAAGTAAGGAAAGCTCTGAAAAAATTTAATGTCCAAATCCAGGGACTGAATAACCGGAATATAAAGGTACCTTTAAATAACGATATGACGTCATACCGACTGTCCTAGCGAACTAGCCGCGGCTTAAAATTTCCGTACCGAATCTACCGGTATGAAATAACGGTACCGTAATGCCCTACGGTATATCATAATGGTACCGAAATGTTTTAACGGTACCAGTACCTATAACCTCTACCGCTTTCAGTCCCTGTCCAAATCACCACAGTTTAATCGCCTGGCCTCATATCAAGCCTTTCAGTATTTTCGACATGTAAGTCGTTTCGGGGCGAGGCAATGCCAATCTGGTGCCGGGGTCAGCCTTGCTAAGCTGCTACCTCAATCAGGATGACCAAGAAAGAATAAGTGACACGACAAGAAGAAGATGAAGAACTAAGCTTCTCGAAAAACTGTTTTTATAGAGGAACTAAGTGAAATTGAAAGGAATCTCATCAATAATTGTGATTGGCAGACTTCCCCTCCCTGGACGAGGTGAGAGCCTTCCGGCTGGAGATGGAGCTGATGAAGAGTGTGGGGGCGCACCCCCACGTGGTGAGCCTCGTGGGGTGCTGCAGCGGGAAGCGGCCCCGCATCGTCGCCGAGTACTGCGCCCGGGGGGACCTGCTCAGCTTCCTGAGGTACCTGCTATTTTGGACCATGTTGCTTAAAACTTTGATGGAAAATAAAATAAATATATATATCTTACATACTTACTTACATAAAATCAAGCCTCTTCCCCAGAGGGATAGGCAGAGACCAAGGCTTTCCACTTGCTACGATCCTGACATACGTTTTTTGCTTCATTCACTCTCATCACATTCCTCGTCGATCGATCGTCGGTTTTGGGTACTCACATATATATATATGTATATATATATATATATATCTTAATCTATAGGTATATCTGAAAACGTATTACAATCGAGTGCTCTAACTCGATTGTAATACTCCCAAGGTAAGCGTATACTTTATGTACTCAGATCCTTTGGTGAGTAAAGTGATCTCGTGGTCGGTTGGTCGGTCCATCGGGTGGGGGGGCCATTCCATCACTTTGTGGTCGACATTCGACAACATACAAACATCTAAACATCCTCACAAACTTTCGCATTTGTTAAGCATTTCGTTTACTGTGTAGTGCACCCCGACTAATCTTCCGTACAATTCAGATTCCTCTCCATCCAAAGGTTGTCTGGAAGAGATGGCTTACTTAGCGATGAGACCGCTCATTGTACATATAAATCTATTTAGTCTATATTCTATTGTTATTCGTTTTTAAGGTGTACAATAAAGCATTTTCATTCATTCATTCATTGTACTAGCTTGTGCCCGCGGTTTCGCTCGCGTGATTGCTAAAAAAATATCGTTTATGCTATTCTAGGTAAACAACTCTGTCTATTGACAGGCCTCATAGCTCAGTTGGTAGTAACTCTGCCTTTTGCGCTAGAGGTCGCGGGTTCGATTCCCGCACTGGACAAACATTCGTGATTAATACAGATGTTTGTTCTGTGGCTGGGTGTTTAATATTTATCTATGTATATCAGTCTCTGGTACCCATAGTACAGGATATGCCTAGTTTAGGATCAGTTGACCTTGTGTGATATGTCCGGAATATTTATTATTTATTTATTCCAAGTTTCATCGAAATCGGTTCAGCCGTCACAGCGTGCTTGAACAACAAACACCCAATCATCCTCACATACTTTCGCATTTATAATATTATTATGATAGTAGGAAGTATATAAGGGAAGAGGTAGACCAAAGAAAAGATGGATAGATTGTGTGAAAGACGACATGAGTAAGAAGAGTGAATACTGACATGACGGCTGATAGAGGGGAGTGGAAGAGAAAAACACATGAAGTGGGATAAGGGCAGGGAGATGATGATGATGATGAGTAGGAAGTAGGATAACTATTTTGTTCTGCTGAAATAATTCGTGCATGTTTACAGATGCTCCTGGGACGTAATGGTCTCAAAACGCAACGCGAAGTACTACAACAACAACATTGAACCCGACTACCGGAACGACCTATTCAAGTGCAAGATCCAACGAGAGCACTCCCGGCTTGTAGTCAACAAAATGTACGATATACAGGGCATGTGCGACACCGACCTAACCTCCCTAGACTTACTCTCCTTCTGCCGACAAATCGCAATGGGAATGGAGTTCCTAGCCTCTAACAGATTGGTGCACAGAGATTTAGCGGCGAGGAATGTTCTTGTAACAGGAGATAGGACGCTGAAGATAGCAGATTTCGGCCTATCGAGGGATGTGTATGAAGAGAATCAGTACCAGCAGAAAGGCAACGGGAAGATGCCCGTCAAATGGATGGCGCCGGAATCGCTGACTAGAAGGATTTACACCTCGCAGAGTGATGTGTGAGTTTTTTTATTTTTTTATGATACACGGAGGCTAACATGCTTGCGGCCCTCCCGATGGTAAGTGGTTACCGTCGCCTTTCGACATCAGCAACACCTGGAGCATTGCTAATGCGTTATCTGCCGAACACCTCCCCCCTAAATAGTTCTAGCAACCTTACTCACCGCAGGAACACAACACTATTTGAAACAAATAATGTTCTTGCTTTACTCGTAAAGGTGGTGCGTATTTAAACAACTAGGGGAAGTAGACAATATACATTTTCTGTTGGCGTTAACGATAGCTCTTACTCCACTCGCCAACCCGCGTGCCCAGCATGCTGAGTATGGGCAAATTCTCCCTACATGAAAGAAAGTCTTTAGGGGGGTTCGGGGTTGGCAACGCGTAAGTGATACCTCTGCTTATTGCAAGCGCTCATAGGCTACGGTAACCCCTTACCAACAGGTGGGCCATATGCTAGTTTCCCACCTCAGTTGTATACAAAAAGTCGCTTTGGAAATCTGTGGGGGAGGCTATGGCCGTGGATATCCTACGGCTGAACTGATGACCTAGAAAAGCATATAGGCTACTTTTAATTTAGGTATCACGCGAGTGAAGCCGGTGGCACAAGCTAGTATTTCATATAATTATCTTATCTATCTGTTTAAAGTAAATTTGGAGGTAATTCTCTGGGCTATATCGGGGACTTTAGTTTGTCTACGGATCTCATCATTTCCATGCGTATGGACAGAGACTATATAATAGACTATATTTTTGGAGGGGGTAGGGCACAGCGAGATTTTCTTGCTCTTAATTGGAGCAGCCTGGGGAGGTACCTCCGCCTTACAGAAGATCGCAGCCAAACAACATTATTTGTTTCAAATAGTGTTGTGTTCCTGCATGTGAGTAAGGTTGCCAGAGCTCTTTAGGGGGGGAGGGGTTCGGCAGGCAACGCATTAGCAATGCTCCAGGTGTTGCTGATGTCAATAGGTGACGGTAACCACTTAGCATCCCTACATGAAAGAAAGTCTTTAGGGGGGTTCGGGGTTGGCAACGCGTAAGTGATACCTCTGCTTATTGCAAGCGCTCATAGGCTACGGTAACCCCTTACCAACAGGTGGGCCGTATGCTAGTTTGCCACCTCAGTTGTATAAAAAAAGTCGCTTTGGAAATCTGTGGGGGAGGCTATGTTCAGCAGTGGATATCGTACGGCTGAACTGATGACCTAGAAAAGCATATACCTAGGCTACTTTTAATTTAGGTTTTTTTTTTTATACAACTGAGGTGGCAAACAAGCATACGCCCCACCTGTTGGTAAGCGGTTACCGTAGCCTATGAGCGATTGCAATACCAGAGGCATCACGCACCCCTAAAGAGCTCTGGCAACCTTACTCATCGCAGGAACACAACACTATTTGAAATAAATAATGCTATTTGGCTGCGATCTTCTGTAAGGCGGAGGTACCTCCCCAGGCGGGCTGCTCCAATTCAGAACGAGAAAATCTCGCTGTGCCCTACCTCCTCCTTAAATTAGGTATCACGCGAGTGAAGCCGCGGGCACAAGCGAGTATGTCATATAATTATCTTATCGATCTGTCTAAAGTAAATTTTGAGTTTAACATTTGGAGTTAATTCTCTGGGCTATATCGGGGACTTTAGTTTGTCTACGGATCTCATCATTTCTCTGCGTATGGACAGAGACTATATTTTTGGAGGAGGTAGAGCACAGCGAGATTTCAAAGTCAAAGTCAAAGTCAAAAGGCATTTATATCAATAAAATCACTAGGATCACTTTGAATCGTCTTAGAAACTAGGTGAAGCTATGCCTGTTCCTCGCGACCAAGCCTAGAAGAATCAGGCAACAAACACGGCTTGGTGCCTATCATTTTTTTCGATGATCCTTTTTCACAAAATGGAATTTAAAGCTTCAGTGTGGTGCCGATCGAACTAGGTGAGGCTCAAGAGAAAAGTAATCTAATTATAATCCTTAATAAATAAGAGCTTATAAAAATGTGAAAAAAATGAAGACAAATGTGAGCTTCAACAAATGATCTAAGGGCAGCACACACATTTTCTCGCTCTTAATTGGAGCAGCCCGCCAGGGGAGGTACCTCCGCCTTACAGAAGATCGTAGCCAAATAACATTATTTGTTTCAAATAGTGTTGTGTTCCTGCGGTGAGTAAGGTTGCCAGAGCTCTTTAGGGGGGGAGGGGTTCGGCAGGCAACGTATTAGCAATGCTCCTGGTGTTGCTGATGTCAATAGGCGACGGTAACCACTTAGCATCAGGTGGGCCGTAAGCCTGTTTGCCTCCGTATAACATAAAAAAAAACCACTAGTAGAGACAGAGTCATTCAATGGTTCAATGGTTCTTTATTTATAACAAAAATGTTACATGTCATTTTGATTAAATTTAGATTACCTATAGGTACACACAATAAAATTACATTAAAATATATCCCTGAGGCAAATAACACAACCATTCTAATTAAAAATAATTCAATACAATTGTAATTAATTAGATGTCATTTTGAATTTATGAATTCATCAAAACGATAAAAAGTTTGCTCGATAAGCCAACGTCTTAGGCGGCGCTTAAATATACGATCGTTTGGAGCCACTGTGATGGAAAAAATATTCAAAAACTCTATTTATTTTACTCTATTCAAAAATATGTCGTTGGCTGGAAACCACAAAAAGAAGCTTATATCTAGATGGAGTTGTTAATCGGCGTGCTTGTTGTATTATAGTATCTTTGTTTTTTTTTTTTTTTTGAACGGATTTATATGCTGTGGGTCTCTTACGACCACTGCCAGCTACACCGGGCTAGATAGTATCTTTGGTATGGATAGTTTAACTAAGTAACTATATTTCGTCCCACAGATGGTCATTCGGAGTGGTGGTGTGGGAAGTGGTGACGGTGGGTGGAGCGCCGTACCCCGAGGTTCCCGCTGCAAGACTTCCTAGATTGTTGCGAGCTGGATACCGCATGCCACGACCCCCTAATTGCAGTAAACAGCTGTAAGTGTTTTTTTTTTTTAATACAACTGCGTTGGCAAACAAGCATACGGCCCACCTGTTGGTAAGCGGTTACCGTAGCCTATGAGCGATTGCAATACCAGAGGCATCACGCACGCGTTGCCGACCCCGAACCCCCCACCCCAAAAGAGCTCTGGCAACCTACTCATCGCAGGAACACAACACAATTTGAAACAAACAATGTTATTTGGCTGCGATCTTCAGTAAGGTGGAGGTACCTCTCCAGGCGGGCTGCTCCAATTCAGAACGAGAAAATCTCGCTGTGCCCTACCTCCTCCTAGAAAATCTCGCTGAATAATGATAATCATATAAATGTACAAAATTTTAATTGAGGCGGACATTATTTTAATCATTTCTCTCTACTCTTATCAACATTTGCTGTTGCATAATCCTTGGATAATCCAAGTTTAGCAGCTCTAAAATTATAGCCATCCTTATTTTATAAGTAGGATTTTATATTATCTACTAGAAAGGGACGACAACTACAATTTTATGGGAAACTAGCTGACACGCTGATCCGACAGACGTCCTGTCTAAATTTACATACATACATAAAATCACGCCTATTTCCCAGAGGGGTAGGCAGAGACCACGGCTTTCCACTTGCTACGATCCTGACATACCTCTTTCGCTTCATTCACTCTCATCACATTCCTCATACATGCTCGTCGGTTTAGGGTACTCTTGACCTGGCCTTTGTCCAAAACGTCACCGATTTGGTCGCTAAACGTACGCCTAGGTCTTCCCCTTCCTGTTTCGTCAATCTTCTTTCGTTCATCCTCTCTACATGACCAAACCATCTCAGCATACCTTTCAATCCTAATCACTACATCTTCTTTCACTCCACAACGTTCTCTTATCACACTGTTCCTCACTCTATCTTTCAAAGTTACTTCACACATACTTCGCAAAGCTCTCATTTCCACTGCATTTATCCTACTTTCATTCTTTTAACTAAATTTGAATCACAATTATTTCTAGTTTTAATTATATTTTAAGATACTTTTGTTTACTGTCTGGTGTAGTGCCGTAAAGAGTTTTCGTTTTGAAAATGTGAAAACTAAGTAAAAATTTGCTAAATATCGATAAAAGCCTACTTCTCGAATTTTCAAATTTTCCGGGCAAAGCTTCGGTTTTTGTTTCGTTCCGTCGACTATGTCTGAAAAAAAAAAGGATCATCGAAAAAAATGATAGGCCCAAGCCGTGTTTGTTGCCTGATTCTTCTAGGCTTGCGCGCGAGGAACGGGCGTAGCTTCACCTAGTTTCTGAGACGTTTCAAAGTTTCTAGTGATTTTATTGAATTAAAAGACTTGCGTCCGAATACTGAAACGTCACTTAACTATTTGAGATTGTCTCAATTATTTGAGACGCCGTTATCGTTCAGAATTTTATATTCAGACATCGATTATCACCACATAATTTAAGTGACGTTTCAGTATTCGGGCGTTTGACTTTGACTTTGATGGGAACTTGTAATGGTCACCAGGTATGAAGTGATGCAATGCTGCTGGCGCACACACCCGCGCGAGCGGCCGACGTTCGCAGAACTGCACCAGCAGCTGGACGAGTTACTGAACAGCGCGTGCGCAGACGAGTACCTGTGCCTCGAGATAGATGACGAAGCACCGCCCACGCCTAAGGCGCAGAGATACTTCAAAATGATTATACGGTACGCGAAGAGCATTTTTGTATTACATTTGAAACTAGACGTAGGTACGCGACTACGTCCGCATTCATAATAATTTCCATCCCCTACCCCTTCCCTTTGCAAAATTTCATTACGATCCGTTTAGTCGTGATGAGGTTAGAAACAACTAACAAACAAACAAAGTTATTTTCACATTTATATTATTAGTATGGATGTCGCTTGGTGGCAGATCTTCTTAGTAGAAAACACAATACAACGATTGCACTCCAAAGTAGTGACCCCGGCATGATAATTGTGTCAGTGGTATGATTTCCGCTTCATTCCAACCATTTTGATTGTTTTCAATAACCATTATTCTGAGTGCCTATTTCACGGATATTTTTTTTTTAAGTAGCGTCAGAGATGTTGAAATAGGCACGTATTTTTATTGTTCTCCAAAGTGGTAACCCCAGTGTTACAGTTTCGAAAGGCTATCGATTGCCAGTGTGAACGCAATTGTCTTTCTAGTCCCAATTTACGAACATTATTTTTATTGCTCTCCAAAGTGGTGACCCCAATGTTACAGTTTTGACAGGCAATCGATCGAACTTTCCTTCTTGTCCACGTTAAAACTAGGCAATCGACGATCCAGTTCATTCTTTTACGGATGGGCCTATCGCTAGAAATACATAGTACCTACTGGCCCTACTACATGGTAGGTGTGTAGTGTAGTAGAGGCATTTAGTTAACTGTAGACTTACTCAGATTCTTGTCCACAGAGGCAAACGCTACTGGAATCGAGAGAGCTACGAGCGCCCTCTGAAGGCGGTGCAAGGGAACTACAACCACTACACCTCGCCGCCTGTGACGCTGTCCAAAGCACCGGTTTGACCATCACAATTGAAAATAACAACGAAGGAAATGCTCTGCAAGACGCAGAACCCTTGAGGCTGGTGGTGCATTGGCTAGATACCAAAGGAATCGAAGATAAGGCTCAGCGCAAACGAGCCACCCACAGCCACAAGTGGCAATGTTCTATACTTTTCATACAAGGCATGTGGCCGGTGGCGTCCACACGTGTGCGGCAAGTCCTACAAAATGTACTTAAAGCGTAGTCCGCAGCTTGTCGCGTGGCTGTCGCGAGTGGCTCGTGTGCGGGTAGCCTAAGCTGGAGTCAAGTGACTGTTGCAGTTTGGAAAGATCTGATGTGAATCTCAATACATACATAGGTACCATTTCGACGACCTCGTTGGCGTAGGCGAGTGCCCGTCTGAGACGCAAAGGGGTTCGATTCCCGCTGCGAGCCAAATGTTTGCATGTTCTGCAAATATTTGTTCAGGGTCTGGGTGTTGGTATGGTACTCGTTGTTCCTGATACCCACGACACAGGGAATCCTAGTGTGGGTGGGGTGAGGATGGGCTATGTATGACTTTTGCTTGTCATAGTACTTAAAGCTGATCGCTGGTCTAAAGCAGGGTGACCTTAAATGAACCAGTGACATGTACTAATCTTAGAAATATATATTCTGCGAGCTTTGATTAAACGGCTGGTTGTGTAAAGACGGTACCTGACTCATTAATATTGAGATCGATTTGCTGTGAACTTGGCTAGTAACGAATACAGGGTGTCCTAAGAATTTTACTATATTAGTTTTAGATTAGGTATAGGTACATAGTTACAATTGATATTTTTGTATGTGTAGTTTAAGAAATCTAGATTTTTAAAAGTACCTAGCTGTGTAAGTTCTTGCAATCATGCAACTTGCATAATCACTTACTTCATCAGCTTGAAAGATTTATGTCCGCCTCTTTATTTTGTTTACTGTTAGAAAAGAACAGGGCGAGAGTTATCGAGCTGATAAAGTTAGTGACAGATTATGAATAAGACGGTAAATATTTTCCTATTGAAATTAAGCTGTATCATTATTTTATGAGAACAAATAAATCAGATTGCCGACGGCTGTCTACTTTTAATTACTTTTCGCGAAATATTTTCATAAAAACATGTTTTTATTTACAAAAAGAAACTTAAAACTAATACAAGTTAATATTTACAAAATACACAAGAAACAGTTGAGCCATCTAAAGACCGTTACAAACGATCTATAGATAGCTCAACTGATCCAGATCACTACCAGTCGGAAGCGTCCCCAAGACGCTGGTGGAATTGCCACGCTAAAAACATGTTATTAGTCTTGGCCGTGGTGGCCCCGGATGAAGAATAGGCCCCCCCCATATCTACCCGTGGATGTTGTAAGAGGTGTCTAAGGGAAAAAAGCCAGGGGACGGGCAGCAGCGTCCCCTATTTTCACAAAATAGCTCTAACTGCGCTCGCCTACCCGCGAGCACTTTCAACTCTCGCCCTCGTGCCCGCACACGAGGCCGACGGGCAACTGTGCTAGTTGTACTGTGGCAGCACGTTCAACTCAAAAGCTGCCTCAAAAGTGTCAACACATGTGCTGAGCTTTCCATATTGTCATTTACAAGTCGTGTAAAATAAATAAAGGTGAAATAAAACACAGAGTATAATTTCAAATTATATTTACTCTATAGGTATATATTACAGTGATATAACTTAGCGCTAAATATAAAAATATCCAATATGATCACTTTGCTCTGCGCACGCGGTGCCTCAGCCTTCCATTCGTTGACAACCGTTGCGAGTTTTATACCTTACACTTTTTTATAAATTCGAAGTTCACCAACACATTAACCGGCCGTTCCAGGACTTTGTAACTTAACAAAATAGTTGTTTCTAACACATCTTAATATCGCGACTACTGATTACTGTAACCGTCGGTGGTTACAGTAATCGCATGTTTATGTGTTGGTGAACAGTGGCCTAATAAAAAGTAATATGTTCGACTTGCACCAAGGCTAGTCAGTCTGGTCGATTGTGTTTTCATGAATTAGCTGTAATTATTATCTTGGCAAACCCTAAAAGGGTCAGGAAATGCCTCTGGAAAGTCTGATTATGAATACAGCCGTAATAAATATAGAGCGTATATCGTAAGGCCGTGTTCAAAATTAACTTTATTCAGTAGACGTAAAGATCATTTTGAAATAAAAGTAAATGACATAACTCAGGCCGTTTGAACACGGCTTAACACAGTAGTGCATAAGTATAAAACACGCATACGGGTTAGGATCATTCCCTATATTAATATACAATGAGGACGAGCTCGAATATCTCATGAGCATAAACAGAGCAATAACTTAGGTACATACATCTTATGATATGAGTAAAACCAACAAAAGTACGATAAACCCAGAAAAATATCGCGGGAAAAGTGTCGGAAAAGTAATCGCTTTAAAAACTTAAAGTCTTAAGAATTAATCATATTCACGTTTTGACAGTTAGGGTGCTGGCAATTTTTGGAGAAAATTTAATAGTGAGGCGAATAAAATGAACAGCTGATCTGATGAATCAAAATCATTGAGTCATTTGGTTCACTAATAGTAGCAAGTCACGAGTGTGGAGTCTGTCTACGGTAGACGAGAAAGCGCTATTCTCGTCGCGTGATTTTCGGAAGGCCACGGTGAGCGGGCATGTCAATTTGTGCTAGTGCACTTAATTTTAGGGCTATAATGAGCTGATCAGTTCGCAGTTCATTTATTGATCTGATTACAGCACTGACGGACTGAATGTGGCAACATAATTACGCGTTTTGACATTAGAGAACTATCTAATCGTGAATCTAATCTTTTAGTAGACTATAGATCGCTTTATCGCCTCATACATTTTCGCGAACACTTGTCTAGTCCAAACTTCACATTAGAAATATAATGCGCCCTTTAGTAGGCGCAAGGTGATGGTTTTGCTTACATTACATTTGCTTCTAATAATAATATTGTAATTCGTAGTGAAATAAGATCATAAGAATAGTACATACTGTGATTTAAACACATGAATATTGAATAAACATGAAAACTGTGTTTTCTAGCTCTGACTCTACATGATATGGTGTTAATTTAATGTAAATGCTTCTGTTAGTTTACAACGTGACCTGGAACAAGTAGTTAAACTCGAAAAGGGCATATTCTATAACAGAAAATCACCAAAAGCAATTTATTTTAAGACGTTTTTCTAATCATCTGTTTATGCTTTAAAAAATCTTTCCATAGGTTGTTACGTATCGTGTTTAGAATAGCCCCTTTCGGCTTACTAACCCCATTCCCAAACACCCTGTTTAGTGATAATTCAAAGCGATTTTATGGCTACATTTTGCTAAAAATCAAGGTGATTGAACTGAGGCATACCAATATCTATCGATTGTTTAATTACCGCAAAAAATAGTAGAAATTCAATTTCAATTAAATTACATTTTTATTTCAGTCTCGAGACAAAAAATATATGGCAAGAAAGCCTACTTACAAAATAATCATTATTAAGCTTCATTAAAATAAGACTTGTCATGTACTCAATGCATTATGATATTGCCAATTTAAATTTAAAAAGCTATACAAAGGATGTATAAAAGTGTGAACTCTACAGTTACTATTTAAACCTAACTTGTTAAACTTAACTACGGTTGATGCATCTTGCACACATAGGCCAATCGGAAAATCGCTAGTTTCTCATCAATGGTTTGGAGAATGCGTCACTTCCATTCGTTTTTGTTTATTATAATTCCATCAATTTGATCTTGAAACGAACTCGGGAGCCTTTTTTCCGGATTGAACCCATCAAACATTTGGACCAATTTAAAATGAACCTGATTTCTGGATTGAACCCACCAAAAATTTGGACCAATTTAACACGAGTCTGATTTCCGGATTGAACCCATAAAATAATTGGACCAATTTGTTCTTGAGACGAACAACGTATTTCCAGAATATCGTTATTATATCAACGACCGATTGGCCCATGTGTACAAGGGAAGGAATGACTTTCATCAGAAAAACTTGCAAAAAGCTCAGCGTGAAGCTTGAAAGGATCGCACTATATCCTTTCACCAAACTGGTACTATCAGGGCCTCGCAGGCCGACAAAGTACTGTTGAGCCGTTTTATTTCCGAAAACGGCTGACCTGTACAGTACGTTACCGATGCCGAATTTTTAGTATTTTTTTTAAACCTGCCTGAATGTATTTTTGATATTGTAGCCTAATAGTACTGACCGTGTCAAGACGATTCTTAAGATACCCTAAACATCAAAATCCGTCCACCCGTTTTAGTGCAACGCGGTCATAAAGAATTGTTTACCACACTTACATACATAGATACATACGCGCGAAAACAAAACACGGTATGTCAGCCGGTTAAAAATAAAGCTGTTTTAATTTGGTGCACTTTTTAGTGCACACGATTACAGCAATATGCCATTGAAATTCGCTCTTTATATCTATGACATAAGATTGAAATAATGTTAGAAGCCTCAATACCTTGTATGCTAACAAGCAATGATTTAATTTATATTGTTTATCATAGTCATTTTGAGTCTTACGAGTTAATCCGAAATATCCATGGTATATCTTATGTCTAGCTTTTATAACTGTATGGAACTTATAGAGGATTTTAGCGCAATTTAACGATTATGAATATAAATTTTCCAAAACAATGCTACAGTGAGCCTATAGAGCTCGCTAAGTGAATAAGAGTAGATTGTATTAGCTTTATCGAACTGTTATTGATGACTTTAGCGATATTGAACGATAATGAATATAAATTTTCCATCATAAGTGATTATGAATAAAGCGGTAACTCTTTTGCGTTGAATGAAGTTCCAATTCGTTCAAAAGAACATAACATTGTGTAAATACTCCAATGTGTAAATCAATATTCCATGGATGTTTCGTTTTGGTATGTAACGCGATTTATTTATAAATACATTTTACTCCACCAAAACTTTGGCTGCTAATACTTTTATACCTATCTACTGGTATTGTTATTATTTAGAATATCATTCACTTCGTATTTGTAATTACATATTTTAATACCTCCTAATCAAACATTAGTAACTACATTATTCCTTGATGTAATCAAAACAATCTAGTAATTATCAGATTTGCACAGCGATAACGAGGACGTTGTTTAACAGCCACATGTAAATACTCTGTTTAAAGTTAAAATGTGATATTTAGATCCGTATTTGCGTATGGTGTTACCACAGGATAGAAAGAAGTAATAGAACACGATATTCTAGATCATTTATCCAGCGTTAGATATAACTATTTACTCATTTACAGGACGCTATAGTAAGTGGGATATGTTTAGATGGAGTAGGCTTGCCCAGCAACTATACCGTCTTCTCCGCCTAGTCTGTCTTTTACATAACGTCACATACGTGATGAGCTAACTAAGCCGTGAACACGTACTTATGAAACTTTCGCATTTAGTACGCAATTTATAATTTTACACGGGTCTCTATCTCTAACTAGCGACCCACCCCGGCTTCGCACGGGTATATTATTATGTTGGTTTACGCGGTGCACGCCAGTAAAGCTCCCAGACGGCATGATTTTTTCTGACATGTTCTACGATCATTGTCATATTTTGTACACCTAAACCTTCTTCATGAATCACTCCATCCATTGGTGAAAACCGTATGAAAATCCGTTCAGCAATTTTTGAGGTTATCGCGTTCAGACAGACAGACGTGGCGACTTTGTTTTATAATATGTAGCGATTATAATGTGATTTCAACAGTAAATAAAGACACATGGTTATAACAAACACCAAGACTGTGGTGTTTCTAAATACCACATTTTGAAATTTCACTTATCATAAGTAGTTATAACGTTGCATTCAGATGCTTGAGTCGGGGTTAGCTGGCGACTCGGCTCAGCGTGGTTCGAGGTCAGTCGATGGGCGGCGGCTGCGCGGGGATGTTTGACGGCGGGGCGGTCAGGTAGCCCGCCGAGTGCGGGATCGGTCCTGTTCAAGAACAAATTCAAAATAAGTGGGTCACAACAAGGACTTGGACACTGTTTAGATATTTTGTTAAGGTTCCAAGCGATGTGCTAAAGTTATCAATGAGCAAATTTTAAAACTTAAGTCAGCGTAAACTCTAAAATATTTTATTACAAAATATTTTAGAGACCGATTATTTAGATAACAAAAAAGCTTGAAACTATGGTAATATGCTCCACTCTTATTTCATATAACATGCCATGCCACGCTGGGAACAGGCGTAGCTGCATCTAGT
This sequence comes from Anticlea derivata, assembly GCA_947579855.1. Taxonomy (NCBI): domain Eukaryota; kingdom Metazoa; phylum Arthropoda; class Insecta; order Lepidoptera; family Geometridae; genus Anticlea; species Anticlea derivata. Next base: position 8,932,192 of record OX388274.1, on the reverse strand, counting down.
TTCTCAGACGTTTCAAAGTGATCCTAGTGATTTGATTGAAATAAACTACTTTTCTTTTGAGTTGTGAACACTGGAATGTTTTCTATGGAAAAAGAATGCATGCGATCGTACCTGTGAGCTGATGCTGCGGCGCGGAGGCGATGAACAAGTCGTGGCGCTGCGCCGCGTACTGCTCCCACACCCGGCTGCTGGCGAGGAGAGCCTTCACCCGCTCCCCGTGCGCCGGCGAGCTCGCCATCGCCTTCAGGGCGCTGACTAGGTGAGCCGCTGTCTGTCCGTCGAGACGGCTCTCTAGCAGCGATAGCAGCTCACCGATGAGATCTGATTCAAGCGCCTGAAAAAAATATATAATTACAAGGTGATTTATAAAATGTCTACGATCCCGAAAGGGGGTTATTAAAAAAATAAAGAATATTAACAAAAAAAAATTTTTTTTTTTCTAATCTCCCTCAAACTATCAGTTTTTTGCGTATTTTAATCATCGTTATAACTAATTACCAAACGTACGAGAAGATCGGCATCAAGATTGTTACCTGAAACAGCTGATTCATTAAGTCTGAACTGATTTGACCCCAAAACAGCTTATATTTGCAAAGAGTTTTTTCAAATAAAAATGTCTAATATATACCTACCTCAACATGGTCACTGACTTAATACAGGATGATCTTTAAAGAACACGACAAGAAAGCAAGCAAGGGAATCCTAGGGTGGGGTCAGGTTTATTGTGACTGGGTGTTATTTTTATTTATTTATTTATGTATAACCATACTGAAATACCGACTCCATTGTGAGGAAAGTGACGAACCTGCAATACCAGTCGGTCCGTATTGACAGAGCTGCTGAATATAGCGGCGAGCGCCTGACACGCGCTGCCGATCACCTCGCGACATGTCTTCACAGCTGTCTTCAAGCCGGACATCACGTCAGTCTGCGCCAGCGCGCTAACACAAGCCTGCAAAATGAACAACTCCGGTGAGGTACCTGTGGCCCTGTCCTAAGTATCGCACCGAGTCAATTCTTTCCCCTGTAGGTGGATCGGCGCTTCCTATACCTGCACTTCAAGGGGATAGTTCAACTGTTTCTTTGGTATTTTGAAACATGTTTTTATGCAAAAAAAATGTTTTTTGTTTAGTACCGGCAGTCTATAATCCAAAAAAATAATAGATTGCAACTCAATAAAATTTTTGCAAAAACTAAGCTCTTATATCATCATCATCATCATCAGCCTGTAGAAGTCCACTGCTGGACATAGGCCTCCCCCAAAGAGTTCCATGACGAACGGTCTTGAGCCTTCTCCATCCACCGACTTCCCGCAACCTTCACAATGTCGTCGGTCCATCGGGTGGGGGGCCTTCCAACACTGCGTCGCCCGGTTCGTGGTCGCCATTCGAGAACCTTTACTCCCCAACGGTTGTCGGTTCTGCGAGCTATATGGCCTGCCCACGCGAAAGTCGCGCAACGGGCTATGGAGAGAGCTATGCTTGGAGTTTCACTACGTGATAAGATCCGAAATGAGGAAATCCGTAGGAGAACGAAGGTCACCGACATAGCTCTCAGAATTAGCAAGTTGAAGTGGCAGTGGGCAGGCCATATAGCTAGCTCTTATATTATCTCTTATTATTATTAACGAATCAATAGTTTTTGTGCAAAGTTAATTTATCACAATTTGAATCAGTAAAGTTATTCTAATAAAAAGGTCAGTTATATTACCTGGGTATCAGCTAAGGCAGCTAACACAGGCACGGCCAGCCGGGGACAGATGGGCAGCAGCCGCGTGAGACGCGGCAGCTCGCCTAGTTGCGCGCACACCTCACCCAGCGCGGGCCGCGCGCGCACCAGCGTCGCCAGCGCCTGCGCGCACACTTCCCCCCGGCTACCCTGCAATCGGAATTATTATTATAATAATGCTAATTATGGCAAATGCACAAGTCGTGCGAGACACAAAAAAAAAAAAACGCCACTAACATTTTGGTTACACAATAGCACCACTGGTCCAAATTTATTTATTGTGGCATTACAAAAATAAAGTTAATTCAAAATCAGTCCCTGGATAACAAAAATGACATAAAACATTAATTCACCTTCAACATTTGGTTTGAAGTTCAAACTTTAAACACCCGAGCCGAGATAGCTTTATAGCAAGTGAAATTAGTTAACTATGGGATGATGATGATTGGAGATTTTAATACAATGATTTCTGGCCTTATGGCACAAATATAAGTCTAACTATTAACTAACCTCTGAAGAATCTTTGTTGATAGCCGCTAGGGTCTCGGTCAGAAGCTCTTGTAGGAACTTCTTAGGGCTCCGTAGGTTCCAGTGCGGGTTCTGTAGGTAGAGCTTGAGGTAGACTCCGGCCACCACCACCTCCCCGGGCGGCGCCCAGCTCTGCTCGCCCGCGGACGCGCGCTCGAGGGTCTCTCGGTCCTCGAACGCTACGTTCGCGTCTCGGAGCTGGCTGGTTTGAAGCCTGAATGTGCCAAGTTTATTATTAAGAGGGTATTTAAGGTGTGGGTGTGTCTTTGTGTCACACTAAAACTCTACAATCTAATTTGTGAAAAGAATTATATACGAAAACTAGCAAGATAAGCAAGAGAATTTTAGGTTAAGTATGGTTTGTGTAAAGAATAGGCCCCTCCATATCTACCTATCCGCGGATTTTGTAAGAGGCGACTAAGGGAAAAAAGCTAGGGGATGGGCAGCAGCGTCCCTCATTTTAACAACGATAGCTCTAACTGCGCTCGCCAACCCGCATGCCCAGCGTGGTGAGTATGGGCAAATCCCCCCACATGATAAGGAATTTGCTCTGTCTGTGGGGGAGGCCATGTTCAGCAGTGGACGTCGTACGGCTGAAATGATGATGATGATGGTTTGTGTACAATTTTTTCACATCAAATTCGGCTTAAGTATATTTTCTGAGACGTTTCTAAGACCCTTGACGCGCGTCGTGTTTGCGTGTGTGTACCAGGCTGTGTATGTGTGTGTGTATTAGTGGGTGAGCGTTGTGGTGTGTGTTGTGTTTGTGCGCGCGTGCTTGCGTGCATGTTATGTGTGTGTGTGAGTGTGTGGGCGTGGGTGAGTCACCTGTCTCTGATCTGGGCGATGTGCTTGGCGAGGCTGTGTCGCTGCGCGTCGCTCCACACGAGCTCGGGGTGCTCGTGCTGCGCGTCGAACATGTGCACCGCGCTCGCGGGCCCCGACTCGCGCATCGCCTCGCCGAACACGCCCGGGATGTAGCGCGATATCGTCAGCCGGACCTATAGGTACCATCACACTTGAAAAACATTAGCTCAGAAATTGAAAGATCAGCAGGGCTATCTTTTTTTTTTTTTTTTTTATACTACTGAAGTGGCAAACAAGCATACGGCCCACCTGTTGGTAAGCGGTTACCGTAGCCTATGAGCGCTTGCAATACCAGAGGCATCACGCACGCGTTGCCGACCCCGAACCCCCTCCCCCCCTAAAGAGCTCTGGCAACCTTACTCACCGCAGGAACACAACACTATTTGAAACAAATAATGTTATTTGGCTGCGATCTTTTGTAAGGCGGAGGTACCTCCCAGGCGGGCTGCTCCAATTCAGAACGAGAAAATCTCGCTGTGCCCTACCTCCTCCTAAAAACAACTAAAAACTAACTTAAAACAACGGAAAGATTTCCAATCGGAAACGTCAGCTTTATTCAACCCCTTAAACACATTTCGAAATAAAGAAAGAAAGAGCGTTTATTAGTCCCCAAAACAACATAGATAAGAAGACAAAGGCATAAATAAGTAACAAACTAAGTCAAAAATAAATATAAAAACATGATAAAATTAAATTATAGTAATAATATTAGACAGAGGTGATTGTTGCATGGGGCCAATAAGATCTAAGCTGCCAGTGCAGTGAATAAACATCACCGATGTTTTGTTCTCTTGGTATAGTCAATTTTCTCAATCCACCCTGGGTTGAGAATAGCTGACATTTCCAATCGGAAACTTTCCGATGTTTTAAAAATAGCCCTGCTGCGCAGTCGCACTCTTAAGGACAGTGAGAAACTTAAGTAGTTCGCCTTGAAGGATTTGATTAACAATAGCAAAGATGCTTCAATTCAAGACCCAGTACTTGCTAAACCTACTGTATTACAGTACAGTCGTCTTCGTAGTGAAAAAACTAATACTATGATTTAAGAGCTTAGCTTTGTCGGTGTAGTGATGCAATTACATCGAGTGAAAAAACTAGGGTGATGAAAAAAAAATCACCTTAGGTCCATGCAGTTTATCGGCCATCATCCTCGCCAGTAGTTCGACAGCTGCTTCTCTTGTCTCCGGTAACTTGCTATTACAGAATAAGTCTAGAAGATATATCACAGCTCCTGCAACAAATAATATTTGGGTAAGTAACTGTCGTAGGTCAACTATACCTCTATACTACCTATTACCAAAGACAACTACTCTATTGTCTTTGCTAATCCTTAAGTACCCGTCTACAGCAAAACAAAAAGGAAGGGTTACCTTTTTGCAGTCTAAGTACGAAAGTTTCTGAGCTTGTTTGCTTGTGTTCCAATCACACCGTAACATACGCATAGCCAAGGTAGAAAATAGACTTCATAGTCAGCACACTCACCCTTGGCTAACGCTTCCTTACAGAGCGCAGTATTAGGCAACAACGCAGCCAAAACCTCCAAGACATTGGTCCTCGGCGGTCTCTCCGCCAGCATGGCCAGCAAGTGCCCCAGCACAGCGCTGGCGGCGATGTCTTCCACGCATTCCCGGCTGCCCGCGGCGGCGCACACGCAGCGCAGCGCCGCGTCCTGCAGCGGCGGCTGCGCGCGCGCTGACAGGAGCCCGAATATGAGCCCGAACTGGCCAATGCATTGGATTTCTGCGCCTAAAACAAAAACTATAATAAATATTTGAGCGAATGAAACACCGATCAAAATATTAGGCCGTGGTATCCCCGGCTGAAGAATAGGCCCCTCCATATCTACCTATCCGCGGATGTTGTAAGTGGCGACTAAGGGAAAAAAGCTAGGGGATGGACAGCAGCGTCCCTCATTTTAACAACTATAGCTCTAACTGCGCTCGCCAACCCGCATGCCCAGCGTTGTGAGTATGGGCAAATTCCTCCACATGATAAGGGGGAGGCCATGTTCAGCAGTGGACGTCGTACGGCTGAAATGATGATGATGATGATAATGATGATGAATATATTTTCGAGATTCCTTTTCGTTTTCCCTTGCAAGTTTAGTTCAGCCAAATTTTTTAAAGAATTGATATCAATTTATATTAAATGCGTGAAAATCAAAAACAAATGCAAAATGTCTAACAAATGCAAATTCTTGTCTAATATAAAGAAAGACAATTTTAGGTTAAGTCAGCCCTTATCCCACTTCTAGGGTAAGTATGGGTAGAAAAAAAATCTACTATATTATCTTTGGTATGGAATGTTTGTTGAAAAACTTTGACATCGAATTAGGCTGAAATATTAGATAGTGTATGAGCCTAAATCATAGTGGGTCTACTCCTATATTTTTTTTGTCTTACTATTTTCCAATATTAATGAAAGTGTTTTCAGGATCAAGTTACCAGGATTCTTGATGATAACGTTGGCGAGCGCATTCAGCGCCATTGTGATGTGTTCCACGCGGTCCTTCGTCATATCTAGTTTGGTCTGCTCTTGTACGAACTTGAGTAGGTCTAAGATCAACTGTTGTGGATTCTGTAACAAGGTAAATTCGATCATCATTTCTGCCAGAATTAATTCTGTTCGAGTTAAAATCGAACACGAAGCAAATGTGCATTTTTGCTGCGATTGCAACTATGCACATTAGCTCGCGGTTCCAAAATCCAACCAGTTCGCGTTCGACCGTTTCCGAGACATCGCGGGCTCAAAAACCATTTACCATTTTACCATTACCATTTACCATTTAGTTATCTAATAATACGTTGTGTTAAGTAATTTTCATTATAACCTTTTTGCACGTAAATTCAGTTCTTTTCTTTTACCATAACCTATACAATTAAAAGGAGCCTACAAACCACGGTAACCATACTGCCGAAGTAAGCCTAACCTTTTTACAAATTCTAAATTGATCAAAAGCTTCCCGTATTATAATAAATATAAAATGTACGTAATGGATTACAAATAAGAAGTTTTTATAAGGACTTACAAGCATATTTTTCCGTATTTTAGTGAATTGAGATTGAATTATATTTAATAATATAAATTCATTGTTCAATACTGTGCTGAACGTTGGGCTGTGGATGATGATGATAAATAATCAAGTAACTACTTCGATCTACTCTGACTGGCCTCATAGCTCAGTTGGTAGTAACGCTGCCTTCAGCGCTAGAGGTCGCGGGTTCGATTCCCGCACTGGGCAAACATTTGTGACTAACACAGATGTTTGTTCTGTGTCTGGGTGTTAAATATATATCTATTATGTATATCAGTCTCTGGTACCCATAGTACAGGCTATGCCTAGTTCGGGATCAGTTGACCGTGTGTAGATATGTCCGGAATATTTATTTATTTATTATTTATTTATTTATCTAGAGAAATACAAGTAACTCTTACCTCTATAGTGAACTCGGGCTGCTCGTTATAGATCTGTATATAAACATTGCCCACAGCCAAAAGGCCCTCGTGAGCGGAGAAACCAAATTGTTCGACCAATGGTCCGTCTTCGTCGCCAGTTGCGCGACTGTTGCGCAACATATCTTTGAGTTCCGCGCGGGTGCTATTGTCCCAGACTAGGTAGGGCGTCCGCCAGTTGGATGTTAGGGTTTTTAAGAGCTGAAAAAATATTGTAGAGATAAACACACTGATAAATAATGCTACTCATTTTTTTCGGGCTGACTGGACTGTCAGTTTTGTAACAGTGAAGTCCTACAAAATTCAAACTTCACTGCACCGCGAAGTTGAACTTCAGGAAATCCTCATTAAAACTGGAAACCTAAACATATTCCTAGGAATTCTGGCATAGTCTGTGCGTGGACCTGTCAGACAGTCGAACAGACAGATAGTCAGGAGTCAGAGAGTCTCACTTCATATGTATTTACGCTCACCTCATGTTGATCCGGTTCGGCTAACCGCCCACATAGATACGGCGTCAGCAATGTATGTAATGCAACTCGTATTCTCGAATCATCTGGTGTTTGTTCCTCGTGCGGTCCGTAGATAGCTGCTAAGGCTATCACACACTGTTTCGCCAGTTGGTTGGCGATTTCCTGTCAAAATTATACTTATTGATAGATAGGCGTTGTATGTTTGTATGTATATACCACGCAGCTCTCTCACACTCCCACACACACACACGCATACACATCCACATATCCAAACTCACTTTATATTATTTACACTCAAAAGACACGTTTCATCAATATATGGAGCCTGGGCCTGCACTGTGTACACTACTCTAAAATATGGCTAAGCAATAAAGTAAATGTATTTAATTGGTTATTTTATTTAAATTGACTTCGTTCTAAGGTACATTAAGATTTTCTTCGACAAAGAGAGCAACACACAGCGCTACAAAAATATGGCGGATGGACGTGCGTGAAATGTCATTTTGACAACCTACATTTATCTAACAAAACAAAAGGACTTTTTGGCGGGAACTTGCGAAGTGATGTTGTGCTCTCAATTTATTTTACAAAAATAGTGTCAAATTGAATAATATTGTGTAATTATGGTGGTATTTTGCGTAATGTTGTTTGAGTAAACCGCACAAGTGAAGTGAAATGAAATGATTGCGTGTATCGTCATTTTGCGAGTTGGCGCCAAGAGGTCCCTCGAGGTTTTAGTAAAATAGTCACCATCATATCTTACTAAAACTTAATTTGACTTGACTTGACGGTGACTCGACGATCATAAACGAAAGAAAATGAAGAAAGATTAACAAATTAACAAGAAAAAATACACGTAAGACTTGGCAGTAAGGCCTAGATGCCATAGCCAGCCCGAAAGGGAAGTACATTAAAAAAAAATAACAAAACAAAAACATCAAATCAAACAACATTACATGAAAAATATGTCAATGTCATGTCAAACGCCAATTATAAACCAACATGGTGGCCTTCAAATTGTGTTCACATAGTAAAAAACTTACCAGAAGAACTATTTTTGTACCATCGCATTTGTCTTGAAATTAATGAAATTGTATTTTTCTTGTAATCTCCTATTTTTTCCTAATTTTTCTATGTAGTGTACATGGACCAGGCCCAGAATGAAATGGGTCCTTTGGGCTCGAATACTTCTCATTCTAAAAAAATTACTCAGTTAAATAGACGTATCCCTAAGTTACGCATTATGTAATGTTATTAACATTATTGTTTGTTAACGTTTTACGTTTTAACGTGTCAACATTATTAACGTTTTTTTGTATTTTACTCCTTTTATGTACTTTATCGGAGCATTAGCCCAATCTATTGTATTATATCAATTACTGTAAACGGGAGGCGGACGCTGGAAACTGCGATACAGTTTTTAATTTAACTAATGCAGTTTTTCAATTGTAATTTTTTTTATTTGTACCAAATTTTTTTTTTATTTTTTTTTTATATTTGTTAGTACATAACTGTCGAATCGTCAATTCGATATAGAATTAAGTAGGTCAAGTGCTCATCAAATGGACAAAGAGTCATAGCACACACATTTGGGCAACAACAGGGCTGACGTCCTGGCAAAAGAAGGAGCAAAACTTGTTCCTACAGAAGCGGACAAGAGCCTATCAAATCCACCAACGGCGGAAATCAAAAACAGACTGAGAGAACACTTTGAAAAAGAGCACCAGAAGCTCTGGGAAAGCAGAAAGGACTATAAGCAGGCGAAAGTCATGCTCCCGGGCCCAGACAACAAGTCTACCAACACCATAATAAAGATGAAACGCGAGGACCTGCGAATGTTGGTGGGCATCATCACAGGTCACTGTGAATTAAACCATCACCTGTACAAGACAGGGGCTACTGACAGCAGATTATGTCGGGGCTGCCTACAGGGAGAAGAAACAGTAGAGCACGTAATTTTGCACTGTACAGCCACGGAAGAGGCCAGGGCCACATCGGGTCTGCGGGCCGTGATCGGAAGCGGCTCCCAGATACCGCCGCATTCTGGGATACTGAGAGTTTGTTACCAACGACCCAAAGTCGAAGATTTGCTGGTAAGAATATGGCCATCTTTTGTTTCAGTCCGTAACACGGTTATACTTCAGCAAAATTTAATGCGAAATGTTTGTAAACAAACCGCGGATATTTTTAAGTTGCGTGAAGTCGGTGGATGGAAAAGGCTCAAGACCGTCATGAAACTCTTTGGGGGAGGCCTATGTCCAGCAGTGGACTTCTACAGGTCGATGATGATGATGTACCTGTTTGCTGGCTTTTGCGTCGCTGTCTATCCCGGACTCAGTGAGCGTGTAGTCGTACTGCAATACCGCGGGTAGTAAGGCATGTATGGCGCCGGCCCGAGCCAACTGCGACCGGCATTGAGCCTCCGCTGATAGCGCGGCGACCGCTTCTGCGCCCGCGCATGCTGTGTCTCCGAGGTGCTGAAAAAAGCAATGGTTTGAGAAAACTTGAATGCAAATAATGTATGGAATTCAATTATTTGGTGAAAGAGCCGCGGTGCACATTTAGTTTCAAACAGTTTACAAAAGTTTTTAATGAACATCGCAGCGGCAGGGCACAGGGGCTCTGTTAATGCATTCTTATTCAGTCAGTTACATAAAAAAATTATAAATACAGAGTCGTCACGGTATGTTGTACGAAACCTTTCAGATGTCGCTAAGAATGATAAAATCATCCTCAGATTGCAAACTTCATTCCCATTTCACGTACGCAATAGTATCACGTACACCAGTAATCTTTATAATAATAATAATAATAACGTTTATTGAAACATACAATTTTGTACAAAATTTCTTAGTAGTTAGGTAGGATTTAACACATTTAGGTCTGTAGGTTTATATGCAGTTATTTGTAGGCAACGTTTATATAGTTTATTAATTTGAATATTTATAAGTACCTACTTTAAGTTAATAATGTTAGCCTTTTTTTTCCGCCTGAGATACAGGTTAAAGGTTAAGGTCCTAGTTCAGGCATCATGTAATTTTTACCTTTAATTAGATTATAATCCGCAATGTAAATCTTGGCACTAAGGTAATGAATAAATATTTATTATTATTATTTATTTATTATATCTTTACAAATTTTTGCATATATGTATATTATTGATAGGAGTAGGATTAGTTACCTGATTCTTCAACAGCGGTACTATATCAGCGCAGAGTGAAGGCATTTCCGCAGCCACAGCGCGGCACTGCGCGAATGCGCACGCGACGGCGAAGCAGCGCGCCACGTGCGCGCAAACTGTAGCGCACACGTCGCCCGGCTTCGACTGCCGGGAGAGAACACCCACGCAACGCGACAGCGCTTCATGGAGTACCTACAAATCATAAAATCATCAAGTTGAAGTGGCAGTGGGCAAGCCATATAGCTCGCTAGGTTAAAAACAGGAAAAAGGTCGATTAATAATACCACAGTCTTAGTCTGGAGAGGTCTGGAGAGGTTATAAAATAAAAACACTTGTACCCGCAGAATCTGTGCACGAAAGGAGCCTCTAAGAGGCGAACTTTAATCCTTTCACTACACTGATTCATTCAACGACGGTCATAGGCCCTTTTCAGGGGCACCATACCTCAACCCGTTCACTGCCGTAATACAAGATGACCAAGAATGAATCAGCGACGCGAATAACAAACATCCCCAGCTAGAACTCATATCTCATTATGCGCCACATCCTCCCCAAGCTTCAGTTGAACAAATCAATAGTTTTACAATGATAGCTTCTACTTCTAACGCACTATACAGAACCGTTGCGGATAAACCGCATATTTGTTAACTTGCTTTACGAAAGTCAATCTTATAACAAGTGTTTAGAGCACAAACTCACTTCCAATCCGCCTTCTCTCCTAAGCTCTTCCGCATTCAAAGCAGAGCATTTGACTGTAGCATGTGCCAATTCACAGGCCGCTGGCAGCAAGGCAGGGGCGTCTCGGTCCGCGAATAACTGTTCCGCTTCTACTTCAAACCGCGCCGTTCGCAACAGTTGCGGGTAGCCTGCGTATTTGTAGGGGGCCAAAACTGAAACAAACATACTATATTTAGACAGGAAGTCATTTTATACACTTACATGCGGATGTCGTAAGAGGCGACTAAGGGAAAAAAGCTAGGGGATGGGCAGCAGCGTCCCTCATTTTAACAACAATAGCTCTAACTGCGCTCGCCAACCCGCATGCCCAGCGTGGTGAGTATGGGCAAATCCCCCCACATGATAAGGAATTTGCTTTGTCTGTGGGGAAGGCCATGTTCAGCAGTGGACGTCGAACGGCTGAAATGATGAAGCGGATTGTATACAAGAGTGTGTACAAGCTGTAAGGAGTTCATCATCATCATCATCAACCTGTAGAAGTCCACTGCTGGACATATGCCTCCCCCAAAGAGTTCCACGACGAACGGTGTTGAGCCTTTTCAATCCACCGACTTCCCGCAACCTTCACAATGATGTCAGTCCATCGGTAAGTAAATAAAGGTAAGGGATTAAAGTAATATTTAAAACCAATGAAACGAGAGCTCCCATTTAGTAAAGTTTCAATTACTTCGTAGTTCAGGTAAGATTGGTTGTAAATCGCACCTTTAGCATGTTTTAACTGAAACATGCTCAAAGTGTGATTTTCTAAGTTTATCTTAATTGTGCCTCAACGATCATCGAAGCACCAATATTTACTGGACATCGCGAGATCTCAGTTCGGGGCGAACCATTATCTAATAAAAAACAACCTTTAGAGTTTGTATATGTAACTTACCATCAGAGTATCTCTGGAAAAGAATAGTCTGGGTGCGTAGTATGAGCACGATATTGTTTGTGTTGGGACCGTCACCGCTCCAAACGTTGCGACTGCATAGAAACTCGTAGGCTTGGTTCACAGCTTCGAAGCGATCCTGTGAACAAATCGTTGAAATATTGAACACATTGTAGTGATAAGACCTGCATTTCACATGGAGTTACAATACATAGAACAGGAGGTACATAATGGGGTACTCAAAGGCTAAGTCCAAATGTCTTCATGCCACGTATTGCTTTAGCAGATAGCATTCTATTGCATTGACTCTTTCTAATGAAACTTTCACTATTTACTTCGCTAGAAGAATACTTTGTAAAGTATAAATCTTATTTTGCATGTCAGATTTAACAGAACAGACTTAATTATAGATTCTTGTTTTGTGTTATTTTCCAAGGACAGTTTTTTCATACTTTTTACCATCTACAAGGTGATTCATAACATGTATACCATCCTGAAAGGGGGTTATTCTATCGATATATATACAAAAATAAATAATTTATCATCTAAAAATTATAAATTATATATATATATATATATATATATTTTATACAACGGAGTTGGCAAACAAACTTACGGCCTACCTGATGGTAAGCGGTTACCGTAGCCTATGAGCGCTTGCAATGCCAGAGGCATCACGCACGCGTTGCCGACCCTGAACCCCCTTCCCCCCTAAAGAGCTCTGGCAACCTTACTCACCGCAGGAACACAACACTATTTGAAACAAATAATGTTATTTGGCTGCGATCTTCTGTAAGGCGGAGGCACCTCCAGGCAGGCTGCTCCAATTCAGAACGAGAAAATCTCGCTGTGCCCTACCTCCTCCTAAAATTATTGCCATCAGATGGTGGTTCCTAAGAGTCTTACCCGTCCCTCCGGATTCTTATCAGGATGGTGTTGTTGAGCCAGCCTGTAGTACGCCTTGCGGACAGTCGCCTCGTCGTGTGTCCCTTCCCCGAGCCCTAGGGCTTCGTAAGCCGAGCTCACGGTCATTGACGTAGGTTTTTTCTCCACTTCGCGGCGCCACGCTTCCAGCACGTCTTTTAAGAGACGAACCTAGAAGAAAATGCATATATTAGAGTCTGCTAATGTTAAATAAAGTTTATTTGTATTGGCTTCATCCCCGGATAAAAGTTGACTAAACTCAAAACCAAATCAAACATTATAAAGTGCTTACATTATATAGTGACCCCTGGTACAATTTTTATCGGTCATGCGAATTTCGATGAGAAGTAAAAAAAAATTCACTCATCTAGACTTTCCTACACAAAATTAAGTAGGTACCTATGTGATAACAATAAAGAAAACAAAGTAATTAGTATGTAGGTAGACAAGTTAAATGGTCGAGGGCTCAGCTACGCTGCTTTCAGCCTCGCTGTGCCCTCATGTAACACATAACTTCCTATTTGGATATCTGCTCGGCCAAACAGCGGGGGTGGCGAAGTGGGAGTAGCAAGATCCTCTGCTCGTTAATGTACTAGTTAACACACACTAAGTAAGAGTGCTCTGGATCGGGTAGTCAGCTAATAAATAGGAAGTGTTTTATGCTACTACATAGCCCAACAAATGTCTTACAACGCTCTTATTTGTATAAAATGTTTTCTTATTCATAACAAACACGTCAAGAATGCAATAAAATGCGCATATTTCAGATGGAGACTATAATCCTTTCAATACACAGATTTTTTCATCGACGGTCTTAGGCCCTTTTCGGGGCCACCATACCTCAACCTGGTCGCTGACACGACAAGAAGAAGATGAAGAACCAAATTTTGTTTAAATGTACCGGCTCGGGTATCGGCCAGGCGGGGAAGGCGACGGTGTCGCACAGGTGTCGCAAGTAGAACATGCTGCAGAACAGCTCGTGCTGCAGCTGCGGGTAGCACACCGCGGGGATGGCGAGGTACGGGTAGCGGGCCGCGATGTGAGCGCGAAGGCGCGGCGTAAACTCGCCGATGTGAGCTGACACTTTCATTATTAGCATGCGTCTGTAACAAGAAAAATCTATTAGAAACTACGCAATATAGTTTATAAAATACCATACATGTTATTTTCGTGCAGTTTAGAATGAAAGCCCCTTCGGTACAACGGAAGAAGACTCGCCAAGTTTATTTGAAATAAATGTGCCTGCGATATAATGTTTTCAGGATGATGTTGGGGCTGCCTCGCTTCTGTAGTGTTTCGGGGATGTTTGCAGAGTATCAAACGGATGGTTTCGAAGACATCCTCCGCAAAAAAACTGCATCCCTGATCCACAGAGTGCGGGACAGTCAAAACAGCATCCTGAAAACAATAGCCAACAGGTTCACCTCTCCCATATGGAAGTGCTTCGTGCTGAGAGTGATCAAACCTACCTAGGCTTAAGTTTTAATTTTAGACAGTAGGCACTTTGGTATATACTGTAAGCTTGCTGTTTTAACTGAAATAAATAATTCTAATTCTAGGCTGATCACTCTTAGCGCGAGGATTTCTTTCATTAGTCGTATTTTAAAGTTGTTACTAAGTATTATTATTATTTATTAATTTTTTATGATGATTATTATTATTATTTTCCTATTGTGTGACTAATACTGTATTTTAAGCTAGTTTTTAAGTTACTACCATGCTATGGACTTGTTAATCGTCTGAAATAAATAAATTAAATAAAAATTAGTGAAGAACTAGAAAGATATACATTGTTTTCTTCGGTCAGTTAAAAGCCGGCGCCCACTTGATCAAACTATGGTCTACAAATGTTAAAAAATAAGCACAAAAATGTTTTACAAGAATAAACATGTTTTGAATCTCCATACCTGTGGGGATCCTCTCCACATTACTATTAGGTATTTCACCTACCTAAAAATAGTTTTAATTATTTATATAAAACCTACATACTACATTGAATACTGGCACCGCGACACTCACGCACACGTCAGTCGGATGGAATCGCGAGTGCGACCTGTCATTGTTATTGAACGGCTCGATGCCTCCGGCTTTGGTGAATTACGTGTTTGCTTGTGAACTTTCTTGTTATTCCTTCTATTCTACGCTTGCTATCTACTCGGTGCCTCTCTCCTTCTGAACTATTAAATGTAGTGCTTGTGAATGTGTTGGAATTGAAACAATATACAGTTAACCCTTTCTGGACTACTTATTCATACTTCCACCAACACCACCAACCCTTCGCCTACAATACCTACGACAGCGTACGAATACTGTACCGAATACCGAATACAAGACGATACGACTATGTCACTTAGAGAGAGCAAAAGTAAGTTAGCCTTTATAGTTCTGTTATTGGATGAAAATGAATAACTATGACACGTTTATGAACGGTAGGTGAAGATAAAAATACCTCATTTCCGAGTTCCAAATAGCCTCAGGCGTATCCCACTCTCCCAGGAAGATCTGCGCAAACTTGTCCGCGCCGTGGTTTTCCAAGTAGCATACCATGGCCTCCGGAAGCAGCTGGCCCAGTATCGATCGTTGCATTATGTCTGATGACGTCTGAAATTAATATTCTATGATAATAATGGATAGTAAATTAGTCACATTAAGTATCATTAAAGCTGAGATAGGACCTTTTTTGTCTCACGTACGCAATTCAGCACGAACTATGGAGCACCCTAGTTTTGTAACTTATCTACTTCCTACTTCTGATTTTCATTTCTTTCTTGTTTCTTGCCTTTTTTTATTTAATTTCATTTAAAGGCCGGGAGGCACGTTCCTTTGGCCTTGTCTTAAAATAGGCAACATATGCTAGCTTCAGTGAAGTTGGCTAGGACAAAGATCCACGCAAATTATACATTATTTTTTGATTATTACTTGATTTATTGATGTTTATTTTGCATCATCATCATTTCAGCCGTACGACGTCCACTGCTGAACATGGCCTCCCTCACAGACAGAGCGAATTCCTTGTTATGTGGGGGGATTTGCCCATACTCACCACGCTGGGCATGCGGGTTGGTGAGCGCAGTTAGAGTTAGTTAAAATAGGAGACGCTGCTGCCCATCCCCTAGTTTTTTTCCCTTAGTCACCTCTTACGACATCCGCGGATAGGTAGATATGGAGGGGCCTATCCTTCAGCCGGGGCCACCACGGTTTATTTTTATTTATTGAAAATTACATGGATATTTAGATCAAGGCTTGCCCAGCAACCATCTTTTCAGCCTAGTCAGCCTTATCCACAGGAAATACATTTAATGTCAATACCTACGCTATCATATTATTTAACATGACTGTGTGAAATACCTGATCAGCTCTGAAAGCTTGCTTCATGTGCGTGAGACGCAGGAATCTTGCTATCGGCAGAAGATTCGATCCGGTGTACAACAACATGAAGTAGAACACTCCTGTTAGATACAGCTTCGAAATCTCGGGGTTGTCTTGCATAACCTCGTATAGGAGAGTTGCTACCTGAAATGTAAAAAAAACGTTGAAACTTAAATCATTCAAAATCATCACGAAACATATAAGACCGATAACATAACTGTATTCGTCTAAAAACACCCAACAGTTACACATATAATATATATTTTGTTATTTTACATTATGTTTGTTATTTTTTGGGTTATTATAAATATCATTTCTCTTAGTGTGGGTTATCGCTATAAAAACAATAGTTATTTTAATAAGGTGCATTACCGAACTAAAACAAGTTTTAGCCAAGGAGTACGTTCGGAAACCGATTGTTTCACCTGTAGGTGGCGCTTAGGGCACTTTAAGCTGTTTGAAGTCTCCGAGATTTTCACACAGATGGTAAGGGGGCGTTCATAAAATACGAGAGATGTTTAAGGGGGGAGGGGGTCGAGTCAAATCTCATCTAATCTTACGTTGGAGAGAGGGGGGTCTCGGCAAATATCATGCAAAAAAAATTCTGATTGATGGATGGGGGAGGGAGTTGAATAAAATCTCACGACATCTCACCAGGAGGGGGGGGGGGGGAGGGATAGAAAATTAAAAAAAACATTTCACGTAATTTATGGACGCCCCCTAAGTGGTATCTAGGGAAAGGTCAAATCCATCTGAGTCGAGCATTTTTGTGATAGTATAAAAATCAGAAGTAGTCCTCACCACCCCCATTGGATTTCCCTGTGTATACAAGGCTAGAAATACATATAGAATAAATAATGAAGGTCTCGGTAGCGTGGCGGGAGAGTGCCCGCCCGGCTGAGACAATGAGGTGCGGGTTCAATCCCACCCATATTTCTTACGCGGCAATAATTTAAGTTTACTGGCTGGAGTCCACTAATTTCTCGCATCTGAGCCGTCGTTAATGTAATAATTACTTACCTTTTCAACAAGAATAGGATCGAAAGTCAGTAGCAACTGCACCACATGCGCCAAGCAAGCTGGCTCCGACAGCAATCGCTTTACCTTCGGCAGAGGTCTTATCACTGCGTCTTCTTCATCTCTGGGATAAAAGACAACATTTATTTTTACTTAAACTTGTAGAAAATATGTTTTATATTACGATCTGCATGGTATTTAAATAAATAAATATAAATAGTTTAACACCCAGACACAGAACAAACATCTGTATCACACAAATGTTTGTCCAGCGCGGGGATCG
Source organism: Anticlea derivata (assembly GCA_947579855.1). NCBI lineage: Eukaryota > Metazoa > Arthropoda > Insecta > Lepidoptera > Geometridae > Anticlea > Anticlea derivata. Next base: position 8,914,760 of record OX388274.1, on the reverse strand, counting down.
AACCCGCGACCGCAGAAGGCAGAGTTACTACTAACTGAGCTACGAGGCCAGTCGATTTGAAAGGTATTTGTTCGTACATTCCAAAACAATTTTTATTTTATGCATTATGGTTTTTGCTATACAACGAAAATAGTAAGTAGTGTCTTCGTATTTCAGGTAAGATAGGTTATTTGTAAAAACATGCTAAAGGTGCGATTTTCAAAGTTTTTATTTTAATTGTGCCTCAAATATCGTAGCTCCAAGCTCTACCGAACACTAGTCATAGTGGAATACATTCAGCTCTTACCTGCTAGGATAGTATCTCGAACAGGTAATCAGCAAATCCAGTACAGTCGCCGCCAAAGCGCTTTCGTCCATAACCGCGGTCCCGCGCGCTAGCAGCGTCCATTTCAACTGCGGCACGCTTCCAACCGCCCGCCATCCTTCCATACTGTTGGCCCAGCATTTTGTCTTGTTGTTTATTTCGCCGGATTTGTAGAGATCTTTTAGCTAAAATCATAAAATAAAGTAATCTATTAGATTAAAATAAAATGCTAAATGCAGCTTGATCTTTTAGGTGATCTTGTTAGGTTTAGTAGATTTGAATATTTTATCTTTGATTTTATGGGGATATGGCATACATTTTTTTTTTTTTTATACAACTGAGGTGGCAACAACCATACCGCCCACCTGTGGCTAAGCGGTTACCGTAGCTTATGAGCGCTTGCAATACCAGAGGTATCACGCACGCGTTGCCGACCCCTCCCCCCACCCCCCTAAAGAGCTCTGGATTTTTCCTTAAAACATAACACCTATTATGTTTTAAGGAAAAATGAATACACATAAATATAAAGTAAATTATGATTTCTATTTTTCAGTCAAATTTGATGTGAAATGGTTGTAAACAAAGCGCCTAGTTCAGGTATGAACTTTAAATTCTCATGCTTGGCCTTGATTTGTTGACAGAATTTTATAACGAGAAGGGACAAATTGTGACAGGGATAATTTCAAGCAATCCTACTAATATTATAAATGCGAAAGTTTGTGAGGATGTTTGGATATTTGTTGTTCAATCACGCCGTAACGGCTCAACCCATTTCGTTGAAACTTGGAATACAAATAGTTCTTTACCTAAAATAGCATATAGGCTACTTTTTTTGTAAGTACTAGCTAGTAGTAGTAGTATAGTAGGTAGTAGCTAGTGCTTTATAAGTAAGAGAGTTAGTCTTATGAAAATCTGATTTCAAGTGATAAAAAATGTTGTGTACCTGTTGGAAGCTAACGGGCCCCTTCCTCTGCAGCAACGTGCCCTGCTCCAGGTTGTAGTACCACTCGCGGTCGCCGCCGGCGGTGGTAGTCCCCGCCTCGATGACGTTGCTCTGAGCCGGCACTGTGGCGCGGGAAGTGTGCAAGTGTGCTAGTGTCATTAGTTCTACTAGGATTCTGAAAATTCAAGGATAAGGTCATTGATATTTATGGCAAGAGATTAATTGAATCCTAATTTATGTCCATCGTCATAATTTCAGCCGTGGGACATCCACTGCTGAACATGCTACCCCACAGAATTCCAGAGCGATTTCCTATCACGCGGCAGAGCACGCGGGTTGGCGACCGCAGATAGAGCTATCTTTGCGAAAATAGAGGACGCTGCTGCCCATCCCCTAGCCTTTTTTCCCTTAGTCGCCTCTTACGACAAGAGCAATTTTTATGAAAATAGGGGACGCTGCTGTCCATCCCCTAGCCTTTTTTCCCTAAGTCGCCTCTTACGGCACGGATAGTCAGATATGGAGGGGCCTATTCTTCAGCCGGGGCCACCACGGCCATAACTAATATTATAACTGAGAAGAAAGTGTTTTTGTTAAAGGAGGAAACAGACAGACGTGATTTATTGCAAGGATATACATTTCTCATCAATAAACATGGAGCTGCCCTTGCAATTTTCATACAAAAATACGATTTGCTTGGATATTTGATTTTAAAATTTAATTTCAGTACGTCATTCGAAAGCAATTTTAATTATTTTAGTAAGCCTAGACTTTTATAATAAATATCAACAAATGTGAGTCACTTACCTAATACCGTTCCATTCTAATATCTCACTGACGTTTCTTCTATGTAAAATTAATTTCGCTAAAAACTGTACAAGTCTATCTCTTTCCATTCTATCACAGGTCTGAAACAAACAACACAATATTTTAAAGAAAAGTTCACATTTTAAGAACCTCCAAAGAACCTATAACGTTTAGAAAAATTGGTTGCTCAATATTGTCTGAAAGATATTTAAGGTACGCGTCGAATGGCCCGCACCGGTCACTACGCACAAACGTATATTGTTATATTCTTTCACAATTATTTTACTGTTCATATCTATACATATACTAACTCAATGTTAAATACATTTAATTGTTCCCTTACCCTATCTAACATCTGTACAATGTACTTGGTATCGGCAAAGGGCCCTATATCCTCGAAGTACCGTCCATACACAATCGTCATGGCTTGCAGACACATGCATTTCATTTCAACTTTAGGCGTTGAGAGGAAGCGATGATACAGGTCATTGAAGAATTCGTAACTGAAACACGAAACAATCATATTTCAAACATGTTATTATCATGAGACACTCTCACTACTCTACAAATTATACTGTATGCATGTGCAAAAATGTAAGTTCAAGTCAACTGAATAAAGTTTATTTTAAGTGTTTGCCGGTTAGGAATAAAAATGTGGATTACTAACGAACAAACTAAATAGTTAGTTGGTTAAGAAAAATAAATACTAACCGTCCAACTAGGTGGACAGCGTGGTTGGTCGGTTGGTAATAGACAAAGATAAAGATAATTTCGAAACGAATTTGATAAGTAAACATCGCATGCGGTTTGAACACGGCTAAAATCATTACACTTACGATTTCCTAATAGGACTGTCGTCATTGTCCCGCTGCTCCAGCAGTATCCTCAAATAGTAGTCTCCGATCTTGACCTCGTTCTGAAGGCACTGGTAGTGCACCTCTAACTCCGCATGGTTCCATGAAGTGAGCATGTTGCCGGCCACCTCGCGGTCCGACGTGAACGCGCGGAGCTCGTTTTCCAATGCGTTGCGGAGTTCCTCTCGTGTCTAAGGATAACAATGTAGTGAGTTTACAAGTGTTTATATGTATTTATAAGTGTTTATTATTAGTGTCTATAAAGTCGTTATAATAGAATAGAATACGTTTATTCTGTTATCAACACAATCAGACTGTATCACAAGACTAAGGCACGAATGCACGCTTCACTTACCGGTGCATGCATTCGTGCCTTTTGGAATTCGTTATAGCGTTTGAGTTTAAATTTATCTATAATAATAATAATAAATCTTTATTCATTACCTTAGTGCTACGAATAACATTGAGAATTAATATCTAATTAAGGGTAACAAATAAAACGATGCCTGAACTAGGAAAACCTGTGTCTCAGGCGGTAAAAGGCTAAAATTAATAACTAAAGTTGGTACTTATGAATATTCAAATTAATTAACTTAAAATCTGTAGCCTATAAGCTAAATTTAAATGCTATTTAGGGCTAACTTAAATACATGGGCAAGTATTAGACTAGGACATAAATAATTTGCTTTAATTATATTACCTTATTCAATAATTCCTCGGTTTCGTCATAAGAGAAATTTCTTAGGGCAGGGGTTTAGGGTTTTTTTACAATTTGTATAATTCATGGTGTAGATGCCTAATTTTCGATTAAGTTTGTTGTACAGGAGGCCCTAGGAACATAAAGAATCTGGATGCGAAAACATGTTTTACTGGGGTAATGTTAGTACGAATTATGCCATTGCGTCTTTTGCTTATAACGTCAGCATTATAGGGCAGAGCTTTGTGCTGTCTTAAGGCTGTGTATTGAATAAACAGTTGCCGAACTGTTAGAACTCTACAAGACTTATACAGCAGGTTAGTTGGATATAGAAAATGACCGAAAGTGGATACTTTTAGGATTGCTCTTTGTGCTCTTTCTGCGGCTAAAATAAAAGTCTTACATGCTCCACCCCATGACGTAATACAGTAGGTAATTATTGATTGACATAGAGCAGAATAAATTTGCATAACTAATTTTGTATCTATCCCGATTATTCTTAGGCTTATTGTAGAATAATTGACAATAAAGATTGTTTTACAACTTTAGGGAAATCTACGTTTTTCATTGTAAAAACTCTATGCAAAAATCAGCTATTTTGTGGACAAATCGGTTTGAACTCAACTTTTCAACGGTTTTTGGTAGTAATCCTGATATTGAACTTTTCGTACTGAAGAATTAAATATAAATATCTTATAAAGATTTTCACAAATAAAAAAACAGTTTTTTTTTTCTTTTCCACCTATTATTATTTCTCTTTCTTGATTGAAAATGCTCCTTTCGAGATGATACAGTACGGCCGGCGGATCCAGACCGGTCTGAAGTTGCGCTTTCGGAAATTGTGCGCAGGTACAGGCGCGCACCCCGCGTCTTACCACCTATTCGACCCTAAAAGTGACTACTGCGCAGCGTTGCGAACGAACTTAACGCCGGTCTAGATCCGCCGGCCGTACTGTACTCATATTATGAATCACCTTGTAGGCGTAATTTTGTTGTACAACTTTGTATCAAACATCCTACATTTCTCTGTCGAGGGGCGTAGTGATCATACCGTATGGTTCCATATGAGGTTAGGCAGCGCGTGATCTCTGTGGAACTGGTAGTAGAACATGGGCCAGTTGGCGGTGGACTTGAGCCGCTCGCGACGCCTGCGCAGCACCACGGGCCGCTGCGTCGGGTCGCGCTTCTCCGTGGACGGCGCGCGGCCACCGCGTTGCATCCAGTGTTGGAGCGCCACTTGGGCATAGTGCTAAAATAAATAGAAACTAAATAATAATCATCATCATCATTTCAGCCGTACGACGTCCACTGCTGAACATGGCCTCCCCCACAGACAGAGCAAATTCCTTATCATGTGGCGGGATTTGCCCATACTCACCACGCTGGGCATGCGGGTTGGCGAGCGCAGTTAAAGCTATCCTTGTTAAAATTAGAGACGCTGCTGCCCATCCCCTAGCTTTTTTCCCTTAGTCGCCTCTTACGACATTCGCGGATAGGTAGATATGGAGAGGCCTATTCTTTAGCCTGGACCACCACGGCCCAAACCACGGCATTAAATAATAATAATAATGTTTATCTATTTGGCACATTAAAGTTTACAATAAAATTATACTATAGGTTTACAACTGTTATGCAATAGTATCTACTTATCATGAGTAGGTAGTAGACCTTGAATTACATATATTTTAAGGTAGTATACAGTTCGATTGAAGGGATTGCTGCTTTATGCAAGTTGTCGATACTGGCCCCATACTAGGCAAAAACCTGTGTTATGGTAAAAAAACTCATATATAATTCTATGTATAATCGACCCAGATAGAGTTAATGAAGGGAACTTGCAAGGCGAACTGATAATTCCTTTCACATATTGTCAAACTCAAAAGAATCTTGAAAACGATTCCGTTGAAAATAATAAAATCAAATAAAAGGGTGTTTATTTCAATTAAATCAAAAGGATCACTTTGAAACATATTATCAGACTTTGTCAATGAAAGTAAAAGGCGCAAACCACACAGAAATTACAGAAAAGGCATCTGGCGCTGATCGCGCTACATCGGCTACGTAAAAAAGCTGAATAGTTGATTTGAACTGGTTTGACGAATACACAGATGATCTTTTCAGTGTATTTTCAATGAAAAATTTTCAATTTCAATTTAATTTTCAATTTAAATGTCTCACGTTCCGATCAAAAGTTTTACCTATTGTGTTTAGCATAATCATCTTTAGAATTATTTTATATAAACTACCTTCTGCCCGCGGCTTCGAGGCGAGCGAAGCCTTTATGTTATTCCAGACTATAAGCTATCTCTGTGCCAAATTTCATCCAAATCCGTTCGGCCGTTTGGGCGTGATTGAACCACAAACATACAAACATGCTCACAAACTATCGCATTAATAATATTAAAGGATTTTATTCTTTGTATGAAATTTGAATGGAACGGCAAGACGCCAGCGCCTCGTCCGTTCCAGATGTCCTTTCTCTGTGGCGCCTAAGTAGTCGATACAAAATAAGAGAGTATTACCTCAATATGTTTCTCGACGTACTTGAGTTGGCGCTCGATGGCCTCGATGTGCGGCGAGCGCTGCTTGAGCGTCGCCTGCGCCAGCTGCAGGTTGTCGCGCTCCTGCAGGCGCTCCTCCGCCAGCGCCGCGGCGGGCGGCGCCTCCATCGACTCCAGGAACGCTAGCAGACCTGACGGCTGAAATTATAAACCACACTGGCTCTTTATATTTTATATTTTATTTTGCAATAAAATATTACACTAAGAAACATTACAATAGACTCCCACACAAAAATTAGAAGAGTGACACGTGTACGATGAATGAAAACACAGTATTTTGGCAACATTTCCTTATGAAGCCATGAGAGCACTTAAACACGACGTTAGACCTTTATACCCTCCCAGGGGTAGGTAATGTTTTATAAGCAAGCCTACCCTTTGATTTTTTTGCATATTTTATGTTTTGTACAGACAGGGTGTAAAAAGATTACTCCCGAAACCTATAACTGAACCCTCACAAAATAACCATAAAAGAAAATAATAGATGTATGTATGGCCACGGTGGCCCCGGCTGAAGAATATGCCCTTTCATATTTTCCTATCCTTGGATGTCGTAAGAGGCAACTAAGGGCACCTATTTTAACTCTAAATTCCACTTTGTGAAAAAAAAAGTATCATCGAAAGAATGATAGGCCCCAAGCCGTGTTTGTTGCCTGATTCATCTAGGCTTGGTCGCGAGGAACAGGCGTAGCTTCACCTAGTTTCTAAGACCTTTCATAGTGATCCTAGTGATTTTATTGACATACCTTTTGAGTTTGAGTTTGAGTAATGCCTATTATTATTATTTTTTTATTTCCTTTGTGTGGCTGTCACTGCGGCCACAACTGGCCTATTGTGATCGCCACATATGAGTAATGCCTAATGATTAAGCCTATGACCGAAGTGACCCGAGAGCTGACTCCTATTTGGCGCAACGGATAAGCACATCCATCCAGCGTGGCAATTCCGCCAGCGTATTGGGGACGCTTAGATAGCTCAACTGTTTCTCAAAAAAACTTATGGAAATATTTATTAATTTTGAATTATTTATCTAATAACCGATTTTGGTGTCTCTAACTTCAAAAACATAGGACTTCCCATATAAACTTTCATCCCCTATAAACACACACAAGGGCTGTTTTTCAAAAAATGCTGATAAAGGTATTTTTTATTTTTGTATATTTACCTAAAACCCGATTTTGATGTCTCCAAATTAAAAAACAAAGGACTTTCATACAACCGTTCAACCCCAATTTCACCCCTTTAGGAGCACGGTAACATCTTTTAAAGAATCTCTGTTCCAAATTTCAGACTCCTCGGCCCAGTAAAGTTTCCGAGCTTTCGTGATGAGTCTGTCAGTGAGTGAGTGAGTGAGTAAGTGGACTACTCCTTTATATATATACATATTAGTTTACTGATGATACGTGGTGAGGTTTTAGACTAACCAAAATCACATGTATTTTGTGGTAAAAATTAGAAGTAAATAGATAACATCAAACAGAATATTTATAGCAGGTATAATCTTATTTAATTCTGGAAAACTAAACAGCGTCTACGAAAAAATATATACACTGACATCTCACTACAAACCCCCTCCCCCGTTTCGTGCCTAACGTGTTTATTGGGCGATCCCTTCATCATCATCATCATCCACAGCCTGACTTCACCCACTACTGGGTATAAGACTCCAGTTGCGGCCCGCGATGCTTGCTACATTTAATAGGCCGATTGCAGATAATAATATGAATAAAAAATGTGATGAAAATACCATGGTCCTCTTGAGCAGGTTATGCGCCGGCGCATGGTCGACCAACCACAGCGCGACCAGGTGCCTCGCCAGGTGCCTCCTGTGCAGCTTGGTGCCGTCAGCCGCGGCCGCATACAAAGCCGTCAGCAGATGCCGCGGTAGCGCCGCTTCGGCTAACGCCAACGCTTGCATGCGTGATCCGACACTGGCGCCGCCTTCCTCGACTAACGCTCGCATCACCAGACCGGCGCCTTTTACTATAGCCATCGATGGATTCTGTGGGCAAATCAAAATAAATAAATAAATATAAATAAACATATGCCGGACATTTTTTTTTTTAATACAACTAAGGTGACAAACAAGCTTACGGCCCACCTGTTGGTAAGTGGTTACCGTAACCTATGGGCGTTTGCAATACCAGAGGCATCACGCACGCGTTGCCGACCCCGAACCCCTCCCTCTAAAGAGCTCTGGCAACCTTACTCACCGCAGGAACACAACACTATTTGAAACAAATAATGTTATTTGGTTGCGATCTTCTGTAAGGCAGAGGTACCTCCCCAGACGGGCTGCCCCAATTTAGAACGAGAAAATCTCGCTGTGCCCTACCTCCTCCTAGAAAATCTCGCTGACACGGACATATCACACACGGTCAACTGATCGCAAACTAGGCATAGCCTGTACTATGGGTACCAGAGACTGATATACATAATAGAATTTAACACCCAGACACAGAACAAACATCTGTGTTCATCACACAAATGTTTGTCCAGTGCGGGAATCGAACCCGCGACCTCTAGCGCAGTAGGCAGAGTTAGTACCAACTAAGCTGGTGAGCAGAGGCATGTATGGCCCAAATCTATAGCTTGTATGTAGGCCCAAATCAATAACTTGAGCCAAATTAGATGGGAAATGTTTGTAATGCGCCCGTACTTAACCTGCTCATGCTTGGCGTTGATCCTACTTCGTACTTAAATATGTACGTAAGTTTGGATGGATACTCAATCACGGCAGAACAGATGAACGGATCTGGATGAAATTTGGCACAGAGATAGACTATAGTCTGAAAAGGCACATAAGCTACTTTTAATCCTCATAGTTACAACGCGAGCGAAGCCGCGGGCGGAAGCTTGTATATTCAATTGCGAAAGTTCGTGGGGTTGTTTGGATGTTTGTGGATAAATCACGCCGTAACGGTTCAACCGATTTCGATGAAACATCAAAATCAAATCGCCAATATAGCTTTGATTTCGTACATTTCTGAATTAGCTCTGTTATAAAGATTACCTCAAACAGTTTGAACAGCACACGCCCCTTATTGGCTACCATTTCTAGCAGCTGATCGAATTGCTTTCCGTCCGTAGTTTCACTGTACGGCACGCACAGTGCGAATGTTAGGAAATCCAACATGGCGGCTACAACTAGCGCCCCGCTGCCGGCCGTCTGAAACACAAATCAAGACTGTACACTCAGGAGATAATAGTTTTATCTAGAGTCTAGATTCTAAACATTAGTCTAATTACTCTATGTTTGGATAAAGTTAGGAAGCCGAGTAGCAAATAATAATGTCAGAGTCACATTTTAACCTTTACGAGTAAGCTAGTGTCTTACTAAAAAATCGTGAGTAATCCCACTCAGGAGGGCATTGGCTATGTTTTCCTGTGGATAAGACCAACTAGGCTGAGGAATGAAAATGAAATGAAAAAAATAATTTGCGTGAAGCGTGGTATACCATTTTAACTTATATAATACGGCTGAGATCCCAGCCAGAGTCGGAAATCTTGGGATATTATAAAAATCTTTATGTAGATTCAAGTCAAGGCCTACTACGCAAAAGCTGCTCCAAATTAGAACACTTATATATTTTTTTATATATTCGATATTTTAGCGTTATGTTGCACAAACAAACAGCATTATCTACTTAAGGATCGCGAAGCTTCTGATCAAGATTCATCATAGCGTATAAGGGTAATACCTAGCACGTGTAAACTTTTTTATTATTCACTATTATGGCGTATGATGGTATTACCGTGTAAACTTTTTAATTAATTTACTATTTTAAGGTAACGTGGCACTAACACACATCATTGTCTTAAAAAGGATCGCGAAGCTTCTGATGAAGATACGTTATTGCATATAACGTGTAATTACCACGTGGTCCGCCCACATGGAGTCGAGGAAGGCGGAGGAGAGCATGCTGGCCTTGTTGAGTTGCTTTCTGATCTAAAGATACGTCATCGCATATTAATAGTATTACCACGTGGTCCGCCCACATGGAGAGCAGGGAGTCGAGGAAGGCGGCGGAGGAGAGCATGCTGGCCTTGTTGAGCTGCTCCTGGCGCAGGTCGGGCTCCTGGTGCATGGGCTGCATGAGCGCGCACACCGCGTCCAGCGCCGCGGGCGCGCACGCCGCGCCGCCGCGCCGCAGCGCGCCCACCACGCCGCCGCCCACCCACTCGCGGAAACTGACCACAACAACACTCATCAACTTGAATCCTACTATCCTACTAATATCCTAATAAATAAATAAATAAATATTCCGGACATAGCACACACGGTCAACTGATCCCTAACTAGGCATAGCCTGTACTATGGGTACCAGACTGGCCTCATAGCTCAGTTGGTAGTAACTCTGCCTTCTGCGCTAGAGGGCGCGGGTTCGATTCCCGCACTGGACAAACATTTGTGACTAACACAGATGTTTGTTCTGTGTCTGGGTGTTAAATATATATCTATTATTTATATCAGTCTCTGGTACCCATCGTACAGGCTATGCCTAGTTTGGGATCAGTTGACCGTGTGTAATATGTCCGGAATGTCCGGAATATTTATCAGTGACTGATATACATAATAGATATATATTTATCACCCAGACACAGAACAAACATATGTGTTCATCACACAAATGTTTGACCAGTGCGGGAATCGAACCCACGACCTCTAGCGCAGAAGGCAGAGTTACTACCAACTGAGCTATGAGGCCAGTCGATCCTACTACTTTCCTACTAATATCCTGTTATCAGAAAGTTTGAGAGGATGTTTGGATGTTTGTTGTTCAATCACGCCGTAACGGCTCAATCGATTTCGTTGGAACCTGGAATATATAGAGTTCTTCACCTAGAATAGCATATAGGCTACTTTCGTAGTCTTCTTGTAACCTACCAAATAATAGTGAATCGGAATTTTGCCATACTTTCTTTCATGAAATGGACCAACCATTCTTCTGTATAACAGTGTTCGCGTATTTCAGCCCTAATTCAAGAAAATCACTTTTTTTTTAAATCTCTCAATCAAGTTTCATTTGCAATCCTGACGTCAAAATGTCGATATAGGGTGTATAATCAAGCTAATCAAACACAATATAATAGTATTACGAAATCTTTTTTATTTCAAGCCGTAAATCAACAGGACTTACCCCGGCAATGTAGTAAATGCAGCGAAGCCCACTTTGCTAGCGCACAGCCGCCGAAGCGCGTGGAACTGGGCTTCCAACTCCCGCGGCGGGAGGTTAGCGGTCGGCGAACTATTCACCAATGCACTCAATGCTCCTATGATTAGCTTTTCTTTGTTTTCCGCAAAGAGGCGCTGTAGAAAAACAAATTAAGTGCTATCGGTTCTATTAAGCGTTCTCCGAGACCGTATTTACATTCATACATAAAATCACGCCTATTTCCCAGAGGGGTAGGCAGAGACCACGGATTTCCACTTGCTATGATCCTGACATACCGCCATACCGTTTTCCCACGAACCATCAAACGACACGACAAGATACGGCAACGTTACCGACTAAGTCCTCGTCGTAAAGTTTTAAGGTCTTCTTTGACAACCTCGGTGGCGCAGTGGGCGAGTGCCCGACTGAGACGCAAGGGGTGCGGGTTCGATTCCCGCTTCTTGCATGATCTGCAAATATTTGTTCCGGGTTTGGGAATTGTGTACCATGGTACTCGCAGTTTCTGATACCCACGACACAGGGAATCCTAGTGTGGGGTCAGGACTATGTATGTGACTGTTGGGTGTGTTTATGTACTTAGCGGTCTTTATCTTGTAGACGTAAGTTGGCAGTCTTAAAGATTTACGGCTCAAATTGGTATGAAATATACGCCATTTGAATGGCAATAAGGTAGGGGCTTTACAGCGCTAAAATATGGTGGTCCTTTTTATTTCATTTTGATATAATGTGTCAGAAGACATTTTAGTGCAGTCTTAGTTTAGTTTCAGAAATTTAGGACAGTTACAAACTACGAAATTATTTATTGATACAAACATTTATTTACACACCGGCTGAGTTTTTTAGAGGAGCTTGAGCAGCTAAATTAGAGTCATCGAAAGAACTCCGACTGTATATTTTTACAATTAATTATTTACAAAATCGATAAATGCAAACATACGAATGAAAACGGGGTTGTAGGGTCATTGTTTATAAGTAGGTACATACTACACCATACAATAGGTAGCGATATAATCGGGCTGGAGCGTAGCTATTAATAGACGCGAAGCCAGTCGCCCATAACAACTCATACGGTTTACACATTATTAATAGAATAATTTAATCAAGTAATAAATTCAGTGTTTCGGTATTTCCGCGTTTTCATTTATACACCTAATAGACTATAGACTTTGAGAACTGATATTGTTATAACAGTGGTGAAATCGTAACATTTTGTAATGAGTATTAGTGATGTAAATTATCTAATGACTAATATTCCAGGGTTGCATGCAATCCCACACCAAACAAACAAAATATTTGGGGCCGTTCCCAGCTTAACCACATTTTCCCATAGCTAAGGAATCGTTTAATACTAGATTTCACCAAACCCAAGTAGGAACGCGGATTAAAAGTAAAATTAAAAGGGACTTACAAGATCCCACGTTAGAAACAGCCACAACAGGGGCAGGGTCTACAAGGCACAGAACATAACATTAAACGCTCAAAATAATGCACAAAATTAAGGTAAATCGGGCAAACCAACACGTAATAGATTTAATAAAAGAAAATAATTTAGAAGAGATAAGACAAGGTGAGACGATATAAGACGAAAAGATAACGTCACGATATAAGACGAAATTAGACGAAGTGAGACGAAATGAGTCCAGATGAGAAAAGGTGAGTTGAGATGTGACAAGGTGAGACGAGATTAATGAGATGAGACAAGGGGAGATAATACCAGGTCAAACGCGGCTAAACTATAGGACACGAGGTAAGACGAGATGAGATGGAATAAGATGAGGCAAGGTGAGACAAGGTGAAACGATATGAGATGCGGTGAAGCAAAATTAGATGAACAGAGACGAGATGAGACAGTGTGAGACTAAATGATAGGGAGAAAAACAAGGTGCGACGAGATAAGATGAAACGAGGTGAGACGAGTTGAGATGAGGTGAGAACGGGACAAGATGGAACTTATTTACAACTTTGTTTAGTTGTTAGTTATATCTGCCTCACCTTTAATATTTTATTTTATTTTACTGTCGCATTCAAAGCGCATAAATGAAACGAAAACACAAGCACACAAGCGTAAAACAATATCAGTCAGAATGTATATTTATTGGGCCTAAAGAGAGTAGCGATGGAATAGATGCTGTTGAGAAAACTTTGTGTTTTCAGCTATGAATAGTGCAAGTGAAAAGATGAATACAAAATAAAAGCTTACGTCTTGGCTGACGGAGTAAATGAGACCGCTGTAGCCAACATTGGCATTGAATCTCTCTATCACTTCTGCACGCGACATCCCCACTGGGTTTTGGAATAATCTGCAAAATTACAATATTTTAAATAGCCTTACTAGCAGTTAGGCGCTTTAACATTCGATCCAAGGTCGTGGGTTCGAACTCGGACGAGCACCATGGATTTTTCTGTTCAGAAAATTATGGCAGGTATTAAGTTCAAAACGGTGAAGGAAAACATCGTGACGAAACCAGTTAACTATCCTTTAAAGCGGCGTTGGGCTAGCAACCTGCCTGCATTATGGAATGCTAGCTACTGCAAAATATGATGTGCTAAAGTTATCACTCAGCAAAACTTAATTAAGTACTAACTTAAACTTAACTATTTATAATCTTACTAGGTTCCACCCGCGGCTTCGCTCGCGAGGTGCCTAAATAGCCTATATGCTATTTTAGGTAAGGAACTCTCAAGTTTCAACGAAATCAGTTCAGCCGTTACGGCGTGATTGAATAACAAACATCCTCACAAACTTTCGCATTTATAATAATAGTAGGATTACAAAATATCCGACTATTTAGATGACAACAAAGCTTTTATCTGATTGTGCTCCAACTCGATTATTACTAAAGTTGTGAAAGGATCAATAACCAAGTCATTTCTTGTCTGTTTCTTTTGGGCTTGGTCGCTAAGAACAGGCGTAAATTCAACTATATTTAAGACGCTTCAAATGATCCATGCGATTTCTATCAATAAATATATTTTCTGGATCACGAGTGCTGATGTGTTTATCGTTTATATTTGCTAACTAGCGATCGACTACCCTAAAGTTTATTATTATTTTTTAAGTACTATTTTTTTAATTGAACTGTATATTCTTATTGAGTACTGTTGAATAAAGTTCTTTAAACCGAAATATTGAAGTATAAAGTTTGAAGCAGGTAATTTATACCTGAGATGGTTGGATTCCGTCTCCTCATCAACAGATTGGTGCAGGGGCCCGAGTCGGTACCCCCGCGGCGTGGGCGTCGAGCGCACGTGCGCATCTCGTTGTCCCGCCGAACGCACGCCATCTAGTAGCGAAGCTAGTAACGAGTCCCTGTGAAAAAAATGGCGATTTACTGCGGAATAAAATTATATGCTTATTTGACATACACACATATGTATATTATTGTTGGTAGGGCACAGCAATATTTTCTCGCTCTAAATTGAAGCAGCCCGCCTGGGGAGGTACCTCCGTCTTACAGAAGATCGCAGCACATCAAATAGTGTTGTGTTACTGCGGTGAGTAAGGTTGCCAGAGAGCTCTTTAGGAGGGGGAGGGGTTCGGCAGGCAACGCATTAGCATTGCTCCATCATTTTAATTTTATGTTTAAATATTTGCATGCCTGAATTATGGTAGAACATATTTGAACTGACATAGGAACATACAAGGAGTGAAAACACAAATGACAACAAAGAAAAAACCTAATGGACACCTACCTACCTATAGGTAGGCAGGCATCCACCTCACCAGTAGGAGCGAACCAGTCTCGTTCTGTGGTGGGTGCAGCCAAACAGGCCCTGAATCAGCTTGTTGCTGCTTTACATGTCAAAGTGCCATGCGAACCAGTGAATCAATGAACTAGGATTTCTCTATCTCAAAATTTCTGACTTCTCCATGCTGAGCCTTCTTGATGGATCCTGTACATCGATGCAGGACCATAATTCGAGCCCACGACCTTCAGATCGGAAGGCGGGGTACCTATCATCGCTCCACCAGGGCAAGCAAGCAAGCTAATAATTATAATGGTCGGTACAGCTACAGTAAGAACCGATAGTAGCGATTAATTATAAACTACGAGCTTTCGCCAACAGCTTCGCTCGCGTGGTACCCACATTAAAAGTAGCCTATACTCTTCTAGGTAAAGAACTCTATCTATTTAAAATTTCATCAAAATCCGTTGAGCCGTTACGGTGTGATTGAACCACAAACATCCAAACATCCTCACAAACTTTCGCATTTATAATATTAGAAGAAAAACAGATCGCTGGCAATCGCAATCCATATAATGTAACTTTACCTTTCTCCGGCCAAATAAGTGCGCGTTTGACCATTCAGATATTCTATAGAGAACTTCTGTGGGTGGTCGGGATCCCTCACTAACGCGAACACATCGCTCAGAGGCCGGAGACATACTACCTGAAAATAAAAATGGGTTTTTTCATACTCAATACGTTTTCAGGATACTTATTCTAACAAAAAAAAAATATGATACTTTTTTTTAGAAACATAATATGTTTTTAGTCTTTTTATAATCTTTATAACGAATTATTAGACATACTAGAAGTTCGACATCAAGATTCCTACCTAAAACAGCTGAATAACTGATTTTGAACTGATCCAAAAACTTCTGGGTCTGGGTGTGTGGTATCTTGGTATACTCGTAGTTTATGATACCCACGACACAGGGAATCCTAGTGTGGGGTCAGGACTTTGTGATTATTGGGTGTTATTTGTTTATTGTAACCCGAACAGAACTTACAGAGTAAGTCTGGGGATCCCGCTCCAGTATGCAGGTGTCTGAGAGGCACAGTGTCCGTCGCATCGGCTCCATGTGACGCGCAGGGTTCACCTTGTGCACTATGAACTCGCTCATCGATGTCTGATGCTGGTCACCACTGGTAAAAGTAATAATACGTTCCGTTAAATTAATTCTAAATAATTTGTTCCATTAAATTAATTCTTAATTATTATTATTATTAATATCTTTATTTCAGGCTACTTACACAAACATGTATAATATTCCATGGCCCATATTAATAAATACCTTACAGACTAACTTACATATAATATTAAACTTAAATAACTACACCACATCTAGAGTCAGGGACTTTCTTGATCGTGAGCGCCTCCCTGTAGCGACAATAACATGTCCCGTTAAATGAATTCGTAATAATATGTTGCATTAAATTAATTCTATTGACAGAATTGGTGGAGTGGTGGTAGTAGCTCCGCGTTCCGATCTAAAGGTAGGTAAGAATCATCGTTGTGTATCAATGGATTCCCCATTCGGAAAATGAAAGTGCTCTCAAATGGTGAAGGAAAACGTTCTGATTAAAACTCCTATTTGGCTAATTTCTTCGTGATTCGTTATTGTGAGGACAAGGTTTGAATGAACGATACTTTTTGGTAAATCCATGGGAAAAGACGGAAATTTGGATGGTATTTATATGAAAAAATGTTTACGTAATATTTCTATGTTTTCACATGACATAAGGCACTCTCAAACTGAGAGTTCTGCTGTAGCATGTATTCAAAAAAATGATATTGAATTGTTAGTATTTTCTTTCTATCAATGACGTGAGTGAAACCGCGCGCGTATAGCTAGTATTCGTAGTACAGCGTTTAGGTTCGTAGGCTAGTATAGAAGGAAAAATAGCAGGAAAGCCACAACATATAGGTACCGTTATCGCCTTGAATATGATACATAGCACACACCAGATATATGATATTAACATGGTACAGTCATTTACTATCAATTGAATGGCTTTGTACAAACTAAGTGTTTAATTTATTTAAATGGTTGGTAGGTGATTAATTACATAAATTTATGTTGCTGGGGCATTACCATTTCTATTCTGTGTTGGTTGTGATCATAAAATATAATTTTAGTAAACTTAGTGAAGCCAATCACTAAGTGAAAAATCAGGAATGAGGAAATCCGTAAGAAGAATCAAGGTCATTGACATAGCTCGCAGAATTAGCAAGTTGAAGCGGCAGTGGGCAAGCCATATAGCTCGCAGAACCGACAACCGTTGGGGAATAAAGGTTCTAGAACCGGACGACGCAGTGTTGGAAGGCCTCCCATCCGATACACCGACGACTTTGTGAGGGTTGCGGGAAGTCGGTGGATGAAGAATACTCAGTCACGACCTACTCTTCTATACTTATCTGTGGGGGAGGCCTATATTCAGCAGTGGACGTCCTGCAGCTGAAATGATGACAATTACAAAGAAAGAAAGAAAGATCTAACCTGTACTTCCCAAATCTCTGATCATGGTAGTCGTCTGAAGTTATTTGTGTTGACAGCACTTTGATGGTGATGCTCATTATCAAGTTAGACATCTCCATCATTTTGTTTATTATTATCTGATGGTCCATTGCATTGGAGAAGAGATGCAATCTACTGTAACCTCCCACGGCAAGGACAAATCCTCCGGAGACATCTCTTACTGGAAGAGAAATAATATTATAACTAAAAAATAAACAGGCTACGACCTTTATCCCCGAGTATGGCAGACAACCTCTCAGATTTCCAGGCGATCAGATCCTTGGAGATGTCACTGGTAGGTAGTCACAGACCTAGTACAGGATGGAAAAAACTAGTGACACCAGAAACCAGAAGTCCACTGCTGGATATAGGTTTACCCTAAAGATTACCAAACTAACGGTCTTGTCTGTTGTTGATGGCCTTTAAAATATCATCGGTAGCCTTACTACACTGCATCATCTGGTTCATGGTTATAATCTATTGATTGATTTATTAAATAGGATAACCAACAGCACATTTTAACAAGCATACGGCCCACCTGTTAGGAAGCGGTTACCGTAGCCTATGAGCGCCTGCAATACCGGAGGCATCACGCACGCGTTGCCGACCCCGAACCCCCTCCCCCCTATAGAGCTCTGGCAACCTTACTCACCGCAGGAACACAACACTATTTGAAACCAATAATGTTATTTGACTGCGATCTTCTGTAAGGCGGTGGTACCTCGCCAAACGGGCTGCTCCAATTTAGAACGAGAAAATCTCGCTGTGGCCTACCTCCTCTTCATGTATATGTTCATAATGATTGTTTGACATGTATCAAACAATCATTATGAACTATGTAGACTAAGACTGATACAATAGCCAATTATAGGCAAACAGCACTGGTAAGGACAAATTGACATGCCAATCTAACCTAATAAAGAGTTTGTTCCAAACTTTACCATTCCAGAACCTTTATTCCCACAGTTCTCAGTTTCAAGATTATAAAAGAACCAATACCTGGTAGAACACCCTGAATGTCACAGTAAGGATAGCTGGCCAGTATAGTGTGGGTAGATGGGTCCAGCTGGTCCAGTGCACATGGACCCACTTCCAGAACAACAGGAAGGCGTGTCCCGCTCCAGTGGTGTTTGTAGGCTTGGTATCTCTGTTGACAAAATTATTTATAGCCTTATTTGCTTCCAGCTGCAGCTTCTGTGTGGTACCTATAGTAGATTAAAAGTAGCCTATATCACTGCCAATAAGTTATTGAAAGGACATCTAAGGGGGCATCATAAAAAAGGGATTGTTTTAGAATGAATATTAGCGAAAAAAATCAAAATGTTCAATATTTTTTTGTAGATTTTTTTTCTTACTGTTTCTGGTCCTATTGTCATCTTCATAACTACATATTAAGCATATGAGAAGTTCAACATCAAGATTGCAACCTACTACATCTGAATAATTGAGTCTGAACAGATTTGACCCCAAACCAGCAGAGATTTGTATAGTGTTTTTTCAAATATGACAAACTTCCAAAAGTCGTAAAACATATTTTATTGCCAATTGGGTGAAGAATAATCCTTCTTCGGTTAAAAATAAACATGATGTGTACAGGTAATACTTACAAAAATATCCTTAGATTTTTCAGCAAACAAATGTCTGTATTTGAAAGCCTCTGTGAGAATAAGACATTTGTGTTCTGATGAAAACTTCATAGAGTCCACTTTTTTATCTTTCTTCATGACCAAGGTGAAGTCATGGTTTGCTACAGAGTTGGAATGCTTGGCTGACGCGATGGTGATCACATCAGCGTACAGCCACTTATTGGTCACCTCCAGGCGGTCCGGGTTGTATGTAGTGATCCCGTGAGTTCCCACAGAGAACACCCTTTTGTACTTCCCTTTCCAAGAGTGTTTTGTGACAAGAAACGACACAACATCCTGGTTATCTTTTAAGGGAATCATTTTGACATTGCCTGAAAAATTTACAGTTATAAAAATTTACTCCTATGAATCAGGTGATAGTTACGCTGTTCATACAATATCCACGAAGAAAAAGTTACAGCACACCTTCGTAATGTGAAAAATGCACAACATACGTAACTATGCGCCCGGTCACTCATTTAATCCCAAATGAAAGGCGTGAGAAGGTATCAGCCGGTATTCATAATCGCAATTCCACCCCTTTGTAAATAGATCGACGAAACCAATACCGAAGACGTGTAAACAAGGGTTTTTGCGACATATTTTCGACGGCGTGCGTTTTGGGATATCTATAAAATAATACTCACAGTTTGTAGGAGAATTAGTTAGCTTCAACAATCTCAACTAAATTTCGACGAAATCCACATAGTTTTAAACAAACAAATAAATATAAAGTACGAACAAACAAAATGATCGCAAAAGAGGGCCGATCGTTTATTTCATCTGACAGAATTGACAGATATGCACTGATGCACGCAATGTTGCCTTTTTTTTTTTAGTTTTCTTCCTTTCGGGATGGCTATGGCATCTAGGCCTTACCGCCAAGTCTTACGTGTATTTTAACTTGTTTAATTTGTTATCTTCCTTCGAGGGACCTCGAGGTGCCAACTCGAAAAATGACGATACACGCAATCATTTCATTTCACTTCACTTGTGCGGTTTACTCAAACAATATAACGCAAAACACCACCATAATCACACAATATTATTCAATTTAACACTAGTTTTGTAAAATAAATTGAGAGCACAACATCACTTCTCAATTTATTTTACAAAACTAGTGTTAAATTATTTGAGTTGGCCCAAAGAGGTCCCTTGAGGTTTTAGTAAAATAGCCGCCATCATATTATCTTACTAAACCTGAGCTTGAATTGACTTCACGGTGACTTGCCGATGATTAACGAAAGAAAATGAAGAAAGTTCGTAAACAGAGTATAATATAGACCGGGCTAGCGCGTATACCTGAGCAATATTTTCCACTTTCCTTAAAATATCGCTCGTGGAGCCTTTAATACTGCAACGTACCATGTTACCAGTTAAATTCTACACCTGCTACACCAGGCACACAAAAATATTAGTTAGTAATTACTGCACTTTTTCACACTAACCATTGACCACCAATGATTGGTGCACAACAAACCCAAAGTGCATACTGGAAGATAACAGTTCTTTCTCCTTTACTCATACGTCGTTTCATATATTTCTATCCTTTTCTATCTTGGTATTATTATTTAACGTGACGTCTTTAAATAACATAGACGTCACGTTAAATAATGGTTTACACAGACTAATAGGGAAAGACCGATGTAAGTTTTACATAAATGCAAACTCTATTAAATACGTTAAATACATACTGAATTTCCAATTCTAACGATAGGCTTCGACGATACTTCGTTAAGATTGGTCCTATGAAATACTTCACATGTACCTATAATTATGCGAGCGAAACCGCGGGTGGAAAATAGTATGATTAGATTATAGATGATTTTTGAACGAAACCATTCACTTCAGCAGTGATGAGCAGTTTGCTGTCAGTGTCAGTTGGTCGCATGTTTTGTTTGACGCATCATTGACGTTTTGAAGTGACGTGACAGCCTGCCTTTCCTATTCTTTCAAACCTGGTTTCTCGTAAAATTACTTAGTAGTCATAGTACTTACTGAGCCACGTTCCTAAATCACCATGGTTCTCGATCTAGACCTGTTCCGCGCAGATAAAGACGGCGACCCTGACAAAATTCGCGAAAACCAACGTAAGCGGTACAAAGATGTTGCTCTCGTCGATACAGTTGTCGACCAAGATACCCTCTGGAGGCGACTGCGGCACGATGCGGACAACCTGAACAAGCTGAAGAATGTGTGTAGCAAAGAAATTGGTTTGAAGATGAAGAGCAAGGAACCGCAGGGTCCGGAGGACCAGCCGGTGCCGGCAGACGTCGCCGATAACCTCGTCAATCTGACTGGTGATAATCTCAAACCTCTGACAGTGAATCAGATAAAAAAGGTAATTTAGAGCTCCAGGTAATCCATGTTCATATTGAATTGCATCTAAATTAATTTTGTTGTAACTTTTAATTCATAAAATAAGTTTTGTATTACCATATGGCTTGCGATTGAACTACAATTGGTTTAACCATCCGACGTACAACTAGCTCAGTTCTGGCTGTGGAACCCATACCTACTTACAAAATAAGTTCATAACATTAAAACAACACAGCTGTAGAAAGTTTCTACAGCTGTGTTGTTTTCAATCAATACAATGTATGACAGGGATTCTAGTAGAAACCCTTGTCATACATTGTATAGATTGAAATATGTATTGCATCATCTACAACAAAGTTTTTAATTCCAAAATTCAATAATCATTTTAAGGATATGAATAAGAAAGGAGTGAATACTGACATGACGGCTGATAGAGGTTAGCGGAAGAGAAAAATGCTGTGCCAACCTCATAATTATGAAGTGGGATAGAGGCAAGATGATGATTTGGAATTAAGCATTGAAAGCATTAGATCATTACATAGGCCAATCTATAAGAAATTAAATGAATAAAAAATGTATAGTTAATTGTTTAAAAATAACAGATTGTATGTACCTTACCTAAAAATATAGATTATTCTAGCACATATAAATTAAAAACACAACTGTTTGGTTTAGTGAACATGGACATATTTATTTATGACCAATAGAGAACTGGGTTTAATTACCTAATTTCAATCAGGTTGAGATTTAAGAATATATCCATTCCCAAGTGGTCCCAAGTAAAATATTTTAAACAAGCATAACATTTTATTTTCACTTTTAAAGTAAAACTTTTTTGAGCATTCATGCAGCATGCAGGAAATAGTAGGTAATTAAAAACTAATATTGTGATGTGTTATTCATGAAATGAACGAAATAAATGATCATTAGTATTACCTAAATAAAATTGTAATAGCTCAACGCCTCAATAATCGCAAGTGAAATAAATTTTACAGGTCAGAATACTTATAGATGAAGCAATAACTAAGAATGAGCAAGGCCTATTAGCAGCGGAAAAGGCTCGCTCGACCGCACTCAGAGAGGTGGGTAACCACCTTCACTCATCAGTACCTGTGGATGATGATGAGGACCATAATAAGGTGGAGAGGACACATGGGGACTGCGCGTTTAGGACTAAATACTCCCATGTGGACCTCATTTGTATGATCGATGGTGAGTTTTATGGATACTAGAGATGTTTTACTCCTTAAGCTGATATAAGGCAAGAGTCAAAATAAATAAACAGTTATACAAGGACTATGAGGTGAGTTTTGAATAGTGAAAGACATTATACACCGCATGCATAAAAAAATCCCAGAATGTAAACAATTTTTTTTATTATAAGTAAAGAATCATATTTATTTATTGTCACAATATGACGATGCTTTTGCTGAAATTTAATGTTAATTTATTGTTTTATGATTTTATATAAGAATATTTAATAACAAATTGTTTGCCACACTACTTGTTCAAGTACATTCTAAATATGTCTATGGATGAATAAATGAATGCAATACAATACAAAACATTATAATGTGAAAATAATAGTCATTAGTTAGTAATGAGATCAGTCTCAAAACTCGCAACTCAGCTTGTGCAACAGTGATCTGAATTTTACGAGTGTTAAAATGGCAAATATACTTAAAGAGACATACATACAAAGTAGGTCATTCTGTACAGTATTACACAACTGAGTAAATAAAAGGTGAAATCATAAAAGCTTAATAGCTGAACATGTCACGATGTTACCTGTTATTGTTAGTGATAATACACCTTCATTGTGAAGAAATGCAGGCAGAACAAAAACCATGACAAATTATGCCAAGGTTAGGTACCTACTTTAATAGTTTTTTTTTGCATGGAAGCTCTCAGCTTTGAATGCCATTAGCGGTCACCCATCCATCATTATTATGTTATCACACTAATATTAATCGCGCGAGCGAAGAAATCTCAAACAACTTGGGCGTAACTTTCAAACCGTCAATCCAATTTTCATGGAATTTAGTAGGTCAACAGGATGTACTATCGACATTTACTGGTAAGAATTCGGGGTGGCTTAGATAAAAAGAACAAACAGGGGGTTTTAAAAAAAAGTTATACAAATGTACAAAGTGGACAGACATCGCGAGTTCGGGAACGAACAAACCACTAGTTTAAGTGAAAGTGTTTCGTCGTGAAAATGTAACAAACAGTGAGTCTGTTTGTTACATTTTCACGACGAAATGAACGGATCATGATGGGTTTTGAGATAGCCGAAACCTGAGGACATAGGCTGAAGGACATAGGCTACTTTTTATCCAAGTAAAGCGCGAGCGACGCCGCGGGCAGACACTAGTTTGAAATAAATTTTATAGGCATGGATGGTGAGCGAGGTACAGCGGTGGCTGGCGGTCGCGGGTACTACCTGAAGGGCGCTGCCGTGTTCCTGGAACAGGCCCTCATCCAGCTGTCCCTGAGGATACTGCTCAAGAAGGGTTACACGCCGCTGTATACGCCATTCTTTATGAGAAAAGAGGTACCAAAGAAATGAAGCTTTAATGAGTCACATAGCATTTTAAAAACTACTTTAGGTAACTACTACCTACTGATTCAACGGCGGATTCTGAGGGTCTTTATCCCCTTGGACTGTGTTTAGGTCGGACGCTTTTCCTATTTGTAACTATCAAACGGTTGGGGTGGGCTTGGACCACGACACTGGCCCAGTGCGTTTATTCGTCAACTGCCCCCTGCGACCCTTAAATAATCTGAGTAATAAATTACACATCTTCAGGTGATGCAGGAAGTTGCTCAACTAGCGCAATTCGACGAGGAACTCTACAAGGTGGTCGGCAAGGGTTCCGAGAACAAGGGAGACACCGTGGTCGAGGAGAAGTACCTTATTGCCACTTCAGAGCAGCCGATAGCTGCGTACCATAGGGACGAGTGGCTGCCTGAGGCTTCACTGCCCATCAGGTGAGTCGTCAGAAAATAAAGACGGTCAAGCGCGAGTAGGACACGGGGTCGGAAAAATCGAGAACCCAAATATCCCACTGCTGAACATAGCGCCCCCCCCATAGATTTCCAGAGAGACGGATCTTGAAATAATCAGTGAGTGGTAGGTTATAGGTCCTTTTCAGTGCCACTATACCTCAACGTGATCACTGACCTAATAAAAGATGACTAAGAAAGAATCAGTGACACGACAACCAAGCAAGCAAACATTGACTAGTATAAGGGTGTGTGTAACCTGTGAGGATGCTGTTGGGTGTAATTCCAATCTCCTAGATACAGCCCACTAATTACAGTAGAATGCAAGTACTTTGATGGGCCTTGATTACTAAGGGTGTCAATATCTTTTATTCAGGTACGCAGGACTGTCGACATGTTTCCGACAGGAAGTGGGCTCCCACGGACGTGATACGCGCGGTATCTTCAGAGTGCATCAGTTCGAAAAGGTATTTTTAAAAACTGTTTTCTTACAAATTTATATTGTCTTTACCACTGGAGCACTGGTGGTGGTAGTGGCCCCGCCTTCCGATCCATAGGTCGTGGATTCGAATCCCGGTCGTTCATCGGATTTTTCATTTGGAAAATTTATGTGCGCTATAGTAGTGCTCTCAAACGTTGAAGGAAAACATCTTGAGGAAACCGCCATGTCCTAGAACCTAAACATTAACCTAACCATTATTTGTTTCAAATAGTGTTGTGTTCCTGCGGTGAGTAAGGTTACCAGAGCTCTTTAGGGGGAGGGGGGTTCGGGGTCGGCAACGCGTGCGTGATGACTTTGGTATTGCAAGCGCTCATAGGCTACGGTAACCGCTTACCAACAGGTGGGCCGTATGCTTGTTTGCCACCTCAGTAGTATAAAAAATAAAAAAAACCAGGTGACCAAGAAAGAATCAGGGACACGACAAGCGAGCATATTGTTTTTGCCTGCCGCATCTTAGAATTCTTAAAAGCATAGCTTGCCGAATCGTTCTTGATTGAGCAACATTAACCGCGGGCATGGCCGTGGTGGCCCCGCCTGAAGAATAGGCCCCTCCATATCTACCTATCCGCGGATGTCGTAAGAGGCGACTAAGGGAAAAAAGCTAGGCGATGGGCACCAGCGCCCCTCATTTTAACAACGATAGCTCTAACTGCGCTCGCCAACCCGCATGCCCAGCGTGGTGAGTATGGGCACATCCCTCCACATGATAAGGAATTCGCTCTGTCTGTGGGGGAGGCCATGTTCAGCAGTGGACGTCGTACGGCTGAAATGATGATGATGAAGCGCGGGCATTAAATGGATGGGTGACTGAGGTATTAACAGCTGACCGTATTACTCCCGAAGGCTTTATATAACTGAACATTTTGGTCAATTTTTTCAGATAGAGCAATTTGTGCTGACATCACCCCACGACGACGCCTCCTGGATAATGATGGAGGAGATGATAGCGAACGCCGAGGAGTTCTACCAGCTGCTCGGGATCCCATACCGGGTGGTGAACATCGTTTCCGGGGCGCTTAACCACGCCGCGGCCAAGAAGCTGGATCTGGAGGCGTGGTTCCCAGGGTCGGGGGCTTTCCGCGAGCTGGTGTCTTGCAGCAACTGCTTGGAGTACCAGGCGAGGCGGCTGCTGGTCAGGTTGGTAGTGACCTTTGTCCTGAACTTGTTTGGGTAGTGACTTTTGTCCAGAACTTGTTTGGTTAACTATTTTCGTCTTGATTGTCACTGGTTCTTTCTTGGTCATCCTGCATTAGGTGAGTGAGTTAGTGAGTGAAGTTGCGGTTATATTGGCCCTGAAAAAGACCAAACCTTTGCGGTTAGAGAGAGATGATTCATATTAAGTATTCATATTGTGCCGAAAAGTGCTGAATCATTATTACCTATTTTGAACCTATTTTTACTAAATTTGGTATGGAGATAGCTAAAGCCCTGAGGAAGAACATGGCTAAGGTTGATGTTATTCACGATAGTTTTGTCACCAGATACGGGCAGACGAAGAAGATGAATGCGGCTACCGAGTACGTCCACATGCTGAATGCCACGATGTGCGCCACCACGCGCGTTATCTGCGCCGTTCTGGAGGTCAACCAGACTGAAGAGGGCATCAAGGTAAATACACTAAGAAATAGCATTTATTTTTCCCCAACAAAATGAATGTAGGTACCAATCATATTAGGAAGCAAAAAAAAAATGAAAGACCATTTATTTATCCCCAACAACAAAATATTACTTACAAGAAGTATGTAGGTAAAACACATGAAAACAGATTAATGGGAAAAAATAGACGTTATATGTGTTGCATGGGGCCAAAAAGGTCCCTTCGAAAAATAACGATAAGTTTGTATTATTCGACGTTCTCGGTGGCGAGTGCCCGTCTCAGACGCAAGGGCTGGCAGGTACGATTCCCGCATAGTTATTTCGGGTCTGGGTGTTGTGTTAACATGGCACTCGTAGTTTCTGATACTCACTACAGGGAATCCTAGTAAACATTGTAGTAAATATTACTCGTAGGTTTGATACCCACAACACAGGGAATCCAATTGGGGGTCAGAGGCCCTAGTGTGAGTTCTAACTACTCACTTTTCGACCGTGAAAAGTGTATAAATTACCGTTTTTGTATGGAGTCAGGAAAAGGGACGTTTACAAAAACCAGTCATGTATACAATTTTCATGGTTGCAAAGTGGGAAGCGAGAACTAACACGAAGGTCTTAGAACTATGTATGTAACTGTTAGATATTTATTTTATCACCAGGTGCCTGAAGCTCTGAAACAATGGATGCCAGAACAGTACCAAGATCTAATTCCGTTCGTGAAGCCAGCGCCTATCGACGTCGAGGCAGCCGCGGCCTCCAAGAAGGGCAAGAAAGAAAAGAAGTAATTAAAACTATCAGAATAACGTCAATCGCATTCCCGCGCAATACAGAGCATATTATTTATTTACGCTAAAATAAGCTTACTTTTTTAAAAATAAACGTTTGCACGGTTTGTTGTTTTTTTATTATTTATGAAATGTGAAAAATGAACGTTTCAGCTCTATCAGAATTTTTTTGGACTTCCGCCTGATTGACCTGAAACATAGCATAAATACTTGTCGAGGTCCGATGGCAATACAATATCATGATGACAATGACCTGAACTGATGATGGAGTAAGGAGCTGTCCCACGAAATTCATCAAATTGTCTTAAACATAGAAAAGTTAGTGCTTCACACAACTTTTAGCAGACATCGCGAGATCTCAGTTTGATGCAAACAACTAGTTAGTAACACACAAACAACACACCTTATTTCGTATCGGTAGATAGTTATAGGTAGAAGAAAACATCATTTTTAAATAATTTCCATATTTATTGTGACAATATCAGTCAGCCGATATAATACAATGAAAAACTTATTTACATTCGTCAGAATATTAAAATAACAGAACCTTTTAAAAGAAAACTATGGAAACAGTTAATGAAACAGGAAATGCGTTTTCTTTATTTGCGTATAAAAGAAAACGCATTTCCTGTTCGTAAATCCAGGCCACAGTACTGTACGAATTTGTACAAAGAAAAATTCGTTGACGTCAGTGCTGTGTGAGTGCTGCGGCCGGTGCGAGCCAGTCGACGCAGCTGATTCATCTACGTGGGTATTAATTACGTTACACTTACTAATATAAATAACAGTCGTCCAAATATCTGGCTTGCCATGCAATTATATTTCCACAGAACATTCAAACCACTTTGTAGGCGACTGTACCTAGGTCAGGCGCTGGGCATGTCTTGGGTATGCGAAACTAACGCGAGAAACAAGATTCAAAATTTTTATTTGCAGAAATAAGTGTTACAGAGAGGTCTTAAAGCTATGAATATGGCACTTATAAACTTATTCACTCTTTTCGAGCATCGCAAATTATTGTTTTAGACGAAAGACTGTAAACTTAACACATACTATAATTTTTGGGTATACTACGGAAACAGGACTCTGATTATAAATAATATACAAATAAGCAACATTCACTATAAAGTTAGCTATAGGAAACATTACAATAGGCACGTAATTTTTGTTAGGAGCGTTGGCGAAAAGAAATGTACAGCAGCATTTTTTATTTTTCAAGGTATTCATCAATTGAATAGAAAGTTTTTAATAAAAAAAGCTTTAAATTGTTTTATAAATAAAGTTAATTTTGGTTCATTTTTTTTATTTTTAGGCAAATTGTTAAAAAAATTTACTGCCATGTAATATGGGCTTTGGTTTAACATTTTTACTCGTGAGTATGGTAAATAAAGTCTATCTTTATGGCGAGTATTTCTGTTATGTGTATCGCTTACTTTAGTAAACTGACTTTTATTTTTGTAAACAAATATGCATATATCAAATATATATATTGATGGTAGCGTTAAAAGGTTAAATTTTATGAAATATGGTTTACTAACACACCTAAGACACTTGCACAATAACTTTAGGTAGATAGTAGGGGGTGCATTTTGGACCATTTTGCCACGTTCTGCAATTTCGAAATTGACGCTTCCAGTTTCGGAATTCCGAAACTTCGAAACTCATGAGGCCAATTTCATACGTCAGTTTCGAAATTGAGAATCTATGAAACTGCAACCCCTAGTAGATAGGTACCCAAGACGCGACCGACACACCTCACTTGCCAATTAAGCATAACCCAAAACTATAAATAGAGAATACAATATTATTATATGATTCATAAAAATACTGGAACTTCCAGATATAACTAGAATAAACAAAAAATGTAATAAGCTAACAATTTACAAGTCCTACCAACTGCCAACAACTTTTAACTATATATCCAGTAAATATGGTACAAAATTACTAGGTAATTCACAATGGGCCAAAAGGAGCCATTTCATTCTGGGCCTGGTCCATGTACACTACATAGAAAAATTAGGAGATTACAAGAAAAATACAATTTCATTTATTTGAAGACAAATGCGATTGTACAAGAATAATTCTTCTGGTAAGGTTTTTACTATGTGAATACTATTTGAAGGCCGCCATGTTGGTTTATAATTGGCGTTTGACATGACATTGACATATTTTTCATGTCATGTTGTTTGATTTGTTTAGTCAGATAAATGTAGGTTGTCAAAATGACATTTCACGCGTGCCCATCCGCCATATTTTTGTAGCGCTGTGTGTTGCTCTCTTTGTCGAAGAAAATCTTTATGTACCTTAGAACGAAGTCAATTTAAATAAAATAACCAATTAAATACGTTTACTTTATTGCTTAGCCATATTTTGTAGTAGTGTACACAGTGCAGGCCCAGGCTCCATATATTGATGAAACGTCTCTTTTACACAACCTCTAGTGCAATTTTATGCATTTTCAAAACATTAACAGTCAGGCCTTACATTATACTCTAGATGATTTATACAGCATCTGGTGGAACTTTTTACTTACAAGACGCTGGAGATGGAGTAGACTTGACGAGCACCCATACCATTCTCTCAGCCTAGTTAACCTTATCCACAGGAAAGACATGGTCAATAGGTAAGCCGCGGGTTTCCTCACGATGTTTTCCTTCACCGTTTCGAGCACGAGTTAGAGCGCACATACACTTTTCGAATAGAAAAATCTATTAGTGCGCGAACGGGATTTGAACCTACGACCTAATGATCGAAAATCGAGTTACCTACTAAGCCAACATGGCATGGTCTATCTTGTAGCCCACAATATGATACTGCTTAGACGTCTGACATGATTTATAACTATAAATAATGTTTATGTATGTAGTTTGCAAAACAAAGCCTAAACAAAGAGGTACCATTATGTATATAGGTACTTGTGTTAACATAAGATAAATAATTGAAGATAACAAGTTGCCCTAAACACATACGTACCGAGCACACTCAATAGTTTTAAATATTTAATGAAAAAGGTGGACAGTCCAAATTGTGAACAATGTAGAGTTAGAGAGGGCATCCGTCACTTCCTAGTGGAGTATGCTCGGAACAAACTATGAGGGATGTCTTTAAGATGTTTAAGATTAACCAGTTTGATGTAGACCTGTGGTGCAATTGCCGAAGCGTAATGGCAATGAAGTTCGTAACTTTGAGGGTAATTTTAACAATCTTAGCCACATTTAAAACTTTCCAAACTTGACAAGGGAAAACTTCAAGACCTTAGCTTCTTCCTATTTATGTTTGAATAACTTCAGATGTCGCTATAATTGATAAAATCATCCTTACGGAATAGCCTGGCCGTTTCAGGGTGTTAGCTGAACTGATGCAGCTATCTTATTATACCAGTCTACATACAGGCTGGTCAACGAAAGTACTAACTAGTAGCAAAGATAATATAGAAGAACTTTTTTATAGTTTTACTAAGAGATCTCTATGCCTAGTACATAGTAGCACAGATAAAATAATACTATACATAGTAGTAAGTCAACACAGGTCTCAAAAAGCATTAAATATGTATGTAGGTACTTGTGTTTACAACAGATAAATAAATGAAGATAACATGTTCTTCTGTGTGCATGTGCAAAATTTTAATTTAATGAGTACCGAGTTCTTTGTTACCATGAACTTAAGGTCTATAATGGGACAACATAATGATTATCAGAACTGATAGTTCCTCTGCGTTGTCAATAGTATAGACTCAAATTTTGCATTGAATATTGTGTATCTATAATGCTGTCGAACATTGCTGGTGTTTAATTCACAATAAAAGTGTTCATGACATTACAACTTTTGCACTTTTAAATGAAGACTACAGGACATTATTTCATCCTTTAATATAATCAAGCATAAAATTAGATTAAATAAAACATTTTGATATTCACATAACATTGTTTCGAATACATAGCACAATGTTAAAATGAGTCAGCCATAAAAATCACAGTATTCTCATACCTTCGTTTGTTTGGTGATTTTTGTACTAGCAGGCGAGCTGGGCCTTCTGCCTGCATTTGTGCATTAGAGCCCGTAATGTGAACTGGCGACGTGCCAGCGAGCGTACTTGCTTCAAAAATGTGTCCAGGTCAATAACCTCTTTACGTAAAGCCTCTCCCATGTAGTACATGGCATCTTCCAGTGTTGCTTCCTCAGCAAAAGCATTGAGCAGCTGAGAGTACAAGGGAGCTGTGGTCACAACAGCTTCATCAACATCAACTCCCTCTTGTTCAGCCAGTTTCTCCACTGCCGCCTCCAACTCCTTCTCTTTCTCTTGCAGTAAAGCTACATTTTTATCGAGCTCTGCCCTTTCTCTGTGCAACCTGGACAAAATATCTTCCAGTCTTCCCTTGCCTTCACGGAGCTCCTGCTGTGTCCGGCGCAGTGTCTCCAGCTCTGCATTAGACTGCTGTGCTTGCTCTTTTAGACGCCTCCTCAATTTATCTTCCACAGCGGAGAGCAGGGAAGCTTTTATGTGCTCCTCCGTTATAGTGCCACCTGCCAAGTCCGGGGTGGGTGTGTATCCAGCTGGTCCAGGATACGGAGTAGTAGATGTAGGTGGGGGTATGAATGGCATTCCACCATTTGAGCTCACTGGTCCTGGGTAAGGAGATCCATAACTTGGGTATGGTAAGTTAGAAGCTGCAGGGTATGGTGCAGGCCCAGGATAGCCTTGCTGAGGTGGTACTTGCGGATAGGGGTACCCCGCTGGCTGTGGCATGAAGGAATTCACGGGATACGGCGTTCTTGTCTCGTTCCGAGGCTTTGAATAAACCGGAGGCAGCTCGCCAAATGCGACGATCATACACTGAACTAGATTCTGTAACGTGGAGCTATTCGGAGCCCATTCGTGAAGATACGGCAGGTACACTTTACCATTGTTATCCACGTACTTGGACATTTTTATGGACATGTCCTTTGTTGGTTTCACGAAAGCTAATGGGGCGTTTTGAGGATGAGTGTCCATCAGCCAAATGCTGACGGGAATGTTGTAGAAGGCCCCTTTGTAGTTGACTGGAATCGTACCTTCGATGTTCAGCAGCTCTTTCCTACTACCCGAGTTGAAGACAAAGCCCTCAAGACGGTAGGTCAGGCTGTTATAAAATTGTATCAGGCTCATTACTTCCCGACAAGTGAAATCACGATGTTTATATTTCGAGAGATACTGTTTTAGGACAGCTTCGTCGTTAGCCATTATGATGGAACTTGTAGGTATACACAGCAATAAATGAACTAAACGTTGAAAATCTGTGAAAACTCAAAAGCACTCCAGAATGTACTCTGTGCTGTGCACTCCAGCAACTCCTTCCACTACTATTCAATCACAGATTTCAAAAAGACTGACTGACTTTCTTGTTTCTTTCTCTAATACACGTAAATTTTATCAGACCAAGAAGACAGACAGATAGACTAGACCCAGACCGAGCGAGACACTCGAGACAGACAGACACTCACTCACTTGATTGAATCCACAGACTAGGAAGATACTACGATACGTACCGAGAATAACAGCCTAGCCGGTCTATATTATACTCTGTTAACGCTGAAATACGATTGAATCTTGCTTGCTCTCTTGACAGAATTCTCGGTCTACGTCACACTCGCTTTTCACAGAACAAGAATAGTATCGTATCTTGATGAATCAGAATCAGTGTAATAAAAATAAATCTCGGGAGTAATAGTGTTCTGTGATCAGAATCAGTCAGTCAGTCAAACATCAGTTAGACCACAGACTATTACAGGGATATGGTAGTAGAGAGCCGTAGAAGACAATAAATAAAGAATATAACAGACGTCACGTTAAATAGTAATACCAAGAAAGAAAAGGATAGAAATATATGAAACGACGTATAAGTAAAGGAGAAAGAACTGTTATCTTCCATCACTGTCTGCGTATGCACTTCGAGTTTGTTGTGCACCAATCATTGGTGCACAACAAAGTCAATGGTTAGTGTGAAAACGTGCAGTAATTACTAATTGACTGACTAATACTTTGTGTGCCTGGTGTAGAAAGTGTAGAATTCAACTGGCAATAGTTTAAGGAAAGTGGAAAATATTACATTACACCGGTAAATACTGTTTTTTTTTCTATTTGCCATTAAAACTTTATGCTGGATCTGGCTATAGAATTGAACACGTTATTATTTATTTAGTTTTCTAATGCTTAAATAATTATTTCAAGAAAATTTATAATTTATCATTGATAAACCGCACTAATTGCATGGTCACTCATGCCTGGAGCCAGGCACAAAAATATCCATTTCTATTTGGCTGGATTATACGAACTTTCAGGCTGCCAATCAATCTCAAAAAAAAATTTCCCCAAACAGCTGGTAAAAAAATCAAAGGTAGCTATTTCTCAGGTCAGAAGGTTGGTAACCGTATAGCTAGTTTTACTTTGGTTCTGTCTGATATGAGCTGGGCCGTTAATTTTATTTTTCATTTCGGTCTACTTAGTATAATTAGTCTAAACACCAAATGGCGTAGCGCGTAAACGCATAGTTTTCTAGTTTAATAAAAATCTGAATAATATTTTTGAAATCGGTTATCTTGGCTTGCCTTCTTGATTTTTATTTATTCTCAGTAGATGCCATTTCTATGACATTGATAGATAAATGTGATAGCGAAGCGAGTTGTTGTTGTTTTATTTTACAGATTCTCAAAATATACCCAATTATTGAATTGCTGGGTTAAAGCCACTGGTCGGTCGCCAAAAATTCATTTCATTTCATTTCAATTCATCAGTAAGATAACTACTTCATCATCCCAAATCATCACCTTAGTCCAGTGGACTTTTGTAGGTTGATGATGATCAACCTTCAAAAGTCCACTGTTGGACTAAGGCCTCCCCCAAAAAGTGTCACGACGAACGGTCTTCGCCTTTTCCATCCACGGAATTCCCACAACCTTTTCAGGGCCACCACACCTCAACCACTGGTCACTGACTTAATCCTGTATTAAGTCAGTGACCAAAAAAGAATCAGTGACACGACAAGCAAGAAACCATCATATATTTGCGGTTATCAAATAAAAACCAGCTCGTATAGCGTAGGCTCGTATAAGGTAGGTTCATAGTTTATTAAAGTTTTACCAAAGCCTAGTATGGAATCCCAATTTGTTTTGTTCATTCATGAATTTGTGCTTGCTTGTGAAGCTACTGCCAATAAGAAAACAGGGTAAAATTTGTAAGATGTGGCAGCCCCGATATTGCATGTACTTTATAGCCGTCTTGCTCGGGTATACGCGCTAGCGAGGTCTTACTATTCTCGGTCTACGTAGAGAGCTGTCTACGGATATGCGAGAGATTTTTTGCTGAGTGAGGGGACGACAGATCAATGAATGAAATGACGATTTGACGTTATGATATTTTGTGTTTGACATACATAAATGAGAATAAAAATTTAGCTGAGCTCTAAAAACTGGTAGAAATCTTCTTACATTATGTTCGTTTGAC
The DNA here is from genome assembly GCA_947579855.1 of Anticlea derivata. NCBI lineage: Eukaryota > Metazoa > Arthropoda > Insecta > Lepidoptera > Geometridae > Anticlea > Anticlea derivata. Next base: position 8,879,865 of record OX388274.1, on the reverse strand, counting down.
TTCAAACTCGTTTAAAGATAGGAGTCGCGGGTGGCGCCGGACGGCAGGTCGTGCCGTGACATTTATGAGCTTGCGATATCGTTGCAGAATGGAGGAAATTGCATCAAACATTACACCGACAGGCGACAAGAGCTAAGCCATAGCTAACGCTAAGTATATACAAAATTACTCTATGAGCTAAGCTCATAAATCATAGAAGATGAAGGGAATTGTCAATGGTTTTTTCGCGACTGTCATTTTTATTAACGTCACGTCACTGTCATAAGACAGTTACTGACACTGACACATACCTACCATTTTGCATTTCCAAAATTCATTCTTTTTCAGTGAACTGTCCGCGTTGTGAAACGTTCCGGTGACGGTTCGCGTATTTTATCCAAGATAATCCTCTTGGTGCTTAATTCATTTTACAATATTTTATTGTAAAAACCTAGCAACATGCCGCCTAAGTTCGATCCTAACGAAATTAAAGTCGGTAAGAGGCGTAAAGTGTATTTATCAAGAAATGTATGTCACCGGTTATGGTTTTCTTCATAGTTCGTGTATTTTGCAGTTAACTTGAGATGCATTGGTGGAGAAGTTGGTGCCACATCCTCCTTGGCCCCTAAAATCGGTCCCCTGGGTTTGGTAAGCATAAAAATACATATTTAGTGCCTAACCTAAATTTTGCGCATGGCAGTCTTTAGTTTGATATCCTAGTTATTATCAGGGTTTTGAACTGGTACTAACAATAAGCAGAGCTAGTTAGACGTATAATTATAGTGTTCTCGTACTTGATTTATCAATAGTATGAAAATACTTTGACTGTCTCGTCCATGATGATTGAATGATCCTGGGGGGTGCCTCCCTACCAGGCGCGTCCTTCCGGGTGGCGGATGGAAGGAACCCGTGACTCAGGATTAGTTCCCTGTCGCGGCTACTCCGAATGCCCAATAAGGAGTCGCGGACCAGGCTATGTGACTGCCATGCTTATCTCCTAGGTTATTCCGTGTTCCTTGCGTGAGTAGAGTATTTGTATAATATTTTTATTTGTAGCCTTCTCTTCTTCATCTCTAGCAACAATAGTAAATTAGTATTCTTGTTTCTAAGCCACCAGTGATGTCTGCCAAGTGAATGAAAAGTAAATCAGCAGTTGACTGGACAAACTTGAACCTAGTCATGTCTTAAAATAATACTAGTGACTATCCGTAATATAGCTTGCGTGTTACCCATAAGAGTTAGCATTATGTCCTTCCCACGGGTCTATGCTATCTTCATATGAAATCTTCAAAATTGGTTTTGTTGAGAAAAGGTACCAAACCAAACAGACCGCAACATAAAACTTGTCAAAATATTAGTTATTTTGATATTTAAATTAAAAGGTGGTTCCACCATCTTAATATTAAAATCTATTAAGTTTTGTTCTACATGTTCTAACATATTTTTGTGCCACAGTCCCCCAAAAAGGTTGGTGATGATATCGCTAAGGCTACCAGTGACTGGAAGGGTTTGAAGATCACAGTCCAGCTGATTGTGCAGAACAGGCAAGCCCAGATCTCAGTGGTGCCCTCCGCTGCTGCCCTCATCATCAGAGCCCTGAAGGAGCCCCCACGTGATAGGAAGAAGCAAAAGAACAGTGAGTATACATCCTAAATAATATTATAAATGTGAAAATGAGTTTGTTGGTTCAATTGTCTTCTGTCAGATAGAGTATGTCTAACAAGCTGAAGAAGGTGAGGTCTTCACCTACCGTAAAAAAAAAAAGCTTGTGGTACTTCAAAAAAAAAAACAAAAAGTCAAAAGGCATTTATTTCAATAAAATCACTAGGATCACTTTGAAACGTCTTAGAAACTAGGTGAAGCTATGCCTGTTCCTCGCGACCTGTTCACTGACGTCAACCCACTCGCAAGAGCTTTGGTTGAATAACAAACAACCACGAAAAGGTTAAAGAGGAGCTACACCCTGGACAACCTGCCAAAATCAGGGAAGGACTGTTGAGTCTGGATCCCAAATGCCACTAAACAAGCAACTTATCTGCCTATAGTCCACCAACTGATTGCGGATGACAGAAAAGAACAAAAAAAACCAAGCTTGTGGATTTTTGTCATAAGCCAGAATATATTCAATGGACCAAATCTAAAACACAATGTATCTCCAATAGTCGCAAAACATTACTGTTTCTAAAACCCACTTTCTCTTCCAGTCAAGCACAATGGCAACATCACATTAGAAGATGTCATCTCCATCGCAAAGGTGATGAAACCCAGGTCCATGGCCCGTGAACTTTCTGGAACCGTCAAAGAGATCCTTGGAACTGCACAATCTGTTGGATGCACCATCGACGGCAGGGCACCCCATGATCTAATTGATGACATCAACAGTGGGTCACTGACTATTGATGAATAAATGACTTAAATTATGTTTAATATCATGTTTTATTTTGAGTAGGCAAATTTAAGAAAGCTTTGATAAGGTCTTGACTGGAAATATTAAATAAGTAATACTGACAAAGTAGAATTCTAATCGAAATAAGGACAAAGATCAATGTAGTTTTGAAGAATATTGTTGTCCTAGTCATAGATCAATCTTAATTCTGTGCTACTAGTAGTCACAGACTAGGGAGATACTACGCTAGTAGTAGTTAGTAGGACTGGCGGTTTGCCTTGCTGTACTACCATACATCATATTACCTAGGTAGGAACAGTTACAGTTAAAATACAAGGCACAGATAACATAATACTACAAGGTAAGTAGGTACCTACTAGGACATTGACTTTCTGCACTAGAGACATCTATCGAGCATTTCTCTAGGATCGGTTTTTGGGTAACCAATTTCTAGTTCTACTACTCTACAGCAGATGGCACTGTATGCGCCTTATATCAATCTAAAGGCCGCATGCCAACGTAACATCAGAATGCAAAAGGAAAAATAGTTTGTTAAATATTGGGTTATAGATAGTCTATGGCTAGGTAGAAATATATTCTGTGAGAGTTGGAAACACTGTTCCCTCCAAAGCAGAAATGTCAAAATGGCGTCAACGCAGGACGCTTGGTATATTTCTTTACTTGGTTTAGCGGAACATTTCCGCACATCGAATCCTCCTGACATAAAAAGTTGTATCCAGTGTTTACAAGCCGTGTTTAATTTCAAACCTCCACAAAGGGTCGAGGCCCGGACACATTTGCAACTTGGAAATATTCTCTTGACACACACCAAAAACATCGACTTGGCGAGAACGCATTTGGAACAGAGTGTAAGTTTTTTTACTGTTATTTGTCTAGTTCGGTATGAAGAGTACGTACTGGACTTTCGGAATCCAGTGTAAGCAGCGACGGGTTGGGTTAGCCGAAGCTTTGTAGTGGGAACGCTGTAGAAAACTTTCAAAAAGTATGTAAACAATGATGATGAAGTGGGTCAAACAGCTAATAAACTGTGTTATGGTTGCAGTGGTGCCTCTCACAGACGATCAACGGCTTCGATGACGTAAAGTTTGAGGCCGCCAGTGTCCTAGCAGACCTATTTGAGCAGCAAGGCCAGCCCCAGCATGCCAAACCCGTTCTAAGGAAGGCTATAGAATTGTCACAACACAGTGTTTACTGGCACTGTAGACTTATATTCCAATTAGCAGTGAGTATTACTAACTACTGGTTAACTTTCATGAGCTTTTACTACCCTATTTCAAGAAATTGTTCACTTATGTACCTAATACCTTGTTGTTTGTTAGTTGTTATCTCTACCTACTTGTTTATTATTTTATGCAAAATTTTATTAAAAAATTATCTGCATCTGATTGAATAATTTATTAAGTATTCAGTTGACCCGCTGTAATCCAAAAAAACATTTTCAAAGCGGGGTTGGATTATCAAATTTGTCGGATTACAGAGTACTACCATAGCCCCCTGTACATTACGACATGTGATGCACAATGAATACCTAAACAGTAAATAAATGAATGCTCGCTAGGCTGCTACCATAGTCACATTCAAACTGTGACAATAGGCATCAAGCAAAATTCATTGTGTTGCAAATTCACGTAGGAAACCTCCCTCAGTGGTGGATTCATAATGTGACTTCTAGATTAACTGATTCTTCTAGGCTTGGTCGCGAGGAACAGGCATAGCTTCACCTAGTTTCTAAGATGTTTCAAAGTGATCCTAGTGATTTTATTGAAATAAATGCCTTTTGACTTTGACTTTGACTTGACTTGACTGTACCTACAAGTTAAGTTGAATTACAGCAGAGGTGGATTACCAACAATCCACTGTACTGTATCACTTTGCTGAGCTGGACCATTTTTGACAGTACTATGCAAATCACTAGTAGGTATTCCTTAGTAGCTACCTCTACTACAGTAGTAGCTTCTTAACAGCTGCTATTGGTCAAAATATGTATTTTCTTTCTTTTTATAAAATAGTTTTATTACTTTGAAGAATAACTTTAGTATACAGAATATGATTAACTAAGCCTTATCCATGCTGTAAATCTCAAAAATGTATGTATTAATCTAATGCAAAGCGAAATTACCTTAAAATATAATTTATGTGATGTATTTATTTTAGCAAATCCATGCAACGGAGCGGGAATATGAAGTGGCGAGTAGTTTACTCGGTGTGGGGGTGGACTATGCACAGATCTCGAATGCGGCATACACAAGAGTACTTTTCTTACTCAGTAGGGTAATGGTAAGTATTTTATTATTAATAAAGAAATAGGCTCACATATTTTATCCCCAAGTGTGGTAGACATCCTCTCAAATCTCCAGTTGATCAGTCCTTGATGTCTAAGGGGGGTCCTTGTCAACTGGAGATTTGACTCAGGAATCAGTGGCACTTGTAAGCATTGCATTTAGTACATGCACATTTGGCAGTAGTGAGTATTCCATAGATGACAGGATGCAAGCACATTGCTGCTTCTAAGATACAAATTTCCTCACTATATAGATAGATAGATTAACACTTTATTGTACACAAGGATTACATATTAAATCTATAACAAACTTAATGTAGTACAATGGACGGCCTCATCACTGAAAGCGATTTTTTCCAGGCAACCTTTACCTTCATATGTATTGATTTATTACTTGATTTATTGAATAGAAAAACTCCTGGTGCCTGGTATGGTGTTTTAATTAATAATCAGGACACTAATTACCTGGTTAGATGCTCCTGTATATTATGAATAAAAAAAAATGTGTCTTAAATTTTTGTGAATTGTATCATTTAGAGTAAATCTTTAACATTGCCGGTTTTTCAGTGTTCAAGAAGTTATTTAAATAAAATAATCCAATGTGTCAAGATTAATCATACCTTGATAATTGTTTTGTTTCAGTTATTGTTAATAGATAAAAAGATTCAAGAAGTTCTGCCATTGCTCAACCAAGCGGGGCACCTTGTTGACACATGGGTCGGCAGTCCACATCAAAAGGAATACCTCAAAGTATACTTCCTTGTACTACAGGTAAATTAAATAAAAAATGGCTTAGCCGTGTTTGCAAATAAATCTGAAATATCCTTATCTTATTCATCGCTATTGACGTTACCGGATCAGCGCCTATGGAGGCAGTTTCCACAATATTTAAAGCACCCATCTTGACCGACGGCCATTGCGGCAGAAAGCTTCTAGAGTGGATACTAAGCACCGGAAAGCGCAGCGTAGGACGGCCCCACACTAGTTGGAAATACTACTTTATAAAGGTTGTTGGGAACCATTGGCTTGAAGTCGCACAAGATCGTGCGTTTTGGAACTAGGGGAGGCCTATGTTCAGCAGTGGACGTCCCGCCGCTGATATGATGATGATGATCAATATTTTAAATTACAAATCATCTTTTTGTCCCGTAGACTCTAGTTAATTAGCTAATCAATTCTTTGTGCCCGTATCACAGCTGGGTTTATAGTTACTATTAAGTTGTTGTCTTGACAATGGAGTGCAGTGAAATCATTAATAACGCAAGGTTAATAATGCACGCAACAAATGAAGCGATATCGCTGCGCCGCGACAAATTGTTGATTTCTCTTGCGTCATTGCTGTGTTAAATACTTGTGTGATGCGTAGGTTATATAGGTAGTAGGCTATATGCTATTCTTGGTACAGAAATCATTATATTCCAAGTTACAACGAAATTGGTTGAGCCGTTACGGCTTGATTAAATAACAGACATCCAATCATCCTCACAAACTTTCGCATTTATAATATTAGTAGGATACACTTGCGGAAAAGTACTAAATATTTGGCTATTTTATATCTTAGAATGCACTGTCACGCCTGAATTAGGCATATTGATATGAATAACTTTGTTACCAGGTATGCCACTATCTAATGGCCGGTCAGGTGAAAAGCGTAAAGCCGTGTCTGAAGCAGTTGCAGCAGAGCATACAAACAATAATGGCGCCTACTTGGCCGGATGACGATGGTAAGCGAACCTCGCATATTTTCAAATCGATTGCAGGGTTCTATTAAGGTGCGTCCACATCTGTGTCATTTCAACGCGCCGTGGCTCCGTGACCGTAACAGTTAGGCGTGACAGAAACATACTGTGGACGGATTTTGACACGCGAACATGTCACACGAGCTATTGCCACGCAGCGATCCACTCAAAGGCCCACCAACGAAAGCAAGAACATTTCGCCGTGACTGGTCCACACTTAGCGTAGCAAGTATCGTAACATGTAACGGAGCTACGGCGCGTTGAAATGTCACAAAAAGTGGACCCACCTTTATTCTAAAGTTGGGGAGTAATGGTTCTCGAATGGGGACCACCAACCGGGCGACGTAGTGTTGGAAGGCCCCCCCACCCGATGGACCGATGACATTGTAAAGGTTGCGGGAAGTCGGTGGATGGAAAAGGCTCCAGACCGTTCGTCGTGGAACTCTTTGGGGGAGGCCTATGTCCAGCGGTGGACTTCTACAGGTTGATGATGATGATGATTATTCTAAAGGCCTAATAAGGGTTGCTGGGAGCCGTTTGGGTGCAAGCCGAACAAGATCGGTCGCTCTTGATATCTATGGGGAAGGCCTTAGTTCAGCAGTCGACGGCTGCAATGATAATCATGATTTTTCTAAGAGAAAATGACATCTCAAACCTATGTAATTGAAATAATTTTTTCTATACTTCACCCAAAATCGATGTGAAATGTTTGCAACTGGCTGGCTTGCATGGCTATTTTTTCAGTTCGAGCTCAATTATTCAGCTGTTATTATCAATAGTCAGCTAAAGGATTATTACGAGACAAAGTTATATTTGCGGTCAATATCATATAATGAACTACGTGAGCGACCGCAAAATATAAGTTTGTCACTTCCTACACTTGGAATTTTGACTTTCTGACCCCGTGTAATGGTACCCTCAGGGCGCGAGTTGCCGCACATGACCGTCTTTATTGTTGATAGAAGCCCCTTTCGGGATGATATACGTATTTATTAAGGATCAACTTGTATAAATAACCAGTGACGTGAACACGTGACGTTTTGTATGACAGCTGTGTGCGGCAGCGTGTCCGGCGGCGAGTCGTTCGTGTGGCTGTCGCGGCAGCAGCTGTACGTGCTGGTGTACCTGGTGACCGTGATGCACTCGGCGCAGGCCGGCTACATGGACAAGGCGCACAAGTACACCGAGAAGGCGCTCGCGCAGATCGACAAACTCACTTGTAAGTCGCTTTACTTAAACTCACTTGCGAGTCTTTTTACTTAAACTCATTTGAGAGTCTTTATACTTAAACTCACTTGCGATTCTGTTTACTTAAACTCTCACCTGGTCGACATACCACAGTGTCGAACGAAACGTTTCTGCTCCACTTTTATTATAAGTACTGCCAAAGAGTGGAATGATCTGCCTGCGTCTGTTTTCCCGAAAGAGTACAATCTAGGAGTCTTCAAATCTAGGGTCAATAAGTTCACTCTGGGAAAGCGTGCTCCATCACACCATCACATCTCACTTGCAAAACTGAGTTGGTGGCCAAACGCTTTACCATTATCAATAAAAAAAACTCACTTGTAAGTCTTTTTACTTAAACTCACTTATAAGTCATTTACTCACTTGTAAGTCTTTTTACTTAAAGTCACTAAGTCTTTTTACCATAATGCAACAACATATTCTACACCACTTACTAAAAACCTTTTGTTGCAGCGAACAGCTGCGAAGACAAGAGCACAGCGGTTAGCACGACGTCGTACGGCGGCGTCTGCGGCAGGAGCGGCGCGGGGCTCGCGTGGCGGCTGCGAATGGCACTTGTCGAACATGCGGCGCTGTGCCGACTCGTCGCGGGCGGGAAGGCGCATGCGCTAGTCGAGATCGCTAAAGCCGCGGAATTGTTACACTCTGCGCCTTCACGTAAGATTTACCACACAAATCCCACTTCCTACTATCCTACTACCTAATTATTTTTTAAATGCTGATGTTAATCCTACTTCTAACTAAAATTATAAAATAGCTTCCGCCCCACTCACTCGTACCTTCGAGGATAAAAAGTAGCTGATGTGCTATTCCAGACCATAATATAATCTCTGTGCCAAATTTCATCGAGATCCGTTCAGCCGTTCTGGCGTGATAGAGTAACAACATTTCTAATAGTAAAGTAAGGTTCGGCTCGATCAATCAGCAACCACCGTACGGGTTGGAATGAAATTTGGCATATATGTAGTAAATAGCATGAAATAAAAAAGGATAATTTCTATCCGGATACCAGAGCGATTGAAGATAAAAAGATGCAAAAAAGCAAAAAGCTCAAAAAGATATGTATCGGTTTTTAAACAATATAATTGTGTTTCCAGCTCAAACGGCTGCAGCGCATACGCCGCAGCTGCACTGTCTGCTGGGCCTCTACGCCATGTCCATGAACTGTATGGAGCAGGCGGAGTCGCAGTTCCTCACGTCAATACACGTGAGTTTCATCTCACCTACGTGCCTATTATTATAATATTTAAGAGCCTAGCTCTTGTTGGTGTAATGATGCAATTTCCTCCATTCTGATCTTTCCAATGCGAGCTCCTTTACTTCCTTATACGACACGACGACAATCTTCTCTTTTATCTGGCTCATGTAACTAAAGCGCGTCACACACGGCAGCTATTTAGCTATTTAGCTGAATTAGGAGGAGGTAGGGCACAGCGAGATTTTCTCGTTCTGAATTGGAGCAGCCTGCCTGGGGAGGTACCTCCGCCTTACAGAAGATCGCCAAATAACATTATTTGTTTCAAACAGTGTTGTGTTCCTGCGGTGAGTAAGGTTGCCAGAGCTCTTTAGGGGGAAGGGGGTTCGGGGTCGGCAACGCGTGCGTGATGCCTCTGGTATTGCAAGAGCTCATAGGCTACGGTAACTGCTTACCATCAGGTGGGCCGTAAGCTTGTCTGCCACCTCTGTTGTATAAACAAAAAAAAAGCTATAATGTAAAAATTTATATTATAGCACAATACATCTCATTACATCTTTCCATAGAAACCATCAGGAGACCACACACGGCAGCTATAATGTATCTTTTTACATCTTCGTATCTTCTGACAGTTTCTATGGAAAGATTTAATGAGATGTATCTAGCTATAATATACATTATTACATTATAGCTGCCGTGTGTGAAAGGCTTAATTCTTGGTCTTCCTCTTCCTCGTTTCCCTTCTACCTTTCCTTCAATGATGTTCTTCAAGAAGCTGTCATGTCGTATAATATGTCCAATCATTTTTCCTCTTCTGTTTTGTATGGTCTTAATCAAACAAAACCCTTTTCTCGTCTACTCCTTTTAGATCTTTAACGTGATGACTCTTCAGAAAAATAGCAACCTTTGTTTCCAGATGTCACAAGAGAGAGATTTATGGATGTTTGCGAAGCTGAACCTCGCGATCGTGTATCTGCGGGGCCGGAGGGACAACGAACTAGCGCAGCTCATGGAACAGGTATTGTCATCATTATCATCATCACCTGTTAACATAGGCCTCCCCTCTAACTCCGCCCATCTCGCCATAGGCAGGGGATTCATCCTCACACCCTAGGGCCGAGTTGGTCGCGCACTGTGCGGTTTCAAAGGAAATGCTCTCGCTGCTGAAGTTTTCCCTAAGGACTGCAGTATGGGGTTCTTCAAAAAGGGCGTTTTGAACTTTTTAAGGGGTCGGCAACGCGTGCGTGATGCCCTTGGTATTGCAAGCGTTCATAGGCTGCGGTAACCACTTACCATCAGGTGGGCCGTATGCTTGTTTGCTTAGTCATCACCATCATCTCCCTGCCCATATCCCACTTCATGTGGGGTCGGCACAACATGTTTTTCTCTGCCACTCCCCTCTATCAGCCGTTAAATCAGTATTTACTCCTTTCTTACTCATGTCGTATTTCAAACAATCTATCCATCTTGCCACTTTAGTAGTATGAAAAAAGAAAACTGGACTTAATTAACATGATGTCCAACATTTATTTTGCCAGCCAATGTTGAAGGTAGCGTTTGCAGCTGCATTATAAATTGTTCTGATATGTATTTCAGGTGCGGCCAGAAGCGTTGCCTCCGTATGCCCACGGCCTGAGAGCTGCCTCCTACTACGTGCTAGGACTACAGGCGTTTTTCCAAGCGCGGTATAATGAAGCCAAGTAAGTTCGTACATTCTACATCATTTTACTATCGTGTTTGGGGCACTGGGGGCACACTAAAAAACTACATATACCCCAAATAAAAACTGATATGTGTGTGATATGTAATCAAAATTGCTACGCTAGACTTTTTTTTTGTGTGTGACTTTATAACAAAAAAAAGATATACCTACCTCATAGACAATTTAAAAATAAGCTGTTTTAATGGCTAGTTGATCAGAGCCTTTACTCCATCAAAGAGTCTAGATAAGATTTTAATAATTATATTCAAGCACATACTATGGATAATAATTCGTTGTAATACATGCTGTTTTTTTACGTTTTTCTGAACTGAAAAAAATAATAATTCTAGCAATGTCGTTAGGGATATACAATTTTTCAAACATATTAAGTAATTCCAAGTCTTCCTGGTAAAGAGTAAACATCCAAAGTATCGAAATAACAGCTTAACACTCAGGGTACCTTCAAAGACAATAATTGTACCTTAAATAAAACATTAAAGAAGCCACCAGACTACCCATATTCAAAAAACGATTAAAAGACCATATTCTAATAAAAATACTTCCATTCTTTATCTATAAATTTATTTATTTAAGACACATATGTAACTGTTACATCACTGGACCCAAACCAGTACAATATGTACTTAAATAATACTTATATATTTTATAGTATGTATACAGTTATAATACATTAAGAATTACGAATAATTATTATTATTCTAAGTATGTAGCCAGCTAAAGAATTATGAATTTAAATAAAATGCCTTTACTGAAATCTTAATAGCTAAATGTTGTATTCTCTATAAGTGAACTTTGTTCTTTGAGAAATAAATATTTTAACCACATACAACACCACTCCTTAAATAGAATAAAAATATCAATAATATTATTCCAGGAGGTATCTCCGCGAGACATTAAAGATGGCGAACGCCGAGGACCTGAACAGGCTGACGTCGTGCTCGCTGGTGCTGCTGGGCCACATATTCCTGTCCATCAACAACTCGCGCGAGTCCATGAACATGGTGACGCCGGCCATGCAGCTCGCCAGCAAGATACCCGACGTGCATGTGCAGCTGTGGGCCTCCGCTATACTCAAAGGTATGCTTTACACTTGCTCGCTTACTATTGGCCTCATCATCAGCCTGTAGGACATAGGCCTCCCCCAAAGAGTTCCACGATGAACGGTCTTGAGCCTTTTCCATCCACCGACTTGCCGCAACCTACAAGATGCTGTCGGTCCATCGGAAGGAGGGCCTTCCAACACTGCGAGGCCCGGTTTGTGGTCGCCATTCGAGCACCTTTACTCCCCAACGGTTGTCGGTTCTGCGAGCTATATGGCCTGCCCACTGCCACAGTTGGTGACTGTTTGAGGTACTTGTTTCGAGTTTCACTTTAAAATCCGAAACAAGGAAATCCGTGGAAGAATGATGGTCACCAACATAGTTCTCAGAAGTGTGGCAATGGGCAGGCCATATAGCTATCAACAAACTTAACCTTTATTCCCCAAACAAAGGTTCTCGAATGGCGACCACGAACCGCACGAAGCAGTGTTAAAAGCCTCGACTTATAATACATATTATTATTGTAATAAACGCAATAAGAATTGAGAACTATGCCGCGGCACGCAACGTTTCTCGAATGTACTGAACGTTTCAGAATTCAGAACCAGATGCCGCCACCATATTACACCCACCTTTTATTCCAGACTTATACCGGCTGGCGGGCGACAGCGAGCGCGAGAACGAAGCGTACCAGATGCACTGCAACTTCTCGCAAGCGCTGCTGAAGGACCACTTCGCAGCGACGCAGATGCCGCAGCACGCGCTAGTGCAGTGGACGAGTGGGCCGCCGCCCGTGCTGCCGGCGCCGCCCACTCACCCCACGTAGTCGCGTTCGAACTGAGGACTCAACGGACGCTGAACATACGACCGTGAACACTATAGTGAACGTGCAACGGCTAGTCGCACCGTACGGTACAGGCCACAGTGATTATTAGACACTACAGTGAACGCGCAGTGATTAGGCGCACTATACGGAATGACGGGCCACAATGGACGCATAACGTACAATCAGATGGGCGCTGTAGGGGTCGATAAATATCGGACATCGAATTTTTAGGCTACAACAAACGCAACCTTACGATGATTTGACACTAAAGTGATGCACAGTGACTTGCACTATTCGGAATGACATTCCACATCAAACACATAAGGTAGGATCAGATGGACACTGTAGGTCATTCAATATTCACTGGATTGATTGAACTGCTGTAATAGTGCCACTCGCCAGACCTCTCACTATTCAAAATGATTGAGCCCCAATGGATGCTATGTATGATCACTTGAACGCTATAGTGATCGCATCATTTGATTTTGGACTGGTCTTCACGCTGACTGGTGTATTGCACGCAATTTGAGCGCGCTTGAAGCAGATTTGCGGACTGTCTATTACTTAGGCAAGTTAGTTTTTTAGTGCGATCAACAGGGACATCAAAATCACCTAAATTACTATTTAGATGATATTGAATGCTGTTGATCATGCAAACGACTACGCCATAAATATTAGTGCTGGCTGTCTTGCTAAAGAATTATTTTATATGGTACGATTTGACAATACACAAGTAATAATGAAGTGTTAGACTGGTAAGTGGTTAAAGATAACGATAGTCTGTCTGTTTTACGTTCATGCGTCCAAAAGTGTCGAATCTGAACAGACGGTGATGCAAAAAAATTACAGTGAACAGTGATGTGAGGGCTAAAGAGTGTGTTCGCGTGTAGGGCTAAAACCCCCGGAGTATGATCGGAAATCAACTGTAAACCTTACCTAGAGGCATTTAACCCATAGGTGGGTAAACTGCTGTTTATAATTAATTTACTGATTATTTTGTACATTACCTAAATCAATCATCATAGTTAGAAATAGAGGCCTCGCCACGAAACAGCGGCGGGAATTAGATGAACTAAATACTTTACATCCTTTTCAAAGTTGTAGTAAGCAAATAGTCTGGCTAGAACCTGCCAATTAACGTCTTCTCTACAATACAAAGTCGTATCTCCAATGTATCTTAAATGAAGTTGTTATTCAAAAGCTGTTCACCGTCGGCAAAAGTTGATCCTTGGTTTAAGGTGTTTCTCTTTCTACCTTATGCCGACATTCTAACATTTGCCGACGGTAAACCGAGCTTTTGAACAGTGTAAAAATGTTGTTATTTCTATTTTTTTGCCTTCTGCCTCAATAGAATGCGTCTGTCTTTTTGCATCACAGGTGCCTTCTTGGTCACCCTGATATGGTCTACCCTGTGATGGTGATCTTGAAACGGGCCCAAGACAAATGGTGAAAGAACCAGTGTAATGAGAGATTTATAGACACTTCTGTGTTTTCGCCAAACGTCAGTTTGGTATTGAGTGGTAAATGATTGAATGGGGTTATAACAAATATGTTAAATATGCAAGATACTGCAAAAATATAAACAATACAACGTGTTCCTTAACTACTAACCCGAAAGGCGATATTCTATCAGCAAATTTAAAGCAACAAAGATATACCAGGTTTTCTCCCGATCTTAAAAAAAAAACTAGTAATTTTTTTAAATGTATAACTAATAATTGTTAAATGTATGATAAGTTCGACATCAATTTTGATACCTAAACGGCTGAATAATTGAGTTTAATTAAACTAATTTGAAAAGGTAAGGTTTAATTAAACTAAGTTGATTTGCATAGTATTTTTTCAATGAAAATGGTTGAATTTCCAAAAGTTATCAAACAAACATTTGCCAATTGGGTGGGAATAAGCCCTTTTCGGGATAAGCAGTATGCATGTTAAGATATGAATGTCTTGGATGAAATGAAGGCACATTGACTGGATTTATCAATAGAATAGAAGGTATTGGGGATCGAAATATGATGCATTTCCTTTAAGCTTTTAATTTTTTTAATTAATTGACTTATGATTGTGGAGTTTAGTATTCAAATCAATCAATGTTGGTAATGACAATAAACTCATATCAAGGAATTGTGCTGTAAATCGTTTGGTACTTTGAGAAAAAGTATGATATTGGTGTCGATTCTGTTGTAGCTATATCGTAAACTAAATCTGACTTCACTAAAATTTAACACTAGAAAGATATATTATGCCAATAACTTCCAACTGCTTAAGCCTCATACGAAAAACTCCGGTAGACGGTTTCCGTGCGAATGAGCTGATAGTTAAGCGCCAGCTATATTATTTTATTGGCATTGGTCTTTTTTCGTCATCACACTACTGACATTTTAAAATATTTTATTCATAGCTCCTAAACTGTTTGTTAATTATGAATTGCGAAGACTTAAAAAATGTAGGATGATCATAAAAGTATGATCAGCATACATGTATGGTTAGTTGGAACTAAATGTTGTGTTCTTGTCAAAACTCTTAAATGGATCGGAACCCAGTAACATTATTTCTAATCTTTAATTGTTTTGGCTAGGTTGTATCTACCTTTTAGTAAATTATATTTTTTGCTACCAGATATTAAACGCTGGACTTAGCAAGCATCCATCTAAATTATGCTAAACTTAAATAGTATAAAATGGAGACATTACGACTAATTATAATCTATAAGGCAATTATTTTATTTGCACTTACTAAAAGAAATTACTAAAAAGGGCGGTTTCGATGACTGATAAGTAATTAGATTGTATATAAATTATTATTGATTTCGAAAAAGAACAAACCCTCTCATATTTGTTGTAATAATTTGTATTTTTTTAGCAAACGTGATGAGCGAATGTTGTTGAAAATTTGCTGGTTGATTAATTTTAAAGTAGCATTTGAGTATTGTTCGGTTGTTTTCGATGGGTGGATTTATTTAAGTTTTAGCCACATTTGTTACAATTTTACGCGCAGACTCTTGGCAACTTTGCAAATTCCGGTATGCTGCTTGTCAGCATCGCCTAAGCAGTTAGCTAGGCAACCGTACATGTATGTAGAAACCTGCCTTGATTTACAATCATTATGACTTGCCGAGACTCTGAGCACAATAAATAGGAACGTAGCTTCCATTTGATTCGCGAATCCACCCATAGAACAGATGTGGATCGATGGGCGTTTGGCGACGGTAACCATTATTCACATACTGTAGTAGATTTCCATTCGGACAGTTAGATGTGGCCTTAGCAAAGGGGGTACACTCGCTGCTGTTAATATGTAAATAAAAGTTGAATTATTGTAAATAATAAAATTATAAAATATGTTTTTTGCTATAACTTTGTGTATTATTTTATTTTACCTTATCGAATAAACTGTTCAAAAAACATCTGGATATCTTTCATACAAAAATATGTAAATATTGTACAAGCTTAAAGCCGTGTTCAAACAGCGTGCGATATGTGATTCCTATGGAATTCGTTTCAAAATGATCCTTACATCTACTTAATAAAGTCAACTTTTAGTTTGACATTTGAGGTCGCAGATCTCGTAAACCCCTAAAAGTCAAACTCAAATTGACTTTATTCAGTAGTCGTAAGGGTCATTTTGGAATGAATATTAATAAACAAATCGTACGCCTTTGAGTGTTCAAAGTGAGAGAGTTCAAGCCGTGTGGCTTTTAAGAAGTATCAGTTGAAAAAGCAGGAATATTCGCTGCATATCCCGATTTCGCCCCCGGCCGGTTGGGCGTAGTGAATGGGGTCGGGCGCCAAGTTATTCTTCCTATAGAATGTGTCTCGTAGGATCGCCAGTCGGCCGAAGTTCACGTCGCGAGCCGGCACTCGAGATTGCTTCTGTTGCCAACCGTAGTCCCAGTTTGTAGTTATTCGGAAAAAGAATCTGAGGGGAATTTGGCTCTAAATAAACGAGAAAAAGGTGTAGCTAAACGATCTTTATGCAAGGTGATTAATATTCGAATTTTTAAGTTCGAGGAGGTTGCCTCACGAAGTTTTCCTTCACCGTTTGAAAGCACTAGTTACACACATAATATTTCCGAATGAGAAATCCATTGGTGCACGACCGGGATTCGAACCCGCGACCTGTAGATCGGAAGGCGGGGCCGCTACACCACTCCACCTGTGCTCTCTATGTAGCTAGTATCTACCGATATCTATCACAAGCCTAATCTGCCATAACGTATTCTGCACAGAGCACACTGTGCTCTTAAAGTCAAAGCGTATAGCTTTGAAAACCTATAATTATAAATAAAATAAATATTCCGGACATATCACACAAGGTCAACTGCAACTGCATAGCCTATACTATGGGTACCAGAGACTGATATACATAATAGATAAATATGTAACACCCAGACACAGAACAAACATCTGTGTTAATCACACAAATGTTTGTCCAGTGCGGGAATCGAACCCGCGACCTCTAGCGCAGAGGGCAGAGCTACTACCAACTGAGCTATGATGCCAATTGGCTTTCTGTTTACACTAAAGTTATCCATAAGTTATAACCGATGTTGGTTTTCCTACAAGGTGTCCGTGACCTAAATGGAGCCCCTAGCAGAATACCAGCGCTACAGCATGGCGACATGCTGGATCATCAAGCTGAGCTACGGGCCATTTCTCTACCACAATAATATTGTTATCTATATGTTTCTATTTAAGCAACTTTCAGTAATTTTTTTTTTCTTTTTTTGTCCTTTTTGTATAATTCTTAGCTCTAAGTTGTTTTATTCTAATGTTTGTCTTTATTGTGGTTTATGAGAAATAAATTCATTTCATTTCATTTCATTTACAAATAAATAAATAAAAAGCTTGTCTTACTTATCCTCCGGCGCCTTCTTATTCCTCGCCTTGAAGTATTTCTCACCGGCCCCCTTCTCCGTGCTCTTGTACAGCAGGTCCAGGACCTCGGGCTCGATCGGCTTCATCAGGCTGTCGTCTTCGGCAGGAACCAACTCACGCAAGGGAACTTCAATATGCTTCGCTACAGGTTCGTCTAGAATCTGAATTGTGCGACGGGATATTGAATTCACTTTATATTCTCTCGAATTGAACTCGAACCGAATATATGAGAAATATTTGACCTTAACCGATGAATTAAATAAAAAAAATCACTATACATTTAGGTAATCTATGGGACTTATGTTCAGCAGTGGACGTCCTACGGCTGAAATGATATCTTCCCTTGTGCTACATAGTACAAACAAGGGTATCATTTCAGCCGTATAAGTACGAAGCCTACAGGAAGGTAGTAGGAGGTTCGGAGGAGGTAGGGCATAGCGAGATTTTCTCGTTCTAAATTGGAGCAGCCCGCCTGGGGAGGTACCTCCGCCTTACAGAAGATCGCAGCCAAATAACAATAATTGTTTCAAATAGTGTTGTGTTCCTGCGGTGAGTAAGGTTGCCAGAGCTCTTTAGGGGGAGGGGGGTTCGGGGTCGGCAACGCGTGCGTGATGCCTCTGGTATTGCAAGCGCTCATAGGCTACGGTAACCGCTTACCAACAGGTGGACCGCAGGCTTGTTTGCCACCTCAGTTGTATAAAAAAAAAAAAAAAAGTAAGCTACTACCACAGATAACATAATACTATACTAGTACGTAGGTACCAAATTGTTCTACATGGAATAACAAAATAATGTTACAATGTAGGTAGGTATAAACGACATGGATGATGGAGTGAGCTTAAAGACCGACCTCGGTGGCATGGCGGGCGATTGCCCGTCTGAGACGCAAGGGTGCGGGTTCGATTCCCGCGCGGGACCATTGTTTGCATTGTCTGCAGATATTTGTTTCGGGTCTGGGTGTTGTGGTACCATAGTACTCGTAGTTTCTGATACCCACGACACAGGGAATCCCAGTGTGGGGTCAGGACTATGTGGTGTTATTTTTTTTTTAGAAATATATGATCTTTCTGTAGCCGAGAATAAACGCTATGACAAGTTCGAATAGGTACCCTCAACAGTTCCTCAGCCAACTCTATCGAAGCATCGATCTCGCGAACTTGCTTCTCCTTGCAAGCCTCCAGCACTTTCATTATGTGCTCCTGGTACCACATCCGGTTCCGGCGCTTCGACTTGTTGCCAGCGTCGGCTTGGAACGCGTGGGAGAATGCCATATTGCTTATCTTTGCACTGAGAATTTGGAAACAAGAATTTTGTAGCAAAATATGGGGGAGTTTCCCGTGATTGTTTTGATGTATTGACGTATCTGATGATTTCAAAAAGTCACGCGAACATTGCAAAAAGTATGTACGTTGTATGAACAAAGCAGGCTTATTGAGATTTATGATATAGGTGGGTAGGAACCAAAATTACTCTATGGTAGCCAACCTCGCTACATATACTTAGTAAACTTAGTGGTTATTATTGAATTTACTATTACTCTTTGGGTGTACAGTGTACACCTTTACCACTAAACTATACGTACAGGGTGGAGCAAAATATTTTTTAATTCTCAAAAAACTCCAACTAATAAATTAAATTTAAAAGAAAAAAAAACACTTTCTGATCAGAAAATCTGTGCGCCAAGTAACTTGCCAAATGCAATCGTAAGATTTTGCGGTTTTTGAACTATTCCAAACTATTGCTTGTATTGTACCTATGATCTTCAATTCACTGATCTAGAATGATAAACAAAATCTACAAACAAAACAGTTTATTCTTAACAACATACAAAATAAATTCTTATAATATTAATCTAGCTATACAATACACGCATGAGATACTTGTCAATACAATACTATTGTCTTTATTTGTTTTAATAGTGATAACTCACACTAAGAGAATTATCGTGAATTACCCTAAAGATAAACTTACTTTATTTAAGTATACTTTACTGCACAAAATATTACACTTTATACAAAGGAGTACTTAATACCAGGGCGTCTTTTACAAACTAACCTGAGGTATAGAGATCTCATCAAGAGGTATACTCATGGAAAAGGCTCAGAAGCCGATTGTTTCCCCTTTGGGGGCGCTTGGAGAATGTCACAAAGAATTTCGACTGAACTCGTAGCACAGTATAGAAAGGATAATACATTTTGAAAATTTGTCATTTTTTATTGAAAACCCACCATGCAAAAATCTGCTGTTTTGGGGTCAAATCAGTTCAAACTTCTCGTACGTTTCATTCATTTGTTACAAAGACGATATAAAAAGCAAAAATGGCTGAAAATGGAAGATCTAAAAAACATTTCCGACAAAAATGACAATAAAAAATTTTGTGCTTTTTTACATGATTATTAAATACCTATTAAGAATCACCTTGTGTACTTAATTAGTTGTAATTTTTTTTCTGTGAATATACTTTTTACCTAATACGCCTAAAACTACCCAACTAATGCTAAGTTATTAAACACAGTCCCTTAAAATATAATCAGTTTTGACTATGAGATCGCGACCCCTTCCTACCCATGACCGGGCTGCCTCCCATCTGTCGTAACAGCCCCCTCAAGCCCTTAGCTTCTCTCACTCCGTTGTCCAGCTGCTCCGAGGGCACCGCGCAGAAGTCGTCAACGAGAGGCAAGGGACCGCTCAGACGTTCCGAGTACTGGGAGAGCCGCGACTGGTGACCGATTGGCGATGTTTTTTCCACTGGTTGCTGTTGGGTCTGAAGATAGGATAAATATAAGATAAGATATTTATTTCTCAACTAGCTGTTGCCCGCGACTTCGTCTGCGCAGGATTAGTATTTCGAGTAGCTAGTAGTCATATTTTGGACAATTCACACAATATCTTTATAAATTATAGCCTATGTGTTATTCTGATGTATAAGCTATATTATTGTGAAGTTTCATTAAAATCCATTCAGTAGTTTTAACGTGAAAGAGTAACAAACATCCATCCATCCATACTTACAAACTTTCGCGTTTATAATATTAGTAGGATAAACTTGAATTTATTCATAAATGATAGTGCTGTGCTACCTTTCCAGTAACAGCTGCAAGTTTGTCCTGCAGCCGTTTCACAAGCGCTGCTTCACTTTCATAGCTGGCGAGGGTAGGCTGTGGCATGCACTGGAACACGGTCGCCAGCAGGTTGTGCAGAGAGACCAGCACGCTGTCCTGCCATGCTCGGGTAAAGTACAGACTGAAGGATGGGTTCTCTTCTGGCTTCTGGACATAAGGCAGCACTGGAAGGAAAACATGGATTTTAAACACCTATATCAAAGGCGGAAGTTCATATCAAGAGCAAACGGTTAGCGTGGTATGGGCATGTTGTGATTGGAAGAGTGATAAATTTGAATGTGGAAAGATATAAGCGAAGAGGAAGACTAAATAAAATATGGATAGGTTGTTTTAAAGAGGACATGAGTAAGAAAGGAGTGAATACTGACATGACGGCTGATAGAGGGGAGTGGAAGAGAAAAACATGTTGTGCCGACCTCACATGAAGTGGGGTAAGGGCAAGGAGAGGATGAGGATGATCAAAGGCGGGAGATAGCTCTGGCAAGGTGGGCCAACAATCTGCAATGAGAAGAGTGGAGACCAGGCCTTCTCAATCCATCACAATGTTGTTGGTCCATTGGGTAGGGAGCCTTCCAAGCATTTTTTTGTATTTCAGGTTCTATAGCCATATCCATACAAAAAATCATGTTGGCCCATTGCTCTGTGAAAGCAGGACAAACCAACTTACCAACAAACACACTTTCCCATTTATAATAATAATTAGATAGGATAATGCACAAAAACCATTTAGCACAAAGTAAGGGCTTATTGTAACTGAAGTTTTAATTACTCACACAATAAGATGGACATTAAAAGCTCAAGTCTTTGGCTTTTAGGCTGCTAAAAGAATGTCTTATGTATCCTATTAATATTATAAATGCGAAGGTTTGTTATAATACATGAGGATGTTTGTGGTTCAACCATGCCCTAACAAACAAATATATTTTGCAGAACAGATTTGGATGAAATTTAGCACAGAGATAGATTATAGTCTGGAATAGCATATAGGCTACTTTTTATCTTCATAGGTACCACCCGAGCGAAGAAGCGGGCGGAAGCTAGTTTTAAATATAGCTCATGTATTATTTGGTAATTAATAATACTTACTGAACCAATCCCTCCATTCATTTTGTCCCTGAAGCTCTGGCAGCATTTTGGACAGGAATTCAGCAACCTTGTCATTGCGCACCCCACCAGTGCTCTGAGATGCTGTTACCAGGTATAGCTTGTAAAGGCTGTATTCTAGCTTACGTACAGCTGTGGAAGTAAAGACCATTATAGCAAATTTACGTAATGATACATAGATACAAGGAGTAAGGTCACATATCCTCTAATACAGGTATCTCCATACATAAAAGAGGGGCCCGAGCCCATGAAATATAACATAGATTAAGTTTATGGAAATAAATATTTGTATTGTATTTGTTTATCCTTCCTTACAATGGGAGGTTATTTTTGACGTTTTCTACATACCTGGCTGAACGTGGACTTCTAGCTTTGAGAATACCAAGCAGTCGAGGTGTGTCCAATACTCCTTGAGGCCGTTTAGGTCAGAAACATTGATGTAATGTAAAATTTGCTCAATTATTTTATCGACCCTGAACCCCTTATCTTTATCTGCCTTAAGATCGCTATCAAATGCTTTGACCGTGGATGTGAAACCTCTGTACATTAGGTACTCGCGTACCAATTCGTCTACAAATTGTATGTGAGCCATTTTTCTACGATTTTATGAGAAATTAATTTCATTAGCGAAACCACAACACAAAACAAACAAACGCAAAACTTCATGAGTTCATGCATGACATTGACAGCAGAGAAATCCAGATTAAAAAATTACAGACTATATAACCGGAAATACATCAAAGACTTGATTGATTGTAGTTCTACCTTTAATATTTCATCTAAATTGATTGATTGATTGCAAATGTTTCAAGGCCACATCCAGCTGAACTAGATCACTGATTTGACATTGAATGCTGCCAACATAACAGCAAGAAATAAAGAAAGAAACTATCAAAAAAAAATGTCAATAGCTTCAATCAGCTGTCGATTTTTTTAGCAAAATTGAATTTCTACAAAATAAATAGAAACAAAATGTGTTTTGTGTACCCGTGGTAGATTAGTTGCGCAAGTTAGCAGTGTGGTGTTAGTGCTAGGCGGGGGTCTGTGCGGCGAGCCATGGGTGCGGGCGAGTGAAGGGAGTCGTGGGCCGAGGCCAGGCATGCGGCGGCATGGCGGGCGAGGCTGCGGGTGCGGGCACGTCGCGCGGCCTCCGCGTCTACAAGGTGGTGGTGCTCGGCGACGGGGGCGTCGGCAAGTCCGCCGTCACGCTGCAGTTCGTCAGCCACAGCTTCTTGGACTACCATGACCCTACTATAGGTACCTACCTCACTACGATAGTTGTTGCAGTAGCGTAGTACGATGTAAATAAACATTGCATTATGTTGATGTTAAATGAATCTATATAAACTAGTATCTTTCGCGTGGTAACCGTTTAAAAATAGTATAAAGGTTACCTATTCCAAGCTATTGGATAAATATATGCCAAATTAAATTCGAATGTTCAGTGGTTGCACTGTAAAAGAGTAACAGTCACCTTCACATCTTTAGAAACTTTTGCATTTCTAATGTTATAGTGGGATGGGATTTAAATTCTAATTCTAGTGGTTGCCCGCTCCTTCGCTCAGGAGGTACCAGGGTAAAAAGGTAACCTGTCCTTCCTTAGGCTCTATCTCCATACCAAATTTCATCAAGATCGGATGATCTGTTTAGTCATCTCATCATGTGTCCCACCAAGAGACAGAGTTACTTTTGCATTTATAACAATAATGTGACTGTGTGATTAGACTTACAAATCAATGATTGGAAATAATTGCAACAAAATCATTGCATTTATTACAGGTTCTTTTTTCATCGAGAAAATTCTCAAATATACCATGAGCATGAATTTTAAATAAAATTTTGCTGAGTTGACTATAATGTGATATTTCAGAGGATTCATACCAGCAACAAGCTGTAATAGATGGAGAACCCGCACTCCTTGATATTTTGGATACAGCTGGGCAGGTAAGACATGCAATGCACTACTTATTTGCATCTAATCCTTCCAGAATAGAGGCCTTTGTCCAACAACAGAACCAACTGCGATAAGAAAATAAAAGATTTTTGAACTATAAGATCGAATCCGAAATGAGGATATACGAAAACTAGAGTCACCCATTTTGCCCAGAGGATAGCATGTTGAAATGGCAGTGGGAGGGGAACATAGCTCGGAAAACCGACAGCTTTGCTTGCTTGTCGTTAATTCTTTCTTGACCAAGGATAATACAGGATTAAGTCAGCGACCCGGTTGAGGTGTATGGTGGCCTATAAAGGGCCTAGAACCTTTGGTGAATGAATCAGTGTTGTCAGCAACTAGAGGCTTCTTTCGTGTGTAAGAGGCCAATGAGGCAGAAAGGTTCTGAGAGTGGAGACTACGTGGAAAGCGCAGCGTAGAATAGCCCCATTAGGGAAAGATGACGTAATAAAGGTTGCTGGGAGCCGTTGCGTGCAAGCCGCACAAGATAGGTAACCTATTAAATCTATGGGCGAGGTCTATATTCAGCAGTGGACGTCCTACTGATGAACAATGAGTTCTCATCCAATAGGTCCAATAGTTATGTATATCTCTTCCAAAAGGTGGAGTTCACAGCGATGCGTGAGCAGTATATGCGTTGCGGCGAAGGCTTTGTGCTCTGCTACTCAGTCACGGACAGACGGTCATTCCGGGCCGCTGCTGAGTACAGGCGGCTGCTGGCACAGGCAAGGCCCACTGAGACACTGCCCCTGGTGCTGGTCGGCAACAAACTGGATTTGACACCAAAGTTAAGACAAGTGAGTGAATGCTATGGTTTTATTTGTCATGGCATATTAAGACAGACAACAAAGCGACACACAGGCAATTTAACACCAACTAAGACTTTATTTACAGAAAGAAAATTAAAACGAATACAAGTTTATTATTACAAAACACACAAGAAACAGTTGAGCTACCTATCTGAAGACCGTTACAAACGATCTATAGGAAGCTCATTGATCCAGATCACTATCGGAAGCGCTAGCCAAGACGCTGGCGAAATTGCCACGCTGGATGGCAATACTAATCTGTTGGGCCAAATAGGAGCCAGCTATCGGGTCACGCGTCGCTTCGATAATTCGGCAATTTAACTGAAACAAAATAAACAATGATCACTACACTATGCTTACATACATACATAATCTAATGAACAACATTTTTAAGGATCTGTCTATCGTACCATCCACGTATTGACATCACATAATAGTATCTGACTCGGCATGATGTTGCGTTTGGGTAATAAATGAAATATAACTTTTATAATAATTATCTGTCAAATAATAATAATAATAATTGGCCGTGGCGGCCCCGGCTGAAGAATAGGCCCCTCCATGTCTACTTATCCGCGGATGTCGTAAGAGGCGACTAAGGGAAAAAGCTAGAGGATGGGCAACAGCGTCCCTCATTTTAACAACGATAGCTCTAACTGCGCTCGCCAACCCGCATGCCCGGCATGGTGAGTATGGGCAAATCCCCCCACATGATAAGGAGCTCTGTCTTGTCTAGCTCTGTCTGTGGGGGAGGCCATGTTCAGCAGTGGACGTCGTACGGCTGAAATGATGATCTGTCAAAACCTGTATCTGTACTCTTCAAATCAATCTTTTTTCCTTCATCTTCTCTTCATACATACCTGCTTTCAAAAAAATATAATAACTGATACCTTATAATATGTTTCCAGGTGAGCACAGATGAAGGTAAAGCCCTGGCCACACAGCTTGGGTGTCCTTTCTTCGAGACGTCAGCCGCGTTACGGCATTTCGTCGATGATGCGTTCCACGCGCTCATCCGCGAGATCCGTCGGCTAGAGAGACAGAGACAAGTAAGTTAAATTAACACTCATGAACAGTTATCCAACTAATATCCTACTTCCTACTCATATTATAAATGCGAAAGTTTGTGAGGATCTTTGGATGTTTGTGGTTCAATGACGCCGTAACGGCTCAACCCATTTGGTTAAAACATGGAATAGATAAAGTTCTTTACTTAGAATATCATATAGGCTACTTTTTGTGTAGGTACCAACCGAGCGAAGCTGCGCGTGGAAGCTAGTTATAAATAGAGTAAAGTTTGTCAGGATGTTTTGATGTTTGTGGTTCAATCACGCCGTAACGGCTCAACCGATTTCGTTGAAGCTTGGAATAGATAAAGTTCTTTACCTAGAATAGCATATAGGCTAGTTTTTATTTAAGTCCCACGCGAGCGAAGCCACGGGCTCAAGCTAGTGAGCCTATATTTAAGTACAACGGTTTCTTCTCTTCCAGGCATCAATAATGGGTACGGGTATTTCAACGGGCGGCGGTCGTCGTCGGTGGCGGCGCCTGCGCAGTATATTTGCGCTCGTCTTCCGTCGCAGGCGCAGACAGCATTCCGCGCTTTAACCCAGTAAGCTCCTAGAACTTGACATACCTTTTTGATAACATGTTTCAACAAAATTCTTTGTTAAACTAGAAAACAATGAAAATGTTATAAGAGAAAGTTGAGTAAGGTATTCGCAGTGTCATTTGCACTTGATAGGAAAATTGCCTAATGGATTTTGACGTAATATTAAGACTTTTATGTCAAAATTAGTGTTTTCTGATAATCGCTCTTTGGAATGCGCCTATATTCGCAAAGAGGCCTAAAATCCAAAAGATTGATTCTAAATTGACCCCTTTTTATTGTAAAAGCAATGATTATCATCGAAGAATAAAGATTTTATCTAAATTGCGTGTGATAAAGTATCCTAACTTCCTGTTCTACCTCAATTTGTTCTTCAATAAATGTCATAAGTACTGTACTGTCATATTATATTAATTATGATAAGTCATGTGCACACAATGATAAATACAGAATATTTGAAAAAAAAAAAAAAAGATCACACCAATCGTTCTGAGTAAGATATTGTGCAGGAACCAGTATGGCGAAAATTCAAGCCTGCAATGGCTCCTTTCGCACGCAGCTATATTATTAAGTTGCCATAAATTCACTGCATTTAGTACAATCCTTGCCATATTTAAGTCCAAATTCACTATCATTTGAATGTGCTTTTTGTTGTAACAAGTTTTGGTGAATTTGGGCCAAAACATTATCCTAGGAGATAGGAATCCCTACCTAGGTCCTCTACCTCTAAACGAATTCCTATTACTTTATTAGTATATAATTTTCATATAGACTAGTTTAGTAAGACCTAGAAAGGCCTATCTAGATAGTAGTTGTGCTTACTTCATGCATAAATATTGACGTTCCCTTTTCTTATTACATATTTAAAATAAACTAAATAAATTATTAATAATAATTTAAGGGCTTTATTCATAATAATTGTCATTTTTATCCAGGCATTTATACAACGTGTTCCGTCACTATCCCACTATACTATCCCAAAAGGGGCTTGTGCTATCAACAAGAAAGTTTTTTTTTTCTGTTCTCTCCTCCGAACTTTTTCAAATTAGCTGTTGTTGGGAAAATTTACTTATTAATTATTGAACGTACGCGAAGTTCGAATGCTACCTAAAACCGCTGATTAAATGTGAACTGATTTGACTCCAAATGACAAATTTCCAAAGTCAACCAATTATTGGCCAATTGTGTGTAGGATAAGCCCCTTTTCGGGATAGCATAATATTCTTGTGTCTGTTATTTTCATATCAATGAAAAGACAAGGCATGACATTTTAGCTATAGCAAGTCTATAACAATATATTATTATGAATAAGGCAAGTATTTAGTTTCTATCCCATCGTTTTCTATCTGTAATATTTTGAAATCTTAATATAGATAAATCACAAAATATAGTTATATACGTAAAGTAAGCGTCATCGACTGGTTACCACCCAGTTGCCCAATGCTACTAATTCAATGGCTTCAAAATGACAATGGTTCAATAGCAAAATGGCCACTTGACACTTTTGGTATTCTGCTATCACAGTCGTATATCAATGGCAGTCATTGTTAAACCAATGAAATCAAAGAAACTTAGGTGGCGACAATCGTAACTTAATTATAATAGTGCGATCATTTTCATGCTATTATCATTTTCAAGTCATTGAATTAGTAGAATTGTGGATGTAAGACAAATGCGTCATTCACAAAAAGAGGGTTCAATCTAAACACACAACGTGCGATAGAGAAGTGTAGGGGGGGTTATCAGGTAGTGACGCTTACTGTATAGGTACTTGTTTATTATATTTATTATAACATTTTGGTATTTATACAACGTGTTCCGAAACTAGTATACTCTCCCGAATAGGGCTTAATCCGTCTAAGAAAAAAATATAAGCGATCAAAAAATATATCAAATTTGACAACGACAGGTTTTTCACAAACTTTTCAGATCACCTGTTTATAATAATAATTAAACTAACGAGATGTTCGAAATCATGATGCCTAAAATAGCAAAAAAGTTGAATTTCCAAAAGTCTACGCTGTCAAAACTTTATTGCCAACTGGCTGTAGAATAAGCCCCTTTCGGGGTACCTATAGATACCTCTATTATTATCACCTTGTATGTATGTATAGTTACATCACTCTTTACTTAATTTTATAATCGGAATAATATACGTAGTGTTGTGCAAATAATGTTATATATTTTTGTATATTTACCGATATTTATAAAATATGAACCAGTAGTGTGATCTGACCGAACGCCTGAACTAGAATCAGTCTTCCGCGATATTATTTCCATGAAAGCAATAAGTAAAATATTGCTTTTTTCGTGTCATATATTTAGATGTTTTAAATGTTAACTTAATTATACAAGTACACGTAGCTATAGTATTATCTAAGGGTCCATACGCACTACCCGTCACACGGGACCTCTTAAGAACAATGACAATGATTTCCTATAGTTTTGCAGTGGAAGAAAAAAGTCTTATGTTTAATTGCACAGAAGTGTTCTGCAGACAATTCCTCCTTTTACTCAAGCGTCTAAACACCTCTTAGAAAACAAGAATTTTCTTCTCTTTGATTTGAGATAAAAATAGGGAAGCTTTTTTTATTCAAGTCGGCAACACTGGCTCTGATTGCATGGAGGTCTGTAGAGTTTTCGAAAAAGGCGTTTTGAAGTTATTAAAGGTTCGGCAACGCGTGCGTGATGCCTCTGGTAACGCAAGCGTCCTGGCTGCGGTGACCACTTACCAACAGGTGGGCCGTTTGCTTGTCCGAAACCTTAGTTATTTAAAAAAGAGGCTTATGAATTAATACACACAACAGTCATACATATTCCTGACCCCACACTAGGATTCCCTGTGTCGTGGGCATCAGAAACTACGAGTGCCATGGTACCACTACATGCGGACAGAACAAATATTTGCACATCATGCATACATTTGTCCCGCCGTGTGCATCTAACCCGCACCTTGCGTCTCTCGTGGGACAGTTTTGTGAAAATATATTTTTTCGCTGCTAAATGAGATTACCTTGCCCCATAACATTTTGTTTAGGCGGAGACGTAAGTTGAGAGTCTCAAACATTTAGGGTTCAAATTCGCGTAAATTAGCTAGCATTTGAATGGCAATAAGAGGTCATGGTAGGGATACGGAATAGTATTTATAATCGCCATTTATCATTATAACCAAAGCTTAGTTACCCGTTGCGTAAACCTTTGAGTACAATTAGGTAATGTAAGTGAGATCAATCGAGCTCTTCTTACTCTGTGCGACAGAGACAGCAATAATATTTAAAAATATAAAAAAATATATTTATACGGTAATCTAAGTACGTATGAAGTATGTTATTCGTACCTATAGTGTGTGAATCAGGTTGGTTTACTAGAGTAATGGAGTATAGGAGGTCTATTTAATTAAAGTATAGCATTTAAAGTTACCTTTAAAGTGCTCACGCGCAGCCTAAGGTTTAATCGGTGTATTGAGCCCCTTAGTTTTGTGGGATGTATGGAGTTTATATATAATACGATACGCACAAATTTTAGTGTAGTTGTAACATTGTACGGTATTCGTGTGGTTTAGCTCGAAACTATTGTTGGAAACACTAATAATTGCAAGGATAATAAGAGAATTGTATGATTTTGTGACCGACAAGGGGCTTTAACTTCTTCTGAATCTTAATAATGAAAAACCAGTTTAAATATTTTAATAGATAGGTAAATTTTCAGCAAACTGAATGCATTTGAATTTGCCCTGCCTGAAAACCAACGCTGCTTTGCATGACACCATGACGTGTAAAGCAGCAATAAGCTGAGTCAGGGCCTGTTTGGCTGCACCCGGCACAGAGCGAGACATCAACAAGTCTCCCAGTTCTTTGAGTTTCAACTCTTTGTGTGTTTTATGCCAGTTCTGTGTTTTTTGTGGGTTACTTAAACGTTTTCTATATCAACTTTATTCTAAGGACCAAATTTTAGAAAACAAATTTATGGCGTTTTTATTTTAAAAAAATATGTGTTTCCAGCAGTCGATTCGATAAAGTTTGCGATTTTATAACGCGGCATAGCAGTGTGTCATTATATGTACCATTAAATGATGGCGGTGTCAAACCTGGGTTATTTCCCGTCTTGTAATAATATAATAGCAGTGTATAATATTGGTTCTTTAGGTACGATAATAATCATTTTATTACGAGCGTTATTGAGATTGTTTCAAAAATGATTCTTTGAAATTTCTCATAACTGATCTTAGTCTTCAAAATAATATACAAGGTATAGTGGGATACATACGGTCTTGCATTTTTTTAAAACTCCGAAAAACCGTCTTCGTCTTGACTGGCCTCATAGCTCAGTTGGTAGTAACTCTGCCTTCTGCGCTAGAGGTCGCGGGTTCGATTCCCGCACTGGACACACATTTGTGACTAACACAGATGTTTGTTCTGTGTCTGGGTGTTAAATATATATGTATTATGTATATCAGTCTCTGGTACCCATTGTACAGGCTATGCCTAGTTTGGGATCAGTTGACCGTGTGAATATGTCCGGAATATATTTATTTATTTATTTATTCGTCTGAGGAACCAATGTTTTTCAAGTAGAAACTTATTTCATAATACACATTTTTTCCTTTACTAACCATCTAATGTTACGTAAATTGTTTATACAATATTTATAAAGTTAGGTATCCTTCCCTGCATTTCCGTCATCGTAGTATTTAGTTTAGCTATACTATAGCTGCTATAGCTTAAAGTTATCTAACTCTAGTCATTATTATTTCATGTAGCTGTTTCTAGATGTTCGTCTATGTATTTTGACTGTTTCGGGAAATTGGTAAAATTGATCTTTTTCTGTTTTCATGTGTTCCGTTTCCCGTTGTGAATAATACGATTATAGCGCGCGCGATAGTCGTCAAAGACCTTTACTGACGAAATCGTGATATTGAAAAGCTATTGATATTGAAGCTTTTAAATATATGGCAATACGTAATGGATCAATTTTACCACATTGCTTCTAATTTTGTATAGCTGTATGTATGTAGTATTTGTGTCATTTGGAACCAATCCTCGTTATTTATTAGCATGGAGTTGTTGTAATTGAATAACATCTTACAACCCAGATAATTTAATTTAAGACCGAAAATCGACGGCATTTTTAACTACTAGTGGGTTACGTTGCTACGCACCGCTACATGTATACGTCTACGCACGTAAAGGTATTTGCAACTTAGTAGTTGCAAATACCTTTAAAAACGCAAACGAATACAACATGGAACCTTTCGTAGGTGTACTACCAAACAATATCAAGGTGAGTTTGCGACCTAGACTGTGGACTGGCGTAAAATGCCATTTTGTTGTGGATCTCAACTTATGTTATCTGGGTTGTATTGATCAGTAAAACTGGCCTATGTTTTTAAAGATATGTTGTGTTGGCGTTGCGGCTATTTACATGCCTAGTGTTTATACAAGATGATTCATATTATGTATGCTAACCCAAAAGGGGCTATTTTATTCAATTAAAAAAATTGCAGAAAAAATCTAAATATTCATTATTTTTTACAGATTTTCCCCGAACTTTCAGCTGCTTTTGACCTTTTTATCAACTTTCAGCTAATGATTAAACGTAAAAAAAATCGACATCAAAATTGCTTCCTACAATAGCTTCATAATTGAGTTTGAACTGATTTGATCCCAAAACAGCTGATTTTTACATAGTGTTTTTTGAATGAAAAATGTCGAATTTCCTACAGTCGCGGAATAAACTTAATTGCAAATTGGGTGTAGAATTAGCTCTTTCCAGAATATTATACATATTATGGATCACCTTGTATATAACGTCATTTAAATAAGTATAATTTAATATTTACATTAGTTATTTTACTAACGTAGATATATGTATTAATGTACCTAATAGATGGTTTAATTAAAAACGTAGAAATATGTATTTCAAATTGACGCTTACAAAATGTATTTCATTAATATATTCCAATAGAATAGTTGTTAGAGAGAATATTATTATAACCCCTATGTAGGTGATTTGAACAATAATATATTTCGCGTTTTTATTGTACAAAGTTTTACAAAATATATTTAAAAAATGTTGTAATTTTCGTTATACGGATGTATTTATATTTATTGATGTACCTATTTTGTTATGTGTAATAATTTATAACACCAAATAGTACCTTTCAGATGTGTCATTATTACATTACATAGAGTATATATATTACTAAGCAGTGTGTAGCGGTTTTGTTGAATTAAACGTCATGTTTTGAATACTGTATCTTTTTATTGATTGATTGGTGTGGCTGGCGAATAGGCGGGGGGCCTATTCGCCGGCCACCTTATCCTTTCCTTTTTAGTAATTAAAGCCTTTTTAATAATTTAAGAAATGAACCCTGATTTTCAACCTTTTCCACTTAACTACAGGTATACAACTTTTAGGCGAGTGCGAATGATACCGATGGAAGGGGAGGTACCTAGGCGTACGTTTAGTGACCAAAACGGTGACGTTTTGCAAAAAGGCCTGGTCAAGAGTACCCTAAACCGACGAGCATGTATGAGGAATGTGATGAGAGTTAATGAAGCAAAATAGGTGTCAGGATCGTAGCAAGTAGTCCTACCCCTCTGGGAAACGGGCGTGATTTTATGTATTTATGTACCTATGTATGTAAAAAACTTTTTGCCCAAAAGGCTAGCGACCTCCATTAAGGGTGTTAACGCTAGCGGGACGGGCATAACCATCTAAATGCACATAAAAGTTATACAATAACAGTGGTATGGCAGGGTTCTGCAATAAAAAAAATATGATGAACATGTGTGAAAGCCGTAAAGAAGAGATTTCGATGCTGAGATAATAAACTTGTCAGATTTCTTAAAGAGCTTTGAGGTTGCCGTAGACTTATTAGCTCGAGCCGTTATTATTATTAAACATTTTATACTGTGTGTACAACGCTGTGTGCCTTGCAGTATAAAATTTAATAAAAATACCTACTATAGCACTCACGCTATGTCGTAAGTCGTACTATCTATCTTTAGAGATGTATATGCGTTAGAGATGAATATACCTGTCTTGGCATCATCTTTTTTAAGGAAGTTCTTTGTATCGAAATGCGTTTGGACTTTTTTTCCCTTTAGAATATTTAAAGAATAGATTAATATGTATCCAAGGTATATACATAATGTGTATAATGTCCCAAAAGGGGCTTATTCTATCAACAAAAAATAATATCTACTTAGTGAAAATAAATGTTTTTTCATGAAAATTGTAGAACAAATTTTATTGCTGACTTGGTCTAAAATATTATGAATCACCCTGTATACGCGTTGACTTAGGTACCTTCATCTTCTACAGGGAAGTTTTGCGTATCGAAGTCCCTTTGTACTTTTTGTTTCCGTAGAATATTTTAAGAACATCATAATACCTACTTACTTAAATTAATTTATTGATGAAATCGTAAAAATCACTTAATAAAGCTCGGAGGACTGCTTCAAAGAAATTTGACCTATTTCGCCCCCATCAAATAAGGGCTCCGGGACGGGGCCCCTTTGACAAGCCTTCATTCAACTTTCAAGACATTTGCGAATGCTGTATATTCGCATTCTTCTCAGAATTGTATGGGATATTTTAATAGAGCTGAAATAAGTGAATTAATAGCGCCGTAACTACTTATCTGAATTGAATTAAATATGAGAAAGCTTGTAACAATGTGCTACAAACAACAAACAGTAGTTTTAATTTTAAGTTAACCTTAGTATTTAAGTTTATTATATCGGCCTTCCATATCGTGTCGCAGTCGCATATTATTTATTTATTTAGTTTCTGGGCGAACGAAGAAAAGCAGAAGCAAGTTTGAGATGTAAGAAAAATCAAGTAACATTTTAATGTATTTTGTACATCCTTCGTCCCATCTCAACCAGGATTAATGGCTCGAAAAGGCGGGAACCTGGCAGACCTGTTGCTGTCTGAATTATACGTATCCTGCCTACTCTATAATATAACCTGGCTGGTTTAATCTCGCCCGTTCTATCAAAGTCACGGGTTTGGTAGCTAGGTATTTCATTTTCAATGACTCGGGGTCTCGGGTCTCCAGTGTTTGTGAAACTGTAGCGGCGAGCGGACGTCCCTTGTCGATTTTCCCGCATACATTCGTAAATAAATTGAAAAGTACGAGTGAAAACAGAAAATAAACTGACGAATCGCTTGAACATAAAGTAGAAATTTACTGAGAAAACTCGAGTACTCTCTTAGAACTAATTTTGTAGCTAATTGCAGCATTTACGCGTGTTTATTGTAATATTTTTATTTAATAGATTTCTCTTATATTTGAAGTGCTACATCGATAATTCAAGTGTCGACAAAATGCGTTTCATCACTGTCTACATTTGTCTTCTCACCCCAATGTTCTCTGGTTCGACCAAAAGTAAAACAGTGTACAATGTCGGCGTGCTGATGGCTTCCCAAATTGACTCTCCGTTCGACCTGGAGCGGTGCGGCCCAGCAGTGGACCTGGCTTTGGACAAAGTCAATGAGAAGTTCCTGGCTCACCATGGTGTCGAGCTTCAGAAAGTCCAAGGAAGGTGAGTGTTCAATCCACTTATTTAATTAGAAGACGGCGCGTGAAAATGATACCCGCGACTTTGACTTACGATTGTGGTGAATATTCGTGTGACTAAATTCTCCAAGACAGCATGGTTGAGTTATACGAAAAAAGCTCTTTAAAAGTTCTTCAAACCCAAAAGGTTTTTTTTTCAATAAAATCACAAGGATCACTTTGAAATCGTAACTTTTCCCGAACTATTTCAAGTCAGCTGTTTTTGGTGTTTTTTCTATCTTTATAAGTAACTAGCTTCCGCCCGCGGCTTGGCTCGCGTGGTACCAACGAAGATAAAAAGTATATATGCCATATGCTATTCCAGACTATAATCTATCTCTGTGCCAAATATCATCCATATCCGTTCAGCCGTTCTGGCGTGATTGAGTAACACACATCCAAACTTTCGCATTTATAATGTTAGTA
The DNA here is from genome assembly GCA_947579855.1 of Anticlea derivata. NCBI lineage: Eukaryota > Metazoa > Arthropoda > Insecta > Lepidoptera > Geometridae > Anticlea > Anticlea derivata. Next base: position 8,844,960 of record OX388274.1, on the reverse strand, counting down.
GGAAGGATTTTTAAACGTAGCGGATGTGATGTCGATTACGATCCGATTTGGATGTCTACCATTCTTGAGGATAAAAGTCGTGACCCGATTTTTTTTTCCATCAGTACCTATCGTTAGCTTCAGTTCACTACAACATTGATTGAGACTAACTGTACCTATAGCTTTTATCTGCTTTCTACTCTGCTTACATTTGCATTGTGCTGTAAACATCAAGAAATGCGAACACCGGATGGAGTGAAAACTCATTTCCGGTTGGAACGCTCGCTACACGTACATTTCTATCACCATCATCATCAACCGAAAAATACACCGTTCGACAAAGGCTTCCCTCATAAAACTACGACGAACGCTTGAGCCGCCTCCCTTTCGATGACCTCGGTGCCATAGCGTGCGAATGGCCGTCTGAGACGCAAGGGGTGTGGGTTCGATTCCCGCTGCGTGACAAATGTTTGCATGATCTGCAAATATTTGTTCTGGGTCTGGGTGCTGTAGTATCATGGTACTCATAGTTTTTGATACCCACACGACACAGGGAATCTCATAGTTTCTGATACCCGTGGATATCAGGGAATCCTAGTATGGGGTCAGGACTATTTAAGTGACGGTTGGGTGTTATTTATTAACTTTCTACAAATGCAACATTATCATCGGTCCATTGAGGAGGCATCATAATTTTGATGGATTTATCTAAGCGAGATCAAAACAGGAACTGCTGACAATAGCAAACCAGTTGCATAAAACGAACTGAAATTTAAGGCGAGAATGTTTATAGATCGTCTATCTATGCAACGCGTTTCCTAACTGTTTTTTATCTTGGTACGAACAACCCCATATACCTACCTACTTACTAAACGTAAAATAAGTTTGAGATCAGTGCTCAATTAATAAGCTGTTTTACAGATGATTAATTGAGTCTAATTAAAACATCTCGCGTCTCTGTCAATGTTCATTTATGTATAATATTCTTTATTTACAGAAAGAAACTTAAAACTAATACAAGTTAATATTTACAAAATACACAAGAAACAGTTGAGCCATCTAAAGACCGTCACAAACGATCTATAGATATATTTATGTTAAACACATGTCAACATTTGCGATACATTTACTTATTAAAATTTGATGGTACAGGCACTTGTCTCATTGCCATCATCTACTAAAACCGTATTAAATCAATCTTTTCGATTAACTATTTTTGGGATTTGATCTCCAGTGAGATCCAGCAGGTTCTTTGAATTAAATAAGATAGTTTTTTAAAGCTGACATTCGTTTACGCAAATATAATTAGCTCAGTCGTTCGAGCGTGAATAATTCATGATAGCGTTTACGCTTGTGATGCGACAGCAAATGTCAATTATAAGCCAATCAAAACAAATCATTCAAGCATCGCCGATGTCATTGGCTAAAGTTTGACTTTTAATATCGTAACGTTAGCGCGACGCTCTTGAATATTTCGTGCTTGGGCCACTGGTAATAAGACTAGTTAGTTTGAGAATATTCGTGAATAACTAATTACAGAGAGAGCTTAAATAGAATACGTTGATAGCTGCTTATTATACGCTTGGCTATTATAATACAGTCTAGACTCGCCGTTGAACTTGAAACTTGACGAATAAGAGCATAGAGTATCTAGATTATTATATTATAAATCTACGTTTTCGTCGTAGCAGAGTTTAGTTTTAATTCCTAATATAATTTTATTTTTAAAGTTCTTTTTGACTGCTTTAAATATTATTTCTGTTGGGCAAACCAGTTCGAGATCCAATTTGACCACAAGAAGAAAATCAGTTCTTCCCTAATACAAAGTAGGTTATCAGTTCCACTAGTGGGAATAATAATTACGTTTTAAACTAAAAAAAGCGTGATTACCGAGTGGGAGGTTCCCCGACTGGAAAATCTTTACGTTACGGCAGGGTTTCTTAAAGTGGGGTCTGTAATAAGTGTGACAGGGGTCCGCAGTAGCGCAGTATTAATTCTTAAGATAAAGGACGTTCAGCTCTAGTGTCGATAAAAACAAAAAAATCAATAAAAGTGATTTTTTTAATTCGTATTTTTTCCACAATGTTATGTGTCAGAGGGGTCCGTGGCATTTTAAAAATTCTTAAAGTGGTCCGTGGCTGCACATACTTTCAGAACCCATGCGTTACGGGCATGTAAGCTTACACTATAAACGCACGGCAGTGCAAATCAGTCAATGAGTCATGGCGACATGGTTCTTTTCTTCCAATTCTGTAGTTTCAACAATCAAAATCATCCATAAAAAAAATATTCGCCAAGTATTGAAGACAAGTCGTGATGATGTAGTTTTTTAAGTATCATGGAAAAAATACGTATATCATATAAATGAAATTTACATGGGATCAGCTCATTTCCTCCGCACTAATAAAAAAACCATAAGATTCGGACAAGCTATTACGGAGTAATCGGTGCACATAAATGTGCCAAGTTGATAACCTCCTCCTTTTTTGAAGTTGGTTTAAAATTCCCCCTTTACCAGCTCCATACGTTTCTAAGAAACTGTAAAAAGTTTCAAAAGCGTAAAAGCACTTAGAAAAGTAGAAGTTTGAAGGCGAAATGCATTAGATACGAGTAGGTATATGTACGTGTGCAAGCAATGGGTTCTAACTGTATGTGCAACTTGTTCGATGTTAACTAAAATTTATCTTGATAAATCATATAAGAACCAAAAAAAGTTATACAACTTATTGTAAACCTTTTTTTTTTCTTTGGAACCCTTCGTATATATTTCTAGATCGCTACAAATTTTATAGTCTATGGCGCAAACCTTGTAGAATACCTAGACCTCTTCGACGTAGACCTACGTAGGCCCTATACGACATCGAGCAATGGAGACTTTTCTGTATAAAGAAATAGTACATAATCTTAGTTTTTAGAGTTCTCTCAATCAAATTCATAGTTCCGTTCTTATTAATAACTTCTACAATACAACTGAACGAAGAAAGTTATCGTGTTTGATGGCGCCTCTAAACTTAAGTATTACGAGGTTATAAAACCGTGCAAAGGAATTGATGGTTCCCACTATCAATCCCTTATTCCAGTCATGCACTTGTTTTCAGTGTGTTTACGTAGGCGAAGTATGACACAACTTAGAGGTAATTAAGAAATAATCATTAACGCTCGAATAATGAAATAAGTGGTGATCTAATTTACGTTTGCGTATAAGATTCGTAACGATAACGGCGTCTCAAATAATTGAGACCATCTCAAATAGTTAAGTGACATTTCAGTATTCGGGCGTTAGACAGTTTTTTGACGGATAACTTCATTAACGGTTAGTCAAATAGAGTGCAACGTGACGACGTGCCCAGATCTGACGTGTACACGTATAACGTAACGCTTGCTTTACGGTTTATTACATTTTGTATATTATTCGCAGCTACCCGACATGCTCCGGAGCCCTAGCGCCAGGGCTGGCAGCAGATATGCACTTCAAGGATGACGTCATCGCGTTCGTGGGCCCCGCTTGCGCGTTCGCACTCGAGCCGGTAGCGAGGCTGGCTGCCTATTGGAACACACCCATCATCACTGGTATGGGTGATCAAGTAAGTTCTGTTCCTGAATCCTGACTAAAGTTTTCTGTTCCACCGTAGTTAATAATTAATTTGAATCGTGCCTTTATCGCGTAGGTGACTTTCGAAGAATTCATAAAGTTATATGCGATTAATACCCTAATAAATTTCACGAAATGTGTTTTACTTGCATGCAAAAAGGAATGGAGTTATTTTAGTACTTCGTCGTGTCACTGGTTTTAATTAGACGTTTATTGACACACGTCCTACGGTTCTTTCGTTCGATTATATTGATCAGTAAATAACTTAGAAATAACATGTTCTCGTTTCCATAATAGCTGTTCGCTTAGTGCCCTTTAGTAATTATCGTTAGCCCGGGCCTAAAAAACCTCTCGACAGACTTTTTTATACTTAGCTTAAACGACCAAAAATCTTAGGGTTTTTACACTAAAATGTGACGTGAACGTGGATTGTTTTAAAGTAGCTTTTGACTTAAATATTTAAAAAAATGCGTTTTTAATAAAGAGCGGCTATGAAACCTTAGTACTTGGCGTTGGAGCGCGTTTCGATTTCAACTTTATTCCAATTGTGTTGTGTTAGAATAAGAAAATGTACGCGTTGAGGTGCTACTAATGCTCGGTACCTAATAACAGCAAATATTCCGCTTCACAATATTGTTTTATCTTTGCCTCGTGGGCTCTATATTGATCAGTTAGTGAGTAAGTGTGTTAGGTTGTACGTTTTCACTTTTAATTTTAGATGTCATTTGTAGAAACAAACGTGTATTGATTAAACATTATTGAAAAATTCTTTACAAAATATACATGTCGGTACTACGGGTGCCAAAAAGATTGTTGTGCGAATTGTTAGGCTAAGGACTCACGAAGCGGTTTTCACCCGCGCCCGCCGCGGTGTGGCGGAATGGAGTTTTATTTTCAAAACTCACGAGACCGGAGTTTTGTGCGGTTACGCAGCCGTCGCGGTTGCGATTATCGCTCGCAAACTTGGCGGTTGATTATCGCAAGACGGGCGGTTAAACGAACGATCAGCGGTCGCCCGCCAACCGATCGCAGAGCGCGCGGGTGCAACCCGCCGCGGCTGCGGGACCGCGACCCGCGCCCGCCGGTACAAGATGACCGCCGGTGCAGCAAGACCCGCAAACAATCGCACACGCCGCGGGCGTAAAACGCGTTGTGAAATGTGCTTTAATTTTTTACATATGAAAAACGCTTCGTGAGTCCTTAGCCTTAGAGGTGAAATAAAGGCTTAACTACTCTGCCCCTCACATACCGACGAGTACGATGCGCTGTGACGATAACTAGCTCATTTCATAAAACAATGACCGGCATTTGGCAGCGGGGGCGGATGATATTTGTCATTTTGAATGTGGTTATAACAGCTAGGATGGATCTTTAAGACTTGGTATGAATTGTATGGCTGTAGTGATACCATAGGATGAGCTGAAAGGGTGGTAAAAGAGCGTATTAGGCCTAAAGGCTATTCCATATAAAATCTCACTTCAGGCACTAAAGCGGACGACAATCTTAAAGTTGCGGGATGTTGGTGGATGGAAAAGGCTCAAGAACTTTGATTGGACTCTTTGGGTAGGCCTATATCGAGCAGTGGACTTTTACAGGCTGATAATGATGAGTGTGTGTAAGATTATACGTGTTCTAATAAAAAAATGCAGAGCACAAGGAACACATACTGGCAATAACTCATTGCGATGTGGTTAAGCGTTATAAAGCATATAACGAGCCTTTATTATACTTAAAAAATCTTAATCTAGAAATGATAGAGCTTCGCTTAATCGTCATAATCATCTCCTTACGCCTATCCCACTTCATGTGTGACAACATTTGTCCTCTTCCACTCACCTCTATCAGCCGTCATCGCAGTATTCACTCCTTTCTTACTCAAATCATATTTCACAGAATACATCCATCTTTTCTTTTGGTTTAAACTGAGGTCGATATTTTTCAATTTCATTAGTTCTAAAACAATTTTTATTTTGAAGGAATCCCTAAATAATTCAGTTAATAATGTGAAACACTAAAAACAGATTGACTAATGTATTCTACAAGCGTGCTACGCCGTAGCGTGTCTACGTAGGCGTAGCACGTATTCACGTATCATGTATTTATGTTGCAGGAGATTTATTAAGCCCGGTTTATCATAGAAACTCTATATACCTACTTATAAAAAAGAAACTACAAATTGTTTCATAATATGTATACAATCCAGAATGGGACACAAAAAGAAATAATATTAGCAGAAAAAAAACAAGCAGTTCATTTTTTTCACATTGTTTCCCGAAGATTTTCAAATTAGCTGTTTTTGGTCTTTTTATCATCTTTATAACTAACTATTAGAAGTTCAATTTTCGTTTCAATTACCCATGGCTTAGGATAAAAATATTCACCTACAAACCTGTTTGATTTTTCCTGCGACATTTACATGAATCATTATTGCTACAAGGCAGCCAAAGCTCAAGGTGATGTGAGCAAGTGATATTTATTACTTATGGCTTAAGCATACTTACAATGTGTTGAGGTTTACAAAATGTAGGCTGTAATTCGTGTTATAAACGAGGTATTCAGATCATTATTTTTTACCTTAGAACAAGTGACAATAGAGTTTATTAAATAATTATTACAACTTCATGTGGTGCGTGTGGCTCCTAGGGCCAGTGGAGACGGACAGAGTAGCGGCGAGGCGATGTATTCGCAAAACAATTTAAACTTAACCTTATTTACTTTAAGATAACGCTGAAATCACTGAATCGCTCCTGTAATGACAGTCACCACAAACCATGTCTGCGGTTAGACCTTGTTTGAATAAATAAAATAGACAAACGTAATTTCGGGGACGTCTGGAACAATTGAATTAATCCAAAATACCAGATAGCGTGGTTTACTAATGATCACAATTAGAGTAATCCACGACCAAATAGTTCCCCCAGGACGGGGCATTTGAATTAAAGGTTAAGCACGGGTTTCTAGGAGATTACGACCCTTGCAGGCCGGAGGGTAACTTGGTCGGTTAAGATGCATACGGTGCGCGTTAGATTCCAGAAACGAGGCAAAATTCCGTAAATAAAAAAAAAGTTTTGTTGAAAAATTATTTATTATTAAATCGTGACTCAAGTACAGTACTGATAGATAGATAGATAAAAAATTTATTTGGCACTACAGACACACACAATTAACATAGATAAACAATTTTAAACTAAAGTACATACAATAGGTGGGTATAAATAAGCAAAAGAGCAATTTTTTTTTTATAGTAGGTATCTTAGATTAGGCAAGTTGCTGCAGTACGACAAATAGGCTATGGCTCAGTGAAATATTTTGCTTAAAAGCAAAAACACTGATTTTCAGCCAAAACCTGAACGAGAGCGAGCAGAGCGAGTAGTACTGAAAAACATGATGCAGTCAATGCTCCTCCTAAAAAACTGAAAAATTCCGCTCTTCATATCTCGTCTCGCTTACAATATACTCTAAATTGACGCTTATATCAGCTTCGTCAAAGGATTTCTTAACAATTTTGAGACTTACCGAGATCACAGAATTTGAATAACTTTCAAGACCATAAAAAACGAAACATCATTCGAAATCAATATCGTAGCATATTGTTTAGAAACAAAAAAAAGTGAACTTTAATTCAAGTCTATTCAAAATTATCTTTGTGGTTCCAATACTTTTGAAGTTCGTGAGCAACAAAAACAGAATATTTATTAGATTCTCTTTCGTTTATTCCACGTTTATTCAAGAAGCTCTAGATAGAGCACGTCACCTTTCGTATAAAAGTTCTCTCAATCTAATGATATAGTTGCTTAAAAAAGAGACACCGTCTTGACGGTCGTAATAAAGTTGTTCATGCTTTCAACCTTATGTCGATGAAATATCCTACTAATGGATGGATGTTTGTTACTCTTTCACGTAAAAACTACTGAATGGATTTTAATGAAACTTTTCAATAATATAGCTTATACATCAGAATAGCACATAGGCTACAATTTATAAAGATATTGTGTGAATTGTAACGCCACGCTAATATAAGCTACTCGAAATACTAATCCTGCGCAGACGAAGTCGCGGTCACCAGCTAGGTTGAATATAATCGCGTCTTCATCCGACGACGCGTTGGAGTAGAATGAAATCATGATTGAGGAACATCCGGGAGTGGACAAATATCACCAGGGTCGAACATATCCTTCGCCTGGCGCAAGACAGGGACAAATTAACTGAGCTGTCAGCTAACCTCCAGTAGAGCCAGTGGAGACCAGATCCACTGACTTCCAGCAACCTTTACAATGTTGTCGATCTATAGGGTGAGGAGCGATTACCCTAAGTTAAGTAATCGTATTGACATTTTATTATATACTTTGTACAAACTAAAATAATTAATTATAAATTCAAATAACAAATGTTTAATGTAACACTAGATATTTGCAGCGCTCTATAGGGAACATGTGTATGTTTTTTTTAGATCTAAGCTGTAAACATGTATTGGCAAAAATAAATATGAATGTGAATTTTTACGTATGTTGCATTACGTAAGCCGCTTGGTAAGAAAACCACTTGCCACATCCCATTGGTCAAGTCAAGGGTACAAATAAATCAACGTGAAAGCTTGAGCAGGAATGTCAGCTGAACTTGGCATTGACGCACCAAATGGTATTGGATTGAAGTGTAATGAGCCAGCTACTGGCAACCACAGTTTATGTGAGCGCGTGTGAGACAAATGGACGTACCTATTGTTGGTTTTAGATCTATGAGAGGGTTAGATTCGGAATGAGTACCCTTTATGTAGTGGTGAAAGGGTACGGACTGGTCCGATTCGATTGTACGACTCACTTTCGACTACTCCAATATTGGACAGGTCATCATCATCTTCCTGCTCTTATTCCACATCATTTGGGGTCGGCACAACATGTACCTATTCTTCTTCTATTTCGCTCTACCAGTCGTCATCTCAGCACTCACTCCATTCTTACCCATATCCACTTTCACATAGTCCATCCATCTTTTCTTTGGCCTATCTTTACTGCTACATTCATCCTACATGGTTTTCTATCGCATATCCTACTATTATGAATGCGAAACTTAACAGATATAATGTTCCAAAACTATGGATTACAAAGTTCTACAAGTATGATAGTTGCTTCGAAATGTCCACCAAAAGTGGTTACTTTACATTGTACCTACGACCTGAGATAGAAGTTATATTGTTAGTGGAAATCTGATTACCCTTGGCGAAGGTTTCGTTCAATATTTACTTGACGCGCTCCTAAACATGGATGATAAAATGGGCAATGTAAAGCTTATAGAACTGAAATACGTAAACAGGGTTTCGCATGGCGCTGTCACTTAGTAGGTCTGTCATGTTACGTATGATAAAAACGTGACATTTTGAGGACAGCGGTTGATATTTGTTTGCTGCGGGAAATGTATAGGAGTTTTAGTTCTGTATGCGAGTTACTTATTACATGTCTGTACATTGAACTTTTTCAATTGAACTTTCTCGTGAACAATAGATGACAATCAATTTGGATCCTTTGGAAATATCTACTATTCTATACATATAAGTCGGATTCAAAAACAACAAAATTCTGAGCTCGTTTAGCTTGCAGAACCGACAATATTGGAATCGTTGGGGAATAAAGGTTATTGAATGGCGACCACAAACCGGATGACCATGCATTGTTGGAAGGCCCCCCACCCTATAGACCGACGACGTTGTAAACGTTGAGTGAACAGAAAAGGCTCAAGACCTTTCATCGTGGCACTCTTTAGAGGAGGCTTGGTGGGGGGCCGTCCTATACTGGGCCGTCCGGTTTGTTGTGGTTCGAGAACGTTTTTGTTATTGCATGAATAAGGTGTATAAAAATCGTGTATATAATGTTGAAAATGGTACCAGTAAAGCTAATCTGGTATGATAGAAAACGCAAAGGAAATAGTAAGATCGATAAGATATGAATATTTTGATTTATTTCCACAGCCGCCATCAGAGGGAGAGCTGGCCGCGCCGGCGAGTGTCGTCAGCCGAATGCACAGACTTAGGAATCTACGCGTAGGGACTAGGGTATGTCCAATCTAAATATCTATAACTTGATACAAAAACAAGGTAACAAAAATATTGAGAAACGATAAAAGTCACCGAGGCCAGAGTCCGTATTATAATTTTTACTAAAAAGAGGATGATTGTTTATTTTGGCACAGTTTCATGCGCCATGATCAAGGAGTAAACTGAAGTCTTTGCGGGTGGATCATAATGTCTCTCTTAGTTTTTAGTGAAAATTATGTTCATTACTTAATTATACCTAATTATTTAGTTTCAAAAATTATATCGAGTCTGCAATGTGCGTGAGTTAGTCACTCGCACCGGTGCTTACCCGTTTTTGTAGAGGCGCTTTACGCGACACCATACAAAAACGGTAAGCTTTTCACTTTTCACCACTCACCGGTGACAAATGAGTAACTCTCGAACACTGCGGAATTTTGAAATGCATTATTTTCTGTTCTAAATTGTCTTGCTGAATATACCGTATTGTTCCAGCCTCAGACGCTGTTCAACGATAAGGGAAAGTATCCAACGCTGACGAGAATGTCGTACTGTCAGTGTCGACTTCCCCGCGTGTTCACAAGCGTGTTTGAGCGGTTCGGATGGACGCACGTCGCTTTACTACTGGACAAATCAGACCTGTTCTCTCTTACTGTCGGTAAGTCAGAATTCAATTTTAATTTTAATTTTTTTGTATTTTTTTATTCTACACTTTATTAAATAAACGGTTACAATTTTTGTTTTTCTGCCCTAAAAACCACGCAGGGTTTGTGTGGACACTCACACTCGTCAGAACCTAGTTGGTATTACGGCTACATAATAATTTGCTCACGAATTTTATCCCCAAGAATAGTATTTAGACATCCTCAGATCATCGGGCGATCAGATAGTTGAAGATGTCTAAGATGTCATAGCCAGTCCGAAAGGGAAAAAAATATAAGAGGTAACTAAAGCGGTCGGGGTAGTTAGAACTTTTTACGTGGACGTTGTAGGTCAGGGTATTTAAAATATGATTTTATGAGATTTTTGTTTCATTTTTGTGATCCTCTAAATGTATCCAAAAACAAGATGATATTTTCTATCCATTCAAATATCCCTTATGTTTTCGTCCTTCCTTTGGTATTTATTATGATTATTAGGTACTTTAAGGCTCGTATTCAGAGACACGACTCAAACTTAGATTTAATCACAGATCAGCTGAACTCTATTTACTCAGGTGAACTGTGATCATTGAATCTATATATAAATACTGTTCAAGAATTAGAATCTCGACTCAAATCGAGATTTAAGTACAGATCAACGCTTGAGTCTTGTCTTTGAATACGAGCCTAAATGTTTACTTTTTACTTGGATATGTACAGCTTTCATATTATCAATTACCCGAAAAAAAACTACCACTCAAGAAAATGCTAACTAGCATTAAGCTCGCCTATGTACTTGTCTTTGTCCTGTGCAATAAAGAATTTTCTATCTATCTACCTACCCGAAATACGGCAAACATAGAATTACCCAAACCCTTTTCATTGTACCAACACTGAAAAGGGCTTCACTAAAATGCCCACAAAACACATGTTTTCATATAGTTTGAAACACGCATCAATCATTCAGTAATAACTGAGTAGTTGGTATTACGATCACCTGCGTCCTCCGAGACAGTTTTGCATAAATATATATTAGATTATTCTAACGAAACTAACATACTACATGTGTTACTACAACGTTTTATCCATTATTCATTGTTCCAACAAACTCTCATCAATTATGATTCATCATCAATCAGTTTACGTAGGATTTTTCATATATTTTATTTTACTTTGGACCTACCAAAAATGTTTTTTTGTGCAGCTATATTTTGTTCGCTTTATGAACACGTATTCATAATACGCACACTATCCCAAAGGGGCTTATTCTACACCCAACTGAATTTTTTCATTGATAATGCATTTTTGACATCTTCCACAGAGGTCATAGACAAAAGTAGAAGAGTTACCTTTTGGCGCCACTTCACTTGTGCGCTTTACTCAAACAATATTACGTAAAACACCACCATTATTACAAAATATTATTCAATTGATTAGAATACTCTAGTTTTGTAAAATAAATTGAGACCACAACATCTTGTAGAAGGCATCGCTTATCCAACGTCAACACTTATGGTATCGAGCTATGGTATAAAACGTATTTCTTTTCTAGGTAAGAGCCTAGAATGGGGCCTCAGGAAGGAAGGCGTGTTGAAAGCGGTCCGCGAGCTAGACGGCAACGAACGGGAATCGTGCGAAGCTCTGCTTAGGGACGTCAGCATGTACGCTAGAGGTATGTTTACTTGTAATTTCATCTTCACAATTGCCACTTCATCCTTCCTTATTTCATGGGTTCGCAACTCCTGGCCCGCGGGCAGTATGCGGCCCGGTTAAGGTTTGAATTGGCCCGCAGATCATTTACAAATCCTACAGAAAAATCGCGGCTTAATTAATAATGTGAGCGGTTTCCTATTATTAATGTACTAATATTTTATGTTTCTGCTGCACATTTCAGGACCTAAACACAAAATTTTCTTGGCTCCTTCGTTTGCCAATTTTAATCTTGATATCTGTATTTTAATTACTCTTTTTATACCGAAAATTAAAAAAAAGTCGTCCCCTTTTGCTCGCCAGTATTAAATAATGTATGTTTATTTATACTCTTTCCCACAGAATTTTGGATATATTTGAGTACAAAAGAGCGTCATGAATTTCGAATTCTGGATAATGTGGTGAATTTTAAAGTGATTTGATGCATTTAGAAAAATATTTCTAGTAAAGCTAGTAATATTAGGGTGCATTTTGGCAAGTGTTCTACGGGTAAAAAAGCTGGCTTTGCTGAAGATCCCCCCCCCCCCCCCCCCATGACAAGGCTACCATACCAACGCTTACGCTGCGTCCTGCGAGTTAATAAAGAAATAAATAAATAAAATAAATATTCCGGACATATTCACACGGTCAACTGATCCCAAACTAGGCATAGCCTATAGGTACCAGATAGGTACCAGTACTATAGATACCACAGACTGATATATTTAATAGATACATATTTAGCACCCAGACACAGAACAAACATCTGTGTTTATCACACAAATGTTTGTCAGTCCAGTGTTGTAACAGTCACAATTATGTCCCTCCACCGCTTCGAAAAGGTTGTCCATACCGGCCTTACTTCATAGTCATATCCATGCAAATCGTGTTTAAGTTCATCGTTACCTGAATGAAAATTGCAAGGACGACGGCTCGAGTTTCTTGATGAGAATTACATTATGAGCATTAGAGAACAAGCGCAATTCCAATACAGTAACGTGATAAAATCCTTCAGCTGGGAAGTTCAGAGTCAAGCGCTCAGCGACTTGCGAGTAATTGAAAGTAAATTGATTCCACACCGCTTGTTTCTTTTATTTCCTCTGCTTCAGAAATAAGGTAGAAATTGCATTTCAAGGCTCCGTTGTAGAAACATGATTTCATAAAATAATTGGATTCCGTAGCTGTTCAAATTATTTTCACTCCGCTTTCTTACTAAGGGTCAGCGACTAAGAGTGGAGCGACTATCGTGTGATAATTTGATGGCAGCCGTATTTGAAAGTAAATAAGTTTCAATTATTTAGCGTCAAATCATCTAAGCTAATTAAATAATGCCTATGGCGAGCGAACAACCGGTTTCCTTGTCCCGCGACTTATCAATGTGTTGCCTTCCGATTTAGGTAACAGTTTGACACCTGAGAATATAAAGTTTCGTTTGAAAAAGTATTTCATGGCAAGTGTGTGAGCATTGTGACTCACATGATGCCAACATACTTGGCTTGGTAAGGTAAATGCACTGGAATGGGTACCTAGTGGTTTTTAGATGCTAAATGAAAAATTATTTAAGTCTAATTGTTAAATATGGTAAATTAATAAAAATAAAAAAATGAGAATTTTAAACTTAAATCGCTTCGCCGCCACTCCGTCGATCTGCTGACGCTTAGTGTCCCCAATTTCAGAACATTGAACCCCAAAGCTGATATAAAGTTGGGTTATGATGTTTTATGTTAAGTACAGTCGAGGCCATAAACGGACACCGATGGACTATTAATTTTTGTTTACGTGTTTATTTGTGTTAACAATGTGCCTGCTTATTTTTGTTTACGAGCTTACATTTGTACCTCTGTGTTAACAGGATTGATTGTATGTATACACAGATAAATATGTTCCTCTGCGTTTCGTTATTTTTATTGGTACTCTGGTGGAATAAATTGCGTAGTTAGTTTTATGAAGCTAGGTTGTGAGCTATGCGTTCTTTTCAATGTGTATCAAATGGACTACCGTAAATAGAATCTGTTTTATGATGATGATCTGCACAATATTATACTATGGAAACCCCCGCAACTTCGTTCGCGTGAAGTTCGTGCGAACTTCAATAGCACCTTTTTTAGGGGTAGGGGTTTAGTTCGGGAATCCTTTCTAAGTGCGCCCCTACACCTCAACAGGAAACTTCCCTCCAAGTTTCTAGAACTTCTGGTTTAGGTTGTGCGTTGATTGTCAGTCAAACTCGTAAAACTTTTATATATTTAGATATCTATCTATTATTTGATACGAAACTTTCCTTTACATTTAAATAATTTTGGAAGGAATATATAGCCTGATTGGAAAGTGGATAACTTTGGCGGGTTTCATATTGGTATTGCCAAGATAGGCATATTTTTTTAACCAACTTTAAAAAATGAGGGGGTTATCAATTCGGCTCAATTATCGTTTTGTTGATTCGAACAGTTATCTAATGAAAAGGAACCTGCAGGGTAGTTACATAGTAAGAACACTAGGTTGTTGACATGATCGTAAAGGAACCAGTGTGGTGAATAACACGTACTCATTTCTGTTGCCAGTTGTAATTCTCAGTGTGCGGGGATCATTGGTTCGCGAGTTTCTGCTAGCGGCTCACGCGTTGGGCATGACGCGCGGTGACTGGGCATTCCTCGACGTCGAGATATTTCAGGTAAGTAAATCCTGTTGCTCGGAGAACAGACAACTGGGGCAGAAAGGTTCTAGACAGGAGACCACGCACAAGATAGCGCTTTCATGTCATGTAAAATTTATAACTTACTATGACATATATACTATGGGTAACAGTCGAGTCCACTGTTACCCACGTAGTACGGGCTGATAATCACGGTGACTGCCACGTGTAAGATCTACCGTCAACAATTATCTCGTTAGCCGGCGGATCAATTCACGGCTGCGCCGCGCGTCTCTCAATCAACTTGTTTACTAATCCGTTGCCGTGGGCTCCGTCTGAAGTTATGTGTTGTACGAGCTCTCGTACAGGGTATCCCAAAAATGGTACGACAACCTAAATTCCACAAAGTGTTATACTAAGCTGAAGGGATTATTGTACAGACAATAGGCAATAAACTTATTTCTACGACTTTAAAAAAATCGTCTATTGAAAAAGCTGTCACGTAAACATTCCAAAATATGTCAAAACAATGTATGATAGTCCAGCCGTTTTTTACAGGCCACAATAAACTATAATAGGGAATAGAATTACCCCCTTTCTTGAAAACATCTATTCTGGGGCACCTTATATGGTACTTACGTATAAGTTACTGTGCATATTATGCTCTGAACTTAGTATGCATCAGTATGCGAGTCACGAACGACCTTACACTACCTACAGTTTGATCTCAGTAACTACGTAATAGAATGCAGTTTGTTCGTTATCGTAACAAATTGAATAGTAATTCCGACTACGAGCAGGACTTGTTATTAGTTTATACAGGAACATCGGAGAGATCGCATTCCCGCTGGTTGAGTGACCTAAGAAACAATGACAGCACGAATTGAGTAATGGCGACGAGTTTTTGCAATGCGATTGCGATACAACTTCTTACCTCGATTACAATGCCTGCCGGACAACTTTGTTATGGACCAACCAGGTTACTTTGAGTAGATAATCCCTCTAGTTTACTAAGTATAAATGCTGCCAATCACAGGATAAACTCAATTATACACCTAAACCTTTCTCATGAATCACTCGGTTCATTAGTGAAAAAGTATGCAAATCCGTTCGTAGTTTTTCAGTTTATCGCGTTCAAACAGGAAGACAGACGCGGCGGGGCGGGGGGGCTTTGTTTTATAATATGTATTGATTTTAATCTGCGTACCGTTTTCTAGGGAGGGTACTGGGGTGAGACAGGCTGGGCTGCAGGTGACAATCGGGACGCAGCAGCCCGAGTCGCCTACGAAGCCCTACTCAGGGTCTCATTGAAGCTGCCTACGGGAGACAGATTCGATGAGTTTGCTGACACAGTGCGGGCGCGCGCTAGACAGCATTATAACTACACTTTCTCTGATGGAGAGGAGGTTGGTTTCAAACTTTTTGATTTCTAGATTTCAGTATGAGACAGGCGGGATAGAGAAAATCCCATAAGGCAGCCATTGTTTTCAGTAAACCTTGTTTTTGGAAGAGGTAGGGCACAGCGAGATTTTCTCGCTCTAAATTGGAGCAGCCCGCCTGGGAGGTACCTACGCCTTACAGAAGATCGCAGCAGTAACATTATTTGTTTCAAATAGTGTTGTGTTCCTGCGTTGAGTAAGGTGGCCAGAGCTCTTTAGGGGGGGAGGGGTTCGGCAGGCAACGCATTAGCTCCAGGAGTTGTGATGTCAATAGGCGGCGGTAACCACTTACCATCAGGTGGGCCGTAAGCCTGTTTGCCTTCGTATAACATAAAAAAACATTCATTGGAAATTCACTGATTTGGAAAATATTATATCTGGACGTCTGATCGGAGCGACGCGTGACCCGAGCCATCCAGGGTGGCAATTCCGCGAGCGTATTGGAGACGCTTCCGACTGTTAGTGATCTGGATCAATTGAGCTACCTATAGATAGTTTGTAACGATCTCTAGATAGCTCAATTATTTCTTGTGTATATTGACTTATTTAGTTTTAATTTCCTTTTTGTTAAATAAATAAAAAATATCAGGTGAATTTCTTCATCGGGGCATTTTACGACGGCGTGTATCTCTTGGGGATGGCGCTGAACGAGACTCTAACGGAAGGCGGAGACATACGTGACGGCAGGAACATTACTAAGCGGATGTGGGGTCGGGACTTTCATGGTGAGAGTCAACCTTATAGTACCTTATTCAACCCCTAAGGGGGTACAGTCACTATTATTTATGACAGATTAAATAATAGTTACGCGGGAATGGTGTTAACGTAACCTTTTAAGAAACCGATCTTTTTCCGTATAGATGGATTGTATTAAAGACGATATGAGTAAGAAAGCAGTGAAAAAATGATGTTTTTCGCTCAACCACTGTTTAAAATAAAGAATTTGTAATGATTTTTGTATTTTGGGTGGAAATAGATTGTTTAAAAAGCCGCGATCAGAAGCTAGTATACACAAATTGTTGTATATTTTGTACAGGTATAACAGGCCACGTGCGAATCGACGCTGTCGGTGACAGAGATGCTGACTACGCCATTTTGGATTTGGACCCCGTCACGGGAAAATTCGAGGTAAGTATGTTTTTTAAACTGACATCTGTGACGCACTGCATGGTTCCAACGGAAGACCAGCGTTGTGCTGCCAACACGGCACAACAAATGCTGAGTTGGACTCCAATTTGAGACGAAGCGTGGTCTGGGTGCTAGGACACACATTCTTACAACTTGTACCTTTTTTCTTATTTTTTATTTGCCTGTGTTTTTTCTTTATTTGTTTCTTTTTTGTTGTTTTTGTTTTGTCAACATTTCTGTTGTTATTATTATTATTATTTTGTCTGTGTGTCTCATTGTTGTATTGTCGTCACAAATAAATGTCTTTTCTTTCTTTCTTTCTTTAATATAGATAACGATCCGCCCGGTTTCACATGCGTAATAATTTATACAACCTCTGATAATTAGCCTTCTCATTATAAACAGGAATTTGAGAGATATACGAT
This sequence comes from Anticlea derivata, assembly GCA_947579855.1. Taxonomy (NCBI): domain Eukaryota; kingdom Metazoa; phylum Arthropoda; class Insecta; order Lepidoptera; family Geometridae; genus Anticlea; species Anticlea derivata. The sequence goes on along the minus strand of OX388274.1, from coordinate 8,827,413 downwards.
TTAGAAAAAAGTATTGCGTTTTTTATATTTTTATGTATCTCAGTCAATATTGCCAATGTCAAGTAATTATAAATGTTAAGTAGAGAAATTCTGTTGCTTAGCAGCTAGAAGTGACGTGGATATAACATATTTTCCCGAAGAAAATGACAAACCGTATTTTAAGTCAAATAAGAAAATCACTTAATACACTCCCGTTCTATTTGCCTACACTCTTGCCTAAAAGCCTGAGGTTTAATGGTTGAAATACACCGATATTATAAGCCAAAACTCAACAAAACACGAGAAAAAGAAAAGGAAATGGCTAAAAAGAATCCTCAACTACTGCGTTTATTTAGTACAAAACCAGTGTCACCATGACACATTGACTGACACGTTATAATCTGCGTTTACAATGTAAGCTTACTCGCCCGAAATGTAAAGCTATATGGTATTCGGAAGAGGAAGGTCACTGAGATTTTCTCGTTCTAAATTGGAGCAGCCCGCCTGAGGAGGTACCTCCGCCTTACAGAAGATCGCAGCCAAATAACATTATTGGTTTCAAATAGTGTTGTGTTCCTGCGATGTGTTAGGTTGCCAGAGCTCTTAAGCGGGGAGGGGGTTCGGGGTCGGCAACGCGTGCGTGATGCCTCTGATATTGCAAGCGCTCATCGGCTTGTTTGTCACCTTAGTTAGAAAAAAAAAACCCAGTGGCGGGGATCTGCTCATATAATAGTCGCGCGTCTACCACACCCACTTAGCCCTTCTTACTAGTACTAAGTTCGGCTGTTCCGTGGTGCTAACAATGTTTTATTCCATATCTTATAGATATGGTACTACTTCGGATATTCTTGTAACCAAAGTGGAGAATCGTATAAAGTTTAAGCATCTAACTACCAATAAATATTGTGGTAATAGGACAGGAACAAGGAAAACGCTCCTACAGCAGTACCTACATTGTGATGGATAGGCCATCCTATTTGTTTTGATTCCTTCTGGAAATATCTTTGTCGACGACCTCGCTTGTGGCGTAGCGGGCGAGTGCCCGTCTGTGATACAAGGGATGGTTCAATTCCCGCTGCGGGACAAATGTTTGCATTATCTGCAAATATTTGTTACGGGTCTGGTTGTTGTGGTACCATGGTACTCGTAGTTTCTAAAACCCACGACACAGGGAGTCCTGGGGTCAGGACTATGTATGTGACTGTTGGGTGTTATTTATTTTATATTTTAACCAACCTTACCAAATGATTATAACAGTAGGCATAGAGGGATTGCCTCTAACTAGCATCGATAGAAAATTCAGCCAGTAGTTACGTGCATCGAATACATATTGAATTTAAGTGTTCGAAATTGCTTCATTCAGAACTTTTGTGCGACTAATGTCCAATCATAAAAGTGTACAATTCAATTAAACGTCAAACCTAGATATGTACTATTAGAGAAATGTGCAGACTGAAAAATTACTACCTAATAAGGTAATTACAAAATAAAAAAAAATTATTCTAAATTATGTTCTTATTTTTATATTTAGTTACTTAGAAAGAAAATAGTGTTGATTGTGTTGTTGTTATAAATATTCCGGACATATCACACACGGTCAACTGATCCCAAACTAGGCATAGCCTGTACTATGGGTACCAGAGACTGATATTTAGAGCGAGATAATTTTACCAAAAAAATTTGGGGCTGAATGCTCCAACTCCAACTCGCTTATTAACAAAGGAAAAGTAAAAGGAGTACTTTGTGAAAGGATTATTAAAAAAAAATAACGCGCGCCGTAGTTCCTGCCTTTATCTTCTAAGCTTTTTGGTAGCGAAGAACAGGCGTAAATTAAACTACATTTCCTTTCTATGCGAATTTAATAAACTATGTTTTAAGCTGTCAAATTAAGTTAGTTTAGGATATTCACCAACAGAATCGACACCATTATACGGTTAAAAAAGGATGCCGATGATTTTTTTGTGTGATCATGAGGTCACTAGTCCGGGGTAGCATTATAAATCTGCCAGAAGCATTTTAACATCAGCATAATAGAGTTGATTTTAGATTGTTAGCGAATTTGTAGTGACCCAGGCCTACCATGACCTTGAAGAAATAAATTGCGACCATAAAACCCCTCGTAGGTATAATAAAGCTGGTCGTTTCTTAGCTTAGGGTTCTCGAGTATTTTGTGTTCGTTCAAATATTTGGAGGCTCGTAGAAAAGATTGCAAACATTTTGCTCTGATGGGTATCAGATATCGCCTATTGAAGCAAATGCGAAGTTATTGAAATTATTTTCGAAGGCTGTATTACAGTATTGTAAAAACATTTTCGTGCGTTTTTGTACAGTAGGTAAATTTGTTTGTTATTTGAAAGAAGATCTGTGTGGCACTGTGAATGAAGAGATTGGATTTTCATTTCAGACAAAAAGTTTGCACATTTTGTAAATATTTTTTGGGTCTCATTATCATTTGGCGGTAGGTTTATTGTTTAGGTCAGTTGTTGTGGCCCAAAATAATTATTGCTAGTGCTTCACCCCGACCTGAGATATCGCGATGTCTGATAAAAGTTGATGCTTCGATGATAGTTGAGGCACAATTAAGATCAATTTTAAAAATCGTTTCTTCAGCATGTTTGAATATCCAATCTTATCTGAACTACGAAGTCACTGAAAATTTACCAAATGAAAGCTCACGTTATATTGGACAGGCCCTTGGCCGATTTAGCTCATATTCTTACCAGCAAATCTTAATAGTACAACCAATTGACTTACTGAATTCTATGCAGATCAGATTGACGGTCCTAATGTTATGCTTTAACAGATATACATACAAACGCACAACGCGTTTCGTCGAAGTATTTCGAAAGAACTCCGCTCGCTCGATCAATTATTTCCCTCCTCTCATGATAAGATTTATCTTGGCATCTTTAATTGCCAGTGCCATGTATACAGATCTTCATAACACTTAATCTTTACAGGTGGTAGCATTCTACCACGGCCTCAACATGAGCTACAAAGCCGTCAGCGGCAAAGCGATCCATTGGCCGGGGGGCCGCCGCGGCCCGCCACCGGACACACCGCGCTGCGGGTTCCTAGGAACCGATCCCATGTGTCAAGGAGGTACGTTAACACAACCATCTGTAGCCCTTGCAGAAATGCTACGAACCGGGCAGCATTGCGATCTATTTGCTCAGGGGGCCCCCACATAATCCGGATTTCTAGGAACCAATCCTATCAAGGACTTCAAGGGACTGTTATATAATCCTTTCAGGTAGGACATGAGCTTCAAAGAAGGTGATTTAATGGCCCCGGGGATAACCAACCGCTGCCGGGAACAAAAATATCTTCGAGAGGATAGTAATAAATTTGGTGTTACCACGTACTGGCCAAGCTCCAAAGCGGTACTTTTGTTATAGGTATATAATTTTGTGCCAAGGAAAGCGTATATTCACACTTGACTTGAATTCTTTAGTGTTCGCTATATTGTGTGACGACTACTAATATATCTTTGACATAGAGTACAACAGCCTCGGAAGAATATTATTTATATTCAGAAGGATATTAGGATATTATTCATACTGTATGAGGCATTCCTTCCCAAAGCTCAACATAAAGATACATTTTAACGTAACGACCCCGGTGGCGTAGTGGGCGAGTGCCCGTTTAAGTCACAAGGGATGCTTAAATAATGCTCGATTCCCGCTGCGGGACAAATGGTTGTTGGTCTGGGTGTTGTGGTACCATGGTACTCGTAGTTTCTGATACCCGCGACACAGGGAAACCTAGTTTGGGGTCAGGACTAATGTATGACTGTTGGGTGTTCTTTAATTTATATTTTAAAGTAGTAGGTATAAGCATTTCAACAGTAACATTTTGGATCTTGTAACATAATTTGACATACACCACGCCACGAAAAGACGACCTAATAAAGGTCAACCTAACCTGCAACATGAAGAGCTTCAAGAAAAATACAAATATATTGCTCCAGGGCAGGCAACGCATTACAATGCTCCAGGTGTTGCAGATGTCATTAGGCGATGGTAACCGCTTACCATGAGGCGGGCCGAAAGCCTGTTTGCCTCCGTATAACATAAAAAAACGGTTGCTAGGAGCCGTTGTGTGCAGGCACAAAATCGCTCTGGATATCTATGGAAGCCCATGTTCAGCAGGGGAAATCTTACGGCTAAAATAATATGATGCTTTAATAATATTACCAGTCTCAAAATGGGTCTGTATAAAATGTATTTTGCTAGAGGTTAAACCTAATGGAGTGATCCCTCGAGACCTATCCTTAGAACGAGGTACTACGTAAACGCTCCCTGATATTCTTGTCTTACCTCCAGCTTTATGTGAGAACTTTTTAATTGGATGCCAAAAGTTTTATTTTACGCGTCATTTTGTACCGTGCACTTGAGATATAGTTGTGAATTCGTATATATTGACCACTTTTTGGCTAGAACTTTTTGTTTTCCACGCTGCTATGTGATTTGGACAGAGGCCCAGACGGTTATAATTTATTGTTTCACCGGGCTTGCCATTTTTCTTACGTTCGCCGTCACCGCGGCATGTGTCGCCTACAAGTAAGTGGTCTCTACAAAGTGATTCATAAAATGTATGCAATCCCGAAAGAGGCTGTAAAACACGACTTTTCTATTGAAAGACGTTGAGAAGTTCCCTTTTACCGACTCCATCATCTGACAACTTCATACATACCTATATGTACAAATACCCCTAATTGGGTGTCGTTATTATAAACGATACCCAATTTACGAGTCTTTGTATAAAAGGACATGGATGACAAAATAAAGACTCAAATTTTTTTGCGTTAAATTCTTACATATGTCAAAAGATGATGTAGTTAAAAAAACATACCTACTGATTCAACAGTGAATTTTCGGGATTATTCCTTACGCAATATAGAAAACACATTTAAACCGGACCAGCCATTTCATAGTACCTACTTAGTTATAAAAACGAACCCCACGAGTTATAATATCCTCCTTTTTTCGGTCAGTTAAAAATAAGTGTACTATTTACGCCAACTTGGTGCGGTATTCTAAAAAATAAGTAGATGATCAAACCATTGTATAGCGTTTTCTACTACTTGCTTCGCAGTTTCTATGTAAAAAGCTTGAATAATAATAGCGTTTGTGTCATATTGAGGCTCAAAGGTTGAAAGGCTTTTCAGGGAAATCCTTCCTTACCTCGATAAATATTGTCCCAACCGCTCGTATTGTGTAAATGTAATGTTTGGAAGAAGATATAATCCTATACATACATAATAATATAACACGGTATAAATGATTGACGAACAAACCTTTGAGCAATAGCGAGCTGAAGACTTTGATATCATCACGCACGATCATTTGACATCGTTTGATTTAAGACTTTTGGAAAGTCGTTATTTTTCATTGAAAAACTACTATGTAAAAATCTGCTGTCTTGGGGTCAAATGAGTTCAAACTGAATTATTCAGCTGTTAGGTAGCAATCTCGATGTCAGACTTCTCGTTCGTTTAATGATTAGTTATAAAGACTATAAGGAGACAAATAATAGCTACATATCGCCGCTTACCATCAGGTGGGCCGTATGCTTGTTTGCCACCTTAGTAGTATAAAAAAAAACTATATATGTATCTATAGCTTATATAATCACCTCGTGTATTAATAAAAACGTTTTCCCAGGCAAGCACGAATAGACGCAGAGCTGAACAACATGGCGTGGCGCGTGAGACCCGAAGAGGTCCTAGTTGAAGTGGGCACGGGATTGGGAGCAAGTCCTGCACTGCACAGCATCAATGAAGTTTTGAAGGTATTTTGTCCTAATGTTAATGAATAACCAGTATATCCATCATAAACTATTCAAGGTAAGTATGCTGTAATGTGTGCTTTAAGTTATTATGAATGTGTGTGAAAAGGACTCATTTTTTATTGAGTTTACGAGGCAACAAACAATTTTCACGAACGTTGAAAGGGTTTTTGAAATAGGGTATAATTACGACGCCGTCCTATTGTCATGAGAACCCTTGTTTACGTCTACTAAATAGAATTCTGATTATAAAAATAGTCGAAAGTGCGCAACCTTTATTTTAAGAGGGAATATAGTGAAACATATTTTAGATAAAATATTATTTATGAGGATAGAGAATAACGATATGTATGTAGATCTTCTTGTACTTAGAGGCTAGCTTTGAAGCCACTATCGCGCAATCAATACGTCGGTTTTTCCTCGATAATACTACGCCACTTGTCAGTTTGTTTGTAGGTAGTAACCACGTGATATAGGTTTAAGACGAAAAAGGGAATAGTTTCCGCAACTTTTCCAACAATAGGACAGTAAAACGATTCGTGAAAAACTTCAGAAGATAACGTATAAATTCGGTAAAGCTGCTCGCATAAATCAATTTTCATAGATAGCTATTGGAACAGTTAAACCGGCCCCTACTTCGTCTTTTTCAGAAAGTTATAATCTTATTTTATGAGCTGCGTTCACCGAAATGACATACAAAAGTATCTAACTTCCTTTCTCAGAAATATAAGAAATTTTCTTCAACATAAACATAATATATAAGGCCGCCCATTGTACGTAATATATATATTTTTTGTTTCTCCCTTTTGTTATTTTCTATCTCTGTCTACACTAAAGAGTTTATCTATCTATCTATATAATAATATTTTTAACCCTCAGCAAAACAAAGGCAGAAGTAAAAGTTAAAATAACCGTATAAAATAGTGTTTTTGGGTATTTTGAGCCACTAATACCGATTTTATGCATACCAATATACTTGAATTGAATTACGTTTGTAGAGATTCGTTTGACGTCGCGTCGAGTCGTTAAGGTGCCTATTCAGCCCCTTTGTGCAAGTAAAATAGCTCTTTCATAGAACTTTGCAGAAACACTATATCGTCCAAGCGCAGGTCACACAAATCAAATTAAAAAGAATTATAGCCGCTTCAGTCTGCTATAACTTGCTTTAAGTGCGATGTTGCTGTAGAGCTCGTGATTAGATTTAACGGCCTCTTCTAGATTGTGTTGCGTTTGTTCTTTATTTCTAGACAAAGCAGCTTGTTAGATTATAATAAAGTAAGTGAATTGTTAGTGTTATCATCATCATCATCATTTCAGGCGTAGAATAGAATAGAATAGAATATAGCTACACAAAATAAAATACACAATCAAGGAAATAAAATAACTTAAAAATAGTGTGACAATGGGCGTAGGACGTCCACTGCTGAACATAGGCCCCTCCCATCATCATCATCATGTGTTCAAATCAAAATCGGGCACAACTCTTTTAACCTTCGCGCAGCCTCCATACATTTTTGCTTATGTTCATTAGGTGTTTATCAAAGTAATGACGCGTGAATTTTAGTTAGGCGAATTTAGTATTTGGGCCATGAAACTATGCTTGATTGAGCCTTGATTCAGATGGATTTTAGTTTTGTAACACAGGCCCGTGCTAGAAAATAACATGGGTAAAGCTATAAATGGTTCAATAATAAAACTAAAACTGCAAATAAACGACACTGAGCTTGTATTCCACATCCACGCCTTTGTTCATTAATTGAAATTACTTATTGATGCAAAGTAATTGCACAAAGCTACAAATATGTGCTATTTTGTTACTATTCTGTTTTTTCTGCAGCAGTTACGAGTTTGTAGGTTCCTTTGAATGCGAATTACTACGTATTGTAGGATATTATTGTAAAGTACTCCTATGCAGACCACAGAAAACTATTTTGTTTTTTTTTAAATCATAAAATTTACTAGCATCTGAGTATTAAGTGTATCGAGTAGAGCAGACTCCATCGATCTGCGTCGCTTTTTTATGCAACTAAGGTAGCAAACAAGCATACCGTCCACCTGTTGGTAAGTGGTTACCGTAGCCTATGTACGCTTGCTATACCAGAGGCATCACGCACGCGTTGCCGACCCCTTAAAAAGTTCAAAACACCCTTTTAGAAGAACCCCATACTGTAGTCCCTAGGGAAAACCTCAGCAGGGAGATCATTCCACAACCACACTCTCTGCATCGATATAAAGCATACAAATATATTTCTCAGGATAGTTACCTACCTACTTTATCTCTTTCTTTTTGCTTGTGTATTTGTTTGTTCTTTATGTATTTTTGGTTTGTTCTTATACTATTTTTCTACTGTGTGTGTGTGTGTGTGTCAAATAAATAAACTCTTATTCCTATTCTCTAGCTATCTCTCGGTTGGAGCACTCGAGGCAGTGTGAGCGCGCCTACAAACGTGAGCGCTGCACTAAACCTAACATCGTTCACTGTTGGACTGTACAAGGGGAACAGAGTGGCGGTGAAGAAGATTCATAGAAAGAAACTGGATCTGAACAAAAAGCTGCTTGGGGAAATTAAACAGGTATGTCTTATAAGTAAGCTTAAATATACATCATTGCGTGCTTCTGTATCTTATTTTGTGTCTCATTCAAGATCTTGGTTTGTTACTTTTGTCTTGTTCTTGTTAACTACAAGGTGATTCATTCCCAATTGGTTGTAGCCCCTTTTTGGGATAGCATACTTATGACGTAACACATTGTAGACTAGCAAACATAGTCAATTTCATGCGGGCAAAATCTTCTTCGGACCTCACTTTTTATCGACAGGCCCGCAACGTATCCCACGAGAACACTGCTCGATTCATCGGCGCTTGTGTCGACTGCCCTCTAGTGTTTGTGCTGACTGAATACTGCCCTAAAGGCTCGCTAAAGGATGTGCTGGCGAATGACGAACTACAGCTTGATTGGAACTTCAGGACGTCGCTGGTACACGATATCGTGCAGGTAAAGTAATTACTATCTTACAATGTTTAAAAATAACTATCTATCTATGGTGTCGATTCTGTGCAATCTCCTTAAATTGACAGTACACTAGTGGTGACATAGCTATCAGAATTAGCAAGTTGAAGTGGCAGTGGGCAGGCCATATAGCTCGCAGTACCGATAACCGTTGGGTGTTTCGTATAGCGACCACGAACTGGGCGGTGCAGTGTTGGAAGGCCCCCCCACTCGATGGACCGACGATTTTGCGATAATTGCGGGTGACCGGTGGATGGAGAAGGCTCAAGACCGTTCGTCAGTGAACTCTTGGGGGAAACCTATGTCCAGCAGTGGACTTTTACAGGCTGATGATGATAATGATGATGATGATGACACTAGTGGTTCTCCCCGAACTATGATGACTATGATATTCAAAGTGATCCTTATGATTTTATTAAAATAAACGCCTTTTGACTTTGACTTTAATATCTCGCGATGTCTGTTGAGATAAGTTCACATTTCTAAGTATTTCGCAAAGATTAGTAGGATTTAGCCGAGCACTGAGAAAAGTGGAAGGAAAACGGGAGAGGCCTTTGCCCAGAAGAGGGCTTCATCCCTTCATCATTGGACAGCTTCTGACTTCCTTCAGATGAAGACAAACAAAATGATCAGCTTTTTATTTTATTTACTTACATACATGTCGCCTAATGTGTAATACTTGATCAATAAAGCTATTTCGTAATTTGTAATCCACCGGACGAAATAAACATTAACGAAGGATCGTAATAAAACCACAAAGAGATTCGCTATCTTACAATAGAACAAACGGCATTTATGTCCCAGATATAGAAAATTACCTATATCTTCTTCCATCATAAAAATGACAATAACTCGGGGATATTAAGCATTGTTACACATTGGACGTAATTGCGGCGCGTTCGAGCTCTTTCGCTATCTTAGTGATGAGTTGTCTACTTATCACTGAGATAGCGAAAGAGCTCGAGTGAGAAGTGATGATAGAAAAGATTCTAATCATTCTTAATAGATCAGCTATGTTGAGCAATCTTCAGCGCGGTCTAAAAATGGATGGGAGACCGCTAGTGGTATTAAGAGCTGAGTGATTCCGTCCTTAAGCGATGTCGGTCCCGGTTTGGAAAATTCATCAAGCTACGAGGGATGTCTTTGGACGGCCTACTGTTTGTCCCCCTGATAGCAGGGGACAGACGAAAATATTGTAAATAGATAGACAAAGTTTTATCTTTCCCTCGACGCGTACAGGGGAAAAAATGGGAATTTTTGGTAAAAACTAGTCACCAGAGTTAACTATAGCTATTACGAACTTACTTTCTAATTAGAAGTGGCGTTGACGAGTTTAAAGAAACGGGTTTTTATGCGTAGAAAAAAGGCTCAATCTGTAACATCTAGTATTAAATCGTAATGTCACGGTCACGGGATAGTGGCTAGTGCTTGAGTCGAGTGAAATGATCGGCTGTTAAAGTACACTTAAACTATATTTTCAGAAATCTAATGAAGAGATCATTGAATTAAAATATTTTATCGCGTAGCAATTGTAGCTCTTGTAGCAGTTTCGTAGCAATTAAGCGTAGCACTACTTAGCGTTGCGGGTTCAAATCCCGTCGCTTTCAGGTTCACCTCAATAAGAGTAAAAGTAGATGGCGTTGTCAAAGAAACGGACTCCCTCAGGGTAGCGTACTGGCTCCAGCTTTGTTCAACATATATACAAATGACCAGCCTTGCACCCCACACACACAGCGTTTTTTGTATGCCGATGATCTTGCACTAGCTGCTCAGACGTCCACCTTTGAAGAGTCCGAAGAAATACTGGCGGAGGCATTGAAGGTACTTGGGAAATATTACGACGAAAATGCGCTACGGCCAAACCCAACGAAAACTCAGTCCTGTGCCTTTCATCTCCGTAACCGCCAATCAAAGAGGACTCTCAATATCTCGTGGCAAGGAGTTGTAATAGAGCATTGCAGTCAACCGCGCTACCTAGGCATTACTCTTGATAGGTCCCTGACATATAAATTCCACTGTCTTAAGACAAAGCAAAAAGTTGCTGCCAGGAACAACCTGCTTCGTCGCCTTACGTCCACCAGCTGGGGAGCAACACCACAAGTGCTCCGTACGACTGCTCTGTCCCTTTCTTTTTCTGCGGGGGAATTTGCATGTCCAGTATGGCATCGTTCCGCCCACGCTAAAGAGGTGGACATTGCACTGAATAATACCTGCCGCATCGTAACCGGGTGCTTGAAACCCACTCCTCTGAAGATGCTGTACCCACTAGCGGGTATTCCCCCACCTGACGTTCGCCGCGAAGTAGCTAGCCGCATTGAAAAGAGAAAACAGGAAACAGATAGCCGTCACCCCCTGTATGGATACCAGGTCCCACGCGCTCGCCTAAAGAGCAGAAAAAGCTTTTTGGGACACACGACCACCTCAGACAAAAGTGCAATGGAAACGAGATTGGAGCTGTGGAGGAACTCTCATCCTCCCCCTCCAAAATCTATTACCCCAGCAGAGCACCTACCGCCTGGACATGACTTGCAGTGGCCAATATGGAGATCCTTAAACCGACTCCGGTCCCAAGTTGGCCGCTGCAGAAAAAACCTGGCTACATGGGGTATAATTGACTCGTCCAGAGTACAGTGCGAGTGCGGAGCCCCCGTACAGGACATGCGGCACCTGCTTTCCTGTCCACTGTGCACGGCCACCTGCACTTGGGAGGACCTAAATGAGGCAACGGAAAGGGCCATCGAGGTTGCTACATATTGGTCGAGTAGAGTTTGAAAGAGTCCTTGACTCGAGAAGAAGAAGAAGAAGATCCCGTCGTAGACGAAATTTTTGGGATATTATAAAATATAATAATTACCTGTTGTTTTCAAGTATAAAATAGTGTAGGAAAGAATATATGTTTTCTTTTTTATGAAATAAATATAAATTAATAAATATACAATATAATTTTATCTGGATCAATTCAGCTATCTATAGATCGTTTGTAACGGTCTTTAGATAGCTCAACTGTTTCATGTGTATTTTGGAAATATTTATTAGATTTAATTTCTTTGAAGAAAGAATAGGTAAAGTTTTTTTTTATGAAATGCTTTATTTACAATTTATGTTTTTTTTCTTACTTACAATCTAATAATCCTAACATTCATTGACTGGCCTCATAGCTCAGTTGGTAGTAACAATGCCTTCTGCGCTAGAGGTCGCGGGTTCGATTCCCGCACTGGACAAACATTTGTGACTAACACAGATGTTTGTTCTGTGTCTGGGTGTTAAATATATATCTATTATGTACCCATAGTACAGGCTATGCCTAGTATGGGATCAGTTTACCGTGTGTGATAAAAAAAAAAAAAAAAAACAATCATCCGGCACCTCCTAATCTTTAATAGTGCCGGATTAGTGAGAATACTGTTTTAAATTAAAATCTCAATTCGGGTCGAACCATTATTTATTCCTGATATCATGCTAGGCTAGCAGTGAAATATAAATGACTTACAGGGCATGTGGTACTTACACGGCGGTTTGGGCGCACACGGCAAGCTACGTTCATCCAACTGCCTCATCGATGGACGGTTCGTGCTCAAAATATCAGACTACGGACTGAACACACTCTGCACGCCGACCGATCTCATCAAAGATGACACCTATTACTACAGTGAGTAGCAAAAATTTGACATAAGTAAACGTCAAATATTTTTAATTATAAAACAATGAACCATGTTTTTTTTTGTTAGCTCTCAGAATAAGCATGTTAGAGAAGCATTTGGCAGGGCCATACAGCTTTTAGAACCGACAACCGTTAGGAATGAAGGTTCTCGAATGGTGACCACGAACCGTAGGACGATGTAGCCGAAATGGTGGAACCTTAAGCGTTAAAAGGAATATTTACCCAGTTATTCAAAAGATTAAGTCATCTTTCTAGCTTTTAGTAAAAAGGGGGAGAAACTCTTGCCGACGCTAAACTAGGCTTTTATAATATAAGAACAAAGTTCACTGATGTCAGTCTTTACAGTTCTATATAGCTATTTGTAAAAGTCCACTGCTGGACTAAGCCTCCCCCAAAGTGTCTAGTACGGCTACGACGAATGGTCCTGAGCCTTTTCCGTCCACCGCCTCATCGCAACCTTCAAAATGTAATCGGTCTATTCTATCGGGACCCTAAAATTGTAGAAATGTCCGTTTGAAGTGTATTATATATGCAGTGCGAATGCACCTTTAATGTAGTTATAGTGTAAGCGCACCTTTATAATAGATATGCTGACGGAGCCACCTTGCATCGGTGGCCATATTAATTGTCTCATACAATATACGAAGGTGACTAAAATCGGTTGTGTTTAATTACATCAAAACCCCACATTTCACGTTTAATAGCCCGTAAAAATGTTTGTGAAGTATGCCTGAGTTAAATTGATATGGGAAATGTAAAGTCAAGTAACATTGAGATCTAAAAACTCATGAAATCTTCACAATTTGTTGCAAAAGTTTTGATTAAAACTGGATCTCCTCGGATTACATTATCAAGAGCTGGATCTCTGCTAATCTCTAGTTATCTTACTGAATCCTTGATCTTAGATATCAGTTGCAGCTTTCCAGGATTTAATCAAAGGAGAGTTAAACTATTTTAAATAAAAGGAATCTAGTCTCATCCGAAAAAATAATACGATATTGAAATAAAAAATAATGAATAGAATAGAATATGTTTATTTTCTTAAAAAACCTACACAGAAAATCTGAATCATACAAATTGATTACAAATAAAAATAAAAAAGAGGTGTAAGCTGAGTCACAAAATTGGCTCTGCCTCAGCATGAGTTGTTTGGACGTGCGTCTGATTACCTCCCCTTAGGCATCATCAAGAATCTGATCGCCTGGAGATCTGAGGGGATGTCTACCATGCTTGGGGATAAAAGTAGTGAGGCTATAGCTATATATTTTTTTAAAGAGGATATGCTGAGCTCACTATTTAGATATCACAGTGATATTAAGATCTAATGAACGAAACTTCTTCAGTAACTTGTTTGCTCAAGTTTGGAACAAATTAACCCAAACACTAACTAAAATAGAGTAGAGTAGAACTTTGTATTATAGTTTCAGACTTACTAGTGAATTTCATGAAACAATAATGCAAGGTTAGACGTGTACGAACTTTGCAACCAAATTAATATTATTTACCTATACATATGAAAATACATTTATATACAGAAAAAAAATAAAACAAGTTCAAGTAAATATTTACTTAACACACGAGAAATAGTTGAGTTATCTAAAGACCGTGGCAAACGATCTATAGATAGCTTAATTGATCCAGATCCAACTACTATCGGAAGCATCACTAAGACGCTGGTAAAATTGTAATTGTTTGCTTGCTTGTTCGTGTCACTAATTATATTTTGGTCATCCTGTATTCAGTCAGTGATCGATCAGTGGCTCTTTTCCGGCCACCATCCCCAACCATCAGGTTGGGAATGGTGGCCGGAAAAGAGCCTATGACCCTCGGTGAAAGAATCAGTGTAGTGAAAGCATTAAAGTGCGCCTCTTAGACGCCTCCATTCGTGCTCATGTCACATGTCCTCGTATTTTTACGTTCTATGACATGCCGGTTTCCTCACGATGTTTTCCTTCACCGTCTGAGAGCACTGGTACTATAGCGCACATAAAGTTTCCGAACGGAAAATCCAATGGTGCACGACCGGGATTAGAACTCACGACCTGTGGATCGTACTACCACCACTCCACCAGTGCTCTCTCTTTCTTATTACTTATTTAGTTATAGAGGAATGTAGTGTAACTATCATTATGGTAATACCATGTATGGAATAGGAAAAAAAAGGTGTATAGGTCAATAAGGAAAGCCGTTGATTGAATTACTGTTTTTCCTTTATCGTATTTACCCAATATTTACCGTTACAATACATAGTGATGCTTTCAAAGCGTTTTCCGATCGCGTAATGTACTAGAAGGACAGGTTTATCTATAAATATCGCATACTCCGTTATATACATATTCCTTAAGTAGAAAGGGGCTTATTCTACACACGATACACAACAAATTTTCTTCTACGACCGTTGGAATTTCGACGTAATATGTCTTTAACATATTAAGTTGAAATTCCAGAGGTCGTATATAGGGAAAAATCTGAAAAAAATATCGAAAATGTAATATAAAATTCTACTATATTATCTTTGGTAATATTGATCGTTTTTGTTTATAAATTAAGCTCTTTTTGGGTTAATATACTAGTTACGGAACTCTTTGTATGCTTTTTGTTAAATTCTTAATACTGAGTCGTACTTTCTTCGGTATTTTCCTTCACTATCTGAGAGCAGTAACGTGGCACGTACCTTTTTCGATAAGAAAATCCATTGGTGCACCATTGGCCAGGATTTGAACCCTTGACCTTTGGATCGGCCCTGAAAAGACGGGTTCACTACCACCACTCCACCAGAGCTCTACAGTGGCTCCAAAAGTAGCTGGGCGACACCTTGACCGCTCAAATAATGGCTTCAAAACTGAAACCAACAAATGAATGTCCCACAGGAGCGATGAACCGATATAGCTTTTATTTCTTCTTAGAACTGCTATGGACCGCTCCAGAACTGGTATCTGGCAGCATTTACCCCGGATCTGTGGCTTCACTCAAAGGAGATGTATACAGTTTCGGCATCATACTGGAGGAGATCGTGCTGAGAGCTGGCCCCTTCCACCACTATACACCGGCTTTGAGTAATAGAGGTACATAAGTAAAAACAATTTCATAGCGGTTGGCATTTTTGTGTAGCCGTTTTATTTGTTCCTAACAACAACAAAATATAATATAAGAAAAAGTACGTAGGTACATTTGTACCAAGGATAGCAGGATAGCTCTCGTAGCAGTGTCGTAGCAAATTAGCGTAGCACTGTTTAGCACTCTGAAAAACTTTAGTATTTTGTACAAATGTAATTTAAAAATTCATTTCTATTATTTGTAGAAATAGTATCCCGCGTATGCGCTCGCGAGTCTCCCCCTTTCCGTCCGACAGTGGGGGTGAGTGAGGTGGCCGCGGGGGGAGGGGGTGGCGCCGCCGTGGAGCTCTTGGAGCTGGCTGCCAAGTGCTGGGTGGAGTCACCTGATGAGAGACCCTCGTTTGATACTATCAACGCGAATTACATCAAGTAAGTTTTTTGAAATAGCACGGGGGTCCTCGGCCAAGGGTGAGTGTCGTTCAAAGAAATGAGAGGAGTTGATAGTTGGGGGTCAATGGAAGATGGAGATTGGGTCGTGGGAGAAATCTTAGATTAGTTGTAGGTTAGATAAGGTTGTCTAGAAGAAATCGCTGCTTGCGATAAGATCGGCGATTGTAGGAATATAGTGTTTATGTTATGTATAAGTACATGTCTTACATTGTGTTTTCAATAAAGCATTATCTTCTCATAGACAAAGGGAGAACTATGGCCAGCAGTGGTTTAAGTGTGGTTTGCGGATGATAATGATGATGATAGTTTCCCTCCTGTTCAGTGGAGGGGAGGGGGTTAAGCTTGTAGGTTTGAAATAGTCCTGTGTTATATTTCTATTTGTCTGGCCATCACTGGCGCCGTAAGTCAGTCTCAGCAAAACGATTTACGAGTATGTTTTCGTGTAATCTTTACTTCCGTTCCTGCATTATCTGTACAAAATAAACCTCATTGACTTCCTGTTGATGTCAGCAAATCTTTTTTCTAAAGATAAAGATAAAATATTTATTTGCTGTGAACATGGTATGTAGTGTACAGGTGTTTATAATGATATTGTTCAACATATTCAGCCATTTGTCATGACGTACAAATATTCAATAGTAATAACGTGTCAATAAAAAATAAAAAAAGTCAAAAATACAGATTAATAAAATAAAATTAAAATTTGCATGTCAAAAATTCATTAATGGAATAAAAACTATGAACTATAAGCCAATTCTTTAAAACCCTATTAAACCTAAAACCTTTGTTCTCTAATATTGATTTGGGTAAGTGATTATAAATTTAACATGACATGAAAACGCAGTTCGGTTTAAAAAGTTCTAGTTTAGGTTTGGGCATCACTAAAGGTTTTTACAAGGTTTTAAGAACATTTACTTGACAAATTGTTATCAAAAAGAAAAACGGCTCATTTCCTTGTGTCTACTACGAATACAAACGCAATAGGGAAATGCTTGACAAAATAAATACTAATTTCGCACTACTTTCTGGCTACCGAAATGGCTATTATTTTCCTAGTAATTGGATACAGTTGTGCGGTCTACCCCTTAATTGCAATTACTACTATGCACATGGAGGATAGCATGACCAAGCCAAAACAAAAGCCTATGAATGAACGAAACTAACTACGAAATAGGAATTACATTATCACATCTTCTATAATCGAGCCAATGTCTTTATAATTTCCTCAGCAACCTTGACACAGTCCCTTACCGGAAATAAAATTATGCATACAGGCACTTAAATATTTATTACTCGAAAATCCGGAATGAGCCCCAAATGAATTCAGCCAAAGTTACGACGCGAGGAAATCTTTTTACACTCTTGAAGTACGGTTTATTCTAAAGCTGACCCAAAACATCTCCAAAGAAAGGTACCGCTCCTTTTTTTTTCAACTTAGCCGGAGTCGCGAGTCACTGAGTAGTGTATTCTGTAAAAAGTTCCGCAATAATGGCCCCGAGACATTTCATGTAGTTGTTGAGCGAAATGTTGAGCAACACATGTTGCGGGAAAAAATATCTAGTGTATCCGGGGTTATAAGTAACTTTACCTGCAACCTGTCACGTATGGAATACCTACTCACTATTGCGAAATATAGGCATGTTCCAAATGTTCGGACATGCCGACTCTTCAAGGATCTGATAGCCTGGCGACCTGAGAAGATGTCTACTAATACTTGGGGACAAAAAATGTGAGCCTATTGTATGGTATGTATTTCAGGTCAGCTGTGGAATAAACCCAGTAAGGCACGTTACCTTCATTTCCTACAACGGAGTTTTAGGCTATAACGTATACCTACCTACACAGAGAGATGTTGTTTTTCCATAAAATTGTGTTTAAAAAGTTACTGTTACTGAAATACCTTCTTTTTGTGTGGCCTACGATACAAATTGGTTGACTTTACCTACGTGCCAACCTAAAAGTTGGTTTTATCATACCGGTCGGTATAATTTTATTTCGATAATGGTAGCTTAGTTCGGTATGCTAAGTCACGTTCACGAATGACTAATGGAAGGGTATATCGCCTATGTGGTTATGTTTTTGGTCTTAATTCTAAATAAGCAACTCATTTTTAAAATTACTCGAGATTGGAAGATTTTATGGATTTTTGGCCTAATCCTAATAATATCAATGGGAAAGTGTTGTAAGTTAAGTGTTGGGTGGTTAGTTTGCTTGTTTTTTTAGCAACGCATCGCTTA
The DNA here is from genome assembly GCA_947579855.1 of Anticlea derivata. Classification (NCBI taxonomy): domain Eukaryota; kingdom Metazoa; phylum Arthropoda; class Insecta; order Lepidoptera; family Geometridae; genus Anticlea; species Anticlea derivata. The sequence goes on along the minus strand of OX388274.1, from coordinate 8,809,231 downwards.
TATAGACCTAAGAATTAATATATAATTCTTAATAGAATTCTTATATAGAAGTTCTAAGTAGTTATATAACTACTTAGAACTTCAATATAATAATTATCATTGTTATCGACACTTACTAAACCTTATTATAGAACTATTTAAACGCAACATTTTGCTACACATATTAGTCCACGCAAATAATCGATTTGTTTTTCTAAAATAAAAGTTGATGCTTGGTGAACTCATTTTTCGTTTACAACATGGGCTAAAGGCAATTTTGAAAGACTTAGTCCATTTAAAAAATAACAGCATTTATCTAGTAAGTACTAATGATACTCAATATTTCTTTGTCTCGGTTCATTGTTTTAGTCGTGAAAACGTAACAAACAGATATTTACACATGGCGTGGCGAGCGAGTGCCCGGCGGGGAAGCAAGAGGCGTGGGCTCGATTCCCGATGCTGGACAAAGTTTGCGTCATATGTTAATACTTGTTCCGGATCCGGGTGTTGTGGTATCATGGTACTTGTAGTTTCAGATACCCACAACACAGAGCATCCTAGTACGGTATGTATAAAAAAATAACTCAATTTGATTAAAAGGGGCTACTGCGATAACCTCATGGATGATCTACTGCGTCGCATGGAGCAGTACGCGAACAATCTCGAGTCTTTGGTGGAAGAGAAGACGGAACAGTTGTCTTTGGAGAAGCGGAGGTCTGAGGAGCTGCTGTATCAGGTCCTGCCGAGGTACGTGGACCCTTATTTGGTACATTCATCTACATTTTCAGTCGAGGCTTTTAGAGGCCCATTTTAAAATGTCTTGCTTAGATTTTCTGAGCCAACCACACACCCTATCAATTTGAAAGTTATGAATGTGTTTTTTCAGACCTTTATTTATTCAGTATCAAGCCAGTTTTTTTAAAGTTAAGCAAAAATATATGTTTTTTGTGACTTTTTCATTTTATAATGAACAGGTGTTAGGCTCGAAGCGCCTCGCGCGTTGGAAAATCTTTTGATCTTGTGATTTCAGCCGTATCTCAAATCAAAAGGTGTTTATTTCAATAAAACTTTGAAGATGATGATGACTCTAGGCTTGGCCGCGAGAAACAGGCGTAGCTTTATCTAGTTTCAGACGTTTCCTTGTGATTTTATTGAATAATCTTTTGACTTAGACTTTGCAAAACTTGTTTGTCCCATAGGCCCGTAGCCCAACAACTGATGGCAGGCGAAGTGGTCCAACCAGAAAGCTTCGAGTGCGTGACTGTGTACTTCAGCGACATCGTCGGTTTCACGGAGCTGTGCGCCGCATCCACGCCGATGCAGGTCGTTGACCTGCTCAACGATCTGTACAGCACTTTCGACAGGATCATCGGATTCTATGATGTGTACAAGGTATGTTATTTGTACCTACCTCTTTTTTATTTACCTGTTTACTTACCTACTTTATTTCGTGTTCTATTTTTTGATTAATGATTTTGTTTATTTTGGTCACCCTACAGGTGAAATAGAAATGCCAGTTTAACCCTACGGGTGGTGCATGAGCAAACCAAGTATAGGTATCCTCAAAGTATTTCTATCCGATTTTGTCACTTAATCTGGTGTAATTTTCATCGTTTACCGATTTCGTTTATCGATAATAAATAATAGGCTCATGACTTTTATCCCTAAGCATGGTAGACAACCTTTCAGATCTCCAGGAAATCAGATACCTGAGATAGATGAGATTTAAAAACACTTTTTCAGGGTTCTCTTCCCTATAGTAGGTACGTAAAGTAACACTCTACCTCTACTCTAGGATGTGCTGACCACTGCGCCATCGTGTCACCTCTTGGTCCGGTCGAATCTCATTAATTCGATTCCGATTTTTCTTCTTGTCGTGTCACAGATTCTTTCTTGGTCATCTTATATTAGGTCAGTGACAGGTTGAGGTATGGCGGCCCTAAAAGGGCCTTTGACCGTCTATAAATCGATCGATTCCGATAAAAATATTGCTTATATTTGTTCAGGTGGAAACAATAGGAGACGCATACATGGTAGTATCAGGCCTGCCAGAGAGGAACGGCGACCTTCACGCTCGGGAGATCTGCCTCATGGCCCTGGCTGTTGTCGAAGCGGTCCGAAGCTTCGTGGTCAGGCACCGTCCTACGCATCGACTTGAGGTAGGTAATTCTACAGAATCCTTACTAACTTTCTTATAAAGATGTCATCATTTCAGCCGTAAGACATCCACTGCTGAAAAAAGGCCTCCCCCACAGATTTCCAGAGTGACTCTCTATTGATATGTGGGCTGAATTTGCCTATATTCACCAAGCTGGGCACGCGGGTTGGTGACCTCAGATATAGCTATAAAATACACACACACGCTGCTGCCCATCCTCTAGTTTTTTCTTAGTCACCTCTAACGATATCCACATCTAATAATTACTAAAGATTACTTATTAATATTATAATTAATTAATGCGATAGTTATAAAGATGTGCAAATGTCACTATTTATTTTATATTATTTATTTATTTATTCAGAAAAAACAAGTACACATTTGCAAATCTACCACTACTTATAACTAGACAAAATTATCGACAGTGGGAGGAGTCAAAGTAGTTTCCTATCGCGAGGCAAATTTGCAAATTATGATAAAGCTGCATTCAAGTGACTGCCCTCCGTACTAGTTTTCACTGTATGACGGCAGGGCGTCGTTGCTCTTGCGTACAAAGTCAAATAATAATGCAAAAGTTACTAACAGAAGGATCCAGAATTAGATTAAATAAATTAGTAATAGTAAGTATATCCAGTACTTAAAGTACTTACAACGTTATGGACCTAATTTTAGACTATGTGAGAATGTGTGAATGTGAGGATGTCAGGATATGAGGCTGTGTGTGAAACTGATATATCCAGCATTGGCGTGCCAATTTTGAGATTTAAGCATGCTAACTTTTGCAGATTTGAAACTTTATATATATTTCTGTGTAATAAGGTCCGCGTGGGAGTTCACTCAGGGCCAGTATGCGCAGGAGTGGTTGGCGTTAAGATGCCTCACTACTGCCTCTTTGGAGACACAGTGAATACTGCCAGCCGGATGGAGTCTACTGGACAACGTAAGAAATCCAAAACAACCAAATCCTACCATAGGCTGGGGGTTGGATTGCTGAGCCCAGTGGTAGGGACTACGCACATTAAAAAGGGCCTTACCATGATATCTTATTGCCATTTAGCTGCAAGCGTGTCAGCACTACACGAATCTGAACCATAAATCTTTGAGATTGTCAACTTACGTCACCCCTAAACAAAGCGCAAAGTTTATGGTATGCGCGTAAAGTGGGTTAAAAAACGCGTATGTTTAATTTGAAACATAATATACCACAAAACTTTTGAGGTCATCATCTCCCTTCCCTTATCCCACTTCATGTGGAGTCGGCAAAACTTGTTTTAATCTTCACTTTATTCAGCCGTCATGTCAGTATTCACTCTTTTCTTACTCATTTCGACACAATCTATCCATATTTTCTTTGGTTTCAAATCTTTTGTGGTACAGAACCATAAAACATAATTTCTTTACAGCTCTTCGCATCCACCTGAGCGAAAGCACCCGTGCGCTGCTCGAGCAGTGGGGTACCTTCGTCGTTGAGCGTCGAGGCGACGTCGAGCTCAAAGGCCGGGGCAGAATGCTCACCCATTGGCTGCTCCATTGCTCAGAACCCGAGGCTAGATTGCTCAGTCATGGCCCACAGCCACCCCCACAGTACCCTATTCTCTTCCCGGCTCTGCCGCAACCCATCGCGCTGCAAGTTCCTTACCTTGTTGTGGAACCGCCGACGCTGACTGCATGATGTCAGGAGGTGATTATTTAGGATGTGATTTGGACTGATGCATTGGCTCCATTGCTTGGAACTTGAGGGTAGATTAGTCAGGGCTGCTCTCAAGCAATATAATATATTTCCGATATTTCTACAACCCATCGCGTTGCAAGTTCCTGCATGATGATAGGTCATTAATTAGGGATGAATTGAACGCTGTTAAGCTCGATTTGTCTAGTAGATGGGATTTGGACTGAAAGTTAAGTTAAGAAAGTTTTGTGCGAGTTAGGGCACGGCGAGATTTTATCACTTTAAATTGGAGCAGCCCGCCTGAGAGGTACCTCCGCCTTACAGAAGATCGCAGCCAATTAACATTATTTGTTTCAAATAGTGTTGTGTTACTCCGGTGACTAAGGCTGCCAGAGCTCTTTAAGGAGAGGGGAGTTCGGGGTCGGCAACGCGTGCGTGATGCCTCTGGTATTGCAAGCGTTCATAGGCTACGGTAATCACTTACCAACAGGTGGGCCGTAAGCATGTATACCACGTTAGTTGTATTAAAAAAAAAATAAGCCAGGCTAGTGTAAGCTACGGTTGGGCAAAGAAGAAATAAACTAATATTGGTAGCAAAATATTTAGGATGCGAAATGGGAGTGAACGCTGCTAAGCAAGGCTAGTGTAAAACTACGGTTTGAAGACTCTGGGAGTCTAGAAAAAAACGGGTTAGTGGTCAAAAAAAGAGGGTTAGTAGTGGGAGAAAGTAGACTTTCTTTTCGTTCTTCTGTTAACGAGTAAAAAGGACCGAAAAGATATAATGTAGTTTTCGATAATGTTATTACAAAAACATAAACGTATTAGCTTACTTATTATATTTTTTTATGTAAAACGTTAAATGTGTCAAATGTGTTACTGTTCAACAAATCTTTATACATAGTCAATTACTCAGTCATTTTAAGAACAAAATTGTAACATAATATTACAAGATATTTACTAATTAGGTACTATTCTTGAGCCATAAATCTTGGTGACAACTTTATCACTCAACCAAATCTAGAATTTGATGGTACAGGCTATAATGGATCGTGTACTAAATGAACAGCAATTCAAAACTATAAATTCAAAACATCAAGTTTCTTGTTAATTTTATTCACTTAGGTACCCGGACTTAACGACTATACAGCCGTAACATTTACATTTTACAGGGCACGGCGACTAAGAGACGCTCTTTAATGAAATCTGAATATTTTACTAGTGAACAGAAATTCTTGATGAACTTGTCTACGAGAAATCTTGAGAAGTAATGAATAAAAAAATACATATATAAAATTGATGTAAAAATTTGATATTTGGTTGCGGTAGTTATTATTTTACTAGACTAAATTTGTTAAGAACTCGTTAGGCGCAGTTATTGTAAATAAAAAAACGGCTCTATATAGTTACTATATCTATTTTTATATGAATGTTAAAACAAAATCTATATCAATTCGTGCGTAAAAATATTTGTAACTTCGTTTTGTTGTAGGTCAATTATCCAGTGATAGATAGCAAAAGCTAAATATATTTTGTAATAATTGACGTCTAAATAAAATATTGAAATCTTTACAACTATTTTTGCTAACCTAATTCCTATACGGTGTCCTTTTCTCAACTGTGTATTTGATAGTTTTGAATCTGAACAATTCTACAATGAACACAATAAAAGACACGATAGAGCCGAGGGATAGGCAAAGCATGCAGCTGATTATCTGGTGGTCCGTCAACGGCGTCGGGTCTGAGGAAATCGGACAATAGTGGACGCTCGTGAACTCTGCGTTCCTTTCCAGCAAACCACTTTCGATCAGCCTCGGAAGCCAGATCGACAGAGGCCTCATGAACGGCGAATGTACCTTCATCCAAACAACCAGAGGCATCGACATTATCGAATCAGGGAGCACATGCCCGCATTCTTTATCTTTCTTCCCTTGGGCAATACAAAAAGCAAACGCGTATTCGAGTGACGTAGCCAATACAAACTTCTTCTTCCCTTCGAGAATCGCATGAAAGAGATCATCGAAATCTGCCTCTGGTATTACTTGAAACCGTTCTTTGATCACCGAGTCGTATTCGAAATAAATGGAAATTCCAGAACGGCCGCCGATTGCGTAGCCTGCTCCGATGGCTTCCCTCAAATTAGCGTAGTTGCCTTCAATGGCGTCGGTTTTCAGAGCTCCGATCAGAACGCTCTGATAAGCATTTCGCACGACAAACGTGAACCAAATCCACAAGCCGATGATGTAGAAGTCTCTGAACCTCTTCGGTGCTAAGTGAACAGGTTGCCCCATCATAACTCCCCATACTCTGAAGACAGTCCCTCGAAGTTTGATCGCGTTTCTCAAATACCGCCCGCAAAATCTTTTGATAGGTTTAATTTTCATTACGAAAGGGAGGGAATTTACGAAAAAGGTTGTGATCAGTAGAACCAGCCACAAGTAACCGTTTAAAGGAGAAAGAAGTCTCCACCAACCAGGGCCTGGAGTTATAGGAGGAGCGAGCCACAATAGGCGCATTCTAAAGTACGGTGCAGAATAGTCTAGGAGTCCTAGTTTATCAATACCTAACGGGATGGTGCACGTGGATATGTTTGCGACTCCTGCAATTACATCGCTCAGTGAATCGGACCAATTTCTGGCTCTAACGGAATCTATGCTTATGTAATCTTTCACGGACACAATCGGAGTGAAATTCATTTTGTCCTTCAGAAGTTTAACTATTGATTTCTTTATGATTTCGAGAGGAATCTTCTTTTCTGTTAGTGGAGATTTGATTTTATTAGTAGCTATGTAGAGAGGACACTCTTTCATGTTCCGCATCTTATCTGGATAAAGATAATTTAGCTTCGATGTTTCATTCCATATTCCAATTAAAGTAGGTTCAGTATTCCGGCAATTCAAGTGATTCTTGTATGGGAAGTAGGTGTAAAGGAAAATGTTGCGTCCACTACCTTTAGTGACGATAACAACTTCTGTCACATAGTAACTCCATAAAATGCTATTTATTCTCTCAATCTTTCTTCTGTTCGAGAAGAGAAGGATCAAAAACTTTGCTCCGCCGTTGAGGAGTGACTTTCCTCTAAGATCCGGCTTGAGCTTTCCCAAAATCTTCATAAAACTTTGAAAGGATTCCACTATTACCACCACTTGTCTAGTCTGCTCAGCATCTTTACTCTCTACCATCACCGTACCATTGTAAGACTTTATAAACGTATTGACCAAAGTTATTTCCACATCTTTGAACCAAATGAGTGTTTCCTTTCGGAACCTGAAGTTGGAATTAGCTATTTCTATAGCGCATTTAACGATTTCTTCTTGAGTCGCGTTCCTGTCATTGGGAAGATGTAGTTTTGCTGATACCAGTATTACACACAAGGACATTGTACATAACTGACCGAAGAAAAGCATCATTGATCCTTTTTACCCGACTACGGAAGGGTAATGAATCTTACAGTCTGTGGGTATGTATTTTTTTCCTATTGTTTCTTCATAGTGCAAGTTTTTAAGCAAAAGATCTTATGATTTTCAAATGACTATCCACTAGTCTACTAGTCTATCCACCCTGCAGTGGACATAAACTGAAATTTCCACGGTCCGTTTATCGCATATTATTAGCGAAATGTACCATGATAATCCGTCAAGTGAGAGTGTGATAAAGCCGGTTCATAAATCACGCCTTTGTCCCAGGCTTTGTAATGCAGTCGGCATTCGGTTTTGATCGATGAGCTGCATTTGAGCTGGTAGTGGTTAGGTGGGTGATTAATGGGAGATTTGATGCCTTTAATGTCTCGTTAATACCTTTAGCAAAGGCGAGTTTGTGCGAAATGTTTGGACGTGCCTCTGACTACCCACTTAGATATCTTCAAGGAGATATCGCCTGGAGATCTGAGAGGACCGTTCTTGGGTATGAAATTCGTGAGTCTATTGACTTCGACAGGCTGATGATGATGATATTATTGGTATGTAGTAAGTACTTATAGCATGTGGTTTTATTTCGAAAGCCGTGTTTAAACGGCACTCTATATTTCATTCAAAATATATTCCAAAATGATTTTTAACGTCTACTGGATAAAGTCAATTTAAGGGTTGAATTTTATGAGCTTGCGTTATTGTTGAACTATATTGAAAAAAATTACAAACTGAAAAATTACTTTAATTAGTAGACATAAGGATCATTTTGAAATATATTTTAAATATATTTTCGGTGACATATCTTTTAAGATCATCATTACATTCAAAACCCCTTTTATTTTGTCCTGTCGGTATAACAGGGGTTAAGACGCTTGTTGACGCGTTGCCAAGCAACGCCTATGGTTTAATCAAAACAAAAGAACCATTTTAAGGTTTCTCTGACTAGTTTTATTCGCCAATCTCATTGTGCAAAGTAACGTGGATTCGGTGACGCTCGCTAATGGCGTCCTAGTGTTTGGGTAATTACGGCAATTATGCCCATCGTCAGTAACGTGGAAGTGGCCACTTAAGGATAATGTGAAAAACCAATAACAGTAAAGTGTGTTTTTGTTTACAAAAGTAAAGCCGTGTTCCAACGGCTTGCGATATATCATCTATAATTTATTACAAAATGATCCCATCTACCAAACAAAGTCAATTAAAGTTTGACTTTTATGGGCTTGCTATATCGTATATCATCTATAATTTATTTCAAAATGATCCCATCTACCAAACAGAGTCAATTTAAGTTTGACTTTTATGGGCTTGCTATATCGTATATCATCTATAATTTATTTCAAAATGATCCCATCTACCAAACAAAGTCAATTTAAGTTTGACTTTTATGGGCTTGCTATATCGTATATCATCTATAATTTATTTCAAAATGATCCCATCTACCAAACAAAGTCAATTTAAGATTGACTTTCAGGGGCTTGCTATATCGTAGATACGCACTAAAATGTCGAACAAAACGTAGCAAACTTTTGCATAGTTTTTTCAATGAAAAATGTTGAAATTTCAAAAGTCGTAGAATACTTTTATTGCCAATTAGGTGTAGAATAAGCCCCTTTCGGCATAGTATAAGTACATTTTTATTGAATCACATTGCATAAATGAATATCTATGAATGTAAATGAATGTCTTTTGCCTCATTAAGTTACAAGAATTTAGTTTGGTACCTTGGTGCTTCAAGATGATAAGCTTTTCGTTACTTGTGATATTATTCGGAGCACAAGGACTGGAGTTGCCTGAAAATTGCAACCATGAACAGTTCTACGATCCTGGTTCCTTGGCGTGTCTGACCTGTCCAACCAATAACTCAATGGTCCGGTCTTTGGACGGTAAGTAAACAAAATTGATTTATTTAACTAACCGTAAACAACAGTCAAATACATAGTCCTAATTCGAAAGATTATCTTTCGTGGGTATCAGAAACTAGGACTACAGTCGCTCTAATCCTAATTCCTACAAATATTATAAATGCGAAAGTTTGTGAGGCTGTTTGCATGTTTGATGTTGAATCACACCGTAACGGCTCAACCAATATCGTTGAAGCTTGGAATAGATAAAGTTCTTTACCTAGAATCGCATATAGGCTACTTATTATTTAGGTACCACATAACATAGTTGGCGATTCACGTCATTTTACTCAGGATGACACCTGGCCACCCACACTTTCGATAAAGAAAGAAAAGTATTAGATCATCCACAAAGAAATGTTTCAGGAAGTCGTGATGCCAAAAGATTAAGTCTTATTTTAGTTTTACGGGAGAAGTAGCAAACCTTTGGGAATACAGGAGGAGGAGGAGGTAGGGCACAGCGAGATTTTCTCGTTTTGAATTGGAGCATCCCGCCTGGGGAGGTACCTCCGCCTTACAGAAGATCGCAACCAAATAACACTATTTGTTTCAAATAGTGTTGTGTTCCTGCGATGAGTAAGGTTGCCAGAGCTCTTTAGGGGGGGAGGGGGAAGGGGTAGGCAACGCGTGCGTGATGCCACTGGTATTGCAAGCGCTCATAGGCTGCGGTAACCGCTTACCAACAGGTGGGCCGTATGCTTGTTTGCCAACTCAGTTGTACAAAAAAAAAATACAATAGTTTTTTATCGCTTTTTGATAAGTATGTTGAAAACACAGGTTTCGGCTGCACCTGTGAGGAGCACAGCGTTCCTTCCAGCTCCAACAGCTGCAGACCCTGCAATGCTACTCAGGTTGTATCATCAGACGGTACCTCATGTGTGCCACGGAAGTGTCAGAATACCTCGGGAAGATTTATCTGCAGAAAATGTCCGACCGATTATATTTCTAGTAAGTTCCGCATCGCCTAATTAGTTTTGTTACTACTTATCCTTGCAGATTACATACTAGTTATCACCATTTTCATAATCACTCACTAAGTTTGTCGGCTCGATAGAAGTATGTCCGCCGCTTTCTTTTGTTTACTGTTAGAAAAGGATAGGGTGAGAGTTATCGAGCTGATAAAGTAAGTGACTGATTTTATTAATGAAACAATTTGATTTTATATGGACAATGGCAACCATCCTACTTGAATAAATATCTACATGCTCACGGCTCTTTGGTAACCTTACCTAGAATTGTTCAGAAACATTAATTGTACTTATTTTGGTAAATTATACTGGAAATACGTAAAGATTTGTATAGCAAATTAAATAGGCTCCACAACGTAGGTGTGACAAGCGCGAGAAAAGGTTACAAAGGAAATTGTGTTATTGAAACTGAAAAACATAGTGATACAGTACAGAAAAGGTATAAAAAAACACTGGTGGTGATGTTAGTAGCCTTCCGATCCATAGGTCGTGGTATATGCGCTATAGTGCTCTCAAACGGTAAAGGAAAACATAGTGAGTAAACCGGTGTATTCTAGAATCTTAAAATTCAAAGACTTGCGACATGTGCACGAAAAGAGCCTATAAATGCGTACTTTAATCCTTTCACTACCCTAATTCTTTCACCGACAGTCATAGGCCCTCTTCAGGGCCACTATACTTCAACCTGCTCACTGACCTAGTACAGGTTGCACAAGAAAGAATCAGTGCATGCAACAGAAAAGGTTTTTCTAATTAAATGAACATATATTTTCTGTGCTCCCCGAAGCCCTAGGCCAATTTCGGCGATCTTTTTATTGGAATGAAATTTAAATTGTAAAACAAGATAATTCTTACAAGCCTACATTATTAAAAATTATTTCTTTTGTGGTAAGAACCTACTGTCAATGAACTCAATACAATGGCTTTGTTTCTACTTTAGCGAGATTTTATTACTTCTAGACAAATAAAGCTAGGTAGGTAATAATGGACAGATGAAAAACAACGAGTACTTTTTAGAAATGGAGAATAAAATAATAAGGAAGGCCTTATTACATCTATTCTAGATGATTTGTACAGGTGTACGTCAGGTGGAACTTTTTACACGCTTACAGGACGCTGTAATGCCTTGGACATGTTTTAGATGGAGTAAGCTTGCCCAGCACCTATACCATCCACTCATCCTAGTCAGCCTTATCCACAGGAAAGACTGAGTCAAAACTCGTGGAGCTGACTAAGCCGCGGGTTTCCTCACGATGTTTTCCTTCACTGTTACAAGCACATACATTTTTCGAATAGAAAAATCCATTGGTGCAAAGCTGGGATTCGAACCTACGACCTTCATATAAGAATAAGAATAAGATTTTATTTATTTGATACACACATACAGTACAAAAATATTAAAGACACATAACAATAATTACATACATAACAAAAATGATCACATAAATAACAAATAAGTAGGCAGGTTAACAAAGCTAAATATTATGTTTCTTAGTGCGACTGTGCGGCCAAACTAGGTCCAAGTCTCAGCTTATATCGAGAGTCGAGGTATCTCCCACTTGGCCAACACGGAGAAATAAATAAAAAGACCTGCCGAAATTGAGGCAAAATACTTCACCATATTATTTCAGTCACTCAAAACTTCGACGGATCTCCGATGAAAGAAGTGCTTTGCGTAAAATGCGCTCGAGGGTACAGGGCCGAAGACAACGCATGCGTCAGATGCGACGCCTGTTCTTGCAGTAGGAACCAGGTGGTGGTGGGAGGTATTTGTGTACCGAAGGCCTATGTGAACGCCAGGCCGAAGTATGAAGAGAAGCTGCTCCATCCGTTGGAACTGCTCGATATTGTGAAGCATGAGTATTTGTGCACTGTAAGTAAACGTATACAACAAAAAACAACCTTTCTATATATTAAACAAAGTCGGGTTACTTACATCATTATTATCTCAAGAACGGCTGCAAGATTTTTATGAAAATTAGAATAGGTAGAAATCCTTACCTAGAACAGCATATAGACTACTTTTTATGTAGGTACGCGAGCGAAGCCGCGGGCCCAAGCTAGTTTTAAATAGAGTTATATATATTTTTTAGAGATATTTTTGTTGAATTATTTGATTGGTTCTGGATTCTGAATGATAAAAACTTTGAAGTATAACGTGAAGTAATGGTGCAAATAATTATGATGACCTACATGAACAAAATTAATTATGGTTACTTTTGCCTACAGTACTTTCTCTGAAATATCTTATCTGTAAGATTTTTTTGTTTATTCGAAATAGGTTTTTGTGCTAAGTGTACACATACATAATGTATGTGTAGGTTGGCCTCTGAGACGATTAATTGCGATTGCAAATGTTAGAAGTGCGATTCATGGACTTTCAATCGATGGTTCAATGTCGGTTTCTCATTAACCACCGTTACAGCTTTGTTTCGCCAAATGAAGTAAATATCAAGCTAAACAATCAGTTCATATTACGAATAATTAATTCCCTTCAATTACTTTGCTACAACAATCGCTTCTATTGCCTTCGTAAACGATCAATTGGTCCCATTTCGGGCATCAATGGCGCGCTCGGGGCCTAGATTATAATCTGTGCTAAATATTTTGTGTTTCAGCAAAATTATATTCGAGCTTGTCGCACTTTAGCCAACTTATGCGTGAAGAATTTCTACTCAACAGACCTTGGCGGGCCTTGTCGGCTTTGGGTCCAACCGAAACTAACTGTTCCTAAAGGTAGGTTAAACTTTTATTTGCTATTTGATTTTCGTAGCCCCCGCTACGAATTCGTAGACCTCTACAAATTCGAACTTCGGCTACGAAAATCGTAGTACCTTCCTATTTATTTATTTTGTGTGTTTATGCAGCAATTTTTTTTTTGCTCTTTAGGAGAAAGGAGACCGCATTGCTTTCTTTAATTGCATTGTCTTTGACAGGTCTCCCTCCGCTAATAATTATTCCATCACCAAGGGATACAAATCCAGGCGAGATGATCATATCGCGACATCATGGAAAGGTATTCACTTATTTCATAGAAGAGCTCTTTAGGGGGGAGTGGTTCGGCAGGCAGCGCATTAGCAGTGCTCCAGGTATTGCTGATGTCAATAGGCGACGGTAACCACTTACCATCAGGAGGGCCGTAAGTCTGTTTGCCACCGCATAAAAAAAACGGAATTATAGCCGTGTTGGCCTAGTGGAAGTCACCCAACTTACGTACCGAAGGTCGTGGGTGAATCCACTCGAGCGCCAATGAGTATTTCAGTTAAACAGTTAACATGTCTCTGCCTGCCTTTTTAGATAACTTAAAGGATCTGATAGGTTATCCACCATTCTTTGGGGACAAAAGCGGGAGCCTATTTATTTTTATATTCATTGAAAATAACGAAAAAGTATGTGTTCCGCAGTTTTCTGATGCAGACGTAATTACCTATCTATATTTCAGGACTCTATTTATCTTGCGTTAGCTATCTACACCTTCAATGGAGGGATGAGGTTTATCTATAGCATGCAGCAACAGCTAAATCAATGCCAGTTACCAATAAACATAAAAATTGGAAAGCCATTATCGTAAGTCATTGCACCGATGACTATTCTATTTTTATAAACGAGGATTGTTTGCCCAGTAGTTTTCGAAATGTTCGTCAATGTTCTCTTTTTTAGGGTCTATATTATCAGGTCAAACTCAATCAGTCCGTAACACAGGCACGACCTAGCACGGCTGCTAAAGTACGAAATTATAAATATCAATACAAGGTGATTAATAATATGTATGCCATCCCGAAACGGGCTTATTCTACACCCAATTGGCAATAAAGTTTGTTCTACGACTTTTGGAAATTGGACATTTTTCATTGAAAAAACTCTATGCGAAAATCAGCTGTTTTGGGGTCAAACACAATGAATCAGCTGTTTTCGGTAGCAATCTTGATTCCGAACTTCTTGTAGTTATTAGTTCTAAAGATGATAAAAATACCAAAAACAGCTAATTTGAGAATGTTTTTTTTTTTTAAACTAAAAAATATTGAAGTTTTAAAAAAATATATATTTATTTTTCGCTAAAATTATTTATTTTCGTTGATAGAATAACCCTCTTTCGGGATGGAATACATGTTATGAATCACCTTGTATTGTATATTGACATTATGTTTCAAAATTTTGTATTTGTGTGTTTCTTGGTATTAATAAATAAATAATTAAAATGAAATCAGCTGTTCTAGGACAGTAAAAATTAAGAAACACGTATTTTCAGATTGGACTGTCCAGTTAATGTAACACAGCTCATCTCGTCAGATTTGAATGAAACGTTGGCACCGTTTTTGTACGTCGATGGGGAGTATCGACCACTCCCGGTATCACTCAGGAAACCAAACGGTTACAACGTACAGGTACATAAAATAATCATTTATTAGCTAGCCGATAAATATAATATTATTTTGGTATGGTTTAACCTTCCGTAGTTGGAGAAAATTTCGATAACTTCTTGTTAAAGTTTACTTTATCTCTTAGAGAATACAACAGTGCATTTACACGAGAAATAGAAAGTGTTTCATAAAGTAAATGATAGGCTTATCATACAAAACAATTACAACTATAATACTTATAACCAAACAGTAAAACCAAAAAACTTTTGAGTAATAATAGAAAACGAAATACGAACAGAAGCAGAAGCAGAGTTCGTGGTCGCCATTCGAGAACCATTGACGGTTTACCCAACGGTTGACGGTTTGCGAGCTAAATCCGGCCTGCCCACTCCCTCTTCAACTTGCTAATTCTGAGAGATATGTCGGTGACCTTGGTTCTTCTACGGGTTTCCTCATTTCGGATTTTATCACGTGAAAGTTCGAGCATAGCTCTCTCCATAGCCTTCCATCTGCATCTGCGTCGTCTGGTTCGGTAAAAATATTTGCATGATCTGCTAATATTTGTTCTGGGTCTGAGTGCTGTGGTGCAGTGGTGGTTACTCGTCGTACCACCCCCCCTCGTAGTTTCTGATACCCTCGGACATTCTAGGGTTGGTCAGGACTAAGTACGTGACTGTCAAGTGTTAAAAAAAATGTTTTTATTATTTTCTAGCGAGGAACATGGATATCAAGCCTTTTCAGACGGTACTTCGTCGTTCATAACTCAATTTCGACCACATCTAACATCACGAGCACAATTTACCTGCGCACTTTACTGATACAAATTCGGTAAGTGAATATTGAAAATTGAATACAAACCAATTCGAGGAAACTCATGTTCATATTCTACACTAGCTTGCGCTCGCAGCTTCACTTGCGTGGTACCTACGAGAATAAAAGTAGCCTATGTGATATTCCAGACTAAAAGATCTATCTCAGATGCCAGATTTCATACAGATCCGTTCAGGCGTTCTGGCGTTCAGCAGCACTAATAGCCTGGGAGAAAAACGCCTGATTAGGTCGGACAGACGGACGTACATTCAGGGTAAATAAAAAGGGTTCCCAATCGGACTTTTTAGGAGGAGGTAGGGCACAGCGAGATTTTCTCGTTCTGAATTGGAGCAGCTCGCCTGGGGAGGTACCTCCGCCTTCCAGAAGATCGCAGCCAAATAACATTATTTGTTTCAATTAATGTTGTGTTCCTGCGGTGAGTAAGGTTGCCAGAGCTCTTTAGGGGGGAAAGGGGTTTGGGGTCGGCAACGCGTGCGTGATGCCTCTGGTATTGCAAGCGCTCATAGGCTACGGTAACCGCTTACCATCGGGTGGGCCGTAAGATAGTTTGCCACAGATGTTGTTTAAAAAAAAAAATACTTCAGAACTGAAAATTTATCAAAAAGATTGAATAGTGAATTGAACGAATCTGAACGTAGGCGAACTCAGGCCAAAGCGCTTAATATAATAGAAAATAAATTATTTAGTAAGCCAGTCATATTTCTTCAAAGTTAATAAAAATTAAAGATGAATAGACAGCGTTATTAAACATTCTACAGGTTCGCGATGAAATATTGAAGCCAGAGGTATTTTTGTAGCATCGATATTACTTATGCTAAGTAGCGTAGCAATATTTTTATGCCTTTTTTATTTTGATGTCGAATAAACAGCACTAGTGAAAACGCGCGAATTCGTTTGCATGAAGTTATTTCCATGCAAACATTCATACAAACTTCCTTTCTAGTGCACCCCTACTGTTAAATTTCGAAGAAAAGTGTGAAAAAGAAGCATATTCAGGACTTTAGTGCGGGTTCGATTCCCGCTGCGAGACAAATTTTTGACTGACCTGCAAATGTTGGTTCCGGGTCTGGGTGTTGTGGTACGATGGTACTCGTAGTTTCTGATACCCACATGGAATCCTAGTGTGGAGCAGGACTATATTTTTTTTTATTTTTTTTTTTATAATTAGTTTACACATAATAATGTGCTCTAATAATATTACAATCTAGCCATGCTGTAGGCTAATAAGTAATTTAACATTGACATATTTTTTTACAATAACTACAACTAAGAATGTGTCCACTAACACTTTTCTTACTGTCTCTATTTAAGGGGAAGACACTTTGTTCTTGTGTTCTTGATAGGTAGCACTCGTTTGCACTTTCACTACATTACACTATTATTTAACACTATACTAGTTCGAACGGTTTTGTTCTTTTGAGTCTTCTCACTATGTCCGTGTTGTCGAGGAGCTGGATGGCCTCGACATTCACATGATGATGAAGCCTGTGTTTGTGGGCTATGTATGTGACTGTTGGGTCCTATTTATTTATTCGCAGCCTCGATAGAGTGAAACATGTTAACGGGTCGCTGCGCATAACCACCTCAATGGAGGCTCAGTACGCAATCAAGGCGATGCATGAAGATAGTGTCGTTACGACCCTGTCGGTGCAGCACGATATGCCCAATGCTGGAGTTATACGAGGTCTTGAGGTAGGAAAAGCCTTAACGAATAATAACCGACGTGTTAAGCATACGTTAAAGCGCACTTAAAAGATACTGCCCAATTTATTAATTTCAAGCACAAATTATGCCTAACATTCACTCGTCAGTCGGTTGCACCGGACCTATAACAAAAGGTTCAAGTACTCGGATATTTTCCATTATGGTAAATTGACATTAAAACGCGAAATTTTAAAGATGCTTAATGAGGACTAATTGAGTGGTCATTGAACACTCTTAAGTCTTCATTAGGTTGAAACAACCCAACATGTAGCTGTTTGTAAAGTCTATTGCTATATTCATATTCACATCCATTACACACATGCACATTCAAGCACCACACTAACACACTCACCCTCTCGAAGACACACTTATTCACACACATACATACACCACATATATACACGCATATACACATACACACACACACATACACATATATATAATATTAGTTTTGTGTCAAATCAGTGACGGTCGTAATTAATAAATGTATTAACTAAAAAAATTAAATCCTTTATTGGCTTTAAGTAAAGTGAATTAGTTAAGTTGTACCATATTATATAAGAGCTGTGGATTTTGTTTCATTAATAAAATAAAATAAAATAAAATTAACAAGTGCTCAAAATGGTGAAGGAAAACATCGTGAGGAAACCATTCGTGAAGAAGTATTCTTATAGTGGTGATGAGCTTACAACCATATACTACTGCAAAATATGGGCATGGGCCAAATGTAGAGAATGGAACTGCCTCTCACTACCACCCTCAGACATCTCGAGGGATCTAATCGCCTGGACATTTGAGAGGATGTCTACAATGCCTGTGGATAATTTGTTAGCCTATTTTTTTTGTTAGTTTCCTTATCGATGTTTTTTTTTGTTTTTTTTTATTTATATAGTCATTTTTATTCGTCAGATATGGGGCGGGGTCCTAGGAGCATTTCTCACGTTGTTTGCTCTAGTGCAGTGGCGTGGCGTCCTTCGTCGAGGAGGCCTCCATTTCAGCATAGTGCCACTTCTAGCTGGGTGCATTGCTGATACTCTATATTTTGTAAGTATTTATTGCATCCTTTCAATTAACTAATTGAAAAAATTAAATAAATGAGCCTAGAATAAATGAGGTATGACCTGAATGTACTTTAGTTACACTGTGGACGAACTACATAGTTCTGGTAAGTGGGATTAGGCCATCCATTATGGCCAATAATATTTTTTTATACTACCTGCTCGTCAATGTGTCATGCAAACCTTTCCTAAAGTAAGTCATTACAGCCCTACGGTCTAGCCGGGTCATAATGTACTGAATTTCATTATTTCCCATGGGACATAATGTGATTTGAATTTGGAATGCAACCCATGTAGTCGTGCTTGATCGAGGTTGGTTTCAAAAATGTTTGGTTGCAATGAGATTTTATTCTAATTAGGCTGTATGTTATCATTTTCTTTGCACTGCCTACAAATTAAAACTTTTTACGAAATTCATTTTCACCCGCGCACGAAGAAGGATTTATTCGAATGTCGAACTGACCACTACAGAATAGACTACAAACAAAGAAAAAAAGGCGCCAAGCGCTCAAACTGCTGTGCTGTTATCTACACCGAAATTCAGTTTCGATTCGAATAAACTTCTAAAAAATGTCAAGTGACGACGACAGTGATTTTGATTCGACTCCAGAATGCATACAATCTGAAGCCTCTGGTATAGTTGGTAACTTACTTCCAGAAAAATCATTTCTTTCTACTTAACAGTCATTGTTTTCAATTTCCTCGCAAAAAGTATAAAAAGAAGAGTATGCATCGCGTGCTAAAATATGTATTTGTCTTGGGCGATCTTGAACCGCTCGTACTCAGGATTCTTGCCTAGAATCCCTCGTTCTCGGGGTTTAATATAGCGCCCAGGACATAATACACTACTTTAAGCCCTTGTTGCATAATCTACTAATAACACCGTAGGATCATGCTACGTTAAAAAACATGCAACGCCGAAGCACCATGCTACGGTAACTTGAACCTATATTGCTACGCCGTAGCTCAGCTACAGTGCTAGGATATTCATTTATTTTCCTTTTTGTAGGCAGCTCTGTTTTCAACCCTTCACGCTTTAGCAGCCGAGGCCGGCACCCTCGGAATGACGCTACCCCTGTCTCGTTCAGAGGAACGGATGATCAAAGCTTTTCTTTACTCCGCTGTCGGATTAAAGGTAAGGTACAGTAAAAAAACAAGGTTATTGAAACTCTTATTTTCTACAAAAATAAAGTCCAATATGTTTTTTTACAGGCAGTGAAAGTGGTTTGGATAAATTGGAAACAATGTACTTGCGACATATTCTTTTTAGACTGGTCAGAATATAACCCTCCTGTTAAGGGTGAGTCAATTGTTATAATTGCTTTATATCGGACGTGACTAGCTCGTTAGCTCTTATAAAGGTACGCGTTGATTGACCCGCACCGCATGCAATATTATGAATTTTGGTTTGCTCTGTATGAATTCATATTCATTTTAGGAGGAGGTAGGGCATAGCGAGATTTTCTCGTTCTAAATTGGAGCAGCCCGCCTGGTGAGGTACCTCCGCCTTACAGAAGATCGCAGCCAAATAACATTATTTTTTTCAAATAGTTTTGTGTTCCTGCGGTGAGTAGGGTTGCCAGAGCTCTTTAGGGGGAGGGGGGTTCGGGGTCAGCAACGCGTGCGTGATGCCTCTGGTATTGCAAGCGCTCATAGGCTACGGTAACCGGTTACCAACAGGTGGGCCGTATGCTTGTTTGCGTTCGGTGCGGGCGTTTACGAACCTCAAAATACTGAACAGTATTCTGAGTTACGAACAATGCGTTGGTTGCCGGTGACGTCAAAGGACGTCAATTTTCAATTAGATTCTGTAAAATTGCAGTATCTGATTGAAAATGCTTCAATTCATCCTGATGACGCCTCGTAGAGGCGCCCATATAAAATGGTCTTTAAAAAACATTTCGCAGAATCTTTAGTAGAAAACGAAAGCTGGAAGGCGACTATCTTAGCCAGAGAATGGAGTCTAATGCAAGTCGTGAGGAGAGCTTCGCCGGGTTTTACGGTCACGTTAGCACTTCTTATTGTGCATGTAAGTATAGACTCGAAACAAAAGGCTGCTTTTTCGCATACACTCGGTTGACTAAGGGCACAGTATTCGCGCATGACGAAATTAATGAATATTAGCGAGAAAATCTAGTTTATTCCTGACTTTTTAAATGAGATTCTATTGAAACTATCATGGTTATGAACTTAATTTTCACTAAAAACGGGATTTTTACCACATTTTGTGAGTTTATTAATTTGTTCCCTGTGCCGAAAAATCGGGGAACAGATTAATGGAACAAATTAATTAAAAATAATCAATGGCGCATGACACTGCAGTGTCATGCGCCATGATCACGGAGTAAACCCGTGGAATTAAATAATGTGCGGTATATATCCCGTTTTAGTGAAAATTTGATGCTATTCATCTTTTTACAACTAATTATGAAACGTAAGAGAAGTTCGTTATCAATATTGCTACTTAAAACAGCTGAATAATTGATATTGAACTGATTTGACTTTTGATTTGAATTTCATATTCGATTTTCAGTGAATAATTGGGTGTAAAATAGCCTCTTTCCTTTTATAAATATTATAAATCAGCTTGTGGAGTCGGATACTTTATTTTATCGGGGCGCGTTAGCGGAGTCGCGGGCGGAAGCTAGAAGTAATATCATGATGAACATAGTCACTTCTAGGTATTCTTTTAACAAACTTAATTAATTTCACTTCCCCCAGCTTATGTCTTCGTGGAAATCGCTCCTACCACAAAACGACGGGTACGAATGGGTGCTGGTGTCCATAGCGTGGTGGTCATCTTACGGTGTGGTTCTGATAACCAGTTGGCTGAAGGAGAGATTCGTGTATTCCCATTTCTCTACTCTGCCGAGTATTTGCACTGGAGTGGGGATCTCCCTAATAGTGTTTCAGGAGGAGTATTACGCGCATTATGTACATGGGAGGTGCGTATTTGGTTCCAACCCATACTTCCTTTTTGAGGACAACGCTATCATTCATCATCATCATCATTTCAGCCGTTAGACGTCCACTGCTGAACTTGGCCTCCCCCACAGACAGAGCGAATTCCTTATCATGTGGGGGGATTTGCCCATACTCACCACGCTGGGCATGCGGGTTGGCGAGCGCAGTTAGAGCTATCGTTGTTAAAATGAGGGACGCTGCTGCCCATCCCCTAGCTTTTTTCCTTAGTCGCCTCTTACGACATCCGCGGATAGGTAGATATGGAGGGGCCTATTCTTCAGCCGGGGCCACCACGGCCAACGCTATCATTAGTTGCCAAGGGTTGCCAACAACTTAACCTAAGTATTGATGTATTTAGGGAGATTTTTCAGCTTTCGCTATCTCCCTCTATCTCTGATAGCATTCCTTTTCGTTATCTTGTTGGATAATAAAGTTTATATTTTGTTATATTTTTAGGAATGACGATAGCAAAGAAGTGCGCTCTATAGCTGGACCGCTTTCGACTTGTCGAGTAGCTTGTGTCCCACAAATAAGGTAAGATACAATAACCTATTACCATTTTTATCAAGTTTGGACGTAGTTTCTGATCGCCTAGAGATTTGAGATGAAATTCGTGAGCCTATTTTTATTTTTTTGCACGACATTACACTATAAATTCCAATAACCGATTGCTTCCGGACTAGGCCGACTTCGTGATCTCTCATCTCTACTTTCTATGCACTAAGTAAATGTTATGAAAAACGGAATACCTACGGGCACTATAAATAGGAAATCCGTAGAACCAAGGTCATAGACATAGCTCTCAGAATTAGCTAGTTGAAGTGACAGTAGGCAGGCAATATAGTTCGCAGAACCAACAACCGCAGGGAAACAAAGTTTCTCGAATGACGACGAACCGAGTGACGCAGCTTTGAACCCAAAGGAACGACGACATTGTGAAGATTGCGGGAAGTCGGTGGATGTAAAAGGCTCAAGAACGTTTGTCATGGCACTTTTTGAGACCTTTGTCCAGCAGTGTACTTCTACTGATGATGATGATGGGCACTAGAAAAGGCAAACAGGACAGGCAAGCTAAGCAATGCGATCGCCAAGTTTATTTAACAGAGCTAAACAAGCCGCAGCACGTATATATTTCATGGATGTTATTTCTTCCAGAGCGGTGTTTCAGGACCTGTCGGCACCCGGGCCCGGTATGTAGGTTAATGGAGAAAAGCTAGAACTACATTGCACCGACGCACACGTCTCAGACGTCTCATATAGACCATAGGCCGACACCGTAATGTTCGTGAGTTACTCGTGTGACTTTAAAAGTGAATAGCTTGACGGTTTTGGCACGGGCGCTATTCGTGACATCATACAAAAATGGTAATCTATTGACGGTAGGTAAAAAGTGAGTAGATAACTCACGAACATTACGGACTCTGGCCTCAGCTCTGGATCGTGGATTAGCCCCTCCAACGTCCGAAGTCTCTTGGCCGGCGTTGAGTCTTCGCCACTGAGTCTTTCACTCCACTGAGTCTTCCGCTCTTCTCCATCCATCCATAATAAAACCATTGAAACGAGACAGAGTCTTAAACGTAAAATTATTTATGTCCGGAATATTTATTTTTTATTACAATCACAACAAACAAGTTAACCGATATAAATCCAAATCCTAATTAAAGTTAATCCGTTAATAAACAGGCATCTGCTTTTTTTTTATACTCCTGAGGGGCTAGTCTGCAATGATAACGTTAACGTAAACGACCATTGAGTTGCTCAACAATTGCTGTAATTTGTATGAAATTTAAAAAGCGAAATGCGAGTCTGTGATTTCGGGCTCACAAGTCACAGGTGACGTGCTCGATGGTTTTCATCGATTTGTGGGTTCTAGCTCACATTTCGAAAGATTTTACTGCAAAACGCATGTGGCAAACAAGCATACAGCCCACCTGTTGGTAATTGGTTACCGTAGCCTATGAACGCTTGCAATACCAGAGGAATCAAGCGCGCATTGCCGACCCCTTAAAAATTTCAAAACGCCCTTTTTGAAGAACCCCATACGTTTATCAGTATAATCATGTTGTGTTCTGTCTGAAACAGGAATTTTGGGAGAAACTGAATCGAGGCAAGCGCTGCTATCGCGTTTCCTGGCTGCTTTCTTCGAAAGAGTGAGTTTTATTTATAAAACGTAAAATTATGTAATAAGTAGTACGAGATGAAAGCACCATCTCGTACTACTTATTACATAATTTACATATTGATAAACAATGCTTTTTACGTACATAGCGTGTCTAGCAGCGTTGCCAGAAGTTGAACTCCTTCAGGTTACCTCTAGGTTACAATAATACTCGAGAGGCTACTTTTGTGTGTTTTATAACATGAAACGGAACGCAATGTTGGCTAACGCAAAACTTCGTTCATAAGGCAGTGAGTGCAACTCCTAAAAAAGGTTATTTTCCACACAAAAAGGTTACTTTTTTATGAATTTCCGGTAACTTTGGACACGACCCGGCTGGCAACATTGGTGTCTAGGTATTAATTACCTATTAGACAAACGCCTTTTTATGTAATTTGAAGAATACGAGAATGATGATGAGAATGACTACATTCTGCATCGATTTGGTGGATGATGGCCCTTTTCACATTTAGACGGCTGCCTGATGGTACAGAATTAGGGAGAAATCATCATCATCTTCCTGCCCTTACCCCACATTATGTGGCGTCGGTCGGCACATGTAGGTATTCTTCTTCCATTTCCCTGCCGTCAGCCGCCATCTCAGCACTCACTCCTTTCTTGCCCATATCCAGCACTTTCACACAGTCGATCCATCTTTTCTTTAGCCTACTTCTACTTCTACATCAATCCACATTCATACTCATATCTAAAGACTCTTCTCGTTACATGGCATCCCCTCCTCATGACCACTATATTTTAAGAATATGATGTCAGTTTCGGGAGTAGTCTCTTACGCCCTAAAGCAAACGCGGTAAAGTGTTTCGGCAACCGCGCAGTAGCATCAAAGTAATGGCAGACATGTTATGCATATGAATATTAATGTAGAACAAACTATTACAGGCTCTAGATGGTTTGAACTGGGTGGCCAGTGAACGGACCATTATCGAGAGGATCTTGGAT
This sequence comes from Anticlea derivata, assembly GCA_947579855.1. NCBI lineage: Eukaryota > Metazoa > Arthropoda > Insecta > Lepidoptera > Geometridae > Anticlea > Anticlea derivata. The sequence goes on along the minus strand of OX388274.1, from coordinate 8,785,113 downwards.
GTGGAGCTGACTTCAAGAGACGCAGGCAGCACCAGCGCCTTGCTGTATGACGATGACAGTACGGCTTCGTGTCTTGCTTTGACTTGGTAAGAGAGCTAGCAAGCTTATGTTGTCCTAAATGTTGACTAATCGGTGAACTATAATTTTTATTATTTTAGCTTAATTTTCAATTGTTGTTACTATTATTTTTCTATTATTATTGTGTTTCGTCGATACTCTAGCGCCGTCACATCTTCCCAGCACATCAGTACGGGCTGGCTCCGCAGCAGCATCAGCGGAGTCCCTCAAACGGCGCAAATATATGCTTCTTGATAGAGGCTATATGTTCGAGCCGTTTGGGGTAGAGACATTAGGCCCATGGGGATCAGGGGCACACAAAATTTACAAGGACCTGGCGGGGAGACTTTTAAAGTCTACGCGTGACCAAAATGCTGACTTTTACTTCGGTCAGCGAATAAGCATTGCCATACAACGTGGCAATGCCGCCAGTATTTTGGGCACGCTACCATCTGGTGGCGACAGGGATCGACTGGATTTTTTATGACACCTACTCGTAAAAAAACCACTCGCATTTTTATTAGTACTTAGTCGTTAGTTAAATAGTTATTTAGATTATTTTAGTATATTTAGGATTATCTCTTAGCGAATTAAATATAATATTTTCACATAGAAAATAAATAATAAATCCTTGGCTAAAAAGAAATATATATAAGTACATACTTATTTTCTTAATATTTAGATATTGGTAGGTAAATGATTCTAGAAGGTGGTTCTTATTAAGTATGTAATACTATTCCGAAAGGGGCTCTATCTATACCCAATTGACAATAATGTTTGCTCTACGAGTTTTGGAACTTCGACATATTCAATGAAAAAAACACTGAGCTAAATTCTGCTGTTTTGGGTAGCAATCTTGTCGTAGAACTAACTTCTCGTACGTTTAATAATCCTACTATCATACTGATATTATAAATGCGAAAGCTTGTGAGGATGTTTAGATGCTTAGATGTTTGTTATTCAATCACGCCGTAACGGATCAACCGATTTAGTTGAAACTTGGAATACAAAGAGTTTTTTACCTAGAATAACATATAGGCTACTTTTTAAGTAGGTACCACGCGAAGCGAAGCCGCGGGCGGAAGCTAGTTAGAAATAAAGATGACCAAAAACAGATGATTTGAAAAGGTTCGGTTAAAAAATCTGGGAAAGAAAAATATTTTTCGCTTATATTATTTCGGTTTGATAGAATAAACCTCTTTCGGGATATTATACTAGTAACGGAACACGTTGTATAAAGCCTCGGTTTAGAGGGTATATACTCGGTTTACATTTGCATTACTTTGGTCAAGGCTGTACAGTATCTACTCTTAATTAGGTCACTACCATTCCAGAGTAGCGACTACCTATTACATTTTCTACGATGACTAGTGTTATTGTTCAAGTCTTTGTTTTGTTCTAAAGGTGGGGGGAGGAATGGAACTTATCGACGTTCGACGCGATGCTCTTCAGTTGCGTATTTATTGCAAGCAGCGATGTACTCCTGGCAGCCTTGGTCACTATAATTATTTGGCAGGTAAACAATAAATAATGCTTCCAGATATTTATATTACAAGTAAGGTCATCATCATCAGCCTGTAGAAAGTCCAATGCTGGACATAGGCTTCCCCCAAAGAGTTCCATGACCGTTCTTGAGCCTTCTCCATCCAGCGACTTCCCGCAACCTTCACAATGTCGGCGATCCATCGGTTCGGTCGGTTCAATGTAAATGGTTTAACAGTGTTAATTAAGTAAATAAATAAATAATAATAATAAATAATCGGGTGGAGGGCCTTCCAACACTGCATCGCCCGGTTCGTGGTTGCCATTCGAGAACCTTTACTCCCCAATGGTTGTCGGTTCTGCGAGCTATATGGCCTACCCACTGCCACTTCAACTTGCTAATTCTGAGAGCTATGTAGGGTAAGGTAAGTAAGTATTGAAATTATTGAAAATGTTAACTAAGTTTTTGTATGTTTTTCAGATTATGAAACAAATCAGAACATCATTCGGTAACAAAAATCAAACTGAAAAAACAGGGGTCGAAATCCACTTCGTCTAGAGAAAATGAAAAGATCATTGTTTTTTCTATTTATTATTTACATATTTATAAATGGGGCTGCTGGAGATAATGAAAGCTATGAAAAAGATCTGGATAAAATAAAGGAAAATAAAAAAGCGAAGAGATGTGGCCCAGAGTTCATATCTGCAGACGAGTCTAGCGGGTGTCCATCATCTGAAGATACCACAGTCAGGACCATTCGAGTCCCGACTACAGTGACAACAACTTCAATGAAACCAACAGTTATTCCCAAAGGACCACTCTTCGACTTTATCGTGAACATTTGCAATTCTTTACTTACTAAATTCTCACACTACAATATCACAAAATATTTTAACGTTTTGAGCAAAAGTCTGCGAGGGCTTGGATCCGGGTTCTTGATGAAAATGTTGATAAATAGGTTTTGTGACAAGTTGAAAAAGCTCTCGGGCTTCAATGGTAAGAGATTGAGAGCAAAAGTGATTAAATTCCTAGAAATTATAAAAGAAGGGAATCCTGTAATGAACGAGTTCTTCTTCGCTATAAACCCAATTTACAAAATTAGGGACGACAATGAAATGGATGATTACATTTACCTCCTACGACAATATGGACAAGGTCGAAGCTCACATATTGGTCTAAAAACACGTGAAATATTCCAAAATCTCGTTTTGTATAGATTGTATAAACAAAAAGATAGCATAAGAAGCAACATAGAGCTAAAATTCAAATTAGCTATAATAGATTATCATGACGAAATATGAGGACAACCTTAAATTCAATTTCAGATTCAGATTGGCTCGGTCACCAACCGCAAAATTAACTTTATGATAAGCGTAATGCATAGATTATATTTCTTGACTAGCTAAGTATATACCAGAATGTATACATTTTTAAAAGGTTTATTTGTGGTCAGCTTTCTAGGTGTAAGTTTCTGTATCAGCGTAGACATAGTAAAATCCAAGTATATAAAAGAAAATAGTGCCCACACTTTAATTGAATTTTCTAACCAGTACGGAGGGCTCAGAAGCCAAGGTATATTCGAAAGATTTCTAATAAATGTGCTAGATTTATTATCGACATCATTCCCCGAACGAAAATTGTTAAGATATTGCAGAGTTCTGAGTAGAGAACTGGAACGAATGGAATTTAAGTACACTAAGCAGCTAGCAAAACATTTTAGATACCTATCCAGAATGTATAGGGACGAGATCAAAGTGGAGATAAATCAGTACCGTCAGACTTTGGAGAAAGCATTACCATTCCGAACTGAGTTCCTACAAGCTATCAATGAAGCGTTTACATTGAGGGAAAACTTGCTGTTCGACGACTATGTCCACGATTTAAAAGACTACGGGAACGAAGATAAGTTGTACATACATGAAGAAACCCGCAAAGTGTTGAATAACGTCATCGTAGCCGCAATAAAGAAACTAAGTTCTAAAGATCAGCGTGATCTGTCGAAAACATTGAAAAAGGCCGTTAGTGAATATTTAGATGAAATCGACCCACCTATTAACTTAGAAAATGAATCGTTGCTCAGTAAATATTTATTTGAATCCTAAAGTAAAAATATATTGTCGTTACATAACCAATAGGCAATAAGTAAAATATTTTTATGCAAATTGAAAATGTCTCATTGAAGTTATTTCTAGAGCGCGCTTGAGCGCTTGAGCGCGTCACTCAAATTCGAGACTTGAGCCTAACCTTGGACGGCGAACTAACCTTTAATACGCACATCGCTGATACTTGCAATAGAGCCTCTAAGTCTTTAGGTTTCGTAATGCGACAGTCGGCTAGGTTCCACGATAGGAGTGCTATTGTAACGCTTTTTTATGCATTCGTGAGATCCAAGCTTGAATATAATGCGTTGGTATGGGACCCTCACGAGGTGAAATATAAGCTTATGCTAGAACGAATACAAAAGAAATTTGGTAGGTATCTCTATAAGAAATTGTATGGGTATTATCCCTCTCTGTATCCATCCCTGTTCATTGGTGGTATGGTGGAATTAAATACGCTTGAGCTTCGACGCAAATGTGCTCTAATGACCCATTGTTTATTGATATTACAGGGAAGTATTGAGAACTCCTCCGCTCTGTCAAAGTGTACGCTTTACGTGCCCGATAGGTACTTGCGCGCGCGCGCACGTCGTTTGTTTGCGCCACCCGTGGTCCGCACCGACACCGCGCGGTATGCCCCGACGGCGAACGCACTCGCACTTCTCAACATGTTGATTGCTCAGGAACCAGATGTGGATGTATTCCACATGAAATTACATCCATTTGTTTTATTGTGTATACGTTTCCTTAGTTATAAAAATTCGTAAAATGTTAAAATATGTATGTATGTGATGTGATGTGTTATGTAATTAATTTATGTCTACTAGCTCTTAAACGTTTTGGCCTCGGCTGTTAGTTTCTGAGTGGTTTATACAAATAAACAAATTTCTTACTTAGACGACTTCGGTCCCAGATCCGAGGATCATTCAAAAATTTGCCCCGCGCCTGGTGCTGCGGCGTCTCTTGCGTCTCGCATCTCTTCACCCGTCATAGGTACCTTACCAAGGTACCTAGGTTCTGGGTGATGTACTAGGTGGTAAGTAGCTACGACCTACCATATACTACTACCAATACCACATACTACCTAACTACTACCACATACTACCTACCATGGTAAGTAGCTACCTACCCAAAGGTATTTTTTAACCAATACAGATAATCCTAGAAAGTACCGACCAAGTGTGAGGTCAGGCGACAGTGCGTGCGTGAATATTGGGTGCTTTTTCATAAAACAATAAGGTATGTTCATAATGACGACCTGGGTGGCGCAGCGGGTGATTGCTCGTCTGAGATGCAAGGGCTACGGGTTCGATTACCGTGCGGGACAAATGTTTGCATGATATGCAAATATGTATTCCGGGTCTGGGTGGTTGTGGTACCATGGTACTCGTAGTTTCTGATAGGTACCCACGTCACAGGGAATCCTAGTGTGGGGTCAGGACTATGTACCTAGTGCTATCGCAGTCGGGCTACTCATAAGTGACTACAGTTTCAGTCGCGTTCCTTTTGAGTCGCGCCGTGGACGAAGGGGCTTACTCAAACACACTCTACGCCTAGCCTAAACTAAAATCGGTAACTTCCGAAAAATAATAAGGACCGCCGACCGCTTCCCGAGCCCATAAATAAAAGACCAATTTCATTTGATGGCAGCACCGCCCTACTCTACAACTCAAACAAACACACACACAAAGTTAAAAAGCAACGTGCGGTGTACGTCAGGTCAGCAGGAACACCGACATTAGACGGGTTTTGTGGCCACAAGTCGTTTGACTGTCGATCAGTGTCAATTTTATCGCAACTTGTGGCCACAAAACCCGTCTAATGTCGGTGTTCCTGCTGACCTGACGTACACCGCACGTTGCCTTTTTAACTTTGTGTGTGTGTTTGTTTGAGTTGTAGAGTAGGGCGGTGCTGCCATCAAATGAAATTGGTCTTTTATTTATGGGAACTGCGAAATTAGAAAAATTGTTTTCCCAAAAATGGGGGTTTCTAAAAATTTTTTTTTTGTGTAGAAAATAAATCTTTAGAGTTTTCTACCCGAATATATTCAATTTGGGTTGATACGATTTATTGATGAATAAAAAACCAGGCTCCATATAAAAAGTGGACAACGCCTTTGTGAAGCTCATTTTGAGCGCCGATTTCAAATGCGTTGCTTTATTTGTTCTGTGCTCTGAATTGAAAAAAGCTACGCATCGGATGTTTACAAAATAACAATATGAATAGTCAATGACCCAAACTAACAGTTTAACATAAAAACAAAGGCCCTTTATCTCTGTGGTCGTCATAGCCACCTCAAACCCAGGTAGTTTTTTATGGGAGCGCGAGCGCAAAGAAATTGTGCTGTGTTTGAAAAGAGACTTGTTGATGTATGAATAAATGTAAAAGTATATAATGTATTGATTTGTGTTTATTTAATTGACTTATATCTACATATATTTTTTTTATGACATTTTATTTAGAACTATTTTTATTGAAATTTTAATTATATTTATATTTGACATTGTAATTAATTATGAATATATGATACTTTTAGTAGAAAATGAATTATGTACAAATTGACTTATAATAGTAATTTATTGATAATAAATATTATGACTATTATGTAAATGTGTTATCTAAAAGTTATATTTTGTAAATAGTACATCAAGGTTTAAAATCAAAGAACTTAACAATGATATTGTTTCTTTTTTAAATTATATCCTGATGATTGTAGTATAAAATATGTATGTAAATGTGTTATTTTATAGTTAAATTTAGTAAATAGTACCTACATCTAGGTTTAAAATAAATGAAGACTAACTAAACATAGAAATTGTTACCTATTAAATTAGAAAATTAATGGTTGCATAAGTATTAAATATTGTGATTTGATTGTGATTGACTGTTGTATAAAATATGTATGTAATGTGTTATTTTATAGTTAAAGTTAGTAAATAGTACCTACATCTAGGTATAAAATAAATGAAGACGAACTACACATAGAAATTGTTACCTATTAAATTAGAAAATTAATGGTTGCATAATTATTAAATATTTATTTCAATCCTAAAGTAAAAATATATTGTCGATACTTAACTACGGTTCTAATAAATGTAATAGGCACTAAGTAAAATATTTTTATGCAAATTGAAATTGTTTCATTGAAGTTATTTCGTACCTAGACGACTTCGGTATATGGCGGGCTAACCCGGTGAAGGCACGTGCTGAGACGCAAGAGATGCGGTTTCGATCCCCGCGGCCGGAGCCAAGCGGGACTAACTTGTTAATGCTTCCTGTGGTACTACCACATCACCCAGATCCGGGACACATACTAAGCATGATAAGTAAGTGTACCTACCTACCCATAGTTTATGATAACCAAGACAGATAATCCTAGAAAGTGCCTACTCGTACTTACATACCAAGTGTGAGTAGTGACTTAAGAGCCTCTAGAATCATAGTAGATTCCTACCTGCCTCCATAGTGGGCTACATAATAACTTCATTTCATACAATACAATAGAAGAATATACTTTATTTACAGAAAGAAACAAAACAAAACAAGTTAACTAATACAAGTTAATATTTACAAAATACACAAGAAACAGTTGAGCCATCTAAAGACCGTTACAAACGATCTATAAATAGCTCAACTGATCCAGATCACTACCAGTCGGAAGTCGCCAAGACGCTGGCGGAATTGCCACGCTGGATGGCAATGCTAATTCGATACAACGATTAAAAGACCATATTCTAAAAAATACTTCCATTCTTTATCTATAAATTTATTTATTTAAGACACGTCTGTAACTGTTACATCACTGGACCCAAACCAGTACAATATGTACTTACATGAAATAGCTAAATGTTGTATTCTCTATAAGTGAACTTTGTTCTTTGAGAAATAAATATCTTTAACCACAATTCGCTGGGCCAAATAAGAGCCAGCTCTCGGGTCACGCGTCGCTTATACAATAGATAAAGAAGATATCGAAAATATTGGTCAGACAGGAGGCTTCCAGAAGGACATGTGCACAAATCCTTGCAACAAGATGTGCAAAATTAATTTTGAACTATCGGCGCGGTTCATAAACGAGGGCGCCAAAAGAATCTAAACAATAGCATAGAGCGTAGCTCGGCTCCGAAACTTGGTCAAAAGTTTTCTGCGCCCTGAAATTTTTAGGGTCGAGCACAAGTTTTGTAAATAAAACAGTACAAGCTGTGTGTGGTACACAATACAGTACAAGAGTACCTGTACCAACATTCAGGAACCAATAAGCTAGGTACAATTACCGAGAATGACAAACAGTATTCTAACTTATCATAGAATCGGTTACTTCCGAAAAAAATATTATAGACTACTTCCCTAGCCCATAAACAAAAGACCAATTTTATATGATGGCAGCACCGCCGTCAAACTCGAACAAATGAAATACGGCAACGTCACGCAAGATTCCGCAAGGGCCGAAGCATAGAGTAATTTTGGGCCGAAGTGAAGTGATTGTTCGGTCGGCATTTTAGTAAAAAATAGTTTTTTCTGAAAATTACGGTACAAATTTTTGATAGAAATGGCAGATAACAAAAGGTGAGCCTTCAATAATTCACAATCAACCTAAGCTTCATTATTTTACAAGAAAGGTTGTATAAAATCGGCGTTCTCATTGCATACTGTTACTCGAATTTGGCTTGTCATCATGTCAGAGTTTCCAAACCAAGCTCATATAATCGAATTTCACACAAATTACAACAAAATGACTGCCGATCCATGAATTGAAAGTCTAATTTTACAATTTAGTTCGGTATTTATGTTTTGTGTGATGGAAATCATGGGTATGTGTTCTGTTGCAGTCCTGATGATTTATCGACCGCAATCCTCCGTCGTAAGGATAGGCCCAACCGTCTCATCGTGGAGGAGGCCGTCAGTGACGACAACTCTGTCGTCTCGTTATCACAGGTCAGTCATCCTTTGTTCCCAATATCTGCTTTATCTGTCAGATCTGAGCTGAATATTTGGGGTCACTCTGAAGATGGAATTATTTTCATATTGGTTCTGATTCTGTTGTTTTGATTGGTATCGCTGGGCCTTGCTTATAAACAGCCACTCAGCCTACAATACAATACTCAGTAAATGGCATTGTTACATCTAGCAGTGACCTGTCTAAAATTTATATCCCTACTCTATGTACCCTCTGATATTTTCACTGATGATTAGTGTAGAACACTCAATCATCTATATATATATCTCATAATAGGATGGTGGCAAGATCTACTTTGGCTATCCAGCAATAGGTAGTAAAAATTGTATTCTGCTGTCTCATTATAACCTAAAAAATTGTTTGCAATTACAATATCACTCATATGATCATGTAAATATTTTGAATGCAACTTAAGCTGTGCCAGGCTTTATTTGACTAGCAACAATTTAGTTGCATGGCATATACCAACATACATAGACATTGTAAAGGCTATGAACTTATTAATTAGCTGGGGAATCCCCTGAAAATAAAGTGTAGGCTGACTGTACTATGTATTATGAATGAATGAACTGTTTTAAAACTATACTAAGACAAAATAGCCTTGTTTAAATCATTATGGCTAATTATGTATAAGTATAGGGAGATGGGGGATAGATTACGTTGAAAAATTATGAATGACTAGCTTCCGCCCGCGGCTTCGCTCGTGTGGCACCTATGAAGATAAAAAGTAGCCTATATGCTATTCCAGACAATAATCTATTTCTGTGCCAAATTTCATCCAAATCTGTTCAGCCATTTGGGCGTGATTGAACCACAAACATCTAAACTTCCAAACATCCTCACAAACTTTCGCATTTATAATTATGAATGATATTTTATACAATAACATTCTAATTCATATTTATTAGTATTTTAAGCATTGCAAGATCAATGAAATGTTAAGTACTGGTATAAAAAGTAGCCTTTGACCTTCCCCAGCTTAAAGCTGCTACAGAACTGAGTAGTAACAAACACACAACAAACTTTCGCATTTATGACATATATTTTAAGAGAAATGCATCCTACTAGGTTTTTTTTTTTTTAATACTACTGAGGTGTCAATCAAGCAGCGGGCTGTTCCGATTCAGAACGAGAAAATCTCGCTATTATGAATATTTCATCCTACTAATATTATAAACGCGAAAGTTTGTATGGATGGATGGATGTTTGTTACTCTTTCACGTAAAAACTACTGAATGGATTTTAATGAAACTTCACAATAATATAGCTAATACATCAGAATAACACATAGGCTACAATTTATAAATATATTGTGTGAATTGTCCAAAATACGACTACTAGCTACTCGAAATACTAATCCTGCGCAGACGAAGTCGCGGGCACCAGCTCGGGCATTGTACTCAGGCTAACTGCCATAAAGATAGATAGATAAAAAAAATATTTGGCACTACAAACACACAATTAACATAGATAAACAATTTTAAACTAAAGTACATACAATAGGTAGGTATAAATAATCAAAAGAGCAATTTTTAAAAAGTAGTTATCTTAGAGTAGGCAAGTTTGCGCGTGCTGCAGGACGACAAATAGGCTATGGCTCAGTGAAATATTTTGCTTAAAAACAAAAACACTGATTTTCAGCCAAAACCTGATCGAGAGCGAGCAGAACGAGTACAAACGAACAAAGCGTAGATACCTAGCTGTGAATTTATGTTTTTGTGATTGTGTAGTTTGCTATCAATGATTACAAAATATGAAATATAATAAATTAATGACAATAGTGCCAAAAAATATAATAATAATAATGAATAAAATGAGATTACAATATTTTTGTTTATTTTTGGCATATGAAGTGCTTGGGAACACCATCTATTTGCTTTTGCAATAAAAACTTTTTAAGCTTTAATTTAAATGTGTATTTAGTGTTAACATTGCGAATAGGGGGAGGAATATTATTCCAGCACTTCGATGCCACATATCTGAAACTTCCCCTGAAAGCTGCAGTCTTGTGATTGCAGCTCAAAAGCAAGATAACAGTTTCAAATCTGTCCACACAGGCTAAAATGGAGCAGCTTCAGCTATTCCGTGGTGACACAGTCCTTCTGAAGGGCAAGAGACGTAAGGAGACCGTCTGCATTGTGCTCTCCGATGACAACTGCCCTGATGAGAAAATCCGCATGAACCGCGTTGTCAGAAACAACCTGCGTGTTCGACTATCTGATATTGTGTCCATCGCTCCGTGCCCATCAGTGAAATATGGAAAGAGGGTCCATATTCTGCCTATTGATGACTCTGTTGAGGGATTGACTGGGTGAGTTCACTTCTCTATTGTTTTACAAGCAAAGGTTAAATATTGGTGTGGAAAATAGTGGAATCTATAAAAAATTGGATGACAAAGCAACTTGAATCTAGGAATCTTATCTATCTTGAATACTATGAACAACTTGGCATTGAGTTAAATGATGAAGAATAATAAAATGAATGAATTCAAAGTACCTATTTGTTTTTGAAATTGCAATTTAAAAACTCAATGCAAAATCTTCACATGAGTATGCTAAATTGTACTCAACTGACAATCATTATTGGCAAACCGGATACGTGCGCGTAACGTGAGCGTGCACGCAGCAGATTTAATATGAATTTCCTATCACGCTCACGGGCACGCTTTCAGGCGGTCTGAAATCTTCCTTAGGATTTCATACTTTACAACCGCTGCGTGCACGCTCACGTCACGCGCTCGCATCCGTTTTGCTCCAGCTATTAAGGGGGTGATCTCCATGGGACATCGATTCGCCGCCACTCTGTCCGTTGGCTCTAACTAGTATTGTTTGAACATCTTTCATATCTAGTGGCTTAGCTGTTGATCCAAACTACATAATTTAATAATACACAACTATTGAATCAGTTAGTAACATGCAGTCCTGTAGTCCTGCTTTGCTATTTTATGGGGCTGGGTTGGCTGGGGTAATGTTGGCGCAGAAGGACAATGCTCAAAACACCCCACAGAGGAAAGTCTGTGCAAATCTATTCTCCCCAATTAGAAATAGAATGTCCTGAGCCAGCCGGATCCCTAACAGTCCGAACATGACATCCACAGAAACCTGTTCGAAGTATACCTGAAGCCATACTTCATGGAAGCATACAGACCCATCCACCGCGACGACACATTCATGGTGCGCGGAGGCATGAGGGCGGTTGAATTCAAGGTGGTGGAGACGGACCCGTCTCCGTACTGTATAGTGGCGCCCGACACTGTTATACACTGCGAGGGCGAGCCTATCAAGCGTGAGGTAAGGGCAAATGAGCAGGCATTACTTTTTGAGTTTTAGGATTTTTCTATGGAAACTTTTTTGTAACGCATTAGGTTAGTCACGTTCCCGCATTAAAAGTAGCTGATGTAACTTTAACTATAGTCATTCAAATAATAACGCAAAACATTTACTTTCGCATTTACATATAATATTAGTAAGGAATTTTCTAACAAAATTATGCTTTTATTTTACACTAGCTTGCGCGTGGTACTTAGATATAGAGTCTATATCCTAATATATGTAAAGAACTCTATGTATCTAAACATCTAATAGGAAAGGTACAGTGAAAACATAGGCCATTTTACATCATACCCTACTAAACATAAAGCTAATTTTCCCAGGAAGAAGAGGAGGCCCTCAACGCTGTTGGCTACGATGACATCGGCGGCTGTCGCAAGCAGCTCGCTCAAATCAAGGAGATGGTGGAGCTACCTTTACGCCATCCGTCACTCTTCAAGGCTATCGGAGTGAAGCCTCCGCGTGGTATTCTCATGTACGGGCCGCCTGGGACGGGCAAGACTTTGATCGCCCGCGCCGTTGCTAACGAAACCGGTAAGTTTTAAAACTAAAGTTAACTAGCTTTCAGTCGCGGTTTTGCTCGCGCAGAACCCAGATAAAAAGAAGCCTCTGTACCTCCAGCTCTTTAAAAGTTCATTCAAAAAAATCAATCATTCATGCAATCCTGTTGCTGCGTGAAAAAATGATAAAAACCTACCAAAAAAACAAACACTTTCGGCGTAATTGAATAACAAACATCCTCGCAAACTTTCGCATTGATAATATTAGTAGGTTAGACGGATTCCACAAACATATTTAAAAATGATTCTCTCTACCACAGGTGCATTTTTCTTCCTGATCAACGGCCCTGAGATCATGTCCAAGCTAGCCGGTGAATCCGAGTCGAACCTGCGCAAGGCCTTCGAGGAGGCGGACAAGAACTCGCCTGCTATCATCTTCATCGACGAGCTAGATGCCATCGCGCCCAAGCGTGAGAAGACCCATGGAGAAGTGGAGAGAAGAATTGTTTCGCAGTTGCTTACTCTTATGGATGGTAAGCTTACCTTCCACTCGCGACTTCGCTCGCGTGGTACCTGGATAAAAAGCAACCTATTGTTATTCCAGGCTAATTACAAGAATTAATTTAAAAGAAATTAGGCATGTTACATACATGTATGCCAAATTTAATTCCAGACCAATCATGATTATGGAGTGAAAGAGTAACAAAAACATTTTCACATACTCACATCTTTACAAAATTGTTTGTCTGGCTTTAGTAAAATACAAATATGGAATTATCTTTAGAATCGTAAGAAAGACTACTCAAAACTGAACCAGTGCATTTATGATTCTGAAAATATTGATGGTGAAATACGAAAAATATTTTTGAATTCTTTCATAGAGTTTTTTTTGTTAGTTTTTTAGTACATACTTATTTCATGAGAGAACTATAAATTTAGTAGTTTTAAACAATTAAATGTTTTTAATCAATTAAATTGGTTTGGTACCTAAGTTGACCAGCATGGGGCCCAGTGTCCTGTAGCACAGGTTTTTTAAACCTATTTCAGGCACCGGACTCTCACAAAACAGGTTAACTTATGTAACTTATATACTTATATTCTGCTGTATCCCATCCATTACTGTTAACCTTTGTTGAGAGAAAATAAATACATATTCTATTCTATTAATTAATTGAAACGAATAAGAGTACAATAGTAAAGAAAATGGGAGAATATGCAGAATTTATATTCGGATTAACCCTTTACAGGCATGAAGAAGTCGTCCCACGTGATTGTAATGGCGGCCACAAACCGTCCCAACTCGATTGACTCCGCGCTGCGTCGCTTCGGGCGGTTCGACCGCGAGATCGACATCGGCATCCCGGACGCGACCGGCCGCTTGGAGATTCTGCGCATCCACACCAAGAACATGAAGTTGGGAGACGATGTGGATCTAGAACAGGTTTGAACTTTAAGGTCGATCTTATTGAAAAAAAGGAACAAAGAGAATGATCGCTTTTAAAAACAACATGGATGAACACAGAACGATCGTAAGGCACGCATAGATGTCTCAAATAACATACATTCTTACATAATCCTTATTTGATTTCTTGTGTCGTGGTTATCAGTAACTATGAGTACCATATTACCAAAATTCTCAGAACTGGAACCAATATATTCAGATCGCGCTAACCCGCACCTCTTGCGTCCTAGGCGAGCACCCGCCCTCTACGCCTCCCCAGAAAATATCACTGGAGAGCCTTCAGGCTACCTCTAGGCCATACGCGCTTACTATTTTCTAATACCCTTTTGTTGATCCAGATCGCGGCGGAATCCCACGGTCACGTGGGCGCTGACCTGGCATCTCTATGCTCGGAGGCGGCGCTGCAGCAGATCCGTGAGAAAATGGACCTTATCGACCTCGAAGACGACCAGATCGACGCGGAGGTTCTCAACTCGCTCGCCGTCACCATGGATAACTTCAGAGTAAGTTGCCATCAGCCTATAGCAGTCCGCTGACTAGCATCTGGCTCACCTGACGGCCCAATGCAGCTGTAATACCACCTAGGACAATGCCCACATGGTATTGCACTGCATCCATCAGTCTGAGTTATGCGTTGGTTTCATGTGCCTATAATTTCACTTACTACCTCATCTTGCAAACACACCATTGCTTGTAAGCAGAGTTTAGGCAAGGTGGGCAGCAAGCACAAATGCAAGCTCCAAACAATAATTCGACGCTAATAAATTCAGATTCAGATTCATTTATTGCGAAAATGGGTTACAAAAAGATGTCAAATTAAAATAGATCTGCCACAGTCAGCTTCAGAGCATGCAATACAATTAGGTCCAAAATTCGTCGATTAGTTCAGATTCAGAACAGATGTTTGTGGCTCCAAAGTCTAGACGTCGATGGTCGGATTTAATTGAAACGCGTTCCACGTACATTTAGTAAGACGACTAGCTGTTTAGAGCTGCATTAGTTCCCCACTGATCCAGCGATCTCTGTCTCTTTGGATGTTGGAATGTTGGTAATCAATAAGTGAAATCGTTTTCCAGTACGCAATGACGAAGTCGTCTCCGTCGGCGCTGCGCGAGACGGTGGTGGAGGTGCCGAACGTGTCGTGGGGCGACATCGGCGGGCTGCAGAGCGTGAAGCGCGAGCTGCAGGAGCTGGTGCAGTACCCGGTGGAGCACCCCGACAAGTTCCTTAAGTTCGGCATGCAGCCCTCGCGCGGGGTGCTCTTCTACGGCCCGCCCGGCTGCGGTCAGTGCCCACTACCCATCATCACATCAAATTAGAGTTTGGCGTCCCAGTTACGGGGTGGGAGGTGGCTTTAAATTTTCAAGTATAAACGACATGGCATTCAAAACCTGGCGAATGATTTCTCTGTCCAGAGATGTCTCACTGGACGCATCTTTCTCATCAAAACAGATAAGACTCAATAAGCAGTTTGGATTATTGTTATTAAAACAGATTGCCAAGAAGCGGGATTGAAAAAGAAAAAAAAAGTTTAGACTAATAAGCTTGTATTTTGTACCACAAGATACAAGGTCATCTTATATCTAATGTATATCTTAGGTAAGACGCTGTTGGCCAAGGCCATCGCCAACGAGTGCCAGGCCAACTTCATCTCCGTGAAGGGACCAGAGCTCCTCACCATGTGGTTTGGAGAATCTGAGGCCAACGTCCGCGATATCTTCGACAAGGTAAGCTACTGTGATGTTGCCTTTCAGTTTTTAGTTTAAGTTCCTACTAGCTTGTGACAGAGGCTTCGCTCACATGGTAGCTATTAAAAGTAGACTATATGCTTTTTTAGGTAAAGAACTTGTATCTATTCCAAGTTTCAACCAAATTCGTTTCGCCGTACCTCTAATTCAACCACATACATACAGCAAAACATCCTTACAAACTTTTCCATTTATTTTTTTGATGGATTTTAATTGCATTTTTTTAATTCCTAAGCCATTCACGTTTTTTTTTGTTTATGAAAACATGCAACAGCGGAACTCTATGCTAAACGATGCCTCATTTCACGTAATGACTATTTTCTCCATATAAAAATAACATCCAAATTTTCGAGTCTTGCATGGATTTTCAAAAAAATATATAAACCTTGTACTGACAAAATATACAAACAATAAAAAAACAAATTAGCCAAAACGGTCCAGCCGTTCTCAAGTGATGCTCCGTCATGTGGCAATTGATTTTTATTTATATAGACTTGTCAAATTATTCAATGGTTTGGGAATTCACTGCTTTTGTGTTATTGATCATCAGTTGAAACTGCGATACAGTTTTTAATTAAACAGATTCAGTTTCAACATATTGTTTTTAACTTGTAAAATTGTCTTTGTTTCGAATAAAGTATTATGAAATTAAATTAACATCCAGGCCCGATCAGCATCTCCGTGCGTGTTGTTCTTCGACGAGCTGGACTCGATCGCGAAGTCGCGCGGCGGGTCCGTGTCCGACGCCGGCGGCGCCGCCGACCGCGTCATCAACCAGATCCTCACTGAGATGGACGGCATGGGGGCTAAGAAGAACGTATTTATTATCGGTGAGTTATAAATAAATAACATAAAAGGGCAGAATTCCTACACACTATTAAGTAGATACTTGATAAAATTCAAGAAAACCAAGTTATTGGTATGTATTTTATTACTATTTAGCTTGTCTACAAGCTAAATAGTCGAGGGCTCAGCTACGCTGCTTTTCAGTCTCGCCATAAAATGTCTGCTGTCGTGACAGCGCTTTGATCCTCGGAAGCCATCAGGCTTTAACTATATCCATTGCGAAAAATGATATCGATGAATGAACAAACAGACACATTTTCGCATTTATAATATTAGTAGGTATTCTATAATATTATGACATTCCCAGGTGCAACAAACAGACCCGACATCATCGACCCCGCCATCCTGCGGCCGGGTCGGCTGGACCAGCTGATCTACATCCCTCTGCCGGACGAGAAGTCCCGCGAGGCTATCCTGCGCGCCAACCTGCGCAAGTCGCCCATCGCTAAGGATGTTGACCTTTCTTACATTGCTAAGGTGATTATTATTTGACAGAAAAGATACAAAATGTTATCTTCAAGCATGGTAGATATCCTCTAGGCAATCCTTGAAGATGTCTGAGGCATGTTGAATATGCCTTTGACTACTCCCTCTCAGACATTTGGCACATGCACACATTTTGCATTAGTGACAAAAATATCAAATTTTTAATTTGCTGTTTTAATTTTTTACCAACTTTATTACGAACTATCTTTCGCCCGCGGCCTCGCTCGCGTGTTACCTACTTAAAAAGTAGCCTATATAGTATTCTAGGTAAAGAACTTTATCTATTCCAAGTTTCAACGAAATTGGTTCAGAGGTTACGGCGTGATTGAACAACAAACATCTAAACATCTTCACAAACTTTCGCATTTATAATATTAGTCCTACCTACCTAATGGCGTGACCTGTAACTATTATCTGTTATGAATAAATTACTACTACTACTATTGCTAATAGTGCATGTCGTTGCCGGCGTCTGTGTTTCCGAATACCTATAATTTGGGTGTCTTCAAGACCAGAGTGAATAGGTTTCTTCTAGGCAAACGTGCTACACCGTAGACCACATCATTACTTAACATCAGGTGAGATTGTGGTCAAACGTTAGCCTATTTCGTATTAAAAAAAAAAAATGTTTGCAGGTGACGCAAGGCTTCAGCGGCGCCGACCTGACGGAGATTTGCCAGCGCGCGTGCAAGCTCGCCATCCGACAGGCCATCGAGGCCGAGATCACGCGCGAGCGCGCGCGCCAGGCGCAGCAGCCCGCCGCCGCCGCCGTCATGGACGTCAGTACTGCACTATTCACTTATTTCTCTCATTTTATCATACAATACTTTGTTTATTTAGAATACGCTGAGATAGACCTTTTTGACCCATGCCACTGCAGCGTAAACATTATTTACCTTATGTTGGTAACACGAGTTGGCACCCACTTGATATGTGTGCCATCAGTTTGAGAGTTTTGTTTGCTATTAAATGCATAGCAACAGTTTACATTTCAGAACCTCGGAAGAGTTTTAAATCTTAGCTTATGTGATACAAGATCTTTATAAGGCCCTTTTTAAACCCTCCCACTATAAACCTATCTTATAACTCATGAGCCATACTCCTGGACAAAATCGCTGACGTTTTGGGAAAAGACCACTATTCCTAGACCTGAAACGAACTTATTCTTACCTGATTCCAGTTGGATGACGAGGATCCCGTCCCGGAGATCAGCCGCGCTCACTTCGAGGAAGCGATGAAGTTCGCGCGCCGCTCCGTCTCGGACAACGACATCCGCAAGTACGAGATGTTCGCGCAGACGCTGCAGCAGAGCCGCGGCTTCGGCACCAACTTCAGGTCAGTTATATCATTCAATCCTGTTAAACAGCGGCCTAACTGGGCCCGATTCTTGCTTCAATGACTTGAAAACGATTATCGCATGATAATGGTCGATCATTCAGTTACGTTTGTCGCCACTTTCGTTTCATTGATTTCACTATGACTGCCATTGGTAAACGACTGTCATAGCAGAATACCAAAAGTGGCCATTTTGCCATGAACCAATGTCATTTTGAAGCCATTGAATTAGTAATTGGGCCCCAAGTATGGCTGTTTGCAATCTTAGTAGTATTTATAAAAAGAATCCCTTTGCACTTCATAATAAAATTTGGTGTTCCCAGGTTCCCGACAAACGCGGGTACCGCGGGCGGTACGGGTACATCGGGCGGCGACCAGCCCACCTTCCAGGAGGAGGGCGGGGACGACGACCTCTACAGCTAAACTGTATCGCGCCGCATACACCACTCCTGCCGACCGACCACCGACACTCCGAACTTACTTGAATTGCTAGGATACCACTGATCTATAACTGTGAATAAGTTGCTGTTGTGGCTAGGAAAAAAAAAATGTGGGGCCGTACGCTTGTTTGCCACCTTAGTAGTAAAAAAATCTTAGGGTCTATGCACACCGGCACGGCACGCCAAAGTATTTTTATTTTTGCTAAATGACATCCAAACTTATCTAGTAGTAATACGACTTAAATTCTAATATTTAAAATCGATCCCGCGGCACCAAAAGGGTTTCTTGGTGTGTGGTTTGCGGTGTGCGTAGGGCTTGATATTCGTAAAGTATTTACCTCACGAAGCGCGTTCTATCACTAATGTGACCTTTATATTATAATGTTTGCATTATGTTGGAAATTGACAACACAATTCATTTCAAACATTAATGGCATCATTTTCAATTGTTTGAGCTGGTGGTATTGCACCTGTATTGGGCAGTGGTTACCGCTTACCATCACGTTGCCCATCTGCCAGTATGTTACTTTGTAACATAAGCTAGAAGGGGTTTGTAAACGTTAAAAGTTCTGAGTTCTCTTATGGCGTTTCCAAATAGCTGTCACTCAATCGTAGCACCCTATCCACAGAAACAGATCAGTGCTATAGTCAGGGTGTAGAAATTAGTACTACTATATGCACTCATTGCTCCGTATAGAGCAGCATTTGAGAAATAGGGACAGTTTCGATGTGTTCGGCCTCGTCGCAAGCGCAGGAGCGGCCCGCGATCGCGTATCCAGTTCTAGGACTGACATTATTTAATAAGATTTAGGTACACGAGCGGAGGTTTCGGAATCGGGGCGTTTATTATGGCGACGCCGCAATCTAGTATCTTAAATATAAAATAACGGCGCGCGAGTCAAACTGCGCGTCGTGGTCTCATAAAATTCATTATCTATCTGATATGTAAATGTATTAAGTTCAATCATTTATTTCTGTTCTGATTTTAGCTTTTGTTTAGTTGTTGTGTTCCGCTTCAGCGGGTGTAAGATCGTATGTACCTTTTGCATCACCCTGTGCAGCCTCGGCACACCACTGTCGACTTTACACAATATTACAGTGATTTTAATAAATAAAAGATTTTTATAGACCAATGAAGTTTTTTCATTTATACAAGCCGATTCATTGTATACCTATTACGAAAAGGGCTCATTCTACAACCAAGTAGCAATAGTTTGTTCTAAGATATAGAAATTCGACATAATTCTATGAAAAAAAGATCGCAAAAATCTGATGTTTTAGGTCAAATCAGTTCGGACTCAGTTATTCAGCAATTTTAGGTAGCAATCTTGATATCGAACTTCTCGTACGTTTAATTATTTGTTGTAAATATTATAAAAATATCAAAAACAGCATATTCAAGGTATCTGGAAAAAATACTTAAAAAACAAAGGTTTTGCGCTAATATTTTTGTCTTTTTGTTGATAGAATAAGCCCCTTTCGTGATACTTTACAATAACAAGGTAGATGAGTGCCTCAGGAAAACCAAGCGATAACTATGAAAAGGGGGAAACTTTCAATAATTTTTATCGTTACGCTCAAACTTGCAATCTTTCTTCTTGAACAACTCTTCTAACTGCGGAGAGTCACGCAGCAGGTTTCTCAAGGAGTAAGCGCGTTCCGTTGCAAAGGAACTCGTGCGTCTGCTGAGGTACGACGGTGACACGTCTTCGCCAACTATCTTAAAGTGGTCCTCCGTCTCCTTCAGCTCTTTGGTGCCTTCCATCAGCTCTTTGAAGAGTCTATCCACTTCATCGTCGGAAAAACAATTGCACAAAAAGTCGATCTCCTGATCGGAATACTGAGTTGCAACTTCGTGAGTCTTCGAGGGGACTTTAGCGGGCGGCGGCGTTGGCGACCGTTTACCCTGCGCCTTTTTCACCAACTTTTTCAGAGTCCGTACATCGCATATCTCGTAGTTCGGAATCTCTGGAGAGCCGAATGTGGACGTATTTCTCATGTACGGCGGCAAATGCTCTTCGAGATGTTTCTTCGCTGTTTTAGAGCATTTACATTTTTTCGGCTCCACGTACTTCATGTAGCTCTCCCATTTCGGCTCTCGTTCGTGCTCTAACTCGGCGCTTCGGGTTTCTATTTTATTTCCGGAAGAAATAGATTGCACAGATGGCTTCTTTTTCGTTTCTTTACGTAGATTCAAAGACATTTTCGAAGCGTGGAGCGGACTGCAAAAGCAGTGCGGAATTTTACACACGCAACACTCAATCGGCACTGCATTTACGTTAGGCAGCTCCTTTTGTAGAACTTGGAGTAGCGAACTCTCTAACTTTAGTTCAAGCAGTTTCTGGGAAGAGGTTAGTTTCACGGGAACGTCGTATTTGTATTCGTGGGCATCAAAGAAATCAGCGTCATCTCCCCGATGCCCGTGAACAAACTGTGTAACTTTATCGGTGAATTTTTCGAAGTTATCACACGCAGCGTAGATGAATCGCTTGTTTACAACAATCACGGGCATTTGGGATGCACTAGAGGTGCAGTGTTTGGGACAGAGACTTTGGTCGATGTCCGGTTTGTATCCTTTATCGCAGAAGAGATAGAACGGGTGTGGTTTGGGGATGGGGGTGTGAAATTGATCCTCTTCTATGATAATGCTATCAGCGCCTGGATTCTCTAAGCTTTCATTCAGTTGCAGCAACATAAGCTTCTCCATGTCAATGAAAAAGTCTGCGTGCTCCGGCAGCGTGTTCAAGCAGAACGACACAAATAATTGAAACTTCTTCACGACTCGGCATATCTTTTTTTTCCATATTCTGATGAACTCCTGTCTCTTTCTCTCCTTCTCCTGCTCCAGCCTTATTTCGAAGTCCTTTAATGCTATCTGTTCCTTCAGAACTTTTATTTTCTTTTTGTGTTCGTGTTGGGCCAGTTCCATTTCTTTAGAACACTCCTCTCGTTCTTTGAGAGCGACGTAGACTTGGCAGGCCAAGTTCTGGCTTTCTAGCAGCTGCCTTAGCTTTTCGACGACAACATGCTTCTCAACGTTTATATCGTGAATCTGATCGCCCATGACTGTGCGTGATTCTTCCACCTTTAGTATAAAATCGGCCTTTAGTCTTGCTTTCTCTTTCATCAATTTTTCGGTGTATCTGTCGTAAAGCATAGTCGCTTGCTGCTGCATCAGTGTTGCGTAATGTTTCTCCATTCTATCAAAGGTCTCTTCTCTGATTGCATTTATTTCTTTGACTGCAGCATCGAAGAGTATTTGTTCTATTTTGGCAATCGAAGTTGTGTACAAAGTGGTGAACTCTCGAAAAGCGTTTTGTATGGCTTCTGTGTTTTTTTTGGCTGCTTCCGTCGAGGAGTCCTCCCATTGCTGCCGACAGCTGACTTCGATGGTTTTCTTCCAGTTTATATCACTCTCTAGAAGGACCCTCTTCTTTTCTTCCTCCATTTGCTTGTGGTGATCCTCAACAAACTTTTCCCCGAAGAAGCCAATGCCTTCGTAGCTAAGTTTCTTGAGGTATTCGTTCTTTACTGGTTTCATGACCGCTCGGCCTTCTAAGATATCTTTGGGAGGCTGGTACCAGTCGCTGCCGCCGCCTTTCATCGGCGGTGCGAGGCCCGCGAGCACCTTCAGCTTACGAGTCATGGATTTGAAGTAGACAGCCGCGAGAGGAGGCGCCATGGTCTTTATCATGACGCTCTGGGTCGGCACCTGCTCCCTCTCCAGAAAACATTTGCGGAGGTAATAGTTATCACTCAGTTTGTTCATTTTTGCTTGATATTTATAACAAAAGTAATTTAAGAAAATAAATGTTTACAAATTGTGACACTTCGCATATACAAAAGTACTCTGTGCACTTCGCGCCCTCATTTGACAATAACTCCTAATTTGATCTTCACCAATTGTCACTATTGTAATTGGACCTTCATTAAATTCATAAAAAGTTTAGGTACCTCCTGGAAAATATAAAATACTCTACTAGTAAAAGCCCCCGCGACTTTGTTCGTTCATACTAACTTCAAACCCAGCTGCACCCTCTTAGGGGTTGAATTTAGAGAATTCCTTTCTCAGTACACCCCTACTCACTAAGAGGGACACATCCTACAAATTTCAAGGCTCTAGGACGGTGAAGGCTCTGTGCTGTCTGGCAGTCAGTGTATCAGTTACTGTTAATAAATATGATTTAGATATCAAATTTTAGAAAAACTCATCAGGGTTCTACATTAATACCCAAAACATCGTCAAAAGATAAAATGCATTTAATAAAATCCGTTTTATTTGATAAGTTATAAATATCTCTAAATCTAGTATGTCCTTTACACTAGGTAACTTCCCCCACCGCCATTTGTTGTAATAGCGTCATCACATGGCAAAATCTGTCTTTGATTTCTGTCTCTGACCTGTGGGGGAGTAGCTCCCTTATTCTACCAAACACTTTCTCTGAACCGGCTTCACCTTTGAGCACTTGAAGCATCGTTTTATCTTCATCTCGCGTCCAATTATTCTTTCCAATAGCTTTCGTCTTCACACTGACAGTGGCCTCTATTTTAGGCTGTTTTAGTTTTGGAGCTTCTGTTGGTACTTTTACTTTCGCATTATGAGCGGCTGCTTCTGTTTTAGGCTGTTTCACCTTTGGTTCTAATGGCTCTTTCTTCATCAGATTTTCAACAGATTCTTTTTTTACCGTCGTTTTGTTTTCTTTCCTTTTCTGCGCAGTCTCTTTCACTTCCGTTTCTTTCTTTCCGTTTTTGGGCTTTTGTGCCTTTCTCGGTTTGGGACTCATGATGAGATCTTTATCTTTCCTCGTGTTATCGTTGACGTCTTTTTTTGTGGGTGATTTGGTTTGCTTCCTGGGCCTCTTTTGTGGTTTGTTCTTTTTCTGTGCTTCGTCGTCGGAGTCGGGCGGTGAGAGGTGGCAATGCGCGGGGGCGAGGCGCCTGGCGTGGACCCGGTAAGGTTCCTTGGAGTAGGGGAAGGTGACTCTCGCTGAGCGGAGTAGCCGGCCGTGCTGAAGGAACACTCGCCCGTTGAGATACTGGAACAATGCGTGTGGTTTGGGTAATGGTGATGATATTTAAAAATTACCTTCCTCAACGAACTTTTATCATCATAAGTTTATAAGTAGGCTATAAAATAAATCCAGGCCTAAAATCATCTCAGAAAATTCTGTAGGCTGCAGATTCAGGGCGAAATGAATGTCGATCGATACAAAAGTAAACATTTAATTGTTGAAACTATCATGTGGTTATGAACGAATCTGTCTGCCCTCAATGCCGAAATATCTCTATTTTAAGTCTATATTTGGAGATTTTGAGACTGTCAGTCTCATAATCCCCTTTGGACCTGCATCCAGGCTGAAAGAGATTTTGACACACAAAAATCCCAAAATCCCCTTTGAAGGGAAAATCATATTTAATGTTCAGTATTAATCTTTGATATGCTTACGCCCGAATCGTCACTTAAATATAAGGGGTGATCTAATTGATGTTCGAGTATAAAATTCTGAAAGATAACGGCGTCTTAAATAATTGAGACCATCTCAAATTGTTAAGTGACGTTTCAATATTCGGGCGTAAGCAGCCTTATAAAGGGGATTTTGGAATTTTTAGTTTTAAAATCCCCTTCAGCCTGAACTTGCAGCAAAAAAGATTAACTTGAAAAACTTGAAAAAAGAACTTGCAAAGGGGATTATGAAACTTAGTGTCAAAATCTCTTCTGAAGGGTATTTTGAGACTAACGCTGTCAGCCACGTGTGGACAATGTTTGAAGCAACTTACTATTGTATCGAGGTTTTCGCTCGCGTCCAGTGTCCGCTTAGTGCTGGTGTCGTCGTCTGCAAACTCCCACACGTCGCAGCCGCGGTCGCTCGTCAGGAAACTCTCGTTTATAATGTCTGTGCCGGTTTCGTAGGCGCTGGGGGCAAGATGCATATGCTTAACAAATTTGCGCCGCAATGTTCTTTGCCGCGCAATTTTTGAATTTGGAACATCTTAGTTTTCAGCGGCAAAGAAATCGAACGCAAATATTGTTTGAATAAAGACTGGCTGGTACGACGGACCATAGTCGCACCACCGCCAGCTGAATAAAAAAAAAGAATAAAATATGAGGCGCCTTTTATTTTCTCATAGTGGGTGATGAAAAGTAGATAATTTTCCATTCGGAAAATTTATGTTACTAGTATACTAGGTGCTCTTAAACGGTGAAGGAAAACATTGTGAGGAAACCGGCATGTCCAAGAACTTTCACTACACTGATTATTTACGGTCACTGACCTTAATACAGGTGACCATGAAAGAATCTGTGACACGACTAGCAAGCATGCAGTTTCATTCATTTCAATTTCTTGTGCGAGGTAGGGCATACCGAGATTTTCTCGCTCTTAATTGGAGCAGCTCATCTGGGAGGTCCCTGGGAGGCTAGATGCGTGATGCCTCTACTCGTATTCCATAGGCTACGGTAACCGCTTACCAACAGGTAAACAGCAAGCTTACCACCTTCATCATCATTTCAGCCGTACGACGTCCACTGCTGAAAATGGCCTCCCCCACAGACAGAGAACAAATTCCTTATCATGTGGGGGGATTTGCCCATACTCACCACGCTGGGCATGCGGGTTGGCGAGCGCAGTTAGAGCTTACTACTTACTTACTTACCACATTTGACTGGCCTCATAGCTCAGTTGGTAGTAACTCTGCCTTCTGCGCTAGCGGTCGCGGGTTCGATTCTCGCACTGGACAAACATTTGTGACTAACACAGATGTTTGTTCTGTGTCTGGGTGTTAAATATATATCTATTATGTATATCAGTCTCTGGTACCCATAGTACAGGCTATGCCTAGTTTGGGATCAGTTGACAATGTGTGATATGTCCGGTTTTTTTTTTTTTTTTTTTTTTTTTTACGTTAGTGGTATAGAAAAAAATGCAGGTACCTTTCAGGCGGCCTCTCATCAGGGAACAGCGACTTGAACATCTGCGTGAGGCGCGGGTGCGCGCGGAAGTGCGGCAGCAGGCGCGCGCGCGCGGCCGCGGCGCCGCCGTCCAGCCCGCCCGCCAGCGCGCGCAGCACCTTGCGCAGCACCGTCGGCTTGCGCGCGAACGTTCTCTGCGGACGGACGGTATTTAGTTAACTAGCTTCCGCCTATGTATCTTTGTGCCAAATTTGATCCAAATCCGTTAGGCCGTTCAGGCAAAAAAAAAAATTATGAATTTACGTTTTACGAAGCATAACTTCAGATCGGCTTATTTCGTTTTGTTGTGTTCCTAATTGTAACGACAAAACAAAGAAAATTTTGGTGTCGTCATATTTTTTCCCTAAATCTTCAACAATCATCATCATATTTCAATTTACATAAAACCTTAATGAATTATAAACCTAAACCATCCTCATGAATCACTTCGTCCATTGGTGAAAACCGTATGAAAATCCGTTTTGTCGTTTTGGAGTTTGCCGCGTTCAGACAGATAGATGCGGCGGGGCGGGCGGCGGGGAACTTTGTTTTATAATATGTAGTGATTTTTGAGCCTTGCTCTATCGACTTTGTATATATGTCGTCTATGTAATCGGTCTATCTATGCATCGATCGATCGATTGATGTAGTAGCTTTAGCTGATTTTAATGGAAGCAGAAACTGTCAATCGATTAGGACTGATCGTGATCTCATTCAACTATCGATTGATGGCATCGATCTTGAATCGATCGATTCTTGTGGTAACACTCGGGTCAGTGCCGACGGACGTGAGTGAAAGCGAAGCGACTGATTTAAACACTTGGAACTCATTCTTATTTACTTTAAGATACGGCTTAAATCATAAAATTACAACGAGGTTCGCAACACCTTACGCGCGATGTATGGACACGCGATGTAACTAATAGTATTGTTTGGAAAATGAGTCGCTTCGCCACCACTACGTCCGCACACGCAGTTTGAAGATGCAAATGTATGTTTAAAAATAAAAACAAAGCACCATAAAAGTGTGTATATACAGTCGATAAAAAAACTGCTGTGCAATAGAAAAACATGGCAACCAAATGTGAAGTTATAACTACAACTACCTCAATGAAAGCCAGGTGACAACAGAACAGCAAATAAATTCCAGCTTAATACAACAATACTTACATGCAATAAATCAATGAAACCAGTCATTCGCACCAACGAGAGTCTATCCATGAAGCGTCCTACTTGAGCTGCCTGTCCCGGCTTCAGAAACAACAGAAAATCTTCGACCATGTCCTTGTGCTCCGGCCCGAACAGCTGCTCAACCTTCCTGTATAAGTCTGTAGGTGTCTCTTTGCTGGGGTTGAATTCTTTCAGCAAATTTTGGAATTGTAGGAATTTGTTTGTAGGCACTGTTGGGTTGGAGGAGAATCTCTGTTGTACTCTTGAGTAGTAGGATCTAACTAATGCTGAAACAAAATTATTATACCTGTTGATATGGTACCAAAGAACTCTCAATCATAAGTCAAAGTCAAAAGGCGTTTATTTCAATAAAATCACTAGGATTTGAAACGACTTAGAATCTAGGTGAAACTACACCTGTTCCTATATAAAATACCAGCTTTCACACACACATTCACTTGCATGGTGACTGGATAAAAAGTAGCATGTAAGTTATTCCTGGCCATTTACTACATACATGCCAAATATAATTTGAATCGTTTTAGCGGTTACTTCGTGGAAGGATAACAAACATCTTTATATATTTATAAACATTCACATTTGTAATATTATAAAAAGTTGTGGGAAACAATAATTTAAGGCCAACAAGGTGCCTTTTTAATGTCCTTCACTTCAAATGGCATTGACCTGTTGTGCTGTTGTGTAAGCAAAATGGGAATGATTGCAACTTTGTGGATGATTTAAACCATCAAAGCACTATCTTAAATGTTTCAAATATGAAGGGAAGGAAGTTGAGGTCAAGAAGTTCTCTCTTGTACATTTTCATACAGGTTGGATGTTGCCTCTCAAAGTTGCTAATGCCATTCACATTTTGCACCACTGTTTCAAAATTGTGTTGATATGACAAGCATGCAAAAAAACTTAGCACACACTGAACTAAGCCTAGATAGTGGTTTATCTAGAAATTGGAGTGCTAAATATATTGAAAGATGTTCTACTGAGTTGTATTTAATTTTGAAAATGCAATACAATTAATGATTTAATTTAACTGAGAATGTGTTATAAAGGCACTTATTACAAGAGCATAGTCTAAGGGTTATAGAAACATTTGGCACTATCATGTAGACCTACTTATGGTTTAATTACAACATCTTGTCAATACCAAAGTTTCATAACACCATTCAATTTTAATATATTATATTCAAGAATCATGAAACAGTTGCGAACAGTCACTCACCATTTTCTAAAGCATTGTCATCAATAATAGGCGGATCAATCTTCTTCTTTTTCTCTGGCTCTTTCTTAGTCTTGGCCTCTGCTTGTACTTTAGGAGCCTCTTTAGCTTTGACGGGAGGTGGCTGTTACAGGATTCAAATGTAGGTCACGTACATAAACAAAATGTTTTTATTTCATTATCAACATCGTCGTAATATTAAAATGGCGACAGGATAATTACGTAGAGCAAAATAAATGATGAAAATGGACGATATTCCTTGACAGAAACTTAGGTAATGGCTAAAACAATTGAAGCCAATGTTCTTAAGAATTAATTTCCACTAGAGTTTTAGAGGTTTACCGATCAAAATAATAATAAATTGTGTCTAAACTATTGCATCTTCACTGACTCACCTCAGGGTTTATAACGGGGTTCGGGGCGAAATTTTGACTGAAAAAGCTTGTGCTTGGCTCTATCTTATTCCCAAAAGCATCCTGGCTCTCCTTTGAAAACAGAATCGGCATAGAAGGCAGCATCTGGAAGATTTGATTGACTTCTCTTCTGGACAAGAACTCAAAGCGCAACTTCACAACACAACACTGCTATCGCAAATAACACAGGGCAAGAGAAAGCAAACTAAAAAAAACGTTATATTTCCATTAGAAAAACAAATGAATCCATGATTTGATTACATATTTACAAAAGAGATTAATTTTGTTTATTTTCCATCCAAACAAAACAGGCAGAAGAAAGAATGGAAATAGTGGGAATAGAGATTACAACAATTTTGACAGATTGTGGAAGCGAGCGAAAAATGAACGAACGAATGATGTATAATTTTCAGAATTTGAACTTATGTACTTACTGGAACATTGAAATAATTATGGATTTCAACTTATGTATTACTCCCTACTATAAAGGTATAGCTACTATAAATAAAACTAGGTACCTACTTACCTAAAGTATTTTGTATGAAATAAATAGCGTTGGTGAAAAGTTTGGAACAGTAAATTTTTTTTTATGTTCATTTCACTTCGCGTTTTCTTAATACTTAAACGTTATTCTAATATTTTTATTTTTTGATACAATAAGCCCCTTTCGCGATCGTGATGTGGAGTCGGTCGGCACAACATTTATTCTTTCATTTCCCTCATCAGTCTTTCGGGATAGTATACAGTATTATGAATCACCTTGTAGGTATACCTTTTAGGTCTTAGGTACTCTATCTAGGTTTTTTTTTTTTTTTTTTATGCAACAGAGGTGGCAAACAAGCTTACGGCCCACCTGATGGTAAGCGGTTACCGTAGCCTATGAGCGCTTGCAATACCAGAGGCATCACGCACGTGTTGCCGACCCCGAACCCCCTTCCCCCCTAAAGAGCTCTGGCAACCTTACTCACCGCAGGAACACAACACTATTTGAAACAAATAATGTTATTTGGCTGCGATCTTCTGTAAGGCGGAGGTACCTCCCCAGGCGGGCTGCTCCAATTCAGAACGAGAAAATCTCGCTGTGCCCTACCTCCTCTTAGTAGGTTAGGGAGTAATAGCAGCAAGAGGCAATATAATGTTTATAGGTGGACAATGCGGGCATTGCAATACTTATTTAATTATTGATATATTTTTTATTATCTACTAAGTAACGTAGGATGTTTAAAAACTACAGTCTAGAACCACTAATCCCATTAAATATCTACTAATCCCATTTCACGAAAAACCTTCCTTTGACAAAGATTCAAGGCGTGACCCGCCTCATTGAAACCTACGTCACAACAATTACCAATATTCAATGACTTTTGTGTATTTCATGGTTGTCTGGTTACCATCGATTTAATCCATCACATCGGCACCATTCACCACTTCGTAACGACGCCAACGACAGCGCGGTGCAGCATCGTAGTGTATTGTTTTAAAATTTCCCAAGATAAACCAAACATGTCTCACGGAATGTTCAAGAGGAATCACGTTTTCAAATTATAAGGGTTAATGCTTGAGTACCTAATATTTTATAGTATGTGCAGCTGAGAATCGAAGACACCATGGCTGCTATTTTGCCTGCAGGATTGCGGAATGGGGTACGTTCCTGTTTCTTTTTAGGCTTTTTATGTTTTTTTTTTATTTCCCTAGCCTTCGTCCGGATTTCGTAGCCCAGCGTCTATCGAGCGCGGGCGAATACCGCTTATTTATAAATTGACGTACTTTTTTTAATCTTGCCTTTGTCTCAGCCATTTCTGAAATCATACATATCAAGCCGTGTTGGCCTAGTGGGAGGTACCTTGACTTTCGATCCGAATGGGTTCGACTACTAATCGTGCACCAAAGGATTTTTTAGTACGGATAATTACTCTATTGGCAAACTTACTCTATTTATACAAGTCCCAGGCTCTACAGCGTCTTTTAAGTGACTAAAAAGTTCCACCTGACGCTGTATGATTCATCTAGAGTAGATCTAATAAAGCCAGGGTTACTACCCTGGCTTTATTAGATCTACTCTACCGAGGTACGGAGGCGCAGGCTCTACCATACTTGGTAGAGACTGCGCCTCCGTACCTCGGTCGGTACTCTACCTAGAAACACTAAATTAAAGAAACTAACGATTATACTACCTTGCTTATTTCCGGTCCTACGAGAGGAAATGACCACCTTCCGTTGGAGATTTGAATGGCGATGATCACTGCTGATTAAATTATTTTCTTAATTACGAGACGCATTAGGTACTTTTGCAACCCAAAATTACTACCTAGATTTTGTATTCTTATAAACGTTTCACCAATAATTTTTTTACCACACTAACTAATGGCACTGGGACAAAAGATGCGAGACAGATATAATTTAATTTTCCCTGTTTCACCGTCAGCCGCCGAATACCTAGTTGACAATAAATATAAGGGATCATTAAACTTTTTCTTTGTAAATAAAAAAATATGAAGGCTCCCACTTCTAGCCTTGGTATAAAAAATATCAACATTATTAATTTAAAGTATTCGAGGTAAAAAACAAACGAACTCAATGCTTCTCACCGGCCTTGCTAAGAGGAAGCGCATCCTCATTTCCTTCAAACATTATCCATCAGTTCACATCTTCACGCGATCAGAAACGCACCAAAATTGACCGTTACGTGCTTAGTCAATTCGTGATGGCTGAAGAGGCGAAGGATAAGAGTGACAATGAGAGAAATGATGCGACTGAGAGTGTTGGCGATGTCTCCAAGAACGAGGCGCCAACTGATATCATCTGTGATGTTGTAAATATTTCTAATGATATTTCCCCTTTATTTCATAAAAAAAGAACGACCAGTTGTTAGACCTTGCGGATCTTTGGTTTGGTAGGTTACCAAAGATCCGCAAAGTCTAACAAGTAACAACTGGTGGTACCTTTTTTTAACAGTTCGTCAGAAACAATTCACAAAATGTTGTTTGATTGCATGTTGGTGTGCGGGTAATTATTGTCGTATATATCGATTTAGTTGTGAGTAGGTCAAGTGACGTATTCGGCATTGATTTCTAATACATATGTACAAATGTATACTTTGAAGTTCTAGGTACAAACATTTTACTTAGCTTAGTCGCCCCTAATTCTAGATAAATAATTGAGTAGCCGAGTAGCTGTCTGCAATCTTCCAAGGAATGTTTTACAATTCCAATAATAAAACATATAAATAGACTTCCTCATTCCAGATTAAGGGTTTGGATGCCAACCGCTATGCCACGAAGAAGACTGTGGCGCAGGGCATGCTGGACATCGCCCTGCTGACATCCAACGCATCACAGCTGAAGTACGTGCTCCAAGTGGGACCGAAGCACGAGTTCTATACGCTACTGGTCGTGCTTATTTCAATATCCATAGTCTTGCAGGTAAGAAATACCTAATTACCTTATATTCTATGTACCTAAGTTCATTCGATTTAGAAGGCTTGCTAAATGTTTTTGAGAAAGAGTGGCTTTAGAACCTAGGAACTAGACAAGTTTGGGGGCGGCCTTTGCCCAACAGTGCAACAACAAAGCAGCCACAGCCAAAAAGATAGCAACTACGTGTGCATAAATCTAAAAAAACGTAAAGAATGAGTCATCCTGGTTCACGGTCTATTAAACAGGCTACGTAACTAGTAGGTATATTGCTAAGTTTAGATATCCGTGGATTTCGTACGAGGCTATTAAAGGTGAAAATAGCTAGGGGATGGATAGCAGCGTCCCCCGTTTTCACAACGATAGCTGTTGCTAAATGATAGGGAGGAAGTCATTCTGTAAATCACTCTTGCAAGGCCTATGTTGAGCAGTGGACATCCTAAGGCTGAACTGATGCCATTAATGATGGATCAATGCGATACTACAAATTAAGTTGCAAATGACTTTTCAGTTGTAAATTATGTGAATATTGCACCTGTCTTCGGTCTGAAGGAGGAGTATAAAGTATTTTTTTCAAGGTTTTCACTTTCCCTATTCGAGAACTCTAGTGGAGTGGTGGTAGTAAACCTCCGCCTCCCGATCCACAGATCGTGGGTTCGAATCACGCTCGCGCAGCAATGAATTTTCCTTTCGTAAAGTTTATGTGCGCTATAATAAAATATAGTGCTCAATCAGAGAAACAAAACATTTTGAGAAAATCGGCATGTCCTAGAGCCTGAAAATTCGAATACATGAGGGGACTTGTGCATGGAATCGAAAAGGGCACATTTTAATCCATTCACTACACTGATTATTTCACCGACGGTCATAGGCTCTTTTCATGGCAACCATACCTGAACCTGGTCGCAGACCTAATGCAGATAAACTTTCCAATGCCACTAGGCAGCCTGGGTCGTATATCCTAACTGGGTAGGTATCCAAGGACTGTAAGTATTCGGAAACTCCATAGGTAGGTACTTAACAGCCCGGTTCTACAGTATCAAGCCTATGAAGGGAGAGCCTGAGTTCCTATCCATAGGGACTATTTTTAGGCTTTGACAGATTTGTGATGGTGATGTAGGTGGCGATGGGTCTGGTGCTCCTTTCCCTGAACCTGCTCCGCGACTGCCGGTTCCACGACCCTCGGCACCGAGCTTCTGCGATGAACATCAATTACGCCACGACAGCATCTGCGTTCGTCGTGACCGTCCTCAATGTTCTAGTCTCCGCTTTCGATTCTTCGTTGGCTAGATATATGGAGCTCGATTAGATTTAGGTATATTATGTAGGTGTAGAGTCCGTTGCAGATTATCAGCTATCTACCTACAAAAATAAAATATTGTTTCTTTACTTATCTGAATTGTACAGACAATTTTTTTAGCTCACTTGAGCCCTTTTGCAGTCTGTCAGCAGTGTGTATTCAACGTTTAAAAAAAAAAACATTGTCTTGACAAAATCAATTTTGTTTTAGCTCCTAGTTGGATTACTATTCGTGGTGATTGGAGGGCTGGATCTGAACGACCACGAGGATCAGCCTTCAGCTCTCATCCTCAATGACACCATAGTTATATTTATATTCGTAATTTCCGTCATAAACATCGTTAATTCCGCCTTTGGAATAGAGTATTCAAATAACCCTTTGGTATTAGAGAGGCTAAATTATATTAATCATGAATATCTGAGAAAAGCTAATGATACTGCTCCTCCTGTTTGATTTTTAATTATATTTAACTGTATATTAAAAAAAATGTTAAGTAGGTAATATTACACACGTCAAGTCAATTCAATTCAATTCATTTATTGACCATTTCGTTATAACATATAACATAGGCATGTCAGGTTTACAGTAATTACAGTTCTTTACAAGTAACGTTCACATAATTTTACAAAGATTTTAGATAATTTATAGGATAGGTAATTTATAGTTTCTACTCCACATGCAAATCAGAAAATGAAACATTTAAATATTCCGCGACATGGTAAAATGGATGATTTTTAAGTCTCCAAGATCTATGCCAACTTCAATGTTTGTAGGAGACTGTTTTTGTATCATTAGTACCTATATGATATTAATGTTTAGAGGCACATAACTTTATTCAGAAATTGTGTAGTTTTGTTTTTCGCTTAATCGTAGCTCAAGTATGGATTTTAAGAAGCTATTCAATAACAATTCAA
Source organism: Anticlea derivata (assembly GCA_947579855.1). Lineage (NCBI taxonomy): Eukaryota > Metazoa > Arthropoda > Insecta > Lepidoptera > Geometridae > Anticlea > Anticlea derivata. Next base: position 8,750,978 of record OX388274.1, on the reverse strand, counting down.
ATACATTCATCATCAATTGTCACTTTAGTTAGACACATAACATACAAACACTAGAGATATACATTTTTTACAGGCGAGCGCGGGCGTCCTGGCTCTTATCATATCATTTTTGGATGGTGGTGAAGGAAACCAGCGGCATAAGAAGATTGCCGACTGGCTCTACCACACCTCCGTTGCCATGATGACTGGAGTGGTGTTCTGTGACGTCATCAAGATGACGTTCGGTCTAGACCCCGCGCTCTCTGTGCAAGACTATCTAGGGAATTAGTACCACGAATATGTAGCTACTATATTTTCAAAGAAAATAATTATAGTAGCTAATTAAGTGTTTGTGAAATTAGGGCAAAGTGAATTAACACAGAATTATTAACTCTATAGCAGGTCAAATTATTACTGCTGAGGAGCATTATTAAGTTATTTTTAATGACTCATTGATTTTTGACGCAGGGTTGGTCCGGCATTTAGTTTTGGCTATGTAAAGATAGGACGCACAAAAAAATAATATAGCATATATATATCTTCTCTTTACTACAAATGCGATTTATTTATAGTAGATCGGTAAATTTCATATACATAATTATTTACACATAACATAGATACACTTATTTTGCTTTTATTTTCATACATACCTACCTACTTAAGATTATGAATAAGAGTTATTCATACGTATAATGTTTATATCTAACTTTATCGGGCCGATAAACTGCTCTTGCTTTTTTAACAGTAAACAAAGGAAAGAATTCGATATATTTTTATCAAGCCTATAAAATTAGTGAGTTAGTTCATATTATGAATTGGCTATGACAAGTTTGGTCAGAGCTTGGTCATAAACATAGACAAACATTTATAATGATGATGACGATGGGCAAGAATAGATACCCTGCATTTTTAAGGATCTAAGATCATACTGTCTACCATGCATGGTAATAATCGTGAGCTATATAATTTTTTTATTTTATTTTATTTTATTTTATTGTT